>CM061139.1:111348670-112665654 GCA_030789695.1 Scilla litardierei | reverse complement strand
TCGATCCTGAGATCGAAAAGACATCCCGGGCTTTAATAGCCTCCAGCAGAAGTTCATCTCCATCTGCTCAGATGGGAGAGAATCCTCCGCCTCCGCCTCCTCGCACTGGGTCCATCAAGGACCACATGAAACCGATGTTTGGGAACAACTCCTTGAATCTTGGACCGCAGCTGACAGCGGCAACCTTCGAGCTTAAGACGGGGTTGATAAACTTGATGCAGCAGGATCCCTTCCACGGGCATCCTCACGAGAATCCCAACCATCACATCGACTCCTTCTTGGCTAAATGCGATACATTCAAGGCGAAGGATGTCAGTGATGATGCGGTGAAGTTGCGGCTATTCCCTTTCACCTTGAGGGACAAGGCCTCCTATTGGCTCCGAGCTCATCCTCCCAACCACTTCACCACATGGGAGAAGCTTGCACTCGCTTTTGTGGATAAATTTTATCCACCCTCAAAGACGGTCCGGATCCATGGGGCCATTTCAAATTTCAAGCAATTCCCGCAGGAGTCGCTTTACGAGGTCTGGGAGAGGTTTAAGGACCTCCAACACCAGTGCCCACACCACGGAATCCAGTCTTGGGACTTGGTGCAGAGCTTCTACAACAGGCTCCAGCCAAGCACCAAGATGATTATTGATACTACGACGCAAGGCGCCCTATTGGATAAGTCTCCCGAGGAAGCCATAGATCTGTTGGAGCACATGGCAGCCAACACCAAGCAAAATCAAAGTTTTAGACCTCAACTCCATTGTCTTGTTCGCAGCAGCCCGATTCCATCGTCGTTCGTCCATCTCTATCTTCTTTTAGCATTTTGAAGAGCATCAAATATAATTAAGCCTGACATAGACCAAGCAACTAAAATTTTGGGAAGAGAGAGATGTTGCGGTTTTCAAAAGTTTTAGTTTTCCAACAAATTTTCCCCCAAAAGTTATGATTCCATCCCATCAAACTCTTGACCCTTGCGTTTTTCCATACAAATTTCAAAATATTGAGTTTTCCAACCAAATGGATTCCCCTTCACAATTTTCTCAAAACTCATCTCAACCTTCCACTACCCAAGATAAAATTCTAACCACTCTTTATCTTATCCTAATCAGCCCTATAATTCAAAATCAGTTGTATTTTATATAATATATATACTAGTCATAACACGTGCCCGCGGGCACGATTGATTTAAGATTTTCCCCTGCAAAATCTGTGTTCCACCAAAAATTACTAAAATTTAAAAGAACAAAAAATTAGCGTAGAAATATTTAGCAGCATGGGTGCCTTCAGCACGGAACAAAAAATTTAGCGCAAGCGCCTTCGGCGCAGGCGCAATCGATGCGGAACAACAAATTTGGCGTCGACGCCTTCGCCGCGGAACAACAAATTAGCGTAAAAACCACATGCCCGCGGGTACGGTTCATTTAAGATTTTTACTCGTGAAATCTTTGTTCCCCAAAAAATTATTAAAATTTAAAAGAACAACAAATTAGCATAAAAATATTTAGCGGCACTGGGGCCTTCGGCATAGGCGCAAGCGCATTCGACACGGAACAACAAATTCGACACGGGCCCTTTCGACGTGGAACAACAAATTCGGTGTGGGCCCCTTCGACACAGAACATCAAATTTGCATAGAGCAACAAATTTGATGATGGCGCCTTCGGCGTGGAACAATAAATCAGCGTAAAAAAATTTAGCCGGGCACCTTCGGCGCAAAACTGGTTCACTGGCTGCTTTCAAAGTTGGACCAAATTCAAAGTTGGACCAAATTTCAAATTTGGTCCAACTTTGATAGATCACATTCATGATTTTAAAGCTCCATTCATTTAAAAGCTGGACCAAATTTCAACAAATAGATTCCCACTCAAAACTTTCTCAAAACTCATCTCAACCTTCCATTACCCAAGATCAAATCTCAGCCACTCTTTATCTTGTCCTAGTCAGCCCTAATATTCAAAAACAATTGTCGAATGTAACATAGACTAGTCATAACCCGTGCCAGCGGGCACAGTTCATTTAAGATTTTCCTCGCGAAATCTTTGTTCCCCAAAAATTATTTTCACAGCCAAAATTCCGCGGAAGAACAAATTAGCGTAAAATATTTAGTGGTACGAATACCTTCGACGCGGAACAACAAATTTGGCGTAGAACAATAAATTCTGCGTGGCACATTCGGCGCAGAATAATAAATTTGGCGTAGAACAAAAAATTCGACGCGGAACAACAAATTCGACGTTTAACAACAAATTCGACACGTGAAATTATTTTCATCGTAATGTGCATTGAAGAGTGACGGAACAACAAATTATTCTCATCTTGCCACATGCGTCGAAGAGACGATAGGCCCCGCGTTGTGGGAGAGATCATTTGATCTGCATCATTAAGTGCAAGGTAAAGTTTTTTTCCCCAAATACATTATTTATGTGTATTCTATTATTCCCCATCAAGTGCAAATGCATAAGTGCACCTCTTAAGTGCAAATGCATAAGTTCCGCTGTTAAGTGCAAATGCATTAATTAAGTGCCACCATTAAATGCAAATGCATTGGATTAAGTGCAAGTGCAAGCCAAAATTTCACGCACATATAATGTTTTTTCATCCAAAACTTTCGACAAAATCACATCTCAACCATTCATTCCTCAAGATTAAATCTTAGACGTTTTTCTATCATCCCTTTTGTATTAGTCAGCTTGTCCTAGTCAGCCCTAGAATTCAAAAAGAGTCATCAAATGTAATATAGATTATTTAATTGGTAGCGGGTACGTTTCATTTAAGATTTTCCCATGCAAAATCTGTGTTCCCCTAAAAATTATTAAAATTTAAAATAACAAAAAATTAGCATAAAAATATTAAGCGGCACGAGCACCTTTGGCACGGAACAACAAATTCGGCACAGGCACCTATGGTGCGGAATAACAAATTCGGCATCAATGCCTTCAACACAGAATAATAAATTAGCTTAGAACAACAAATTCAGTGCGGGCGCCTTCAGCGTGTACGTTCTTTTTCGATTGTGTGTATTTCAGCGTGTACGTTCTTTTTCGTACAAGTATTTTATTTGGCCTCCTCTTGTATCCGAAACATGCGAAGTTATATGTCGTTGTGATCCTCAGATAGAGTAGCTATTTGTGAGATTTTTAGTGAACGTCATTTCACGGGTTATTCTCCCACAAATCAGCTTTGATTGAAGGGGTGTCATAACTTTAGACTTCGACGTTTGACCTTTTTATTTTTAGTTTCGTTTTCCATGAACCTAGTGCGTGACCGATCACCGTACCCTTGAGCCTCTCGTCGTCATGGTCGTCCTGATATTTTTCTCGTAATTTTCACCCTAATTACTTTTAAACCCAATTAGCTCTAATCTAATTCGAATTTCAAAACTTTAAATCTAAATCTATAGGATCCTACGTATCACATGATTGATTCTTCTAGCTATTCTCACCATATATCTACTCTCTTCCTCTCTCACACTCTCTCACCAATCAAGCTTAAACCCACCCTTTTAACCCCTATTTAGCAAATTTTCATGTTATATCATCAACCCACGCAAGCCTAGGGTTTTCATAAAAACCTCGGCTGCCACCCATAAAACTCACGCACCCGAGATCCCTATCGCCGGCGACCCTCCTCCGGCCACCCTCACCAACGCCGACCATCCTCCGGCGACCTCCATTGCCGCACAAACTCTTCTCCCTCCTCCCTCTTCTCCTCTCCCTCCATCAAAACACCCGAACTGCCATCAACCTCAGCCCTAACCCACGGCCTGGATTCACCTCGCCGTCGGCTAACTTCCGGCCACCACCCACATCAGCCCGGCGCCCCCTATCACCCCTCCGGCCTCCCTCCCAACACCCCTTGGCCGAAACCCCCTCTCACTACCGCAAGACATCCCCTAACCCTCATAAAAAAAACTACCATCAGCCCTCTCAAAAAAAGAACAGCCGCGGCCTCCCTTCCCTAAGCCGCCGGTAGCCACCCCCTCAGGACGTGCGACCCCCCTTCGGCCTCCTCCTATCCCCGGCAGTCCCCTTGCTCCTAGGAGTCCATGCATGCCATGGATCTCGCGCTCTTTTCTGACGTCGTTGCCGCCGCCGTGCCGTTTCATTGCGCTACTCGCAACCGAAGCGATCCCGACACCGTTCCCGTTGCCGTGCCTCGCTACGCTACCCACAGCCGAGACGATCCCGAGACGATCCCGAGACCCTCCTTACTGTGCTACTTGCAGTCGAGGACATCAAGCACTGCCACCGTTTCAGATCCGACGTCGACACGTGCACATTCGTCGCACTAGGTTGGTCTTTTCACTCGTAGCAACCCAAAACGTACGACGTTGAAACCATAATTAAAAACCGACATTTAGCTCACTAAATTAACTTTCCGTACCATTAAAAAGATGTGCTAATATAGAATCGACGGTCGGACTATATTGATTGTGCACATAGGGTAGAATCGTCGGATAGGCTAATCTTACAAAATTGATTTGGAAATGTTAGGGTAGCCACACTTAACTTAGAAACGTACCATAATAGAAACTTCTAAAATGCTACCTGACACCTGCCGTTGACTTGTGACAGCGGACGTTGACCGACGCGCCGACCGAGACGAGACGCTTTCGACTGATGCTCTTCTTGCCATCGCAGGCAAGTGCCCCCACTTGCGTACTTACGGCCATGTCCAGGCCATTTTCTTCTTAAAATGGTAAATGTTGAACAAGACAACCGGACGTGAAGTGATAGCATCCGGGACACCCTCACGATAGCCTAGACTTGACAACGAAGTCTAGGTATGTTGAGTATTGGTGTTTCATACCAATCTTATTTTGATGATGATCACAACATTATATTGTTGCTAATGACTCTCATGTTTTAGTCTCTCAGTTTTATCTTAAGAATATCTTTCTTGAAGACTAATCACTTGGTGCAAGGATGTACATCAAGTGGAGAAGAGCCAAAGCTTGGACTCAAGGAGCGCCAAAGCTTGGAGATGATGGAGAGCAATCAAGGCATCAAGATTGAAGACTTAGACTCTAAGGAAAGCATTGTAATCCATGTAATTTACTTTATTGCTTTCTCTCTCTTTTGAGTCTAAGGTTAATGTAATGCCTTGTTAGATGGTTTACTCATTCATGCATATGCATATAACCATCTTAGTGAGCCTTAGGATTATCATAGAATCCAACCCAATAGGTTCACTCTTTCCAAAGACTCATTTAGAGTCTCTGGCTTTCCGTCAGTCGCCTGCTGAAGGAAACACAATCGACTGGGTGATTTCCAGTCGCCTGTTGATCCTTCTACAGTCGCCTGACATGCACAGCTCAAGTCAACATTTCAATTGACTCAAACTTGAGCTTTACGCACAGTCGTCAATCGATCAGTTTACAGTCGCCTATATTATTACAGTCGTCTGGAGATTGGTCATCAGTCGCCTGTATAGCGTAAGTGCATTCTCTGCATCTCACTGTTGTTTCTCCATCTTATACAGCAGACGACTGATTAAGGTTTTACAGTCGTCTGGATAATAGACAGTCGACTGTATTATTGACATCAGTCGCCTGTGTATTTAACTGGAGAAAGAGTGCAGCTCTCTGTTTCGATCCATCCCCTGCAACAGTCGTCTGCTGAAGGATTTACAGGCGCCTGTCCTGTTCTCAGTCGACGGTATTGTCTTCATCAGTCGACTGTCCTGGCTCAGAATATAGCTGTTGGATATTTTCTAGCCATTGATCAGTCGATTGTCTTTTGATCAATAGTCGACTGTTCCTGTCGTTTTCACCCAGTTTCTAGCCGTTGCAGAATTCTTTCTTTGGCTGTTTCCTTGGGTTTTGGGGCTTGATATGGGGTTCCTATATATTTGAGTGTGCTGCAATCACTTGAGAACTCTTGACAACACTTGATAACTCTTGACTCTATAGAAAATCTCAAGAGATCTATAAGCAACTCTCAAGCTCCCTCATTTCCCTCTATTGAGCATTCATCTATCTTCATGCATTGAAGTCCATCTCAAGGAAAATCATCCAAGTGCTCTCAAGCATATCACAACACTTGAAGATCCTCTTCCATGCCTTGCATCCATTCATGAGTAAGCATCTCAAGGCATAGGTAAGAGTATTTATTTTACTTGGTGTAATTTGTGTCTATAATTCTCTTTGTGGGAATTAGAACTTTCTCTCTTTATGGGAGGTTGTCTCTTTGTGGGACGTAGGAAACTCTCTTTGTGGGAGTAACTCTCTTTGTGGAAGTTTAGTGTCCTAGTGTAGGGCTAACCCTAATTCTCTGAGTGGGAGTTAGTGATTCTCTGTGTGGGAGTCTTAATCCTCGTGTAGAATTGGTTGGGTCCTTGTGTAGGGCATAAATCCTCTTTGTGGGGTATCTCCTTGTGAGATTTGTATTCACTTCTCTGTGTGGGAATATAGTGAATATTGGTGTGGCTGGGTGTACCCAAGTTTGGGGAAGCAAGATAAAACTTTGTGTTTGCGTTTGGATTGATTGTGCCTTTTAATTCCTCTTGCATTTATAATCCTGCATTTACAAGTTAAATTTTAATTGGACAATTTTATTGCCATTACACTATTCCCCCATCTAATGTGTGTTGTTAGTATTGCAATGGTAAGGTGATCCTTACAATTGGTATCAGAGCAAGGTTATCGCATACTGCAACAATGGCATTCAACGCCTCATCCACGTCTCATGAAGAAGGTCACTCAATCGTTCGACCCCCGCTCTTCAACGGAACCAATTACCCAAGTTGGAAGATCAGGATGATGATCTATATGGAGGGTCAAGACCTATGGGACATCACGGAGGTGCCATTTGAGAAGCCCACTACCCCCGCGGCTTCAAAGACAAAGGCGGAGAAGGACTCGATCAAGTTCAATGCGAGAGCTATGAACGCATTACAATGTGCTCTCTCAGGAAATGAGTTCAAGCGCATCTCCATGTGCAAAACGGCGAACGATATTTGGCACACCTTGGAGATTTCTCATGAAGGGACAACGAAGGTAAAGAAATCTAAACAAATTGTGTTTAGATCTAAATATGAAATGTATAAGATGCAGGAAGGAGAAAGCATTTCAGAGATGTTCACAAGGTTCACTTATATCGTGAACGCTTTAGAGGGACTCGGGAAGACGATTTCCCAAGAGGATCGTGTAGAGAAGATCCTTGACTCTCTCACACCTCGTTGGGAGTTAAAGGCCAACGGAATTTTGGAGTCATATGACAAGTCCAAATATACCGTTGATGAGTGCATTGGTAATCTCATGGCGTATGAAGTGAAGCTTCAACACAAGAAGGAGATTTAACCAACAAAGCCCGAGAAGCTAGAGAAGCAAAAGGGGGTTGCATTCCATGCCAAGGAGGAGCCAATCAAGTGGAGGAGGAAATTCCATCGAGAAGATCCTAGTGAAGAAGATGAGCAAGAAGATGCAAGCGGAGAAGAAATTGAGGAGCTTACCGAGCAATTCAAAGCATTCCTCAAATGCAAGCAAGGTAAGTCTTTGTCAAAGTTTGCCTCCAATTCTAACAAGGTTTCTACTTGTTACACTTGCAGTGGAAAAGGTCACTTGTCTACCGAATGCCCTTCCAAACCCAACAAAGAAACTTACAAGGGTAAAGGAAAGAAGCATTGGAAAGGAAAGTCCAAGTCCAAAAATCATAAGAAGGGACTTGTCGGGACCTTTGATGATTCGAGTGAGGACACTTTGAGTAACGAAGAAGAGGATGCAAAGGAGGATGCTCACGCATGCTTTGTAGCCATTGATGGTCCTACTCCAATCCCCTCCGGTTTAAATGAAGAAGAGTTGGATGCTTAGCTCGACGCCTACAACTCCTATGAGGATTCGTGCCTCATGACTATAGAGGAGAAGTCATCATCAAGCTCTAGCAAGGATGATGATGAGGTTGAGATCAAGGAAGAAAAGATCTCATATGAGGAGCTCAAGAACAATTTTGTCTTGGTCTCCGAAAAGGCTAGTAAGTGCATCATCTCTTACAATAGAGTAAAAGCAAAATATAAGATTGCTAAGAGTAGATTGCATGAACTAGATATTACTAGTGTAATTCATGATGAAAGGCATGCTTGTGACACTAGTGAGAGAGACATACGTCTCTCTCAGGTTAAGGAATTGAGCCTTACAAATGAAAAACTTGTTGCTCAAAACCTTAGCTTAGATGCTCACATTCAGCAACTTACGTTGAAATGTGAAGAGGAATCCCGTAAGCTCATAAGCTTTGTGTATTCTAGGGATTCACTCCACGATTTGTTGGAAAAACAACATCCAGCAAATCATAGAGGAGGTTTGGGTTATATTCAAAATGTGGTACCTAAACCCACCTCTAATTCTTCTTATGGTGCAAATATAAGAAATATTGCTAAAGCACCTAAGAAGAATCACAATGCTTTCTTGTACAACAATAACATCAACAAGAAGCATGTAGATCACGAGGTAATGAGGAAGAATGAAAAATCCATTTTTTGCTAAGAATCAAAATCCTCATTCTTTGCATGCCAAGAAATTCGTTTCTAACTTAAGCATGCCACATCCCCCCCTCTTGCAAAGGCAAAACCCTTGCCTAGGAAATCCTTGAATTATGGATTTCCACTAAGGTTAGTGTGCAAGAGAGGGATAGCTACATCAACTCTCTAGTTAGGGATGTGATCACCTCATGTTATTACAGTAGGAAATCAAACTCCTCTTGGGTTTGGTTGCCTAATGTTTAGGTTCCTCACACATATGCATATTGCATAGGTATTGTGTTTGAATGTTTATTTTTAGCATACCCACTGTTTGTGTGTGTTTCATGATTTTAAAAATATTTTTCAAACTTATTTTTTTCATGAAAACGAGGACATTGGGGTTTATTGACATGCATGCATTTTTGATCCATGTGTTTGTCAAAGGGGGAGTTAATATGTTATATGTTTAAAGTATTTTAAGACATATTTTAACTCTCATTTCAGAGGTTATTTGAGATCATTATTCACATTTGGTTGTTTTTGATCTCAAACCAAACCTCTTGTCTATTGCCAACTTCTTCATGTTATTTTGTTTTGGCAATATTCTGTGTGTATCATTGAAGCTTGATTTTTTTCCATATCTTTGCTTTGATACATGTTTAGGCCCATGGCTCCATTATTTGTATAATTGGTATTAGATCCTAGAAGTCAAAAGTTGACCATTTCTATGATCTAGGGGAGCATGGGATAGTGAATTGATACACACTAAATTTTTAAATTTGGTATCATACATATCTTTCTTTTCTTGCATATTGTCACATCTTGGTTAAGATGACAAAGGGGGATATTTTTGATGTCCACCTTTTTGACGATGTCAAGTGGGAGAGATATATGCATTATGTAAATATATATGGGGAGATATATTCATATGCATATGGGGAGAGATATATCTATGTGGAGAGATATATCTATGGGGAGAGATATATGGGATTAGATAAACCTTGCATGTTTGCATGATATTGTATTTTACAATTGGTTTATGTAATCCATGCCTATTATATGTCACCTTGATTTCAGTTGGTATTATGAGTATTTACCTTTGTGTAGCTCATTGTTTATTTGGTGCATATAAGTAGGGGGAGCTCATTAGCATTGTGCTTTAATACTTTGCATTTTACATAATGTGTGTCATCATCAAAAAGGGGGAAATTTTTGAGTACTGATGTTTCATACCAATCTTATTTTGATGATGATCACAACATTATGTTGTTGCTAATGACTCTCATGTTTTAGTCTCTCAGTTTTATCTCACGAATATCTTTCTTGGAGACTAATCACTTGGTGCAAGGATGGACATCAAGTGGAGAAGAGCCAAAGCTTGGACTCAAGGAGTGCCAAAGCTTGGAGATGATGGAGAGCAATCAAGGCATCAAGATTGAAGACTTAGACTCTAAGGAAATCATTGTAATCCATGTAATTTACTTTATTGTTTTCTCTCTCTTTTGAGTCTAGGGTTAATGTAATGCCTTGTTAGATGGTTTGCTCATTCATGCATATGCATATAACCATCTTAGTGAGCCTTAGGATTATCATAGAATCTAACCCAATAGGTTCACTCTGTCCAAAGACTCATTTGGAGTCTCTGGCTTTCCGTCAGTCGCTTGCTGAAGGAAACACAGTCGACTGGGTGATTTCCAGTCGCATTTAGATCCTTCTACAGTCACCTGATATGCACAGCTCAAGTCAACATTTCAATTGACTCAAACTTGAGCTTTACGCACAGTCGTCTATCGATCAGTTTACAGTCGCCTGTATTATTACAGTCGTTTGGAGATTGGTCATCAGTCGCCTGTATAGCGTAAGTGCACTCTCTGCATCTCTCTGTTGTTTCTCCATCTTATACAGCAGACGACTGATTAAGGTTTTACAGTCGCCTGGCTAATAGACAATTGACTGTATTATTGACATCAGTCGCCTGTGCGTTTAACTGGAGAAAGAGTGCAGCTCTCTGTTTCGATCCATCCCCTGCAGCAATCGCCTGCTGAAGGATTTACAGACGCCTATCATGTTCTAAGTCGATTGTATTGTCTTCATCAGTCGACTGTCCTGGCTCAGAATATAGCCATTGGATATTTGCTAGCCATTGATCAGTGGACTGTCTTTTGATCAACAGTCGACTGTTCCTGTCGTTTTCACCCAGTTTCTAGCAGTTGTAGAATTCTTTCTTTGGCTGTTTCCTTGGGTTTTGGGGCTTGATATGGGGTTCATATATATTTGAGTGTGCTACAATCACTTGAGAACTCTTGACAACAATTGATAACTCTTGACTCTATAGAAAATCTCAAGAGATCTATAAGCAACTCTCAAGATCCCTCATTTCCCTCTATTGAGCATTCATCTATCTTCATGCATTAAAGTCCAGCTCAAGGGAAGTCATCCAAGTGCTCTCAAGCATATCACAACACTTGGAGATTCTCTTTCATGCCTTGCATCCATTCATGAGTAAGCATCTCAAGGCATAGGTAAGAGTATTTATTTTACTTGGTGTAATTTGTGTCTATAATTCTCTTTGTGTGAATTAGAACTTTCTCTCTTTGTGGGAGGTTGTCTCTTTGTGGGACTTAGAAAACTCTCTTTATGGGAGTAACTCTCTTTGTGGGAGTTTAGTGTCCTAGTGTAGGGCTAACCCTAATTCTCTGAGTGGGAGTTAGTGATTCTCTGTGTGGGAGTCTTGATCCTCGTGTATGATTGGTTGGGTCCTTGTATAGGGCATAAATCCTCTTTGTGGGGTATCTCCTTGTGAGATTTGTATTCACTTCTCTGTGTGGGAATATAGTGAATATTGGTGTAGCTGGATGTACCCAAGTTTGGGGAACCAGGGTAAAACTTTGTGTTTGCGTTTGGATTGGTTGTGCCTTTTAATTCCTCTTGCATTTATAATTCCGCATTTGCAAGTTAAATTTTAATTGGACAATTTTATTGCCATTACACTATTCCCCCCTCTAGTGTGTGTTGTTAGTTGTCACACCCCGCTTCCCATTATACTTGGGGCAAGGACGCGAGCGGGCCCGCTTGGGCTGGAGCGGTGAAGCCCCAACCCAATAAGCGTCTGTGTATGACTACTTGGCAGGTTCGTGCTTGCGAACAATCGAAACAATAAAACGATGACATTATTTCTTTAACTCCCAGATTACATGTACACAAAGAATTAAGGCCCAGCATGGCCATTACAACAGTTGCACCAAATAAAGTTACACCTGAAAGAATATAACAACAATTATTGAAATTTTAGCAAGCTGCGATGTGTCTGCCGTCTTCAGAAGTGAATCTCGTACTCCTGATAATCCTTAGTCACCCTCTTCAATCTCCAAGTGAACTTCTCTGTGACTGCTCAAAACCTAACGTATATTTCACAAACAAGGAAATATACGTCAGCAATGGTCACTCTGCAAGATTTAAAACGTTAGTAATAAAATGACCCTCGACAAGATAATAATATGGTTTACAAAATATGATGCCAACAAGATGGTACATAGCAGCATAAGGAAACATGTGAGCATAGCGACTGTAGTGTGCAAAGCAGTGAGCATGAGTAGTGTAGTGTGCAAAGTAACGAGCATGTGTAGTGTAGTGTGTACAGCAATGAGTATAACAAGTGTAGTGTGTACAGCAATAATCGTGACAAGTGTAGTGTGTACAACAGTGGTCGTGACAGTAAGTTTAGCAGGTTACACCATAGCATCAGCAAAGGTAAAAAAAGAGTGCAACAATCAATCTCTTAACTAGTGACAAGCCCAGTGTCTGAGAGGGACGTGACTAGCATTACACCCAAGCCAATGGGAGCTACCCGTGGCTCTATACTCACCGACCCGGTCAGGTGTCGGTCAAGTTCACCAATAGTTTTCCGGCCTCTACTACATTGGACTACCCCACCCAAAGTGTCCATAAGTCAATCCGTAGTTCAATGTTTGCCGTATGGCAAACATTCCGTAAATGGCCCGCGGCCCAATATCCGTAATGCCCGAAGGCCCAATATCCGTAATTTTCCCAAAGGCACAATAGTCCGTAGTTTGCCTCAAGGGCCCAGTATCACATTCCATTAGGGTGCACATCACATAATAAAAGGAAGACAAAAGAAGATAGCGTTTCATGTGCAATATTTTAAGAGGCTAAAACGACCAACATATCAACGGATCCATTAAATTATTTGATTATAAAAATTGTTACTGTACGTTATCTTGGAAAGTTTGAATTCAAAGAAAAATACTTGCGCCTTTAAAAGTTGTGAAAAACAATATACTTGCAGGTGGTATACACTTGGCTGAGGAGATACGAGTTTCGGGTGCCCACGCGATCGTTAGAGTGGCGTGAATTTATCTGAGTCATCAGTTTCGCCATATCAAGCTAAAAGTGATTAACTAATAATCTATATTTAATTTATATGATGTAACATATATATTACTGCATGTATGCTCAATAGTAGCAGTATGTATAATAAACTTTCGTATATCCATATACACTAAATCATATAAATATATCACTTGCTGTCACAAAAATCTCAAAGGGTGCCACTGATCACTATATATAGTGATGCACACAGCCAATCCTAGAAATTCATAATACCACTTACTAAAAAGCATCAGACTGACACAAATTTTATTAATAAAATTTATATGCAACTGTCAAATATTGGGACTAACAAAAAAATGAGGATAGAACCTAACTCACGTAAAAATGTGCACTGTCCATCAGGGATATGTGCTACCACATACCTAGGCTCCTATATTAATATAAGAAAGTTTGTATATAACAAAATAAAACTTACGTGTTATACGTTTATCCTTTGCGTTGTCCTTGCAGGCGGGGCGGCGACTTGAGCGACAGTGCAGCGGCGGCCCGGGGGCGTGGTCGACGAAGCGTCTGACGGAGCTGCGGTGGCGGCGAGGAGCGGCGTCGAAAGCTCGGAGCTGGGCAATGGCAGACGGCGAGGCGTAGACGACGTTTCACGACGGATGAAAGGCGGTGTCGAAGATCTGCGTCGGGCTGGAGATGTTGGCGATGGGGGAGGCGAAGTCGAAGCGACGGCGCCTCAGGGTGGCGAGCTGGGGCTGACGGCGGCGTCCGTGTGGACTTCGACGTCGTACAGATGAGGGAGGAGGGCGGCGAACGGCTTCGAGCGAGGATGGTGCGGTGTTGCGGTTGCTCGGAGGAGGCGAACGTCGTGGGTGACGGCGCCGTGCGGATGAGGGAGGATGGCAGAGGCGTGCGGCGACTGGGCTTAGGCGTTGATTTTTGGGTAGCTTTCTATTTAAGATCATAGGGTTAAGTTCTGAGAGAGAAGTCTGGGGGAGTGCTGTTGATTACCCTAGGATTGTTATAGGTAAACTCTTGGATTCTTATAAGAAAAGGTAGCAGGGTTTCTAAAAAAAATGTGTGGGCTAACGTACGGCATGTGGGGGGTCTAAGGCCTTTGGGTTTGAAATCGGGGAAGTGTTTGAATTGTTCTTAATAGGATTTAATAGGTTTAACAAGGGAATAAGAACTATTCAATTAGGCTTAAATGGGTTTATAAATGGAAGGGTTTTCAAACATTCAAAAGTTTTAAATTCGAATTTTGAATACAAAAGAAAAATTGAATTATTTAAAGTAATTACTTAGAGGGGATTTAGAGCTATTTAATTAGGTTTAAATGAGTCTAAAAAGGAAGGCTGTCTTTGAATTTTTAAGTTTTAAAAACAAAGTTCAAATTCGAAATTCGAATTTGAAAATTCAAACTAATTATAAAAAGATATATATTTTTAAAATAATTATATGAAGAATTTATTTTAGTAATTTAAAATAACCAGGATAGTAATGAGTATGTAAAAAAGTAGAAGTGGATACAGATACGGGTACTGGGACAGAAATGTCTAACAACGGATACAGGTAAAAATATACACGAGAGAAAATACAGATATAATGTAACGATAAAAACGGGTCGTTACATTAGTATTGCAAGGGTAAGGCGATCCTTACAATAGGTATAAACTGCAAACATGTTAGGGACTATCTGTGCGTGTGTGCGTGTGGACACTCTAAAACAACTATACCCATGTCATGCCATGTAACAGCATTAACGACTTGTCTTGCATAGCCTGCGGGCAATAGGGTACTCTCCGAGACAGAGAGAGTGATCCCTTGTACAGATACATGACCTGCGGGAAGCCCGACACTCATCGAGTGAGTGAGTGACCGTTGGCAACCTGCGGGGATTGATACACCCACCTAGCAGAGTGGGTGATCCTTGTTACAGAATCACCTACGGGATGCTCGGCACTCACCTAGCAGAGTGAGTGGTCTTATACAGTGTTACAGAACACCTACGGGAAGCTCGTTACTCACCAGGACGGAATGAGTGGCCCTGCAAACCGTGGGGATAGAGGCACTCACCTAGCAGAGTGAGTGGTCCTATACAGTGGTACAGATTCACCTACGAAAAGCCCATCACTCACCAGGATAGAGTGGTTGGCCCTACAGACCGTGGAGATAGAGGCACTCACCTAGCAGAGTGAGTGGTCCAATACAGTCTTGTCTTGAGTACTTGGGGTGGGGTAGGGTTGAGCAGCCACCAGGTTAGAGAGTTTGGCCACTTTCTAAGCTGAAGGCGTGAACCCTCTTGGTGTCGAGTCGCTTGGTGTCACACAGTCTTGTCCAATCTTGACTAGTCTTGTCTTGGTAGCTTACGCTACGACTTTGCCTGCCACGTTTACTTTTGCACCGTCTTTAATTTTCCTTACTTATACATGTTATGCTGTTACATCATCTCATTTTAAATCAACTTTAAAATGTCATCTTTAAATTCCTTTACACTTGCAGTAGAGTCCTCTTACCTCTTCCTTGTAGACTTTACCTGACGTATAGCTCCTTTTCTCTTGGGTGTTGTACGTCAGGTACCGAGACAGAGTACACAGACGAGCCGGCCTTACTTGAGGACTTGGTTTTCGGAGTACGTGCCAGACGAGGACACACCTGGAGGTTCCTAACCGTTGCCGTCTTCCATAGGTTTACTACTTTCTAGTTTGGGTGCGTAGCACCACTTTACTTTCTGTCTAGCTTGGATGCATCGCACCATTAGTTTCCCTTTCTGTAGTTGTATCCATGCTTAGGCTTCTTTTATTAGACGTGTCATATGCTGGATATTATCTCTTTTTGAAATGAATGCATGTTTCCTTTCGAGCACTCTTATCTTATTGTTATGAACTTTTATATGCAAGAACCTGTATTTTAATGGTATCTCTATAAACGCTTATTGGGTCTGAGCCTCACAGCTCCGGCCCATGCAGACCTTCGTCTCGTTCTTGCACCCGTTTTGGGAAGCAGGGTATGACAGGTTTTAGTGGTGGCTCAAGCAGGTCGTGCGAAAAGTTCAGAACAATAAAAGTACTCGCATTCATTTAAATATCCAGTTTAACATGTGCAAGTCTAATAATCACTGGTTAGATTATTGACCTTAGTTATGATCTCTCTACCTTAGGCACCATTTTAGTGTCGTCTTTCCCGGCCTTAACCTTGTTCGACTCCGGTGCATCTATGTGCATCATAACCCGGAGATTCGTAAGAGAACACTCCATTTCCACCCATACACTTCCTAAGTGTTGGGACATCACTACAGGGAATAGAGTGGTGACAGTTAATTTGGGATGCCGCTCGATTCCGTTGGTGATCAGTGGACACGAGCTTTATGCCGATTTCATTGTCCATGATCTGCCACATTTCGATGTTGTTCTTGGCATCGATTGGTTGGGAGATTTCCATGCTTCGATCGATTGCCGCAACAAGAAAGTGGTGTTCAGGATTCCAGGCCACCCGGAGTTCGAGTTTCATAACAGAGAAGGATCGCTTGGGCCCGTTAGATTCTGGGCCAAGCCGGAGGAGTCGATCGTTGTCTCCATGTAGATGGAGATCAGTAGACCAGCAGTCGTCAGAGACTTCGACGACGTCTTTTCGGATGATGTTTCTGGTTTGCCACCCAATAGAGCTTTGGAGTTCAATATAGATCTGATGCCGGAAGCGTAACCTATTTCAAAGGCATCGTATCGGATGGCTCTTGCAGAGCTGGAGGAGTTGCAGAAACAGTTGGACGAATTACTACAGAAGGGTTTCATACACCCTAGTGTGTCACCTTGGGGTGCACCGGTTCTGTTGGTGAAGAAGAAGGACGGATCCCGACGAATGTGTGTGGACTACAAAGGACTGAATAAAGTGATTGTGAAGAACAAGTATCTGCTACCCCAGATTGATGATATTTTTTGACCAGCTTGGAGGTTCGAGGAGTTTCTCAAAACTGGATTTGAGGAGCGGGTACCATCAGCTGAAGGTGAAGAAGGACGATATTCCAAAGAAGGCCTTCAGGACAAAGTACGTACACTATGAGTTCGTAGTCATACCGTTTGGTATGACCAACGCTCCAGCAGTGTTTATGAACCTGATGAATTTGATTTTTCTACGACTTCCTGGATAAGTTCGTCGTCAACTTCATCGACGACATTCTTATTTACTCGAAGTCTGAAGAGAAGCCATAGCCGTCGTCTGAGGACAGTGTTGGAGACACTGAGACGTCATAAGCTGTATGCCAAGTTTAGTAAGTGCGAGTTCTGGTTGTACAGAGTCGCATTCCTGGGACACGTGGTGTCCGGAGATGGCATATCTGTAGATCATGAGAAAGTCAGAGCAGTCAGCAAGTGGCTGACCCCACAGTCAGAACAGATATCAGGAGCTTTCTTGGATTAGCAGGCTACTACCATCGATTCATCAAGGATTTTTCGAGGATTGTGGAGCCGGTGACGAAGCTGACAAGGAAGGACGTTGAGTTCGTTTGGTTGGAGGATTGTGAGAAGGCCTTCGGTATTTTGAAGGAGAAGTTGACCACAGCACCAGTATTGGCTGTGCCAGATCAGAGCAGAGGCTTCGAGATTTATTGTGATGCATCTGGCAAGGGTCTCGGATGCATCTTACATCAGCATGGTCACGTGGTCGCGTACGATTCTTGGCAGTTGAGGAATCATGAGAAGAACTACCCGACGCAAGATCTGGAGTTAGCAGCGGTGATTTTTGCGTTGAAGATTTGAAGACACTTTCTGCTGAGTGAGAGCATGAAAATATTCGTCGATCAAAAAAGCTTGAAGTACATTTTACGCAGAAGGAGCTCAACATGCGTAGAGACGATGGTTGGAGCTGATGGTAGACTATGAGATAGATCTGCAGTATCACCCAGGGAAGGTGAATGTAGTGCCGGATGCTTTGAGCAGACTCCCCGCAGTAATGATGCATACTGCCGACTGGAGAGTACAGCAGGAGCTGAGAGAGATGGACATTGAGGTTGTCCTACCAGGAGTGATCGTTTCGTTGATGAATTTACAGATTCAGTCTACGATCGTGGATCATATCAAGGAAGCATAGGCAGGGGACCCAAAGCCTCAGAGGATCAGACGACAGGTTGAAGCAGGACTTCGGACGAAGTTTATTATTCATGAGGATGGATCGCTAAGGTACGTTAGTAGGCTCTGCAT
Organism: Scilla litardierei; assembly: GCA_030789695.1. Classification (NCBI taxonomy): domain Eukaryota; kingdom Viridiplantae; phylum Streptophyta; class Magnoliopsida; order Asparagales; family Asparagaceae; genus Scilla; species Scilla litardierei. The sequence goes on along the minus strand of CM061139.1, from coordinate 112,647,661 downwards.
ACATGCAGGAGACATTAGAGATATGCTACTGAGGGAGACTCATAGCTCTCATACAACAACAGCTATCAGGCGAGCATTGGCTTGGCTCCATTTGCTGCTCTATATGAAAGAAATGTCGATCGCCACTGAGCTGGGATGACATCGGAGATCAAGAGCTGTTGGGTCCGGATATGATTGTAGAATCTATGGATGTCGTGAGAGACATCAGTGATAAGATTCGGATTACGCAGGATCGTTACAAGCTTTGGGCAAATACCAAGAGACGACCTTTGGAGTTTCAGCTAGGAGATCATGTCTTCCTGAAGATTTCTCCGAACCGCGGAGTCATTCGTTTCGAAAAGAAGGGACAGCTGAGTCCGAGGTTTATTGGATCGTTTGGTGTGCTGGAGCATGTGGGAGCAGTGGCTTATCGCCTTGCTCTGTCACCATCTTTGGAGGGAGTTCACGATGTTTTCCACGTATCTTAGCTACGTTGATACGTCAGAGACCCATCGCATACTGTGGATTTTTCAAAGATCACGGTCCGACCAGACCTGACTTATGAGTAGCAGCCAGTGCAGATTTTGGACCGTCGACAGAAGCAGTTGAGGAACAAGGTAGTCGACCTGGTGAGAGTGATGTGGCGGTACGGATCAACTGGAGAGTCCACTTGAGAGCGCGAGGATGAGATGAGAGAGCGCTACCCGCATCTTTTCCATGAGCAGTAGTTGATGTAGATTCCGAGGGCGAAATCATTTCTTAAGGTGGGTAGGATGTAACAGTCGTTTTTCGATCGTGTGTATTTCAACGTGTACGTTCTTTTTTGTATGTGTAATTTATTAGGCATCCTCTTGTATCCAAAACATGCAAAGTTATATGTCGTTGTGACCCTCAGAGAGAGTAGTTATTTGTGGGATTTTTAGTGAACGTCATTTCACGGGTCATTCTCCCACAAATCAGCTTTGATTAAAGGGGTGTCGTAACTTTAGATTCGACATTTGACTTTTTTATTTTTAGTTTCATTTTTCGTGAACCTAGCGCATGACCGATCACCGTACCCTCGAGCCTCTCGTCGTCATGGTCGTCTCGATATTTTTCTCGTAATTTTCGGACACCGTTAGCCCGACTTATCACCCTAATTACTTTTAAACCCAATTATCCCTAATCTAATTCGAATTTCAAAACTTTAAATCTAAATCTATAGGATCCTACATATCACATGATTGATTCTTCTAGCTATTCTCACCCTATATCTACTCTCTCCCTCTCTCACACTCTCTCACCAATCAAGCTTAAACCCACCCTTTATAACCCCTATTTAGCAAATTTTCATGTTATATCATCAACCCACGTAAGCCTAGGTTTTTCACAAAAATCTCAGCCGCCACCCATAAAACTCACACACCCGAGCTCCCCATCACCGGCGACCCACCTCTAGCCACCCTCACCAACGCCGACCATCCTCCGAAGACCCTCCATTGCCATGCAAACTCTTCTCCATCCTCCCTCTTCTCCTCTCCCTCCCTCAAGACACCCGAACTACCATCGACCTCAGCCCTAACCCACGGCCTGCATTCACCTCGTCTCCGGCCAACTTCCGGCCACCACCCACAGCAGCCCGACGCCCCCTATCACCCCTCCGGCCTCCCTCCCAACTAGGGGTGGCAATTTTCGACCCGGCACGATAGCCCGGCACGGGCCCGGCCCGATAAGACCGTGCTTGGGCCAACAATTTTGGCCCGAAATCCTTATCGGACCGGGCCGGCCCGGCCCGGTTCATTTTCGGACCGGACCCGGGCCAAGCTTTTCAGCCCATGGGCGGCACGGCACGGCACGAAAAGCATTTGATCGCCCCACTTCAATTTGACCACACACCAATCTAAAGCAGATTTCAGTAATGTGCATTCATTTATAGTGTTGAGTCCAATGTCATGAATCTTATTAGATCAAGGTCCAAATATCATAAATTTTAACAACTTCCCGTCAGCGCCAACTTTGATGTCTTCGGATCTTGGGGGTCGATCTTAGTTTCCGATAAGAGACAAATAACCACCAAACATGTTACTTCATCTTGCCAAATAAATGAAAACAATGTAGGACACATCACCTTATGCAACCCACTCAATCCTCTTCTTTCGTGATCTATTTCGATGCATCTTTAAGCATATGAGACAAGGTTGTGTTTATAAATATGATAAAATATTGTCACAATACATAATTTATTCAACCCTATCGGACCGGGCCGGGCAGCCCGAATTTTTATCGGACCGTGCCCGGGCCTCTCCGAAATGGCCCGAAGTCTTATCGGGCCGGGCCGGCCCAGTCCTTTAAGAAAATCGGACCGGGCCGGCACGGCCCGATAAGACCGGGCCGGCCCGAATTGCCACCCCTACTCCCAACACCCCTTGGCTGAAACTGTCACGCCCCGCTTCCCATTATACTTGGGAGCGAGGACGCGAGCGGGCCCGCTTGGGCTGGAGCGGTGAAGCCCCAACCCAATAAGCGTCTGTGTATGACTTCTTGGCAGGTTCTTGCTTGCGAACAATCAAAACAACAAATGGATATCATCATTATACTTTAACTTCCAGATTACATGTACACAAAGAATTAAGGCCCAGCATGGCCATTACAAACAATTACACCAAATAAAATTACACCTGAAAGAATACAACACCAATTATTGATTTAAATGCAGTGCTGCGACAGAATGTCATTCTTCAGCAGTGGGTCTCAGCGTCCCGGTTCTCTTGGTCCTCATGCTCAATCTCCAAATGAACTCTTCGGTGAACTCTGCTCAAAACCTAATGTATATTTCACAGACAAGGAAATATACGTCAGCGAGGGTCGCTCGGCAAGATTTAAAACGTTAGTAATAAAATGACCCTCGGCAAGATAATAATATAGCTTACAAAATAGGATGCCAACAAGATAGTACATAGCAGCATAAGGAAACATGTGAGCATGAGTAGTGTAGTGTGTACAACAATGAGTATAACATGCGTAGTGTGTACATCAATAAGTATGGCATGTGTAGTGTGCAAAGCAGTGATCGTGAGTAGTGTAGTGTGCAAAGTAACGAGCATGAGTAGTGTGTACAGCAATGAGTATAGCAAGTACGGTATATACAGCAATAATCGTGGCAAGTGTAGTGGGTACATCAATATTCGTGACAAGTGTAGCAATAATCGTGACAATAAGTTTAGCAGGTTACACCATAACATTAGCAGAGTAAAAAGAGTGCAACAACCAATCTCTTAACTAGTGACAAGCCCAGTGTCCGAGGGGGAGGTGACTAGCATCACACCCAAGCCAATGGGAGCTACCCGTGACTCTCTACTCACCGACCCGACCAGGTGTCGGTCAAGTTCACCAATAGAGTGTAATCCAGCTTTCCGGCCTCTACTACACTAGACTACCCCACCCAAAGTGTCCATAAGTCAATCCGTAGTTCAATGTTTGCCGTATGACAAACATTCCGTAAATGCCCCGCGGGCCCATATCCGTATTGCCCGAAGGCCCAATAATCCGTAATTGCCCGAAGGCCCAATAATCCGTAATTTGCCCCAAGGGCCCAGTATCACATTTCATTAGGGTGAAAGACTAAAGATGAAGTGTCACAAAACAATGGGCAGCATGCTATGAGGACGTTATATGTATAAGTTTTAAAAAGGGTCAAAACATCTGATGATTCTCATTATATTGTGAACATTGTAGTTAACACATTAAGGGAAGAGGCGATTCCACATTTAATTGAGATATTCCGCAAAGTATCGAAATCAGTAACAAACCTGGTAATTTAGTATCTTTAAAAGTTATAAGTGGTAAAGTGCTTGCACCGTTGAAAATTTGTAGAAATTGATATATTTGCAGGTAGTAAATACTTGCCTGAGGCGATGCAAGTTTCGGGTGCCCACACGATCATAAGAGAGGTGTGGGTCAATCTGCGAAACCGGGTCCTCATATTAAGTTAAAGTCTTAACTCATTAAAAATATTAGAACAATGAACTTATATAATTACATATCACACATATTACTAACTTATATTAATTATATTTATACAGCTTATATGGCTAACATGCATTACTAACTGTGTTACACTAACTTCATACTAACATAAAGGTGTAACTAATGTTATATGTAATAATCTTACTGCTAACTATTCTAACTAGCATGTGCAGGTAAAGTTTCCCGTACCTTAACATTTTAGGGTATCCTCGAGTACTGCTAGGGCTAGGTTACAAATAGTTAAGGTGCAGTATATTAAAATGAACTCACGTATTGCTTCTCCCACTCGTGGTTGCAGATGGCGGCGCTGTCGAAGGCAGGGGGAACGACGCTGGCAGGCGGTGGCGTGGAGGGCAGTTGGAGAGGCCGGGCGCGGGGTGCGTTGCTACAGGCAGAGGGATGTTGTGAGGGTCTGGACATCGGCGTCGGTGGAGGGAAGGAGGGAGGCTCAGTGCGGTCGACCCGGTTGGCGCAACTTGTCGGGGCGGATGGCGGATGTGCGGTTGAGCTTCGAACGGAGGGAGGATGCCGCTGCGACGCTTGGGGATGGCGATGTGTGGAAGTCTGGGCGCGTGAAGGGAGGCGCCGCTTTGCGTGGGGGCTGCCGGCGGTTGCGAGGGGGTGGCGGGTGTCGACTGAAGCGAACGGGGCGGCTCCAAGCGGCGAGCGGGCTTGTGGGCACTGCGGGGATGTCGAGGTCGGGGCTGTGCGACTGGTGAGGTGACGGTGAGCGGGAGACTTCGGCGTCGGTGGTGCTTGGTGGCTGGGAGAGGGCGGTAGGCGGAGCTCGCGGCGGCGTCCGTGCGGCTTCGGCGTCGTGCAGACGAGGAGGGCGGCGAACGTCTTCGAGCGAGGATGGTGCGGTGTTGCGGTTGCTCGGAGGAGGCTAACGCCGTGGGTGACGGTGCCGTGTAGATGAGGGAGGAGGGCGGGCTGGTTTGTGATTTGATGCGTGGAGAAGAGAACAGGGCGGCTGAGAAATGTATGGAGAAGATAAAAATGACATAGGGTTTATTTTATAGGGGTTTTCTCATATTAGTCCCTTAAATTGTGTGTATTTTGACATTAGTCCCTTAAATCTTTGTAATTTGAATTTAGTCCCTTAAATTTTTAACGTTAACCTAAATAGTCCCTTTTGATCACCTAAATAGTCCCTTAAATGTTTAAAGTTTAAACTAAATAGTCCCTTTAAGGGACTAAATTCAAATTACAAAGATTTAAGGGACTAATATCAAAATACACATAATTTAAGGGACTAATATGAGAAAAACCCTATTTTATAATAGGGATAGAGGGTGCTGCTATTAATGTTAGCCTTAGGGTTTAAATACATAAGAATAGGGTTTGTGGTTTTGTGAAGAGCAGTACGAGAGTGGTTGAGGAATGAACAGCTTGAGGACGTAGGCTTAGGGGTTTATTCTATTCTTTTTCTTAGCCCAGTGCTGTGTGCGAGAAATTAATGGTAACCCAATGTATATGGCAGCCGTGAGATTTGGAAATGAAATGGGTTTAATAATAATTAAGAGATTTAAATCTTGGGAGAACATGGAAACAAACGAGAATATTAGGAAGTAATTTGAATTCTTGTCAATAGCATTAATAAGGGGAAATTAGAGCTAATTAATCAGATTTAAATGGGATGAAAGAAGGAAAGTTTTTGAATGACAATATTAATTAGAGAAATTAATATTAAGAGATAAAAAGGAAATATGGAAATGAAAATGATTTGTTTTAATTAATAATTTATTATGAAAAATTAATAGTAAAACTAATGGGGAAAGTTTTTTTGAAATAAAAAAGATTTTCTTTTATAAAATATTTATCATGGAATTAAAAACAAATGTAATTAGGAAGGTTGAATATTAATGGGGGTTAATTACAGAATAATCCCAAATAAGTTATAGACTTTATTACGGTTAAAATAAGAAAGTTTGAAACCCATTAATAATTAGGGGAAATTAACAGTATTAGCCATTAGAGGAAGGTTTTTGAAATTAAAAGATTTGCTTTTAAATAGGATTGATTAGGAAAATAAAGCTAGATAATTTAGGAAGTTTTTACAAAGGAAAAATAAATTTGAAATTGGATTTTGGAAAGTATTTGAATAGCATCATTAATAGGGAAAATAATGAGTAAGAGGAAAAAATGAAGGTTTGAAAATTAGAATTAAAAGAGGGGGTTTAATGGGAGAATACTTCTAAATTAGCTATGATTTAATAAGAGGATAAAAAGAGAAACCATTTGAATTCGGATTTGAAAATATTTGAAATTCTTATAACATCAATATTACACTATTAATAAACTAACTATAAGTATAATAATGAAAGCTAGATAAGTATAATAATGAAAGCTAGCCATCAAGAGTTATTAATGGAAGGGATACATGAGTAGAACTTCACTCAATTGTACCTGAAAACACGGTCGTTACAGAAACCCCATCTCCCTGCCACAAGACAGCCCCTAACCCTCACAAAAAAAACTGCCATCAGCCCTCTTAAAAAAAGAACAGCCGCGGCCTCCCTTCCCTAAGCCGCCGGCAGCCACCCCTCAGGCCGCGCGACCCCCCTTCGACCTCCTCCTATCCCCGGCAGCCCACTTGCTCCTAGTAGTCCACGCACACCGCAGATCTCGTGCTTTTTTCCGACGTCGTTGCCATCGCCGTGCCATTTCGTTGCGCTACTTGCAACCGAAGCGATCCCGACGCCATTTCCGCAGCCGAGACGATCCTTACTGTGCTACCCACAGTCGAGACGATCCTTACTGTGCTACCCTCAGTCGAGGACATCGAGCATCGCCACCGTTCCAGATCCGACGCCGACACGTGCGCGTTCGTCGCACTAGGTTTGTCTTTTCACTCGTAGCAACCCAAACCGTACGACATTGAAACCATAATTAAAAACCGACAACTAACTCACTAAATTTACTTTTCACACCATTAAAAAGATGTGCTAATCAAGAATCGACGATCGGACTATATTGACTTGCACATAGGGTATAATCGTCGGATAGGCTAATCTTACAAATTTGACTTGGAACTGTTAGGATATCCACGCTTAACTTAGAAAAGTACCATCATAGGAACTTCTAAAACACGACCTGACAACTGTCGTTGACTTGTGACAGCGGACATTGACCGACGCGTCGACCGAGAGGAGACGCTTTCGATGGACGCTCTTCTTGCCATCGCAGGCAAGTGCCCCCACTTGCGTAGTTACGACCATGTCTAGGCCATTTTCTTCTTAAAATGGTAACTGTTGAACAAGAGAACCAGACGTGAAATGATAGCATCCGGGACCCCCTCACGATAGCCTAGACTTGACAACAAAGTCTAGGTATAAACTGCAAACATGTTAGGGACTATTTGTGCGTGTGTGCGTGTGGACACCTAGAACAACTATACCCATGTCATGCCATGTAACGGCATTCACGACTTGTCTTGCATAGCCTGCAGGCAATAGGACACTCTCCGAGATAGAGAGAGTGATCTGTTGTACAGATACACGACCTGCGGGAAGCCCGACACTCATCGAGTGAGTGAGTGACCGTTGGCAACCTGCGGGGATTGAGACACCCACCTAGCAGAGTGGGTGATCCTTGTTACAGAATCACCTACGGGATGCTCGGCACTCATCTAGCAGAGTGAGTGGCCCTGCAGACCATGGTGATAGAGGCACTTACCTAACAGAGTGAGTGGTCCAATACAGTGTTACAGAACACCTACGGGAAGCTCGTCACTCACCAGGATGGAGTGAGTGGCCCTGCAAACCATGGGGATATAGGCACTCACCTAGCAAAGTGAGTGGTCATATACAGTGGTACAGATTCACATACGAAAAGCCCATCACTCACCAAGACAGAGTGGTTGGCCCGACAGACCGTGGGGATATAGGCACTCACCTAGCAGAGTGAGTGGTCCTATACAGTCTTGTCTTGAGTACTTGGGATGGGGTAGGGTTGAGCGGCAACCAGGTTAGAGAGTTTGGCCACTTTCTAAGCTGAAGGCGTGAACCCTCTTGGTGTCGAGTCGCTTGGTGTCACACAGTCTTGTCCAGTCTTGTCCAGTCTTGTCTAGTATTGTCTTGGTAGCTTACGCTACGACTTTGCCTGCCACGTTTACTTTTGCACCGTCTTTATTTTTCCTTACTTATACATGTCATACTGTTGTATAATCTCATTTTAAATCAACTTTAAAATTTCATCTTTAAATTCCTTTACACTTGCAGTAGAGTCTTCTCACCTCTTCCTTGTAGGCTTTACATGATGTATATCTCCTTTTCTCTCGGGTGTTGTACGTCAGGTACCGAGACAGAGTACACAAACGAGCCGGCCTTATTTGAGGACTTGGAGCCAGAGGACATTGACCCAGAGTACGTGCTAGACGAGGACCAGACCTGTAGGTTCCTTACTGTTGCCATCTTCTAGAGGTTTACTACTTTCTAGTTTGGGTGCGTGGCACCACTTCACTTTCTATCTAGGTTGGGTGTGTCGCTCCATTAGTTTCCCTTTCCACAGTTGTAGCCATGCTCAGGCTTCTTTTATTAGACTTGTCATGTGCGGGATATTATCTCTTTTATAAATGAATGCATGTTTCCTTTCGAGCACTCTTATCTTATTGTTATGAACTTTTATATGCAAGAACCTGTATTTTAATGTTATCTCTACAGACGCTTATTGGGTCTATGCCTCATAGCTCCGGCCCATGTGGACCTTCGTCTCGTCCTCGCACACGTTTTGGGAAGTGGGGCGTGACATTCGGCGTGGGTGCTTTTGGGCCGGAACAACAAATTTGGAGCAGGCGCCTTCGATACGGAACAACAAATTCGGTGCGGGTTCTTTCGGTGCGGAACAACAAATTTATGTAGAACAACAAATTCGGCGCGGGCGCCTTTGGCTTGGTACAACAAAGCAGAGTAAAAAAAATTTAGCCTGGTGCCATCGACGCGGAACAACAAATTCACGTCGAACAACAAATTCAACGAGGGTGCCTTCGGCATGGAACAACAAATTAGCGTAAAAAATTTAGCCGGACACCTTCGGCACAAAACAGGTTCACTGGCTTCTTTCAAAGTTGGACCAAATTTCAAATTTGGTCCAACTTTGAAAGCTCACATTCATGGTTTTAAAGCTCCATTCATTTACAAGTTAGACCAAATTTCAACAAATAGATTCCCACTCAAAACTTTCTCAAAACTCATTTTAACCTTCCATTCCTCAAGATCAATTCACAGACACTTTTTATCTTGTCCTAGTCAGCCCTAATATTCAAAAACAGGTGTGAAATGTAACATAGATACACACACATGTGTGTATATATACACATAAATACATATATATACAAATATTTTTTCTATACATTTTTCTATTCTTTTTTTTGGATTTACGATTGATCGTGCAATGAGTGTTGGGTCGGTGACTCCCAGATCGGACGACCTTAGGGCACCGGGCCAAGAAGGTACCCCTCGGACCTACTAACTCTAACCAAATAGGATCCTTATTCGTATGCACTCCCCAAATCTAGACCTCTTGATGCGATGCCCTGACGGTTCCTATCGTGGGGATCCGGTTACTCAGCTTCGCTGGGGAACGGTGCATAATTTTTTTTCTATTCACAAAATTTTCTCTCTTTTTTTGGAAAGCATGGGTATACTTAGGCAAAGTCAATCATCGATACAAAGTGATTTGTAGTTATCCAAGTTTCGAGGGATTATAAGCCATTATACACAACTATCGGCTCTACGGTCCATACATATGATGGGCTTCTAAGTATCAACCTAGGTCGGTTTCAAGTACTCATATCTTAGGGATCATGAGGACGACCAAATCTAGGGCATTACTGGGGATTTAAGCTAGAGTTACGTCCTATTCATATATTCAAGTCGACATCATGGAAATCAAGCATAAAAGTTCGGAAAACGATTTTCAACTAGAGATACCACATGAATAGAAGTTTGATTTCAAAAAGTTCTCAAAGCGAACGCGAATATATACAAATGGATGCATGATGATGCATGATGCATGATGCGAATGCAGATATTTTTGGAATTTTTGATTTTTTTTTCATTTTTGGCTTTGTGAATGCATATACAAAATATAAACGTGATGCATATGAAAAAGAAATGAAAAGGGAAAAATAAGAAAGAAAAACGAGATGAAAACGAAAAATAACGATAAAAACAAGAAAATAAGAAAGAAAATAAAAAGGAAATAGAAAATCAGCGCAAAAAGTGCCTATCCCCCTAAGCTAAATCAAGTGATGTCATCAACGTAAAGAAAACTCAGAAAACATCGTGAGGACAAATAACTAATGAGGGAAAGGATGTCCAGGAGCATCTCCCCCCAAGCTAGGTAAAAACATGCCCAAAATGTGAATGTGTGATACATGGGCTAGGTGGTGGGGGAATGCAAAATGAAATGCTCCAATCATGCGGGGCCACCGTCAGGTGGTGGCTGGGTGGGTGGAGTGGGTGGAACTGATGGGTCAGCTAAAGGCTCAGATGCGGTGTCAATGTGGAGGTGAGGATGGGGTGGAATGAATTAACTTAAACTTGAGTGGTGGAGGTGGAGGTGGAGGTGGAGGTAGAGATGAGTCCTCTGTGGACTAGGAGAGGATAATTGTGGTATCCTCAGGTGGTGCGAATGTGTGAGGGTATATGGAGGCACGTGTAGGAGATGGAATATGCATGGCTGGAGCGGGAGAAGGTGGTGGCAGTGTCCACATGTGGAGTGGAAGTGAACGTTTCCATGGGAGTATGAGATGTGTGGGATGGCTGAGGCTGGACACGAATGGGCAGGAGATGAGGTGCAGCAGCAGGGTAGTGGCAGTGACTATAGTGATACTGGTAGACCTGGTCAAACTGTGACTAGAGTGTCACGACAGCTAAAGTGAGGCCATCAATCGAAGTCCTTAACTCAGAGAGGGTGTCTCTGAACTAAGTCTGGATGGTGACAGTTGAAGATCTGAACTGCCTAAACTCCTCCTCCAAACAAGCCATACGCTTGAGATGTGAGAGTAGTGGAGGAGGAGTGCTGTTGGTACCCTCGACATGGTGTCGAGGTCTCCTATGGAACTGACGGATGACTGTCCTGACGGTGAGGCCATAAGATGTTGAAGCAAGAGGATCAATATGGTCCTGGATATCCTGAGGCTATGCCTGGGGCTGTGCAGAGTCAGGCTGGGTGCCTGAACTCCTTGGGCTAGATCGGGATCAGTAGGGAAGATCCACTGCAAGGAAGTGTCAGGTCCGAAGCGTGTAGGATTGGGGAGCCTAGTGTACGGGGTGGAAGCATGCTTGTAAAACCAATAATATCTATTGGGCTCAAAGGATCTGATCATGTGCATGTTTGTGAGCACCGAGAGATCGAGAGAAGTGGGCATGTAACTAGAGTCATAGAATCTGGGATCTTAAGGCTAATAGGAGGAAGCTGGGCGATGATCTTAATGAACCCTCCATAGCAGATACGAGAGCTAGGGCTGTCGAGTGTGTGGAGGAATCTGTAGTGCAGCCAAGATTCGACGTGAATGATATAATGTGCGATAGTGGTGGTGCCATCATGGAGAACACAAGGCTGGGTGGCACACCACAAGAAAAAGATCTCATCCTGGAGACCTGGCATGTCTCGTACCGATAGAAGAGGGTGTTGGATCCTGACAAAACAAGGACGTTAGGATCGAATAATAAAGTCGAGACTTACGCTAGCGTACGCGGCACCGTAATCTTGGAACTTCGCCCTCGGATTCGCCACAACGGTCGATACTTCGTCACGGAGGATCGAAGCAGAGTTTCACCGCCTAAATCTCTAACTAGAAGAGGATTTTAATGGAAGGGAGAAGAAGAACATAAGATGCCTTATGCAAACTTATGGCATGGAAAGTGTGGAATGAATGCCTTACCCTTGGGTCCTATTTATAGGCTTTAGGGGTGGTTATTGTAGGAAATAACCAATTATAAGCTTATTAGCCTATATTAGCACATTCATTTATCCTCTTCTTCATTCACTTATCAAGTGCCTTTATGCACTTATAAAGTGACTTTTTCCACTTATCGAGTGGCTTTTTCCACTTATCGAGTGGTCCTTTTCACACGAGAAAAGGTTCCCTTCGTGCACGCTTTCGTGCACGCGACATCTGAGGTCCATATACCCTCATACATCCCCTCATGGGTGTATTCATGTCGTCCATATCCAACATCTCCCACTCACACTTGAGGGGATTGTAAGGAAACATCTTTTCCTTTATCTCTTCTGTTTGTCATACTGAGAAATAGGCCGTGTGACCGTCATGCGCATAGAGTCTGCTGTTGTGCACTTGTTAAAGATACACAACACTCCTCGAGGTGCAAAGTTGAGTAGATCAACACATGCTTTACCCGAGATTATTTCTTCACATTTCTTATACTTTATATTCAACAATTGAATCCCATCTGGATTACAATTGGCTGGCCAGCTTTGAATCTCTAAAGTCCAAATGTGAATATGAAATTAATCTTCCTCTTCTTGCGATCCTTTTGATCTTGACTTGACTCGCTTTTCTAACATGCCCCGCCGGACCGAATTAACCATAGTCCATAAGCAACATGCTAAGATAGCAATCACCCAGTCAAATCTTAAGGAACCAATTAGAGTCCATAAGGGTAACGAGTTAAGACCCATGTGGTCTTTGGGTCTCACATAATAGTAAACACAATTACTATTCTAACCCAATGGTCAAAATGCATACGTAGTATGAATACGTATTACAACTTCACTCCTTTCCCAGGGAGCGTATGTCTTAATGATGTTGTAATGATGATAACCAGACACCACAATGTCTGACTTTGAGTCCCTTTTACTACTCAAATAATCTTCTGGACTCACATCCCGCACAAGACAGATAGTATTTCAAAATCCTCTTAGATCTTTTGAAAACATCCATATGATGCAGATCTTTCATACGACCATTTTGTTTAAGTCATGACTCTAAATCGTCCGTCTGACGATTTTGACTTTAAACAGGTCTCATCTTTATTTTACCCGTCTGATAAAATAAAGGCGGTTGCTCATGTGAGAAATCCAACCTTAATCTGTCCGACATACTAAAATTCAGCTGAGATTTCAAAAATGTACACAAACATTTCTTAAGAAATTCATATGCAATGTTGAAAAGAACTTTATTCTTTTATTAAATTTGATCATTTACAGACATGGGAATTTACATTGGTACAACTCAGCTCTTACGCAATCCTTGGGATGATAAGTGTTTGTAAAACACATCTCTGGGGATCGCCTTCGTAAGCGGATCCGCTATCATCTCATGCGTAGATATGTACCTTATGTCCACCTTCTTGGTCTTATCATAGTCTTTTGCAAATTTGTAGCGGATATCAATGTGTTTGGTCTTACAATGGAATTTAGGATCTTTGACATAGGCTATAGATGCTTGACTGTCGCTGTGTATAGGTACAACACTTGAGTCACTTGCATTAATTAGCCTGTCTTAGAACTTCCTAAGCCAAACAGCCTCTTGGACTGCCATGCTAAATGCTACAAACTCGGCTTCCATAGTTGAAAGTGCGATGCAGGATTGTTTCTTGCTACTCCAGGATATTGCACCAGATCCGAGTAGAAAAACATATCCTGAGGTCGATCGTCGCTCATCGAGATCACCCGCCCAATCAGCATCAGTGTAGCCTTCGAGCCTCAAGGCATCTCCTTGATAGCATAAAGCATAGTCTGCAGTTCCTTTGAGATACCGCAATATCCTCTTAACCGCTTTCCAGTGTACTTGCCCTGGGTTGGATTGGTAACGACTTACCATTCCAACGGCAAAACAGATGTCCGGTCTTGTACACATCATAGCGTACATAAGACTACCAATTGCACTGGAATATGGAACTTTTTCCATAATATCCTTTTCCTTTTGGTTCTTTGGACATGATTTCAGACATAAATTGTCGCACTTGCTTATAAGAGTATCAATGGACTTGCAGTCCTGCATATTAAACCGTTCTAGAACCTTCTTTATATAAGTCTTTTATGAAAGAGAAAGAAGTTTCTTCGAACGATTCCTTGAAATCTTAACTCCAAGGATATATGCGGCTTCTCCCATGTCTTTCATCTCAAAAACTGATGAAAGCCAAGCCTTGATATCCATCACAAAGCCCTTGTCATTTTCGGCTATTAAAATGCCATCTACATATAGAGACATAATAATGTACTTGCTATTAATCCTCTTGATATATACGCAGTTATCTTCAGCAAGCATGGAAAAACCATTTGATAAGTCAACTTCCTGAAATCGTATATACCATTGCCTCGAGGATTGTTTAAGACCATATATGGATTTACGAAGTTTACAAACATTATGTTCGTTTCCTTCTTTTACAAACCCTGTTGGTTGTTCCATATAGATCTCCTCGTCCAATTCTCTATTGAGAAAGGCAGTCTTTACATTCATCTGATGTAATTCGAGGTCTAAGAAAGCTAACATTGCCAGAATCAGGCGAATCGAGATAAAACGGACAACAGGTGTGAAGGTCTCTTTGTAGTCTATCCCTTCCTGTTGCGTAAAACCTTTCGCGACAAGGCGAGCTTTATATCTGTCAATAGAGCCATCAGCCTTATGCTTGATCTTGAGAACCCATTTGTTCCCAATAGCTCTACATCCTCTGGGTAAGTCAACTAAGTCCCATACTTGGTTAACTTTCATGGATTCCAACTCTTCCTTCATCGCTTCCATCCATTTGTCTTTCGCAGGGCATGATACGGCCTGTTTGAAAGTAGCAGGCTCATCATCATCTTGTAGTAAAGTCATAAAGGTTTGCAGTAATTCATCCTCAAATCTTAGAGGAGCCAACCTTGTATGACTACTACGTCGTATTTGAGATTCTTCAAGTCCTTGTTGACTCGAATTTAGATCAATTCTAATATCACTCCCACTTGGAATGTCGTTAGAAATGCTCCAACTTGGATCATTATTCCCGTATGGAATAGGATTAGTGTCATTCGTATCATCCATTGGTGAAGTTTGAAACATATTTTCTTCTTCACCAAGAATTCTCCCACTCGAATGAGGTAATCCTCCTTGATCATTAATCTCAAATAGAGATAAGTCCTGACTTATCTCGCCCTGTCTTGGAAACTCGTTTTCCAAGAAAGTGACATCCCTCGACTCAAACTCAATTAGACCTCCATTGTCTTCCTGACTAACGAAAACATAACCTTTGGAGTTTTCTGCGTATCGTATAAAGATACATTTCCTTCCCCTTGGCCCAAGTTTTCCATACTTATGGGAGGAAATATGTGCGTAGGATGCACATCCCCAAGGTTTTAAAATGTTTAAGTCAGGAGACTTTTGGTTCCACAACTCATAAGGAGTGGAGCTAACTGATTTCGAAGGTACGCGGTTCAAAATGAAAGTGGCCGTTAATAATGCATCACCCCAAAAGGTGATAGGCAAGTTAGCTTGCGCCATCATTGAACGGACCATTTCCATTAAAGTCCTATTTCTCCTTTCAGCAACACCATTTTGTTGAGGAGTATAAGGCATAGTTACCTGATATACTATGCCCTTTTCATCACAAAGTTCCTTAAAACTTGTTGATTGATATTCACCGCCCCTATCGGTTCGCAAGACCTTAATCTTGCGATCTAATTGATTCTCCACTAAACTCATATAGTTCTTAAAGCAGGTTAATGCTTCACTTTTGTGGGATATCAAATAGATATGTCCGAATCAGGTGAAATCATCAATAAAAGTGATGAAATAGGACTTCCCGCGTCTTGTCTTGACATTCATCGGACCACATATGTCCGAATGGATGAGCTGTAATGGAACCTCGGCCCTTGTGCCGGTTCCAAACTGCTTGCGACAAGATTTCCCTACAAGACAATGTTCGCAGGTCGACATTTCAATCTTTGAAACATTGGATAGAAGGCCACGTTTGGCAAGTCTATTTATTCGTGTTGGTCCAATATGACCAAGCCTTGCATGCCAACAAATTATATCAGATTCATAAGTCGATGAATTTGCAACAAGGAAATTTTGATTACAATATGAAGAGTCATACATTGTATTTAATACAATAAATCCTTTAAATACATACCCAGTACCAATTAAGGAATTATTACAACAAAAGTCCACTTTACAATCATGAAAAAACCAGTTATAACCAAGACACATTAACACGACCACAGATATTATATTCCTTCGAATATCAGGAGGGAAGAGAACATCATGAAGTAGGAGAATGCGGCCGTTGTCCAAGACTAGCTTGCAAGTCCCAACGCCTTTCACTTCAACACGTGTGTTGTTTCCTACATAGATCCACTTTGTTCCTTGGGGTATCCGGTGATACTCCACGAAGGACCGTCTGTCCCTTGCTATGTGGTCGGTGGCACCTGAATCAATTATCCAAAATGGATTAGATTCCACAAGAAATATTAAACTAGAAACA
This sequence comes from Scilla litardierei, assembly GCA_030789695.1. Lineage (NCBI taxonomy): Eukaryota > Viridiplantae > Streptophyta > Magnoliopsida > Asparagales > Asparagaceae > Scilla > Scilla litardierei. Next base: position 112,631,246 of record CM061139.1, on the reverse strand, counting down.
CATATGTAACTAGTATAATTACAAGTTACCTCGTCGCCTCCACTCGTACACGAACGAGCATAGTGACCGAGCTTGTTGCACTTAAAGCACTTGATCCTCTTCAAGTCTTTCTTCTTGTGCCATTTCTTATGCCCACCCTTATGTTTGAGTTTCTTGGTAGACTCATGTTGCTTATTACGTTCATTGGTAGACTTCGAATGATCTTTCCTTTTCTTTCCCCCGTGTGAGGAACTAGCAACCATGTGCACTTCTGCACTTGGCTTGGCAGCTGCAAGCCGCTCTTCCTCTAATTCGAGGTGCTTGGAAACATCGCTGAAGGTCTTGATGCTCTCATTGTGAGTGAGATGCATCTTCATTTGGTCCCACCCATTTGGTAGGGAACGTATGATTGCTTGGATTTGTTGCTCATCAGTGAGCACATGACCCGCATCCTTTAACTCTGAGATAAGATTTGCCATATGTCGCAGATGTTTCCCCATGGAATGATCTGGACGTTCCTTGTATGAATCAAATCTTATAGTTAAGGCACGAAGTTTGTACACCGATGTGCCACCAAACTTTTCCTCAAGCTTGGACCATATGTCCATGGCTAAGTCATGCTCTCGGAAGATGCGCATTATGTCATCAGCCATACTGCTTAATAACGTAATGCGAGCTATCTTGTTCTTCCGAGACCAAGCATCAAAAGCTTCCTTGTCTCGTCTGTGTTGGGCCGTAGTGCCCAACTCGGGTTCAATCATTACGTTCTTTAGAGTTTCGAGCACTTCTTGCTCCTTTAAAACGTATTGTATCTTGATGGACCAAAGTTTGTAATTATCGCCGTTGAGTTTTTCACCTCTGTTTAACTCAGCGACGATATTCTTTGAAGCGGAAGACATTTTACTTTTAAAATGCTGCTAAAGACACAAAAACCGAAGGTTTGATCAAAAACATTGCATTGAAAATTCTTAAAATATAATTCCCATTTGAAATGATAATAGAATATCCAATTTGGATAGTTCCAATTTCAACTCCCACTTGGAATGATATTTATAATTTGATAAGTTACTTTCGAAAAATATTGAAGATGTTACTCTAGAATCGGAAAGGTCACTATGTTTCCAATCACCATTTAGAGTAACTTTCAATATTTCCCCATCACTTTATCAAATAAAAGTACTCTTATAGTACTTCGCAGCGGAAAATCATTTTTTTTTTGAAAACGTATTTTTCAAAACGTATGAAAACGTATTTTTCAAAAAAAAATGCATATTTCAACTTAGTACCCTTATGATACTAGTGAAATATTCGGCACTTCCTGACCATTTGCCGGGAATGTAGCCGTGCCAAGGCCGGATTCCCCCTGAGGGGATTTTTCTACAAGCCATTGTCGCCGGCTCCCATATGGATCCAGGCGCTTCCCCACGTATGGGAGAATTTTGCCGCAGACGACTATCGTTGGCCCCGTATGGACTAGCCTTGCAGGTGGCCGTGGCCGAAATCATTGGCAAGGCCTCTGGCTGAATTGGTCGACCAAAAATCCCGGATTGGTCGACCAATGCCGACCAAGGATCCGGCACCCCCCGGCGGCCAGGGCCTCTGCCCTGGCCGAGGCCGGCCATAGGCCGGCCAAGGGCCTCTGACCTGGCCGGCCAGGGGCCCTGGCCCCTCGGCCAGGGCCTCTGGCCTGGCCGAGGCCGGCCAGGGCCAGCCAGGACCTGGCCCTGGCCTCTGCCAGGGCCGGCCCCGGCCCCTTGGCCAGGGCCTCTGGCCTGGCCGAGGCCGGCCAGGGCCGGCCAGGACCTGGCCCTGGCCTCTGCCAGGGCCGTCCATGGCCCTGGCAGAGCCCAGGGTCGGCCAGGCTCTGCCCTCTGCCAGGGCCGGCCATGGCCCTGGCAGAGCCCAGGGCTGGCCAGGCTATGCCCTGGCCTCTGCCAGGGCGCCGACCCTGGCCTCTGTTAGGGCCGGCAGGGCCCTGGCTTCCGGCCAGGCCCTGGCTTCCAGCCAGGCCCTGGCCTGGCCGCGGCCAAGGCTCTCTGGCCCTGGCCTGGCCAGGGCCCCCTGGCCCTGGCCGTGGCCGGCCAGGGCCGGCCTGGCCTTGGCCGGCCTTGGCCTTTTGGTCTTGGCTGGCCATGGCCCATATGGCCATGGCCGGCCACCCCTTTGCATGGGGTTGCCGCACACCCCGCCGGAGGGGTGGCCGTGGTGGTTATTGGCCGTAGCCAACCCCCTCCATATGGGAAGGGGGTGCATTGCCTTCATAGCCCATTTGGCCATGGTGATTAAGCACCAAAAAGTCATCTTCCCCTATGGGAATAACTACCATCTTCTTCCTCGATGAAGCACTCGTTCGTCGATGAAGCACCCGTTCGTCGAGAAAGTAGTTATTCTCTAATGGCCGTGTGCCAAAAATGAAAAATAACATACTTTAAAGTTCGTAAACTACACGCTCCACATGAAGAGAGTTCACATTCCCTATGAATGGAGACTCGGTATCCATGAAGAGTGCGAGCTTGACGATATGAACGGTCGGTTCCTGCTGTCACGGAGAGTTCCTGCCATATCCGTAATGACAGAAGACCCTAACGTGAAAAGAACAACCGCTGCGTTCTCTCCATCACGAAGCGTTCCTACCATATCCATAATGGTAGGATACCCATTTGTGAAAAAGACAACGCCTCGTTCATCGGTTCGACGGGACGGCGGTTTGACCAGGGCGAACCCGTATGGCTCTGATACCAAAGTTGGATCCTGACAAAACAAGGACGTTAGGATCGAATAATAAAGTCGAGACTTACGCTAGCGTACGCGGCACCGTAATCTCGGAACTTTGCCCTCGGATTCGCCACAACGGTCGATACTTCGTCACAGAGGATCGAAGCAGAGTTTCACCGCCTAAATCTCTAACTAGAAGAGGATTTTAATGGAAGGGAGAAGAAGAACATAAGATGCCTTATGCAAACTTATGGCATGGAAAGTGTGAAATGAATGCCTTACCCTTGGGTCCTATTTATAGGCTTTAGGGGTGGTTATTGTAGGAAATAACCAATTATAAGCTTATTAGCCTATATTAGCACATTCATTTATCCTCTTCTTCATTCACTTATCAAGTGCCTTTATGCACTTATAAAGTGACTTTTTCCACTTATCGAGTGGCTTTTTCCACTTATCGAGTGGTCCTTTTCACACGAGAAAAGGTTCCCTTCGTGCACGCTTTCGTGCACGCGACATCTGAGGTCCGTATACCCTCATACATCCCCTCATGGGTGTATTCATGTCGTCCATATCCAACAAAGGGAACTCGCAATAATGCGATGGACGATACGGAGGCCAGGGTGGATGATGTTGGAGGCCTTCGCCTATGTCTTGCGGAAGGGTGTAAGTCCTGTAATCCAAAGCCAAAAGGTGTCGGCTTTGTACTCAGGAGGGTAGGGGTAGTTGTGGTGGCGTGCCTCAGGCTCAAGTGCTCTAGGCCACTTAAAGAGGGGGTTTATGGAATCTTTTGACATGTCCTTTCCTTGTTCATAATACGAAAAGAAAACCCCGAAGGATAGGATTTGAAAGTGGACAAGAATTTCAACACGAACCTATTATATGTCATAACCTCGCATTCTAGGAACTCCTCCCATCCGATGTTTCGAAGAAGGGTGCTGTCAACATCTAGGAGCCCTAGTGCAGAAAGAGTGGTGACGCTCAAGAATTTTGTAGGCACTATGGTTCTGGCGTTGAGTGAAGAGAACGTGTCACACTCAATCTCATTGGAAAACTATATGCCTAGTGTGTCAACCTGTAGGGGAGGAAGAGGTGCATCACCCCTCGTAATAGCGACTTTGGCTTGGGCAGCAGTCAGAAGTTTTTGACGCTTGCCCCTACCTCTAGAAGGCCCAGTGGTGGTGACCTTCTTCCTCTCTCTCTCTCTCTGTGGATGCATGGTGATGTGAGTGATGAAGTGGGTGTATGCGGTGAAGTGTGTGCGGACTCACGCAAAATTTTTGGCGATTTCAGCGAAAATTTCGATAAATTAACGAGTAATGGAGCGAGTTTACCAAAAGCTGGAGCTTCTCGCTGAAAATGATCGCATCAATGCTGAGAAAGAGGTCCCCCCAAGCTGATTGTGAATCTAGCAGATGGACTTGAGCTGGCTGCAGCGAAGTGGCCCCCAAGAACCCCAAAATGACCCGTCTAGGGTTTCCCGCGTCGAAGTGGCTCCCAAAAACCCCAAAATGACTCGTATAGGGTTTCCCACGTCAACTCCCTTGAGCGGAAGAGGTGGCAGGGGGAGGGTTGATGATGAGGAGTGGTATGTGAGAGATTTTGGGAAGATGGGAGAGGATTTAAGGGTGGTTGGAGGGAGCTCGAGTCGGAGAAAATCGAAGAGAAGTCGAACCTCTTCGAAAAATAACGCACAGAACGACCGTTTGGAGGGTTGGTGGTATTTATAGGTAGGCGATGTGGTCGTGTTGATTGGGACTAAATGGCCACGTCGTTCCAGGAAAGAGTGGAGAATTTTGGCTTCGAGAAACAAAGAGATATGCGGCCGCATCGAGTATACTAAACGACCCTATCGAATTAGGAAAAATTGAAGCTTAAAAATTTGGATTCGATGCGGTTTCTTCGTTTAAGTTCACACGGCCGCGTAGTTTGGCTTTAAAATAGGAATCGATGCGGTCGTTTCGATTAATGTGAAACGACCACGTAGACCCGGTAAAAAGTGGAATTTGAGCCGAAAAAACAGAGAGTTACGCATGCCATTTCGAATTGGTTTAAATGGTTGCGTAGTTTGGCTTGAAAATGAGGATCGACGCAGTCGTTTCGATTGATTCGAAATGCCTGTGTGGATCCTACAGAAGTGGTTTTTGGCCTCGAAATGATAGAGAGTTACACGTCTGCGTTGACTAAGCGACGTGACCATGTAGAATTGGAATAAATAGAGCCTAGGATTTACCCCATTGACGTGGTCACGCGTGCTTTCTCCATGTGGTCGCGTTGTTCATCATTTTGAGCCTCCTTCTCTTCTTCTTCGGCTGTCCTCCACATGACCGCATGGATTGGAACCACGCAGCCGTTTCGAATGCTTTTCCAGCTTTCCAAGCTTCTTCCTCCTACATCAAAGCAATTAGTCAAATTCTGTGGTTTTGTGGGCTTATTCAACATGAAAATCTAAGCTAACCTAACTAAAAACTAAGATCTAAATCAAAATATAGAAACAAAATTAGAAACCCTTAAGTTGCCGCCCAAGAATCGATCATTTTAAGTCATAAGCTCGACTCTCTATTTCGATGTCTTCATGGAGGCTTAAGGGCAGAAACATCCGGGATATCCTCATCTCATCTCTTCTTCTCCATACTCAGCTTCAGCTTGCTCTCCTCAGCGTTCCTCATCTCCTTGGGGTCTTGTTGATGCGATCGTGACAGTTTCTCCTTCAGCTTATCTTCCTTCTCCAAGGGGGCTCAACATTGTTGCTCAAAAACAACTCTTCCAACGTGGTTTCCTTAATTGCTTCTTCAAGTAGGTCCACTTGGTTCACATGATCATCATCCATGAATGTTTTCATTGACTTCTTGAGGTCAAACTCGACCTTTTCTCGTCCCACATTAAGGTAGAGCTTTCCTCCCTTCACATCAATAAGTACTCCAGCTGTGGCCAAGAAGGGTTGGCCAAGAATGATTGGGATGCGCATGTCCTGGGCATGTCCATTATGGCAAAGTCACACAGGATCCTCTGCATAAAGAAATGTGAGCTATTGTCTACTCAAATTGAAAATTTCAAATTGAGTAAGGACAAGGTTTTGGGATCCTCTACATTGAAGGTGAACAAACCAAGCTCTTCTCCTAGAAACACCCAAATAAATTTTGTAGGGGAGCATTCTAATGAGAAAGTCACATCCAACTCTTTTGCCCTAAAATTAAATTCTATTTCTGAGCCAAAGAGAAATCATGCATATTTGAATTCCGGTCTTGCTTATGGTAATAGGCCTATTCAAAAACATATTGTTATGAAAGCTTCTTCTTTGAATGCTATGCATGATGTGTCTACTCATAGGAAATATTATCATTGCTTGCATGCTAGAATTACTGCCAATTCTTTGCATGCTTCATATGTTCCTATGCATGGTAGAAATGCTTGTGTGAATGCCTCTAACGCTAAATTGCATGTTTCACACACGGGACACGCCAATGTTTATGCTCCACCTCATAAGCGTGCATCCTCACCTCCTACTTATGCCTTAACTAAACCTCTTCTTAAGAATCCCAAATCACTTTCTTTGTGGATTCCTAAAAATGTTTCTAGGCTTGATAGGAATTCATATATAGATGCATATGTTAGAAATGTTATATTTTCATATGACTATATACGAAAACCAAACTCCACTTTTATTTGGTTTCCACCTTACTAGCTCACTCACATTGTTATTCATTGCTTGGGTACCATGCTTGATGTTTACATTTTGTACACATAGTTATGTGAGTGTGTTCTTTACTCCCAATTTTGCTTGTTTCATATGATTATGGGGGGAGTATGGAACTTTTGCTTGCTAGCATTAGTTTTTCCATTCATATATCACATTAAATGTCACTCACATTATGTTTCTGCATATGGGGTGGTTATTTATCTTGGCCTTGGTTTTCCTATCTGGCTATTACCCATCTTTTTGATATGCCAATGGGGGAGAGAAATAGGTTATGTAAAAATATACCTTATGATTTTTATGGATTATTTAAAGTTGGTAATGTTTTTGCATAACTTCCATCAATATGATTTGTGCTTTGCATGTTTATATTTGTGCACTTTTGTATATTGATTGGTGGAGTTTGTTAGCATACATTGTTTATTTCAATGTTAATTATATTTTGAAATAATGGTTGTCATCATTAACACTACTAGAAAACTAACCATTAGCTACGGAACATTAGCCACAGACAAAATCTGTGGCTAATACTTGAATAACTACCACGGATTATTCTGTGGCTGATTTTTCGTGGCTGATGGTAATAATAGCCATGGAACATTTGTCACGGACTAACTCTGTGGCCGATTCTCATCATTTGCCACGAATTTCTCCGTGGCCGATGTCTTTGGCCACGGATGGCATAGGCCACCAATATATCCATGATAGACATGTATATACTGCGACAAATTTCGTGACAGATTTATTTCTGCCACAGACAAATCCCTGATGGATACCCAAAATTTTGGCGGACGAGCGCGGTTGTAAACTCCCCCCATCAGTTTTGAGGGCGAGTGCCGATGAAATCCCCCCCTCTTTTGTGTGGAGGGGGATGAGCGAGGACGTGCTTCCTCCCTTTTTCCCTCCTCTCTCTCTCTCTCTCTCTCTCTCTCTCTCTCTCTCTCTCTCGCGTCGAGAACCTGAAACAGACACCAAGTGAGCGAACGATGGAAGCAGCCGCGGCCGACGAGAACTGTGGGGCTTCGATCTGGGCAGCGACGATGTATTGGAACCCGACGGCGGATCTCTCAGCAACACCGTATCTTACGACACCTCCGACGAGATGGAATTCTCTCTCCTTTTCTCTATCTTTCAAACGTAATCTCTCATCATTATCAGAATCTCTTTCCTTGATCTTGGTCTTGATCTTGCTTTTGTGTAGAGATCGAGAAGGAGAAGAGATGGGGCGAGGTAAATCGAGATCAAGTGGATCGAGAACTCGACGAACTGACAGGTCACCTTATCGAAGCACCGGAATGTGATCATCAAAAAGGCCAAGTAGATCAGCGTCCTCTGCGAGTCCGAGATCGCCATTGTCGTCTTCTCCAGCCTCAACAAGATGAGCTAGTTTTGCAGCCCTAACACAACGTCAGTAAAAATCGATTTTTTAAAGAATTATTTAATTTTGAGTTAATTTAACAACGGAAGATGATATTTTAATTCAATTTTTGGTTACAATTTTGATGGTTGCCGAATATTTTGCAGAAGTATCATCAACACTCTGGGAAGAAGTTATGGGATGCAAAGCACGAGGTGGAAGTTTTATCCAAAATCCATTCTTTTTGTGAATTGTAGCAATTTTTTTCCATGAATTTTCTTTTCTTGGGGCAGGATTTGAGTGCGGAGATTTATTGGATCAAACAGAATGATAAAATGCAGATTGAACTCATGTTTTGTTCTAGTGTCACAGTAAAGTTGGTTGCTTTTGCTTTTGTTATGCTGATTGTTTTGGGGGATTTTATTGGATTTGATGTGTTGAGATTAGTCACTTGAAGGGGGAGGATCTGAACTCGCTGAATCCGAGGGAACTTATACTGACTGAAGAAGTTCATTAGAATGGCGTAACTAGTGTTCATGCTAAGCAGGTAACATGATTTTATGCATTGTTTCGAGCTGAAGTGAAGGAAAAAAAGTTCTTTTGGGTTCTTATTGACATGTTTTTGTTCTTGTTGCAGATGGAGTTCTTGAAGATGCTGAAGCTAAATGTAAGTATTCACATGGATTTGAATTTGGACTAGCTCTACAAGTAACGGGACTGTATTATGAAACATTATAAATGAAAATTTCTATCATTAGTGTTATCATGTTCATATTTTTACTTCAAATTTGGACATCTTGATTTAACCTTCAAGCCCACATTTTAAAATATGTTAGGGGGGTTAAATACTAAGACTTTATAATGGCTAACCATACAAAGAGCCTTTTAATTCTAATGTGGTGCTTAAATTGCATATCTTGTGATCATAACATATTAATGAGCACTATTTAAGTTAGTATTAAAATGTATGGTTATGAGCAATGGCGATAGATTAATTGTAAATTATGCTAACATGCAAGACTACATTTTCATTAACTACTTGTTAGTCATTTGATTAAGTTTGTTGTATTAACACATCTTACATTATTGTTCTATATTTGCTATCCGCTGAAAGGCAAGGTGAATGCAGAAATCCAATCCTTTTAAAACCTCCAAAGCCCAGATATAGTTCATTTTCAATGCAAACTTGAAACAACCATGTTAAATACACTTCATAAATACTTTCTTGCCCAACAACATTGCTGCTTGCAAGAAACACTGCTGCTTGCAAGCAATTCTGGGTGGTAGAAAGAGCTGATGCGCGTTGTCTCTTTGCATCTCCACATCCTTCCAATGATCTCATCAGCTTGTTGCTTGAAAACATTTTATTGCATGACATCACTCTCGTAAATAGCTAAATTTTCACGCTAAGTTTCAGCTTCCAGGTTCAAAACCATGTGAATACTAAGATTATGGTTTTAGGAAGTGTCCTCTTGCTATTATGTGCTTTGTTATGTTAATGATTGTTTTTGGGTTGGATATGTGGCAGAACGCGGATTATGGAGACGATGCGGATGAGGTGTTCGACAAATTGCTTAAGAAGCACGACAAGGTTGTGTACAGAAAAGGGGGTCAAAAGCTACCCTCTTCCAAGGCTGATGACGATGCTGAAAGCTCGTCTTGTGAACTTATATGATGTTCAGATCTGTTTGCCCTTTGTTTATATCACACTACATAATTATTGGAATCAATGTGGATTGTTTCCTTTTTATTTTTGGATGTAGTGGTCTGTTTGTGTTCTGTTGCTTTTATTATTGTATTGGCAGTTTTATTAGATTTTTTTCTAGAAAATTTTGATCATATGATCAAAATGTGCCAATGTTGCACACTTTTTCTAATCCGGTGTCGCACAAAGTTAGTCGGGAAGGAAAATTCTGTGTGATAATGGCAGATGGTGACTTCTACATAATGCTACTGTAAATGAAAATTGTATTTGTGAACTCAGTTGACCGACCTTAGCGTATAACATTAGTGAAGTTATTATTCTTCCTTTTATGCATGAACTTTGATTGACTTGATTTGCTTGTATTTCAGATTACAAGAGATGGATGGCCATAAATTTCATTGAGTCTTATCAATTTTCTAATGATAAAATCGATTTTGTGATGGGAAATAAGATACCTTTAATAATTGTGTGATTTTTTGTATATGTTTACTTTATTTTACAAGAATTCTATATGTGAATTTTTTAATTTCTAATGCATTTTCCATGTTCTTTAAGCAGAAGTTTGCTTTAAAAGAAGTAAGTTTTGGAAATTCTATTGCTACGCTGTAACCATTTGTTCATTTGTCAAGGAGAAGACATCCATTCTGTTGGCAGGTGATGTGTTATTTTTTTATTTTTCCTTGAGTTATTCATATTCATTTTATCACATTTAGTTTTTAGGTCGTTTTGATGTTTTTATGGATATTTTGTTGGTAACCTGCCATTTTTCTTTGCTTTGAAGCTTTTTGTTGATATTAAAGTTACATATATGCATGCATACATATGTTTTTAATATAGATGGCTTTATCAGTTTGTTCTTTGTCAATTGTAGACATGATACATGTAGCAATCAAACTGTTAAATTATCAATTTGCTTTTTATGATATTATGAGCTAATGGTCCTCTTTGTAACTACTTTCTCTGGGACATTCTCTAGGAATTTGTCATCAAATAGTATATATGGTCCCATTCCAATCGAGGTATCAAGAATCAGCAACCTGGATACTCTGTAAGTAGTAAGAACGATGGGTTTACAACAGAAATGTGCATGTATAACTATTTTCAATTACTTGCAGAAATTTGCAAAATTTTGCAGGTATATCAATGTGCTAATCAAAACTTGCAATTGGAAGGCAGAAGTTGGACAACCTGTGATTCTAGAGAACTAGATATATTTGCATTAGATCAGGTAAACAAAATATTTGCATTAGTTCTGTTAAGCTGTCCAATAAATTCACATCCCATAGGAAAATAATCACACGAACAAAATTTATGTTGCTGTATACTGAAGGTAGTGAAGCTTCCCATGAAATAAGTAAGAAAAAGAGAGAGGATATAAAAACGAAGTGTTTTCCTCTCTTTCGATATACATTTGTTCTTTTCTTGGGTCATAGGCTTTTAGGATGTTAGCAAACTGGGAATGACATCATACATTAATGGGTTCAGCAAATAGTGGTAGCACTATGAGCCAGCACTGCATTCATAATATTACTTCCATCATGTTTGTTTTTGCTTTATGATTATCCTACTGGCACCAATTGCATTATGAATGATTTTGATGCTTCTTGAAAAACATATCCTAATTGTATTTCAAACTTCAGTAACTTGTCTTTTTGTGTTACTGATAGGGAATTGGATCAAATGAATTTAGCACATAGGAGAATCCACCATAAGATTTAATGACAATCCTGATTGTGTAATGTGTGAGTGCTTCCTTCCTTTTCCCCCTATTTTCACCAATTTAAATGATTATTACTTATTGAAATTGTATGATATAATGCATCATTGAGGAAACTGACTTATCTTTGCAATTGTGATTATAGTGTCTATCATATACTTGAGAATTCAAAGGATGTATGGAGTTTAACCACATGAAGGAATTTCAAATTTGCATGAAGCATCATGTAAACAAGAAAAACATTTGCATTTTCTATTGTAGTTAAAAATTGAAGATTAGAAACAATCTTTGTGACATGACCTTGAAGAACTTCATTTTCTAAAGTTGATGGTCTAATAAATGGTTTTCTGTGTATGGCTTCATTTTTGATGAATTACAAGAGGTGCTTGATTACTATCCACGTGGTTACCATGGAGTTGATAAAGATGGTAGACCTATGTACATCGAAAGACTAGGGAAGGTAGATCCGCATAAGCTTACGAATGTTACAACAGTTGAAAGATTTTTGAAGTACCATGTTCAGGTACTTGAAAGGGTCTTTCTTGAGAAATATCCAGCTTGTTCAGTTACAGCCAAAAGGCATATCGATAGCATGATAACCATATTAGATGTACATGGAGTGGTATGCTGCATTCGGCTTTCTGACTTTTTTTTGCCAAAATGTTGTGATTTCTCAGCAGTTATACTATTTTTCTCAATGCTTGCGTAGAACTGGATGAGTGTTGGCAAGTAAGCTCATGAAATTGTTATCCGAATCAGTAAATTTGATAGCAATAAAAGACCTTGTTGGCAATGGGCTTTAGTTTCTCAAAACAAGGTTCCATAAGGTTTCGAAACTAACAAATTTGAAATCATACTATATTTGGCAACCCATTTACAGTTGGTTAAACCTTTTAAAACTCCAAAGATATGTCTGGCAACCCTTTTGGAGTTTCCAAAACTACGGTTCCAAATGCAAATTTGTCTCCGAAACCAAGGTTTCGAAGTAGAGACCCAAGGTTTCGGAAACTCTACTCCAAGTTGAGTTTAACACACTTCAAAATGAATGAAACTATATAAATTCTAGTTTTATATTAACCTGAGAACCCCAGTTTGGCAAATTTTGTTGCCAAACTAGGCCCAAGCACCTGTAAATTTCTTCATTTTTAGTTAAATATTTGCAAATTACCATAAGCTAGTTCTCTACTTCTTTGTTGATGCCATCTCATTTATGCAGATATTGAATCAGATGTTCATTGTTAATGCTGGCAATGGTTTCAGATTACAGTCGAATGCTTTATAGGGTTCAGTGATCCACAGACGTCTGCAAAGATACTGGTGAACAGACTCTCCTAGTAGCACTGTTGACATCATCAAGTTTATGAATGACTCATTTGGTTTACTTTTTTGATGAATTCAGCAGGTCCTAGGAGATGTATACCGAAATACCCTGCTGGAGTGCATAGACAAGAGGTTTGTCCTAATATATTCAAAATTTAGGTTTAGTCTATATGTGAAATTAAATGCTACTATATGTTCTTTTTTTATATTGTCAGTCAACTGCCTGATTTTCTTAGAGGTTCTTGCACTTGTCAAAAGGAAGGAGGACGTCTCAGATGCAATGAAGGACCATGGAAGATTAAGAGGGAGGAAAAGGAGTTGTTGACTCAAATCCATACAATAGAAACTTAGGAAACAGAAAATGAATCAAAAAAAATCATTGATTCTACTGGATTGTCTGGTAGAATTCCTATTGGAATCCTCCAGTATGCTATAAGGCCTTGCATTTCACTGTAGAAAGAATAGCTATAGCTGATAACATATTCTTCGAATAAATACATTATATCATTGTCTCCAAATCATAGCTTCCAAATGATCCATGTTTTCTATATAGTTTTGTTTCATTCTCCTCATCATGCTCTGTTACAGGATCTCTGAATAGTACTGCGTCATGTTCATCAAGGAGGAAATTAGCAAAGAGGTCAAATTACAGGAAGAGCTTAACATTGATGTCCTTGTCCATTGGGAGCCTGAGGTGAGCTCAAGCTCGCAAAATTTACAAATTTGCCCAAATGCTAATACTAGTTAATGTGTCCACAGGTTGTGTTAATGGGCTTTGTTGAAGGATATAGAGTTGGTGGGGGGCCATTGAGAGAGGGGCTTGACGCAATTTATCCAGGGGATCATTCGACCCCTTGGGCCTTGCTGATGACACTGAGGCATTTACAGAGTTGAAGGTGAAGAAGATCAAGTACGACCGGCTGTCCATGTTCAACATGTTTGGATTCTGCGACATGCGATAGTCACCGGCAAAGGGCCAATCAAGAACCTGTTCAATCAGTTGGAGAACCCGACTGCAAACAATGAATGGACTTACGCCACCAACTTCGTTCCTGGCAAGTGAGGTTGACGATGAAACTTGGATTCAAGGATGTGTAACAGCATGACTGATGAACATGTGTAACAGTATGATAAAAAATTGGTTCATGTCAAGTCTTGTTGATTCAATATTGATTGTATGATTTGCTCACTTGAGAATTTCTAGTGATATTATGTCAGATAGCCTGCTAGTCTTATGATGTGTATGTTGTGTGCCTTTCTTGTATCATCTCTTAATAATTATCTGAAAAAATGTATTGTCTCTTGTTCGATATATTTTATGATGTGCATTTTATTGTTAGTAATATGTTGATTAATGTTTGGGAGGTTGTTTTAGAATCAAGAGAATGTTGGCAATGGTTGAAATGAGAGTAATATTTTGGCACGGAATAATATTTTGATTTTTAATTTTTTTTAAAAAAATTAACCGTTAGCCACGGAAACTCCATGGCTAACTTTCATTAGCCACGACGAGGTCGACAGACTGGCCGTGGCTAATCTTCATTAGCCACAGATTTTCCGTGGCTATTGATTAACATTAGCCACAGAAAATCCATGGTTAAAGTTCATTAACCACGGATTTTTTTGTCACAGCCCATTTTGTGGCGAATGAGAACATTTATCCCGTGGCCATATGTATAACATTAGCCACGGACGTCCGTGGCAAATGTTCCGTGGCAATTGTTTTCGCCACTGAATTGCCTCTATTGGCCACGGATTTTTTCGCATTAACAACTGCACTTTTCCCCATGGAACATTATCGAGGGAATTTCTAAATTTCCGTGGCTAATGGCTTTTAGCCACGGATTTCAGGGTATTAGCCACGGATTTGTCTGTGGCTAATGCACAGTTTTCCAGTAGTGTAAGAAGGGGAAAATGTTAGTTCTTGAGGGTCAAGACTAATGTTGTTTTGATGATGATCAACGCATTATATTAGTGTGCTAATCAATCTTATGTTTTAGTCTCAGTTTATCTTAATGATTATATGTTGAAGAGACAAAGTATAAATCTTGGAGGATGGTGCAATGGATATCTTAAAGACCTCCAAGAGTGAAAGGATGGACATCAAGGGGAGCATTGCCATATCTTGGAGCTTGATGAAAGGAAGCTCATTAAGAGGTGCCAAAGCTTGGAAGACAATGGGGAGAATCAAGTCATCAAGAGCTTGAATACTAGACTCTAGGAGAAGCAAATTGTAATCCATGTAATAATTTATTACTTGCTTTTCTCTTTTTATTCTAGGACATTGTAATGCATTGATTAGATGGTCTTTCATTCATCCATATGTGTTAAGGCCAAAATTGACCGAGACAGTTGTCAAGCTGACGTAGACTCTTGGTGTTGAGTCGAAGCCTCGTCAGTAGATGGGTTGGGACCCAAGGTTAGTAGAACCTGGGTCGGATGATGGTAGTTGATAATGGTGCGGTGCTTGATTGACCTTTGATCAGCAGTTGTATCGATCGTTCGTGCTAGGAAGCGCGATGACGACCCTCGATGCTGGATGATGACTGTCGATCTGAACCACATTGGCACATTAGGGGGTCGAATCTGGGTTCCGACCCAAATCCCCTCTGATGCTTAAGTTAGTGTGTGAACTTATGGAAAAGAGGGAGCTTGGTGCAACAGAAATCGACCCACGGAGGTTCGTCTCAAGACTGGTGGTGCAAGCTCGAATATATAAGAAGTATCAACAAAGAAAGTAGTGTTCTAAGTCTTAGACCTTGTACCCTGTAAATGGGACCCGTTCCTCTATTTATAGGCGTTCAGGGCCCCGTTGGAGACGTTGGGGTAATAACGGCCACCCATACTGGGGCCACGATCTTCCCCCTTTAATAGGAATAAATGTTATGCACATCCTCACGATTTACGAGTTCACCTTTAACCCCACGTTCGAAAGAGGTGGACTCAACGGTCGACTGGTCATTGGCCTTTGACTGAGTTGATATCGGACTTCTTTTGTGGGCCTTATGGGCCTCAGTCATCTGTCGATCGAGTTATCTTGAATGCTGGCCCAATGATTCAACAATGTCCCCCCATCGCATGACCTTGAAGGGTCCACCCACTGAAGTCAAGCGTTGTTACATCGCATTAATGAGGGTCGGTAGTCGAGAAAATAGCACTTGAGTTCCAGGCACCAAAAAGCCTACCTCGTCGATTCAGATGATTTGTCGGTTCGAAATCCAAGACATTCTGAGCTCTTGGATCTTTGACACGTGTTCCATCATACGGTTGTCGCCTCACCCATAGATCTTTGACACGTGTTCCATCATACGGTTGTCGCCTCGCCCATATAGGATGGTTCCAGCAATAGAATGCGGAGATAGCGTCTTCATTCTATCGATTTAGATTTTCTTTCTCTTGAAAGTAATGGCTTCGTCCTCCATCCCTATCTCTGGAAGGAGCTTGGTCACAGCCATGCAGAAGAATGAATAAGGGGTCATGGAGCCGGACTTGCTGGCGAATGTGACGTCCAACGTCAAGGCTGGTCAGATCACCAAGCTTCAGAGGAGTTATGTCTGCCTCGATTACCAAATCAGGCTGCCTGGGTTGGACGAGAGGGCTCATCGTACTGGCGATCGGGAAGCAGGGGTGTACATCAAAGCCTTCGAACGAGGCCTTTGCTTTCTCATACACCCCTTCATTTGGTACTTCCTGTGTACCCTGAATACTTTCCTTTGCCAATTGATGCCGAACGCCATTGGCATGCTGATGGGCTTCATAGTTCTGTGCATGACGAAGGGGATTGAACCATCCCAGAGTCCCTTCAATCGTTTTTCTCGATCCCTCACCTCAAGGCCCCGGGGTGGTAAACGATAATGGCCCGTCGAGGTAGGAAGCTACTGGAAGATCTTCCCACCTCCAATCCCAAGTAGAAAGACGAGTTTGTGTTTGTGGTTTTTCCAAGGGGAGGCTTGCTTTTGCACCGGTAAGGTTGCCCCTGATTTGGGACCTACCGGGGATAAGCCGTTGACTAGCAAGGAGAAGAAAGCTGTCGATATTCTGACGAGCCTACCAGAGGATATGAGGTCGATCAAGTGGTCGTGGTCTGACAACATGCTGAATCGGACCGTGTGGATGAAAGGTTGGTTCGATCATGCATGCCAACTGTTCGACCTTCATTCTTCGACCTAACTTGTTTGTTGCTCTCGCAGGTATAGCTAGTGTGAACTACCAAGTGGATCCTGCACTGAGGGAGGCGGTCGAGTGTCCATCAAAGAAGTGGAGGTGAGTATGTTGTCTCCTCGGGTGTCGACTGGGGTGGAATGGATGGCCCCATAGTCGGAGGATCGACCCCTCATTGTTGAGAGGGAAGCTCAGGTAGCCCGCCCTCAGAAGAAGAAGAAGGAAAAGCCCGCCTTCGAATTTGAAGTTGTGGCTCGGGAGGGGGATAAGAAGAGGCGGCAAATCATTCTCAGGGACTCAGAGTTGTCTAGGTCAGATGCAGCTGTGGAGCAGGTCTCTCGGCCCGGGAGGGATGTCCTTCACGAGGAAGATTCGGTGAGTATTCAGATCCCACCGGAGCTTCTCATGTGTAAGGACTCCTGGCCTTGGGGTTCTGTTCCCTATTGTAGGGTTGTCTGAGGAAATCTCCGATGAATATAGATCGATTTTGCTGGAGAGTCGATCTCCTCAGGCTCCACTTGACTGCTCGGAGGAGGAGCTTGTTAGGGCGGAATTTTCATTAAGACATGGAGATTTCGCTCTTCTTGATTGCAGGACTGCCTCACGTATCACTGAGAATGCAACCATTCCACGAGACATGGCTGTCGTGGAGAGGGTCATTTATGAGTGGCTTGTGTCGATAGCTGTCCACACCAGCGTCCAGGTAATTATTGCTCCAACCTCTACCGATGCTGCTATCAGTGTGTAAGCTGACCATCGAGTGTTGTGTGCAGCCTCTTGTGGCTACCATGGAATTGCGTCATCATGCTCTAGATGTGGCCAATTATGGGGTCACCCTAGAGGCCGTTAGGTCGGGTTTGGAGAGATCTCAAGTTGAGCTGACTAGAATCATCCTTCTATGCGAGACGAGATTGAATCATCTTCAGAAACTCGAGGATGAGTTACACGAGTCTCGTAGGAGGGAGGTTGAACAAACTGCCTTGAAAAGAAAGCAGAGGATGCTTTGTTGGAGGAGAGGGTCGAAGCCGAGGTCATATCAGAGAGGGCGATTCAGGAGTTCAAGGTCACATTTCCTGACTTTGACGATCTATACAAAGAAGGCTATAAGCGATGTCGACTGGAGATGAAGAACCGTTTCCCTGACTTCTCTGTTGAGATCGAAAAGATCCCGGTGGTACTTCTGGACCTTAGTGAGGATGAATAGAGCCAAGGCGATGACGAGTCGAGCCGAGGCACAGAGGAGGCTGCTTTCGTTGACAAGGCTGCCACCATGGATGTCGATGAAGTAGGAGCAGACGATACGGGGGACCAGAGTCCACGGCCGTGCTGGATAGAGACCAAGGGCCTAACCGACCGCTATATAATCTCGACACTCTTGTTTGTGCCTGCATTTAGAAATTTTGAATGTATAGGGGTGATTTAAACAAAAACAATGTTTTGCAATAGAAAGTGCCAGGAGAATTGGCATGTATGTCCATGTTTGTCGTTGCATCTCTTTGTTTGCTATCATGCATGTCATACGTGTGGTGGTCATAGCGCCTGATGGCCCCTCGATGGGTTAGGTGTTGCTTCAAGATGATTGAGGATAAACCATCGAACCATGTTTAGAAGTTGATCGCCACGCTCCGTGGTGAGGGTGCGATTTCCTCGATTCACGACTGATGGCACGAGAGTCGTTCGACGATGAACTGGTGGCCTGACGACATTTTAGAAGAGTCGATCAGTGGCAAAGGGGTGGCCCTTCGACTTACAGCTAACGACTATTTAGGAGAGTTGTTCAGTAGAGAAGGGGATGCCCCTTCTACTTACGGTTGTCGCTCGTTTAGGAGAGACGTTCAGTGGCAAAGGTGAAGCCCCTTTGGCTTACGGCTGATGCTCGCTTAGGAGAGTTGTTCAGTGGCGAAGGGGAGGCCCCTTCGGCTTACGGCTGATGCTATCTTAGGAGAGTCGTTCAGTGGCGAAGGGGAGGCTCCTTCGGCTTACGGTTGATGCTCACTTAGGAGAGTCATTCAGTGGCGAAGGGGAGGCTCCTTCGGCTTATGGCTGACACTTTCTTAGGAGAGTCATTCAGTGGCAAATGGGTGGCCCCTTCGACTTACGGCTGCTACTCGCTTAGGAGAGTCATTCAGTGGCGAAGGGAAGGCCCCTTCGACTTACGACTAACGCTCGCTTAGGAGAGTCGTTTAGTGGCGAAGGGGATGCCCTTTCGAGTTACGACTGACGCTCGCTTAGGAGAGTTGTTTAGTGGCGAATGGGAGGCCCCTTCGACTTACGGTTGACGCTCTCTTAGGAGAGCTGTTCAGTGGCGAAGGGGAGGCCCCTTCAACTTACGACTGACGCTCTTTTAGGAGTCACCTGCATCAAAGTAAGTTCATTTTTCCCAAAACCTCCCGAGGATCGGATCCTTTTCAAGGGGAGTTTTGATGGGATAACTTCTGTAGACTTTACAAAGTCTTAAGGAAGAGATTCAAGCTTAGATGACTTACTAGTCGATCACCTTGGTGACAGGTGACCCCGTCATCTTGCCCTTCAGCTTTGTGGATCCCTCCTTGCTAGGTTGATCGTTAGCCGGGTTCTTGGGGTGTCCTCGCTTGACTAGGGCATCGATCTCTTTTTTGAGAGTCCAACAGTCGTTGGTATCATGCACATAGTCGTTGTGATATTTGCAGAATTTGAGGTCGTCCCTCTTCTCATATTTTCCTTTCTTTGTTGTCTCTTGGATCAGCTCCTCTCGTGGAGCATAAACGAGGCTTCCGTTGTAACGCCCCGCTTCCCGGGATACCCGATAAGTACGAATCCGTATCAGGTATTTTCAAAGCAGCGAGTGTTACGAAGGAAAAACAAAATTAAAAACACAAGTAGCAGGTCCACTGCGCACTGCTTGGGTAGTACTTGTAATGTTACACAGATATAATCATAAACAACACATAGACATCCAGAAAGTACAACTCAGAGACAACCAATGAACAAACTTATATATATCCAATATCCATTGTACATCTTTTATACAAGTTTACAATTCTCAATAATCAACACCCCAAAACAACTCCGAAGGGTACAAGTGTCTCTCCAACTCGTCTCACCACCCAGCCCACGCTCAACTATCGACTATCTGTTTATCCCAACTCCGGCTATAGCCTCTGATCAAACCAACCAACACTTATACCTGAAATAGTTAACGGTGGTACATGTCAACGCATGACCCAATAGGAATTCCATATCTCAACTAGTCCTTACATGGATGCGGTACAGTGCATATAACATGGCATGTGAGCATGGACGTAGGTATAAGCATAAACAAATATATTAACATGAAATAGCATATTGGCATAAAATGGTGAACCACATACCAACATAATGAATCTGATTACGTGGAATGGCGTACAAGCATATATCGACATGCTAACATACTAACAACTAACATATTAACATAGGTGTTATGCCACAAGTTAAATATGATGAAGCTATCATAGGTGTTATGCCACAAGTTAAACATAGAAACATAATGAAGCCAACCTGTTAATATTACACATATGCATTCTATCATCCTGAATGAAACATGGCATACAAAGGGGACATTAGTAGCATATTAGCATGGACAAGATATAACATGACATCTAATATGGCCACTAAACTGTTCATGGCATAAGAGAGCTATAACAGTAATGTAAGGAACTACAGCTACACAAGTGTGGAAAAGGTGCACGTACAACATGCAAGGTGCATAACAATGGTAAACGACACAAAAGAACCATGATAAGGAAACACAAGTAAACAATACATACATTTACAATTGTTACGAGAATAATGAGGTTTAACAATTAGTTCATTGGTTAGCATTTTGGAACCCAGATAAATCGTATGATGCTAAAGAGTCGGACTTCATCCAATGTGGGTGAAAAATGGTACCTCAACCAGTGACACGAGTACTGGAGGGGCCTCTCGTAACTCCGTACTCGACTGGCAAGGTAGGAGTGAGACTCATCTCGGTTTTTCTTGGGACAAACAGAGAAAACCATCATTTACCAGTCATGGTGCAACAAGAGTACACCACCGGCCTCTCTAACCCTCTCAAACTTTCCCTTCCGGGAGTGATACATCGGGTGAGAATTCATATCATCTGTCCGCTCCTTAACTCCTATAATTTACCCATGTTTTTCCCAAACCCCGTGTCACTCTCCTTTAAGATGACTTAGTCATTTTCTTGAAACATAACATCTTTTCATTTCTTTTCTTTCCACATTTCACCACACATTTGGGACATGCATCGCCTTATGTGTTCCCTTTCTCATTTCTCATAATATACATGAAATATATAACCAAATTCACATCATCATTTGCATGTGTCAAGAACATAAACCACATCTCTCCATATAACAGCAACAATTAAGAACACTAATGGCAAGACTAACCCCAAAAGAACTTAAAATAACATTCAAATCTTTCAGCTTGCTAGAAAAGCAGAACAGTTAGATTAAGAAGCACATTTCTCCATAATTTTGTATCAAACATGCCCATACAATACCAATGAAAGTTGTAGATATAGTTGTGCTGGATTCACCTATAAATTTTCATGCAGAAATATGAACTGGGTGATTTATGGTGAATTGTTTGGTGAGACCTGTCGAATCTGTTTTTAAGACAGATTCTAAGAGCTGTAAAGATTGCTAGTTTAGGACATGTTGCAGTTAGAATATCGAAAATATGTGTTTAGTAGAAAGTTGTAGAAAATGTTGTCATCTTTCCAACGAGACCAAGATCATCAATTTCTATGGAGTGTGTAGGGACTGATCTACGTTTTGCCAAATTGTGTCCAGACTGGATGAAATTCCGACATGTTGTAAAGATGAAATTTTTACTCCTAATTATTGTACTGAATATATGGCATAGTATATATGATTTTGGTGTAGAATTTCAAGGGCTACACGAATATAATTATTCCAGAATTTAATTCTAGATAAAACTCAGAATTTTTCACTGCGCACAACCATACAAACTCAGAATTGCTCACCGCACAAAACCATACAAAACTCAGAATTGCTCACCGCACAAAACCATACAAAACTCAAGATATTTGAACGGTGCATGAGTTATCTTGGAAAAATAAATATGCAAGTTTTCTTATGAAATTAAATATGCAACTCTAATACTAGTTGGAGATGGAATCCTACCTTAGGGGTGATGAGAGACAAGGGGGTAGCCCAAATCTCAATGGCTCCTCCTTCTTCAAGCCCTTCTCCTTCTTCCCTAAATCCTTCTTATCCTCTACAAGCTCCTAAAATGAGCAACATCACTCAAACGACGACATGGATGCTACGGGGGTGTGCAGAGTGAGGGTGGCGTAGCCCTATGGGTGCGCAGCCTCCCTAATGTCTAAGAGAGAGTAAGTGGAGAGGATGAATTTAGCCTGGTCTTGGGGAGAGAGTGAATAAATGAAAACATTTTCTCTAATTCCTAGAGTAGCCACCTCATCTCCCTAAAATCCTCTAAGCATGCTACCAAGGCTTGGGTTAGATAAGGATCAAGGATATATTGACACATCAAAGGTGGAGGTGTCCCTTAGGAAAAACTAGGATTTTGTTTTTTAGAAAAATAACTATACCCACTTAATAACATACAATACTTAAACTCATCAAGACATAAGTATTCCAACCATATATTTTATTTAATAAAATCATTTGGCATACAAAATTATTTAAAAATAATTTTTAGCTTGACAAAAATTAAATAAAATATATAAGGATTCCCCAAAACTTATACGCACATATATACGCTCAAAAATACGTATTAATACACATATATGAATTTTGGGGTCATTACATCCGTCTTAGGAGCGACCGGCTTAGCATAGGTAGGACGCTCCTTGCTTCGAGGGCTCCTCTCCCTAGGTCTCTTGTCTCAAGACTCCTGGCGCGCGGGGGGGGGGGGGGGGGGGGGGGGTTCTTGAAATTGATTTCTCTCGTTTCGTGTCTCCGCAGCAGGAGGGGGTGCCCTTCGCACTAGCTCCGGCGGATTTTTTTGCTTCTTCAGAGGAAGTGAACCGATCTGTTATGTTGAGCATCTCTGCAATAGTGTTAGGTGAAACTGGTGGATGGCCCTTTACAGGTACTTATTGCAGACTGCCTGGGTGAGTGCCGCTATGACAGTCATGTCTGGTGTCTCTTCTACATCGAACCTTACTCGTTGAATCTCTGGACGAAGGCTCGGATCAATTCGTTCTCGTTCTGTTTGAGCGAGAAAAGGAGAGAGGACTTCTTCTTTAGACATCATCCTGCGACGAATTGTTTGCAGAATATTTCTGCTAATTCATTGAACGAGCCACTGCAGACGTGGGGTAGCCCTCCGTACCAGCTTTCTGCTCTCTTGAATAGGGTAGCATGGAAGGCTCTACAATGGCATGGCTCGTCGGCCCCATGAAGCAGCATGACATTCAGATATTTATGAATATGCGACATGGGTCGCCTCTACCATCATAAGCTGTTAGGGCCGAAAGCTTGAACTTGGGGAGAGGAGGAGCAGAGATGATATTTTCTTTAAGTGGGGTCCTCCGAATCGTGGATCAGACCAGAGAAAATCCTCCTTCTCTGGATTGCACGTAGTTAGCTCCTTAGGATTGGTTCCGGATCTCCTCCCTCCTTCTGAATCCACCTGCAGGGTTTAGAGGTTTATAACATGGGGGAGCCCTGTACATTACCTGATCTAGGATGTTGCGGGTTGCCTCCTGGTAATTGGAGGGGGGGTGTTCCCCCTGGAGAATGAAGGCTCAATTGTCGACCCCCATTCTGCCGTACTGGTGAGACAGGGCGGTTGTATTGTATGGGCCGATCTCTAATTGATCTGCTCTCGGATCACCCAGATCTCGGAGGAAGGTCGTGCCCCTGGTTAGCATCAGGATCAGGTTTGGAGGCGACAATAACTCCTTCAAGAGCGATAGCGTTCACATGTTTTGGCATATCAAGGTCGCCAAAACACCAAGACTACTGTTGACCTGCTCGGTGAACTGGGTGAATTCCTTCCGAGTCACCTTAGGCTCCTTCGGAGCCTCTGCTGGTTGTGGTGGTGGTGTTGTGGAGTCTGCAACGTCCTCTACCAGGACAATGTTTGCTTTTGGCTTCTCCTTCAGACCTTCGATCGGTCCGACATTGCTGGGTCCAGCTGTCATAGCTTTTGGATTGCTTTGGGATGTCTAGTTGGTTAACGTTTCCCACAGATGGTGCCAAACTGTTAAGGCCAAAATAGACCGAGACAGTTGTCAAGCTAACGTAAACTCTTGGTGCTGAGTCGAAGCCTCGTCAGCAGATGGGTTGGGACCCAATGATAGTAGAACCTGGGTCGGATGATGGTAGTTGATGATGGTGCATTGCTTGATCGACCTTCGAGCAGTAGTTGTGTCAATCGTTCATGGCTAAGAAGCTCGATGACGACCCTCAACGCTGGATAATGACCATCGATCTGCACCACATGGACATATTAGGGGGGATTGGATCTGGGTTCCGACCCAAATCTCCTCCGATGCTTAAGTTAGTGTGGGAACTTAAGGAAGAGATGGAGCTTGGTGCAGCAGAGATCGACGCACAAAGATTTGTCTCGAGACTGGCGGTGCAAGCTCGAATATATAAGAAGTATCAAGTAAAAAAGTAGAGTTCTATGTCTTAGACCTCGTACCTTGGAAATGGGACCCGTTCCTCTATTTATAGGTGTTCAGGGTCCCGTTGGAGACGTTAGGGTGATAACAGCCACCCATAAAGGGGCAACGATCTTCCCCCTTTAATAGGAATCAATTAGTGCATGTCCCTGCGATTTACGAGTCCGCCTTTAATCCCACGTTTGAGTGAGGAAGACTCAACGGTCGACTGGCCATTAGGCTTTGACTGAGTCGATATCAGCTTCTTTTGTGGGCCTTGTGGTTCTCAGCCATCTGTCGATCGAGTTATCTCGAATACCGGCCCATTGATTCAACAATATGAATTTACCATCTTAGTGAACCTTAGGATCATTAAAGAAACCAATCCAATAGGTTCCACATGCCAAAAACTCAATTGGAGTTTTTGGACTTCTAACTGGCGGATGTTGAAGGCATGACAGGCGACTGGTGTTCACCAAGCGCCTGGCCATCCTTCAACAGACATCTATTCTACACAGGCTCAAGTCAAATTCCTTGACGCATACTTGATCATTTGGTACAAGCGACTGAAGTACAATTTACGGGTGCCTGTCAACCACCAGGCGTTTGAACAATGTTCAGCAGTCGCCTATTGAACCAAAGTGCGTAACTTGGTATTTTAAGCTCTAATCCATCTTGTGTGACAGACGACTGAAGTACATTTGTCAGGTGCCAATCAACCATCAGACGCTGGACATTATTCATCAGTCGCCTGAATGCACAAGTGCGTAAATTGTCTTTTCTCAGTTCAATCCATCATGTATGGCAGTCACCTGCTGAAGCCTTTACAGGCACCCGCACAATGGTACAAACGCCTGTGTAGTCTTCTACAGTCGCATGTCTTGGCTCAGATTATAGCTATTGGAAAAATCTAGCCGTTACACCAGGCACCTAATATCTCTTCATTAGTCGCCTGTCCGAGCCGTTTTCCGCCAAAAACTAGCCATTGCAGATTTATTTCTTTTGGCTTTTTGCTTGGGTTTAAGGGGTTATTTTGGCTTCATATATATATATATGAGATGGCTTAGTTCATTTAGAACCCTTGAAAATCTTTGAAGATCATTCAATCTCTTCATTAAGCCTCTCCTCCATCATTCCCTTGATAGAGCTTCATTATTATGCTATAGCATCTAAGCTCTAGGGAATTTCCCTAAGGGATTTCAATCTCATTCCTTTCTTGGAGATCATCTTTCTTTTCTTCATTCATACACTCAAGTGAGAAGTGTTAGGCTTCATTCCTAGAAGAGAGAAAGATTAACAAGTTCAATCAAAGTCTCATCTGAAGCACTTGGGTTTCACACTTGCATGCATTCTTCTTCACATTGGTAAGATCATTTCAAGGCATATGTAAGTGTTATTTTATTTCATCTTTTGTTGAAACCCTAACTCTCTTTGTGAGAGTTAGTTTTCTCCCTTTGTGGGAGGTTGTGTCCTTGTATAAGACTAACGCTTGTGTAAGGTTTGTGTTCTTTCTTTGTGGAATTTTTGTCCTTGTGTAGGACTAACCCTTGTGTAGGGTTTGGTGTGTCCTTGTGTAGGACAAAATATCTTGTGTAGGGTATCCCTTGTGTAGGGATTGTATTCACTAGCTTGTGTAGAATAATAGTGAATATTGGTGTGGCTGGATGTACCCAAATTTGGAAAACCTGGGTAAAATCCTTTGTGTTTGCGATTGTTGTTGTTGAGCATACTCTTTAATCTTCGCTGCTTATTGTGCATTAATTTCAGTAACTTTAATTAAGCACTTTGCTTGCTTTTATACTATTCCCTCCTCTAGTGTATTGTATAGCCCCGCTAGGTCCCAACAACTACGAGCTTTTGGAGGGGATGTATTCCTTGTTCTAGAGTCTCTGGGTAAGTTCACTCCATCGATTGTATGCATGAGACATTGTAATTGCTAGAGTGCTAGAGTTATTTTGTCGAGAAGGCATACATTTTTTGGACAAGATTTGTAGTCGGTGTATTCTCTGAATTATCATCTTTGATACCGTGGAAGACGTGACAACGAAAGATTGGACGTATGCCATAGGTTGGGCTAAACTAGTATAAGTCATTGCCTCTTTGTGTGATTGCTTGGCTTGAATGAGTGGTGCTATCTTGTGCTTCTTATGATTCATCCAAGATCTCTGCATTGTTTTAGTTGGCGACACATTATTTCATATATTTCACTGTGTACACTTAGGTGTTGTTTGCTATTGTGTCAGATTTTCCCAAAGTAGTGAGCAGAAGTGGCCTATATATAGAGAGAATTTCTTCTCCTATATCATAAACTAAACTATGAATTCAATGAAACCCCAAAAGAAATCATGTTCTCTTTCTATTCGATCAAAAATTTCTTTTGTTTCAAAGCACATCGATCTGCACACCACACCCAAGCTTATCTCTATATTAATCTATTCTTCTCGATCTGAGCACTGCCACAAATAATTTACCCTCTCTACTCCATTGGTTTCTCCAATCAGAGCAACCCCCGACATCTGAGCCCATATTTTTCATCTTTGATCTCAAAAAATCATATTTGCCTGCAGCCCAAGGAAAGATCTGAGCCCCCCATAAGATCCAGGTACGTCTTCCATGATCTTGAGCCTCCAAGAAATCCCATCAACACTTTGCCATCGTGCAACCCTTGTTAACATCTGGTGAATATCAATTCAAGCACATCCGTTAAGGAACCACATCCTTCTGCTTGATCCCCACTTTCAACACTCTAATCTCCACCTCACTCGAACCGAGCACCATCAGTTGACCTACCTATGCTTCGATATTGACTTCCCTCAATCCCATCATTATCAATTGATCTCAAATTCCAGGTTCATTTAATTTTATTTTTATTACTTAGCGGTATAATTTGCAATTTTTTTATTACTTAGCGGTATAATTTGCAATTTTTTTGATTTTGATCCCATCTAAACCTAATTTAACCCTAAATTATGAATTAATTTTTTTTCTTGGCTCTATATTTTTTCAATGAAAATGAAGATGATCATGACCTCACTTGAAAAAAAAATTTTAAAATTAAAACCACCAAGTTCTGTTAAAAAATAAACAAATTGAAAATTTGTTTTTTGAGATTAAAAAATAAAATTTAAATTTTGTTAAAAACTGTGTGGTTCTAAAATCTATAGAATCGAAACTGTGTTTTAGAGATTATTATTTTGTTGAAATTCTAAATTTCTGTTTTCAAATTAAAAATTAAAATAAAAAAGCAGAAATTGTGTTTTGAAACTTAAAAACTTGAAATTCTATTTTTGAAATAAACAAATTCTATTTATTATAATAAAAACTAATATTACGTTTAAAAACTAAAACTATTTTTAAAATGATTTCTTTGATTTTGTTAGTATAAATTAATAATTCCATCTTTCATTATTAGTTTTCTACCATATTTTTTGTTCATTATAATTAAAGTTTGTTATGAATGGGATTTTGGTGGGCCCATATAAGGCCCATGTAGGGCCAGGCTATGCACCACATTATAACCCTTTTATTATATACAATGCTATGGGTTCAATAGCCGTCATCCTTCACAACACGTTATCAGCACGCTACGATCAACTAAGAATTTTT
The DNA here is from genome assembly GCA_030789695.1 of Scilla litardierei. NCBI lineage: Eukaryota > Viridiplantae > Streptophyta > Magnoliopsida > Asparagales > Asparagaceae > Scilla > Scilla litardierei. The sequence goes on along the minus strand of CM061139.1, from coordinate 112,603,368 downwards.
GTGACGATCTTTGGCGGATGAAGAGAGATTCATCATATCTACCACATAGACATCTCAACAGTCGTTAGATCTGGAGGACAAATCTAGAGGTAATAAATCAAAAAACTTGATCTAAACATATTTTTCTTCAAGAATACGTTTATATCTGCTATTTTACGGATCAAAATCGACGTTTTAACGATAAAAATCAAATTTTTATGATAAAAAACGTTGATCATAAAGATAAAAATTAGATTTTTATAATAAAAATCGGAATTTTCTTTTAAAAAGGAAGAGATTTGTCAAGCCAGAAGGTTTTCGCTATCCCAAAGGCCGCGCCACCACCATCCAACTCAAACGCCCATATATGTGACCTTAGAGAAGGATCACATTTTATGCATGGGCAAATGGGCATGTATGATTACCCTATATAAGTCTCCTGGTGTACTGTTTTTTGTGAATCATTGGAAACTGTTTTTTGTGTGAAGATGTATTTTTTACGTCAATATCCTTTTGTGTGATAATATGTCTCCTGGTGTCCTGTTTTTTTGCGTGAATGGATTTCCAATAGAAATCATGCAAAGATTTTTGGTCCCAGGCAACAAAAAGATTAATGTAAGGTGTTGCATTCCATCTTGATGGAAGAAAAATAATTAGAACCAGTTTCCCGGAGACTTTGTGGCCCTGATGGCCGCGCCTCCACTCTCAAAATCCTAGCCGAGGATTTTTCACGGCCTTGAAGGTCGCCACCATGTCCTCGCGCACCCTCCGCGGCCCTGACGGCTGCCGTTGCGCTAATCACACGAAACGTAACCCAAACCCTAATTAGGGTTTTGGGACGGATATGAATGATGAGGGCTGCTAAATTCTATATGGGGTTTTTCGGGACGTATAATTAATTCTTCCTTTTCCAAATTTTAATGTCTAAAGTATATCTGTGATGCAAATTTTAATGCGCGAAGCATATTTAATAGCTGTGATGCAAATTTTAATGCATGTAGCATATTCAATAGCTGTGATGCAAATTTTAATGCCTGAAGCATATTCAATATCTGTGATGCAAATTATAATGCCTAAAGCATACTTAATAAATGTGATACAAATTTTATATGCCTGAAGCATACTTAATATCTGTGTTTCAAATTTTATATGTTCAAAGCATACTTAATATCTGTGATACAAATTTTATATGCCCGAAGTATACTTAATATTTATGATGCAAATTTTATATGCCTGAAGCATATTTAATATCTGTGATATATATTACTCGCTTCGTTATGGTTTTGGATCGACTAATTTGTTACCATTTAATTTTTCTCGCATTTTATTTTTGAGCGAAAATGTAGTGAGGATTATTTTGTAAACAACCAAGGCCGGAGGCACATCCCATGTAGAAGGAAATCAATTTGCTAGAAGATAGGGCCCACATGGTTCCCAAGTTGTACTTTTCTCCTTATTCTTTTTAGACTGTATATGGACTTTGGACTGTACTTTATAATGGTGACTAGCCGATCCACGAAACAAGATAATATGTCTGGTTTGCATTATTGTTATCACAAAAATATTTAATTCTTGCTAATTTACTTGCTTAGATAAAATGGTCAAGATAGCTAGTGTTGATTTTGATGTCCTGTATACTACTGGCAAAAACTGCATGAGTTGGCAATTGGACATAAAGTTCCACTTGTGCTCACAGGGCCTGAGTCTCGCTATCACTGTTTATGATAAAGTAATTAATATATATATATAAGGCGAAAGCCATCATCTATATGAGACTCCATATAGATCGGACCCTGAAGGCCGAATACTTGACAGTGGAAGACTCGGAGTTATGGACTGCACTCGAGGAGTGGTATAAACCTCAAAAAGATGTTATCCTTCCTGATGCATGCTATAAATAGGAAAATATCCGACTTCAGGACTTCAAGTCAATAGTCGAGTATAACTCGGCGTTCTTTAGTATTACCTCTCGCCTGAAGTTGTGTGGTGAAGTAGTCATGGAGACGCACATGTTGGAGAAAACTTTCACATCCTTCTATGAGAAGGATGTCATCCTCATGCAGCAATATCGTGAACGTAAATTCATGAAATACTAAGAGCTCATCTCCAGCCTTCTGATGACAGAACAAAATAGAGAGCTCTTACTGGCCACCCATAACATGCACCCTACTGGCACTACTCCCTCCCCAGAGGCACACACAGTTTCTTCCCAAAAGTAAAAGAACAAGCTGTAACACCCTGCTCCCTAGGATACCCAAGAAGTACGAATCGGTCCCAGGTTATCCCAGAGTAGCGAGTGTTACGAAGGAATAAAAGAAGAAAAATACAAAGCAAAACGACAGGCCATTGCGCACTGCTTGGGTAGTACCTGTAATGTTTCCACACAAGCATCCAGAAACAAACACAGAAACTATAACACAAAAACAACATACAACAACAACAACAACAACAGAGACATCCAGAGAACACAAACTCAGGGACAACCAAGGAACAAGCTTTTATAAATCCAATATCTATGATGCTTCCTTTATACAATGTATATGACACTCACTAGTCAACACCCCCAAACAACCCCAAAGAGTACAAGTATCTCTCTCCTCTCCCCTCACCACCCAACCTAAGTTCCAACTCCCAGACACCAGAACTCCGAACTCAACCTCTATCTCCATTTGTCATCTCCAAACACCAACACCTGAAAACAACTGGTGAGGCATGTCAATGCATTACCCAGTAGGAAGCCCAACTCGTGCAGGTAAACATTAATTTAGGAGTGTTGTTTATTAGTCATGGTGTAGTATAAGGCATGAAAGAAATAACAGGTACATCAGATAGGGAAAGAAAGTAAGATAACAACAGAGACAATTGAAAGAAAGTAAGATTTACACAATGGATTATTAAAGCAATTAAACATTTAATTACATTTCATTTTGAAACCTGGGCGTGTCGTTGAATATGAGGTACTGGACTCCTCCCCAAAGGTGGGGCAGTAAGAAGCACCCGCCAGTGGTACATGAGCACTATTTCCTTAACGGGGCCTATCACTTCACCCATTCCCCCACAACAGGGTGTAAGTGAGGAAAACTCCACAACATCACAACTCATCGTATCCGAAACTGAGCAAGGTACGACAATCACCACAAGTACTCGAAACTGAGCAAGGTATATCACGTCATAATACAAAGTCCAGCCCGCATATCCTACTAGTACACAGTTCTTCCCCAATCCCTTTCTAGGGAGCTCACCTGCCATATGGCAGACCGAGACATCCCTATAATTTATTGATATCTAAGTCAAGTGAGCTAGCATACATCATGTAGAATTACATTTTTTACAACATTAGAATGAAATAAAAGTGACATAAAGGAAACAACAAAGCTAGCATGCATTGAAATTAAAGGAATGAGCATGCATCATAAAGGCTGACATAAAAGTACCATGAATAAAAGAACCACCACAACCATATCTCCTTTCTTCATCACAACTAGCCCCTGGCCATAATGGAACAAATCAACATCTCCTAAACACTTAGCAATTTCATAAGAAACAACTTGCTTCACTTCCACAATATCACAACAAAGGAATCAAGTTAGCATCATCCTCATTAACCATAACCAAGAAATAAAGCAACAACTTCCGCAAGTTAATACAAGGAAGAACAATTGCATGAATTTCTACAAGAGGGAATGACTTCACTTGACAAAATTAAGATGAAATATTGAAATAAGTAAATGTCATTGCATTATTACACATCAAGCAATTTAAGACACTCAGTTTATGCATCATCCTTAACGAGGAAGGTATTTCATTAGTGCCACTACATATTGCAACATCACTAGGCTTAGCAAGGGTTATGGCTGAAATGTATAAAGAGTGTATTCTTGCATGCCTTGCGATTTAAGAAAGAAACCATTGCACAATCTTGCATATTATACACTACACTTTAATAAGGAGGCAACTTTTAGTAAAGTTAGAGAGGGAACTTTAGGAAAGCTACTCATGCAACCTTATTAAAGATAATTAAGGTTCCCTTGCAAATTACCACAAACCATACTCCATGAACCTCATACCATTTAATGATGACCATACAACAAGTAAGCTTAAACCACAACAATTTTAATAATGAGCATGCAACTTAAAACATAACAAATCATCTTAAGCAAACTTGCTAACTTTTCTAATATGTAACATTTATAAAAGCTAGTGGTGCATATTTGGTTGCATGTAAACATGGGTAAAAATGATAACTTTAGTTAGCACGGCCAATGAAAGGTTTTGACCTTTTGCTTAACAAAACATATTAATTAAGAAAGAAGCTAGCTTTCTCTTGGATCTCAACTTCAACAAATCTAAATTAAGTGTAACACATACAACAACATACTACAACAACAACCCAAATTAATATTTAGAGCACAAGTATGTGGTTCTTACCTCAATCCATGAGTGATGCAAGCTTCTTCTCCTTCTTATTTCTTGATTTCCTTTTTCTCTTTCCCTTGTTCCTTCCCTTTTCCTCTTTCTTTCTTTCTTTCTTTCTTTCTTTCTTTTGTTATGGATAATTCGGTCCCCACAAAAGAAAAGGAGAGAAAAGATGAAAAATGAAAAGAAAAAGAAAGGAAGAGAGGAGAAGAGTGTAGAAGGATGAATGAATTACTTAAATGAAAGGTTATCTTCTAGAACTCCTCTTATTTACAAGTTTGCCATTCCTTACACATGTCATCTTTCCTTACACAAGTGTGCCATTAGTTCTACACTCTTCTACTATGTACACACTCTCTCCATTAATTACAAGAATGCCACTAACCCTAACCCCTTTTCACACTAGGCCCCTCTACACTAACATATCCCTTATACACACCCTCTCATTCTACACACATACCACTTTAATTACTAAATACCCACCACTCTACACACATCCATCTACTATACCCATAAACTACAACTTAAATGCAATAATGCCACCATTAATAAGGAGCATCCATAATATGAGCCATAATAATAATGAACAATGATATCAATAATAACAATAATCACTAATCATGGCATAACAACAACAATAATAATAATACTACTACACACAATCAAGTAGTTACAACAATGCCATTAGTGCTAATCACCCACTTAATAATAACAACATTAATAATTAGAATGAGAACAATAATAATACTACTACTATCACTACTACTACTAACACATTATTACTAATACACAATGCATTACCATATAAACCACCATTATTAACTAATGCACTACCGTACATATACATTCATAACCCACTATCACTACCGTACATATACATTCAATACCAACACATAAGCACAGTCGTAATCAATCAAATAACACTCCAATAGTATAGTCACTTTACACACAACGTAATACACCATACACACTACATTAAACATATTACTACCCATGTATTCATACACAATGCACAACATAATACACAAAAATAGGTATGCCCTACGTATATGGCACTAGGGCTATTACACAAGCACAAGTGTAAACCCTCGAAGGGAAAATCAATGAAGGAGCGAGCCAGAGGTCCCCTACAACACAACAATAATAAGAGGAAGAAGAAATTTACGTGGAGGAGGTAGAACACTGAACAGACATTTGCACCCAAGAAAGACTGGGAAGACAAATGCCACAAATGTGGCATGAATGGATATTGGTCCAGGAAATGTCGTACTTCATGCCACCTTCAAGATTTGTATCTAGCAAGCTTGAAGTTTAATGCTGAGATAAATCTGGTGGAGAATTAAGTCTAGGCTCCAACTCAGTTCACTGTCGAGGACTTTACAAATGACGACCTCCTAGATTGATACCCTCTTTTATCTATTTAGCAAAATAAATGTAATAGAAACAATTTCTTTTTACATTATAACTGATTTTTCTAGCATGTATTCCTTTTAGAAATTGTCATGAATGAATAATATTATTTTGTCATATAAGGCATTGCAATACTGCTTAATTTTTAGCATCTGTAATATAATCTGCACCTTATTAATTGTGGATAATACAATTATCCACATTGACACATCAAGACGTATACTATCAATAGCATTTTACCCTTATAATAGTCTAGTAGAAAGCTATTTTTGGACGTCTGACTTGAGATTCAGGAATTACAAACCTGAATAATCTATATGAGGATACCTAGTACTCTCTGAAAAAGAAACTTACCAAGTTTCGATGTATATTTGTGAAAACAAAATCCATACTAAATGACTCAAGAAATAATGGCCTGAAGACCATACCTGAGCATTCAAATGAACTTTCAAAAGTCCTACAAGAAATTCGAAAAGAGGACGGAAATGGAACACCTGAAGTGCACATAATTGTCCAAGTTTTAACTTTGGTACGACATAATATGCCACCTTGGATCGGTGATGATGCAATACATCACATCCCAATCCCATAATCATAACATGAAGAACAAGAAGATTCTTCAGAAGAGTGAGCTTTCATTGTCCCACTGAAAGGGAAAAATGATTACGAGATCATCTCCACTACACGTGGACATTGATTCTTAAGACTTCCTCAAATGTAATTGTTAACAAAATCTATCATAAAAGACCTTTAAGTCTCTTGAAAGTAATTGAGGGATTTAAGTGGACTTATCTGCTCCCTACAAAGGACCGATGAAGTACATTAATGTACTCATCCATATATCCTCTAAAATGGTCATAAGCAATCCTATTATCCAACTGCAGTCCAGCCTTTTCAAAGCAAAGATGACACATTTTTAAATGGTGGGTAAATTGGATAATACTGGGAAATCAATAATAATTTGCAAACTGGAATAAAGTTGAACGTTTAGATTATATTCACACTCAAAGTTGGTCATATGAGTATATCATTAAATTAATTCAAACGGACTACCCATCCGTTTAAAATCCAGTTGCTGGTGACTGCATGGGGATATGCAATTACAATATTGACCATCAAAACGCCGCCTTAAGAACCTATTTATCCGGGCCTGATCACCCCAGCTAAATAGTTCCCAAGAACTCTAAACGGAGAAGGCGTTTAGAGCACATCGTATGGACTGTGCCTTGATAGGTCACATCCACATATCACCACTATAAACCATAAAAATGCACCCCAAACAAGGAAAGCATTTAAAAGCACATCTCATAAGAACGTGGATTGATGGGCTCTCATTTAAAGATTCGATAATGACGATAAGATTCTGAAGATCATTCACATTTAAAACTCTTTAATTTCCCAGTACTAGATTCAACTTGGATGTTACAATCATCTCTGAGATTAAAATCTCAGTTGACCATATCAGAATATCAAAATTTATGATCTGAGAATTATGAAATAAACTGTTAAAATTCATCGGGTATAGTAGTTGACAATCTAAATATTGTCAAAATCACATATTCATGCTGCTAAAAATCCAGCTAGGATTGACATACTAAAAATGATGGATGCAATCCACCAGCAGCCGAAGTGGATGTCCTCAATGAAGAAAGGACAGACCATGAGGCTCCAAATAGAGGAAAACTCCTGGAGACTTTAAAACAATACCACAACATGAAAGTGAGCTCATCTCCATATCTTCTCCGTTTCCAGACCTCCAGAAGAGGAAATTCTGGAATAAATTGAAACATAAATGAATAATGTATGTACATGAGGAGGTGTTTGGATAAAAACACACTTGTCGACAAATATTTCATGATTTATTTTACCATTTAAATGATAGTAATCGATTCACACTCTGTTGCTAAAAAGCAAACGTGATTAGCCAAAATTGTGGAACACGGCGAAAATAAGTTGAGCTGGACTCAATTATGAAACGTGAAGTGTTTGGACCTAAAGTACTGATAGCAAAAGGTACCAAACCTGTGGGAATAGTGAGTATTGTATAAAATATAAATAAATTCATATGCTATAATATATAACCTATTGCTTAGAAGTTTCTTTACACTAAAACCAGGAAGTAATAAAGTAAAATGAGCTTGACTTGTAATGCCCTACCAGCTATTGCACAAGTACTAGAGGGGGGGGGGGGGGGGGGGGGTGAATAGTACTTTAAAATAATAAGGCGTATTATTCCAAATTAAATTGCACACAACTACCAAGTCAATTTGCGGAAGCTTAAATTGAATGACAACAATGAAATTAACAATGCTAACAAAAGAAGTTAATGGGTTCGGATCCACCCAAGTCTCCCCGACTTGTTCCCGGTGATCCTACATCCCAACCACCCGGATCCCTTCCGGATACTTGAGTTAGAAACCCTAACTCAAGATTTCCACTATGAATATCTTGTGAAAAACCTTCACAAGATCAAATCATACATGCAATAGCAAACGTGAATCCCACAACCCGGGATCACAACCTTCTCTCACAACCGAGAGAATCACAAAGCAATATTAAAGAGTTTAATATGAAATAAATACTCTTACCACAAAATCCTATACCTTGAGTTTTTCTTACCCAATAGGTGGAATGAAGGATTTGAGGAAGATGAAGTTACCAAACCCTAGCACCAAGGAAATGAGCAGCAATGGGTGCCTAGGGATGATTTGGAAACTTGAATCAAGCAAAAGCTTGAAGAGCTCACCAAGAACAAGCTTCTCTCTAGATCTAGAAATGAGAGAGAATGGGTTTCTTGTGAGGAAGAGAGCTTTAGATTTGAGGGAGAATAGCTATCTCTTTAGAACTCAATGAATCTCTTAATGGAAGCTCTGTTGAAGATAGAAATGACCTAGGTTCGTATTTATAGGAACCCAAAAACACAAGTTAGGTCAATCTCCAACGGAAAGAAATCTGTGAGAATTAGTCGGTCAAAGAACACTCACTGACCGACTAGTTCATCAACTAGTCGGTCAGTCACAAAGCATGGACCGACTAAGAGCAGATCTGAGAAGAGATAGAATTTCAGACCTAGAAAACTAGTCGGTCTAAGAACACTGTCTGACCGACTAGTTTCACAACTAGTCGGTCATCCAATGAACGTAGACCGACTAAGAGGCAAAACAGCATAGTCTGAAGGCAAGATGACTTAGTCGGTCCAAGAACAAAAGTTGACCGACTAGATTGTCAACTAGTCGGTCACCAAACGTTCTTAGACCGACTAACGGTAAACGGTAGCTTAGGAGAACTTAAGAGTGAACAGTCAGTCTCAACTAGTCGGTCAAAGAAGCATCACTGACCGACTAGTTCACAAACTAGTCGGTCGGTGAGTCAACATAGACCGACTAACTGTAAACAGTAAAGAGCTAAGAATTAACTGACTGAAACTAGTCGGTCCAAGAACAGTGGCCGACCGACTAGATCACCATCTAGTCGGTCAGTACTTGTTCTTGTACCAACTAACATGCACAACAAAGTCCGAATCGAAGCGCGACGCTTCGAGGAAGTTAGAGTGAACTTGTGCAAGAATCCTAGAGCTACGAAATGAGTGAAATGAAGATAGAAACGTAAGATATACTCAAGGCTTAACATTCTATCAATCGAAACTAAAAGACTATAAATAAAACCTTAATAAACGGTCTTTGAGAGCTTCGATTGAATCTTCATTACTTCCAAAGCGTTGCAAGAGCTTCAACGAAGCTTTAGGCTTGAATACGAGCTTTTGGAAGTGTTGAGATGTCGCTTTGAATATTCTCGTGAAATTGGCGACGATCTCCAATACTGCGCTCACAAATTGTTAGTTCATGAATTATTTATGTTTGCTCATCATCCAAAACCAAATCCGGGGAGTCCAATATTCAACATTCTCCCCCTTTTTGGTGATGACAAACCAACATAAATAATAATCAAAGATAATAATTCAAATGTAAAATACTTACTCCCCCTGCATTGATGACACGTTAATTCCAAAATGAATATAAATGAATTGCATCAAGCAGACGAGTAAGATAAATAAAATGAATTGATTTTTGAAATATCGGATTTTGAAAATCCTTATATGTATCTTAACTCCCCCTGAATCTAACATATCAAACTAGATTCTTGGAAATTGAGTTAAATTTTCATTTGCGCTATTTTATTATCATTATCTCTCCCCCTTTGGCATTATCCCAAAAATGGGGGGCATACAACGACAACAATTAGGAAATGTAAAATCCAACATCGGGAGTCGTAGACAATGTCAATGGACCAACTTGACACCAAGGGAAAAATTGTGGAAATCAAAACAAGGTGTGCCAAAATGTCCATTATCAAAAAAAAACAAAATCATCAAAAATAAAATTTGGTATTTATTGAATAATGAAACATACTCTTCAATATTCAATATTCTTGGTTAATTTTGTGCATGGAAAACAATTCTATATGAATATAGAAATATAATCTATTTAACCAAGTTTTTAATCGTCGAGCGACGAATTCACAATTCAAATGCATTTAACGAATAAATGACAAAGAGAATGACGATGAACATATATATATATATATAGAGACAATATGAGTAAATCCAAAAAAAAGATATCACATCGAATATATGAGATACATCATATCAAGCGCTACATATCATCAAAAAGAAATACATCAACATCATCGACATCATCAAAGTATATCAACATACATCAAAACAACATCATAACATCATATCCAACTCCGACATCCAGAAATCACAAAGATACATCAAGACATCTCTCAAGCCCCAGCCTAACCCAAAACACTCTCACTAAGATATATCATCCAAAACGTATATGGAGAGTCCTCGGAACAACGATCACGAGGAGGAGGCTGGATCTGCAGCGTCCGTGGGTCCGGTCGACGGAGTGGACTCAGGATCTGCAGGAAGTAGAGGTGTCTCAACAGATGGAATCGTCGGGGCAGGAGTGGAGATCTCAGCAACATGCTCAACAACGGGAATCTCAACAGCAGCAGAGGTCTCGACAGAAGCAGCATCAGTAGTGACCTCGGGAGCACCAGTCGGAGTATCCACCGCAGGAGTGGTGGCAACAGGTGTGCTCTCGGGGACACCATCAGAAGTGGTAGCACCAGCAGCAGCAGTACCAGCAGAAGTGCCCTCGGGGGCACGAGTCGAAGTACGACAAATCTCCTCAACGTCCTCCTCATCCATCTCATCCAACTCCTCGCCCTCAGACACGGAAGGAGGAAGCACAACACCCATCTGACGAGCCATACGGCAAACTACCTCCTCGGTACGAGCCAAGCGGGACTCGTGACGAAGAAGTATCCGGACGACATCATCAAGGGTGGCAACAGGAGTAGCAGAGGCACTGGCAGAGGCAGGGACAGATGCTGAAGGTGTCGTCCTCTGAACGTGACGAAGCGCCGCAAGAGATTTCTTGACGGCCGTCGCATTCAGGGGAGGACCAAGGGGACGCTCATCGTCACGAGGCAATGTGACACGAAAATGACGAAACACGAGGGTCAACATGCAAGGAAATGGGATATGAGCCGATTTATTGGACTTTCGAATACACTCGAAAGAGTCAATCTTATCGAGTATAATTCGAGCCCAATTAATCGAGCTCCCCATGAAGATCGCATAGATAAGCTTCAAAAATGGCTGGGACGGGAGAGATGAGGAGCCGTACTTGGGAAGCAAGCACGACTTCAGAATCAGATTTAGGACCCATGCATTTGGCTTGAATGATTTAGATGGCACGCCAATCATGGCAGGAGGAATCTGATGGAAAATCTCTGAAAGGATGGTCTGATCAAGAGAAGAAATATCATCTACCGAGATATCAGAAGGAAGAAGGCCAGACGAAGAGATACCCAAAATCTCTCCTAAGATTTCCGCAGTGAGGACTATAGGAGTCCCCAAAACGGTCGTCTCAACAGAGTGGGTCTGATCGTACTGACCCCGGATCCTATTCGCATAGAAAAGCTTCACTAATCTAGGGTAGGGGTGAGGATTCGCCTTCGGGTCATATCGAAGGTAATCGAGAAGACCCGACGACGACAGAAGATCAGCTAACCCTATAAAGTCGCTAAACTGGACGAAATGCTCCAGAAGCAGAGGGCAATGTTCGATACGGTTATACGCCGCGAGACACAAAGGGTCATCGCGACATAACGAAATATCGACACCGCCCACCGGCATCGGACCCTTTCCCTTAGGCTTACGGGTAGACGTACGAGGGTGGGTGCTAGACTCGGGATGAATAGGAGGAGTGGGTTCCCTATGAGTCTCGGTCTCGGGGTTATACTCCGTATCGGAATCGGTAGGAGTATGGAACGAAGATTGAGAAGCAAGAATTTTGGCCTTTGGCTTAGGCTTGGGTTTGGGTTTCGGTTGACCTCTAGGTTTAGCGGTCGTCGTCCTCTTCTTCTTGAGAGGAGGCGAAGACGACGAAGGATGGGTGGTCTTGGCTCTACGCTTCGGAGGGGTTGGATGCTCGGGATCCGAAGAGATTGGATCAACGGTCATCGGAGAGGGGCTAGAGGGAGTGATCGGGATACGTGTTCGGGCCATAATCTCGGCACAACACGACACAATCAATCGGAAATGAAGAAACCCTAAATCGGAATTAGAGAAACCCTAATCGAAACCCTAGGAGATGAAATCAACTGAACAACCTAACCCTAGTGCTGAAACCGAACCCTAGATAGGAGAGGGAGGAAGAGGAGATACCCTAGGTCGAAGATCAGCGGACGGCGACGGCCGGAATGGTCGGAAAGAGGCCGGAAGACGATGGGTCTCGAGGGAGGTCGGGGTTTTGAGCGGAGAGAGAAGAGATTTCGATCGATTAGAATGAAAATCGATCGACTAAACTGAGTTTAAGTCGGTCGATTTCACAAATGACCAAACAGCCCCTGGCACAACTAGTCGGTCACAGTTCAAGCACTGACCGACTAGATCACGATCTAGTCGGTCGGTCAATGAGCTTGAACCGACTAGTTGCAAACAGTGGCTGAATCCAAGAATTACTGACAAGATTTAGTCGGTCTGCGTTCAAGTACTGACCGACTAGATCTCAATCTAGTCGGTCGGTCACTGAACATGAACCGACTAAAGAGTCAAAAACTTGAAAATCAAGTTCTCTCCATAATACGCTTGGACGATAAATCTCAAAACTCTCAATAAACATCTAAACTACCCCATTAATCATCGAAAAACAGAAATTTGACGATTACGCACAAATCGAACGAAAAATCAAGATATCACATAAAATTCCCGAAAAATCCAATAATTCTAGCATGAATGAGATATTGCCAAAAATAATAGCATGCAAAATTATTGAATGAAACATGAATCCTATATCTCGGATTCACCCATAATCCCCAATTCTCGACGCAACCGCACAAAAGAGTCCTCCTTTAGGGGTTTCGTGAAAATATCGGCGATTTGCTTTTGGGTTTCAACGTACATTAGAATGATGTCCTTTTTAGCAACATGATCATCTAAAAAATGGTGTCGGACATCTATGTGTTTCGAACGGGAATGATGTACCGGGTTCTTGGAAAGACATATTGCACTTTGGTTGTCAACCATGATAGGGCAAGTATCACAATTTATACCAAAGTCTTTAAGTGTGTGTCTCATCCAAAGAACTTGAGCACACGCGGCACCGGCGGCAATATATTCCGCCTCGGTGGTTGAAAGTGATACGGAATTTTGCTTCTTGGAAAACCAAGAGACAAGAGAATTTCCTATAAAATGGCAAGTGCCACTAGTACTTTTCCTGTCGGATTTGCATCCCGCATAATCAGCGTCACTATATGAGACTAACTCATATGTGCTAGATCTCGGATAAAGTAATCCAAAATCTAATGTGTAACTTAGATAGCGAAAAATACGCTTTACCGCTACTAAGTGAGACTCCTTAGGTTGAGACTGATAACGAGCACATATACATACGGCAAACATAATATCGGGCCTACTTGCGGTAAGATAAAGCAAACTACCTATCATACCTCAATATAGACGAATGTCTACATCCTTACCGCCCGTATCCTTGTCAAGATGCGTAGTCGTGCTCATTGGAGTCTTTTTCCCGGAGGCATTCTCCATTCCAAATCGCTTTAGCAACTCCACCGTGTACTTCGTTTGGTGGATGAAGATTGCATCGTTCATTTGGCGAATTTGGAGTCCTAAGAAATATTTGAGTTCGCCCATGTGGCTCATCTCAAATTGTTCCTTCATCACATTAGAAAACTCTTCGCAAAGAGCGAAGTTAGTAGCACCGAAAATGATATCATCAACATAAATTTGAACTAATAAAATATCATGATTCGCATGCTTAATAAAAAGTGTTGAATCGGCTTCGCCCATTTTAAAATTCAAATCCAAAAGAAAATTCTTTAGGCGATCATACCAAGCTCGAGGAGCTTGTCTCAAACCATAAAGAGCTTTCTTTAGTTTAAAAACATGATTTGGAAATTTTTCATTTACGAAGCCCGGAGGTTGAGAAACGTAAACTTCCTCAACGACATCTCCGTTTAAAAATGCACTTTTAACATCCATTTGAAATAATTTAAAATTCTTATGGCATGCAAAAGACAAAAGTAATCTACTTGATTCTAATCTAGCTACCGGAGCGAAAGATTCTTCGAAATCGATACCTTCCTCTTGACGATAGCCTTGAGCTACTAACCGAGCTTTGTTCCAGACGACGACTTGGTTTTCGTCGGTTTTGTTCTTGAAGATCCACTTTGTCCCTATGACGGTGTGGTTCTTTGATGGCAATAGAACAAGCTCCCAAACTTCATTCCTCTCGAATTGAATGAGCTCCTCCTCCATGGCTAAGATCCAAGCGCTATCTTCGCATGCTTCATTAATATTCTTTGGCTCTATCGATGAGGCAAATGCACAATTTGCGAAGTGGTGGACTTGCGATCTCGTCTTGACACTATCATAGATATTGCCAATGACTTGCTCATGGGGATGGTCACGAACCGAATGAAGCCGTTTGGGAATACCTTGATCACTTGGAACATTCTCAACAACTTCATTAGTTGGGTTAGTCTCAATAGAATCAATAGAATCATTAGACTTAGAATTATCAAACGAATCACATAAAACATCCATAGAATCATTATCATTTGAAATTCTAGTTAGAACAAATCCTTCATTAAATGAGACATGAAGCGATTCCTCGATCGTTGAGGTTCGTTTGTTGAATATCCGGTAGGCTTTGCTACGCGTAGAATATCCAACAAAAATCCCCTCATCGGATCTCGGATCGAATTTGTCCAAACTACCATATGTGTTCTTAATAAAACATTTCGAACCAAAAACACGAAAATGTTTAACTTGAGGCAACCTACCAAACAACAATTCATAACAAGTTTGTTTAGTGCCGGGCCTCAAAAGTATTCTATTAAACACATAGCAAGCGGTGTGTACCGCTTCCGCCCAAAATTGATGGCCAAGTTGGCTATCATCAAGCATAGTGCGAGCACACTCCACTAGCGTCCTATTCTTTCTCTCAACTACACCATTTTGAGGAGGTGCACGAGGGATAGAGAAGGTGTGAGTAATACCAACTTCATCACAAAATGTCTCAAAAGACTCATTCTCAAATTCACCTCCATGATCACTACGAATAGTGACAATGGTGGTTCCTAAGAGATTTTGTACTTTCTTAACAAAAATTGTGAAGTTTTCAAAAGCTTCATTTTTATTACACAATGAAAATACCCAAGTAAATCTTGAATAGTCATCTACGATGACAAGTCCATACCTTGCATTTCCTAAGGAAGCTACTCTAGTTGGCCCAAATAAATCTAGATGTAATAGCTCTAGTGGCCGTTTAGTAGAGATGCTTTTCTTAGGTTTAAATGAAGATTTAGGAAGCTTGCCGCGTTGACAACAATCACAAAAACTTTTCTTTTCAAAAACAAGCTTCGGAAAACCTTTAATAGAATTCAATTTTGAAAGCTTATATAGTGTTCCAAAGTTCACATGTCCAAAGCGTCGATGCCATAAGTGTTGTTCACTTGTGTTGGCAACGAGACATTGTTCATATGACTTAGGAAGATCCAAAATATAAATGTCTTTACGACGAGTTCCGGAAAATAATAATTTTTCATTATCCTTTCTTAAAATATGACACAATCCTTTCGCAAAGCTAACTTTGTAACCTTTGTCACAAAGTTGACTTATTGAAATAAGATTATGATTTAAACCACTAACAAGATAAACGTCACTAATTAATGGTTTAGAAGGGTTACCGACTTTACCAACACCTATGATGGTTCCGCTCTCATTGCCTCCAAATACGACGCGGTTTCCATTCGCAATGGGAACCACTCCGGAGAGCAAACGAGCGTCACCCGTCATGTGTTTGGAGCACCCGCTATCGAGTATCCAATTCCCTTTGGAGCTAAATTTAAATTTGATGCTCCTTTTCTTTTTCTTTTCCTTGAGTACCTAAAGATAGACACTTTCATATCATGGTACCCAAGGTCATTGGGTCCAAGGGATTAGACCTTTGGAAGCCAAGTCCAAGTGGACTTAGACTTCCCCACATAATTCTTACTATGCACAACATCCGAAAAATAAGCATTCATGTACATTTGTTTTTCGTCCAAGCTTGTGTCCTTTGGGCTCCAAATAGTGAATATTTTGGGAGCCATCATCCTATTGGGTGCATGCATGCTACGTTGATTTCTACGTGATGCATGTTGTGGATAGGCATACGGGACATGATGGAATGGTGCACGACGAGAATTATTCATATGATGAGGTGGGTGTACATATGCATGTGTGGGAACACGTGCGTGAGGGTGTCTCACTTGGTGTGCACGTGCCCGAGAATGTGTTGCATAAAAATCATCATATGTGTGAGCCGGTGGAGTAGGACGTGTGTTCCTACGTGGCATGTTATTAGTGTACATGTAGGCATGCCCCTTCTTTGGAGGTCCACCCAAAGTGGGTTTCTTTCCGAAAGAGGGTGTGGACGAGGTGGAAGCACCATTGGAAGATGAACTTCCAATAGAGTGTTTGCTCCCACTCGTTGAGGCTTCGGAAGTTGGCCTAACAAAAGTAGTGACCGACTTGGATGAATTTCCCATCATATACCCCAAGCCAATGTGGTGTTTGGCCGGAAGTAAATCTTTTAGGATATTATCCAAATGGCCCTTACCCTTGTTGAATTTGTTGATTCGGCCCAATGTGTCCTCATATTTCTCTTTGAGAGAACGCAAAGAAGTATCCAAAGCGGATATTTGCGATGTGAGCACATAAACACGAGATTTAAGATTCTCGTTCTCAATACTCAAAGTCGAGTTTTGAGAAGTTAAATCCGCTATCTCATGTTCTTCCGCATCC
This sequence comes from Scilla litardierei, assembly GCA_030789695.1. NCBI lineage: Eukaryota > Viridiplantae > Streptophyta > Magnoliopsida > Asparagales > Asparagaceae > Scilla > Scilla litardierei. The sequence continues at coordinate 112,586,180 of CM061139.1, read as the reverse complement.
TCAATGCTAACATGTTCGTGTTTAGATTTGAGATTCGCAATCTCATTTCTTAACTCTTCAACAACGGTGTCGTTGTTGGTGATGATATTCTTAGGCGATGTTTGAATGCTAGCTAGGTCATCTTTTACCTTAGTATATCTATTTACTAACTTAGTGTATTTTGACCAAAGTTGAGAGTTAGCATTTCTAAGATCATCCATCGTTACCTCATCGCTTTCGTCATTACTATCATCGGAAGAGGAGGATCCTTGATCGTTCTCCTCTCTTGCCATGAAGCACATATGTGCTTGCTCCACTTTCTCATCATCCGACTCTCCGCTTGAGGAATCCTCGGAGTCGGTGAATGTTGCTCCGACAAGTCCTTTCTTGTACCCCTTCTTGTATTTCTTGGACTTATCGAATTTTGGCGCCTTCCACTTCTCCTTTTGTTTGTTGAGAGGACACTCCGCTTTCATGTGTCCTGGCTTATTGCACTTGAAACACAAAGGAGAGGAAGAGGCGTTAGAAGAACCAAATTTACCTTTGGTCTTGAAGTTACCTTTCCGGAAGAAACGGTTGAACTTCTTGGCCATGAGTGCCATGGACTCCAAGTCCAACTCGTTTTCCGAGTCTTCATCATCGGAAGATGTGGATGAAGCCGCCTTGAATGCAATCGCCTTTTTCTTAGGCGCATCTAGGTTCAAATATGACTTCATCTTTTCTTGTAGCTTCACCTTGCTATCTTTGCGTACCTCGTATGACATCAAGGTACCCATTAGTTGAACTACGGTATATTTGTTCATGTCATTACCTTCCTCGATGGCGAAGGTACGTTTTTCCCACGAAGAGGGAAGTCCTTCAATAAGCTTCAAGCACTTCTCCTTTTGAGTGTAGATCTTGCCGAGGGCCTCTAACTCGTTTATTATGTCAACGAAGCGAGCGTAATATTCTTTCATCTTCTCGCCCTGTTGCATATGAAACATTTCGTAATCTTTGGTTACGACAACGAGTTTAGAGTCTCTTACCCGACTCGTCCCTTCATGTAGTATGAGGAGAGAGTTCCAAATTTGATATGCACTCTTACATGTGCATATCTTATTGAAGTCCTCGGGCTCCAATGCGCATTGCAAGGCATTCATTGCCTTGGCATTGCTTACCTCCGCGGCGACCTCCGCGGTAGTCCATTTCTCAAAATCTTCTTCTTCGGGCGCGTTGAACTCCTTCATTGTAGTCCTCCATAAAGATGCACTTCGGAGGAAGGTTTCCATCCGACATTTCCAGTACCCGTAGTTGGTACCGTTGAAGAATGGAGGCCTTGTAGAGGAATGTCCTTCCATCACCGATGACGCTCCTTCACGGTTCCTGAAGGTGTCGTAGTTGGAAGGTGGAGGCACGGTCTTGTTGTCGTTGGCAGACATAGCTGAGTATCTGGCTCTGATACCAAATGTAATGCCCTACCAGCTACTGCACAAGTACTAGATGGGGGGTGAATAGTACTTTAAAATAATAAGGCGTATTATTCCAAATTAAATTGCACACAACTACCAAGTCAATTTGCGGAAGCTTAAATTGAATGACAACAATGAAATTAACAGTGCTAACAAAAGAAGTTAATGGGTTCGGATCCACCCAAGTCTCCCCGACTTGTTCCCGGTGATCCTACGTCCCAACCACCCGGATCCCTTCCGGATACTTGAGTTAGAAACCCTAACTCAAGATTTCCACTATGAATATCTTGTGAAAAACCTTCACAAGATCAAATCATACATGCAATAGCAAACGTGAATCCCACAACCCGGGATCACAACCTTCTCTCACAACCGAGAGAATCACAAAGCAATATTAAAGAGTTTAATATGAAATAAATACTCTTACCACAAAATCCTATACCTTGAGTTTTTCTTACCCAATAGGTGGAATGAAGGATTTGAGGAAGATGAAGTTACCAAACCCTAGCACCAAGGAAATGAGCAGCAATGGGTGCCTAGGGATGATTTGGAAACTTGAATCAAGCAAAAGCTTGAAGAGCTCACCAAGAACAAGCTTCTCTCTAGATCTAGAAATGAGAGAGAATGGGTTTCTTGTGAGGAAGAGAGCTTTAGATTTGAGGGAGAATAGCTATCTCTTTAGAACTCAATGAATCTCTTAATGGAAGCTCTGTTGAAGATAGAAATGACCTAGGTTCGTATTTATAGGAACCCAAAAACACAAGTTAGGTCAATCTCCAACGGAAAGAAATCTGTGAGAATTAGTCGGTCAAAGAACACTCACTGACCGACTAGTTCATCAACTAGTCGGTCAGTCACAAAGCATGGACCGACTAAGAGCAGATCTGAGAAGAGATAGAATTTCAGACCTAGAAAACTAGTCGGTCCAAGAACACTGTCTGACCGACTAGTTTCACAACTAGTCGGTCATCCAATGAACGTAGACCGACTAAGAGGCAAAACAACATAGTCTGAAGGCAAGATGACTTAGTCGGTCCAAGAACAAAAGTTGACCGACTAGATTGTCAACTAGTCGGTCACCAAACGTTCTTAGACCGACTAACGGTAAACAGTAGCTTAGGAGAACTTAAGAGTGAACAGTCAGTCTCAACTAGTCGGTCAAAGAAGCATCACTGACCGACTAGTTCACAAACTAGTCGGTCGGTGAGTCAACATAGACCGACTAACTGTAAACAGTAAAGAGCTAAGAATTAACTGACTGAAACTAGTCGGTCCAAGAACAGTGACCGACCGACTAGATCACCATCTAGTCGGTCAGTACTTGTTCTTGTACCAACTAACATGCACAACAAAGTCCGAATCGAAGCGCGACGCTTCGAGGAAGTTAGAGTGAACTTGTGCAAGAATCCTAGAGCTACGAAATGAGTGAAATGAAGATAGAAACGTAAGATATACTCAAGGCTTAACATTCTATCAATCGAAACTAAAAGACTATAAATAAAACCTTAATAAACGGTCTTTGAGAGCTTCGATTGAATCTTCATTACTTCCAAAGCGTTGCAAGAGCTTCAACGAAGCTTTAGGCTTGAATACGAGCTTTTGGAAGTGTTGAGATGTCGCTTTGAATATTCTCGTGAAATTGGCGACGATCTCCAATACTGCGCTCACAAATTGTTAGTTCATGAATTATTTATGTTTGCTCATCATCCAAAACCAAATCCGGGGAGTCCAATATTCAACATGACTCACTTACGAAAAATAAATGATACATCGAACTCCCTGCTTATAGTTGCGAAACCCTCACAATTGAAAAAAATAAACTGTGGATATGTTGCTTTGGATGTTGTGACTGCATTCCCCTAAGGATTTATTCCTAATTTCATTGCCTGGATAGACTTCAGGATGTCTATCCTATGAGAAATAATAAAATACAATAAATAAAGAAAATGTTTTGTGAAAACTCGAATCTCATCGGATCCACTGAAGAGAAAACTAAAATATTTGTTTAAGCCTAACATGATATGCAAGACCTCGGCAAAAATAAAGACATGTCTTGGCTTACAAACTTATCATCCTAAAGATGAAAATATCATCCAACAGATAAAAATTATGTAACATTAAGATTCATACACCTAAAGTTGATGAAGAAATATGGACCATTGTTATCCACTAAATGTAGGATCCTGTCAAAACAACGACATTAGGATCGAATAATAACATAGACTTACGCTTGGGTATGCGGCACCGTAGTCTCTGAACTTCACCCTCGGATTCGCCACAACAGTCGGTACTTCGTCACGGAGGATCGAAGCAGAGTTTCACCGCCTAAATCTCTATTTAGAAGAGGATTTTAATGGAAGGGAGAAGAAGAACATAAGTTTCCTTATGCAAACTTATGGCATGTTTAGATTGGTGTAAAAGGCATACCCTTGGGTCCTATTTATAGGCTTTAGGGGTAGTTATTGTAGGAAATAACCAATTATAAGCTTATTAGCCTATATTAGCCCTTTTACTTAGCCTCTTCTTCATTCACTTATCGAGTGCCTTTATGCACTTATAAAGTGACTTTTTCCACTTATCGAGTGGTCCTTTTCACATGAGAAAAGGTTCCCTTCGTGCACGCTTTCGTGCACACGACATCTGAGGTCCGTATACCCTCATACATCCCCTCATGGGTGTATTCATGTCGTCTATATCCAACATCTCCCACTCACACTTGAGGGGATTTGTAAGGAAACATCTTTCCTTTAACTCTTCTGTTTATCATACCGAGAAATAGGCCGTGTGGCCGTCATGCACATAGAGTCCGCTGTTGTGCACTTGTTAGAGATACACAACACTCCTCGAGGTGCAAAGTTGAGTAGATCAACGCATGCTTTACCCTAGATTATTTCTTCACATTTCTTATACTTTACATTCAACAATTGAATCCCATCTGGATTACAATTGGCTGGCCAGCTTTGAATCTCTAAAGTCCAAATGTGAATATTAAATTAATCTTCCTCTTCTTGCGATCCTTTCGATCTTGACTTGACTTACTTTTCTAACATGCCCCGCCGGACCGAATTGACCATAGTCCATAAGTAACATGCTAAGATAGCAATCACCCAGTCAAATCTAAAGGAACCAGTTAGAGTCCATAAGGGTAACAAGTTAAGACCCATGTGGTCTTTGGGTCTCACATAATAGTAAACACAATTACTATTCTAACCCAATGGTCAAATGCATACGTAGTATGAATACGTATTACAACATCACTCCTTTCCCAGGGAGCGTATGTCTTAATGATGTTGTAAGGATGATGATCAGACACCACAATGTCTGATTTTGAGTCCCTTTTACTACTCAAATAATCTTCTGGACCCACATCCCCCATAAAGACAGATAGGATTTAAGAATCCTCTTAGATCTTTTGTAAGCATCCATATGATGCAGATCTTTCAAACGACCATTTTATTTAAGTCATGACTCTAAATCATCCGTCTGACGATTTTGACTTTAAACAGGTCTCATCTTTATTTTATCCGTCTGATATAATAAAGGCGGTTGCTCATATGAGAGAGCCGACCTCAATCTGTCCGACATACTAGAAAATATAGCTGAGATTTTAAACTGTACACAAACATTTTCTAGAAACTCATATGCAATGTTGAAAAAGAACTTATTCTTTTATTAAATTTGATCTTTTACAGACATGGGAATTTACATTGGTACAACTCAGCTCTTACGCAACCCTTGAAATGATAAGTGTTTGTAAAACACATCTCTGGGAATCGCCTTCGTAAGCGGATCCGCTATCATCTTATGCGTAGGTATGTACCTTATGTCTACCTTCTTGGTCTTATCATAGTCTTTTGCAAAATTATCCTCTTAACCGCTTTCCATTGTGTTTGCCCTGGATTGGATTGGTAATGACTTACCATTCCAATGGCAAAAACAGATGTCCGGTCTTGTACACATCATAGCGTACGTAAGACTACCAACTGCACTGGAATATGAAACTTTTTCCATAATTTCCTTTTCCTTTTGGTTCTTTGGACATGATTTCAGACATAAATTATCGCATTTGCTTATAGGAGTATCAATGGACTTGCAGTCCTGCATATTAAAACGTTCTAGAACCTTCTTTATATAAGTCTCTTGTGAAAGAGAAAGAAGTTTCTTCGAACGATTCCTTGAAATCTTAATTTCAAGGATATATGCGGCTTCTCCCATGTCTTTCATCTCAAAAACTGATGAAAGCCAATCCTTGATATCCATCACAAAGCCCTTGTCATTTCCGGCTATTAAAATGTCATCTACATATAAAGACATAATAACATACTTGCTCTTAATCTTCTTGATATACACACAGTTATCTTCATCAAGCATGGAAAAACCATTTGATAAGACAACTTCCTGAAATTGTATATACCATTGCCTCGAGGATTGTTTAAGACCATATATGGACTTACGAAGTTTACAAACCTTATGTTCGTTTCCTTCTTTTACAAACCCTGTTGGTTGTTCCATATAGATCTCCTCGTCCAATTCTCCATTGAGAAAGGCAGTCTTTACATCCATCTGATGTAATTCGAGGTCTAAGCAAGCTACCATAGCCAGAATCAGGCGAATCGAGGTAAAACGGTCAACAGGTGAGAAGGTCTCTTCGTAGTCTATCCCTTCCTGTTGCATAAAACCTTTCGCGACAAGGTGAGCTTTATATCTGTCTATAAAGCCATCAGCCTTATGCTTGATCTTGAGAACCCATTTGTTCCAAATAGCTCTACGTCCTCTGGGTAAGTCAACTAAGTCCCAGACTTGGTTAACTTTCATGGATTCCAACTCCTCCTTCATCGCTTCCATTCATTTGTCTTTGCAGGGCATGATACGGCCTGTTTGAAAGTAGTAGGCTCGTCATCATCTTGTAGTAAAGTCATAAAGGTTTGCGGAAATTCATCCTTAAATCGTAGAGGAGCCAACCTTGTACGACTACTACGTCGTATTTGAGAGTCTTCAAGTCCTTGTTGACTCGAATTTAGATCAATTCTAATATCACTCCCACTTGGAATGTCGTTAGAAATGCTCCCACTTGGATCATTATTCCTGTATGGAATAGGATTAGCGTCATTCGTATCATCCATTGGTGAAGTTTGAAACGTATTTTCGTCTTCACCAAGAATTCTCCCACTCGAATGAGGTAATCCTTCTTGATCATTAATCTCAAATAGAGATAAGTCCTGACGTATCTCGCCCTGTCTTGGAAACTCGTTTTCCAAGAAAGTGACATCCCTCGACTCAAATTCAATTAGATCTCCATTGTCTTCCTGACCAATAAAAACATAACCTTTGGAGTTTTCTGCGTATCATATAAAGATACATTTCCTTCCCCGTGGCCCAAGTTTGCCATACTTATGGGAGGAAATATGTGCGTAGGATGCACATCCCCAAGGTTTTAAAATGTTTAAGTCAGGAGACCTTTGGTTCCACAACTCATAAAGAGTGGAGCTAACTGATTTCGAGGGTACGCGGTTTAATATGAAAGCGGCCGTCAATAATGCATCACCCCAAAAGGTGATTGGCAAGTTAGCTTGCGCCATCATTGAACGGACCATTTCCATTAAAGTCATATTTCTCCTTTCTGCAACACCATTTTGTTGCGGAGTATAAGGCATATTTACCTGATGAACTATGCTTTTTTCATCACAAAGTTCCTTAAAACTTGCCGATTGATATTCATCGCCTCTATCGGTTCGCAAGACCTTAATCTTGCGATCTAATTGATTTTCCACTAAACTCATATAGTTTTTAAAGCAGGTTAATGCTTCACTTTTGTGGGATATCAAATAGATATGACCGAATCGGGTGAAGTCATCAATAAAAGTGATGAAATAGGACTTCCCGCGTCTTGTCTTGACATTCATCGGACCACATATGTCCGAATGGATGAGCTGTAATGGAACATCGGCCCTTGTGCCGGTTCCAAACGGCTTGCGACAAGATTTCCCTACAAGGCAATGTTCGCAAATCGACAGTTCGACCTTTGAAACATTGGATAGAAGGCCACTTTTGGCAAGTCTATCCATATGTGTTGGTCCAATGTGACCAAGCCTTGCGTGCCAACAAATTATATCTGACTCATAAGTCAAAGAATTTGTAACAAGGAAATTTTCATTACAAAATGAGGAGTCATACATTGTATTTAATACAATAAATCCTTTGAATACATACCCAGTACCAATTAAGGAATTATTACAAAACAAGTCCACTTTACAATCATGAAAAAACCAGCTATAACCAAGACCCATTAACACGACCACAAATATAATATTCCTTCGAATATCTGGAGCGAAGAGGACATCATGTAGTAAGATAGTGCGACCGTTGTCCAAGACTAGCTTGCAAGTCCCAACGCCTTTCACTTCAACACGTGTTGTAACGGTCGCTTTCCGGCCTTATGTGATTTTCTGCGTGCACGTGCGTTAGCGTGCACGTACTTTATTAGACTAATTCTGGCTTCAAGTTTATGCGATGTGTCATGCCGTTGTAATCGTTTGTGAGTGTAGCTATTCTTGGTAAGTTTTGGGAACATCTTTTCGCGGTCGTTTTCTCGCAAAACGAAGTTGAATCGATAGGGGCGTTTTGGTCATTTGGCTCAAAACGTCGTCCCGAATTTTACGTAAATTTTCGGTAGGCGCTACGCACGATCGGGCTCCGTAGATCTGTGCGTCTCGTCTCCGCGATCGCCCCGGTATTTTCGGATTATTTTTCTGACGCCCGGGTTGAGAGTTATCGCTCAGATTAATCTGGACCGTTGATTTGCTCATCCAGTTCAAATTTCGAATTATAGCCAAATCTGGCCAAATCTCTACTAAATCTGTCTTAATCTTTTTCCTAAACTGTTTCACTAAACCCCCCTAGACTTACCCCAGTATGTACCCCCCTTTGACACTCAATCTCCCCCTTTCTCCTATAAATCCTAGGGTCATATATCAATTAAAACTCTTTTTATAATCCTAACCCTAAAATTTACCCTAACCCTAAATCAAAATCCCCTTTCACGTTCTCAGCCGCCGTCACCCCCAAAAAATTCCCCTCTCCCACCTCGATCTCCCCTCTCGCTCACCACGGCGGCACGGCGATCCGATCGCCGCCAACCTCTGATCCCCTCTCCCCACAGACCTCTCTCGCCCTCTCTCCTATCTCGCGCCGCCGCGGCCCCCGGCGACGACCTCGTCGCAATCCGCGCCTCTGCCGTCGCGATTCCCCTCGTGCCGCCGCCACTAAGCCCCGATCGCCGGCAGCTCTCCCCCACGGCGACCCCACGACGTTTTCCCCCCGCCCCCTCTCTCGATTCTCAGCCCCGATCGCCGCCGCCGCCGCTGCCGCTGTGTGCACCCCCGCATCGCCGAGCCCGATCGCACAGCCGCCGCCGCTCGATCTCGCCTCCGCCGCTGCGCGTAGCCCCACGTCGCAGCTGACCGTGATCGCCTTCGCCCTCGCGAATTCCCCGTGCCGCTGTGCCTCCTCGCGGCCGTCTCTTCGCCTCAGAACCCATCAGCGTTGCGCAACGCTGGGCCTCGCCGAACTTGCGTCGCCTTTTGCCACCCACGCTCGCAGATCTGAGCCGCGACCTCTCAACCATCTTCACGGCTCCCCAGGCCGCAGCCTGCGGCCCCGCTCTCGCTGCTCTCGGCTTCCAAGTGCCGCGCAGCACTCGCCAGTGCTCCTCGCCGCCGTTGTGCCGTCTGCAGCCACCGCACGGAGCCCCTAGCCACGTGCACGATCGAGATCTGTCCGCAGCCTCCCCGCGACGCTAGCTCGCCGTTTTGCTGTGGACTGATTGTACCCGCTGATCGCGCTCCGTCCGCTGCCCGGACGAGTCTCACTACGCTACCCGTAGTTGGGACACTGTAGACGCCGCAGACACCCCTCCGTTCAGACCCTACGTCCGCACTACTTCAGACTCCGGAGAGGTTGGTTTTCTCGTAACTCGTAGCGAAACCCACCCGTAGCCAGAACTGAAAACCTAACTAAAATCTGCAACTAAACTCGCTAAATTTAATTTCTGCTCCTTTAAAATGTTGTGAACAATAGAATCGACGATCGGACTTTTGAACTGTGCACATAGGATAGAATCGTCGGATAGGCTGATCGGACACTTTTGACTTGTGACAGTTAGGGTAGCCACGCTTAACTTAGAAATGAACCTAAATAGGATTTGACGAAAATCGCGACTTGACACCGTCGCCGTGATCCTTTTCAGACGGACTACCGCGGACGCGACGACCGGACGAGACGCCCCGGACCGACGACGCACTCGCCAATCCAGGCAAGTGTATCCACTTGCGTTTGACTGTGCTTCAGTTCCAGTTTGTAGAACTGTTAGATTGTGTGTGATGAGAACCGGACGTGAAATGATAGCGTCCGGGACGACCCGAGACGGCTCAGACTTGACGACGAAGTCTGAGCCTGACAACAATAAACTGCTGACATCATAGGACTATCTTGCGTGTGCGTGCGTGTGGACACCCTAGAATAACACTCCCTACACTGGTCGTGTCGTGTCTTGTTACACAAAAAGCCTACGGGCGTTTCAGATGCTTCCCGAGCGGAAGTGATCTCCGTGATACAAAAAGCCTTCGGGCGTTTCGGATGCTTCCCTCCGCGGAAGTGATCCCTGTGACCCAAAAATCCTACGGGCGTTTTAGATGCTTCCCGAGCGGAAGTGATCTCTGTGTTCTCAAAAAGCCTACGGGCGTTTCAGATGCTTCCCGAGCGGAAGTGATCTCTGTGATACAAAAAGCCTACGGGCGTTTCAGGTGCTTCCCTAGCGGAAGTGATCTCTGTACTTCTTGTCCTGAGTCTCTGGGTTGGGGTAGGGTTGAGCGTGCGCACGGGGAGAGGGTCTGGCCGCCCTCGAACCGTAAGGCGTGAACCCTTTCGTGTCTTACTTGTCCTGTCCCGTCTTGTCCTGTCCTGTCACGCCACGTCTTGTCTCGACACCTGTAGGTTAGTCCCGTAGTCGGTAGCACACGCTACGTCTACTGCTTGCTACGTTTACTTTTCCTGCTATGTTACTTTCCGTTACTCAGTTATAACCCCAGCATGCTAAAACAACCAGTAAATCATTGTTAATAGTTGATACACTTGCAGTAGAGTCTGACGTTTCGTGTAGACTTTGCCTGACGTACAGTTTCCTCTTTTGGTGCTGTACGTCAGGTGTGGAGCCAGAGTACGAGTACGAGGCGGACTTGCCAGTTGACTTGGAGCCGGAGGACGCTGATCCGGAGTACGATCCAGAGGACGATCAGAGTTAGAGGTCTTCTGTTGCTGTTCCAGAGATTATCCATTTCAGTTTGAGTTGGGTGCGTTGCACTCTTACTTTCTTGTCTAGGTTGGGTGCTTGCACCATTAGTTTCCCTTTCAGCAGTTGTAGCCGTTTTCGGCATGTTTAGACTCTCAGTACTTTGATGATGAATTTTGGAATAAAATGAAATACTTCTTTTCAGTACTTTTGTTATTTCGTACTAACTTGCAGGGACCTGTTCTTTCGCTTGGGAAAACTACAGACGCTTGTTGGGTCTGGGCTCTTAGCCCCGTCCTAAGCGGGCCTTCGTCACGCTTCGCCTCCGTGTTTTTGGGAAGCGGGGCGTGACAGGTTTTAGTGGTGGCCCATGCAGGTCCCCTTTTCTGCGAGTACGAAATAATTGAAGTATTAAATTTCATTTTATTATCGTCCGAAAATTGTACGAGTCTAATCTGTGTCTTTCTGTCAATAGGATGGCAGGACGACGTGTTACCCGATCGGGGAGCTCTGGAGATGGGATTCAGGAAGACCAGAGCGGAGACTTCCAACAGGTTCTGGGCGTTATGAGAGAGATGCTGGAGGTGCAGCACCAGTTGGTTCTGCAGTCCCAGCGTGCTGCCCAGGCTGCTCCAGTTGCACCACCGCCACCTCCACCTGCCCCTCGAGCTGCTCCAGGAGTGAAGCAGTTCAACGAGCTCCAGCCGAGGACATTTTCGGGGAAGGAGGGACCCCTAGCTGCTGACGAGTGGATCCAGAGCACGGAGGAGAAGTTAGTTGCTGCGAAGATTCCAGACGACACCCGAGTGGAGATAGCGAAGATGCAGCTGACAGAGAATGCGAGGAACTGGTGGCGCCTCGAGGAGAGGCGTCTGGAGAAGCCAGTGGATTGGAAGACCTTCAGGTCTATGTTCCGGACGAAGTACTTCACCAAGACTACCAGGAGGGAGCTGTTGAGCAGATTTATAGATCTGAAACAGGGGAGCATGACCGTCGAGGAGTATGAGGCGGAGTTTGAGATGCTGAGTCGCTTTGCTCCGCATATGGTGAAGAAGGAGGAGAAGTGAGCTGATCGTTTCCGGCAGGGACTGCGTCCGAAGATTCAGTCTTCTATGTCTTCGGCGAGTTTCATGACTATGAGGGAGGTGCTAGATGCTGCAAAGAATCATGAGCTTATTTCGCTCCTACCTGACCCTCCAGCTGATAAGGGGAAGCGTCCTATGGAGCAGTACCGGCCACCTGCCAGGCCGGCGATGAGGCCAGTTCAGACAGTACCATTTAAGAGGCCTGGAGCACCCATTCAGAGTCAGAGCAAGGGACCGTGTCATTACTGCGGGAAGCCAGGACACGTCCAGAAGGATTGTAGGAGGAAGCTGGGTTCATGCTTGGTTTGTGGAGATGCGTCGCATGCAGCTAAGGACTGTCCGAGAGCCCGTCATACTGTAGTTGGAGCGCCAGCCCCACTGCAGATGAGAGCGCCTGCTCCAGTTCAGAGAGGACCTGTCGTTCGTGGACCACCCTTGGCGCCACAGAAGCAGATGTTTCAGAGAGCAGCGCAGCCCCAGAGGCCGGCTTACACCATGACGGCTTTGGAGACTTAGGAACTGGATGGAGTTATTGCAGGTAATCCTTTGATTCTAGTCTTTCCTTTCATAATTTAGCTTTTAATTGTTGGTCTTGCTTGTTTGACTTGATTGTTAGAGTTGCTTGGTTTGACCGTAGTTCTTTTAAAATCTTAGGCACCATTCTAGTGTCTTCTCACCCGGCCTTGGCCTTGTTCGAATCCGGTGCATCCATGTGCATCTTATCCCGGAGATTCGTGACAAGACACTCCATTCCCACCCATACACTTCCCAAGTGTTGGGACATCACCACAGGGAACGGAGTGGTGACAGTGAACTTGGGATGTCGATCGATTCCTTTGGTCGTCAATGGACACGAGCTCTTTGCAGATTTCATTGTCCACGACCTGCCACATTTTGATGCCGTTCTTGGCATCGATTGGTTGGGAGATTTCCACGCCTCGATCGATTGTCGCAGCAAGAGAGTGGTGTTCCGGATTCCAGGCCATCCAGAGTTCGAGTTCCGTAGCAGAGATGAGTCGCTTGGGCCCATCAAGTATCGGGCCACGCCGGTGGTGCCGATTGTTGCAGCTATGCCGATGGAGATGGAGATCGAGCGACCAGCAGTCGTCCGAGACTTCGGCGACGTCTTCCCAGAGGATATCTCAGGTTTGCCACCCGACCGAGCCTTAGAGTTTGGTATTGACCTCATGCCGGGAGCGCAACCGATATCGAAGGCGCCATACCGTATGGCTCCCGCGGAGCTCGAGGAGCTGCGGAAGCAGTTAGATGAGTTACTGCAGAAGGGTTTCATCCACCCTAGTGTGTCGCCATGGGGCGCACCAGTTTTACTCGTGAAGAAGAAGGATGGGTCCCGCAGGATGTGCGTGGACTATCGGGGACTGAATGCTGTCACCGTGAAGAATAAGTACCCGCTGCCGCGCATCGACGATATCTTCGACCAGCTTGGAGGATCGAGAGTCTTCTCGAAGTTGGATTTGAGGAGTGGATACCACCAGTTGAAGGTGAAGAAAGACGATGTTCAGAAGAAAGCTTTCCGGACGAAATACGGACATTATGAGTTCGTGGTCATGCCGTTTGGCGTGACCAATGCTCCAGCGGTGTTCATGAATTTGATGAACTTGATATTTTATGACTTCCTGGATAAGTTCGTCGTCATTTTCATTGATGACATCTTGATTTATTCGAAGTCTGAGGAAGAGCACAGCTGTCATCTGAGGACAGTGCTGGAGACGCTGAGGCGACACAAGCTTTATGCCATGTATAGCAAGTGCGAGTTCTGGCTGGACAGAGTCGCATTTCTGGGACACGTGGTGTCCGGTGATGGCATATCTGTAGATCCGGAGAAGGTCAGAGCAGTCAGAGATTGGCCGACTCCGCAGTCAGCGTCAGACATCAGGAGCTTCCTTGGTTTAGCAGGCTATTATCGGCGGTTCATCAAGGATTTCTCGAAGATTGCAGAGCCGATGACGAAGATGACGAGAAAGGATGTAGAGTTTCTTTGGTCAGATGCTTGTGAGGAGGCCTTCAGTATCTTGAAGGCGAGGTTGACCACAGCACCGGTGTTGGCAGTGCCGGATCGAAGCGGAGGCTTTGAAGTTTATTGTGATGCGTCAGGGAAGGGCCTTGGATGCGTCTTGCATCAGCATGGCCACGTGGTCGCGTATGCTTCTCGTCAGTTGAGGACTCACGAGAAAAATTACCCGACACACGATCTGGAGTTGGCGGCAGTAATCTTTGCACTGAAGATTTGGAGACACTTCTTGTTAGGTGAGAGTGTGAAGATTTTTACTGATCACAAGAGCTTGAAGTACATCTTCACGCAGAAGGAGCTCAACATGCGTCAGAGACGATGGTTGGAGCTCATGGCCGACTACGAGATAGATTTGCAGTATCATCCGGGGAAGGTGAATGTAGTGCCTGATGCCTTGAGTAGACTTCCTACTGCGATGATGCATACTGCCGACTGGAGAATTCAGCAGGAGCTGAGAGAGATGGATTTGGAGGTTGTCCTACCTGGTGTGGTTCATTCCTTCATGAATTTGCAGATTCAGTCCACGATCGTGGATCGGATCAAGGCAGCACAGGCAGGAGATCCGAAGCTTCAGAGGATCAGAAGGCAGGTTGAAGCCGGACTTCGGACGGAGTTCGTGATTCATGAGGATGGTTCACTGCGGTACGGCAGTAGGCTCTGTGTACCTGCAGGTGACATCCGTGAGGAGCTGTTGAGCGAGGCTCATAGCTCGCCATATTCCATACATCCTGGAGGCACCAAGATGTATAAGGACCTCCGTCTGAATTATTGGTGGATTGGCATGAAGAGAAGCATGGCTCGGAGCGTTGCCAAGTGCCTGATATGCCAGCAGGTGAAGGCTGAGCACCATCGTACTGCTGGCTTGCTGCAGCCGCTTCCTATTCCGAAGTGGAAGTGGCAGCATATTACGATGGATTTCGTGACTGGTCTACCTCGGACCCCGAGGCAGAATGACGCAGTTTGGGTGATCGTGGATCGATTGACCAAGTCTGCACACTTTATCCCTTTCCGAGTGGGTCAGTCTACGGAAGCCTTGGCGAGGAAATATCTGGAGGTAAAATTTTCCTTCTCTTACTTTCCCTTTTATTTTTTTTCTCTTGAGTTAGTAGTGATGTGGACCGTGTACGTGCAGGAGATTGTACGCTTACATGGAGTCCCCGTGAGCATCGTGTCTGACAGAGATACGAGGTTCACATCTCAGTTCTGGAGAAGTCTGCAGGAGAATTTGGGTACGAGTCTGAGCTTCAGCACGGCGTACCACCCGCAGACCGACGGCCAGTCCGGGAGGACTATTCAGATCCTGGAGGATATGCTGCGAGCTTGTACGCTCGATTTGAAGGGTTCTTGGGAGGATCATCTTCACTTAGTAGAGTTTTCGTATAACAACAGCTACCAGGCGAGCATTGGCATGTCGCCGTTTGCTGCCTTATATGGAAGGAAATGTCGTTCGCCACTGAGCTGGGATGACATCGGAGATCGGGAGCTGTTGGGTCCCGAGATGATAGTGGAAGCTGTGGATGTCGTGAGGGACATCAGGGAGAAGCTCAGAGTTGCACAGGATCGCTTCAAGCATTGGGCGGATGCCAAGAGGAGACCCTTGGAGTTTCAGCCTGGAGATCACGTCTTTCTGAAGATTTCTCCGAACCGCGGAGTTATTCGTTTCGGGAAGAAGGGAAAGCTGAGTCCGAGATATATTGGGCCTTTTGATGTGCTAGAGCGTGTGGGAGCAGTGGCCTACCGCCTTGCTCTGCCACCATCTTTGGAGGGAGTTCACGACGTTTTCCACGTATCTCAGCTACGTCGGTACGTCAGTGATCCGTCGCACACAGTCGACTTCTCAGAGATTACGGTTCGCCCGGATCTGACATATGACCAGCAGCCTGTGCAGATTTTGGACCGTCGACAGAAGCAATTGAGGAATAAGGTAGTCGACCTGGTGAGAGTGATGTGGCGTCACGGATCGCCTGGAGAGTCCACCTGGGAACGCGAGGAGGAGATGAGGGAGCGTTTCCCATTTTTGTTTGCTGATTAGTGTTGTCGATTCCGAGGACGGAATCTTTATTTTAGTGGGGTAGAATGTAACGGTCGCTTTCCGGCCTTATGTGATTTTCTGCGTGCACGTGCGTTAGCGTGCACGTACTTTATTAGACTAATTCTGGCTTCAAGTTTATGCGCTGTGTCATGCCGTTGTAATCGTTTGTGAGTGTAGCTATTCTTGGTAAGTTTTGGGAACATCTTTTCGCGGTCGTTTTCTCGCAAAACGAAGTTGAATCGATAGGGGCGTTTTGGTCATTTGGCTCAAAACGTCGTCCCGAATTTTACGTAAATTTTCGGTAGGCGCTACGCACGATCGGGCTCCGTAGATCTGTGCGTCTCGTCTCCGCGATCGCCCCGGTATTTTCGGATTATTTTTCTGACGCCCGGGTTGAGAGTTATCGCTCAGATTAATCTGGACCGTTGATTTGCTCATCCAGTTCAAATTTCGAATTATAGCCAAATCTGGCCAAATCTCTACTAAATCTGTCTTAATCTTTTTCCTAAACTGTTTCACTAAACCCCCCTAGACTTACCCCAGTATGTACCCCCCTTTGACACTCAATCTCCCCCTTTCTCCTATAAATCCTAGGGTCATATATCAATTAAAACTCTTTTTATAATCCTAACCCTAAAATTTACCCTAACCCTAAATCAAAATCCCCTTTCACGTTCTCAGCCGCCGTCACCCCCAAAAAATTCCCCTCTCCCACCTCGATCTCCCCTCTCGCTCACCACGGCGGCACGGCGATCCGATCGCCGCCAACCTCTGATCCCCTCTCCCCACAGACCTCTCTCGCCCTCTCTCCTATCTCGCGCCGCCGCGGCCCCCGGCGACGACCTCGTCGCAATCCGCGCCTCTGCCGTCGCGATTCCCCTCGTGCCGCCGCCACTAAGCCCCGATCGCCGGCAGCTCTCCCCCACGGCGACCCCACGACGTTTTCCCCCGCCCCCTCTCTCGATTCTCAGCCCCGATCGCCGCCGCCGCCGCTGTGTGCACCCCCGCATCGTCGAGCCCGATCGCACAGCCGCCGCCGCTCGATCTCGCCTCCGCCGCTGCGCGTAGCCCCACGTCGCAGCTGACCGTGATCGCCTTCGCCCTCGCGAATTCCCCGTGCCGCTGTGCCTCCTCGCGGCCGTCTCTTCGCCTCAGAACCCATCAGCGTTGCGCAACGCTGGGCCTCGCCGAACTTGCGTCGCCTTTTGCCACCCACGCTCGCAGATCTGAGCCGCGACCTCTCAACCATCTTCGCGGCTCCCCAGGCCGCAGCCTGCGGCCCCGCTCTCGCTGCTCTCGGCTTCCAAGTGCCGCGCAGCACTCGCCAGCGCTCCTCGCCGCCGTTGTGCCGTCTGCAGCCACCGCACGGAGCCCCTAGCCACGTGCACGATCGAGATCTGTCCGCAGCCTCCCCGCGACGCTAGCTCGCCGTTTTGCTGTGGACTGATTGTACCCGCTGATCGCGCTCCGTCCGCTGCCCGGACGAGTCTCACTACGCTACCCGTAGTTGGGACACTGTAGACGCCGCAGACACCCCTCCGTTCAGACCCTACGTCCGCACTACTTCAGACTCCGGAGAGGTTGGTTTTCTCGTAACTCGTAGCGAAACCCACCCGTAGCCAGAACTGAAAACCTAACTAAAATCTGCAACTAAACTCGCTAAATTTAATTTCTGCTCCTTTAAAATGTTGTGAACAATAGAATCGACGATCGGACTTTTGAACTGTGCACATAGGATAGAATCGTCGGATAGGCTGATCGGACACTTTTGACTTGTGACAGTTAGGGTAGCCACGCTTAACTTAGAAATGAACCTAAATAGGATTTGACGAAAATCGCGACTTGACACCGTCGCCGTGATCCTTTTCAGACGGACTACCGCGGACGCGACGACCGGACGAGACGCCCCGGACCGACGACGCACTCGCCAATCCAGGCAAGTGTATCCACTTGCGTTTGACTGTGCTTCAGTTCCAGTTTGTAGAACTGTTAGATTGTGTGTGATGAGAACCGGACGTGAAATGATAGCGTCCGGGACGACCCGAGACGGCTCAGACTTGACGACGAAGTCTGAGCCTGACAACAATAAACTGCTGACATCATAGGACTATCTTGCGTGTGCGTGCGTGTGGACACCCTAGAATAACACTCCCTACACTGGTCGTGTCGTGTCTTGTTACACAAAAAGCCTACGGGCGTTTCAGATGCTTCCCGAGCGGAAGTGATCTCCGTGATACAAAAAGCCTTCGGGCGTTTCGGATGCTTCCCTCCGCGGAAGTGATCCCTGTGACCCAAAAATCCTACGGGCGTTTTAGATGCTTCCCGAGCGGAAGTGATCTCTGTGTTCTCAAAAAGCCTACGGGCGTTTCAGATGCTTCCCGAGCGGAAGTGATCTCTGTGATACAAAAAGCCTACGGGCGTTTCAGGTGCTTCCCTAGCGGAAGTGATCTCTGTACTTCTTGTCCTGAGTCTCTGGGTTGGGGTAGGGTTGAGCGTGCGCACGGGGAGAGGGTCTGGCCGCCCTCGAACCGTAAGGCGTGAACCCTTTCGTGTCTTACTTGTCCTGTCCCGTCTTGTCCTGTCCTGTCACGCCACGTCTTGTCTCGACACCTGTAGGTTAGTCCCGTAGTCGGTAGCACACGCTACGTCTACTGCTTGCTACGTTTACTTTTCCTGCTATGTTACTTTCCGTTACTCAGTTATAACCCCAGCATGCTAAAACAACCAGTAAATCATTGTTAATAGTTGATACACTTGCAGTAGAGTCTGACGTTTCGTGTAGACTTTGCCTGACGTACAGTTTCCTCTTTTGGTGCTGTACGTCAGGTGTGGAGCCAGAGTACGAGTACGAGGCGGACTTGCCAGTTGACTTGGAGCCGGAGGACGCTGATCCGGAGTACGATCCAGAGGACGATCAGAGTTAGAGGTCTTCTGTTGCTGTTCCAGAGATTATCCATTTCAGTTTGAGTTGGGTGCGTTGCACTCTTACTTTCTTGTCTAGGTTGGGTGCTTGCACCATTAGTTTCCCTTTCAGCAGTTGTAGCCGTTTTCGGCATGTTTAGACTCTCAGTACTTTGATGATGAATTTTGGAATAAAATGAAATACTTCTTTTCAGTACTTTTGTTATTTCGTACTAACTTGCAGGGACCTGTTCTTTCGCTTGGGAAAACTACAGACGCTTGTTGGGTCTGGGCTCTTAGCCCCGTCCTAAGCGGGCCTTCGTCACGCTTCGCCTCCGTGTTTTTGGGAAGCGGGGCGTGACAGGTTTTAGTGGTGGCCCATGCAGGTCCCCTTTTCTGCGAGTACGAAATAATTGAAGTATTAAATTTCATTTTATTATCGTCCGAAAATTGTACGAGTCTAATCTGTGTCTTTCTGTCAATAGGATGGCAGGACGACGTGTTACCCGATCGGGGAGCTCTGGAGATGGGATTCAGGAAGACCAGAGCGGAGACTTCCAACAGGTTCTGGGCGTTATGAGAGAGATGCTGGAGGTGCAGCACCAGTTGGTTCTGCAGTCCCAGCGTGCTGCCCAGGCTGCTCCAGTTGCACCACCGCCACCTCCACCTGCCCCTCGAGCTGCTCCAGGAGTGAAGCAGTTCAACGAGCTCCAGCCGAGGACATTTTCGGGGAAGGAGGGACCCCTAGCTGCTGACGAGTGGATCCAGAGCACGGAGGAGAAGTTAGTTGCTGCGAAGATTCCAGACGACACCCGAGTGGAGATAGCGAAGATGCAGCTGACAGAGAATGCGAGGAACTGGTGGCGCCTCGAGGAGAGGCGTCTGGAGAAGCCAGTGGATTGGAAGACCTTCAGGTCTATGTTCCGGACGAAGTACTTCACCAAGACTACCAGGAGGGAGCTGTTGAGCAGATTTATAGATCTGAAACAGGGGAGCATGACCGTCGAGGAGTATGAGGCGGAGTTTGAGATGCTGAGTCGCTTTGCTCCGCATATGGTGAAGAAGGAGGAGAAGTGAGCTGATCGTTTCCGGCAGGGACTGCGTCCGAAGATTCAGTCTTCTATGTCTTCGGCGAGTTTCATGACTATGAGGGAGGTGCTGGATGCTGCAAAGAATCATGAGCTTATTTCGCTCCTACCTGACCCTCCAGCTGATAAGGGGAAGCGTCCTATGGAGCAGTACCGGCCACCTGCCAGGCCGGCGATGAGGCCAGTTCAGACAGTACCATTTAAGAGGCCTGGAGCACCCATTCAGAGTCAGAGCAAGGGACCGTGTCATTACTGCGGGAAGCCAGGACACGTCCAGAAGGATTGTAGGAGGAAGCTGGGTTCATGCTTGGTTTGTGGAGATGCGTCGCATGCAGCTAAGGACTGTCCGAGAGCCCGTCATACTGTAGTTGGAGCGCCAGCCCCACTGCAGATGAGAGCGCCTGCTCCAGTTCAGAGAGGACCTGTCGTTCGTGGACCACCCTTGGCGCCACAGAAGCAGATGTTTCAGAGAGCAGCGCAGCCCCAGAGGCCGGCTTACACCATGACGGCTTTGGAGACTTAGGAACTGGATGGAGTTATTGCAGGTAATCCTTTGATTCTAGTCTTTCCTTTCATAATTTAGCTTTTAATTGTTGGTCTTGCTTGTTTGACTTGATTGTTAGAGTTGCTTGGTTTGACCGTAGTTCTTTTAAAATCTTAGGCACCATTCTAGTGTCTTCTCACCCGGCCTTGGCCTTGTTCGAATCCGGTGCATCCATGTGCATCTTATCCCGGAGATTCGTGACAAGACACTCCATTCCCACCCATACACTTCCCAAGTGTTGGGACATCACCACAGGGAACGGAGTGGTGACAGTGAACTTGGGATGTCGATCGATTCCTTTGGTCGTCAATGGACACGAGCTCTTTGCAGATTTCATTGTCCACGACCTGCCACATTTTGATGCCGTTCTTGGCATCGATTGGTTGGGAGATTTCCACGCCTCGATCGATTGTCGCAGCAAGAGAGTGGTGTTCCGGATTCCAGGCCATCCAGAGTTCGAGTTCCGTAGCAGAGATGAGTCGCTTGGGCCCATCAAGTATCGGGCCACGCCGGTGGTGCCGATTGTTGCAGCTATGCCGATGGAGATGGAGATCGAGCGACCAGCAGTCGTCCGAGACTTCGGCGACGTCTTCCCAGAGGATATCTCAGGTTTGCCACCCGACCGAGCCTTAGAGTTTGGTATTGACCTCATGCCGGGAGCGCAACCGATATCGAAGGCGCCATACCGTATGGCTCCCGCGGAGCTCGAGGAGCTGCGGAAGCAGTTAGATGAGTTACTGCAGAAGGGTTTCATCCACCCTAGTGTGTCGCCATGGGGCGCACCAGTTTTACTCGTGAAGAAGAAGGATGGGTCCCGCAGGATGTGCGTGGACTATCGGGGACTGAATGCTGTCACCGTGAAGAATAAGTACCCGCTGCCGCGCATCGACGATATCTTCGACCAGCTTGGAGGATCGAGAGTCTTCTCGAAGTTGGATTTGAGGAGTGGATACCACCAGTTGAAGGTGAAGAAAGACGATGTTCAGAAGAAAGCTTTCCGGACGAAATACGGACATTATGAGTTCGTGGTCATGCCGTTTGGCGTGACCAATGCTCCAGCGGTGTTCATGAATTTGATGAACTTGATATTTTATGACTTCCTGGATAAGTTCGTCGTCATTTTCATTGATGACATCTTGATTTATTCGAAGTCTGAGGAAGAGCACAGCTGTCATCTGAGGACAGTGCTGGAGACGCTGAGGCGACACAAGCTTTATGCCAAGTATAGCAAGTGCGAGTTCTGGCTGGACAGAGTCGCATTTCTGGGACACGTGGTGTCCGGTGATGGCATATCTGTAGATCCGGAGAAGGTCAGAGCAGTCAGAGATTGGCCGACTCCGCAGTCAGCGTCAGACATCAGGAGCTTCCTTGGTTTAGCAGGCTATTATCGGCGGTTCATCAAGGATTTCTCGAAGATTGCAGAGCCGATGACGAAGATGACGAGAAAGGATGTAGAGTTTCTTTGGTCAGATGCTTGTGAGGAGGCCTTCAGTATCTTGAAGGCGAGGTTGACCACAGCACCGGTGTTGGCAGTGCCGGATCGAAGCGGAGGCTTTGAAGTTTATTGTGATGCGTCAGGGAAGGGCCTTGGATGCGTCTTGCATCAGCATGGCCACGTGGTCGCGTATGCTTCTCGTCAGTTGAGGACTCACGAGAAAAATTACCCGACACACGATCTGGAGTTGGCGGCAGTAATCTTTGCACTGAAGATTTGGAGACACTTCTTGTTAGGTGAGAGTGTGAAGATTTTTACTGATCACAAGAGCTTGAAGTACATCTTCACGCAGAAGGAGCTCAACATGCGTCAGAGACGATGGTTGGAGCTCATGGCCGACTACGAGATAGATTTGCAGTATCATCCGGGGAAGGTGAATGTAGTGCCTGATGCCTTGAGTAGACTTCCTACTGCGATGATGCATACTGCCGACTGGAGAATTCAGCAGGAGCTGAGAGAGATGGATTTGGAGGTTGTCCTACCTGGTGTGGTTCATTCCTTCATGAATTTGCAGATTCAGTCCACGATCGTGGATCGGATCAAGGCAGCACAGGCAGGAGATCCGAAGCTTCAGAGGATCAGAAGGCAGGTTGAAGCCGGACTTCGGACGGAGTTCGTGATTCATGAGGATGGTTCACTGCGGTACGGCAGTAGGCTCTGTGTACCTGCAGGTGACATCCGTGAGGAGCTGTTGAGCGAGGCTCATAGCTCGCCATATTCCATACATCCTGGAGGCACCAAGATGTATAAGGACCTCCGTCTGAATTATTGGTGGATTGGCATGAAGAGAAGCATGGCTCGGAGCGTTGCCAAGTGCCTGATATGCCAGCAGGTGAAGGCTGAGCACCATCGTACTGCTGGCTTGCTGCAGCCGCTTCCTATTCCGAAGTGGAAGTGGCAGCATATTACGATGGATTTCGTGACTGGTCTACCTCGGACCCCGAGGCAGAATGACGCAGTTTGGGTGATCGTGGATCGATTGACCAAGTCTGCACACTTTATCCCTTTCCGAGTGGGTCAGTCTACGGAAGCCTTGGCGAGGAAATATCTGGAGGTAAAATTTTCCTTCTCTTACTTTCCCTTTTATTTTTTTTCTCTTGAGTTAGTAGTGATGTGGACCGTGTACGTGCAGGAGATTGTACGCTTACATGGAGTCCCCGTGAGCATCGTGTCTGACAGAGATACGAGGTTCACATCTCAGTTCTGGAGAAGTCTGCAGGAGAATTTGGGTACGAGTCTGAGCTTCAGCACGGCGTACCACCCGCAGACCGACGGCCAGTCCGGGAGGACTATTCAGATCCTGGAGGATATGCTGCGAGCTTGTACGCTCGATTTGAAGGGTTCTTGGGAGGATCATCTTCACTTAGTAGAGTTTTCGTATAACAACAGCTACCAGGCGAGCATTGGCATGTCGCCGTTTGCTGCCTTATATGGAAGGAAATGTCGTTCGCCACTGAGCTGGGATGACATCGGAGATCGGGAGCTGTTGGGTCCCGAGATGATAGTGGAAGCTGTGGATGTCGTGAGGGACATCAGGGAGAAGCTCAGAGTTGCACAGGATCGCTTCAAGCATTGGGCGGATGCCAAGAGGAGACCCTTGGAGTTTCAGCCTGGAGATCACGTCTTTCTGAAGATTTCTCCGAACCGCGGAGTTATTCGTTTCGGGAAGAAGGGAAAGCTGAGTCCGAGATATATTGGGCCTTTTGATGTGCTAGAGCGTGTGGGAGCAGTGGCCTACCGCCTTGCTCTGCCACCATCTTTGGAGGGAGTTCACGACGTTTTCCACGTATCTCAGCTACGTCGGTACGTCAGTGATCCGTCGCACACAGTCGACTTCTCAGAGATTACGGTTCGCCCGGATCTGACATATGACCAGCAGCCTGTGCAGATTTTGGACCGTCGACAGAAGCAATTGAGGAATAAGGTAGTCGACCTGGTGAGAGTGATGTGGCGTCACGGATCGCCTGGAGAGTCCACCTGGGAACGCGAGGAGGAGATGAGGGAGCGTTTCCCATTTTTGTTTGCTGATTAGTGTTGTCGATTCCGAGGACGGAATCTTTATTTTAGTGGGGTAGAATGTAACGGTCGCTTTCCGGCCTTATGTGATTTTCTGCGTGCACGTGCGTTAGCGTGCACGTACTTTATTAGACTAATTCTGGCTTCAAGTTTATGCGCTGTGTCATGCCGTTGTAATCGTTTGTGAGTGTAGCTATTCTTGGTAAGTTTTGGGAACATCTTTTCGCGGTCGTTTTCTCGCAAAACGAAGTTGAATCGATAGGGGCGTTTTGGTCATTTGGCTCAAAACGTCGTCCCGAATTTTACGTAAATTTTCGGTAGGCGCTACGCACGATCGGGCTCCGTAGATCTGTGCGTCTCGTCTCCGCGATCGCCCCGGTATTTTCGGATTATTTTTCTGACGCCCGGGTTGAGAGTTATCGCTCAGATTAATCTGGACCGTTGATTTGCTCATCCAGTTCAAATTTCGAATTATAGCCAAATCTGGCCAAATCTCTACTAAATCTGTCTTAATCTTTTTCCTAAACTGTTTCACTAAACCCCCCTAGACTTACCCCAGTATGTACCCCCCTTTGACACTCAATCTCCCCCTTTCTCCTATAAATCCTAGGGTCATATATCAATTAAAACTCTTTTTATAATCCTAACCCTAAAATTTACCCTAACCCTAAATCAAAATCCCCTTTCACGTTCTCAGCCGCCGTCACCCCCAAAAAATTCCCCTCTCCCACCTCGATCTCCCCTCTCGCTCACCACGGCGGCACGGCGATCCGATCGCCGCCAACCTCTGATCCCCTCTCCCCACAGACCTCTCTCGCCCTCTCTCCTATCTCGCGCCGCCGCGGCCCCCGGCGACGACCTCGTCGCAATCCGCGCCTCTGCCGTCGCGATTCCCCTCGTGCCGCCGCCACTAAGCCCCGATCGCCGGCAGCTCTCCCCCACGGCGACCCCACGACGTTTTCCCCCGCCCCCTCTCTCGATTCTCAGCCCCGATCGCCGCCGCCGCCGCTGTGTGCACCCCCGCATCGTCGAGCCCGATCGCACAGCCGCCGCCGCTCGATCTCGCCTCCGCCGCTGCGCGTAGCCCCACGTCGCAGCTGACCGTGATCGCCTTCGCCCTCGCGAATTCCCCGTGCCGCTGTGCCTCCTCGCGGCCGTCTCTTCGCCTCAGAACCCATCAGCGTTGCGCAACGCTGGGCCTCGCCGAACTTGCGTCGCCTTTTGCCACCCACGCTCGCAGATCTGAGCCGCGACCTCTCAACCATCTTCGCGGCTCCCCAGGCCGCAGCCTGCGGCCCCGCTCTCGCTGCTCTCGGCTTCCAAGTGCCGCGCAGCACTCGCCAGCGCTCCTCGCCGCCGTTGTGCCGTCTGCAGCCACCGCACGGAGCCCCTAGCCACGTGCACGATCGAGATCTGTCCGCAGCCTCCCCGCGACGCTAGCTCGCCGTTTTGCTGTGGACTGATTGTACCCGCTGATCGCGCTCCGTCCGCTGCCCGGACGAGTCTCACTACGCTACCCGTAGTTGGGACACTGTAGACGCCGCAGACACCCCTCCGTTCAGACCCTACGTCCGCACTACTTCAGACTCCGGAGAGGTTGGTTTTCTCGTAACTCGTAGCGAAACCCACCCGTAGCCAGAACTGAAAACCTAACTAAAATCTGCAACTAAACTCGCTAAATTTAATTTCTGCTCCTTTAAAATGTTGTGAACAATAGAATCGACGATCGGACTTTTGAACTGTGCACATAGGATAGAATCGTCGGATAGGCTGATCGGACACTTTTGACTTGTGACAGTTAGGGTAGCCACGCTTAACTTAGAAATGAACCTAAATAGGATTTGACGAAAATCGCGACTTGACACCGTCGCCGTGATCCTTTTCAGACGGACTACCGCGGACGCGACGACCGGACGAGACGCCCCGGACCGACGACGCACTCGCCAATCCAGGCAAGTGTATCCACTTGCGTTTGACTGTGCTTCAGTTCCAGTTTGTAGAACTGTTAGATTGTGTGTGATGAGAACCGGACGTGAAATGATAGCGTCCGGGACGACCCGAGACGGCTCAGACTTGACGACGAAGTCTGAGCCTGACAACAATAAACTGCTGACATCATAGGACTATCTTGCGTGTGCGTGCGTGTGGACACCCTAGAATAACACTCCCTACACTGGTCGTGTCGTGTCTTGTTACACAAAAAGCCTACGGGCGTTTCAGATGCTTCCCGAGCGGAAGTGATCTCCGTGATACAAAAAGCCTTCGGGCGTTTCGGATGCTTCCCTCCGCGGAAGTGATCCCTGTGACCCAAAAAGCCTACGGGCATTTCAGATGCTTCCCGAGCGGAAGTGATCTCTGTGTTCTCAAAAAGCCTACGGGCGTTTCAGATGCTTCCCGAGCGGAAGTGATCTCTGTGATACAAAAAGCCTACGGGCGTTTCAGGTGCTTCCCTAGCGGAAGTGATCTCTGTACTTCTTGTCCTGAGTCTCTGGGTTGGGGTAGGGTTGAGCGTGCGCACGGGGAGAGGGTCTGGCCGCCCTCGAACCGTAAGGCGTGAACCCTTTCGTGTCTTACTTGTCCTGTCCCGTCTTGTCCTGTCCTGTCACGCCACGTCTTGTCTCGACACCTGTAGGTTAGTCCCGTAGTCGGTAGCACACGCTACGTCTACTGCTTGCTACGTTTACTTTTCCTGCTACGTTACTTTCCGTTACTCAGTTATAACCCCAGCATGCTAAAACAACCAGTAAATCATTGTTAATAGTTGATACACTTGCAGTAGAGTCTGACGTTTCGTGTAGACTTTTCCTGACGTACAGTTTCCTCTTTTGGTGCTGTACGTCAGGTGTGGAGCCAGAGTACGAGTACGAGGCGGACTTGCCAGTTGACTTGGAGCCGGAGGACGCTGATCCGGAGTACGATCCAGAGGACGATCAGAGTTAGAGGTCTTCTGTTGCTGTTCCAGAGATTATCCATTTCAGTTTGAGTTGGGTGCATTGCACTCTTACTTTCTTGTCTAGGTTGGGTGCTTGCACCATTAGTTTCCCTTTCAGCAGTTGTAGCCGTTTTCGGCATGTTTAGACTCTCAGTACTTTGATGATGAATTTTGGAATAAAATGAAATACTTCTTTTCAGTACTTTTGTTATTTCGTACTAACTTGCAGGGACCTGTTCTTTCGCTTGGGAAAACTACAGACGCTTATTGGGTCTGGGCTCTTAGCCCCGTCCTAAGCGGGCCTTCGTCACGCTTCGCCTCCGTGTTTTTGGGAAGCGGGGCGTGACACGTGTGTTGTTTCCTACATAAATCTACTTTGTTCCTTGGGGTATCCGGTGATACTCCACGAAGGACCTTCTGTCCCTTGCTATGTGGTCGATGGCAACTGAATCAATTATCCAAAATGGATTAGATTCCATAAGAAATATTGAACTAGAAACACATATGTAAATATCATTACAAGTTACCTTGTCACCTTCATCCGTACAAGAACGGGCGTAGTGACCTAACTTGTTGCACTTGAAGCACTTGATCCTCTTCAAGTCTTTCTTCTTGTGCCATTTCTTGTGCCCACCCTTATGTTTGGGTTTCTTGGTAGACTCAGGTTGCTTATTACGTTCATTAGTAAACTTTGAACGATCTTTCCGTTTCTTTCCCCCGTGTGAGGAACTAGCAACCATGTGCACTTCTGCACTAGGCTTGGCGGCCGCAAGCCGCTCTTCCTCTAACTCGAGGTGAAACATCGCTAAAGTTCTTGATGCTATCATTATGAGTGAGATGCATCTTCATTTGGTCCCACCCATTTGGTAGAGAACGTATGACTGCTTGGATTTGTTGCTCGTCAGTGAGCACATGACCTGCATCCTTTAACTCTGAGATGAGATTAGCCATATGTCGCAGATGTTTCCCCATGGAATGATCTGGACGTTTCTTGTATGAATCAAATCTTATAGTTAAAGAACGAAGTTTGGACACCGAGGTGCCACCAAACTTTTCCTCAAGCTTGGACCATATGTCCATGGCTAGGTCATGCTCTCGGAAGATGCGCATTATGTCATCGGCCATACTGGACAATAACGTAATGTGAGCTATCTTGTACTTCCGAGACCAAGCATCAAAAGCTTCCTTGTCTCGTCTGTGTTGGGTCGTAGTGCCCAACTCTGGTTCAATCATTACGTTCTTTAGAGTTTCGAGCACTTCTTGCTCCTCTAGAACGTATTGTATCTTGATGGACCATAGTTTGTAATTATCGCCGTTGAGTTTTTCACCTTTGTTTAACTCAGCGACGATGTTCTTTGAAGCGGAAGACATTTTAACTTTAAAATGCTGCTAAAGATACAAAACCGAAGGTTCGATCAAAAAACATTGCATAAAATTCTTATACATAGATATCACTCCCACTTGGAATATCCCACTTGGAATGCTATTATTATATTTGATAAGTTACTTTCGAAAAATATTGAAGATGTTGCTCTAGAATCGAAAAGGTCTCTATGATTCCAATCACCATCTAGAACAACTTTCAATATTTCCCCCTCACTTATCAAACGATAGTACTCTTATAGTACTTCGCAACGGAAAAGCGTTTTTTTTAAAACATATTTTTCAAAAAATATATATATTTCAACCTAGTACCGTTATGATACTAGCGAAATATTCGGTAATCCCTGGCCATTGCCGGGATGAACCGTAGCCGTGCCAAGGCCGGATCCCCCCTTGGGAATTTTTCTGGAAGCCATCGTCGCCGGCTCCCATATGGATCCATGCGCTCCCCTTCTGTAAGGGAATTTACCGCAGAGAACTGCCGTCGGCCCCGTATGGACCGGTCATGCATGTCACATTCATGCAAGCTTCCCCCTGCAAATACAGGGTCGACCGGGGCTCGACCGAGGCTCGGCACTGGCCGAGGCCGGGGCCGGCAGTGGCCGGGCACTGGCCTCGGCCAGGGCCGGCAGGCCTTGGCCTCGCCCTGGCCACTGCCAGGGCCGGCCGTGGCCCTGGCAGCGGCCAGGGCCGGCAAGGGCACCGGCCCTGGCCTCTGCCAGGGCCGGCCAGGCCGCTGGCCCCCGGCCAGGGCCGGCCTGGCCCTGGCCCCCGGCCTGGACCCCAGCCAGGGCCCTCTGGCCCTGGCCGAGGCCGGCCAGGGCCCCCTGGCCCTGGCCCCCAGCCAAGGCCGGCCAGGCCCTGGCCTGAGGCCAGGGCGCCGGCCCTGGCCTCTGCCAGGGCCGGCAAGGCCCTGGCCTGAGGCCAGGGCGCCGGCCCTGACCTCTGCCAGGGCCTGTAGGGCCCTGGCCCCTGGCCTGGGCCCCCTGGCCCTGGCCTGGCCTCGGCCAGGGTTGGCCCTAACCGGCCAGGGCCGGCCAGGGCCATGGTCGGCCATGGCCTGGCCATGGCCCTTTGGCCTTGGCCGGCCATGGCCCATATGGCCATGTCTGGCCACCCCCTTGCATGGGGTTGGCCGCACACCCCCGCTGGAGGGGTGGCCGTGGTTGTTATTGGCCGTAGCCAACCCCCTCAGCATGGGGAGGGGGGATGCATTGCCTCCATTGCCCATATGGCCATGGCGATCATGCACAAAAAATGTCATCTTCTCCGTTGAGAATAACCACCATCGTCTTCTCCAATGAAGCACCCGTTCGTCGAGAAAACGGTTTTGCTTCAATGGCCGTGTGCCAAAAAAATGAAGATAACTCGTTTTCAAGGCCACAAACTTCACGCTCTACATGAAGAGAGTTCACATTCTCAATTGAATGGAGACTTGGCATCCATGAGGAGCGCGAGTTTGGCGATATGAACGATAAGTTCTTCCCGTCACGGAGAGTTCCAGCCATATCCGTAATGGCAGAAGACCCTAACGTGAAAAGAACAACTATTGCGATTCTCTCCGTCACGATGCGTTCCTACCATATCCATAATGGAAGGAGACTCATTCGTGAAAGAGACAACGCCGCGTTCATCGTTGAGACCGGGGCGACGGTTAGACCGGGGCGAACCCGTATGGCTCCGATACCAATTGGTTCTTTTACTTATCCTCTTCTTCATTCACTTATCGAGTGCCTTTATGCACTTATAAAGTGACTTTTTCCACTTATCAAGTGGTCCTTTTCACACGAGAAAAGGTTCCCTTCGTGCACGCTTTCATGCACACGACATCTGAGGTCCGTATACCCTTATACATCCCCTCATGGGTGTATTCATGTCGTCTATATCCAACACTAAATACACATATAGGTTGTATGGATTTAAATAAGGACCCCTTCCATCCGCTGGAAGAGTGGAAGGAAATACTAGGTCCTGAAGTATCTTACCGAAGAACTTCTTTATCTAGCAAAACTGCACGTGTCCCGATATAGCTTTAGTAGTAAATCTGTTTGCTAGTACAGTGCAGAGCCTGCAGCGCACCACTAGACCGGACCTACGCATCTTCTGCGCTACCTCCAAAGGTCAACATTATAAAGAATCAACCTCCATGTTAAATATATTGCAGATGCAGGTAATATATCATCGCGATGACCACCACGAAGGAATGACCACCTCCTAGAGATCTGCAAAGAATACAACTAAGGCAACATCATTCTATCATTCCAAGAAGCTCACCATCCAAGAAGGAAATCAAGAGTGTGTAGCTATGCCTTGAAGTAGCTCACAGACCAGTGACGACTGGGACAAAGACGAGAGAAATGGAGATATCTACCAAGTTCGCAGACCATGCCACATTCCTATCTCAACCTAGAGGAGGCTACTTCAAAGGCGATGAGACAGAATACACCTCTCCATAGTTCCTTTGGATTTAACAGCTATCACAGATGAGCAATACTTGTATTTTGTATTTATTCTCGGAATGTTATAAACTAGATTGATGTATAGATGCCTAGGAGACCTGCAAGCCTGAAGCTTGCACAAAACATGGGGAGTTAATGAAGAGTTGTACTCTTTTTCCTTAGCTATTGGTTTTTCTCACTGGGTTTTCCATTGCCAAAAGTTTTAACGAGGCAACCACATTAGCACTGGATCCAGAAGTATCCACCCTTAGTGATATCCACATATTAAGGGAAGTTAAGGAGACTTGTACTCTTTTTCCTTAGCTATCGGTTTTTTCCATTGAGTTTTCCATAGCCAAAGGTTTTAACGAGGTAAAACCTCCTAACTTAAGATCCAGAAGTATCCAAATCCTTATGATTCTAACAAGCAACGTGAATCCTGAAGTATTCATATGTCGAGCTTACAATGATGGATGGATAAGCGGAAGTATTATGAATGGGCTTTTGGTAGGCCCATATAAGGCCCATGTAGGGCTAGGGTATCTACCACCATGTAACCCTTTTAGTATAAATACAAGCCTACGGGTTCATTAGCTGCCATCCTTCACAACAAAGTTAAGTCTTTGACACCTAATTTTCATTTAATATTCATGCTATCATTTTTATCATCCATTTTTTTAAACCTCATTATTTGCAAACATATTTTTTTATCTTTGAAATTTTCATACAATGCTAAGTCAAATGGATAGTAAACCTATTGTGTGTGAACTGGGAAAGGTAGATCACATTGATAGTTCTTATCATGATATGTGGCATAGAAAGATTTAATATGTACTAATCATGATAAACTAGATAATTTCATTGAACGTTTTGGTCCAACTCTTGATGATAATATCACTGATACTCAAAAAAAGAGAGGGCAGTTTGATGACAAGAAGGTTAAAAGCCCAATTCTCATGTTCATAAAAGATAGTTTAATAAAGTTTTTGAAAAGTATAGTACTGCTAAATAAATACGGCATGCAATTAAAGAGATGCCATCACTTCTGAGGTGAACATACAATTCCTAATTCATATGTATATTCATGTCATACGCAAGAATGTGATAATATCACTGAAGATGCGAATAAGAAGTTTATCTGGTACGGACTTAGCTTTTACATGATCTAAAATTCCATAAAAGCGGCATGTGATAACTATTTTGAACAGTCTACTACTATCACTAGATATGTTTGCTATAATACTTAGATTAAATGAAACCATTAAGCATTTTACAAACTTGCCATCTTAGTTAGGAATGGAACAATGTCTGTTGGATAAGAGGAAAGATTCAGATGTGCCTCTTATGTAACAAGAAGGAACTATTACTACACAGTATCAAAGAGCATAAAAGAGTCGATGCTTTGGGCCTGTAAAGCCATCCTTCAAAGGACCTAGTCAATGGCATGCTCGCAGCAAAAAAGGATCTATGGATCATGCTAAATCTACAGAAAGTTTGATCACTTCAAATCTTATTGTCCACTGGTAACGAATAAGGTCTATCCTGAATGCTTAGAACAAGGAGGTTAAAAAATAAAGAGTTTATTTTCATTAGTGAATGTAATGCTGCAACAACTGATATCGATAAATAGTGGATTGACTCGGGAGTGACTGGAAACATAGCAAAGAACAATAAAGTTATTGTTGACTTCCAAGAGCTAAAGAAAGACGATCGGAGAATTTACATGTGAACGTTACCTATCTGGATGGGGAAGATATTAGTTTATGCAAATTAGACCTCGGAAACATCATTATGGTCCCCAAAAACATATTTTATAAACATGTTGTAAGATGTAATCTGATCTCTACCCTGCTTTGCTGAAGTAAAGCTTTGAAGTTAGCTATTACAATAACATGGTATCTATTGAAAAAAACAAGAAATTTTTTGTTATATGTAAGTTTGTAACTGAACATGATTTATTCTGTATTTCTGTTGTAAAACATAACGTTGACAATAAAAATTTTGATTTGTAATATTCCTCACGTCTTTTATCTAATTATGATCTTTAGCATATGCAAATAAGACATCATGATAATAGGAAAATGGACCAGATAGTAAAGATGAACTTATTACCAAAATTGATGATACTAAGAACATTACCTTGTGAACATTGCTCGATTAGATAAATGACCAATAAGTCATTGTCAGAAGGCTATAGGGCTAACGAGGTGTTAGAATTGGTTAATGCTAATATTTGTGAGCTATTAAGCATAAATACATGTGGTAATAAGGAACATTTTATAACCTTTATAGATTACCAATTTAAGTATATCTTTTAAATTGAAAATTTGAAGTTTTACAATATTTTAAAAGATACATTGCAGAAGTAGAAATAAACTTGGAAGATATGTTAAGATGTTAAGAATTGATAGAGATGATAAATCAACTTAAATAATTTAAAGATCCTAGTGTATCCATTACAGTATTAAAAAACATACAATCATGCCTTACATACCATAACAAAAATTGTAACAACCCGCTCTCGGGGTGTAACGCCCCGTTCCCCAGGATACCCGGGATTTGTTTTCCTTCTTTTTGTCCCAAGTATTCCTAAATGGGCAGGGGTAATGAAGAAGGAGAATGCAATGGAAAGAAATAAGACAGAGGCAGGTCTGCGCACATGCTGGGATAGTACCTGTAATGCTCCATATATAACAACAAAGATATCACACGCCACTTATACAACATCACAAAGAGTACATGTACAATTTCATATTTCTACCATAAGGGCCAACACAACATCTGGTACCAATGTGCACCAATAAATTTCAACTCAAATTACACTTCCAAAAGACACTACCAACTCCACTACCACAGAATACAACTCAACTCCCTGAACTACCCTACACCCCAGCTCCTTGCTCACAAGTCTCCCAGGCTCCCCAACTATCTGCTACCTGAAAAATAGGGAGGAGCACGTCATTGTGTGCCCCAGTAGGAATCCACATGGATTTGGAACACCAGTTTAAGGTTATCAACCACTATGCAAGGCATGAGAAGTAAGACGTGTAAACTAAATAATATGGCAGAAAGTAAACAGCTAAGTAAGGGAACATACATGCGGTTTGATGTCGAGTTACTGCAAGAAAGAGGTTAGCACGAATAATAATACAAGTGTTCAAGCAGACATTATCTAATAAGATAAGTACAAGTGCCAAGGTATAACATAGCGTCACAAGCAAAGCTAGTAAAAGGAAGAGGAAAGTGCTGCAAGCAGAAGAGGTAACATGTAAAACTCTTATTTAATAATTGAATTAGTTGAAAACTTGGGTAACTTTGTGATACCAGGACCTGGACCTCACCCCAAAGATTTGGGGTGGAAACTGCACATGATGCAGTGGACACGTGCATTATACGCCGGGCCTCTCACCCTGCCCCGTCAGGGGACCTGCCTCATGGGCTTCACCCCAAAGGTTTGGGATAAGTATGGCACACGGTACAGTGGACACGGGCACTGTACACCGGGCATCTCCGCCTCCTCCCTGGACGGTAGCAAGAGTGAGGCTCTCCACCATATACCTCTCCTCAACCAAACCACATTGTCACAAATGCCAATGCCCCTCCACTCCCTATAAAGGCGAGTGGGAATAATCATCACATATCACATCATCTCCTCCACACCTTCGTAGTCCAGGCCTCATATCCACAATTTACTCAAATTTTCCCCTAGACCCCAGTTTTAGCAGCTCACCCCCTTTTAAAGAGGATTGACACATTCCCAAACATCAATTAAGAATTATAAGTTCCATTATAGGAATCATGATGGCATGGTACATGTACATCAACTCCCTTTCATCAACACAGGACATGCACCTAAGTGCCATGCCATCATTCATCGCCTCATCACATAGCAATCTTGGTCAAGCACTCACGTGACATGCCCTCCATTACTCACATACACATTCACGTATAATAGTGTAGCCATGCCATCTATGTCCCCCAAAATCATGAATTTATAACAGGGTTCTTAATACAAGAGCATATAATCTCATTTCTCTTGTTTCTTGAACTTCACATTCATTGTGGCATTTCAACAAACACGTGGCAGGTGCCATAGAAATGAATATTGTCACATCATCAAATTTAGTAACAAAAGCATAAATAAGCATTCCTTCAAGTAACACAACATCCATGCATAATGAAATGGAAAATTGACATCACCATAAAATTCAATATTCAACCCAACACTCCAGCTTGCTGGAATTGTCAGGACAGCCATAAAGATCAACACATTCCATCCAATTCTCTTGTAAATTTGACAAAACTCTCTAAATTAAATTTGAAGATATGGTAGTACTGGATTTACCTATAAAATTTCATACAAAAATATGAACTATATGATTATGGTGAATTGTTTGGTGAAGCCTGTCAAATCTGTTTTTCAGACAGACTATGAGGGCTATAAAGATTGCTGTTTTAGGCATGTTGCAGCCAGAATTTCGAAAAAAAGCACGGACATGAAGTTGTGGAAAAACTTGTTAACCATACAACTAAATTAAGAATACAAAATTCCATGCAGTGTGTAGAGAGTGAGATAAGTTTTACTGAACTGTGTCCAGTCTGAATGAAATTCAGACAAGTTGTAAAGATGGAATTTTTACTCCTAATTATTGAATTGAACATATGTCAAATTTTATATGATTTTTGAGTAGAACTTCAAGATCTACAAGTATATATTTTTTTCAAAACTTAATTCAAGCTACATTAACCATAATTCTAGAAATAACATACAACAGAATTTCAGATTTCCAAGGGGGCAGATTTTGCTTGGAATTTCAAGGGTATTTAGTGAAATTGAAACATGATACATAAATTTTTGACCATCCCTAATACATATTGAGTAAATATGATATAAAAACATGATAGAAAGAAACCCAAAATAAATTTCCAAATTCAAGTTAGATCCTACCTCAAAAACTTGATTTTTCCTTCTCTCATTCTCTTTCTTTCTTCTCTACTTTCTTCACACTTGCAACCACTTGTGATTCATGATTTTTGGGAGGAAGAATTAGGGTTTTGAATTAAAGAAGATGGAGAAAAGGGGGAGAGAGTGGCCAGCCATAGCTAGGGGAAAAGAGGAAAAGAGAAAGATAGAAGAGAAGAGAAGGTTCAAGAACGAAGATAAGATTTTCTTAAAGAAAAATCTACACACTCTTAGCTTGCTCCATAAGCTATGAATTACTTAAAATGACTAAAATACTCTCCCAAAATACCCCTCAACTTCTAGATATTTACAAGGTTGCCATTACTTTATGCACACACCTCTTTACTATACATGCACACCTCCTTTAGTCCAAATGACCATTTTGCCCCTCGCCTTTCTAAAAATTTACAAGGATGCCATTGAACCCTAACCCCTTTCACACTAGCATGGCTCTCACAACACACCCCTATGCACACCCATGCATGCATACATGCCTCACACACATACGTCCAATACATACTTGTTATATTACACCCACGACGTCATTCACACTTCTCCCGCATTCATTCTCGCTTTCTCGTCTCTTAGCCACGTATTAGTCCCAATCCCACTTGCACTACGTTATATACATCGATATCCACGTTTATTTCATGCCTACGTATGCATCGTAAGAAGAAATACCACGTGTATATGGTAGAATTCATGTATAGTTCACAATAGATCATTACATGGGGGCCATTACTTATTTGATACATTTACAGGTCTGCAGATAACCGGTGAAAACAATATAGCAAAGGATGCAGAGATGTACAAAATACTCAAACAAGCGTCCATTTATTATAATCCATACTGAAGTACAATACACAACAACATCTATCACACTAAATGCATGAAAGGTAAAGCAGAATAGAAATACATAGGAAAGTACGCCACACATACACACAACTGGCAGTCTCTGGGTCGAACTCTGGCTCCACGAACTCAGGAGCATTCTCTTCAACCTGTGCGTCATCTGATGGTGCCACAAATATGGAAACGTAGGTATTGTGTGCTTTAATATGTGTCTGCAAGCACACGGTGTCGTGTGTAGCTGGTGTCAAATTCGAGGAGGTAAAGGTTTGTAGTCTAAGATTGGTGACGAGTTTTGTGTAGCCATGGGAGTGTGTATGATGAGTGTAAAAAGCAATGAGCTAAGAGAAAATTCAATATGGGAAAGATCAAGGGCTAGCGTATCACCACTATCATGTAGGAATGGAAATATTGCGGATCGGGTGGGTATTTAACTACCCAAGCCTACCCCGACCCGTCTACAGGTCGGGGCAAGGCGGGGCGGGTCTCGGGGCGGGTAATTTCTTACCAACGCCATGTCGGGCCGGGTCAGGCCATTACTGTCATCCCTATGAATCCCAAATAAAAGTTTTATTTGGGAATGGGAAGAATTGTGATTTACTTGGTAATTTGGAATTGGGAATTGGCCCAATTGGGAGAACAGTG
The DNA here is from genome assembly GCA_030789695.1 of Scilla litardierei. Lineage (NCBI taxonomy): Eukaryota > Viridiplantae > Streptophyta > Magnoliopsida > Asparagales > Asparagaceae > Scilla > Scilla litardierei. Next base: position 112,549,064 of record CM061139.1, on the reverse strand, counting down.
GAATAGAGTATGAGTTCTGTGTTACTGGCTGATCGCATGAATCCGCATCAAAACAATAAGGTTTTTAAGAACATGTATAGTTTACCGGGGCAGGCCGATGCGGGACGGTGCCCATACAAAGCCCAAGCTTGCCCCGACCCGTCTGCGGCCCGAGTCGGACCGGGTCAAAACCAGGTCGGGCCGGTCGGGCCGGGCCAGGTCATTACTGCCATCCCTACTATCGTGTAAATTGAGGCAATAGTTCTAGCTTCTTGATGAGTGTTTATTGTATATAGTTTTCCACTTTTTTCATGCACGTTTTACACCGTTTCATTCTCTATTCATCCCCGTTTTCCCCGTTTTTGTCACTTCTTTTGTTTTTGTGGTCCCTCACATGCCTTACAAGAGATATATGCCGATTAGGGATCATATAGCAAGATCTTAGCGCAAAGAGACGAAAGGAGTGAAGCCAGGGAGCCAACTACGCAAAGGAGAAGATTTTTGTTAATGATTCAGCTCCACGCGCCTGTGTCATCATGTCCACACGGACGGTCAATCCGCCAAAGAAGCATCAACGACACAGCCGCGTTAATTTCCACCAAATGGTCGCATCTGAAGACTTCTAGAGTGGAGAAATGATTGAAGATTAGAGACTTTTGCGGCCCACGTGAGCTAGGACGACGCGGCCACGGGTTTATCGCTTCCAGAGCAGAACGACGCGACCGCGTCAATAGACCACGCATCCGCGTGAACATTTTCAATGCAGCCATGTCTCTATTGATGTAACTGCGTGGCCAAGCCCCCAGATTCCCCATTCATCTACGAAACGATGCGACCGCGTCATTTCTTGACGCGGTCGCGTCAAACCCCATTCTTACGGTTGCTAGGGCAGATCTGGGGGTATTTTTGTCTTTTAGGCACGCGTATATAAGTGCCCCTTCATCCTCTTGCGAGAGGAATCTCTTTTTCAGTGGTTTTTCTGTTATTTCTAGGTTTTGGGTCATTTTGTAAGAATTATAATTTCTCTATTTAGTTGTTTTCATTGTTCTAATCTATTGTTAGTGTAAGACTCTATCATTGCTCAATATAATTTTTCTCTCTCTGTTGTTGCTGCCCTATTTTATCATCTATTGCTGTTATAACTTGAATCCATGTCTTTGAGCGCTTACCCATCGCTAGAAACTCCCTCTATTGTGATGGGTAGCGAGTAGTTTTCACCTAGGGCAATGTGATGAACCACATTGGATTAGGGCCATGGGTTGAACCAAATAACTGATTTGATTACTTGGCCTGTTGAGATTAGGGGTACATTGGGACGATTATTATCATCGTATATTCGACCCCCTCCCTTCGGGGTGATCGGGTCGGCCGTCGGTCAAAAGTTGGGACCGATCCGGGGATCCGATCGCTACGACGATCCATACTATCGGTGTGAGTGAATGCCAACAAGCACCGATTAGATTTCTCCCAATGTAGGTCTAATCCTCGAACGCCACTATGGGCGGGAGGAAGATTGAGGATATTCGTCGAGCGTAATGCGTCCAACGTACTTCGATGCATCGGAGACCCCCGGCATCAGTGTATGTTGGGTTGGCCTATCATTGCATCGCGACAGCGGGGGGGGAGGACATGACAAAAGGGAATAACCTATCATGCATCACGATAGTGGGGGATATGCGAATGCCCTTAGGTCACACGCACTCTCCCGAGTCCAAATGAACCCGACAACTTAGCAATTATTAGTTCAACCTTAACCCTAGTCAAATGGCGGAGATTCCCCACGCCCTAGAGCATTTACCCCTTGATCACACTTTTCTACCATTCATCGATCAATCACCATGACTATCGCGTAGCTTTCATACGAAGACTCATAGAACCAATACTCAATTAACCGCCTCCTTGTGTTCGACCCGTAAGAGACTACACATGACCAGTGCGCTGCAGTTTTTATTAGCATCATTAGGTCCCATTGCAGGATCGAGATCAGCTTTTGGCACCGTTGTTGGGGAGGCACGATTTGATATTAGTTTTTAGTCTTCGAGAGACTACGTATTTCTTTACCCTATATTCACTTCTCCATTTTTCTTATTTTGCAGGTGTATACAGGTTTGTACGATGATGTTGGCCACTACGAGGGCCACATTAGTCCTTGCAAACAAGATGGATAGCCTGACACAACACTTAACTCAGCTGAGAATGGGAGCAGATTCCTTAAATCCAGCCGTGTCAGTGAGCCATGGTGTGTACCATATGCAAGGATACATACACGACCAGCATCGACTTGCAATCCACCCCTGCGATCACTTCCCTCATCTATCCTACCATCATTGGGAAAACTAACCCATCCCCCCACATCAAGATTTGCAAGTGGACCCACCATATTCTTTCCTGCAATTGACACCACTTGAGAGGATCGTGATGGATAGTCCAGCTACAGAGATCACCTGCAGCATTGAGTACCAACCTCCACCTGGGAGATCCGATCTTGAGCAAGAATCGATTATGCCCCGGGAGGAGGTACCGCAGATCATCGAAACATGCTACCAGATCAGTACACTAATGCCATCACTAGGGGAAGTCTTAACTTCAGAAGTTGCTAGACACAAAAACCACCATACTCCTTATCGGGATGTTGAACCTTCAAGGGACACGCCAAATGCAGAGATATTGGAGGTAGGGGATGCCGACTCCCCGGAGGTAGATCTTAAACCACTTCCCCCTAATTTAAATTATGACTTTCTAGGGGAGAATTCCACGTACCCAGTCATCATCAATGCATCATTGTATAACACTGAACTTGACGACCTTCTAGCTATCTTAAAAAAATTAGAAACGTCATAGGATACTCGATCAATGACATAAAAGGTCTTATCCTCAGTAGATCTACTCATAGGATCCTTCTGGAAGATGAGAGCACCACCTCTATTGAGCCTCAAAGGCGTCTTAACCCCAATATGAAGGAGGTGGTCAAAAAGAAAGTTCTGAAACTACTTGAAGCGGAAATAATCTACCCTATCTCTGATAGTAGTTGGGTTAGCTGGGTCCAGGTAGTTCCAAAAGAAGGGAGGAATGACAGTGGTTAAGAATGATAATGATAAGCTCATCTCCACTCGGACTGTCACCGAGTGGAGGAAGTGCATCGACTATAGGAAGCTTAATAAGACATCCCGAAAATACCATTACCCTATTCCCTTCATTGATCAAATTCTGGAGCATATAGCCAAATACTCACACTTTTGCTTCCTAGATGGGTGTTCTGGATTCCTCTAAATACCCATCCACCCCAACGACCAGGAAAAGACTACATTCACCTGTCCTTACGGCACCTTCGCCTACCGAAGAATGACGTACGGACTATGCAATGCACCTGCGACATTCCAAAGGTGCATGACTGCCACCTTTTCTGAATTTGTTGAGAATATCATGGAGGTGTTCATGGACAACTTCTTCGTCTATGGTGAAAGCTTTGACGCTTGTCTAAAAAAATTCTTATTAGAGTGCTCGAGTGGTGTCAAGAAGTTAATCTAGTGCTCAATTCGGAAAAATGCCATTTCATGGTCCAAGAGGGGATAGTTCTAGGACACATCATCTCGCCTCGTGGAATAGAGACTGACAAGTCCAAGATTGAAGTTACGAGAGTTGCCACCTCTCGTAAATGTGAGAGGGATTATGAGCTTTCTTGGACACACATGATTTTATCACCGCTTCATTAAAGACTTTTCCAAGATCGCACAACCACTAACCGAATTACTGGCTAAAGATTTATATTCTCTGACGATTGTCATTTAGATTTCAACAGGTTAAAGAAGGATCTCACCACTGCGTTGATCATCCAACCCCCAGACTGGAGCTTACCTTTTGAATTAATGTGTGACGCGAGTGATATTGCCGTTGGAGCAGTTCTGGGGCAGAGAAAGGACACTAGACTCCATGTCGTATACTATACCAGCAAAACCTTAGATGAAGCCCAACAGAATTACACTACTACAGAAAAAGAACCGCTCTTTGTGATTTTCGCTATCGAGAAGTTCAGGTCATATATCGTTGGATCCAAAGTCATTTTCCACACCGATCACGCCGCCCTCAGATATCTGTTAAACAAGAAGGACGCCAAACCCCGGTTAATCAGATAGATCCTTCTACTTAAGGAATTTGATTTGGAGATCAGCAACAAGAAGGGTGCCGAGAATGTAGTCGCAGACCACCTCTTACGCCTCATATTTGACGACCAAAATCCTTCCCTTCCGATAGACGACTCCTTCCCGGATGACCATCTCTTTGCCGTCACCCTAGCAGGAACTCCTTGGTTCTCCGATATCATCAATTGCCTTGCTTGCAGGATCATGCCTTACGACATGACCTCACAACATCTCAAGAGGTTCCTGCACGACATCCGGAGCTATTTTTTGGGATGATCCACTCCTCTACAAGACTTGCAACGATGGAATCATCAGGAGATGTGTCCCTGAGAGTGACATGACATCTGTTATTTCACACTGTCATAGCTTACAATGCGATGGGCATGCTAGTACGATGAAAACAACAACAATAATCCTCCATGTTGCCGAGGAGACAGCCCTAATTTTCTAGAAATGGAAGAAGAACGGCAAGGACGGCTCCAACCAGTGCAGATGACAGATCACGACGAAGTCGAAGACTGGAAATGAGTACAGGATCAGCTGGCACAGGACACTTGCAAAAATTCCAAAACCTAGATGATGAAGGGGTGAAGAGGAACGCGAAGCCCCATCCGAAACATTTCGACATACACGCCTATCTCACGTCCCCCTTGTAAATAGATCATCTCGTCTTGAAACGGGACCCGAACCCCATAGGTAAGAAAGATATTCCGCCTTAATTCTCTCAGTGGTGGAATATGAGATAGTAGAGGCTGCTTCGAGAATCGTGATCGCGCCCCGGCGTACACGTCCCGAGGCGACGGTTGTAGTTTTACCGCAAGCGTACGGTATAGCGGCGAGCGGGTATCGAACACAGGGAGGACGAATGACCGTGCTTGCTCCTAATCAACCTGGCTATTCAGAGGGATAATTACCTTGGGCGATCCTGTCACAATCGTCAGACAAAAGTGCAAAATATCAAATCAAATAGAGAACGCCTAGGGAATGGGGAATCCCCACTACTCACCGTATTTCACAATTGTGGTTCGCCGGTATCGAAATCGCTAGGATGAGAATTCGGATGAACTAGTTGCAACTAAATGTGGAACCAGGCTCACGCTCTCGCGCTGTTGCCGGTCTATAGCTATCCTGGGTTTGGGTCCAATCTCTTGCAAACCCTAGCCTAGGGAAGCTAGCATTAGGATCAACATCATCGTCCAATTGCGCACCGAGCCCAATCTCTTGCAAACTCGGTCCACAATCTAGATTAGGATAGTTCCTACCCGTCCAATCTCTTGCAAACGGGTATCGGCACGGAATTGCAACCGGAGATCCTAGCATCGGTCTAATTTCTTGCAAACCGATACTTCGAAAATCCGACTCCAACCCAATTCGGATTTCTAGGGCTTCCTATCGAATTGGGATCCAATCTCTTGCAAATCCCTATTGACGTGAATACCTAGCTATCCGTAGTAATTCGATCCCAATCTAATCCCTAATAACAAGCCTGGCTCAATTCCTACCAATTCAACACAAATACGAAATTGGGCTTGTAGGGTTCATCCCCACGCCCCAAGACGTGGAGACTACTCACTAATCATAGCAATAGCACAATAATTGGCAAAGAAATAGACAATGGAATTCATCACAACAATGATATAAACAATAAAAATAGAGTTTTTGTGGAAGAGAAGTGCAAACCAATGTAGATCTTCAATCAACCCAACAAAAATCCAAGTTTTTCTCTTCCAAGCTGCGCATCGCACGATTTTTTAAAATTAACCAAATCTCAGATCACACACTTTTCAATTGAACGCTTTCTATCTGGAGTATAAGAGTATCACATCATAGAATAGAGAGAATAGTGATGTTCAAGATTTATGCAAAAGTGAAAAGCGGTGTGAAAAACTGAAAATAAAGGTGGCAAATCGAAAAAGAACGTGAGAGCTCACTCCCCCAAGCTAAACGGCACAGTGTCCTCAATGTGCAAAGTGTGGCACACAGAGAGACAATTAACGTGAGGGGCAAGTGAGGGTGCATGCATGAGGGGAAGGAAGGAAAAAAAATAATAAAAGGAAAAATAAAGAAGTGAAAATATGATGCGGGTATGATGCATGCACAAACAGGAGTGATATGAAAATAAATACGGCGAAGGTGTAGCCCCAGCGGAGATCATGCTAACCATGGTCTCCACGACCGAAACGAACGAGGGCTCTCCGTACGCGACTACGGTCGGCGGGTGCTCGGGGAAGGCAGAAGAAAGAGGCTCGACAGACAAGGGGCCAGTGGTGGAAGTGGGAGTGGTGGTGACAGCCTCGGAAGCGGTGACAGTGGTGGAAGTGGGCTCAGCAAGGGTACTCGCGACACTGGTAGAGGTGAGGACAGAAGTGTCAGGAGCAGCAGAAACGACAGGTGTGGGCTGAGGGATCAGGTCAAAGCGTCCAGCCATCGTAGAGACGGTGGAGGACAGGGTCCGAAGGTCTCCTCTAAGACCACTCACCGCCACCTCAAGAGCACGTATGCTCTGCAGTACAGTGTCGGGCGGGGGTGGTGCAGAGGGACGCACCGGTCTAGGCTGCGCAGGGCGAGGCTGGCGTACGCGTGTGGAGTATGTAACGGGCTCAGCAGGGAATGGGACAAAAGGTGCCGTGCCAGGAAATGTGGGCCGGGCCTCAGTGTGAGGCCGGGGCGGGCGCAGCATCTTCATCCGGGCCATAACGTCTATCGACAAGGAAGTGGGGCCCGGAACGCGTCGCAGGTCGTCGGGGAAATCCTCGCCGGTCATAAGAGCCAGCAGGGTAATCAGGCCGCCGCAGCATATCGGTGAGCGAGCGCCCACCGATACAATGATGCGGTCTAAGTACCATGCCGCGATATCGATCACGACGGCGGGGACAAGCTCATCTCCATCCCTAGACAGAGCTCTGGGACGTGTCATCGCATAGAGCATGTAAAGCTCTGGCGTAGACATCGTGCCCGGCTCATATCTGGCCAAAAAGGTAGTCGCCATGAGGCGCTGGGCAATGCGTAGGCAGGGATGTACGATGGCCGAGGCCTTGGCCCTACTAGGGTCAAAGGCGGCGTGGAGACCCGTGATACGTGCCCAGAAGGCACCGGCGTCGAAAGAGGGTGGAGGGATATGTGTGGGGCCATAACCGCGATCGGCTCCGGGGACTGCGGGCCAAGAGAAAAATTCTCTCATCATATCGAGAGTGACCTGGCACTCTCGATCCATGAACCGGAATGAGCATCCCTCATCGGTCCGGGCAATCGAACTCAAAACCTCAAGTGTCGGACGGGTAAAAGTATCCGCCGACACCTGGAAAAAATCTCGCCAGCCCACGTTGTCGTACAACGTGAGCATCCCCTCAAGTACCCCCAGGCGTCCTAGGTCAGCGAGGTGTGCGAACCTGGAGGGTACGATCGAGCGCTGGGAGATACGCTCGAAGACGGCGCGGTGTGCGTCGTCTCGGAACGTAATCCCGAGCGGCCCGACCAGTGGAGCCGGTGGTGGTGGCTGTGGATCGGCGGGGAGAGGCTGTGCGGGCTGTGGGTGCGCTGCAGGCTGTGCGGGGTGTGCGGAGCCTGCAGGCTGTGCGGGGTGTGCGGGGTGTGTGGGGGACGGTGGAGGAGAGTCCTCCAACTCGTGGGAGGGGCCGGCATCATCCGACCGCTTCCGCTTGGCGGAAGCTCTCTTCGACCGCGGCCGTGTCCGGGGCGGCATATCTGCCCCGAGCGCACGCCGAAAAAGTGAAAAGTGCGGCGTGTGCACAAAGAGTGGAAAGAGTTTACCCAAACACGCCGCGAGTGCTAAGTAGCGGAAGCGTGCGAAGTCCGCGCCTCCACGAAGTCCTGAGCAGCCCGTAGAAGCTCCCCTGAGCTCCCCTAAGCTCCAAAAAGCAACCTGCGCATGGAAAAGCGATATCAGCGAGTAATAATCAAAATGTATGGAGCAATAGGGGTATAACAGATAGATATGTGACTTGATTCGGGTTAGGGGTTCGATTGACACACGGATCCTCAAAAACTACGCAAAAAGAGAAGAAAATGGTGAAAATAAGCGAACCGGAGGTGATCGGAGACGGGGGTTGCCGGCGGCGACTCGGGCGGGGTGCGGCGACGGTCGGCCGGCGGTGGCAGGCCGAGCGGCGGCGCGCGCGGGCGAGTGGATGTTGGGCGAGGCGCGATCGGGCGAGGGGAAGCTGAGGGGGCGCGGGCGAAAGGGTTTTTTTTTTCGTTTTCGAAAACTGCGCCTCCCCCTTTGGCTTTATATTAAAAAGTTACGACTCGGCCGAGTGACGTGATCACTCGGCCGAGCGAGGCAAATGAAAATTTCTCCCCGATATCGCTTCGGCCGAGTGGCCTTGCCAGGCTCGGCCGAGTGGAGTAAATCCATTCGGCCGAGTGACTCAAGCTACTCGGCATGACTCGCCCAAGGAGGGTATCTGTTTCACTCGGCCGAGTGAATATATATACTCGGCCGAGTAGCAGTTATAATGAAATGAGGAAAATAGACAGAGAGTTGGGTACAGCAGACTTCCCTTGTTCGTGAGCGGCTCGGCCGGACGAACTTCTGTACTCGGCCGAGTGACTAGTATACTCGGCCGAGTGAGCCTTGCATTCTGCTGTTTGTCTTCGTTTAGACTCTAAACTCCGTCTTTCTTCCTCCAGTCGATTTCATGCTCCTCCTAAGCGTCGAACGCCTTCTTAGGGCGCTCCTCATCGTCTCGTTCAACCTCCTCATGATGATCTACCTATCTCCTCTCCTGTCAAGAAAAATAGGACCCGTTATTACAAAATTTTTGATCGGATGACTCAAAACACTAAAAATTTCTAAAACGAAAATAAAGAAAAAGCGAAAATAAAGCAAAAACCGTCGGGTTGCCTCCCGACAAGCGCTCGTTTTAGGTCGTGAGCTCGACCCCCTATAATTTTCAATCAATGCGGGATGTTTGGTGCATATGAGATGCACCCGTCAAACTTTCCGGGGAGCGCGCTTGGATTCGGACGTGGCGGCGAAGCGTTCTCCCGCGGTGGTCTCCTATCTCGAATAGTGTTGGGGGGAGGCTCCCCCAAGCTAGCATTTGCCCCGGTCAACGGCTTAGCCGGCGATGCCGATTTCCGTACCGGCGGAGCTTTCTTTGGAGACTTTGATTTCGAGAGCTTGCAGAGCTCTCGAATCCTTGCGACATCAGCGTCGCCTTCATCTTCATCAGCAGAGAAGTCGGGGGAATCATCATTATTGTCCTCATGGCCTAAATCCGGGCCTTCATCCAATTCTTCATCAAAAAGGGCACCAATTGAGTGAGGAATCGCCTCCTCTATCACCTCATCAAGGAGGTCCATATAATCGAGCTCCTCATGGTAAGGCATGTGCTTCATTGCCTTGGGAATGTGGAGCTCCACCTCGATGTTTCCGACGTTTAAGGTTAAGGTACCTTCGCGCACGTCGACGATGACTCCGGCGGTGGCGAGGAATGGGCGCCCAAGTATCAATGAGGTGTCTCCCTCCTCCTTAATGTCCATGATGACGAAGTCACATGGCAAGCATATTCCACCCGGGACTTGAAGTGGGATGTCTTCGGCAATCCCCACCGGCCTTGTTATCCGTCCATCGGCTAATTGAATGCGCATGTCGGTGGGTTTCAACTTTGTCCCGGTGTTAAGCTTTAAGAACATGGAGAGGGGCATGAGACTCACACTAGCCCCAAGATCGACCAACGCCTTTTGAAGAGGCACGCCGCCCAACGTGCAAGGAATCCGAAAACTCCCCGGATCTTTAAATTTTGCCGGCTCCTTTTCTCTCTTGGTGAACCAAGAGCCCTCCTCGGCTAGCATGATCTTTTCCTTCCTCTTTCTCCCCGAAATCAAGTCCTTCAAGAATTTGGCATATGTGGGGATCTCGATGATGGCGTCAAGGAAGGGAATATTTAGGCTAACTCCTCTTAGATACTCGAGGAATTTCGCTAGCCTTTTCTCCATTTTCGCTTTCGCTAGTCTTTGGGGGAATGGGACCGGTGGCATGAAGCGCCTCTCCTCAATTAATAGCTTCTCCCTAGATTTCTCCTTGTCTTGTGGCTCCTTCTCCTCTTCAATCTCGATTATCGGCTCAACCGGCTCCAAACTTTCCTCCACGGCCTCCTCAATAGGAATCATGGCGGGGGTGGTGTCCTTCCCGCCTCTAGTAGTGACGGCAACTACGGCGTTGATGTGGCCCGTGTTGCCCCGTGGGTTTTGCTCCGGTTGCGCCGGCAATCTTTGAGTGTTCCGGTTGAGCAACGCTAATTGCTCCGATATTTGAGCCACTACGGTATTGAGAGATTCTTGCCCCGCCTTCAAAGTAGCATTCACCTTATTCTGCTCGACCATGAACGCTTCCACTCTAGTTTCGAAATCGGATCGTTGTGGAGCTTGTGGAGGGTTTTGGTTTTGATTCATCCACCCTTGATTGTATCCGGGAGGCCTATAAGGTGGGACTTGTTGCTTTGGTTGGAAGTTTTGTTGTGTAGGTCCCCTCGGCGGATAGTATTGTTGTTGGGGTGGTGGTGGTCGAGCTTGATTAGGCGGTTGTTGTGGCGGGTTCAAAGCTCCTTCATTGTTGGCGTAGGAGAATCCCGGGTGATTTCTTGCGGCCGGATTGGACCAATAACCTTGGTTCCCCGCAACATATTGCACTTGCTCCAAGGATCCTTCTCCTTGCTCTCCTCCCGAATACATGGCTTGAGGTTGGTCTTGCCAATCACTCATTTGGCTTGCCGGCGCGGAGGTGGAAGGGCTTCCTTGGGGCTCCGTGATGAATTTCTCCAATCTCTCCACCACCTTGTGGAGAGAATCAAATTTGCTCGTAAGCTCCGCTACGGCCTTTGCCTCGTAGATGCTAGTCGGCTTTAAGGAGGACGTAGAGTGTCCTCGCTCATCGCCCCATTGTTGGTTATTAGAGGCCATCTCCTCAATTAGGGCCGTAGCTTCCTCGGGAGTCTTTGACAAGATTGCACCATTCGCCGCGGCATCAATAATTTGTTTGGTCCCCGGTTGGAGACCGTTGTAGAAGCTATGCACTAACTCCCAATCTTCTATACTGTGGTGCGGGCACTGGTGCTGCAAATCCTTAAATCGCTCCCAAGCTTCATAGAGCGTCTCGTGTGGTCCTTGCTTGAAGGACATGAGAGCGCTCCGGATCTTCACCGTCTTGGATGGTGGATAGAATTTATCAATGAATGCATCCGCCAACCCGTCCCAAGAGGTGAAAACTCCGTCAGCTTGCGTCCTCAGCCAATAGAGTGCTTTGTCCTTTAGCGTGAAGGGGAAGAGGCGCAGTCTGATGGCATCAATCGGGACCCCCGGCATTTGGAAAGTGGCGCACTTCGACAAGAATGATTGGATGTGGTAGTGGGGGTTCTCGTGAGCGTTCCCATGAAATGGGTCTTGTTGCATCAAAACCACCAATCCCGTCTTTAGCTCGAAGTTCTTGTCGGCCGCCAACTCCGGCACGGCGATGGATGACGTAGTAGAAGAGGTTTTAGGCCGAAGCCTATCGCGAATAGAAATTATTCTCGCCATTCTCTCCGCCAATTCTTCGGGAGTTTCCCGGTTGGTCATAAACCCCCCTTCCGGATATTGTCTCCTTTCCGCTCTGAGTCTCCGCGCGGTACGTTCGATCTCGGGATTGAATAATAGGGCTTCGGGGTCCGCAGTAGATCTCGTGTACATGCACAGTGAAAACAGAGTTTCAAAGAGATGATTAGTACCGTGGAAGGGTTAGGTAAAAATAGCAAAGGAAATAATAATGGTAAAAGAAATAAAATAAAAAGAAAATAAAAGAAAGAAATAGCTAGGTGAAAAAGAATCAAACGCAATCGCCTCCCCGGCAGCGGCGCCAAAAACTTGATCGCGCCCCGGCGTACACGTCCCGAGGCGACGGTTGTAGTTTTACCGCAAGCGCACGGTATAGCGGCGAGCGGGTATCGAACACAGGGAGGACGAATGACAGTGCTTGCTCCTAATCAACCTGGCTATTCAGAGGGATAATTGCCTTGGGCGATCCTGTCACAATCGTCAGACAAAAGTGCAAAATATCAAATCAAATAGAGAACGCCTAGGGAATGGGGAATCCCCACTACTCACCGTATTTCACAATTGTGGTTCGCCGGTATCGAAATCGCTAGGATGAGAATTCGGATGAACTAGTTGCAACTAAATGTGGAACCAGGCTCACGCTCTCGCGCTGTTGCCGGTCTATAGCTATCCTGGGTTTGGGTCCAATCTCTTGCAAACCCTAGCCTAGGGAAGCTAGCATTAGGATCAACATCATCGTCCAATTGCGCACCGAGCCCAATCTCTTGCAAACTCGGTCCACAATCTAGATTAGGATAGTTCCTACCCGTCCAATCTCTTGCAAACGGGTATCGGCACGGAATTGCAACCGGAGATCCTAGCATCGGTCCAATTTCTTGCAAACCGATACTTCGAAAATCCGACTCCAACCCAATTCGGATTTCTAGGGCTTCCTATCGAATTGGGATCCAATCTCTTGCAAATCCCTATTGACGTGAATACCTAGCTATCCGTAGTAATTCGATCCCAATCTAATCCCTAATAACAAGCCTGGCTCAATTCCTACCAATTCAACACAAATACGAAATTGGGCTTGTAGGGTTCATCCCCACGCCCCAAGACGTGGAGACTACTCACTAATCATAGCAATAGCACAATAATTGGCAAAGAAATAGACAATGGAATTCATCACAACAATGATATAAACAATAAAAATAGAGTTTTTGTGGAAGAGAAGTGCAAACCAATGTAGATCTTCAATCAACCCAACAAAAATCCAAGTTTTTCTCTTCACCAATCACAATTAATAAAGCTAAAAAGTAGACTCAAAAAGCTGCAAAAAATCTGAGAGGTGGCTCTCCAAACTAGGGTAAAAACAGAGCTTAAATAGCCCCAAAAATCGTCCAAAAATCCTGACCAAAACGCCCCTGCACAGCCTGTTTTCCGCAGATTTCGCTACAGGCTGCGCATCGCACTCGGCCGAGTGACAAAAGTCGCTCGGCCGAGTGAAAACCCTGTCAATTTTCCAGTAAGTCGGGGACTTCAGGGGTCTTCAGTTCGGGGGTGGCTCGGCCGAGTGAGTTGTCGTCACTCGGCCGATGGCTTCACTTCACTCGGGCGGACGGGATTTGCCACTCGGCCGAGTGGGTCTTCTGAAGCTCAGATGGCCGAAAAACAGTAACTTCGGTCTTTTTGAGGGCCTTCGTCTGGGCGCCACTCGGGCGGACGTGGTATCGTCACTCAGCCGATGTGGTCTCCGTCGCTCGGCCGAGTACACATGGAAGTCGTGTCTGAACGGGTCGGCCGAGCAGTGTCTCGCTGGTCGGCCGAGTGGCTCCTCCACTCGGCCGAGTGGGACACAAAAAATGCCCAAACTGGTCGTTTTGGCCTCCTCGTCGCTCCGGCGACGTCCATTTTTCTTCCGCTCCTCTCCAACAGCAAAATACCCCTCGGGGAGGTCGTCGGTGGCCGTCTATCGTGAGCGCATCTCATGATCACTCCAAATCGCGCCAAATCACCTGAAATGCGACAAAAAACAACAAAGCGTGAAAAGCATCGCAATATCGTCGATATATCGTGAAAAACATGATTTGGGCGATCTAAATGGCATGCAAACATGCGGAAAAAAGGGTGTAAAATAAGGAGTGATCAAATCGCAGGAGGAACCTCAGATCCCTCGGCCCTGGAAGGATTCCCCCGCTGGATCACATCCTCAAATAGCAAAGCATTGCCCTTCATGTGGGATGAAGACGCCCCGACGACCGCGATGGAATCATCGGCATCAGGCGGTGGAGCTGCTATTCTCTCGCCCTCTCCATTTAGAAAAATGAAAACGGAAGAAAGGAAGGGAGTTTCCTTGCGAAAGCTGGAGAAGGGGATGTCAAATAGGAAACAGGGAGAGACTTAGCAACGACGAGAACGAATGAGAACGAAATTAAGAAGCGCAGAAGGAACCCCAAAGCCCTGCCTTTTTATATGAAGGGCAGCTTCAAATCCAGGCCATCCAAAGAAGGTCACGCATTAACATCTCCCTGAAGGCGGCCCTCCGAATCCCACTTCCAAAGGGCGGGAGGATTCCTGGCTCGCAGCATCATGATGACCTTCATTTACTGTAATGCCTCGACTGATGCGCCTGTCAAATTGACACACCTAGAATCAACACTTAAAACCCGCCTAGCAATGGCACTAATGCCAAAGGCTAGATGCATCCTAAATGTAACTCCTGGACCGTATTGTAAGCGCACGGTGTCAAGTTATAGTATAAAAGATATAGATCCCACGGAGAAATGAATGCTAATATGGTCTTGGGGGATTCCTATATCTTCGAAATACTGCTAGCAGTCGATTTAAAAGGGTTGGTTGTTGTGGTGTTATATCTCATACAAGGTTATAACAATAATAACAGACTAGTGCGTTAGGACTCACCACTAATGTTGTCAGATGTCGATGCTATGTTAGAAATCTTATGTTGTATTGGATTTTTTAGGGATTGTCGCATCTAAGATGTAGAACTCATGGCTCTAGGCGCCATGGGTCTTACGTATCAAACGCTTACCCCACTCTCACGATAAGTGTGACGTGCGATATGTGCATTAAGAATCGACAATATTCATGCCACTCTCGTGGGTAGAATGATCTCCACTCATGCCACTCTCGTGGATAGAGCTTTGATGTGTGATTTGGTGGCTCTCATTGACGCAATGTCGGTAGTCATCAATTAGTAATATAGGACGTTGGTGGATCCCATCAAGGAGTGCGCCGAGCATGGCTGCAAACCCTTATTGAATCCACTAACTCCCTAATTAAGTTCATAGGATACTCCTTAAGCTAATCATGGCCACAGACCGTAGACATGATCTCAGTACGAGATCTCCTACAAACTTGGCTAGATCAACCAAAACACTTCCCTTTTTGAACCAACGCAACCCAAAAATCCTAACTTTGCATCTAAATCCTAAGATCCTAGGGCTAATCTGTTAGACTTAGATAGAACTACTCGTGAATCATAGAGATAGACATAGAAGATTCAATAAAAACAAGAAAGTGCATCATGGCATGCAAAAACATCAAATAAAGCATATAAAGTTTAGAAATCGTTACCGACATGTCGTAGAGCGATAACAAACACAAGAGAATTAAGAATATCAAGCTTCCACACAATAAAGATCAATAAAAATCCAAGCTCTAGTCTTCACAAAATAGCGACGACACAAAAGTTGGCTAGATCTAAAAAATCTAATTAAAACTAAGGAAAATAAAATTAAAACAATCCTCTAAGTCTCCTCTTGCAAATAAGGTAAAAATCATGCTTATATACAAGGGGTAGGGACCCCACAAAATCTGGGAAAAACTCGGCACTTGGGCCCACTAACTTGGCTGGTCGCGTCGCCCTACTCGGTCGAGTAGCAACGCCTGCTCAGTCGAGTTGACATATGTCTGGGCTCCTCCAAAACGCTACTCTGTTTGGTTTCGACTCGGATCGAGTAGAAGATCTGCTCGGTCAAGCAGCTTTGCTGCTCGAACAAGCTAGGGCGTTCCGGGAGAAGTCCAAAATAGGCATTCTGTTTGAATACATTTCGGTCAAGCTGGTTGTTCTACTCGATCGAGTTGGTGTGTCCGTTTCCTCTGTATCATCGGCGTGTCAGCTCGGTCGAGTAGCATCAGCACTCGATCGAGTGGCCTGGGAAACTGAACATAGGCCTGAGCTAGAGTTCTCATCTCTCGCTCTCTTCTCCTCCTCTCCTCCAATCTTCTCCTTTGCCTCGGCGAACTCTCACAGAACCTCGCCAATGACGTCATGGACATGTCGAATGTGTCCATGTTCCTAAATAGCTCCAATTCGCTCTAATACTCCTGAAAATCCACAAAGTTATACAAAACTCGAATATGGCGTTAGAAGCGCGATAATATATGAAAATACAGGTTTTGGAGGCGAATATGATATGGAATGATGCAATAAAATATGTAAAATATGGACACATCAAAATCCCCCAAGCTTACCTCTTACTCGTCCTCGAGGAAGACGAATACGAGACTCACCGGGCGATAAAAATAAGAAATAGAAGAAGGAATGAAAGATGGATGGGAGGTGCTAAAGTATTTGATCAGATCTCAAACCATAACAACGTATCACAACAATTTGAAAATGAATCACATGCTATAAGAATTTCATATCCTGACCAATCATATTACTTATAGGCATTTAAGATCAACAAAAGGGATTCTCTAGATAAATGCAATCAATTCATAAACACATCGTGTAATTCATAGAGTTTAATATACAAGTGTTGGCGATGCACTTTTCAATCAAAAGATATAAATGAAGCATATAAGAATTCACACCAAGCATACAATTGAGAATAGAATAAATCATGACATTCACATATTCATATCAAATCATGAAAAGTCTCCATAGCTAATATATTTCGCGAAGTTTCAGCATTATCAAATATTCCCAATTATGCACAACACCACTCTAATGGCGTACTCACTCATATGGTCAAATGAATTCAAGCTTAGCTTGAGGTATTGCATCTAAGGAATAAGAACAGAATTTTTGTGGCTTTTTCCAAATATTTTTGTAGCTCCAATAACGAATATATATATATATATATATATATATATCTTCATGTGAGAACATTTCGCATCGTGCGAAAATGTTTTTAGGTTTTTTTGAAAAAAAATTTTCAAAATTTTTTTTGTCCACCCTCATTATATGTTGTTATACCCCCCTCAGAAAATAATCATTGAGAAATAATGTCATTTGGCCTTCGATCAAGGCATTTCATCAAATTCGCACATTTTGATACCGTTAAATTTGTAATGGGTGGATGGGTGCTCTAATCCCCAACGGGTTCACCCCTTATTTTCCCTGTGGTATATAATTGTATGGATTAAACATCAAAAAAAATTTTGAAAAAAAATTTCAAAAATATAAAAAAAAGTTTTCGCACGACTTTCGCACTGGTTTTTTCGCACCCGAAGATTGCCATATATATATATATATATATATATATATATATATATATATATGGTTTTGAATTTTTCTGTTTCTCTCTTCTTCTTTTTTCGTAGGAGCTAGAAAATAACGTATTAAGAATCAAGTCTATGGCAAAGGCCATAGGTCAAATATATAGATTAAAGATGATACAAAAGGTCCTTTACAATTATGATAGATACCAAGGGTCTTTGATACCAAAGGTCTCAATACCCTATTCATAACACTTCCCATTATCCATCCATTATTGTAAACTCGACATATGAATGACTCAGGATTCATAGTGCTAATGATAATCGGGAGGGGTGGATACTTCTGGATCCTGAGCTAATGTGGTTGCCTCGTTAAAACCTTTGGCTATGGAAAACCCAGTGGGAAAACCCATAGCTTAAGGGAAAAGAGTACAACTCTACATTTAACTCACCCTGATCTGTACAAGCTTCAGGCTTGCAGATCTCCTAGGCAGCTATACATCAATCTCATCGACAACATTCCGAGAATAAATACAAAATACAAGCATCACTCATCTATACAAGTATCGCTTATATATGGCAGCTACTGAATCCAAGGGAGCTCCCCTGAAGAGGTGTGTTATGTCTCATTGTCATTGATGGAGACTTCTCAAGGAGAAGCTAGGAAAGTGGCATAGTCTGTAGACTTGGTAAATAGCTCTACGTCTCTAGTCTCTGACCCAGTCATCGCTATGTCTACGAGCTACTTCAGGGCATAGCTATGCATACTCTTGATTTTCTTCTTAGATGATGAGCTTCTCGAAATGGTAGGATGATGTTGCCTTAGTCGCATGCTTTGCAGATCTCCATAAGGTAGCTTTTCCTTTATGGGTAAAACACTGACGTACGTTTATATTTCATATATTTGCGCACGTTTTCTTCCGTGTTTTTCCGTATTTTACCGCCGTCTTATATTCGTTTTCTCGTGTTTTCTTGTTTTCTTTCACTTTTCCGTGTTTTTCGTATTTTGCAGGAGTTTACTGGCATAGGGGACATAAAATGACGATATCATAAGTCCCCGGAGCAATGGGAGGAGTCACGCATGATCCAGGGGGTCAAACGACAAAGATTGTTGAGTATTGGACTCCCCGTATTTGGTTTTGGATGATGAGCAAACATAAATAAATTATGAACTAACAATTTGTGAGCGCAGTTATGGAGATCATCGCCAAATTCACGAGAACACTCAAAGCGACATCTCAAGACTTCTCAAAGCACGTATTCAATGCCTAAAGCTTCGTTGAAGCTTTTGGACCATTTTGGAAGTCATGAAGATTTGATCGAAGCTCTCGAAGACCGTTCCTTAAGGTTTTATTTATAGTCTTTTAGCTTCGATCTATAGAATGTTAAACCTTGAGTAATTCTTACATTTCTATCTTCATATCGCTCCCATCTTAGAGCTAGGATCTTAGTAGAAGTCCATACAATCTTTCCCGAAGCATCGCGCTTCGTTTCGGGACTTCTTGTGCATGTTAGTTGGTTCCCCATCACACCCTAGGAAGACTTCGACTCCACCTAAGCGTAGGGCCAAGACCACTCGTCCCCCCTCTTCGTCTTCACCACCATTGAAGAGGAAGAGGACTTCCAAGCCCAAAGCCAAAGGCCAAACTTCCAAGCTCAAAGCCCAACCCAAAAAGTTCTGTGCACCTACCCCTCCCGGTGAGCGTTCAGGTAGTGACTCTGAGGATGATTCCGAGGAAGAGTACACTCCTGAGCATCCCGAGAAGGCACCTACTCCACCCCCTCCTCCTAAGACCCGTAAGGCTAAGGGAAAAGCTCCGATGCCGGTAGGCGGTGTAGATATATCGTTGTGTCGTGACGACCCTCAGTGTCTAGCGGCTTACAACTGTATAGAGCACTGTCCACTGCTATTGGAGCATTTCGTTCAGTTCTCTGACTTTCTTGGCCTTGCGGATCTTCTATCCTATAGCGGACTTTTGGACTATCTTAGATATGACCCTAAGGCAAACCCTCGTCCCTATCCTCGCCTGGTCAAGCTTTTCTACGCCAATCATACCCGGGGTCAGTATGATGAGACCCACTCCATCGAGACATCTGTTTTGGGGACTCCTATAGTCCTCACGGCAGAGATCTTGGGGGAGTTGATAGGATGCTCATCGTCTGGCCTCCTCCCTTCTGATATTTCCGTAGATGATATCTCCTCTCTCCATCAGCCGACCCTCGCTGATATCTTTCAGGTTATCCCTCCTGCTTTCATAGGCGTTCCCTCCAAATCATTCAAGCCGAATGCTTGGGTGATTAATCTTATCTTGAAATCGTGCCTATTTCCCAAATATGGATCTTCCTCACTTCCTTCGCAGCCCTTCTTGAAGTTGATATACGCTCTTTTTATGGGTAGCTCGATTAATTGGGCTCGCATTATACTCGACAAGATGGATTCTTTCGAGTGTCTTCGCAAGTCTAGTAAATCGGCGCACATCCCATATCCTTGCCTTTTGACCTTGGTATTCCGTCACTTTGGTGTTCCTTTGCCTCCGGATGATGAGCGTCCCCTCGGTCCACCCCTGAACGCGACGGCCGTCAAGAAGTCTATTGCGGCACTTCGTCACGTCCAGCGGTCGACTCCTTCTGCATCCCAGGCCATACCTTCAGCTTCTTCAGCCCCTCCTCCTACCACCACTCTAGATGATATCGCTCACCTTCTTCGTCGTCACGACTCTCGTTTGGCTCGTACTGAGGAGGTTGTGTGCCGTATGGCAGAGTTGATAGGTATTTAGCTTCCTCCTCCTGTTTCTGAGGATGAGGAGATGGATGACGAGGAGATTGATGAGCTTGTCACCTCTTTAGCTCGTGGCGCTGAGGCCACTGCTACTGCTACTACTACTTCCACTGTTGGAGCTGCCACTTCTTCCGGTGCTCCAGAGTCTTCTGCTCCAGTGGTTCAGACTCCTGTTGATGCTGCTGCTGCTCCTTCTGACATCACTGCTCCTGTTGAGCCTGCTGACGTTCCTGCTGATACACCTACCGTTGAGCATGTCGATGTTTCCACTCCAGCCCCGACGATCTCTTCAGTTGTCACACCACTCCTTGCAGCAGAGCCTGAGTCCACTCCCTCGACTGGACCCACGGAGACTGCTGATCCTGCCACTTCCTCCTGAGCGTCAGTTTGGAGGACTCTCCGGTGATCATTGGATGATACATCTTTCTGAGAGTGTTTTGGGTTAGGATAGGATGTCGGTGGTGTTTTGATGTATTTTGGATTTTGGATGTCGGTGTTCTTGATGTTCTTTCTTTTTGTTGGATGTTGATGATGATCTGTCGATGATGTTGTTGTATCTTTTTGTTGGTGATATAGATGTTGCACTTTGTTTGATGTATTCGATGTATTTTTGCATTTACTCATGATATTCTTATATATATACATCGATGTTCTCCTTTTACTTCATTGTGCACATTTAATATTCATTCAATGTCTATGATATTCGATTTCATCGCTCGACGATTATTAACTTGGTTAAATAGATTTTATTTCTATGATTGCATAGAATTGTTTTCCATGCACAAATTTAACCAAGAATATTGAGTATTGAAGAGTACGTTTCTTTATTCAATAAGTGAATTTGTATTTGGTATTTTGATGATTTTAATTTTCGTTTTTCGAAAATGGACAATTTGGCACACTTTGATTTGATTTCATCTCTTTTCCCTTGGTGTCAATTTGGTCCATCGTCATATTCTACGACTCCCGATGTTGGATTTTCTTTATCCTTGTTGTTGTTGTATGCCCCCCATTTTTGGGATAATGCCAAAGTGGGAGAGATAATGATAATGATTAGGGCAAATGAAAATTTAACTCAATTTCCAAGAATCTAATTTGATATGTTAGATTCAGGGGGGAGTTAAGATATATATAAGGATTTTCAAATCCGATATTTCAATAATCGATTCTCATTATATATCTCACTCGTCTGCTTGATGCAATCTTTATTTATTCAATTTGGAATTAACGTGTCATCAATGCAGGGGGAGTAAGTATTTTACATTTGAATCATTATTTTTGATTATTATTTATGTTGGTTTGTCATCACCAAAAAGGGAGAGAATGTTAAGTATTGGACTCCCCGTATTTGGTTTTGGATGATGAGCAAACATAAATAAATTATGAACTAACAATTTGTGAGCGCAGTTATGGAGATCGTCGCCAAATTCACGAGAACACTCAAAGCGACATCTCAAGACTTCTCAAAGCACGTACTCAATGCCTAAAGCTTCGTTGAACCTTTTGGACCATTTTGGAAGTCATGAAGATTTGATCGAAGCTCTCGAAGACCGTTCCTTAAGGTTTTATTTATAGTCTTTTAGCTTCGATCTATAGAATGTTAAACCTTGAGTAATTCTTACATTTCTATCTTCATATCGCTCCCATCTTAGAGCTAGGATCTTAGTAGAAGTCCATACAATCTTTCCCGAAGCATCGCGCTTCGTTTCGGGACTTCTTGTGCATGTTAGTTGGTTCAAGAAGAAGAACCAACCGACTAGATGGTGATCTAGTCGGTCGGCAAAGCTTCTTGGACCGACTAGTTTGTTCCCTAAACTTCTTGCTCCTTATGTTCATACTTAGTCGGTCCATGTTGAATCACCGACCGACTAGTTGGTGAACTAGTCGGTCAGTGATGCTTCTTAGACCGACTAGTTGTACATTCCCTGAACTTGCCTAGTTACTGTTTATACTTAGTCGGTCCATGTTGACTCACCGACCGACTAGTTGGTGAACTAGTCGGTCAGTGATGCTTCTTAGACCGACTAGTTGTACATTCCCTGAACTTGCCTAGTTACTGTTTATACTTAGTCGGTCCATGTTGACTCACCGACCGACTAGTTAGTGAACTAGTCGGTCAGTGATGCTTCTTAGACCGACTAGTTGAACAGTCTCTGTTCAGGCCAAGTTACTGTTTATCCGTAGTCGGTCTAAGAACGTTTAGCGACCGACTAGTTGATGAACTAGTCGGTCAACATTTGTTCTTGAACCGACTTACTCAATTTGTATTCAGACTATTTGTTTTTGACTCTTAGTCGGTCTAAGTTCACTGACCGACGGACTAGTTGTGAAACTAGTCGGTCAGACAGTCTTCTTGGACCGACTAGATTTCTAGGTCTGAAATTTAATCTGTTCACTGTTCTTCACTTAGTCGGTTCATGTTGTTTCACCGACCGACTAGTTGATGAACTAGTCGGTCAGTGGTTGTTCTTTGACCGACTAGCTGCTTCAGATTTCCAACCGTTGGGTTTTGACCTAACACGATTTTCTCCCTTAGTATAAATACTAAGCTGGGGTTCTTCTTTCCCAAGGAGAGCTATATTTCAGAGATTCATTGAGATTGAAAGAGTTAGAGATTCTCACTCATTTCCAAAGCTCTCTCCCTCACAAGAAATCATCTCTCTCACATTCTAGATCTAGAATCCATCTTGAGAGAAGTTTGTTCTTGGTGAGCCATTCAAGCTCTAGCTTGATTCAAGTCTCCTACTCATTCCTAGGCAACCATTGCTGCTCATATTGGTGGTGCTAGGTCTTGGTGACTTCTCCTTCCTCAAATCCCTCCTTGCCCTAATTCGGTAAGAATACTCAAGGTATAGGGTTTGTGGTAAGTTGTTGTTTATTTCATATAAACTCATTTATTGCTTTTGATTCTCTCGGTTGTGAGAGAAGGTTGTGATCCCGGGTTGTGGGATTCACTATTGCCATTGCATGTATGATTTGATCTTGTGAAGGTTTTTCACAAGATATCATAGTGGAAATCTTGGGTTAGGGTTTCTAACCTAAGTATCCGGAGGGGATCCAGGTGGTTGGGACGTAGGATCACCGGGAACAAGTCGGGGAGACTTGGGTGGATCCGAACCCAGTAATATCAATTGTTTGCATTGTTAATTTTGTTGTTGTCATCAATTTAAGCTTCCGCAAATTGATTTGGTAGTTGTTTGCACGATAATTAGGAATTATACTCCTTGTTATTTTTAAAGTACTATTCACCCCCCTCTAGTACTTGTGAACTTGTTATTTTTAAATTCCAGCGTATCATCCTGGGCACCGACCGGAATATCAGACCCATGGGATGCTGGTACCACTCTTAGAGGCAACGTCTCACCATTAGACCCTAATTCCGATCTTTATCCTACCCGTAGGCCGTACCGGTGAGAATCGCATGATATGGTGGAAACCAAAGTCCGGGGTTTTCCCTTTATATTGTCTATACCTTGCATTCCATTTACCGTGACAACCCATCATTCGATTCGAGCTAGCTCGCCTATGGGGTGAATTTGATCCTCTTTGACACAAGCACATCCATGCCTCCTTGAGTTCGACCCCCAAGCCACACTACAACACCGTGCGCTTGCGATTACAAATATTTAAATCTCACGCCCCCAATCATATAATTGCACATCAAAAACACGCATAAGCGGGGGGCATCAAGCTTTATGGCGCCGTTGCCGGGGAGGCAACGTGCTTGTTATTTTTGGATTTCATGAACCCTTGTGTCTAGCTCTCATCCCTACCTCGCGATAATTTTCGCATTCTTCTTTTTTCTTTTTATCTTCTTATTTTTATTTTTATTTTTATTTTTTATCTTATTTGTTTCTTTCCCACTTTTCGCTTCACGGGTGTTTGTTGTTTTTCATGCGCAGGAGTTCAAGAAGTCTCGACGACTTGATCCCCGTTGATCCAGAGATAAACGCCACCCTAAGGTGTTTGGCCACCGAGAAGCGAAGAAGAGAGGATCCTGAAACCATGGGGGAGAACACCCCACCTCACAGGTCCCTGCTAGAGTACTCGATGCCATCCATCGAGTCCACCTCCGCCATCCGTCCTCCGGCTTTTACGGCCCAAAGCTTTGAGCTTAAGCCGTCTTTGGTGACATGGATCCAGCAGGATCAATTTTCGGGTGCACCCATGGAGAGCCCCATTGAGCATTTGGACTCCTTCTTGGAGAAATGTGACACCTTTCAGATAAATGGTGTCACAACTGAGGCGATCCGACTGAAGCTGTTCCCCTTCTCTCTGCGAGATAAGACCAAGCTGTGGCTTAGGGGGAAGGACCCGAATACATTCAACACCTGGGAGAAGCTCTCAAATGCCTTCCTGACGAAGTTCTTTCCTCCGGGGAAGACCATGAAGCTGAGGAGTGAGATCTCCTCCTTCTCCCAGGCCAGCCACGAGTCCTTGCATGAAGCTTGGACAAGATATAAGGAAATGCAACGAAGATGTCCCCATCATGAGCTCCCCAAGTGGCAGATCATAAATCTGTTCTATAATGGGTTGAGGGACGATTTGAAATCTTCCATGGACGCCGCGGCTGGAGGGTCCTTTATGTCAAGAAGCGAAGAAGATGCCGGACAGATTCTAGAAAATATGGCATCCAACAATGAGCGGTGGTGTGACAAGAGAGCCACACCTAGATCTGGGGGCATCTATAGGGTCAAGGACGTCGACAAATTATCAAGCAAGTTTGACTTGCTGTCGACCCAGATCTCCGCATTGATGGTAGGCACCAGTGGCGCCGGTACACAACAGATTGCTGCGGTAGAATCTGAAGTTTTGGAGAATTCGACGGTGGTGACATCTCACCACCGTTGGATCAGGCGAGCGCATTATTTTACAATCCTACGGGGAATGCGCCTTTTCCATAATGATCCAACTCCAATCCGGCCTACTCTCCTAACAACCGGAATCATCCCAACCTTAGTTACTGGGTGCCATATCAGCAGCCGACTCAGCAGCAACAACAACAAATATATCAGCCGGCTAGGCCCTAGCAGCAGTTTCAGCAACATCAATTTCAGTAGCAACAACCTCCACAACAATATCAACAATACACTCCAAGGAATCAGCAGCCCATCCAGCAGCAATATGGCCAGCAGAGGGCCATCTCTCTGGTTGAGTCCCTCTTGACTCAATACATCGCCAACCAGGAGAAGATAAATCTGAAGCTGGAGATGGGACAGAGAGTCCTCACTGATCAGGTGACCCAGCTGGGGTTACAAGTGGCGAACCTTCAGAGACCGCAGAATCTATTACCGCCACAGCCTGAGGTGAACCCGAGGGGGGTAAATCGGACCTTGGCGCTCACGCATGAGAATGAGAACGTGTCTGCCATCGTCTTGAGGAGCGAAACGTAAATACCTATGAGAGTGCCCTCCAAAGGACCGGAAGCACCGTTGGTCGTGGAACGACCAATTGAGAAATTAAATGACGACGGTGCTTCGTCTCCAAAGCCAACTACTCCGGAGGGAGTTCATAGAGAGGAGAAGAAAAAGGATATGGAAGGGAACCTCGGAGTATTCAAGCCCGTTGTGCCTTTTCCACAACGGCTTGCCAAAGCCAAGATTGATGAGAAGTATGGAAAATTCTTTGCCATGGTGAAAGATCTGAGCTTACAAATCCCCTTCCTCGAGGCCATCGAGACAATTCCCTCATATGCCAAATTTCTAAAGGACTTGGTGACACGGGGATCCAGAAAGGAGAAGGTCGTATTAACGACGAAGTGCAGTGCCCTCATTCAGCGCGCAAATCCGCCCAAGCTCAAAGACCCAGGAAGTTTCTCCATCCCTTGCTCTATTGGGGAAGTGCGAATCCAGAGGGTGCTCGTCGATCTAGGAGCGAGCATCAGCTTAATGCCCCTATCGCTGTACAAGAGAATATGGATGGGAGACTTGGAGCCCACCGGTATGACATTACAACTTGCTGACCGTTCGGTGAAATACCCGGTGGGAGTAGTAGACGACCTCCCTGTTGATGTGAGAGGAGTACAAGTACCGGTTGATTTTGTGGTATGGACATGCCGGAAGATAAGCACACCCCTATTATCCTTGGACGGCCCTTTATGGCAACCACCGGAGTTTTGATAGACGTGAAGAATGGGAAGCTTTCCCTCAACGTCGGCCAAGAAAAAGTCGAATTTGACTTGGGGTTGTCGATGAAGTACCCCGATCCTCCGGATGATCCTAGTATTAATGCGCTGGAGCTGGAAGAAGAGAGAGCTGTAGAGGCCAGCTCCTGGGAAATTCTCTCGAGAAATCCCCCCGACCACTTGGGAGACCTTGGAGAGCAAGTTGGCTCCCCAAAGAAAGAAGTTGCTGATGAGGCAGTCGCGCGACATGTGTAACGACCTGAATTTTTTCAAAAACATTTAAGCTAAATATTTGAAGTAATTTCGTTTTTAATTGTGTTTTGTAATGGTTGATCAGGAATTTTAAACTGATTGCAAAAATTCTTATAAAAATATTTTGAAACACTAGACTTATTATAAATTATTTCAGCAATTGCAGATTTCCTCAAATACCCAAAACATTCCTGTTAAAATTCACTTTCAAAAATTACCGTTTTGATTCGACGAATTTATTTTCTATACAAACATTTTCAAAACGTTTTCAAACTTGGACAGTAGCATCCTATGATCATTTAGGGCTTCCCACATTAATTTCATAATTTTCGGATATCATTTCAGTAGAGAACCCACATACCTGTTTTCTAAACGTTTTGACCAAACACTAGTATCCCCGTAGCTCAAAACCTGAAACGGACTTTGTATTCATTATCCTCGTGACGATACGATCCTGTGGGTATGTTTTCGTAATTTTTCGGACACGTTCACTAGTAGGGGCAAAATCGTAATTTCGTGATCATTTTAACTATTATGATTTTTCCTAATTACTTTTACCTAATTACTAATTACCCTATTAACTATTAAATTACCCACCATTATCTAATCACTTACGTAACCCAATCCTTGGTAGCCCATGTGTTCCTCATTCTCCCCTTTAGTAAACACCTAATCACCTAACCCATTTAATACCATTGACTAATACCTAATCTAAACACTATAAATACCCCTTAATCACCCAGGTTAACATACCCCTAACCCTTCTCTCCCGTTTGAAACGCAACCCAGGCTCATTTCCCTTCACATTCGACTCAGTCCGCATCCCCGCACTCTTCGAAACCCTGCACAACCTCTCTCTCATTTCAAGTGAATCAACCTAAACGCATGCAAATTCAAACCATCCCTCTCTCAATATTCTCACGGCGAGCCCACACCCACGCTCCCGGCTCCCCTCCGCCTTCCCACGCCCTCAGGGATTCCGCCGAAGCTCTGCACTCCGACCACCTCGTCCACAGGCGCCTACCGGAGAAACCCCCACCTCCCTCCGAAGCCCTCTGAGCTCTCGAAGCTCCGACAAGCTCGTCGTTCTCCCCCTCTCTCCGCCTCCAACCCCGACACGCCGCTCAGCCCGCTAACGACGACTCCCCAGCGCCGACGACGACCACCCCCGCCCTCGTCGCCTTCGGCCTAGACCCCTCGCCGCTCCGACCACTCCTCCGAGATCCCGCCGCCGTCGCTTCCCCGAAGGACCCCGTCGCTGCTCCGAGCGAAGGCCGCCGCTGCCATCATCGCTCGCCACCCACGCAGCTCCACCGTGAGCACCGCCTTCCGCCGTGCAGCCACCCAAAGTCGCTCGAAGCACCCCCGACGCCACAGCTCCGCCTGCGCCACCGAGTCGACGACAACGCCGCCCGCCGCCGGTACACACAGCCCCACCATCCGCCCCCCTCCGCTGCAACGCCACGAAGGCTCCGCCACCACTCGCCGCCAACACCCGCTACCGCCGGCCTGCTCCTCCGCCCTCGCGCCGCATCCGCCGCCGTCGACGTCTTCGAGCAACCCCCGAACCCCCCTCCGGCGATCGAGCGAGAAGATGGTGGGTTGCGTAAGTTTGCTCAATGACAAACTTGTAAATATTAAGAAAATTTCGTATTTTCAATTTTTAATTAATTAATAATAGGGTTTTACAATAATAAATCCATAACTAATTATACAGGGCCCAGAAAAATGTACGGGTAGCTCTGGAAAATCAGAAATGACATTCTGGACCCAATGATGCTAGTTTCGTCTCAATCCGACGCTTAGTTTGTCCAGAATTAATTTTTAAGCCTATAAATTAAATACGTTATTTTCATTTAAAAATCCGTAACTTGATATTTTCACGTAAACTTATATATGATAAAAATATATATTAAATTACTCTACGAGACGGCCATTTTGACAGTTCATTCGCAACATTCTGATGCAGATTGCATCCAGAATAAATGTTTGAATAAATACGTTAGTAATTGAAAAATAGATTTTAAATTGATTTTGAGCTTTGAAAAATTATAAGAAATTACAGAAGCTTCTGAAAATTCTCCCCTCTTGCAGTAAAATCTAAATAATTATTTTAGGTTTATATAAAAATTTTAAATATTTTCCGACACCGTTTTAATGAGTTTAAAAATCAAACTAACCTAATTATTAAATAGGAAAAAGTCGTGTTTTTCTAAAATAAGTATTTTGTGTTGCAAGTACGGACTCTGGTGTACCAACTTCTGAGGAAGCCCTAGATCCTCTTCCGGCTTACTACAACGGTATTAATTTTGGTAAGTCACGATATGTTCTAACCTTAGAAATCTAGCCACTGTGCTCGTACGAACTTGTAGCACAGCACTACTACGTGCTCGAAGCACGGAAACATACGCCACTTTCTTGTGTTGGACTTGACTTGGAACATCCCGTGGAACGTTCATGTAAAGAACTTGTACTTGACACAACACCGGGTTTTGGGGTAACTCATAGTTTGCGAGAGTACGGGAGTGACTAGAGTTTGGTCTACCTGTCCTGTCGCCTGTGTGTCGGCGCCCTGTCCTGCTGCCTGCGTTTCGGCAAACCATACTGCTGCCTGGGTACCGGCATTCGTCTGGGTAGCACCCAGGCAAGAGACGAACTGAACGGTCACATATCGTACTCTCCGACTTGAGTCACGTAGTTTTAGCAGAGCTTGCACAGTTACTTCTTTACAGTCATGCACTTTACTTTCTGCACTTGTAGCATTTTACTTTCTGCACTCGTACAGACACTACACCGTACTTTACTTCTGCTTGTCATACTTGTACAGTACTCCTTTTCTTTGTTTAGAATCTTTGTGACTTACCTTCGGTTCCACTTGTGGCACCGACAGACGACGACCTGATCGAGGAGATCGCCCCAGAGTACGAGGATCCTGTGTACGACCCAGAAGCCGCGGAGTTTTAGTTATCTGTGTTGGTGTGTGTTGTGAGATGTATTTCCATTCTGTATTTCCTTTCCGTACTTTTCCTTTCATGTATTGGTGTGAGAGTGTGTTGGTTGTTGTTGTACTTTAACTTGGACTGTAATAACGTCTGTAAGCTGGTTTGAGTGTTGTTGGTACATCTCTGCGTTGTGACTATGCTGATTTCACTGGTAAACTGCGGAACCTGCAAATAAACCGAATAAGTAACGGGCCCCTGAAAGCGGGTCGTTACAACATGTGATCCCTCCCGGATTCCCAAAAGCTCCTCCTACGAGGAGAAAAGGCAAAGAGCCCATGGGGCTCACCGGGGATGAGGTCCGAATCCTTAAACGAGTGGCGGTGGACGCCAATATGAAGGAGAAGCCCCCGGACCCCGTCGACCAAGGGAGAGTGGTCGAGCAAGTTCTCTTGTCGCCACCGACTGCAACAAAGGAAGAAGCTGAAACGATGCCAAACTTTGGGCATCACCCGTACCGCCCACCTTGAACATCATCAACGGGCGTCGAGCTAACGACGTTAAACAAAAGTGCTTCATGGGAGGCAACCCATGCTCTAAACCCTTTGTTTCCATTTTAGAATTATTTTTAACTTTATTTTATCTTTTTTAATAAATAAATCCAGCCGCAAGAACTTCCATTGAGGGACTAAGGCCGTTTGTGCACTTTTGCAGAAAACAAGGCCCCAACCGATCGGTTAATAACTCAACCGATCGGTTGGGATGTATCAGCTGACGGTCGTATCAGTCACTCAACGAACCGATCGGGTGAAGCCAGCCGAGGCCGGGTGACAGACCGGGTGAACTGGGCTGAATTCTCGGGAATTTTTGGGAAATGATCAACCGATCGGTTGATACACTGAGCGATCGGGTGACAGCCGGGTGAGATGTACCAAACTTTCGGAAAAATTTGTGGAGCGGCCAACCGATCGGGTGAGTTATCAACCGACCGGTTCACCTGTAGCATTTCTTCAGCTGAAAATCTAGACCTAAAAGTCAACCGATCGGGTGACAACTCACCCGATCGGTTCGACTTAAACCCTATAAATATCCCCCCCCACCCGTTCGTTTCTCTCGCCCGATCTCGCCATTTTCACCGTCGTTTCGTCTCATCCGACTTCCCAACGGTCGGAAAACTCCTCCCACAACCTCCACTGCCCCTCTAGCCTCTCTCTCCACCTACCCCTTCCATCTCTCCATCGTTCTCACTCCCTCTCTTTCCCCCATTTCGATTTCTCAAACTGTAATCCCCCATTTTCGGATTTTTCACTGAAGATAAGTGCCGCGGCTCCACACTCCGTCCGATTGCCCAGTATTGGGGTCAATTTCAAGCAAGGAACTACTACCTCTGCTGGGTAACTTCGCTCCATTGCTCAAGTTTACTTTTTACCCTAAAATTTCTAACCGCTTGATTGTCTGTGTGTGCGTGAATTTTTCGTGTTCTACACTCATTTGCATCACTCTCACACACTCACTATGGCCCAGGATCGTGATAAGGGGAAGGGTATCATGCGGGAGGAGGAACCGTCTCGAAAGAGACGTAAACAAACACGTCCTTGACCGGTGCCCCGTTTACGGTTTGGGCGCAGTGTCGTTTTACCGCAAGTGCACGGTTAGTGTAGGGTGCGGGTTTATCGAACTCATGGAGGTGGATGGCTTGAATGTCTACTAGCCTCGCCTAGATTGTGTGCTAGCTACGCGGATAATATGGGTGGAAGTGTAGAAATAAAAAGAAGAGATAAAAAGACACGAAATGAATCCCCGCTAACACGGGCTAGAGCACTCGTGACACTTGGCATTTGACTTAACCCAGGGTGAGACATTGTCCCAAAAGGTGGTACCTAGCGTCCATGGCCCGATATTCCGGTCGGTTCCTAGTACGTTAGGCCTACCCGGTTCCGGACGGTGGGCATTCCCATGTCCATTAACACCCTCCGCAACCGGGAGCATTAAGGCCACAATGATAACTCCCAACATTTCATCCAAGCCGTTCCCACACGCGAGGACTCGATGTCAACGCTAGGGGCATGAGCTATGGCTAGGGAGTCAACCGCCAAGTTTATTCTCCCTTGGCCTGACGGTCAGAGTCGGTCTTTCTCCCGCCAATGACAATGAAACACCCCCGCGTAACCCTAATGGCCAAATAGGTTGAATGTGATTTCTAGCAATACATCGAAGCTGATCTTGACTGGACAAGACACCGGACCCCAATCCCCAACACAACTAGTGTGTTGCCATACGAATTGGACTCAGATTGCTAGAAATCCCCATTGACACATTTCATCGAACATATGCCATGTAATCAAGTCAAATGTAGTTTTCCAAGCATCAATCCTACCCTAACCCGTATTAGGGTTCATCAACACTACTCAATGGTGAAGAACATAAAAACAAGCAAAAGAAACGACATACAAACATTCACCATCAAGCAAAATAAACACAATACAAAACAATAGAAAATAGGAGGAAGAAATACTTATCTTGAGTTTGAATCTTCAATCCAATACAAGATTTATTACAATAGAAAACCTAATCTAACCTAATCTAAAACTCCCAAGAAAGGGGAGGAAAAGTTGCTGAAAAAATAGTGGAAGATGCTCTCCAAGTCGTGCCACAAACTCTAATATATAACCCCTCCAAAACCCTTAACAGTTCGGGTTCGAAACCCACTCAAAACTGCTAAAACAGGCCCACCCGATCGGGTGGAAGTTCACCCGATCGGGTGGAAGTTCACCCAATCGGGTGGACAGAAACAGAGACTCAAAACGGCAGAAAATGGTCTCACCCGGTCGGGTGGAAGTTCACCCGATCGGGTGAAGTGCAATTCCAGACATCACCCAATTTCAGCACATAGCCGCGCTCAGAAAATTCCAGAAAAATGTAGAAAACCCAGATTTGGGCATGCGACCTATCATTGGAAATCTAACGACGATGCCGACACTAGAAAAATAAGAGATCACCCAAAATCCCTCTGGAATGATAGCAGATCTTCAATGAGTGCATC
Organism: Scilla litardierei; assembly: GCA_030789695.1. Lineage (NCBI taxonomy): Eukaryota > Viridiplantae > Streptophyta > Magnoliopsida > Asparagales > Asparagaceae > Scilla > Scilla litardierei. Next base: position 112,516,807 of record CM061139.1, on the reverse strand, counting down.
AGCAGCACGCAAAAGCGGAAGAAAAGGCCACCCGATCGGTTGAAACATCAACCGATCGGGTGAGCCGCTTGTTGCTTTGGCCATCGGGTTTTGGGAGCTTCAACTGGTCACTGAGGAGAGCGGGTGGAGCCGTCGGTTCGATATTTGAGGCGATGTGGCTACAGATGAACCGATCAGGTGAGATGTCACCCGATCGGTTGGAATTCAGCTCCAAATTCCCGAGAACTCAGCTGTGTTCAACCGGTCGGCGAACCGGTCGGTTGATCTTCACTTCGCTTCAGCTTCCGTCCGGGTCGGACACGCGTGCATCACCCGATCGGTTGGCTGTGTCCAACTAATCGGGTGGGGGCTGAAAGATGGCAATCTTGGTCGTTTGACCCCCCCTGGATCGCGCGTGACTCCTCCCATTGCTCCGGGGACTCATGATATCTTCATTATATGTCCCAAATGCTGGAAATCTCCTGCATTCACACAAAAAAGACAAAGAGGTGAAATAAAACTAGAAATCACAAGAAAACGGGTACGGAACGACGGAAAACAGTGGAAAATCACAAAGAAGACGTGCGTGAATATATGAAATATAAACGCACGTCAAAATCCCCCAAGCTAAACCCTTCCTTGTCCTCGAGGAAGACGAGTGAGAGTAGGAGCTTGAAGGGAAAAAAATAGAGAGAGAGAGAAAGAAAGAGAAATCAAAATCCTAAATCGCCCGTCAGAGCCAACAAAATCAAACACGCCACACTAAGCAAGCATACGACAACACACAACACTAAACCAAGGAATGTGAGTCCAAACAAGTGTCGTGGGCCCACGCGGTGAAGCGCGAGTGAGTGTGGTCGTGTGCTAGCAGTCGGTGTCACTATCTACATCGTGCAGTAAGCTCCATATACACAAATCCAAGAAATGACCCAAATATCGATTCGATTCGAAATTGCGGTGAATAAATAGATCAAGCATGCATGAGAAGAGTGTAAGAATAGAAACGTATCATGCATCAGGGATTCCACAGCTAGGGACAAGGAAATCACCACACTATAGCCTAGATAATCGCTAGAAGGTCCCTATGCCAAGTGTTTTCGAAAACGATGGAGGTTGAGAAGGTGTGGAGTAGAACACTCGGTGCAAATTCTCTCCTTCCCTTTATTCTCGGTAGATAGGAAAAATATTCACACTGGAAATTTTTGGGTTTTGGGTATTTGTATTTTTTTTTATTTTTGGATATACATATTTTTTTCTTTTCTCTTTTCTTATCTTTTTTTGGTTTTTTCTTTTCTCTCTTTTTTGGATTTTTGGATATTGGGATATATACATGTGTACTCTCTCAAGTGGGAGAACGGTACACGACGAGAGGATTTGCACCAAGTAAAATAAAAATGAAATCGGATTCTAAACACTTGGGCAAAGGATACTATTCTCGCTAATTATAGCATGGACTAAATGGGTTATCCTAGTCTTTAGTTGTGGAATCCCGACACATGCAAAATGAAGTATACGATATATATATAGCATGCAGAAGCAGACAGGAGAAACAAATACCGCATATTCAAATCGAAGCGTGATAATCTAGGGGTCAACCAAGGGTAGGTATATAAAACAACATCACAAAGTAGAAGCACACCACCTAGCTAGTCACGACTCATGACTCACATAAAAGCAAAGTGAACCCACGAAACATGAAATGCAATAGGACTCGGCTTCCTAGTGTTAGTGAATGTGATAATCGTAGCTATGCTATGTGTGTGTGTGTGTGTGTGTGTGTGTGTGTGTGTGTTTCAGTGTCAATTCATCATATGGGATCATCTCTAGGAGAGAGAGAGAGAGAGAGAACAAAAGATGAGAAGAAAAAGAAAACCACGATGGAAAACGACTCAAAAACGAAGAAAAACGTCACAAATGACGCATGAAGTGCGACTCCCCCAAGCTGAAACTTGCATTGCCCTCAATACAATAGATTTAAAAACGGGAGGGCAATGAAAATGGGGGGGGGTGCGCACGGACACAAAAAGTGAAAAACATGAAAAACACATGAACGAAACTAAAAAAATAAAGAAAAAGAAGCACTCAAATAAAAGATATAAAACACGACGAAAGGATACATAGACAAAGGCACACAACAACGACACGCGAAAACATGCACAAAAATCGATTTCCCCCTAGCTGAACATGACAATGCTAACGAAATGATATGATCGATGTGATGCAGAAATATGCAAGGGGAAGATTGGAAAAGAAAAGAAAGAAATCAAAATGCAGGAGAGACGGTGTGCTCATTCTCCTCGAAAAAGGATTGGGGTGAAATGATAGAAGGGCACGGTTGAACTTAGTATTTTCCATCCTCTCTTCCATAAGGTTTTGATGTGACAAATCAATATATTTCATGTTACTAACTCTATCTATGCAGATGTACAGCTACAACGCAAATTCATTTACATCACTCATATGATCAATGTACAAGGAGACTCTGCAAAAACAGCCTTGCTACTCAAGATTACGTGTGAAACACGTATCTACGGAATGGTGTAATTTTTACTTTTTAGATAGCTTCAGGGCCTTGGTTATATCATATCATATATCCCTAAAGCTCAAATCTACATCATCTCCTAACTCATTTTGATCCTAAGTCAAAATTCGTATTTTTAAGTATTAGCCTACTAGGATTTTTCCTAGCCTACCAAAATAGTTATATTTTGACTTGATACTTTCAGACAAGAATCTATCTGTTGTTTATTCCACGTCACCAAAATTTTGTGACCGTTTGTTACCGTTTCAAAATTGGCAGGCTACGAATTTTCCTAGCATGCCAAAATGCTTTTGGGACTGAAATTTTCCAGAACAGTTTCTGACCGTTCTCCAACGTTTCTTTCAGTTTTTGAACGTTGTGCAACGTCTCTTTTAGAGCCGTTCACAACCGTTTCTAAAACCTATAAATGGAGGGGTACCCCCTCTCATTTTCCACACACTTTCCTCTTCTTTATTCTGATTTTGTTGAAAGCAAGTCATTAATTTTCTTAAGTAATTCTGCCATTAGTTGTTCTTTTCTTATTTGTAAGAAGAAATCATTAGATTTCTTTCTTCGTTTAAGAACGGAAGAACTTGGATTTTCAACATCACTTTTGGAAAGTTGTTTGTGTTCATAATTGCAAGAAGAAATCAATAGATCTCTCTCTTCTTTTATGAACCAGAGAACTTCAAGTGTTGCGCTTCATTACATATCTTTTACATCTTGAAGTTCATCTTCTAAACACCATCCTTGAATTCATTCTCTGAAATTTATAACAAGGCTATAGGTGTTTATCTATTTCTTATTTAACAGGTTGGAATCTCTGTTTAGAGATTGTACAAAGTTTGGGACACGGGGAGTGTCGCCATTTTTGTAAGTTCGTGCTTGCGGGGCAAGTGATTATAGTGGATTGAAAATCTCTACGGGGTAGAGGACTGGAGTAGGATCACAAGGATCCGAACCAGGATAAATCTCTGTGTTTGCGATTGGTTTAATTTTTCAGCACTTGTCATTTTATTTCTGTGCCATCTTTGCAAATATTACTAACATTTTATTTGCGACAATTTTTTAATATACTCTATTCACCCCCCCTCTAGTGTATTGATCCTTACAGGCTAAAATTACATTTGGTATACAAGTGAGGTTAAGATGGCAGCAAGTTCCTCAAACATGAACGCAGTTTCACACAACTACAATCAGCATCCTGAAGGGCACTCTCAAACTCGTCCTCCTCTATTTGATGGTTCAAATTACTCATATTGGAAAATACGAATGGAGATTCATCTCCAAAGTATGAATTATGAGATTTGGGACATCGTAGAGTCAGGATACGAAAAGCCAACAACTCCTGTTGCTGATTGGACCACCAACGACAAAGCTGCAAAAATCAACAACTCAAAGGCCATGACTGCTTTATTTTGTGCTAGGGATAAACATGAGTTTAATCGAGTATCTCAGGCCAAAAGTGCTAAGGAGATTTGGCATATACTTGAGGTAACTCATGAAGGAACCAGTAAAGTGAAGGAAACTAAGATTTTCGTTTTGGTTCACAAATTCAAATTATTCAAGATGAAGGACCAAGAGACAATTTGAGAAATGAACACCAGGCATACCAATATTATAAATTCTTTAAATGCTCTTGGAAAAACTTACACTTCTCTTGAACAGGTTCACAAAATTCTTAAAGCTTTAACTCTAGTATGGCGTCCAAAAATCACCGCTATTGAGGAAGCCAATGATCTTTCCACATTAACTATGGGAATCTTATTGGTAAGTTAATGGCCCATGAAGTTACACTACAAGATGAGAAAGAAGAATCAGATCAGAAGAAGAAAGTACTTGCCTTCAACGCAATATCAGATAATGAAGATTCAGATGATGATATGGCATTTTTTGCCAAAAACTTCAGAAAATTCTTTCAGAAAGGTAAGTATAATAATTTTAAATCTAAAAATACTGATTCTTCTCTTTGCTTTAATTGCAATAAGCCAGGACATATGAAGAAAGACTGTCCACTTCTCAAAGAAAAGTTCACAACTTCGAACAATGATCAATCCAGAAGAGAAATGATGTTTGACAAAATGAAAAAGGCATTTGCAGCAACATGGGATGATTCTTCAGATGATGAAGATGATGATCTAAATGAAAATGCCAACATGTGCTTTATGGCACAAGATGATGAAGATGAGGTAAGTTCTTTTAATAACGAAGAATTACTTGATGCATTAAAAGATCTCTATTCTCGTTTCAAAAAATTGAATAGTCAACATAAATCATTGAAACAGAATAATGATGATCTCCTTTCTAAATATCAAGAATTATCATCTTCTAAAAACATTGAAAATACTTCTTCTCAAGTCTTGGATCTTAGTAAAGAGAATGATATTCTCAAAACTAAGAATTTAGAATTACATACACAAATATCCGAAATGGATAAAAGTATTTCATCACTAAAGATGAAATACGACGAGATGTCATCCAATGTTAATAAATTTAACAAAGGAAAGACTAATCTCGATGATTTGCTTAAAATTCAATATCCAGCAAATCATAGACAAGGACTGGGATATTCCAAAAAGGATATACCCAAGACTTATAACACTTCTTCCTCTTGTGGTAAAACAACTTTTGTTAAACCACAAAAGAAGAATCATGCATTTATTTACACGAAAAAAGTAAACATTCCTACTTCTTCTTCACAAAGAAATGTTACTAACATTTCAAAAACATTTCCTAGGAAACCTACTACAATTAGTATATGGGTTCCTAAGGATTCATGTTTAAAAGTTAGAAATAGTTATATTTCTCATTATATGCATTCTATTGTTTATTCTAGTGATTATCTTAGAAAGCCAAACTCCACTTGGGTTTGGCTTCCAAAAATCTAATCCCAAGGACCCTCAAAAAGGGGTACCAATGCTTAATGTTTTATCTTTCAGGTACCTAAAAAGGAAAGATGGATTTTGGATAGTGGATGTTCAAAACATATGACAGGAAATGTCAAACTACTTTCAACTGTCAAGTACAAATAAGGAGGCACAGTTACCTTTGGTGACAACAACAAAGGCAAAATCATAGGCACTGGAACAGTTGGTAATACAAATCAGCCTATCATCGAAAATGTTCTCCTGGTTGATGGTTTGAAACACAACTTACTTTCCATTAGTCAGTTATGCGATAAAAATTACAAAATAGTTTTTGAACAAAATGATTGCATCATTTATGATTCTGATATGTCATCTATTTTATTTCGTGGTAAGCGTAAGAATAATATTTATATCTTATGCATGTCTATTTCCACTAATAATCATTGTTTAATGATTACATTAGATGATACACTTTTATGGCATAAACGTTTTGGACACACAAATTTCAAAAATCTAGCACGTATTTCACAACACAAGTTAGTTAATGGAATGCCAAATATTTCTTTCAAACACAAACATTTCTGTGATGCTTGTCAACAAGGAAAAATGCATAAATCTTCTTTTAAATCAAAGGACGTTATCTCAACAAAGAGACCATTAGAACTCCTACACCTAGATTTGTTTGGTCCTTCAAGAGTAGCTTCTTTGAATAGAAGTAGATATGCATTTGTCATTGTTGATGATTATTCTAGATACACGTGGGTTATATTTTTGCAAAACAAAAATGATGCTTTTGAAGAATTTTCCGTATTTTGTAAAAAGATACAAAAAATCAAATCCTCTAACATTATCACTATTCGTAGTGATCATGGGGGAGAATTTGAAAATAAATCTTTTACCAAGTTTTGTAATGAAAATAAAATTACACACAATTTTTCTTTTCCTCGTGCTCCTCCTCAGAATGGAGTAGTAGAAAGGAAAAATAGAATTTTACAAGAATGTGCTAGAACAATGCTTTGTGATAGTAATCTACCAAAATATTTTTGGGCAGAAGCTGTCGCAACTGCTTGCTACATTATGAATAAAGTTCTTATTAGGCCATTGCTTAATAAAACTTGTTTTGAATTATTCTTTAATCGCATTCCACGTGTATCATATTTTAAAGTGTTTGGATGTAAATGTTTCATTCTTAATACTAAAGATGCACTTGATAAATTTGATTCTAAATCTGATGAAGGTATTTTTGTTGGATACTCAACACGTAGCAAAGCCTACAGAGTATACAACAAAAGAACTTCAACAGTTGAAGAATCACTTCATGTCACATTTGATGAGAATCCCTCATCTAATTCTCCCATCATTGATGATGAAGAGAATATATTACCTCTTTCTAATTCTTTAGATAATATGAAACTTGATGAAATTGATGCTACTAAACATTCTGTTGAGTCTATTTCAGATAATGCAGATCTTCCTAAGGCATTTGTACAAGTTCCAAATCATCCATCAGAGTTAATTATTGGAGATATTACAGATGGAGTAAGAACTCGTCGCCAAATAGAGCAAATGGCACATTGTGCATTTCTTTCAACCATTGAACCAAAGAACATCAAAGATGCATGTGAAGACAGTTCATGGATTATGGCTATGCAGGAAGAACTCAACCAATTTCAACGAAATGATGTTTGGGAATTAGTTCCCAGACCATCAGATCATTCAATAATTGGTACCAAGTGGGTATTCAAAAATAAATTGAATGAATCTGGTCAGGTAATTAGAAACAAGGCACGATTGGTTGCACAAGGTTATAATCAAGAAGAAGGTATTGATTATGATGAAACCTATGCACCAGTTGCTCGTCTTGAATCTATTAGAATGTTATTATCATTTGCTTGTTTTAAAAATTTTAAACTTTTTCAAATGGATGTGAAAAGTTCTTTTCTAAATGGTTTTCTTAAAGAAGAAGTTTATGTAGAACAACCTCCAGGTTTTATTCATGAAAATTTTGAAAATCATGTTTTTAAATTGAAAAAGGCTTTATATGGTCTCAAACAAGCACCTCGTGCTTGGTATGAAAGACTTAAAAGTTATCTTTTAAATTCAGGATATTCTATTGGTAAAATAGATTCTACTTTATTTATTAAAAACATAAATTCTGATATTATCATTATTCAAATATATGTTGATGATATTATTTTTGGTTCTACTAACGAATCTCTTTGTCAAGATTTCTCAAAAATTATGCAGAAAGAATTTGAGATGAGTCACATGGGTGAACTAAATTACTTCCTCGGTCTACAAATCAAACAAATGAAGGAAGGAATATTCATCCACCAAAGCAAGTACTCTAAAGAACTCATCAAACGCTTTGGTTTAGAAAGTTCTGCAGAAAAACGTACTCCGATGAGTACATCTACTTCTCTCGACAAAGATTTAAATGGTAAGAGTGTTGATCAACGTCTATACAGAGGTATGATTGGCTCCTTACTTTATCTAACTGCAAGTAGACCAGACATTATGTTTTCAGTATGTTTATGTGCACGATTTCAGGCAGATCCTAAAGTTTCACATCTAACTGCCGTAAAACGGATTATTAGATATGTTAAGTATACTTCTGATTTTGGTTTATTTTATCCTAAAACAAACACATTTGATTTATTATCATATAGTGATGCAGATTTTGCTGGTTGCAAATCGGATCGTAAAAGTACTAGTGGTACATGTCACTTTTTAGGACATGCCTTAGTTTCATGGTTTAGCAAAAAGCAAAACTCTGTTTCATTATCTACAACCGAGGCAGAATATATTGCTGCCGGTTTAGCATGTGCTCAAATTTTATGGATGAAACAAACTATTTCGGACTATGGTATTAATTGTTCCGCATGCCCTATTATGTGTGATAATACCAGTGCTATTAATTTATCTAAAAATCCTATGCATCATTCACGTACAAAACATATTGATGTACGTCATCATTTTTTAGATGATCATGTTCAGAAAGGTGATATTATTTTAAAATTTATTTCTACTGAACATCAAGTTGCCGATATTTTGACTAAGCCTTTGAAGGAAGAAACTTTTCTCAAGCTTAGAAGAAATCTGGGCATTATTAGTGCATCAGAATTTGATTTATGAGTATATTTATTTATTTTTTATTTTTGTGAATTTTTCTATAATTTTCTGGTTACTATTTCTTTTTGGCAGGCTACCAAATTTCGTAGCATGCCAAATTTAAATTTTTTTCTCTGTTCTCCGTTTTGTGACTACTTTGATCCGTGGAATTCGGATTTTTTAAAAACACTTCTCATATATTTTATTCTCAAAATCAAATTTCGTATCAAATTATTACCCGTTATCTTCCACTTTGTCTCTATCCTTGATTACTGATAATCTTTTTGGCCTTTATCCTGCCACATTGCTCCTTCTCATTTGCCTTTCCCAATATTTCATTCTTCTTCATGTTGGAACAAGACATAGCTTTCATTTTGCTTTGAAAAGAGGTATATCACACCAACTAAAGACCAAATTCGACATGGCTTTTTCCTACAGGGAAAGGTCCTCCACCAAACCGTCCTTTGTCTTTTTGAAGTCAACACCTAAGTTCTGTCAACAAGATATACTATACATTAAAGAATGCACCAATCATTCCTTTTTAAATATGTGCTTTCATTCAATTTTCTCTTACCTCTTCATTGTTGATGTTGCCTTGGAATGACCACACTCCCTTAATTTATATTTTTTTGTCATTTCTTCCAAGACGCCATTCATTTCGGTCTGACATCTTCCTTCATGATAATCAAAGAGATTCACACTCTCTCTCACATTTGGTTTGTTTGACACTTACACTTATTTTTAATTTATTTGTATGTTGACCACCCAACTACCCCTTTAAATTTGGCCTTATCTCTCTCACCATTTTCAATGCGCCTAGGGACTATAAATTTTTTTTAAAAAAAACTTTCTATCTACCATCCTTATTTTTCATTTTTTATTATTATTAATTTTAGTCTGCTTTTTACAACCCAACGGGTATTTTTCAGCCAACGGGTCTTTCGCAACTGCTTCTCGCGACTCTTCATCTTCCCATCTGTTCGGTTTCTATCTTTTGAAATTATCAGTTGTTCTCACTTCTTCAGTTTTCACAAACCGCTTTTATAATGGCAACTGATCGGTTTTCAGGCGTTCCAACTGTTCGGTCCTCTATTTATTTCGTTCCCCTTCTCTTTTATCTTTCCTATTCGATGTTTACATTTCTTCCTTTTCTAAATTTTCTTTTCTCCAATCCACCATGGCCGAATCCTCTCTCCCTTCCGCCACCGACCGTCGACTCCCAACTCACGCGGCCACGCTTCTTTCCCTGGCTCTTCTCGCTCCGCATGCGGCAGGAAGGTCCACGCATCCAAGGATGACGTCTCTCCATCACACGAGACAACCGCTGTTCTTCTCCGTCGCCTTTCTGACAAAGTTTCCGATGGTTTCGCTGGTATACAGACGCACATGAGTTCATACGATGCGACCCTGAAACATTACACCAAAGTTCTGTATCAGATTCAAGTTAACCAATCCGAACTTCGTTCTGACTTGGAAGCCAACAATATACTCCCAAATCGTCGCACTCGCACCCGCCGTTCTTCTCCTGGGTCGTCATCCTATCATCCTTGACTTCGCTTGCTTGTTCACTCTGGTCTTTTGGTTCTCTGTTTCATTCGGTTCCTTCTATCCTTGACTCCCTGTGTGTCATATGGTCCTCTTGGCTGATGCTTATTGCCCCACAGACCTTTGGTTGTGCTTCGTTTTGCTTTAATCATGGTCTCCCTAAGACTGGTGGTTCGACTCTTTTACTGCTGTTATTTTATTTTTGCATGGCTGTTGGTTTTATGTCCTTTTGCTTTGTGACAATATTGGTTCGTGTGTTAATGGGTTGACTAATTTGTACTTGTTCAATGTATCTTGGCAGTTTCATGTTATCACTATGTACCCCTGTTTGTTTAAATTTAATGTCGTTCATGTTTAATGAATATAAGTTTCTTTCGTATATATCACTCTCTGCGATTGTTTCTACATGGCCTACGACGTACACAATACTTACACAAATTTAATATAACTTTCACACACATGCCCTATTATTTGTCACAAAATTAACATTCTGTGCATTTTGTAAGTTTATTATTTGTCACATTCTGTGCTACCAATTATTCTAGCCTGCCAATTTTTATTTTCAGTTTTTTGTCGATAACAAAGGGGGAGAATGGACATATATTCAGGGGGAGTTTATATTCATATACTCAGGGGGAGTAATATTTCATTTAACTCATTAAAATATTTCAACTCACATTTTGTATTTTTTGTCATCATCAAAAAGGGGGAGAATGTTGGAACTTGGTATTTTTCATCCTCTCTTCCATAAGGTTTTGATGTGACAAATCAATATATTTCATGTTACTAACTCTATCTATGTAGATGTACAGCTACAACGCAAATTCATTTACATCACTCATATGATCAACGTATAATGAGACTCTGCAAAAACAGCCTTGCTACTCAAGATTACGTGTGAAACACGTATCTACGGAATGGTGTAATTTTTACTTTTTAGATAGCTTCAGGGCCTTGGTTATATCATATCATATAGCCCTAAAGCTCAAATCTACATCATCTCCTAACTCATTTTGATCCTAAGTCAAAATTCGTATTTTTAAGTATTAGCCTACTAGGATTTTTCCTAGCATACCAAAACAGTTATATTTTGACTTGATACTTTCAGACAAGAATCTATCCGTTGTCTATTCCACGTCACCAAAATTTTGTGACCGTTTGTTACCGTTTCAAAATTGGCAGGCTACGAATTTTCCTAGCATGCCAAAATGCTTTTGGGACTGAAATTTTCCAGAACAGTTTCTGACCGTTCTCCAACGTTCCTTTCAGTTTTTGAACGTTGTGCAACGTCTCTTTTAGAGCCGTTCACAACCGTTTCTAAAACCTATAAAAGGAGGGGTACCCCCTCTCATTTTCCACACACTTTCCTCTTCTTTATTCTGATTTTGTTGAAAGCAAGTCATTAATTTTCTTAAGTAATTCTGCCATTAGTTGTTCTTTTCTTATTTGTAAGAAGAAATCATTAGATTTCTTTCTTCGTTTAAGAACGGAAGAACTTGGATTTTCAACATCACTTTTGGAAAGTTGTTTGTGTTCATAATTGCAAGAAGAAATCAATAGATCTCTCTCTTCTTTTATGAACCAGAGAACTTCAAGTGTTGCGCTTCATTACATATCTTTTACATCTTGAAGTTCATCTTCTAAACACCATCCTTGAATTCATTCTCTGAAATTTATAACAAGGCTATAGGTGTTTTTCTATTTCTTATTTAACAGGTTGGAATCTCTGTTTAGAGATTGTACAAAGTTTGGGACACGGGGAGTGTCGCCATTTTTGTAAGTTCGTGCTTGCGGGGCAAGTGATTATAGTGGATTGAAAATCTCTACGGGGTAGAGGACTGGAGTAGGATCACAAGGATCCGAACCAGGATAAATCTCTGTGTTTGCGATTGGTTTAATTTTTCAGCACTTGTCATTTTATTTCTGTGCCATCTTTGCAAATATTACTAACATTTTATTTGCGACAATTTTTTAATATACACTATTCGCCCCCCCTCTAGTGTATTGATCCTTACAGGCTAAAATTACAGGCACGACATGAAGGGTTATTACGATGCAAAAGAAAATCCTAGATACGCTCCCCTCGCTAATGAGAGGAGACGAGATTATTCAAATCTAAACTAGAAAGCGGTAAATTTTTACACTACTGGATTAGGATACACCTGAGCATAGGCGGATCCAAGATCTGGAGTGGGGCAAGTATCTGCTCTAACTGCTCCTTCTGTGGCTCCGCTAGAAGCGATGTGCCATGTGTGCCAATGGACCCAAGCAATGCACCTCCAAGCATCCCTCGTAGGTGTCCACATGTGACCTACAAAGGACGAGGTGCATTAGTCCATGGCAAGAAATTGTTTCCCAAAATAAATGTATCCCAGAGATAGTCGCCGATAAATGATGGTAAAATATATGAAATGTGGCGAACACTCCCTGAAAATGGTATGCTATCCTCTGTGCTAGCGACGATCAAATCCCCGATCTCCATGTGAAGTTGCTCTCCAGGTGGTGACACACCGCAGCATATCTCAAGGGAAGTCGATCTTGTGTCCTGCGAGAGATATGATGTGTCAAAAATATATAAGTCTAAAGGAATAGGAAGTGAAAAGCGAGACTCAAAAGTGGAGTGAGAGTGAGTATGAAAATCTCCCTGAATAGGGGCAATATGCTCAAGTAGATGCTCAGCCGCAGAAGAAGTGGAGAGCGACGGTAAATTTAGATGTGACTCGGGCTCCATAGAGTGGACCATCGTATCCAAGCCCTCATGCACATCCTCCTCGACGATATGCTCATACTCCACCATCTGCCCAATGTCCTGAATGACATCCTCATTGTTGACCACAGACCAAGGAAGAAGCTGCGACAGAGATGGCTGTGGAGGTGGATGTGGAGTGGACCCCTCGTATGTGGTCGTGGTGTCCTCGTCCTCACGCACATCCTCCTCGCCGGTATGCATAATCTCTGTAAACTCATCGGTGCTCTCATAGGACTCATGCGGGGTATCCAAATCAAGACAAGAAGTCTCTCCCAGAGATCCTATAGAAATCACCACATCCTCAATATCATCATCAAAAAATGCTTCGTCATCCAAGTGGTAGTGATGGAAAAATGGGGTATCAGCTTGAGATGTGTCTATGGTGGCCGATGGCATGGTGGTCTCAACCATGAAAGTGGGTATATCCTCTCCTTCATCCCCTCTCCTCGGTGTAGGCTCGGTGATTGGTACCATCAAGTTTTGTAATATTTGGCCTTGGTTAAACATGGCACTTTCAAGGAGAGACACGAGGCTTGATTCTTCTTGCATTGGTGGAGGGATATAAGGTTGAGGAAATGGATGGGAGGTATTTGGGCTAAGGTTGTGGGAAAATGTTTGGCCTTGGTGTAGGGGGAGGCTCTCAAGCGTAAATGGGTAATCATAATACATGTGCACCACCATCCCACAAGTCTCACAAACCACAACTGAATAAAGATCATATCCTCCCATCTGAGCATCGAAATTTGATCTCCACATGGTTACACCAAAGATACCTGGACAACAAAAATAAGAAAACTAGAGAGGAGCGTCAATAGTACAAGAGAATAACAAAAAGATAATATAATGGTGGGGGAAAAATTTCTTGGTTATTGAATATTTTTTTAAAATTTTTTTTTGTTTGTGTTTCTATGCGTAGTCTAACGAACCCAAGCTAAGCTAATATCAAACCAAACGCCTCCCCGGCAACGGCGCCAAAAACTTAACCGACGCCCCGTTTACGGTTTGGGCACGGTGTCGTTTTACCGCAAGTGCACGGTTAGTGTAGGGTGCGAGTTTATCGAACTCAGGGAGGTGGATGGCTTGAATGGCTACTAGCCTCGCCTAGGTTGTGTGCTAGCTACGCGGATAATATGGGTGGAAGTGTAGAAAAAAAAGAAGAGATAAAATGACACGAAATGAATCCCCGCTAACACGGGCTAGAGCACTCATGACACTTGGCATTTGACTTAACCCAGGGTGAGACATTACCCCAAAAGGTGGTACCTAGCGTCCATGGCCCGATATTCCGGTCGGTGCCTAGTACGCTAGGCCTACCCGGTTTCGGACGGTGGGCATTCCCATGTCCATTAACACCCTCTGCAACCGGGAGTATTAAGGCCACAATGATAACTCCCAACATTTCATCCAAGCCGTTCCCACGCGCGAGGACTCGATGTCAACGCTAGGGGCATGAGCTATGGCTAGGGAGTCAACCGCCAAGTTTATTCCCCCTTGGCCCGACGGTCAGAGGCTGTCTTTCTCCTGCCAATGACAATGAAACACCCCCGCGTAACCCTAATGGCCAAATAGGTCGAATGTGATTTCTAGCAATACATCAAAGCGGATCTTGACTGGACAAGACACCGGACCCCAATCCCCAACACAACTAGTGTTGGATATAGACGACATGAATACACCCATGAGGGGATGTATGAGGGTATACGGACCTCAGATGTCGCGTGCACGAAAGCGTGCGCGGAGGGAACCTTTTCTCGTGTGAAAAGGACCACTCGATAAGTGGAAAAAGCCACTCGATAAGTGGAAAAAGCCACTCGATAAGTGCATAAAGGCACTTGATAAGTGAATGAAGAAGAGGATAAATGAATGTGCTAATATAGGCTAATAAGCTTATATTTAGTTATTTCCTACAATAACTACCCCTAAAGCCTATAAATAGGACCCAAGGGTAAGGCATTCATACTACACTTTCCATGCCATAAGTTTGCAAAAGGCATCTTATGTTCTTTTTCTCCCTTCCATTAAAATCCTCTTCTAAATAGAGATTTAGGCGGTGAAACTCTGCTTCAATCCTCCGTGACGAAGTATCGACCGTTGTGGCGAATCCGAGGGTGAAGTTCAGAGACTACGGTGCCGCATACGCAAGCGTAAGTCTATGTTATTATTCGATCCTAATGTCATTGTTTTGACAGGATCCTACATTGGTATCAAAGCCATACGGGTTCGCCCCGGTCAAACCGTCGCCCCGTCGAACCGATGAACGAGGCGTTGTCTTTTTCACGAATGGGTATCCTACCATTATGGATATGGTAGGAACGCTTCGTGACGGAGAGAACACAGCGGTTGTTCTTTTCACGTTAGGGTCTTCTATCATTACGGATATGGCAGGAACTCTCCGTGATGGAAAGAACCGACCGTTCATATCGCCAAGCTCGCACTCTTCATAGATGCCGAGTCTCCATTCAATAGGGAATGTGAATGTGGAGCGTGTAGTTTGCGAACTTTAGAGTATGTTATTTTTTCATTTTGGCACACGGCCATTAGAGAATAACTACTTTCTCGATGAACGGGTGTCTCATCGGAGAAGAAGATGGTGGTTATTCTCGACGGAGAAGATGACAATTTTGGTGCATGGAGGCAATGCATCCCCCCTCCCCATGCGGAGGGGGTTGGCTACAGCCAAAAACCACCACGGCCACCCCTCCGGTGGGGTGTGCGGCCAACCCCATGTAAGGGGGGTGGCCGGCCATGGCCATATGGGCCATGGCCAAAGGGCTATGGCCAGGCCATGGCCGGCCCTGGCCCTGGCCGGCCCTGGCCGGCCCCGGCCAGTGCCTGGCCAGCCTCGGCCAGGGGGCCCTGGCCGGGGGACAGGGCCCAGCCGGCCCTGGCCTCTGCCAGGGCCATGGCCGGCCCTGGTAGAGGCCAGGGCCAGGCCCTGGCCGAGGGGGCCAGGGCCCCTGGCCGGCCAGGGCAGAGGCCCTGGCCGACCAGTGAGGAACTATTGGCCGGCATTGGCCAGCCTCGGTCAGTGCCGAGCCCGGTCGAGCCCCAGTTAACCCTGTATTTGCGGGGGGAAGCTTGCATGAATGTGACATGCATGACTAGTCCATACGGAGCCGACGGCAGTTATCTGCGGTAAAATCCCTTACAGAAGGAGAGCGCATGGATCCATATGGGAGCCGGCGACGATGGCTTGCAGAAAAATCCAAAGGGGGGATCCGGCCTTGGCACGGCTACGGCGAATCCCGGCAAATGGCCAGGGATTACCGTATATTTCGCTAGTATCATAAGGGTACTAAGTTGAAATATCGTTTTTGCTTTTGAAAAATACGTTTTCAAAAACGCTTTTCCGCGGCGAAGTACTATAAGAGTACTATTATTTGATAAAGTGATGGGGAAATATTGAAAGTTACTCTAGATGGTGATTGGAAACGTAGTGACCTTTTCGATTCTAGAGTAACATCTTCAATATTTTTCGAAAGTAACTTATCAAATTATAAATATCATTCCAAGTGGGAGTTGAAATTAGAATTATCCAAATGGGATATTCTATTATCATTTCAAGTGGGAATTATATTTTAAGAATTTTTTATGCAAAGTTTTTGATCAAACCTTCGGTTTTGAGTCTTTTGCAGCATTTTAAAGGTAAAATGTCTTCCGCTTCAAAGAATATCGTCGCTGAGTTAAACAGAGGTGAAAAACTCAACGGCGATAATTACAAACAATGGTACATCAAGATACAATACGTTCTAGAGGAGCAAGAAGTGCTCGAAACTCTAAAGAACGTAATGATTGAAACTGAGTTGGGCACTACGGCCCAACACAGACGAGACAAGGAAGCTTTTAATGCTTGGTCTCGAAACAACAAGATAGCTCGCATTACGTTATTGAGCAGTATGGCCGATGACATAATGCGCATCTTCCGAGAGCATGACTTAGCCATGGACATATGGTCCAAGCTTGAGGAGAAGTTTGGTGGCACATCGGTGTCCAAACTTCGTTCTTTAACTATAAGATTTAATTCATACAAGAAACGTCCAGATCATTCCATGGGGAAACATCTGTGACATAAGGCGAATCTAATCTCAAAGTTAAAGGATGCAGGTCATGTGCTCACTGATGAGCAACAAATCCAAGCAGTCATACGTTCCCTGCCAAATGGGTGGGACCAAATGAAGATGCATCTCACTCACAATGAGAGCATCAAGACTTTCAGCGATGTTTCTAAGCACCTCTAGTTAGAGGAAGATCGGCTTGCGGTTGCCAAACCAAGTGCAGAAGTGCACATGGTTGCTAGTTCCTCACATGGGGGAAAGAAACGGAAAGATCGTTCAAAGTCTACTAATGAACGTAATAAGCAACCTGAGTCTACCAAGAAACCCAAACATAAGGGTGGGCACAAGAAATGGCACAAGAAGAAAGACTTGAAGAGGATCAAGTGCTTCAAGTGCAACAAGTTAGGTCACTAGGTGACAAGGTAACTTGTAATGATAGTTACATATGTGTTTCTATTTCAATATTTCTTGTGGAATCTAATCCATTTTGGATAATTAATTCAGGTGCCACCGACCACATAGCAAGGGACAGACGGTCCTTCGTGGAGTATCACCGGATACCCCAAGGAACAAAGTGGATTTATGTAGGAAACAACACACGTGTTGAAGTGAAAGGCGTTGGGACTTGCAAGCTAGTCTTGGACAACGGCCGCACTCTCTTACTACATGATGTCCTCTTCGCTCCAGACATTCGAAAGAATATTATATCTGTGGTCGTGTTAATGGGTCTTGGTTATAGCCGGTTTTTTCATGATTGTAAAGTGGACTTGTTTTGTAATAATTCCTTAATTGGTACTGGGTAAGTATTCAAAGGATTTATTGTATTAAATACAATGTATGACTCTTCATTTTGTAATGAAAATTTCCTTGTTACAAATTCTTCGACTTATGAGTCTGATATAATTTGTTGGCTCGCAAGGCTTGGTCACATTGGACCAACACGAATGGATAGACTTGCCAAACGTGGCCTTCTATCGAATGTTTCAAAGGTTGATATGTCGACTTGCGAACATTGCCTTGTAGGGAAATCTTGTCGCAAGCCGTTTGGAACCGGCACAAGGGCCAAGGTTCCATTACAGCTCATCCATTCGGACATATGTGGTCTGATGAATGTCAAGACAAGACGCGGGAAGTCCTATTTCATCACTTTTATTGATGACTTCACCCGATTCGGTCATATCTATTTGATATCCCACAAAAGTGAAGCATTAACCTGCTTTAAAAACTATATGAGTTTGGTGGAAAATCAATTAGATCGCAAGATTAAGGTCTTGCGAACCGATAGGGGCGGTGAATATCAATCAACAAGTTTTAAGGAACTTTGTGATGAAAAGGGCATAGTTCATCAGGTAACTATGCCTTATACTCCTCAACAAAATGGTGTTGCAGAAAGGAGGAATAGGACTTTAATGGAAATGGTCCGTTCGATGATGGCGCAAGCTAACTTGCCAATCACCTTTTGGGGTGATGCATTATTGACGGCCGCTTTCATTTTAAACCGCGTACCCTCGAAATCAGTTAGCTCCACTCCTTATGAGTTGTGGAACCAAAGGTCTCCTGACTTAAACATTTTAAAACCTTGGGGATGTGCATCCTATGCACTTATTTCCTCCCATAAGTATGGCAAACTTGGGCCACGGGGAAGGAAATGTATCTTTATACGATACGCAGAAAACTCCAAAGGTTATGTTTTCATTGGTAAGGAAGACAATGGAGGTCTAATTGAATTTGAGTCGAGGGATGTCACTTTCTTAGAAAACGAGTTTCCAAGACAGGGCGAGATAAGTCAGGACTTATCTCTATTTGAAATTAATGATCAAGAAGGATTACCTCATTCGAGTGGGAGAATTCTTGGTGAAGAAGAAAATACGTTTCAAACTTCACCAATGGATGATACGAATGACGCTAATCCTATTCCATACGGGAATAATGATCCAAGTGGGAGCATTTCTAACGACATTCCAAGTGGGAGTGATATTAGAATTGATCTAAATTCGAGTCAACAAGGGCTTGAAGAATCTCAAATACGACGTAGTAGTCGTACAAGGTTGACTCCTCTAAGATTTGAGGATGAATTTCCGCAAACCTTTATGACTTTACTACAAGATGATGACGAGCCTGCTACTTTCAAACAGGCCGTATCATGCCCTGCGAAAGACAAATGGATGGAATCGATGAAAGAGGAGTTGGAATCCATGAAAGTTAACCAAGTCTGGGAATTAGTTGACTTACCCAGAGGACGTAGAGCTATTGGGAACAAATGGGTTCTCAAGATCAAGCATAAGGCTGATGGCTCTATTGACAGATATAAAGCTCGCCTTGTCGCGAAAGGTTTTACGCAATAGGAAAGGATAGACTACGAAGAGACCTTCTCACCTGTTGTCCGTTTTACCTCGACTCGCCTGATTCTGGCTATGGTAGCTTGCTTAGACCTCGAATTACATCAGATGGATGTAAAGACTGCTTTTCTCAATGGATAATTGGACGAGGAGATCTATATGGAACAACTAATAGGGTTTGTAAAAGAAGGAAACGAATATAAGGTTTGTAAACTTCGTAAGTCCATATATGGTCTTAAACAATCCTCGAGGCAATGGTATATACAATTTCAAGAAGTTGTCTTATCAAATGGTTTTTCCATGCTTGATGAAGATAACTGTGTATATATCAAGAGTATTAAAAGCAAGTATGTTATTATGTCTCTATATGTAGATGATATTTTAATAGCCGGAAATGACAAGGGATTTGTGAGAAATATCAAGGCTTGGCTTTCATCAGTTTTTGAGATGAAAGACATGGTAGAAGCCGCATATATGCTTGGAGTTAAGATTTCAAGGAATCGTTCGAAGAAACTTCTTTCTCTTTCACAAGAGACTTATATAAAGAAGGTTCTAGAACGTTTTAATATGCAGGACTGCAAGTCCATTGATACCCCTATAAGCAAGTGCGATAATTTTGTCTGAAATCATGTCCAAAGAACCAAAAGGAAAAGGAAATTATGGAAAAAGTTCCATATTCCAGTGCAGTTGGTAGTCTTATGTACGCTATGATGTGTACAAGGCCGGACATCTGTTTTGCCGTTGGAATGGTAAGTCGTTACCAATCCAATTCAGGGCAAGTACACTGGAAAGCGGTTAAGAGGATATTGCGGTATCTTAAGGAAACTGCGGACTATGCTTTATGCTATCAAGGAGATGCCTTGAGGCTTGAAGGCTACACTGATGCTGATTGGGCGGGTGATCTCGATGAGCGACGATCGACCTCAGGATATATTTTTCTACTCGGATTTGGTGCAATATCCTGGAGTAGCAAGAAACAATCCTGCATCGCACTTTCAACTATGGAAGCCGAGTTTGTAGCATTTAGCATGGCAGTCCAAGAGGCTGTTTGGCTTAGGAAATTCTTAGACAGACTAATTGATGCAAGTGACTCAGGTGTTGTACCAATACACAGCGACAGTCAAGCATCTATAGCATATGTCAAAGATCCAAAATGCCATTGTAAGACCAAACACATTGATATCCGCTACAAATTTGCAAAAGATTTTGATAAGACCAGGAAGGTAGACATAAGGTACATATCTACGCATGAGATGATAGCGGATCCGCTTACGAAGACGATCCCCAGAGATGTGTTTTACAAACACTTATCATCTCAAGGGTTGCGTAAGAGCTGAGTTGTACAAATGTAAATTCCCATGTCTGTAAAAGATCAAAATTTAATAAAAGAATAAGTTCTTTTTAACATTGCATATGAATTTCTTGGAAATGTTTGTATACATTTTTTAAATCTCAGCTGGTTTTTTAGTATGTCGGACAGATTAAGGTTGGCTCTCTCACATGAGCAACCGCCTTTATTATATCAGACGGATAAAATAAAGATGAGACCTGTTTAAAGTCAAAATCGTCAGACGGATGATTTAGAGTCATGACTTAAACAAAATGGTCGTATGAAAGATCTGCATCATATGGATGCTTACAAAAGATCTAATAGGATTCTTAAATCCTATCTGTCTTATGCGGGATGTGGGTCCAGAAGATTATTTGAGTAGTAAAAGGGACTCAAAATCAGACATTGTGGTGTCTGATCATCATCCTTACAACATCATTAAGACATACGCTCCCTGGGAAAGGAGTGATGTTGTAATACGTATTCATACTACGTATTCATTTTGACCATTGGGTTAGAATAGTAATTGTGTTTACTATTATGTGAGACCCAAAGACCACATGGGTCTTAACTCATTACCCTTATGGACTCTAATTGGTTCCTTTAGATTTGACTGGGTGATTGCTATCTTAGCATGTTGCTTATGGACTATGGTTAATTCGGTCCGGCGGGGCATGTTAGAAAAGCAAGTCAAGTCAAGATCAAAAGGATCGCAAAAAGAGGAAGATTAATTTCATATTCACATTTGGACTTTAGAGATTCAAAGCTGGCCAGCCAATTGTAATCCAGATGGGATTCAATTGTTGAATATAAAGTATAAGAAATGTGAAGAAATAATCTAGGGTAAAGCATGCGTTGATCTACTCAACTTTGCACCTCGAGGAGTGTTGTGTATCTCTAACAAGTGCACAACAGCGGACTCTATGCGTATGACGGTCACATGGCCTATTTCTCGGTATGATAAACAGAAGAGTTAAAGGAAAGATGTTTCCTTACAATCCCCTCAAGTGTGAGTGGGAGATGTTAGATATGGACGACATGAATACACCCATGAGGGGATGTTTGAGGGTATACGGACCTCAGATGTCGCGTGCACGAAAGCGTGCGCGGAGGGAACCTTTTCTCGTGTGAAAAGGACCACTCGATAAGTGGAAAAAGCCACTCGATAAGTGGAAAAAGTCACTTTATAAGTGCATAAAGGCACTTGATAAGTGAATGAAGAAGAGGATAAATGAATGTGCTAATATAGGCTAATAAGCTTATATTTAGTTATTTCCTACAATAACTACCCCTAAAGCCTATAAATAGGACCCAAGGGTAAGGCATTCATACTACACTTTCCATGCCATAAGTTTGCAAAAGGTATCTTATGTTCTTTTTCTCACTTCCATTAAAATCCTCTTCTAAATAGAGATTTAGGCGGTGAAACTCTGCTTCGATCCTCCGTGACGAAGTATCGACCGTTGTGGCGAATCCGAGGGTGAAGTTCAGAGACTACGGTGCCGCATACGCAAGCGTAAGTCTATGTTATTATTCGATCCTAATGTCGTTGTTTTGACAGGATCCTACAACTAGTGTGTTGTCATACGAATTGGACTCAGATTGCTAGAAATCTCCATTGACACATTTCATTGAACACATGCCATGCAACCAAGTCAAATGTAGTTTTCCAAGCATCAATCCTACCCTAACCCATATTAGGGTTCATCAACACTACTCAATGGTGAAGAACATAAAAACAAGCAAAAGAAATGACATATAAACGTTCACCATCAAGCAAAATAAACACAATACAAAACAATAGAAAATAGGAGGAAGAAATACTTATCTTGAGTTTGAATCTTCAATCCAATACAAGATTTATTAAAATAGAAAATATAATCTAACCTAATCTAAAACTCCCAAGAAAGGGGAGGAAAAGTTGTTGAAAAAATAGTGGAAGATGCTCTCCAAGTCATGCCCCAAACTCTAATATATAACCCCTCCAAAACCCTTAACAGTTCGGGTTCGAAACCCACTCAAAACTGCTAAAACAAGCCCACCCGATCGGATGGAAGTTCACCCGATCGGGTGGACAGAAACAGTGACTCAAAACGGCAGAAAATGGTCTCACCCGGTCGGGTGGAAGTTCACCCGATCGGGTGAAGTGCAATTCCAGACAGCACCCAATTTCAGCACATAGCCGCGCTCAGAAAATTCCAGAAAAATGTAGAAAAATCGGATTTGGGCATGCGACCTATCGTTGGAAAGATAACGACGATGCCGAAGCTAGAAAAATAAGAGATCATCCAAAATCCCTCTGGAATAATAGCAGATCTTCAATGAGTGCATCAGCAGCGTGCAAAAGCGGAAGAAAAGGCCACCCGATTGGTTGAAACATCAACCGATCGGGTGAGCCGCTTGTTGCTTTGGCCATCGGGCTTTATGAGCTTCAATCGGTCACTGAGGAGAGCGGGTGGAGCTGTCGGTTCGATATTTGAGGCGATGCGGCTACATATGAACCGATCGGGTGAGATGTCCCCCGATCGGTTGGAATTCAGCTCCAAATTCCCGAGAACTCAGCTGTGTTCAACCGGTCGGTGAACTGGTCGGTTGATCTTCACTTTGCTTCAGCTTCTATCCAGGTCGGACACGCGTGCATCACCCGATCGGTTGGCTGTGTCCAACCGATCGGGTGGGGGCTGAAAGATGGCAATCTTGGTCGTTTGACCCCCTGGATCGCGCATGACTCATCCCATTGCTCCGGGGACTCATGATATCTTCATTATATGTCCCAAATGCTGGAAATCTCCTGCATTCACACAAAAAAGACAAAGAAAACGGGTACGGAACGACGGAAAACAGTGGAAAATCACAAAGAAGACGTGCGTGAATATATGAAATATAAACGCACGTCAGTCCTCCTCCCAATACACCACGTGCACTTTCACTGGCCCCTCCCCCACCTGTTATCCCCCCTGAGGACCCAATGTTGGGCCCGCATGGGTATCAATTTAGGAACCAGGAGCACAAAGACTTTTACCATGGACTTGATGCTCGGGGGCATCTGTCGACCAAGTTTGCACACACCCAATCGCTTATCGATCTCGGTGTCTTCACCGAGGTCGAGACTCTTTTCGTGAACCTAGGTTGGTTAGCCTTCCTGAACACCACCGCGGTGTCCTACCCGTCCCTCACTCTTGAATTTCTTTCCTCACTCGTTTGTGAGTCGGGGTCGACCGTCATTTTTCGGATGCGTAACAAAACCATCCGCACTCACCTGAACACAATTAATGATATATTTGGTTTTCCCATCCTTGGGGACGACGCTATCCGACACTACGGATACCCGCCCGAATTTGACGTCGATAACTTTTGGTTCCGCCTCACCATACTCCCTCGCTATCCCCGAGGTAAGGACAAGGCCTCCTCAATCATCCATCCTATATTCTGTCTGGCTCATCGGATCATATCCTCCGCATTTTTCCCCAGTGATGAGTCAGGCACCGTGATCATCCCTGATCTTTTTATTCTATGGGCCATGACTTTCTCCTTCGTTCGTGATGATGATGGGATTAGCTTTAGGGCCCCTACTGTCCCCGTCCATGCCGGCGACTGGCTTATTTATAAGCTCCTAGAGATTAGTCGGGCCGGCAAGGGCAAGATTTGTTGTGGGGGAATAATCACTGTCATTGCTTCTTACCCCCAATTTAATATCAACATCCCCCGTGGTCTTCCCGTCGCTGCAGGACCCTCACGTCTAGATCTTGATGTCCTCGGCATATTCATATGATTAAGACACGTCCTGATCGTCGTTTCGAATTAAACTACGGCCACCCCCCCTCGCCCCTACACCATTCTCCCCAACCCCGCTCGCATGAATATTACTGTAGTGGCGGATTGGACTTTTCCACCCGATCCCGAGTTTCTTGCGGGGTTGCACCTTCCTTTCTTTCCCCCGGACGCACGCAGACCACCTTCCCCTGCCGCCCACTTAGGTGAGCAGGATATTCCTGCGTCCCGGGGAGATATCGGGGCTGGCTCGAGTCACACCACCTGTGCTCCTGGCCCTATCACTGCTGAGGATCTTTCTGCGGCCATCTCCGGCATTGTGTCCAGTGCCGGCATGACCACTGCCGCCGGCACTACTTCCACATCACTTCCCGGCACCACTTCCGCTTCATGACAGTTCACTTCTTTTGGTCGCCGCCATGCCTCAGCTCGCCTTGCTCTCGAGGCCGAGGTCGCTGCTCTCCGTGATCTTGCAAGGTCCTCTGTCCCTTGGACCCATCACCATCCTCCTTTCTCACTCACCCACGTTTCCTCGCACTTGAGAGGAACGTGGCCGCCATCCTCCGCCTTCTCACTCACCTACACGGACCACCACCACCTACACCACATCCCTCCCCACCACCTTCACCACCTCGACGATCGTCACCTCCCCCGTCACATTCTTCTCCTCCACCATCCCACCCATCCCCATATCCTTCACCCCCACCTAGGCGATCATCCCCCCTCCCACATCTATTCCCATCCATGTTTCCACGACTCCTCTAACGACCACTTCTGTCGCCCCCATACCACCTCCTCCCTCCTCCTCCGTTACTGCCTATGTGTGCCGCAAGAAATTACAGGTGCGCTCCAGATCTCTACCACCGCCACCCACTACCGTCACCATCACACCTTCTCCCCCCATTTCTATCCCTTTTACCACCGCCTTGATCGCTGTACTTCCACCACCACCCACCTCCACCGACACTTCACCCATCATTCACACCCCCACTGCACCTATTCCTCCACCTCATTCCCCACTTCTCCGCACACCCCCTGCCTCCCCCGACCACCCATCCACACCCTCTTCCGAGGAGGGCGAGGACTCCCCATCTCTTGCTTTTTGATTTCATGTTGTTTTCTGACCTCCCCCTTGCATAGCTCTGCATTTCCACGATCACATCATCTTGCTAGCATTGTCACGTCTAGCTTGGGGGAAGTCAAATTCTTCTGTATGCTGTCGTGTTTTATTTTTCTTTGTGTGTTTGCTTATTTTGTCGTGTCGTGTGATTTTCCCTTTTTATTTTTTTTTATTTTCTATTTATATGTCATGTGGTGTCCTTTTTATTTTTATTTCTTATTTTCAGTCTCGTTTGTGTGACTTTCTTGTTTTTCGTGTCTTTTTGTGTCTGTGCGTATCCCCCCCATATTCATTGCCCTCCCGTATTTAATTCTATTGCATTGAGGGCAATGCAAGTTTCAGCTTGGGGGAGTCGCACTTCGTGCGTCATTTGTCTCTTTTTCTTTGTTATTTGAGTCGTTTTTCTCCATCTTTTTCTTTTTCTTTTTCTTTTCTTCTTTTTATCTCTTTCTCCTAGAGATGAACCCTATGATGAATTGCCACAAAATCTCACACACCTAGTATGGCATCGATAATCACACTCACTAGCCCTAGGATATCGAGTCCTCTTGCATTTCATGCATCGTGGGTCCACTTAGCTTTTTGTGAGTCGTGCGTCGTGCCTAGCTGTGTGGTGTGCTTCTGCTTTGTGATTTTATTTTATATACCTGTCCAGGAATGACCCCTAGATTATCATGCTTCGATTTGAATATGCGATATTTATTTCTCCTGTCTGCTTCTGCATGCTTTATATATATCGTGTACTTCATTTCGCATGTGTCGGGATTCCACAATTAAGGACTAGGATAACCCATTTAGCCCATGCTCTAATTAGCGAGAATAGTTTCCTTTGCCCAAGTGTTTAGAATCTGATTTCTTTTTTGTTTTACTTGGTGCAAATCCCCTCGTCGTGTACCGTTCTCCCACTTGGGAGAGTGCACATGTGTATAGCCAAAAACCCAAAAATCCATAAAAAAGAGAAAAGAAAAGAAAACCCCAAAAAGAAAAGAAAAAAAAATTTTATAGCCAAAAAGCCAAAAAAATACAAATACCCAAAAGCCCAAAAAAAATTCCCGTGTGAATATTTTTTCCTACTTGCCGAGAATAAAGGGAAGGCGAGAACTTGCACCGAGTGTTCTACTCCACATCATCTCAACCCCCATCGGTTTCGAAAACACTTGGCTTAGGAACTTTTTAGCTATTATCTAGGATATAGTGTGGTGATTTCCTTAACCCTAGTTGTGGAGTCCCTGACGCATGATCTGTTTCGATTCTCTCTCTATTCTCATGCATGCTTGAACTACTATTATTCACCGCTTTATTCAATTCGAATCGATATTTGGGTCATTTCTTGGATTTGTGTATATCGAGCTTTATCGCACATCGTAGATAGCGACACGGACTGCTAGCACACGACCACACTCACTCGCGCTTCACCGCGTGGGCCCACGGCATTTGTCTGGACTCGTATTCCTTGGTTTAGTGATGTGATTTGACGTTTGCTTGCTTGGTGTGTCTTTTTTGATTTTGTTGGCCCTGACGGGCGATCTAGGATATAGAGTTTTCTTTTTCTCTCTTTCTCTTTATTTTCTCCCTCCGAGCTCCTACTCTCACTCGTCTTCCTCGAGGACGAGGACGAGTTCAGCTTGGGGGATTTTGACGTGCGTTTATATTTCATATATTTGCGCACGTTTTCTTCCGTGTTTTTCCGTATTTTACCGCCGTCTTATATTCGTTTTCTCGTGTTTTCTTGTTTTCTTTCACTTTTCCGTGATTTTCGTCTTTTTCAGGAGTTTATTGGCATAGGGGATATAAAACAACGATATCATGAGTCCCCGGAGCAATGGGAGGAGTCACGCATGATGGATGCGTGCACCACCCGATCGGGTGATGCATGTGTGCACCACCCGGACACAAGTTGGAGCGACCAAGAAGTCACCCAGTCGGTTCAGTGACCGGTTCAAACGCCCCAACTCTCTGGAATTCTGACGATGAATGCCAACCGATCGGGTGACTTTCACCCGATCGGTTCACCTGTAGCCGATTCTCCAAAGCCACGACATGGAGAGATCAACCGACCGGTTCACCCGACGGCACGAAGATCCAACCGATCAACTTCAACCTTCAACCGACCGTGCTGTGGTGACCGGGTGGAAATCTATACTGCGCTGCCGAAGAAACGAAGCAGGTCACCCGATCGGGTGACTTTTCACCCGATCGGGTGATTTCGTATTTTATATATAGGACCCCTAGGTTTTCCAGAAACGAGAGTTGTTATTTTTTGCTGTTTTTTCTCTCTCTTGACGGCTGTAATTTTTCAGATATTTGTAAGTTTTCCGATCTTTGTCAAAATTTAATATAGTGTTATTAGCATTGCTCTTACTGCTTTTTAATCGCCTGATCATGATTTTTACGGTCGATTTCTATTTAGATCGCTTTTTACTAAATATGTGTGAGTAGTTCCCAAATCTGGGATTTTGGCAGAAACCCCTTCGTGAGTTCTTCCCGATGCATCCATAGGTCTAGGAAATCGATAGGGATTAGGAATCTAACGGTTACGCGGGTGTTTTATTGTCATCGGTGGGAAAAAGACCGCCTTTGACCATTGGGCCAAGGGGGAATAAACTTGGCGGTTGACTCCCTAGCCATAGCTCACGCCCTTAGCATAGACGTCGAATCCTAGCGCGCGGGAGCGACAGGATGAGACGTTGTGAGTTATAATTGTGAGCTTAGTGCTCCCAGAGTCGGTCAGTGTTAATAGACATGGGAGTGCCCACTGACTGAACCCGGGAAGTCCAGCGTATCATCCTGGGCACCGACCGGAATATCGGGCCCATGGGACGCTGGTACCACTCTTAGAGGCAACGTCTCACCATTAGACACTAATTCCGACCGTTATCCTACCCGTAGGCCGTACCGGCGAGAATCGCACGATAGGGTGGAAACCAAAGTCCCGGGTTTTCCCTTTATATTGTCTATACCTTGCATTCCATTTACTGTGACAACCCATCATTCGATTCGAGCTAGCTCGCCCATGGGGTGAATTTGATCCTCTTTGACACAAGCACATCCACGCCTCACTGAGTTCGACCCCCAAGCCACACTACAACACCGTGCGCTTGCGGTTACAAATATTTAAATCTCACACCCCCAATCCTATCATTGCACATCAAAAACACGCATAAGCGGGGGGCGTCAAACACGTACACAAAGTCTGTTGTCATCGTGATAATCGGTAACCTACATCTACAAATACATTTAACATGGAGGATAATCCTTTATAATATTGACCCTTTGAGGTAGCACAGAAGATGCGTAGCTCCGGTCTAGTAACGCGCTACAGGCACTGCACTGTATCTGCCTAACAGATTTAATGCCAACTCTATATAGAGAAGCGTGGAGTTGGCCAGATACATGAGTGTCCCAAAGACACTCAAGTAAGGAACTTCAGGACTTAGGATATCATTCCCCTCTTCCAGCGAACGAAAGGAGTCGATATGTACATCCATACAACCAATAGTTGTATTTAGTGGATTACAATTGTCCATGTTTCTTCATCAAATTCGGGTGTATGAAGTTAAATGTCAAATGATTTTATTCTTCTGGATGTTATTTTCATCTTTTGTATGATCATCTTCTGGATGATAGTTTCATCTTCTGGATGCAAGTTTCATCTTCTGGATGGAAAGTCTGTAAGCCAAGATTTTTGCCTAGGTATTTTATATCATGCAGATATTTCGGTTTTCTCTTCAGGAGATCCGATGAGATTTGAGTCATTTACAAATATTATCTTAAATCATTTTCATTGCTAATTTAAAGATGCAAAGGCAATCTGTACAAAGAGTCCTTATATTCATAAGGAATTTTCTTGGTTGTATTTTATATTTTTCATAGAATAGACGTCTCAGAGTCTATTCATGCAAGTAAGAAATTATGAATAAATCCATAAGGGTATGATGTCACAATATCCATATCAACAAAAACCAAAAATTTTCTTTGCTAATCGCAGGATTTTCGCAAACATAACCAGGGAACCCGATGCATTAGTTTTATTTGTAAGTGAGTCAAGCTCATCTTCCTTGATTACTTCTTGGTTTCAGCGAAATGAACCTCTAAGCTATAGCACATCGCTTTTAGCAAGCAATTTTATTTATTTATTATTTGTGTTTATTCAATACTTATTAAACCCACAGGTTTTATATCTTTTGATATCAGGACTTCATGTCCAAAACACTTCATGTTTCATAAGAGAGTCCAGCTCAACTTATTATTGCCTCGTTCCACATTTTTGGCCAATCTCTATATTTGCTTCAGGAAACAGAGTGTGGAACGATATTTATAATTGTCATTAAAACGGCAAAATGAAATGTGAGTAAATGTCGACAAGTTTGTTTTGTATCCAAAGACATCCTCATATACGTACATTATTCAATAATATTTCAAAGGTCGTAGGTTCGAGACCTGCATCAGCCACCACAAAAACCTGTAATGCTCTGCTTCCCAAAAAAACAACGAACGCGAGAACATTACTAAGGTTCGCATGAACTAGAGCGATGGAGCTCGAGTTCATTCAGCGTATGTGACAACAACCGTGCAGAATTCTTGCATGCATTAAGATCAATAAGAACATTCATATAATTTTAAAGCCACATCTGGAGTTCATACATGAAATAAAATGACAAGGCCTCGGCATGGCCTTAGGAACTACAACAAGCAGCATACCCTAAAACAAGTACTAAGCAAAACTAAAAGAAAGCAGCAACAGTACAAGTCTCTAGTCCTCCACAGGGAGCGACTCCGAGTCAACAACAAACTCCTGGCTATCTGGGTCAGTCGTCTCAAACAACTCCTCATGGTATTCCGGCTCGTGATATGACATACATTCCAAAAACACGAATGTATGTTAGCAAGGGTCTAGTAAAAGTAAAATGACCCAAGGCAAGGTGTAGGAATACTAAACAATTTATGAAGTACTAACAGTTTTAATATCAGAGTTATGTGATTAATCAATAGCAAAGTTATAAGCATGTCAATTTTAAAATAAGGTAAATTATTTCTAAGCATGGCAGTTCTAAAGAATTTAAAACGAGCACTAATGAACATGACATTCTACAAATAGTATAATACTATTAACATGGCAATTCTAGTTAACAACTGAAGTAACAATAATGAGTTCAAGTTCAGTGTCAATGTTTTCTATCATGCATAGGGTTCTAGCCTTTAAGACGTGGTGAGTGAATCGCTTCTTCTCCCAGGGGTACAACCATGATTGACGCTACCCCTTGCGGGTGGTGCTCTTGAAGAGAGGATCCTTTCACACGCTTAGTGGCCGCTCAACCCTAAACCTACCCAAAAGTTGTGTTGGAACACGAGCCAGCCTAAACGAGTTGCACGAGTTCACGAATTCAATATTTCACCTTTGAGGCTCACGAATTCACGAATTCAAGATTTCAAGATGTTCTACTAATGTCCATTCTAGCAACGTGTGTACAAGTAAGATGTGAAGCATATGATTATATCAAATTCAGCATTTTCATGGATTACAACATTTTAAAACAAATTAAACAATGAATTTAATTGGTTGTTTATTAAACATATTGCAATCAAATATTTTTCGTTATCTACTCTTAAATCTTAAACATGCGATATTTTATGTCAATATGTCACATATTAAGTATAGTTTGTCATGGTACTTTTTGTGAACATCATTTCACGGGTCAATTTCTTGTTATTCAGCTTTAAGTGAAAAAAGACAATTTAAACATTAAACTTCAATAATTTATACCAATTCGCACATTTGCCTGATTTCGATTAACTTGGTGTCTTGGGTTCGTCTTAACGAGCACTACGCTACGGTACGACGGGTTCTCTGATTTGATTAAACATGTATCTGAATTAGGTTGGTTCCAACGTATTAAAATATTAAACAAACCTTACGACGTCTAATAATCCAGTTTTTATTAGATTTTCTATCCTAAGATGTGGGTTATAGATTAGTGATAGAGTTACTAACCGTTGACGCAGCGAAGGGGTAGCAGCGGATCTGAGCATGGGGAGTGAGGTCTGTCGGGGTTCTATACAGCAGGGTGGCACAGACAGCGTTGATGGCAGGCAGGTGGAGGCTGCCGGGGTTCTGGGCGGTCTGCGGCGAGAGTGAGGCTGCCAGCGGGACTGCAGCGATGAGATCTGTAGTGAGTCGGGGTAGGGTTTCGCAGTGGGGAAGGAGCGGCTGTTGGCGTGCGGATCTGCAGGGCTGGTGGCCGTCGGTGTGGGTTGCCAGAGAGGCTCTGCACGAGGAGGAGATGGCCATTGGATGGGGATGCACGCATGGAGGAGGAGCCCGGTCTGTTTGCAGATCGAAAGGGGAGAAGGGGTTAGGACACCGGGAAGAGGAGGTCGCCGGAGGGGTGGCCTGGGTTGGAGAGGCATGGGCAATTTTAGGGTTTCGAGGTAGGGCTTTGTGCGGCTAAGAATGGAGAGGAGAGACCATGTGTGCGATTGTTTAGAGATGGGCTTAGGGTTTATTTTTTGGGTTTTAATGTAGGAAGTGTGCGTAAGTAAGAGCCCTGGGTTTATTGCTTTGTGTTCATTGACAATTAAAGAAAATCAAAAGAAATAAAAGGGGGGACCCCAATGGAAAGTGGCGGCTGGGTTGGGGGGAAGTTAGGGTTTAGATTAAAAAATGGAATGTTTTGATGAAGGGAAATAAGGCTAATGTAAGTAGGGAAGTTTGAATAACGAAAATAATAATTGGGAGAGAAATCATGTGATTTAATAGCTATTATCATGGTTAAAGTCTCCTATCTAAAAATGGAAGGGGGATTTGAATTTGAAATTTGAATTAATTATATGATGAGGTCAATAGTAATATATACACATATAATTATAACTAATGGTAATACGTATTAAAATATGTACGTAAAGCGAATACGTATACGAATAAGCATATCAATAATACGTAATATGAATACATATATAATTACAGATACGAAAATCACAAGACAAGATAAAATACGTGCAAAATACGTATTATAAAATACTGACCGTTACATCATACCCACCTTAAGAAAAATTTCATCCATGGAATTCCTAACAACTAATGATCGGGGAATAGATGTGGGTAGTGCTCTCTCATCTCGTCTTTCTGCTCCCAGGTGGAGTCTCCTGGAAAGCCACGCCACCACATCACTCTAACAAGAGTGACTGTCTTGTTCCTGAGTGTCTTCTGACGTCCGTTAAGGATCTGCACTGGCAGCTGCTCATACGTCAGATCCGATCGAACTGTAATCTCAGAGTAGTCTACAGCGTGAGATGGGTCGCTGATGTAACGATGGAGCTGAGACACATGGAAGACATCATGAACTCCCTCTAAGGATGGTGGCAGTGCTAAGGGATAAGCTACTTCTCCCACTCACTCTAGCACATCAAAGGGTCCAATATATCTCGGACTAAGCTTGCCTCGCTTACGAAAGCGGATCACCCCTTGATTCAGGGAGATCTTCAGGAACACATGATCTCCCGGTTGAAATTCCAAAGGGCTTCGTTTAGCATCCGCCTAATGCTTATAACGGTCCTAAACGATCTGAAGCTTGTCCCTGATATCTCGCACAACATCTACCGCTTCAACTATTATATCTGGTCCTAATAACTCTTTATCTCCAATGTCATCCCAACTCAGTGTCGATCGACATTTTCTCCTGTAGAGAGCAGCAAATGGCGCCATGCCAATGCTCACCTGATAGCTATTGTTGTAGGAGAACTCCACCAGATGCAGATGATCCTCCCATGAGCCTTTGAAATCCAGCATGTAGGCTCTCAGCATATCCTCCAAAATCTTAATGGTCCGCTCTGACTTGCCATCCGTCTGTAGGTGATACGCAGTGCTGAATTCCAGACTGGTACCCAGATTGGTCTACAGTCCAGGACTGGGATGTGAACATCATATCTCGATCTGATACAATGCGCACAGGGACTCCATGAAAGCGTATGATCTCCTACATGGCATAATTCACATCACAACTTGTACTAGAAAGAAATTATAAAGGTATGAGTTAGGTCATTACCTCCATATACTTCCTTGCCATTATCTCTGTGGATTGCCCCACTCGGAAAGGTATAAAGTGCGTAGACTTGGTCAATCGATCAATGACGACCCAGATTGCGTTGTTCTGTTGGTGCTCCAAGATAAGCCAGTCACGAAGTCCATCGTGATGTGCTGTCACTTCCACTTCGGAATCGACAGAGGCTGTAGCAGTCCAGTAGTGCGATGATGGTCAGCCTTCACTTGATGACACATAAGACATTTGGCAACGCTCCATGCTACGTTTCTCTTCATCCCGTGCCACCAAAAATTCTGATGAAGATCCTTGTACATCTTTAAACCACCAGGATGAATGGAATAAGGTGAACTGTAAGACTCATTCATCAATTCCTCTATTATATCTCCTGCAAGTACGTAGATCCTACTGCCATATCTCAGGGATCCATCCTCATGAATAAGGAAGTGAGTCCGGAGTCCTGTTTCAGCCTGCTCTCTGATCTTCTGCAACTTGACATCTCCATCTTGAGCAGTCTTGGTCCGATCTACAATCGTCAACTGAATCTGCATGTTCATCAACGATGAAGTGACTCCCTATAGAACAGCTTCAACATCTAACTCCCATAGATCCTGATGTAACTTCCACTGAGCTGTAAGAATCATCACCCCTGGAAGTCGACTCAAAGCGTCAGGTATGACATTCACCTTCCCCAGATAATACTGAAGGTCGATGTCGTAGTCAGCCATCAACTCCAACCATCTACGTTGTCTCATATTCAGCTCATTCTGAGTGAATATGTATTTCAAACTTTTGTGATCAGTGAAAATTTTCACTTTCTCACTCAGTTAGAAATGTCGTCAGATCTTCAATGCAAAGACGACAACAGCTAACTCCAAGTCATGGGTCGGGAAGTTCTTCTCATGGACCTTCAACTAACACGAAGCGTAAGCAACCATATGTTTGTGCTGATGTAGAACACATCCAAGGCCTTTGCCTGATGCGTCACAGAATATCTCGAAGGCTCCACTTCTATCTGGTATAGCCAATACCTGTGCAGAAGTTAGCGTCTCCTTCAGAGTACAAAAGGCCTGCTCACAAGAATCAGACCAACTAAACTGAACATCCTTCCTTGTCAATCTCGTCATAAGCTCAGTTATCCTCGAGAAGTCCTTGATGAATCTACGATAATATCCTGCCAATCCAAGGGAACTCCTAATGTCTGATGTTGATCGAGGTGTAGGCCATTCACAGACTGCTTTGACCTTCTCCGGATTCACTAAAATGACGGCTCCTGATACTACATGCCCAAGGAATGCAACTCTGTCCAGCAAGAATTCGCATTTGCTGAAGTTGGCATATGGACTATACGATGAAGCGTCTCCAAGACCATCCTCAAATGCTCAGCATGCTCCTCCTCGCTCTTCAAGTACACTAGGATATCATCTATAAAAATCACCATGAACTTATCTAGGAAATCATAGAAGATAAGATTCATGAGATTCATAAACATAGCAGGAGCGTTGGAAAATTGATTTGCCCAGTACATGGGGAGTAATGGAAAAATTGCATGACTTAGGAAAAGCTCTTGTAATTGGGGTAAGCAATTTTTCTTCCAAGAAGTTGGGAGATTTGATTGCTATTGCACGTGTGGTACCACCAGTCAACCAGATGGAATGCCACCCTTGTTGGCAATACCAAGCTTGAAGCATTTTGTCAGAGAAATGGTGTTCACCTCTCTATGTATTCCCCATTGGGTTCACCTAGAACCACATGGATCAATAGCAATGTCCATACAAACCCAGTTGTAAATATGATTGCAGAGATATTGGAAAATCCCCTGCCCAAGTTGCTTTATGATGGGGGCTCCATTTGGGTCATAGTGAACTGCCTAAGAGCACCAGCGAAGCAAGGATTAAGGAGAATCTTGATCTGTTTGACTGAAAATACCCATAAATTCCCAAAATTACCAGAATAATCCAGAAAATTCTGGAAAAATTCTGGAAAATTCCAGAAAAATCATCGAATAAAATGGGAAAGAATGTAAGGACCTGTTCTCGGGGCCCATTACTTATTTGATATTTGCGCAGGTCCTGCAGTTAACCAGTAAAATCAAAATAGCCACGATGCAGAGATGTACAAAAATACCCAAATAGTGTCCAATTATTACATTCCATATTTTACAAATGGTCCAAACAATGTACATGAAAGGAAGAAAGTATACAGCTGAAAATAGCTCTGAAAGCTGCGGTCTCAGGGTCGAACTCTGTCGCTATTAACTCAAGAGCATCTACCTCCATATGTACGTCGTCTGCGGTACCATGAAGATGAAACCGTAGGTAAGTCACAACAATTCTAGCAATAGAAAAGAAGCAGTGCAAAGTATGGAACAAGCTATAGTAAACAAAAGATGGTCATGCATGTGCAAAAAGTAAAGTACAAGCAGACATGTATGTAAGAGCGATAAGTAAAGTACTGGTGGCTGCTCAAGTGTGGTAAGTAATGTGCGGGTAATGCATAAAGTAAAGGTGACTGTGCAAGTGCAAACGTAACGTACAAGAGCAATAACTATGGCATGGAAAATGGTAGCAACAATAATGTGATGACAATAGTAAGACAACTAGGTAGACGTAGTAACACTAAGTAAGCAATAGTAAGGCTAGAAACTATGTGACTTATTTAGAAAAGTAATGAGCGAGCAAGAGGAAACATACGTCACTTGACTATCTAATAGTGTAGACTGGCCTAATCATAAGAAGTCTAGTTTAACTCCCAAATCAGCCAGGCAGTCAGGGCTTGAAGGCACAGGTCACTTCTAAGACCGCAGGATAAGTCCTTTGGTTCACCAACCCCTTCCCATTCCTTTCTACACACTGATTTAGTAGTAATTTAAGATAGCTTATTATTATTCCGCTCTGCCACGTTCGAGTAGTCTCGACTTAGTCAGTAGTCGTAATAAAACAATGGTATTAATTAACTAGTGCGACATCAATCAAACTAGTGCATCAGCCTTAGCTCGAGTGTACGATATGCAACCAGAAGATCACTCATCCCACGGAGCAACCCGTAGAATATCTACATACCATCCCCTGCAGGGTGATGGTACAGCTTACCAATTAAGGGTGGACTCGGTCACTCCCACATACTTCGTAGCTCAAGACTACCCCGTATCCCGTGTATTATCAATCAAGCTAGTGCAACAGTCTTAGTTTGAGTGTACGATATGTAACCAGAAGTGCACCCTTCCCACGGAGCAACCCGTAGAATATCTACCTACCATCCCCTGCAGGGTGATGGTACAACTTACCAAATAAGGGTGGACCCGGTCACTCCAGTACACTTCATAGCTCAAGACTACCCCATAACCAATGTTGTATCACATTACACATTTATAACCGTATCTGTATCCATGTCTGTACCCATATCAGTATCTGTATCCATATGGCCTTATAGGCCCATCACATCATCAACAGATAAGCTTTCAATTTCAATAGGACGTTCCATGATATACTATTCAATCATTACTTTTCCATACGGTACGTCAATCTGTTGTTTCAATGGCAAAGATACTAATGACGGTTGCGATAGACCGACTTACATACCAATAGAGTTATGCACAATAGTCTCACTCCAAAGATGTGTGAAGGCATTAACAACACTCCAAAGAGTTTTGCTTGTTGAAGAGTCAAAGCAGAAGCCTCAACAGAGAATCAGTCTTGAGCAATGCTTTGAAATCCAACAACTATGATACCGATTCATGCTTCGAGCATGTGGTAATTCCATAAAGTACACTATTTGAATTTCTAAAGTTAGAATTCTTTGTGACTTACTCCCGATCCATGTTTTGAGCATGCGGTTTTCAATTAGTACACAGTTTACCCAAGTAGATGGTCATGTACTACAACCATCTAAGTTGAAAGTTAGCGATGGCGTACGTTCAAGTCAAAGTTTCTCTGCAGTTGATTCGTTTCCTATTTAGTTAGGTCTCTAGTTCATATGCTGGTGCACGAGAATTGATACCTGCAAACACAAGAAATCATTAGTTACAAGTTACCCTATTTCTATTTATTTAATCTGATCGTTTTGATTTTTATACTCGATTGAAACGTTGTCGAAAAGCGTTCTAAATTTTTATAGGCTAGATATGATGAAGATAATTTTACTGTAGGATGAAATATTTTTCAGAAGCTCCTGGTAATTTTTATAATTTTTAAAAGCTCAAAATAGATTTAAAAACTAATTTTTAATTAAGTAACGTAATTATTCAATAATTTCTTCTGCGTGCAATCTGTATTAGAAAGTTACAAGTGAGCTGTCAAAATGACCGTCTCGAAGAGTACTACAACATATATTTTTCTCACATATCATTTTATGTGAAAATAATAAGTTATATATTTTTAAACGAAAATAACATATTTATCTTTTAGGTTTAAAATTATATTCTGAGAAAAACTAAGCGTCTGATTGAGATAAAACCAGTGTCATTGGATCCAGAATGTTATTTCTGATTTTCTGGAGCTGGTCTCACATTTTTCCGACTTATATATTATTTACTATTAATTTAAAACCAATAAAGCCCATATTATATAATTAATTAATAAGTAAACACGCGTATTTACATAAAATACGTATAAAAATACGTTTAACATCGAACTCGCCCTCTCTCGTTCTCTACGTGCAAGCGAGGGGATCGGGCTTCGTCGTTCGTCGGCGACTGCGGCGAGCTTCGTCGGCGATGGCGTCGAACGGCGACGGCAGGGGGCACGGCGTCGACGGAGGAGCTGGGCGGCTAATTTTTAATTAAGTAACGTAATTATTCAATAATTTCTTCTGAGTATCGGAAAGTTGCAAGTGATCTGTCAAAATGACCGTCTCGAAGAGTACTACAACATACATTTTTCTCACATATCATTTTACGTGAAAATAATAAGTTATGG
Source organism: Scilla litardierei (assembly GCA_030789695.1). Taxonomy (NCBI): domain Eukaryota; kingdom Viridiplantae; phylum Streptophyta; class Magnoliopsida; order Asparagales; family Asparagaceae; genus Scilla; species Scilla litardierei. The sequence continues at coordinate 112,478,468 of CM061139.1, read as the reverse complement.
ATTTTTAAACGAAAATAACTTATTTGTCTTTTAGGCTTAAAAATTTATTCTGGAAAAACTAAGCATCTGATTGAGATGAAACCAGTGCCATTGGATCCAGAATGTCATTTCTGATTTTCTGGAGCTGGTCTCACATTTTTCTGACTTATATATTATTTACTATTAATTTAAAACCAATAAAGCCCATATTATATAATTAATTAATATGTAAATACGCGTATTTACGCAAAATACTTATAGAAATACGTTTAACATCGAACTCACCCGCTCTCGTTCTCTACGTGCATGCGAGGGGATCGGGCTTCGTCGTTCGTCGGCGACTGCGGCAAGCTTCGGCGGCGATGGCGTCGAACGACGACGGTAGGTGGCGCGGCGTCGACGGAGGAGCTGTGCAGCACGGTGGTCGAGGGGCGGCGGCAAAGGCACTGACAGCGGAGACGACGGAGTTTGGGAGTGGGTTGCAGTGGGGTGAATAGTGATCGGGGTGCTCAGCGAGGGGCTGGGCTGACGGCGAGCTGAGGCGGGGGAGGCCGAGCGGTGGCGGTGATGAACTCACGGCGGTGCACGACGAAGCTCAGGTCGGAGCTTGGCAGTGGGCTGCTGTAGCGGGGCGCCGTTGCTTGGTGCACGTCGAAGAGCTGGAGTGGGGACATTCTGAGTGGCGCTGCCTCGTCATCGACGTCAGGGTGTTGTGAGGATATGAAGGCGGGGTGAGCGAGCGAAGCAGCTCCGGGGCGGTGCTTCTAGGGCACATCGGCAGTGCAGCTCTCGGAGGAGGGCTCGAAGGTGGGTTTGGGTTGGAGATGCTGAGAAGTCGACGGGCTCGTCGTGAGGGTGAACGAGAGGGGGTCGGACACGACGTCGGGAATGGAGAGGGAGGCAGGGGGTGCTGGCGTGCGGGGGGGAGACACCGGAGAACGGGGTGAAAGAGAGAGAGCGTGTGTGTGAATGATGGGTTAGGGGGAGAGAGTTTCGAGGTAGGGTGAGCCCTCGCTGCGTGAGTTAAGGGTTAGGGGTTTATTTATAATGATTAGGAATTAATAAATATTAGTGTTCATTAGTCAAAAGTAATTAATAGATTAGGTAGTTATTAAATGTGATTAGGTCTGTTTTAATGTAATTAGGTGTTTGTCTTTGACTAAGCCTAGAAAAAAAATTTGAAACGTGAAACGTGTTTGAGGTTAAGGTAATTAGGGTTAAAGGTAATTAGTAATTCGGTTTTAAAGGTAATTAGTAATTCGGTTTAGCTAAGGTAATTAGTGACGGTAGTAGTAAAATTTGTAACGAAATTACGATTTTGCCCCTACTATTAAACGTGTTTGAAAAATTACGAAAACATACCCACGGGTTCGTATCGTCGCGAGGATCGTGAATACGAGATCTATTTCAGGGTTTGAGCTACGGAAATATTGGTTTTAGGCCAAAACATTTAGGAAGCGGGTTTGCGGGTTCTGTATTGATTTGACTTCAGAAAATTACGAAATTAATGTGGGAAGTCCTAAATGATCATATGATGATACTGTAGAAGTTGAAATCGTTTTGATGATGATTGTATAGAAAATAAATTCCTTAAGCCAAAACCTGAAAAATGAATTTTTATCAGATTATTTAGGGGTATTTGATGAAATCCGAACTTACTAAAATACTTCATAACTAGTCTGATACTTCAAAATATTTTTATAAAATTTTTTTGAAATCGTAAAACTCCTGACGAACCATTATAAAATATTTTAAAAAAATTAAAAACACGTAAATAGTTGTGTTGATGAAAACAGGCCGTTACAGGGAATTAACATCATATAAATGTTTTTGGGGATATAACGTTGTTTGGGGATATCGATAAAATATGTTTTCGGTCGTGTTCAGTTTTAAAATTTTTCCTGAACATGATCCGATTGACCCGGTGAATACCGCGGGCGGCCCGAAGCCTCCGCTTTTCGCCGCATACCTCACGAAAATTTTCATTTTGAGTTAAAATCCCACGAAATTTTCATGGGTTGGTCATATAATTCAAGGCATCTTAGGAACAAAAGTTAATGCACAAATGATTTAATATCTTGTTTGCATGCCATTACTTAGGTTATCTTCATGTATATAATTGTTTTGTATACTTCAAATTAATTGCCTACTTAAATGCTTTATAATATGCCTGAAATGTTTTTCTAAACAATTCATGCATTTATGCTCACATATATTATGGCACACAAATAAATAATTTTTCAAAAGTTTAAAAATCATATCTATATCTGACAAGTGAATCTGAAGTTCAAATTTTTATGTCAACACCCTTTTGCTCAAATAAAATGTAAATATAAAATTCGAGGGATTATGCAAAAACTATTTATGCGATCTTCTTCAAGATACGCATTTCGCGGTATATAGATCTCGTAGATCTATGGTCTATATTGACCAATATGGACACCAGAAGTATGTCATAACACCGCTAACTCTTTAGAGAAATCTCACTTTATAAGGAAAGATTCTTGAATCTAACCTTGCGTATAAGCTCACTCCTAAAGTCGTGGCTTAATAGATATGTGAGAAATATATTTATGCAATTCGCACCCACGTATTTATTCCCCTTAAGCATGTTTCTCTATCCGCATAAATATGACAAGTGGAAGTATAGAAACAAGCTCTTTCCTTTGTATATGTCTCATTAGATAGACTAATATTCACTTTTCCTTATAAATAACAATATGGAAGACTAAAAACAGGGAAAGTCTGGGACCAACGACGTCCTGATATATAAAGAGAAAGGAAAGATATGATATAACTCGACATGGAATGTGCGATGGCAAACCTAGTCTAGACCCAGAAGTTCTGGAAAAGACCCATACTGCTATTGCAATATGAAATGTCATTAATTTATGCCATAGATAATATATACAAAGCTAGTCTAAAGACGAAATTCGATCTAACTATTGTATACTTATATATTACCGGAGAAAACATAAACTTTTGAAAACAAACTTAATCTGTTTCCATAACATAATTTTAGTCAGTATTTTTCCAATATAGTTATAGACGTATGCTTTCAATAGCATTTAACCATAATAATAGTCCAATAGAAAACTATTTTTGGGACGTCTGACTTGAGATTCAGGCTTTGCAAACCTGAATAACCTAGATGAGGATGCCCAGTACTCTCTGAAAAAGAAACTTATCAAGTTTTTATGAATATTCGTCAAAACGAAATCCCTAATGAATGACTCAAAAATATAATGGTCTTGAAGACCATCCTTGAGCCTTCAAATGGATTTTAAGAAGTCCTACATAAATTCGAAAAGAGGAGGTAAATGGAACACCTGAAGTGTCCAGAATCGTCCAAGTTTTAATTTGGAACGATATAATATGTCACCATAAATTGATGATGCAAGACATCATTAGCACTTCCTATAATTCTGAAGAACACGAAGTTTCTTCAGAATGGTGTGTTATCATTGTCCCATTTAACAGAAAAAATGATTACAAGCTCATCTCCACTACGCATGGACATTGACTGTCAAAACGTCCTCTAATAGAATTTAAGATGATATATTTAATGTCATCGTTAAAATAATAAAAAATCTATGTCTCTTGAGAGTATTTGATGGATAAAAGTGGACTTGTCCACTCCCTACATAGGACTGATGATGTACCTTAGTGTACTGATCCATTTATCCTCTAAAACGGTCATAATCAAACCTATTATCCAAACGCAGTCCAGCTTTTTTAAAGCATATAGGACATATTATTAAATGGCAGGAACATTGGATAATGCTGGGAAATCAACCTTAATTTGCAACTGGAATAAAGTTGAACACCCTGAAGTCTGTGTTCACACCCAAAATGAGTTATATGAATTAATCATTAAAATAATTTGTACGGATTACTCATCTGTTAAAAATCCAGTTGTTGGTGACTGCATGAGGACATGCAGTTACACTACAGACCATCAAAGCGCTTCTTTAGAACCTATTTATATGGGCCTGATCACCCCCATATAAACTGTTTCCAAGAACCCCTAACAGGAGAAGCGTTTAGAGCACATCTTAAAGATTGTGCCATGATGTGTCCACATCCCCATAACACCTCTATAAACCATCAGAATGTCGTCTTAGAACTATTTATCGGAAGTAATTACCCCAGATAAATAGATTCCAAGCACTACAAACGAGGAAAAAATTTAGACCACATCTTATAGATTGTGCCTTAATGGGTCATCATATAAAGAATCGATTGTGAAGATTAGATCCAGAAGATCATTCACATTCAGATAAAACTGTTGAACAATTTTCAGATATATTTATTGACAATCCAAATATTGTCAAAATCACACATCTCTACTGCTTAAAATCCAGCTAGGATTGACAAACCAAAAATAATGGATGTAATCCACCAGTAGCAGAAGTGGATGTCCTCAATGAATTAGAGGACATACCACGAGGTTCCAAAGAGAGAAAAACTCCTAGAGACCTTTAAACAATACCACCACAGGAAAGTGAGCTCATCTCCATATCCTCTCCTTTTCCAGAATCTCTAGAAGAGATGAATCTGAAATAAATTGAAGTATTACTGTATATTGTACGTACATGGGGATGTGTTCAGATAAAAACACACTTGTGGACAACTTATTCACGTTTCATTTTGCCACTAAATATGATAATTATAAATATCGTTCCACACTCAATTGCCTGAAGCAAACGTAGAGATTGGCCAAAAATATAGAACAATGAAATAATAAGCTTAGATGGACTCGCTTATGAAACGTGAAGTGTTTGGACCAGAAGTCCTGATATCAAAAGATATCAAACCTACAGGCATAAAGAGTATTGAATAAACACAAATAATAAATAAATAAAATCGTATGCTATAAGCGATATGATATAGCTTATAGGTTCATTTCGCTGAAACCAGGAAGCAAGTAAGATGAGATTGACTCACTTACGAAATAAAAATGATGCATCAGGCTACCTAGTTATGTTTGTGAAATTCCTACGATTGGCAAAAGAAAATTTGGTTTTTGCTGCTATGGATGTTGTGACAGCATAACCTTAAGGATTTATTCCTATTTTCCTTACTTGCCTGAATAGACTTTGGGTCGTCTATTCTATGAAATATATATATAATTCAACCAATAAAGTTCCTTATCAAAATAAGGACTTTTACTAAAGGTTGTATTTGCATCTTTAAAAGATCAAAGATATTGATTTGATATTATCGTTGCAAACGACTCAAATCTCATCGGATTTCCTGAAGAGAAAACCGAAATATCTGTTTAAGCTTAACTATCAAATATGATATGTAAGACCTAGGAAAAAATCTTGGCTTACAAAATTATCATCCTGAAGATGAAACCATCATTCAAGAGATGAAACCATCATCCAGAAGATGAAACCATCATCCAGAAGATGAATAATCATCCCGAAGATGAAAAACATGTGACATTAAACTTCATACACCCGAAGTTGATGAAGAACATGGACAATTATAATCCATTTAAATACAACTATTGGTTGTACGGATATACATAAAGACCCCTTCCGTTCGCTGGAAGAGGGGAAGGATATCCTAGGTCCTGTCGTGCCTTGAGTGTCATTGGTACACTCCTTTATCTGGCATACTGCATGCATCCCTATATTGTGTTGGCAGTAAATCTGTTAGCCAGATATAGTGTAGCGCCTACAGTGCACCACCGGACCGGAGCGACGCAACTTCTGCGCTACCTTCAAGGGTCAATATTATAAAGGATCATCCTCAATGTTAAATGTATTTGCATATGTAGGTAATAAATCATCGTGATGACCACATCGTAGGACAAGCCACGTCCTAGAAATATGCAAAGCATGCAACTAAGGCAACATCATCCTACCATTCCAAGAAGCTCATCATCCAAGAAGCAAATCGAAAGTATGCATAGCTACATCCTGAAGTACCTCGCAGACACAGTGACGACTGAGTCAGAGACTAGAGACATGGAGCTATCTACCCAGTCTACAGACCATGTCACTTTCCTAGCTTATCCTTGAGAAGGCTACATCGAAGGCGAAGAGACATAGCCCATCTCTTCATAGGAGCTCCCTTGGATTCGGTAACTGCCATAAATGAGCGATACTTGTATAGATAAGGGATCTTATATTTTGTATTTTTTTTCTTGGAACGTTGTAGATGAGATTGATGTATAGCTATTTAGGAGATATGCAAGCCTGAAGCTTGTACAGATCGGGAGAGTTAAATGTAGAGTTGTACTCTTTTTCCTTAGCTATGGATTTTCCCACTGGATTTTTCATTGCCAAAGGTTTTAACGAGGCAACCACATTAACTCAGGATCCAAAAGTATCCATCCCTTGTTATACTCATAAGCATTATAAATCATGTAGTATTCATATGATGAGTTTACAAAGATGGATGGATAAGGAGTAGTGTTATGAATGCGACCTTTGGTGTGAAAGGCTCTTGGTATCCACCATCTTGTAATGTTTAAATTATATCAATATAAGAGCTATGGCCTCCACTATAGCCTATGATTTTCTCAACTCTCAACATTTTTGGCTTTTGGCTCCTTTTTGGCTTTTTGGAGCTAACTTTTTCTTTTGGGATTTTTGGAAAGTGGATACAATAAAAGTAGCTGCAAGGGGTGAACGCAAGTGACATGTAGAGAAATATAAATATATGTGGAGAAGGAAATAGTATCTCACTCAGGTCACTCTAAGATGTGCACAAATGGTTCAGTAAGATAATACTTCAACTAAACTCATATGTAATCATGGATATTTTCAGTCATTTCAATGAATAATGAAGTCAGGCAGTAAAGCATACGAACATATCATGCATGCAATAGAAGGTGAAATAAGATAACAAGACATATGCTTAAGATATACAAACGATGCGTGAATCTTGGTGCATTTCCAACAAAGGTATACTAAATACTATTGCATACATTTAGTTTCAATTCATTTCATGCATTCATATAGAGAGATCATCAAAAGAATATATGAGCAAGCATATGGATAACAAGAACTGAACTACTGTAAATAGCATGGCAAAAGTAATAAGCATCGTGATAGCTGCAGAGGCTATAAGAGATATCATCATATGGAATGTATCTAGCAAAAGGGGAAAAGAAAGGCAGAAAAAAGTAAAAGCAAGCATGCGGGCATACCAAAACATGGAAAATATTATGCTAAAAGGAAAAAAAAGAAAAATGATGGAGAAAAGGGTGGACAATAAAAATAAACTGGTGTAGAATGAAGAAAAATATAAATAATGAAAATAAAAGGTAATAGCGCTCATACCCAAGCTAAACACAACAGTGTCTTCACTGCTAAGAACACTCGTGCAAGGAGGGTGATGATGCTAGGGTGGGATGGTTGGTAAAAATAAAAAGGGGTAAACTGAAAGAAATAAAACTGTACAAATAATCATGAAAAGAATGCAAATGCAAATGCATGACCTAATGCCTATGATGCAAAAATATGTATAAGCAAGCATATGATGCAAATAATGATATGATGCAAATGGAATATATACAAATGGGATGAGATGGTGTATATGGTGATGGTGCAAAATGGGGCTCCCCCCAAGCTATACAAAAACAGGGCCCCAAAGAGACAAATGGGCACAAAATATAGTGGGGGAAGAGACATGAGCAAAAATAATATAAAGATCAAGCAGTGGCATCACCAGATGGTGTGGCTGATGATGGGTCCGACTGCTGGGGACTAGATGATGGGACGACGGGAGTAGGCTCGACAAGTGTGTCGGCCGAAAAGTCAATGGAAGATACAACTGTCTCAGAAGAAGGTAGGATAGCATGTGTGTCAAGGAGTGTAAGAGTGAGTGTTTCAACAATACGAGTGTCTGCCAATGATGCAACTGACTCAACAGAAAACATGACAGGCCCTATAAAAGCCTGAGAATGGGGCACAGTGAGCGGTGTGGCAGTGACAGGTGGAATGGGGTCTGGCATAAGAGGAGGGGTGAGTGCAAGTATAACAGTGAGGGCACGCTGGTGCCTAAGAATATCGAGAATGGCGGTGAGGTCCCGCTCCACTGACTCCTGAAAGGTGGCGACCGAGCTCGAGAGGGTGTCAAATGCATGCCTCAAGAGAATGACCTCGGTCCCCACTACAGTAAGACGTTCGTCTGTGGTGTGGGAGCATGGATGTGTGTGGAAACTACTAGAAACGACCCTCTCAAAGTGGCCTCTTCCTTGTGTAGGACGACGTCTGAAGACTAACTCGGGAGAGAGAGGTTTAGTTGGGATCTTGGAGGAAGAGGATGGGAATGGAATGGATCCGAGATCATGTACAGAGACAGAAGCAGCAGCAACATCAGAAATGGGAGTCGTTGTGGCAATAGAAGTGGTGACAGATACCACGATGCTCTCAGAGAAAATAGCTGATGCGGGGATAGAAGAAGTGCTAAAAAGTGTGGCTATAGACCCTAGAGTGATGGGGAATGAATGAGAGAGGGTCCATGGGTGCAGATAATATGTTGGCAGAGTCAATGATGGTGGGAACAGCAGTAGTAGGCTCCAAAATGGTAGAAAGAGTAAGATCAGGAGCAATGGATACAGACGTGCCCTCATGTCTAGGCACAGAAGAGACAGAGGTGGTGACCTCGGGGGAAATGGTGTGGGCAGTCCTGGAGGTCCCAACGGTGGTGGTGGAAGTGGTAGTGGTGGTGGTAGGAGCATTGACAGATGTGTGGATTGAAGTGCTCCTGGGCGGGGCTGGCTGGGCTGCCAAGATGGCAGCAATATCAGGCTCATCCTCCTCATCGGAGCTGAGTACCTAGTCATAGTCATCCTCGACGACTGGTCCTCCTGGGGGCTTAAGGACATGGATGGGAGGGATAGGAAAAATGCCAGGGATGACCCAGTCAAGCATGACCGGGTCGACTCATGTGAGATTGGGGCAGGGCAGATAGAGGTGGTGCTCACACTGGGCACCTAATAGGTAGATCCAGTGATGCTGTGCGTACTAATGATGTGCATGCGAGCAAGCACAGTTAGAGTCAGTCTAATAGGCCCGGTGGGTATCGCTAGACCGGGTGGAAGTGCAAGGCCGAGCATGGAGGCAAAAATGGTGAGAAATCCGCCGCAGTAGATATCAATGGTGGCATGGGCAGTCTGGATGAGGTAGTGACACTGCCATGTGCTGTGTCAGAGAGAAGGAATGGGTGTGGAGAACCATCGGGGTGGCAGCACAGAGGTCGAGTCATCCCCATAAAATGGAAAAGCTCATGAAGGGAGAGTGTCCCGACCTCTGGCCTGGAGACGAGCGTGGTGGCTAGGTGGCGTGGGGCATAAGGAAGACAGGGGTGGACTATAGCCGAGGACTTAGCCCTACTAGGGCTATATCCTCAGAGGCCAGTGATACGATGCCAAAACTACTCGGCGTCAAATGTGGTGAGCTCGTAGTCTGGGGAGTAGGCGAGGGTAGGGTCAGAGATGGCGGGGAATCCAAAGTGGGCTCGAATCATGGCGTGTGTGACCACTACGTCGTGGTCAAGTAACCGAAAGAGGATGCCATCACCCTCTATGGTGATGGAGCTCAGTGCCTCGAGAGTGAGGCGAGTGTATGTGTAGGCATGCGTGGCGAGTACTCGTTCGAAGCTGATGATCTGGTAAAGGCGATGGACACCATGAAGGATGCCAGCCTGATGAGGGTGGGGACGTGGACAAAGTGCGTGGGGACGATGGTGCAGCGAGAGATGGCGATGAAACGGGTGCGGTGTGTTTCATCCCTGAAGATAATATCATATGTCCTCAGGGTGGGTAGTGGTGCTGGTATAAGTCGGGATGGAGCGACGGGAGTGGTAGGAGTGGGAATGGGTGTAGTGGATGTGAGTGCAGCCTCTATCGCTAGAGGCATGGGGGATGGTGATCGTGATGGGAAGGACGTGGAGGATGGGGATTCCACCCAGTAGTCCTCAGGTGTGGGTGAGCGGCAATGGCGTGACTGCCGAGAAGAGGAGGCGTCAGTGGTGGCCTTCCTCTTCTTCGGTGGAGGCTTCCTCAGCCTAAGGAAAGAAGGCATCATGCAAATAATGATGCCGATGACGTACTGTAATGTAAAATAAGAAATGGAGCGAATATACTGAAACCGAGCGTCACTGCAAAAGCAAAAGCACATGCATGTGTGTGCTCTCGACCAAGACGATCCCCCAAGCTATCCCGAACCAAGCTCCTCCTCGAAGAGCTTCAAATGTACCTGCAATAGGATAGGAAAATAATATTATTCGATAAGGTTTGTGACTCATAATTAGGAAAAATTAGAAATGGGGTTGGGTTTGGAAGGTGGAAGAGGAGGAGGAGGAGGAGAGAGAGAGAGAGAGAGAGAGAGAGAGAGAGAGAGAGAGAGTATGGAGAGGGGGTGGTGGTCGGGTCAAGCTTGAGTCGCCGACAGCGCTCGGGTTGAGCGCAGCGGCGCTCCGTCGCTCCGATCCGAACGAGCAGGGGCTGCGAGGGGTTAGGGCTTAGATGGGGAAAGAGAATCTAGAGAGAGTAAGAAAAGGGGTGGAGGGATGGGCAAAGGAGGCGGACCGAGCAGCGACACCGTCGGTGCTCGTGTGGCGCAAGCGACGGAGGCGGCAGCGCTTCGATGGGAACGAGCAGAGGGTTTGAGGGGAGAGCTCGGGCGATTTGGGGGAGTTTTCGAATTGGACTAGGGTTAGGTTAGGGCCCGAGATATTTTATAATAACCTGAGTTGAGCTCGATTTAGGTTGTAGGCCACATCACTAATAAGCGCAGCTTGGTCGAGCAGCGCAGACTGCTCGGCCGAGCTTAGAAGATAGGAAAAATTAAATTTTAAACCTAGAAGTTTTTCCCTAGCACTCGACCGAGCTACTTACTTAGCTTGGTCGGGCTGAATTGAAACACAATGTTGATTTTCAGCTCTTTTTGCTCCCTCCGTAGCTCGACCGAGCAGGGTAGCTATTCGGTCGAGTCCATTAAGCTTTCTGAGACCCTTTTTAGCACTTTTGGACTCCTTTTATAGCTCGACCGAGCAGGGTAGCTGCTTGGTCGAGTTGAATTAGAAACAGAGTGCTGTTTTCGCTGCTTCCTCCAACTGATTGCAGCTCGACCGAGCAGGGTAGCTGATCGATCGAGTAGCATCTTCTGTAGCTCCAGGCTATGTGTGGCTCTATCGTATTCTCTTCTTGGTTCCTTCTCCTTCTTTTCATCATTTGGCACGCTCTCTTCATTGTTCAACCTGTAAAAGAACAAATGTATCAAATTTTTATATTTTTGTATTTTTCTAAAATTAAAAACTTTTTATTTTGGTTTTTGAATAGAAAAAACGAAAAAATAAAAAGGAAGATAAAACTAAAGAAAGAAATTGGGTTGCCTCCCGAAAGGCGCTTGTTTTAAGTCGTAAGCTCGACTCCCTCAAGATTTTTAGCGACGATCAAGAATGTTGGGTGCATATGAAATGCGCCCGTCATGTTTTCCATTGATTCCATGCGGCAGAAGTTGGCGTGCTTATCCATGTTGGCCCTCAGCGGCCAAGAAGATAGTAGCCTCTGGTTGTTGATCAAGTGAGGGTGTATCCTGGGGATCCTTGTCAAGTACTCGTAAGTAGGCAGCCACCGCCTTATGATATATGATGTCACCATCATCGTTAAGCTCATCTTCATGGGGTTTTTGGACATATCCTCCATGACATAATCATTTGTGGCTTTGTCCTCCAAGAGATAAAGGTAGTTTGCACCTTCCAACGGTGGGCGTTCTCTTCATAGGCTTTGCCAAGTGGAACTCGACCTTAATGTTACCCACATTCAAAGACAACGTCCCCTCGTGGACGTCGATCAAGACTCCGGCAATCGCCATGAATAGACGCCCCAATAATTTGAGAACTACCTTTCTCCGGCATGTCCATAATCACAAAAACTACCGGCACGCTTAGCCAATGCAGTATTTGCAATATGATGTCGCGGGCGATGCCTACCAGATAGGTTATAGAATGGTCCACTAATTGGATACTCATGTTGGTCGGCTCAAGTTCTGTCCCGGTATTTAGCCTTTGAAAAATAGAGAGCGACATCAAACTAATGCTCACTCCTAAGTCGATCATTGCTCTGCTAATAGGGGTGCCGCCTACAGAGCACGACACCGTGAAACTCCCGGGATCTGGCATTCTTTGGTAGATGTTTCTTGATAACGGAGGTGGAATTTTCCTAGAGCTTCACCTCTTCTTGCTTACGCTTCCCCATAATAAGATCCTTCAAGAACTTAACATAGGTGGTGATTTCTGTGATCGCGTCCATAAAGGGGATGTTCAATTGGATTCCCTTGAGAAGCTCAGAGAACTTGACATATTTCTTCTCTAACTTTTCCATGGCCAACCTTTGAGGATATGGAGTTGGAGGTAAGATTGCCTTGTCACTAGCGACAACCTTTGGAATGGACATGTTGGAAGTAATAGTGTCTGTCGGTGCCGTAGTGGTAGTATGCAATTTGGAAGGTGAAGCCTCCCTCTCTCCAATAGCATTGGGTTCAATTGTAGCTTGTCCCACGTCCTTTGCCACAATAGGGGCTGAAATTGTAGTGTCTCCCTCTTGCATATGAGTGGTTAGTTTTTGGCTCACCTTCGTAGAAACCGGCAACATGGCATTGTCGGTAATCTTTCCTCCCCTTATGGTGACTACGACCACCGTGTTGACTTGGGCTCTAGGATTAGGCTCAGGCTGAGAAGGTAATCTCCCTTGGGTCTTCATGAGTTGTGACATTTGGGCCTTTAGCTCGTCAACAGAGGCATTAAAATTCCTAAATTGTGCCACGTTCTCACTATTGATCTTCGTTTGCCACTAATGAAGGCATCCAAGGTCGCCTCTAAATTGGGTATCGGGGCCGCCAGTTGGTATTATTGCTGTGGCGGGAGATTGGTGTATCCCGGTGGTCTATAAGGCCCAGATGGCTTAAACCCATATTGTTGTTGCTGAGGAGGTGGCCCTAGTTGTTGAGGGGGAGATGGTGATATCCTTTGTTGGTGTTGAGGTTGCAATGCTCCATTTGGGTTCTCATATGATAATCGGGGGTGATTTCTCGCCATCAGATGTTGCCATTGATTTCTCCCATCTCCTTGCACGTATTGGACTTGCTCCACCGCCACATCCGTTCCCTCGCAGGAACCTTCTAATGGGTCATACCTTTGCTCGACGTAGTCCTCATATGCCACATAAACTGGAGCTCTAGGAGTGGGGGGATAGCATCCAACCTTTGTCCAATCCTCGCCACCTGTTTGCAAAGAGCCTCGATATGTCCATCAAAATGAGTTGAAATTTTTACCTCGGGGACTCTAGTTGTTGATCGCTCTCTGCGCCACTGCTAAGTGTTTGCGGCCATTTTCTCTAGCAAAGATATAGCTTCATCAGCTTGCTTGTCCAAGAGGGCGCCTTGAGCGGAGGCGTCGATAATCATCTTTGTACTTGGTTGGAGCCCATTATAGAAGCTCTGAACAAGATCCCACTCCAGGACTCCATGGTGCAGGCATTGATGCTGCAGATCTTTGAATCTCTCCCAAGCCTCATACAACGACTCCTGAGGAAGTTGCCTAAAATTTGTGATCGCTCCTCGAATCCTCACCATTTTGGACGGTTGATAGAACTTGTTCATGAATGCTGTAGCCAATTGCTCCCAAGTCGTGAAGGTATTAGAAGGATGCGCTCGCAACCAATACGAGGCCTTGTCCCTCAGAGTGAACGGGAACAATCTGAGCTTTATAGCTCTTCGCTCATGTCTTTGGCCTGAAAGGTTTCGCACTTCGTCAAGAATGTGTCTATATGGTGGTTTGGGTTTTCATGTGGATGCCCGTGAAAGGGGTCCTGCTGTATCAGGTTGATCAACCCAGTCTTTAGCTCAAAGCTTTCCGCCGCCAGCTGCGACCTCGAGATAGAAGAAGTACTAGAAAAGTTCGGCTTTATATGGTCCTGAATGGACCCAATTCAAGGAGGAGTAGAATTACCCTCTGCCATTGATTTAGTAAAAGTTTGATTCCTCTTTTCTGCTCTGGGTCTTCTTGCGATTTTTTCAATTTCGGAATCAAATAATAATTCTTCGTCAAGACCCCCAAGGCGAGTGTTCATGCATAACAAAAACTCGAAGAAATACCGTTAGTAGCAAAGTACTAAAAGAACAAAAGGATGGAAAGATAAGAGATGGTATGATTTGCCAACAAATTCTTCAATATAGAAATAACCCAAGTAAAAGCGTTACCTTCCCCGACAACGGCGTCAAAAACTTGACGCACCCAAAACCAACACTTAAAACCCGCCTAGTAATGGCATGAATGCCAAAGGCTAGATAAGTCCTAAATGTAACTCCTAGATCGTATCGCAAGTGCACCGTGTCAAGTTATAGTATAAAAGATATCGATCCCACATGAAAGTGAATGCTAATATGATCTTGGGCGATTCCTAGATCTTCGGAATATTGCTAGCAGTCGATTTAAAAGGATTGGTTGTTGTGGAGTTATATCTCAAACAAGGTTGTAATCAATAATAAAAGACTAGGGCGTTAGGACTCACCACTAGGATCGTCAGATGTCGATGTTAGGTTAGAACCCTTACGTTGCATTGGCTTTATTAGGAATTGTCGCATCTAAGATGTAGAACTCATGTCTCTAGGTGCCATGGGTCTATCTCATGCTTACCCCACTCTCGCGATAGGCATGACGTGCAATCCGTGCATTAAGAATCGACAATATTCATACCACTCTCGTGGATAGAAAGATCTACACTCATGCCACTCTCATGGATAAATATTTGATGTGAGCTTTGGTGGATCTCATTGACGCAATGGAAGAAGTCATCAATTAGTAATATAGGATGTCGATGGATCTCATCAAGGAGTGCACCGGGTATGGCCGCAAACCCTAGTTGAATCCACTAACTCCATACTTAAGTTCATAGGATACTCCTTAAGCTAATTATGGCCATAGACCATGGACATGATCTCAGTATGGGATCTCCTACAAACTTGGCTAGATCAACCAAAACACTACCCTTTTGAACCAACGTAACCTAAAAAATCCTAACTTTGCATCTAAATCCTAAGATCCTAGGGCTAATCCATTAGCCCTAGATAGAACTACTCGTGAATCATAAAGATAGACATAGAAGATTCAATAAAAACAAGAGAGTGCATCATGGC
Source organism: Scilla litardierei (assembly GCA_030789695.1). Lineage (NCBI taxonomy): Eukaryota > Viridiplantae > Streptophyta > Magnoliopsida > Asparagales > Asparagaceae > Scilla > Scilla litardierei. The sequence continues at coordinate 112,463,328 of CM061139.1, read as the reverse complement.
ATGCGAAAACATCAAATAAAGCATAGAAAGTTTAGAAATTGTTACCGACACGTCGTAGAGCGATAAAAAACACAAGAGAATTAAGAATATCAAGCTTCCACGTAATAAAGATCAATAAAAAACCCAAGCTTTAGTCTTCACAAAATAGCGACGACACTAAACTTTGCTAGATCTAAAAACTCTAATTAAAACTAAGCAAAATAAAACTAAAACAATATCTAAGTCTCCTCTTGCAAATAGGGTTAAAATCGTACTTATATACAAGGGGTAAGGACCCCACAAAATCTGGGAAAAACTGGGCACTTGGGCCCACCAACTTGGCTGGTCACGTCGCCCTACTCTGTCGAGTAGCGGTGCCTGCTCAATCGACTTGACATAGGTCTGGGCTCCTCCAAAATGATGCTCTATTTGGTTTCGACTCGGGTCGAGTAGAAGATCTGCTCGGTCGAGTAGCATTGCTGCTCGGTCGAGCTAGGGCGCTCGGGGAGAAGTCCAAAATAGGCATTTTGTTTGAATCCAGCTCGGTCGAGCTGGCTGTTCTGCTCGGTTGAGTTGGTGTGTCTGTTTCCTCTGCATCATCAGCTTGTCAGCTCGCTCGAGTAGCATCAGCACTCGACCAAGTGGCCTGGGAAACTGAACATGGGCTGGAGCTAGAGTCATCATCGATCGCTCTCTTCTCCTCCTATCCTCCAATCTTCTTCCTTGCCTCGACAAACTCTCATGGAACCTCGCCAATGAAGTCCCGGACGTGTCAAATGTGTCCATGTCCCTAAATAGCTCCAATTCGCTCCAAAACTCCTAAAAATCTAAAAAGCTATACAAAACATGAATATGGCATTAGAAGCGCGATAATATATGAAAATGTGGGTTTTGGAGGGGAATATGATATGGAATGATGCAATTAAAATATGTGAAATATGGACACATCACAAATCCACACGACTCACAACCCTCAGACCGAACCGTCAAGAGCCGAACGGCCAGAGTGATGGGAGGCAATTGATACAACCCCCCCAAACGAAGCAAGCCAAGCCCATAGCCTGGGGGGGTTGGGCCCAAATCTGAAGGCCCCGCGAGCGTATCAAATCGCGGTGGCCCAAAGCCAACGTCGGGGAAACTACTGACCCTCCACGATTGAGGAAACCGCACCCCAGATCGCACCTGCCTTGAACACCAGTTAATGTGCCATCACGTCCGCCTTTTTGCCCCTTGAAGAGTCCATCAAAGCAGACTGGCACGAAGGGCGAGATGACGGGATGCCATAAAGGCGTTGACATGCAAACTCCTATAAGAGGCCAGAAAGACGAAACACCAAAGGATCGAACCTGAATACTCAGATATCAGGTATTCCTCCTCTCTAGACCCTCTCTTCTATTGAGGGATGTATGCCCTCAGATCATTTGTATTTGATGCAAATGAATTTTTAAGCTTAGATAAGGACTATTATGCAAATGATGCAAGTAAGATTAAATGTGTCGTAAATTGTTTACGTCAATATTTAATATAATAAACGGGTTGTAAAGATTACCTGAATGACGGATCGTCCCGCTCTACATGCAGGTTCAAACCGCATCAAAAACGGAGTCCAAACGAGCCCAATAAGTCTATTTAAAAGTGGTTTTAAATAGAAGCCCAAATGGAACCAGGCCCGAAGTTTTTTGCTGTTTTGAGAAACAAAAAGGGGGTTTCCAGCATTTGGCCCGGCCCAAAAGGGCCGGGCAATTAGTTTGACTGGCGCCCACAATTTGTGGGTGCCAGCTGCTAATTTGAGGGCGTGTGTCACCCTTTTCAATTGGCAAGCACCCCAGGCGTGCTGGGTCAAACACGTGAGGCCCACAGAGTGGGCCCCACAACTTGGGTTCTAAACCCTAAAACCCTTTTCTGGCCGGCGACTGTTTTGTTGTGCGAAAATACAGATTTGGGCTGACTTTGGACACACAATTGAGGGGTCAAACGGACTCCGATTGACTCGCCGTTTTTTCCTATGCGTTCACCGTTGAACGCCCTTCGATTTGATAGGTTGTATCAAGATCGAAGAGCAATGGTGAGGTAGTTAAAATTCATGGAAGTTTGGCCTTTTGTTAAGGCAAACTAACTTGATTTATTAACTCCAAAAAGAATAGTCCCACATCGGAAGTGGAGTAAAGGGAAGGGGTCAGCCGCTTATATAAATAGGGGTCTGCTCCTCTCCTCTAAACTTGTCCCAAAATCTAGATCTGAGCAGCTCCCAAAAATGTTGGAGCACGCTCGGATCTAGGCTTAAATTAAATATTCTCTTCTCCCTATAATTTCTGCCTTACTCCTGAAGGGCTCTAGCGAAGCCACGAAGGGGTTCAGATCCGATCTGAAATCTTGGCAAAGGTTCACACTCAGGTGAAACTATCTTCGGTGCGTGGTTGGCTCAGTGACAAGAGGATTGCTCGCCTCGGGATGCAAAGCGGTTCCAAGAGCGGTTCAGCGGGGGACGGGGAGCGGCTCGGAAGACGGAGCTATACACCTTGCCTGTACCAAGGCAAGGTTTCGGGTATGTGAATTTAATTAGCTTTCCTTTAATTTAATCGCAGTAGCTTAGCTCCATCTTGGGGTGGTCAGACCCATCCCAAGTTGACAGAGATCCTGGCTAAAGGTCTTGAACCTTATGGCCTCGTTAAATAGTTTAACATATCTATTTTTTCCGCTGCATTCTTTTGCGTCTGTGGTCCATCAGACTTAGGACGGGCACAGAATGTGCCCTAAGGGTCCATCAAAACCCTACAGTGGTATCAGAATTTAGTCTGTATCTTGATCTAAGGACTGCGATTTTATTAATCGAAGAATGCTTTTTAAATGTATGCTAAAGTTTTAACTTTATACGTTATTGTTAAAAATGAAATCGTTTTTTATTTAAGATGTTTTTAAAATTCTTTTATGCGATAAAAATAATTTTAGAAACATGAAAATTTTTTATGATGATTTTAAAACATAGTTTATGAAATAAAAATTATATGTTAATTTTTTTATGAAACTTTTTTAAGTTTTAAAATCATGGTTTTAATTTAAGTGTTAAATTATAGATGCATGTTAATTATTTATTAGATAAATATTTTAAACAAGCTGTTCTATTTAATTGTTAAATAGTTGGATGCCTATTTTTAAGCGATAAAATTAGAGTAGTTTATGTTTTAATGGCCATGATTTATTATGTGATAATTGATAAAACCTTTTAGGTTAGCCATTAAAAACCTGTTTAAGATTTATAAGATAAATTTTAATGACATGCTATGTTTTAATAATCATTACAACTTTTAAAAACCTAATTCCTGATTAGGGTAGGCCTCTTTAACGACGATTATTATTTTAATCGTTTCAATAATAATTCTCATTAAATGACTATACTTTAAAAGTGTTGACAATGATTTATTAAAATCCTAATAATGATTAGGATAGCACGTGAACCTTGTAGTTGATAAGGATTTAATAAAAGTTATTAAACAAATCCTAAAATTTTGAATTTTAAGGACCCAACTAGTTAATAGGATTAATTAGTCGTTAATAAAAGCCTTTTAGTTTACGGCACGCATATATAAATGATAAGTGGCTTTCAATGGATCATGATACCGGTCAATGCTCTTGGCTAAGTTTGTTGGGTCACCCTAGCTAGACAGTGGGTAAGTGACACTGGCTTAGTCAATTCTCTGGCCGTGTCCGCTGGACCGTAATGACACAAATTATGATTATATGACACCCTGAACTATACCTAAGTCTAATACACTAATAATATTTTTCAAGATTAGCCGTAGCCCTCCTTGTTTTAGGGGTTGGCAACTATCGAACCCGTGTTCCAGTTGTTGAGCTACACTCAAGCTGTGACATGGCAACCTTATAGAAACCAACTTTTCAATACATATGATGTAATCTTGATTTGACCCAAACCGTCATGTCGTGAATACACCGAGTGCCAGCTTAAGTTAAGCTAGACATGAAAACAAGGGTCCGACTAGGATAGTCATTTTGATTTGGATAAGCACACTCATGATCACAAATGACCAGGGGTAAAAACCGATAAGAGAATCATATATGATATGATTGATGAAGAGTCATCTACCGATCGCAAAGTCAAGCAATTTGTTGAGATACACTCAAGGTTGTAAGACTCAGGGTGGTTGGATCTCTTTCCCATTAATTTAATTTTTAATTAAATGGTTCAATGATTGGCTTAAAATGATCGCGAAAATAGTGGAAGGATATAGTTAGATAAAAGCCATTCTATCTATATTTAATATTGAACATATGCTAAACTATGGTAAGTTCTTAGTTTACCAATGGAATCAAAATATAATATTCTAACAGAATAAGTTAAATGGTCAAACATGTTGGTTAATTGAATATCAAGTTTAAGTTCTAATCGATAGCATAAACTATATTCTCGTTGACATTAAAATAACCTTCTTAAGGACATACTCAAGGAATATGATTTCATTAAGTTCTAAGTCCAACAAAATAAATGCACGCTACATGTCACTCGCATTTATATGGGATAGCTCGAACATATTGATGTTCAAAGCACGTTTCTCCATACAATTTGTTGAGCGACACTCAAGGTTGTATGGAAGACGATTTTGATCCACGAGGTTCGAAAATTCGATCAAACTATTTGAATCGAATATGAGTGCATGAGCGGTGCAAGACTATGTATCCCAACCGGATCTTGAGACGATCAACTTGTTGAGCTACACTCAAGGTTGCAAAGCTCAGGCGTTTGGATACATGAGATGATTGCATAGCTATTAAAATTTTTTGTTGAGACATGTAATATCTAAATTAGATTTAGAAAAGGAAGAAGGAACTCAGAAAAGTCAAATTGAGAAAGATAGTTTTGTTTATCATTAGTAAAGGCATAAGTAGGAGGAACTGAAAATGTGACATATTTGATGTCACGATTTCAGAATAATTGTTATACAAAAGACGTGTAACACATTCGACGAATGTCGTCACCCTGCTTCTGAAGCAAAATATTTTGTGTTAGTAATTTGTAATAACTATAATATATTAAATGTTAATATATGAATACGCAAGATATTAATAAACTTATATGGAAAAATAGACTAGGCCGTATCAAAGAGACTAAGCTTCACAAGTCACATAAAGAGGTGTCTGACCTCTCGTATTATGAAGTCTACGGACACTTGTAAATCTTATTCTCAGAGGTATGATGGCCGAAACTCCTTCTGTAAGACAGTGGGAGAGCGAGTTGTTGAACTCGCAGTCTTATACATATTGATGTACCTGGACCCAAGTCTAAATTAGCCAGGATAAGTTGTTCTTTTCTATTGAGACACTTGTTCTTGATGAAACACAAGTTTGATAAAATAGAGAACAAAATGACAGAAGTATTTGAACTGATTCGATTAGATCGAAAAATCGAATACTTTGCTGTATAAATCTTGCGTAAATAAAAGAAAATGTGATTTTCTCTCAGGTCAGGTATCTTAACATATTGGATGTGTTAGAGAGCATGAATCACACTTTATTAGACATAGTGCGACTCATGGCAAAGTGACTGAGTTACTAACCTCCCTCTGGGTTAAGTCCCAGATAGAAATATCTAGGTTTTGATAAGGTTCTATGAGGACCTTATTAGTAAGATATTCATTAAATCAATACTTAGGAAGTTAAAGGAGTACTCAAGTCTCATGAGACGAAGAGTCGAGTTAGACATCATAGTCGATGATGGTCTAAGCAAACTTCCAGGAAGAAATTCAGAGTAGAGACTCTGATTACCAACTTGATGCAATAGGTCCGTGCATATAAATAAAGTATGGACTTTGGTTTACGTGTCCAAAAGAAATTGTTTCTTAATGTCTGCAAGTAAATCTTCAAGTCAGAAGATTGGTGCAAAGAGGAAAATAGTGAAGTACAATTACGTTCGTTGAGAACGTTTTCATCCTAATTCCTATAAACAGATTATGATGAAATTGTCTCGCCAGCAGATGCGTACAGATCTACTCGGACCGAACTCAATGTAAATGCTCATGATAACCATGAAAACTGGAGCATTCATTTATAATTCGTTGTTCTTAAAACGAATTTATATGAATTAGCCAGAGAGTTTTCAAGGTCAGTGGGAGCGAATAAAATGATCTCTCCTTATTTTACACCTTTTTTCTGCATGTTTTCATGTCATTTCGATCATCCATATTGCGTTTTTCACGATTATTCGACGATATCGCGTTGTTTTTCACTATTTCTTGTTTTTGTCGTATTTCAGGAAATATGGAGCGATCTGGAGCAAAAATGAGATTAAGGGACTTTCACACGAACCGGAGCATCACCCACGGCCTTATTAAGGAGTTAGCAGTGCTAGATGATGAGCGAATGAGGAAGAAGTTAGATAGAATCGACGAGGAAGCGAGGAGGAGAAGAAAGAGCTCCAGAAACAGCTCACTCGGCCGAGCAGACAGCTCATTCGACCGAGTGAAGGACTGCGTTCGGCCGAGTAAAACGAATACGAGATCACCTGGATTCAAAATTCACTTGGCCGAGCAAGAAAGTGCACTCGACCGAGCAAGAAAGCCCACTCAGCCAAGCAAGAAAGCCCACTCGCCCGAGTATACATTGTTTTTCTCCCGAAAATCATCCGACTTACTGGAATTTGGAGAAGACCCACTCGGCCGAGCAAGAAAGCTCGTTCGACCGAGTGAAGAAGTCCACTCGCCCGAGTCTGACTGGGTGACAGACCCCCAAAAACCTCAGTTTCTCTGTTTTTCTTTGGGTTTGTCACTCGGCCGAGTGACATGTTCCACTCGGCCGAGTAGCGCAGTCCGACTGTGTCGCGAATTAGGGTTTTGGTCTGTGCCATGGGAAAATCTGTCAGGAATTTCTGGACGATTTTGGCTTGTATTTAAGGCTAGTTTTATTCCTAGTTTTAGGAGAGACTTGAAGTTAATTTTGACGGCTATTCTCATTGTAATTCTCAGTTGGAGATCAAAGACGCGCAATTTGGTTTGTTATTTCTATCTAAATTTCTAGTTTTTATGAATTGTTTTCTCTCAATCATGAATTGTGCTATGATCTTATTCGTTATTTCTGAGATTGCTATGATCAATTGTGAGTAGTTCCGTCATTCTAGGGCATGGGGATGAACACTATGGATCCGATCTTAGAATTGTGATGAATGAATTGAATTGTTGCTAGGATTGATAAATGGTTAGGGTATGATTGATTTACTACAAACAGCTAGGAATTTCCATTGAGTGGGGTTTGCAAGAGATTGGATCTCAATCGATGGGAAGGCCTAGATATTCGATTTAGGTTTATAATCGAGATTCTCTAGATTTGGTTTGCAAAAGATTGGACCAAAGGTAGGATTTTTATTATAAATCTATACTCATATTCGTTTGCAAGAGATTGGACGAATACGAACTATCATAACCTAGATCGTAGCTCGAGTTTGCACGAGAGTGGGCTTGAGGTGCGATTGGATGATGATGTCGATCTTCATGCAAGTGGCTTAGGTTAGGGTTTGCACGAGAGTGGGCTCTAATCTAGGTTGCTATAGATCGACAATAGCGCGAGACCGTGAGCTTGGTTCTATATTCAGTTACGACTAGTTCACCTCAATTCAAGCCATGCAACATTGAGATTCATGATCCACATGGATAAGCAACGATCCATAGTGGGAATTCCCTAGCCCTAGACGCTTTTATTATCTAGAATTCTACTTGTTATTTGAACGAGTGTGACAACATTTCCAAAACCATTCCATTCTTCCACTAATAGCTAGGTGATCAAGATAGAGTACTGTCATTTGTCCTCCCTATGTTTGATACCCGCTCGTCACTCCACATGCACTTACAGTAAAACTACAATCGTTTTTCGGGTGTATATCCGGGCGCGATCAAGTTTTTGGCGACGTTGCGGAGAGGCGACGCTATTTTATTTTCTTTACTTAGCTATTTCTTTTATTTTATTATTTTCAATCTTTTATTCCTCTATTGTGCTAACAATTCTATCTAGACCCTCTTTTTCTGTGCATGTACACGAGATCGAAGGCACACCAAGAAGACATATTATTTGATCCTGAGATCGAGCGTACGAAAAGGAGGCTTAGAGCTGAGATGAGATTTGCTATAGAGGAAGATCATATGGCCGCGTCGAAAACACCAGAGGAGCTAGCAGCGCGTATGGCTAGGCTTGTCTCCATCTAAGATAGGCTACAGCCCAAGACCATGTCTACCACCTCTTCTATAATCATGCCCGAGTTGGCGGCCGATAAGAACTTTGAGCTAAAGACAGGACTTGTAGTGTTGATGCAACAAGACCCATGTCATGGGAACTCACAAGAAAACCCGCACTACCATTTGCAATTATTCTTGTCTAAGTGCACCACTTTCCAGATGCCTGGCATGCCAGTCGATGCTATTCGACAGCGCCTCTTCCCGTTTATGCTTCGAGACAAGGCATTGTATTGGTTGAGGACGCAAGCTGAGGGGATCTTCACCACTTAGGATGAGCTGGCGAGTGCATTTGTCAACAAGTTTTATCCGCCATCCAAGACTATCAAGATAGGAAGCACACTCATGTCCTTCAAGCAAGGCCCTCAAGAAACTCTATATGAGGCATGGGAGCGTTTCAAGGATCTCCAGCACCAATGCCCCCATCATAGCATTGAGCCATGGGAGCTTGTGCATAGCTTTTATAACGGATTGCAACCAAGCACGAAGCAAATAATAGATGCAACCGCCAATGGAGCTATCTTGTCAAAGACACCGGATGACGCTACGGCTTTACTTGAGGAGATGTCATCGAATAATCAACAGTGGGCCGACAAAAGGAGACATTCTTCGTCATCCTTGAAGTCGGCTAGTATTTATGAAGCAAAGGTCGTGGCGGAGCTCTCTACAAAATTTGACTCTCTTCACAAAGTCGTAGAGAGGTTGGAAAAGTTGGTTAGTGAACCACATGGAGCCCCCACCGTTTCTACACCGGGAGAAAGCATGAGATACTGGCAAGATCAAGTCCATGTTATGTTTGTTAGAGGGGAGCAAGGAGACGGAGCTATAGAGCAAGCTCAATATGTTGCGGGAAGTACCGGTTATTGGGTGAAACCGGCTACAAGGGGTCACCCCGGATTTTCATACGCCAACAATGATGGAGCCTTGAATCAACCACCTCAACAACCACAAGCCCGGCCTCCACAACAACTGTAATATCAACAAAGAGCACCCCAACAACAAAACCACCCACCAAGGCAACAAGCGGGGCCCTATAGACCCCCGGGGTACAATCAAGGATGGAGGACACCCAACCCACCGCAAGCGCCGCCAAGGTCGGAACATGAAGCTAGGGTTGAAGAGTTCATGGCCGAACAAAAGAAGATCAATGCAAGATTGACGGCCCAACAAGACTCCCTCAACACCGTTGTTGCACAATTATCGGAGCAACTAGCATTGCTCAATAAGAACAATCAATAATTACCGGCTCAACCGGAACAAAACCCACGGAGCAATACCGACCACATCAATGCAGTTGTGGCGGTAACTACAAGAGGCAGAAAGGACACTACCCCCACCATGATTCAAACTAAGGAGCTGGAGAAGAAATTTCGGATGATAAGGAACCGGTCAATGAAGAGGAGAGCCCAAAGCACCAAACGACGGTGAAAAATCTGAAGTAGATAAGCCACAAGAGGAGCGCACTTATATGCCACCGGTACCATTTCCACAACAGTTGGCGAAGGCAAGGATTGAGTAAAGGCTCGTCAAATTTCTGGAGTATTTGCGAGGTGTGAGCTTGAATATTCCATTCTTAGATGCCATCATTGAAATCCCATCCTATGCTATGTTTCTAAAGGATTTGATCACGGAAAAGAAGCGAAAAGATAGGATCTTGCTCCCCGAGCAAAATACGTGGTTTACTAGAAAGGAGAAAGGGCCGACCAAGTTCAAAGATCCCGGTAGTTTCCGAATTCCTTGCACGCTTGGAGGAGTCCCACTTCAGAAAGCTTTGGTAGATTTGGAGCAAGCGTGAGCCTCATGCCCCTCACGATGTTTAAGAAATTGAATACAGAGACCGACCTAAAGGCGACAGACATGAAGATACAACTCGTCGATTGGCGAAGCACTAGGCCGGTGGGGATTGCGTAAAACATACCATTACAAGTACCGGGCAGACTTTGCTTGCCATGCGACTTCGTGGTGATGGATATTAAGGAGGAAGGTGATACGTCGCTGATTCTTGGACGCCCTTTCTTGGCCATCGCCGAAGTGATTGTGGATGTAAGGGAAGGAACCTTGTCCTTGAACGTAGGAAATATTGAAGTTGAACTCCACATTCCGAAGGCGATGAAGCACATGTCTTGGCCAGAGGACGTGGACTACATGGACCTCCTCGACGAGGTGATTGACGACGACATGCCATTTGCCATCGGAGCCAAGCACGATGACAGCCTCGAAGAGGGCCAACTTGCCAAGGATGGCGAGATGATGGGAGACCCACTGGACCCTCTTACGTATGAGGAGCATGACGACATTGATGTCGTCAAGATTAGAGAGCTATGCAAGCTCTCCACGGTGAAGCATATGAAGAAAGCTCCACCGGACAACAAATCTTTGCCGCCGGCCAAGGAGAATGATGTCAAAAGCTCAAGTTTGGGGGACTCATCCCCCACTACTATCCATGATGAAGGGGAGCCTAGGAACGCCGAAGAAAATCAACAACTAAACCCAAGCGGCCTTCCCGGTATGTTTGACGCGCGCATCTCATATGCACCGAACATCGACATTTAAACACGTATCTTAAGGGGTCAAGCTCAAGACCTTAAACGAACACTTGTCGGGAGGCAACCCGACGGTTCTATCTTATTTTTAGTTGAATTTTTTCTTTTATTTTTGTTCTAGATCTTTATTAGTGTTTAGAGTCAAGTGTCGAAGAAAAACCGGACAACGGGCAATATTTTTCATTGCAGGAGATGGAGAATAGAAGACCATATGAATGGAGGACGACCATGGCAAAGGAGAGCGTTCCAGGGATGTGCTCAGGTGTCAGGAGAAGGAAGAAACTGACGGGGAGAAGAAAATCAGAAAGTGGAGCAAAACAGAGAGTTGGAGCTGAAAAAAGCAGCCCACTCGGCCGAGTGAAATTTTCATTCGACCGAGTGAAGTCCCTACTCGGCCGAGTACGGTACTGATCAGTGAAGATTCGAAAAATCCCTCTCTGTCATTTATATGACACTTGGCTGAGTGACTTTGTCACTAGACCGAGTGAATCAGATACTTTCAGCACTAGAAAAGCTCTGAGTGGCTTTGCCGCTAGGGCGAGTGACTTTGCCACTAGGGCGAGTGACTTTTGTCTACTCGCCCGAGTGGGAAGTGCTACTCGCCCGAGTCGGTACTTTTATGAAAAATTTCAAAAACTTAGCCACTCGGCCAAGTGGACACGCTACTCGGCCGAGTGTCTTATCCTATATATTCGAAAGCTCGCGGCCCAAAACCAAAATTTCTCAACTTTCCCCAAATCGTCGCCCGAGCAATCCCCGATCCCCCGAACGACTCCGACCCTTCGCCCGAGCCGCACCACCCCATGTCCGAGTGGCACAAACCTGCGCCGCCATCCCTGCCTTCCGACCGCCGTCGTCGGTGCACAGCTCACCGCCGGCCGTCCCCCGTTTAGCCCTATTTCTCCCCTTTTCTCCAATTCTCCATTTTGTAAGCCATATTCTGTCCCGAATCGAAATTAAACTTTATACACATCTGTTTCTCTTGATTTTCTCCCATATTTATTGATATTCATTGCTAATTATTCAATTTGTGTTTCAGGATAGCTTGGGGGAGAATCAGGGGCAGATTCGAAGATTCTCGGAGGAGGCATTTCTATGCTCACATCCATAGCTTGCATTCGCATCGTGCTTGGGTACATTCGCTCTTTTTCTATTGCACTTCGCATTGTTAGGCACGTATTACGGTACACATGCCTCCACGGACTAGATCACGTTCGCAGGTGCCCGCCTCCAAGCGGAGGAAGACCAGCGAGCCTGGCTCCTCCTCCGCTAAAGCGGACTCCCTGCCACATAGCCCACCACCACCCACACTTTTGCCTCCTACAGCACCCATTCCACCCCCACTGGCATAGCCCGTCACTGCTTTCGACACGATGGGGATCACTTTCAGAGATGACGCACACTGTGCCAGATTTGAAAGAATCTCCCATCGTTCGATTGTCCCCTCTAGGTTTGTGTACATTGTATATTTTGAGCGCCAAGGGGTATTTGAGGGCCTACTCCAGTTGTATGACAACGTGGGGTGGCGTGATTTTCTATCGGTGTCGACAGACACCTATGTCCGACCGACACTCGAGGTTCTTAGTTCTATCCGTAGGACTCCTTGGGGTTGCTCATTTCAACTGATGGATCGTGAGTGCGAGATTACCCTCGATATGCTCCAAGCCTATTTCCAGTGGCCCCCGTCCCGAGCCCCGACCGAGCTTATAGTCCCACGCACATCCCCCCACCATCATTCGATAATTATGCCTTCTAGACACTCATCACGGGATCACCTATCGCCTTTGACCCTAGCAGGGCCAAGGCCTCCGCTATCATCCACCCATGACTCCGCATTGCTCAGCGCCTTATGACGACCACTTTTCTAGCGAGGTATGAGCCTGGGACGATGTCTATGCCTGAGCTTTACATGCTCTACGCAATGACCAGAGCGAGAGCCTACGAGGTAGGTGGAGAGTCTTACTCCCCGTCGTTCAGATTGATATAGCCAGTTGGTATCGAGATCGCATCATTATCTCTGTCGGTGCCAAGACGCCTATCTGTTACGACGGTCTGATTACCTTCTGGCTCCCATATGCAGAGTTGACCTCCCAGCTGGTTTGCTACGACCCCCGGGCCCCACTTCCCTTTCCATTGATGTCATGGCCCGCATGAGGATGTTGCATCCTCATGGTCAGCACCACTAGGTTTAGCTGCACGGTCCATTTGGCACAAATTATATGGTGCTTCCGAGCCCCGCTCGGACCCACATTGGACCCACAGGAGGGGTGTGGATACCATAGATGGACCTCCTCATCCCAGCTGTGTACGTGCTAGAGCCTGAGGACGCTCAGCAGGAGCCCCTTCTCGACCCTCTGGACCCCAAGATCTCGATCCCTCAGCCTGCACCTGATTTGACTGCTCCTCCCGACACCTCTGTCCACACTTCTGTCAGTGTCAGGAGCACACTTGCTGAGTCCACCACCACCACAACCACCTCTGTGCCGCTGTCCATTGATCCCATCTCATATGTAAGTTTTGAGAGCGCCCCCACCACTATTCTTGAGAGAGGCGAGCCTTTCTTTGTTTTAGCAGCCGAGACCCTGTCCTCACCAGATTTCTCGACCGCTGGGGAGTCATTTTTAGTTGATCTCACGACCTCCCCATTCATCGACACTTTCATCTCTGCTGCCACTGTCTTCACTGAGAGTGTCATGACTTCTGTCCCCAATTCTGTGTCAGCAACCTATCTGCCCTTCTTGCCCTCTGTCACCGCTTCTGATCCTGCAGCTGCTCACACTTCTAAGAGCATTCCTGCATCCCAGCCTCCTACAGAGGCTAAGCATCTTTTAGTGAGCACAGCACCGCACCCTCACCCCGTAGTGGCCCCACTTGTGTATGGTGGCCGTGCTCGGCAGCCACGATCACCACCTGTTCGACCCTCTGCCCCTCCTCTCCCCGACACCCTAGTTCAGTACATGCGTGCTCTAGAGGGGGCCGTTAGTGGGCTCAGAGGAGATTTTCAGTCTCTCTCTGCCACTGTTAGCTCTGTACAGTCTCGCGTCGCTCTACTCCCTGGTATTCAGGTCGCCTGAACCATATTCTTGCGTGACTGTTACAGCCTCCTCAGCCTGTCGCTACCCGTCCCATTTCACAGCCACCAACACCCCCACCACAGGATGATGATGGTGCTCCACCACCTGCTTAGGCACACACTTGATGCCTCCCATATTTTTTCCACTGCCGTGATTGCTATCAATTTTTCTGCCGATTTTGCACACCTCCTCCCCACACATTTTGGTCACTTTTTGTTCAGATTTGTCTATACCATCCTGGGAGAGAGGAGATATTTCTGGGACCGCTATATTGCACCATCTTGATCTCTACACGCATCATTTGCATTTCCATATCATTTTCTTTCATTTTCATCCTTTATTATGCATGCATCCTCACCCACCCCACCCATATCATATCTCTCAGTGTGCCACACTTAGCACATTGAGGACACTGTGCAGTTTAGCTTGGAGGAGTGAGTGTCTCACGCACTTTTCGTTTTCTTCATTTTTATTTTCATTTTTCCACCTTTCTTTATTTTCCACTTATTTTCACTCACTTTTTAATTTTTTTTCTCATGCATCACGTTTTCTTATTTTTTGTGTGTGCTGCATATGTATAGTAGTTCTTATTTTTCTTTTATCCTTATTTCTTTTATCCCTTTTTGGCTAGAAATGAATTTTCTGTGATGACTATGACCTGGAGCTAGTTTACTTTTATATGCATATTCTCTTGCCATGCCATCGTTTTTATTTCAGATATAATATGATATACATTGCCATGCGTTCGAGAATAGTAACCTGCATCTTTATTATACGAATGTGAATGAAATTCTACTATTAGCTGAGTCTGATGATTTATATTGTATACTTTTAATAGAAAACACACCAAGCTTCACGCATTGATTGCCTATATTTGGAGTACTGCTTTGTTGTCTGCTATCACTTCTTTTTGCATGAAAATTGTACGCTTGACTTTCAGGTTGATTGAATGTATGCCATTTTGATATAACTGGATTAGTTTACTTTCTGAAATCAAACTGAGTAGATTACATTACTCTGCTGAAAGTTGTCATGCACATTCTAAAGAGTGAACTGAGCGTTGCATATTTTTCTTTCTCCACATATCTTGAACATCATTTCTATACTTAAAATCATTGGTGAATCTCCCTTAGGAAATCTTATATTGGCATCTTTCCCTTGCTATAAAGTCCAAGCTCCAACACCCCAAAATCAAAAATAAAAAAATACATGCATATCTTTATATCTTTTGATTTGGGATTGTTATTGTGTATATGAGTTTCTCAAAAAAAGAAAAAGAAAAAAGAAAGAGAATCAAAACGGAAGTTTAAACTCGATCTCATTTCTTTCTTTCTTTCTTTCCTCTTTTATTTTTATTTTTCTTGGAGCTTCAAAAATGGGGAAAAGTTGTATTGTTCTATTTGATACCACCACGCTCACAGATAAGCTTGTGGGAGAGGATCCAATGATGTGTGAGAGAGTGACCACTTGTCTGTGCATGACGACCTAAGCTAGGTAATTTTCTATACTCAGGGAGATTACTAGAAGTATTACGAAGTCCACGAATTGAAATTTGGCATGCATTTCATGAATAACACTTCTTCTATTCTTATTGATCCATATTGTGTGATGTGTCTTATACTCCAAATAGAAAGCGATCAATTGAAAAGTGTGTGATCTATGATTATGTATATTACTTTGAATGCCTCAGACGATGCTAATTCTAGAATGATTTCATATTTCATATCGTTTTGATATTCTTGGGTTTCTATATCGAATATATATATTCTTGGGTATATATATATATATTCAGACGATGATAATTCTAGAATGACTTGTCCTAGTGGTAAGTCATTCCGCTCCAAAGCCAAGGGGTGCGGGGTTCGAGGCCTATGGCCGCCGTGACTTGGTAATTATTATAGAATTTGTTGTGGAATTATTTACCCTGGGGCTACATCTCCCCTCTCGGACTAACCCGGGGGCCGTTGGGGGCACGGCGGTCACCCCCCAGTTTGGATAGTCTCGACCGGGCTCTCGCCTTACCCTCCTAAAAAAAGCCGAAGGCAGGGGGAGGGGGTTGGGGATTTTTCTGGGTTTTCATATATATATATATATATATATATATATATATATATATATATATATATATATATATATATATATATATATATATATATATATATATATAGTGCTGGAAACTATCCATTGTGAAATAGGGAGTTGTGGGTGACGGCGCTTGTGCCCTATCCCCACTCTTCTTGTTTCCCTTAGGATGTATTCAGGCTTGTACATTTGTATATTGTTGTTATTAATAAAATTCCCTTTACCTGTCAAAAAAAAATATATATATATAGCCCACGAGAGGGTGTCCTGGTGGTAAGTCATTCCGCTCCAAAGCCAAGAGTCATGGGTTCAAGGCCTCTGGCCTACATGGGTTGGTATTTGTTGGGGGATTATTTATCCTGGGGCTACATCTCCCCTCTCGGAGCATACCCGGGGGGCCGTCTGGGGCACGGCGGTCTCCCCCCAGTTTACATAGTCTCGGCCGGGCTCTCGCCTTACCCTCCTATGCCGAAGCGGCGGGGGGAGGGGGTTGGGGATTTTTCTGGGCTGCCCAAAAAAAAACAAAAAAAACAAATATATATATATATATATATATATATATATATATATATATATATATATATATATATATGATCATGATATCGAGATAAAAGTCTTTGGCATGTTTTTATTCGTCGTATGCTATTTGAGTAAGCAGCTCCACGTCCTGAGAAAATGATCTAGCACCTCCCTCTTTTTTTCTTTTCTATCTTCTCTTTCCTTTTTCCTTATTTTTACCCGTCGGGTTCGCCTTTTTACTTATCTTCCTCGAGGACGAGTAAGAGGTAAGCTTGGGGATTTTGCTTGCTCCTTATTTTACACCTTTTTTCTGCATGTTTTCATGTCATTTCGATCGCCCATATTGCATTTTTCATTACTATTCGGCGATACTGCGTTGCTTTTCACTATTTTTTGTTTTTGTCGTATTTCAGGAAATATGGAGCGATCTGGAGAAAAAATGAGATCAATGGACTTTCACGCGCACCGAAGCATCGCCCACGGCCTTATTAAGGAGTTAGCAGTGTTAGATGATGAGCGAAAGAGGAAGAAGTTAGATAGAATCGACGAGGAAGCGAGGAGGAGAAGAAAGAGCTCCAGAAACAGCTCACTCGACCGAGCAGACAGCTCATTCGGCCAAGTGAAGGACTGCGTTCGGTCGAGTAAAAAGGATACGAGATGGCCTGGATTCAAAGTTCACTCGGTCGAGCAAGAAAGTCTACTCGGCCGAGCAAGAAAGTCCACTCGGCCGAGCAAGAAAGCCCACTCGCCCGAGCATACATTGTTTTTCTCCCAAAAATCATCTGACTTACTGGAATTTGGAGAAGACCCACTCGGCCGAGCAAGAAAGCTCGTTCGGCCGGGTGAAGAAGTCCACTCGTCCAAGTCTGACAGGGTGACAGACCCCCAAAAACCCCAGTTTCTCTGTTTTTCTTTGGGGTTTCCACTCGGTCGAGTAGCGCAGTCCGACTGTGTCACGAATTAGGGTTTTGGGCTGTGCCAGGGGTAAATCTGTCAGGAATTTCTGGACGATTTTGGCTTGTATTTAAGGCTAGTTTTATTCCTAGTTTTAGGAGAGACTTGAAGTTAATTTTGACTGCTATTCTCATTGTAATTCTCAGCTGGAGATCAAAGACGCGCAATTTGGTTTGTTATTTCTATCTAAATTTCTAGTTTTTATGAATTGTTTTCTCTCAATCATGAATTGTGCTATGATCTTATTCGTTATTTCTGAGATTGCTATGATCAATTGTGAGTAGTTCCGTCGTTCTAGGGCATGTGGATGAACCATATGGATCCGATCTTAGAATTGTGATGAATGAATTGAATTGTTGCTAGTATTGATAAACGGTTAGGGTATGATTGATTTACTATGAATAGCTAGGAATTTCCATTGAGTGGGGTTTGCAAGAGATTGGATCTCAATCGATGGGAAGGCCTAGATATTCGATTTAGGTTTATAATCAAGATTCTCTAGATTTGGTTTGCAAGAGATTGGACCAAAGGTAGGATTTTTATTATAAATCTATACTCATATTTGTTTGCAAGAGATTGGACGAATACGAACTATCATAACCTAGATCGTAGCTCGATTTTGCACGAGAGTGGGCTCGAGGTGCGATTGGACGATGATGTCGATCTTCATGCTAGTGGCTTAGGTTAGGGTTTGTACGAGAGTGGGCTCTAATCTAGGTTGTTATAGACCGGCAATAGCGCGAGAGTGTGAGCTTGGCTCTATATTCAGTTACGACTAGTTCACCTCAATTCAAGCCATGCAACATTAAGATTCATGATCTACAAGGATAAGCGGCGATCCATAGTGGGAATTCCCTAGCCCTAGACGCTTTTATTATATAGAATTCTACTTGTTATTCGAATGACTATGACACCATTCCCAACACCATTCCATTCTTCCACTAATAGCTAGGTGATCAAGATAGAGTACTGTCATTTGTCCTCCCTGTGTTCGATATCCGCTCGCCACTCCACCGTGCGCTTGCGATAAGACTACAATCGTTTTCTAGGTGTATATCCGGGCGCGATCATAAAACACATGTGAGGCATCAAGGGGATGGAACATATTTTGATAAAGAGGTCAAAAGAGTTTGACACTTTTAAATATGAACCATCTAAAAATGACCAATAACATATTAAAATTATTGTCGTAAGGTACGGTGAGCTGGATGAGATCCAAATATATTAAATGGATTCCGAAGGACCAAAAAAATATTTGGATGAGATTCAAATGGTTAGTCTAGATAGAAACCCCTTAAGTCTATATAGTAGATGGTTTAGTAGATCCACTCACAAAGGCTCTACCACATGAAGTCTGGAAAGACTTGTGTAAATACGGTATGAGATACCGGGATAAATGGGCCTGAGTGCAAGTGGAAGATGTTGGAAGATGTATGCCCTCTAGGCATACATTTCTGTGTAACTGTACAAACATCTTGTTCAAAATAACAGTAAGCTGTTTTGTAATAATTTATCTCAGTTAAATCATAATGTAGTTATCATTAGATATTAACTTAGGTAAAGTTCTGAGACTTAATGAAAGGTCAAACATGTATCGAGATGAGTATCTTGATCATGGAGAAATGCTTGACCGTCTGTAGCATAAGTCTAAGAGGGTTCGTGGTCGTAGATGTTTCGAGAAAATGATATCGAAACATCGAATAAACCATTGTGTCTTAGTCTTCACCGTATAGCAGTGACAATGATCTCATGATCGTTTGACTTGGCGAAGTCGAAGACGAGACACAGGTGATCATTGGAGAATGAGTTCACTGAACAACCAACAAGAGTTATCATATGGTTATGATTGATCCAATCTGTCAATGATAACTCTTAGTGATGATAGGCAAGTTGGTCTTATAACTTGAGGTCATTGTACAAACCTGTGCGTGAACGGTTTGACTTAGATCACTGACCTAACTTTGAGGCTAGGCCTGTCGAAAGGTCTTTGGTTGGGTGACATTTAAAGCGGACGAGGAGAATAATGACCAAGAGAGGATTCGTCTCTCCTAGTCAATGGGAGTTAGTGTCGTAGAGTTAGTTCGGTCTCTAGTGAAATCTCTGGCCAGAGTATGTTAGAAGTTGTCCAACATTAGTTGACTAAAGATCGATGGAAACTAACCGGTCTCGAGCTATTGGGGTTGACAGTTTGACCGTACCATAGGCTTGAACAAAACGACATAGTTTGGACGAAGAGACTAAAACTGCGGAATTCATCACAGACACAGTCAGGGTGGTCCCGACAATTCTCATGTCGATGAGTTAACCACATAAGTATGATACTAAAACAGGGATGGAAACTGCTGCTCGTGGTCTCTACCGTATGGGGCTTCGAGCCTAACCTGTAGTAGGGTCAGGCTGTATGGTCTCACACAGAGTGCGACCTTCGTCTAGTAATAGGTAGTAACAATAGGGAAAATATGCATTTAATGCAAGGAATAGAACACTGCAAAGAGTTTGCAGTTATCTTCTACATTCGGGATAAATGATCATGAGTGCAAGTGGGAGATGTTGAGGGATGTATGCCCTCAGATCATTTGTATTTGATGCAAATGAATTTTTAAGCTTAGATAGGGATTATTATGCATATGATGCAAGTAGGGTTAAATGTGTCATAAATTGTTTACAACAATATTTAATATAATAAATGCATTGTAAAGGTTACATGAATGACGGGATCGTTTTGCTCTACACGCAGGTTCAAACCGCGTCAAAAACAGAGTCCAAACGAACCTAGTAAGTCTATTTAAAAGTGGGTTTAAATAGAAGCCCAAATGGAACCGGGCCCGAAGTTTTTTTGCTGTTTTGAGAAACAAAAAAATTGGGGTTGC
The DNA here is from genome assembly GCA_030789695.1 of Scilla litardierei. Classification (NCBI taxonomy): domain Eukaryota; kingdom Viridiplantae; phylum Streptophyta; class Magnoliopsida; order Asparagales; family Asparagaceae; genus Scilla; species Scilla litardierei. The sequence goes on along the minus strand of CM061139.1, from coordinate 112,443,073 downwards.
CAGTATTTGGCCCGGCCCAAAAGGGCCGGGCAATTAGTTTGACTGACACCCATAATTTTGTGGGCGCCAGCTGCTAATTTGAGGACGCGCGCGCCACGCGCGTCCAAAGGGCGCCACGCGCCCTCTGGGGTGTGTGCAATTGGCATGCACCCTAGGCATGCTGGGTCAAACACGTGGGGCCCACTCTGTGGGCTCCACAACTTGGATTCTGAACCCTAAAACCCTTTTCTGGCCGGCGGCTGTTTTGTTGTGCGAAAATACAGATCTGGGCTGAACTTTGGACACACAATTGAGGGGTCAAACGGACTCCGATTGAATCCCCGTTTTTCCCGACATGTTCACTGTTGAATGCCCTTCGATTTGATAGGTTGTATCAAGATCAAAGCTCAACGATGAGTGAGTTAAAATTCATGGAAATTTGGCCTTTTGTTAAGGTAAACTAGCTTCATTTATTAACTCCAAAAAGAATTGTGGGTAAGGGGAGGGGTCAGCCGCCTATATAAATAGGGGTCTGCTCCTCTCCTCTAAACTTGTCCCAAGCTCTAGATCTGAGCGGCTCCCAAAAATGTTGGAGCACCCTAGGATCTAAGCTTAAATTAAATATTCTCTTCTCCCTATAATTTCTGCCTTACTCCTGAAGGGCTTTAGCAAAGCCACGAAGGGGTTCGGATCCGATCCGAAATCTTGGCGAAGGGTCACATTCGGATGAAACTTTCTTCGATGCATGGTTGGCTCGGCGACAAGAGGATTGCTTGCCTCGGGACGCGGAATAGTTCGAGGAGTGGTTCGGCAGGGGACGGGGAGCGGCTCGGAAGACGGTGCTGTACACCTTGCCTGTACCAAGGCAAGGTTACGGGTATGTGAGTTTAATTAGCTTTCCTTGAATTTAATCGCAGTAGCTTAGCTCACTCTTGGGGTGGTCAGACCCATCCCAAGTTGGCAGAAACCCTGGCTAAGGGTCTTAAACCTTAGGGCCTCGTTAAATAGTTTAACGTATCTATTTTTTCTACTGCATTCTTTTGCATCTGTGGTCCATCTGACGTAGGAAGGGCACAGAATGTGCCATAAGGGTCCATCAAAACCCTACATCTTCCACCTTACATTTCTCATCCAAAGCTCGGCCTGAGGACTCGCGTATTAGTCTCTCCGTGAACCATACTTGATCCTACCAAGCATCCTTCAGACAAATGCTGACTTAGGCATCTGAGGGGACTTGATCGAAACCAAGGTCTGACCCCTCCCCCCTGATGAGCTCTCTCGTCTGTGCAGGTCAGAAGAGACTTCAACCAGTCGAAACCACCCTTCGGTGTCCCATCGTCCAGGTCAGAGCACTCTCGAGCCCCAAGTCCATCCGACCGATTGTTCCAGGAAGCCATCGTTCTGTTAAAGCTACTCTTCAGCACATCGACACATGGATCCGCATGTTTCCACCTAAGCAAATGTTTGGATAATCGACTCCGGAGGCCGCACGCATCTCACGTGACCACGACGAACCCCGGACCTCCAAACTATCAACCAGTGGTGAGAAAACACCCCGAAATAGTAACGATGCTACTTTTCTAGAAAATAGCGAAAAGGGAATAAGCTAGCTCAAGAAAATGTTCCATCTTTGCTAGAATTAGATGATGTTTTGAATGATGGCATGGATATGTTAGATAAATTGAATCATCCAATTTTGAAATATGACCTTATATATGAGAATATACATATGGAAACTTAATCATCTGACCATGTACGGTATGTAAGCCTTAGTGGCAATAAAAGATCTAGAACAACACCATTATAGATAGATAATTATTATCTGTATTCATACGAACCATCTTGATTCTTGATAGATATTCGATAAGAAAGATAATCCCTTGAATTATATAAATATCATGAGATCATATGAATCGTATTAATGCTAAAGGGCATAACCACCTGAACATGTACATCATGTAAGCCTTAGTGGCAATAAAAGATCCAGAGCAACACCCATATAGATAGATAATTATTATCTGTATTCATACGAACTGTCTTGATTCTTGATAGATATTCGATAAGAAAGCTGATCCCTTAAATTATATAAATATCATGAGATCACATGAATCGTATTAATGCTAAAGGGCAGAACAAGGAGTTTAACTCAATAGAGAGAAATAACATATCAGATATACGTGAGTTACCATAAGAGAGGAAGTTCATAAGATGCGAATGGGTGTCAAGAATAAGTATTTGGTCCATCGATCTGTTGATAATATTAACATCTAATTAGTTACAAAAGTCTTTACTCAAAAGGTATGTATAAATGATTAAGAGACTTACTCTTAGGTAACTAAGTTTGCATCGATGAGAATAATCTTAGCGATTGTTGCATACCTTGACTTGGAACTTTTCCAAATAGATGTTAAAACTACATTCAGTAATAAAGAGCTGAATGAAGTAAAATATATAAATCAACCTCAAGAATTCAGGTTTAATGATAAGAAACTAAATTGAAAAATTGAAAAAAAAAATCTTTATATGATTTAAAATAGTTATTTAGACAATGTTGTTTTAAATTTGACAATACTGTTATTCAACTTGATTTCATTACCAACAAATTAGATAATTATGTGAATGTTAAAAGTAGGAGAAGTGTTATGATACTATCCTTATGCATGGATGATATTTTGCTTGCTGGAAATGGTGTTAAACAAGATCAAATCAGCATTACATAGTGAATTTAAGATGAATCACATATGAGATGTATACATCATATGTTCTTGGTATATAGATCCTTAAGGATCAAAAGCATAGCGTGTTAAGTTTAAATTAAGAATGTTTTTGCACACAATACTTAGAAGGTTTAGGCTGCATAATTCCTATTTGGCACCTACACCATTGGTTATGTTAAAGTGTGTGTGTAAAGACCAATGTCTTGGAGGAGGACAGAAACTACTAGGTGTTCCATATGCAAAAGTTATTGTAAGTTTGATATACATACACTGTTGTGTACTGGGCCAGACTTGATGTACCTAGTAAGTCTAATTAGTAGATACCAGAGTAATCCTAGTCCATCATATTGGAGAGCTGTTAAGATGATTTTGGAGTATGTTAAGGGTATTATGCATGATATGTTGGTTTATCAAGCAGAATCACCCAAGATTATTGGTTACTCTGATGCATGTTACGAAGGAAACAAAGATGACAGGACGTCCATCTTGGGATATTTGTCCATTTTTTGATGATACAATTTCTTGAGGTAGCAAGAAACTTGGATGTGTAGTAAGATACATACGAAAAACTGAGTACATAACCTGCAGAATAGCATTTACTCATGCAATCTATTTAAGATGGTTCCTAAAGGATTTAGACCTCAATTTGGTGGATGGACCAATTGAAATATAATGTGATCATCAAGCAACCATTAGCTTGATCAACAGTAGCATAAATTGTTATAAGGAAGGTATATTGAGATACAATACTATTATATTCATGATATTGTGAAGAAGGAAGAAATCGATGTGACTTATATTCCGACAAGTGGCATGGTTGCTGATCTCTCGACGAAGAGTATTTCAGCAGGAACATTCATTAAATATGTTGGTTTGATGAGACTTTAAAATGTCTAAATCAAAGAAATTTTCATAAATAATGAAAGAGACAATTATGGATAATGGCTGTACTCAGTTTATTAAAAATGGATGAAAAGTACACATATCTCTTGGATAGTGGAAGTATATAAAGTTGCATTTTAAGTCAAATCTCACGAATAGTGGGAAGGTGATCAGAATATATTTAGCCATTTCGGTTAAGTAGGAGATGTATATTAAAAAAATAGTTCTGATAAATATCCAACCAATTGGTTGATATTTTTAAAAAAATTTTCTCTTGGGATCATATGTTTGTTACATGATTTTTCTCATATATCGTGGTTTCTGTTAAGAAATATCTAGGTAATTCTTTGGGGGCATAGGAAATAGAAGTGATATACGGTGGGCATGCCCTTCTCGTCTCAGGCTTGGTGATCTCCTACGGCAATGGCTTTCAGCAGGATGGTCTAGCATGGGGTTCCCCGCACTATCAAGGCGAACGCCAGGGGGACATCTCGGCTCCCCTCCTGAAGCCTCTCCCACTCAGCGGCGATAAATCGACGTTGTCGGGTGACCTCTTCTTTGTCCAATGGCCTTTGATGAGCGACCTCCTCCTCCTCGTCGAACTGACTTTGTAGAGCGGTCGCTTCTCCTTCTTGGAACCGCCTCTACTGCGATGCCACTTCTTCGTCAAGTTGGGGGAGGAGGTCTCTTTTCACATTGCGGGGTCTAGAGGGGCCTTTCGCCTGAGGTGGTCTAGCTTTTCTGGCAACATTCCATTCCTCCATCATCTTAGTAAAGTTTTGGAAACTCTTGTAGATGCCGAGGGCCACGTCCTGAATGACAGCAGCCGATCCATCAAGGGGTAGATTCATTGCGGGGTCTGGAGGGGCCTTCCGCCTGAGGAGTTCTCGCTTTTCTGGCAACGGTCCATTCCTCCATCATCTTAGTAAAGTTTTGGAAACTCTTATAGATGCAGGGGTCGCACCCTGAATGACAGCGGCCGCCCCCTCAAGGGGTAGATTCATTAGGGGAGTTACTCTAGGAGAACGAGGCTCTTCGGCCAAGGGTGGCCTCAGAGTGTCATTGATTAGTGTCTCAAGTCGTCCCGGCCTTCTTGGAGGTGGTGGGGGTAACGTCGGGTGACTTTCCATGGGGGAGTTGCGACGAACATATGTGGAGCCTGACATGGGTGTGACCCTTGATTCCCACAGACAGCGCCAATTGTTGCGGGTCAAGTCTGCTCAATAATGCGATTTGTATTAAATGAGAATCACGGGTACAATGATTACGGATTAGGGATTGATGGCGAGGTTAGCACGACTCGGAACAAGCTTCAGAGGCGAAGAATCCGAGGTCGCCCGATGGTCGTCGAATGTCGTCGACTCCCAGTAGCTGAGGCGAGCTTTCTACGAGAATAATAACTCGTCAAAATGGCGGGGCTGGCTGTCAGCCCGTAGCATCTCTGATGCTTAAGTCAGTGGATGACTTGTAATAAGTGAGTCGGACATGCTCAGCGATCTTAAGGTAGATCGGCGAGGCATGGCAAGCTTATAAGGAAGGCACAGATATATAGGAGATATCCGACCTTGAGTATTGGAAATGAATTAGAGATTTCAACTTACCAACCCCCCTCCTTGGTGGCTGGAGGGGGTTATTTATAGGGTTGAGAGGCGGTTGCTCGCCGTCCAATGAGCTGTTAAGTGAGCTTAGCTGGAGCGCAACTGGAGAAGTGATTGGTCAGTGGGGGGTGTTAGAGATATTTACATATTAATGGGTGTCAGACTGTGTCAGACTCATTAATGCATTAATGGGCGATGTGATTGGCAGCCATCAGTTCTCGCCCTTAACCTCTGGCCTTAATGGGGGTAAGGTGGCCCTACGTCACACTGTCAGAGATATTTATGCTAGGCTACCCTTGGGAAGAGTCAAGCTTAGCGACAGAGCTCGGTGCCTTCGGACTGTTTGACCGTGCTTCCTGCAGGGAGAGGGGCGACCTTCGTCAGTTGGCCCTAAGGGAAAGCATGTCACTCGGTGAAGTGAGCTTTCCTGGATAGAGGCGATCTTCTGTTCGGGCTAGTACCCCTTCCAGATGGTCGGAGAGCTGTTTGCTTGGGCTTTCAGTGTATGTGGGCCTCAATTATATGGGTCGGCCTTAAGGCTGTAACAGTATCCAATGACCCCAAAAAAAATTATTGACTTCCTTAACTCTGTAACTTGCCAAACAGTAGTGAATATGTGCACTACACCATCAAACATCTTTATTCTCACAGAACTAATTCCAAAAACTATGCACCCTTCATTATTACCTATAAGGACCAATCCATCATTCTTCCTCGGGTAGATATGAAAGTACTCTCTATTTATTGCCATACAGAATGACGCTCCAAAACTATGATACATCCGATTCTTAACATCTGACAAGCACATGGTGAGCACATCATGGTCCTCCTCGCTCTTCACCTCCTTCGTCTGCACAATTACAATTGATGAAGATGTTGGCATAGCTCATTGTCTACGTTCCTTCTCTCTGGGCAGTCTCTCTTCTAATGTCCATGTTTTTTGCAAATATAGCACGTCATGTCTCTAGTTTTTGATATCGATCTCCTCTTGTTGATGCCTTTGGCATTGCTTTGCCCTAAAGCAAGTAGGTCATGGCTATCTAAATCTCATTTACTCAAACCAACTTCTGTCAACTGATCTCTCAACTCATCTCTGTAAAGCCCCACATTCACTTCCTTAAGGCCAAGAGTATCCTGATTGTAAATCTTGGTGTTGGCAAACATCATATATCACTTTAGCAGTGTCTGGAGCAGAATCATCATCTCATGCTCTGTCTTTACAGTCAATCTAGTTGCCGTCATCTTCATCACTAATCCATTGAAGGTATCCAAGTGATTCTTTAATGAGATTTTATCTCGTATCTTAAATGTGAAGAAGGTCTTCAGTAAGATAAGCATGTTGGAGAGTGACTTTTCAGATACAGCTTCTCGAGCTTTTCCCATAATCAGTTGGTTGTAGTCTCCTTAGGTACCTGATAAATCACCTTGTCCAACAAACAGAGCTGGATTGTTGTCATCATCGATTCCTCCATCTCTATCTTTTTCTTTTCTGAGATATCCATCGGTAAAGTTTCCATGTCATACACCACCATGTGGACAAGATCTTTTCTCAATATTTCTTTCATCTTGTACTGCCATATCTAAATGTGTCTCTTGTCATCAAACTTATCAATTGTGTATTGTGTTCCTCCAACCATCACAGATGAGCCACCTGCATACAAATTTAAACTAATTGCTTTTCGGTTACATCACTTTTTGTAGAAAAACTTTTTGCATCGCCTTAGACTTGTTCACGAACCTTGCTCTGATATCAATTGTTGGGGGGTGATTGTGATCACTTCTCTTGGACTCATATGTCCTTTTGATAGGCTTATCAAGAAAGCAATCACCCCATGGAATTCCAAGATCATTGAACCAACGAATAAAGGTAAAGTCGTTCTCTACCAAACCCGAAACACGGCAATATATATATAAGTAAAGCGAAAAAAGATAAACAAGCACCTAACACCAAGATTTATTACTGGTTCCACCCAAAACTTAGTGTATGTCCAGTTGGAGAGATCACTAATATTTCAATAACATTGGATTACAAGTTATGCTGTTTGGTTGAAGGGAATAACCAAACCTGTTAAGAATTTGGAGAACAAAATAATGGAGAAAAGCTCTCAAACTACCCTCCCTTGGCTCTCAGTTTGTCCTCTGCATTTTCTACAGGTTTCTGCTAATTTGTACTGAAATTCACTTGAAAACCACGCAAGAATCACATCAAACCCCTAGCCAAAACAACGTATAAATACCAATGGGCTGGAATACAAAATTGGGTTGGAATCGGTCAGATTTGTGCCCGAAAACCCACTCCGCGCCCACTCATTGTCGTGTGTTTGATGTCCACCATTCGATCGGGGTGGCATGCGCTCGATGTTTGCCATGTGTCCTACTGCAGGCTCAATCTCGCTAAGAATGCCCAGGTGCTGCTAAGGGCCAACCCCGGGCTCGCTGGCCCCATGCTGTGCCCGTGCCCTCGGGCTGTGATTTGGGATACACAGTCTGAAATAAATTCGAGAAAAAAATTAGTATGCTAGTCTGTTGAAAAACATGGTTTTGGGCTCCAAACAAATCTGCAAAAAATATCCAAAAAATCCTCATAAATTCTAAATTAGTCTAGAGATATTTTTGGTATTTTGTATCATGTTTTTCAACACTTCATCCTTGTCATCGATCAGCTTAGCGGGCACGCGAGCTGCGGTAGAGAGAGAAAACATATGGAAGGATAGAGTTCATCGTGGGTATTTGTCAAGCACCGCGTCGTCAGCCTATCGAGTGCATCGACATCTTCACCGCGCGATTCCTTCATCTGAGCGGCTCTATCACCCTTGTTGTCGGGCTCACTCTTCGTCGGGGTCGTGGACCTCATTGTTGATCTCGATGGGTGACTCATCTCTGAGAGAGATTAACAGAGTGATATGGATAAATGATTAGATAAAGGGACGGGTGGGTGGGTCGGCGGTGATGTTTTGGACGCTTGTGTGAGAAAGACATGTGGGAGTTGAGATAGGGGATAAATAGAGATGAGACGTAGGTGGGTCACATGCCTATTTTCTGCCAACAATTGATGCAAATAGCACTGATTTGAATTGGTATTTTCGTTGACGTGACACATGCCACATCAGTCTAACATGTTGTATGTGATGAGAATTTCAACCCAACTTTTCGGAAAACAAACATGATAGGTTGAAACATGTGGCATATGAATAGCGCCATTTTAAGATTTCAAGCACGCTTTTCTGCATAATCCACCAAACAAATATAGTAACTTTAGTGTGTCTTTTTCTTTCAATTTAGAAATTGCAAGATGCAATCAAGAAAATTAGACATGAAAAAGAGGAGTTCCATTTAGGTTGTAATTATAAACATTATGCCCTGATCTGAAGATCGAGTTGGCTCCTTTGCTCGTAGGACCACTTGAATGTTCAACGCGACGTGGACTATTCCATCTAACATTGTTTTGTTCTTTGTGGGCACCACCACACAATGAGAGCGGAAAGGTTCGATCGAACAGTCGCGACGTTCACATCGTCGTAGGCACAAACGAGCCAACCCGATCCCTTTGGTCTGGAAGCTCGTTATGATCAAATATCGGACGGCTCGATTCGCCGGTACGAAACTTTATCAGAGCGCTCCATCTGTCCCTCTCCCTCCGCTTTGCTGATTGCGGGGTTGTCGGTCAAGTCGTCAAACTGAACCGCGACATGGCTGCCGGCCGGCTCCGACCCGAGGCCGAAACCAGGCCGGAGCTGCGGCGGGAAGAGACCGAACCGCGTGTTGTGACGGAATCACGACAACGGTTGGTCCATTAGCGGTGCAACGCCAGATTGTACGGCGAGATGTTGGCTTCCGATTTTTCTCTTTCACGGGTCTTTTGCAAATGTATCAAATTTCAAGGGTTACACGAGAAATTACTTTTTTTTTGGCGTGATTAGGTCTCAATCTCTATGTACAGCCAACTGAAAAAAAAACCATATGTTTTGTAGTTTTTTTTTTTTGAACAATTCGTTCCGTTTGATTGGTTGTACATGGTCCAGACATCCCAAAATACGGAATTTATGACGAGAGTCAAGGGATTTGATCATCAATCAAGATAAAAAAATTTGTCATTCTGGAAAAAAAATATGTACACACAAATGAGACATGTTCCCGTGCAAAATTTCCGTATAAATTTTTAACTTTTTATTTTTTTTTCAAAACTTTTTTGCTACTGGTTAATACACACACCACAATAAAAATAATGAGTGAACGTTATGGGGTATTAAGCCGTTACAAATTTAAATGTTTTAGAGCAATAGAACATTTTGTACCAATTCATTCAAGGGTCAAATATGAGGATTTTCTTAATTTTTTGCATGTAAGTGTTATTAACATGTGTTACATTTAACGGGTTGAATCGTTGACAAAACCTCCACAAAACTCTTTTCTCACACCTTCTGCACTGAAGACTTTACTCACATGAAAATTTGCACGCTCGCGAACACACATATTCTCAAGCATATATGCACATACATACATATAAATATTCCAATCCCTTGATCGAGTTTTAATTGTTATTGATTCTTCTTGAATTTTTTGTATTGATGGTTTATCGCAACAACATGGAATTTTTTTTAAAAAATTTTCTTGCAAGTTTTTTGAGACCAGCCGCATCAAGTGCTTGCCTAGCCTTGCTTGAAACCCCCCTCGCACTGTTCCTGAACCATTATGGGCCAACTCGGTCAGGCAGCTCGGAAAGGCCATGCACATAAGAGGGGGGAGTAACCCCTCGCCCACACGACCTTCCAGGTGCTCGGCCGGGTCGTCGAAACAGTTGTACCTTGGCAATGGCGTAACCAGGAATTTTTTTCGCCCTGGACGAATAAAAGATAATATACAGAATTTTTTTTAAAAATAAAACAAGAAAATTTAGACGTTAATATGCAACAAAAAATTAAACATTAAATAATATCCAAATGCTTGGAAATTTGAAAAAAATATGTATGCTCTCGTTTCCATCTTACCCTCTTTTCCTTTCGTAACAAGGCATATCATAAGTTTACAAAAAAACTCATAATAAAAATTAGACGTTAAATAATACCCAATATGCAAAAAAATGTTTATTTTTTCATTTCCCTCTTCTCTTCTCGAAATAAGTTATATCATATGTTTACATAAGATAATAACCAAAAAATAAACGTTAAATAATACCCAACATGCAAAAAAAATGCAAAACACGATAAAAAATAACAAACTAACAAGTTAAAAATGACTAAAGTTGGAATCGAACACATAAACCGGACTACAGTTGGGATCGACCGATAAACTCCGGTTTTGTAGTTCAACACCTTCTTCATTGGGCCAAGAAGATGGTGGTCAATTATAGCACCCAACACACAAAATATTCCAAGGAACAAGTAATTATAAAAATTAGAAAGTAAAAAATGAATACATTTTGGACTGAACAAGAGCGCGCTCGTTTTGCAGTTTAATGCCTTGTAGGACCAGGAGAAGATGGTGGTTAATTATCAGCCAAAATGCAAAATAATGTAAGTAAAAAATAATAAGAAAAATACGGAAAAAACATCACCGTGACTCGAATCCATGACCTTCTGTCCAGTGAACCAAGGCATTAACCATTGGGACATAAACAAACATTGTTGTAGTATAATAAAAAGTATACTTTTATATTTTCGCCCAGGGCAGCTGCCCAGGGCAGCTTGCACACAGTTCCGCCCCTGTACCTTGGAATGACATCTGCGGAGGGCAAGGAACCCTTCTGCAGGCATGTTACGCTGACTATGGCAACAATGAAGGGTGAGTTGGTAAGGAAAGACATCTTTAGAAGGATCAACTCTCTCTTGCCTGAGGCAATTGATTTTCCACTGAAGGTCGACGTATTGTTTAGCACCGAAGAAACATGTGTCGTTTGCCTTGCTACGGTCACCTCTGCGGGGGAGATCCCACTACCTTCATTGACACGTGCATTGATGCGAGGCCCCGATGTCCCTATGTGTAACAGGCTCTTGGCACAACAACTAGCCAAAGGCTTCGCCTGGTTTCTGTGAGGCTCACGGTCATTCTACCTGGATCTTTACGTATCATCAGTGGTTTCGATAATCACGTATCCCTTTCCCGTCTCTGGGGAGACCACCCACTTCTGGATCACTTTGGGGGCCATCGGATCTCGCCTTGGTCAGGTTGCAGACCATTTCGTCCGAAACAACATTTATTCTGGAGCCCTCTCCTCTTGTTCTATGAGAATTTCCTCCATGAGGTGTAACGACATGCTCCTATACGTACGTATTTTGTACGTAATTCTATATTTGTCTTGCGATCTTCCATGATTCGTGATGTATTATTGATGTGTCCATATTTTCAACTATTTTTATATCATCATTTCATTGCATCTCATACCATTTTCGCATCCAAATCCCACATTTTACTACGATATTGCATTTCTGACGATATATTCGAGTTTCGTAGTGTTTTATGAGTTTTCAGGGATTTTGGAGCGATTTGGGACCCCACTTGGGTATGGACACATCCGACATGCTCGTGAGCTCATTGGCGAGGCTCTGGAGGAGTTCGCCACACTTCTGAAGCCATTAGAGGAGAAGACAGAGAGCAGAGGAGAGAGAGACACCCCAGCAGCTCCTGGAGATATTTTCCCAGGAAATGCTCGGTCCGAGCATTTCAGCTGCTCGACCGAGCAGCTTCAATTTTAGAAGAGGAGCTAATACGAGATGGCTCAGACCAAGCAGTTCATCTGCTCAGTCGACCAGCCTCAGATTCCACAGCTGAAGCAGTCCAGTGACACGGCCCGAGTACCTGACCGAGTCGACCACTACTCGGGCCGAGCAGAGCTGCCTCTGTCCAGGTAGGCAGAGCGGCGATTTTGAATTCTATCCATTTCCTGTAGTGCTCGGTCGAGCAGCTCGTCTGCTCGGTTCGAGCGATCGAACGAGCAGCGTATTGCTCGATCGAGTCACCTACTCGGTCGGAAATTCCAGTGCTATTTTTGGAAAGTTTTCTAAATCCGCGATGCGCATGGTTTTTGCACGGAAAGCTCTGGGAGCCGGGCACCTGAAAGAGGCGATTTTCATTAGAGATTTTTGAATAGTTTTTGACAGGAGCTTAGGGTGATTTTTGTAGGGATCTGGAGATTAATTTTTGTAAGAAAATTCTGGATCGAAACTTGGAGAATTATTTACTTTTATTCTTGATTGTTCTTGCGCTTGGAATCATGGAATTTTTCTGGATCTATAATCTGCAATTTCTATCGATTTCTCGATGTAAGTCTTTTACCCCTATTCCTTTGATTGTTATAATGTTTTCGTCTCTGAGAATGATGGTTTTGTCCGTTACTATTGCGATGTGTGAGTAGATTCCTTCTAGGGTTGATGGGTTAGCCCTAGGATCCTAGGAGGAATATGTAGATCGGGATCCCTACATTGAATTGGGGACTTATGGAAGTATTTCGGTAGATCCTACCGAATCCATAGATAACCCGTACTGAGATCATGCCCACGGTCTGTGGAATTGATGTGCTTAAGGGGTATCTAGGGATTTGAATAGGAAAATCGGTGGATCCAACCAAGGCTCGTGACCATGCCCGGCTCACGTCTTAAGGGGACCCATCGACGAACTATACTGCTATGTTGACGGCTACCGTCATTGCGTCAATGAGAGCCACCGAAATACCCCGCAATTCTAACCCACGAGAGTGGTATGAATTGGGAGATTAATTCCCTAGCCCTAATGCAATGCCAGGATCCTATCCCAATGTCGACCCCCAACGGTCCTAGTGGTGATCCCTAACGTCCGAGTCCCTTTTATTAATATTACAACAACAACACCCAAACCAAATCTTTTATCCCGATAGCTATCTCACTTCAAGACTTAGAAATAAACTGAGAATCCATTGACACTATCACCGTCCCTGTAGGATTCGATATCCTTTATACTATAACTCGACACCGTCTGCTTGCGGATTGAGCCCGAAATTGAAGCCTAGGGGCCATACCACGCCTGGCGATCGTGACACTGCCAAGTGAAACCTAGGTGTAGGTTTCGGGTGCGTCAAGTTTTTGGCATCGTTGACGGGGATAGCAATAGTGTTCTATCTCAGTTTATGTTTATTTTGTGAAGTTTTCTAGCATTCTAATCATTTCTCACCTTTCCACCATTTTTATTCTTTTTCTATTTTCTCTGCCTTGCTACTAACATCTTCCTCCAGCTAGCAATTATTTCCTTACCAATCAGGTATAATGGAGATGGTAATGCAAGTGCAGTGGACCTGTGAGTTTGATAGCGAATCAGAGGAGTTCAGCTTCTCTCCTTATTATTTGCACAGCTTCCAAGACTCGTGCATGGACGAGTCCATGGTTGAATATGTGGCTAGAGAACTGATTGATGCAGTTCGATTTATCGGCTCAGGAACATACGTTGCAGGTAACGCAAATCAGCAATTAGTTATGGATCATTTAATGTACCAGGTTTCTGATGCAGGTACCATTGAAGGCGATATTTGCATAAGCTTCCAAGAGAAACGTAATGCTCCTTCAGGCCATTGAGACTCCACCTGTTGATGCATACTGGGAAGAGACCCATCAATTGGAGTCATTGAACGATTCTCAGATGCTTGAGATAATAGAGAGCGTGGTAGCTGACGTATGGGCCCATGGCCCAGTTGAATTTCCTACAGACGATCCCGCTACACAAGAGCTCTCGGTTTTCATCGCAAACCTTTCCATAATGCGGACGCCCTGGATGGTGTCGTCGTAGCTGATGGAATCTATGTGCGGCACGAGGGAGATACATTACGCTTCTATAACGACAACCTTCTGTAGATTTCAGCATATGAAGAACATGCCTATGAGGAGTACACAGACTCATCACCCTTGTAAAATCACATCAACCGGGGAAGTATCCAGATTTTATGTTTGGTAACGAACGCGTACCTGAAAACCTTGCCTCTGTTGACAGGTGCGCTAAGGGAACGGAACCTGCATACGTCTACCTCGATGCACCATCATCTCCCTGCTCCTCCTATAATTCCGCAAACGAAGAAATTTTACCTTCTAAACTTGAGATCAAAGATGCATCTTTCTCACAGGTAAGAGATGACGGGGGTACAACGCCCCCTCAGGTAGAACTAAAACCCTTCCCCGTCAATTTGAAATATGCTTTTCTGGGGGAAAACTCCACTTACCCTGTTATTGTGAATACGGCCCTCACCGAACCCCAGCTAGAGAGTCTCCTAAAAATCCTTAGGTCTCACAGAAAAGCGATATGGTACAACATCTCTGACCTGAAGGGTATCACTGAGACTATATGTACGCATATGATTCACCTAGAGGATAAGAATGCCACCTCCATTGAGCCTCAAAGGCGGTTGAACCCCAACATGAAAGAGGTGGTGAAAAAGGAGGTCCTGAAGCGTTTAGAGGCTGACATCATTTATCCCATTTTTGATAGTAAATGGGTTAGTCACGTGCAGGTTGTCCCTAAAAAAGGGGGCTTGACGGTCATAAAAAATGAAAAAGATGAATTAATCTCCACTAGGATTGTCACCGGGTGGCGCATGTGTATCGATTATAGAAAACTGAATAAAGCCACCAGGAAGGACCATTACCCTCTGCCCTTCATAGACCAAATGCTCGAGCGCTTAGCTAAGCACAAATACTTCTGCTACTTAGACGGATATTCCGAATTTTTCCAAATCCCGTTGCATCAGGAAGACCAAGAGAAAACGATGTTCACATGTCCTTACGGCACATTCGCTTATCAAAGGATGCCGTTTGGGCTATGTAACGCACCAGCCACATTTCAAAGGTGCATGACGTCTATTTTCTCAGATTTCATTGAGAATATCATGGAGGTCTTCATGGACGATTTTTCCGTTTATGGCATCGAATTTGATGATTGCTTAACTAATTTGTCCAAGGTCTTAGAACGGTGCCAAGACAATAATCTTACTTTGAATTGGGAAAAATGCCATTTCATGGTGACAGAAGGAGTTGTTCTTGGGCATGTTATCACTTCTAAAGGAATTGAGTTCGATAAGGCCAAAGTAGAGGTTATTAAAAGTTTGCCGCCGCCCACTAACCTCAAGGGTATCCGTGGTTTTCTAGGGCATGCCGGTTTTTACCGACATTTTATAAAAGATTTTTTCCAATATTGCTCGCCCGCTCACGGAGCTCCTAGCCAAGGACGCTCCTTTTGTGTTTACTGACGCATGTTTGCTAGCTTTTAACAGGTTAAAGGAAGCTCTCATCTCGGCTCTGATTATATAGCCGCCAGACTGGAATCTGCCGTTTGAGCTTATGTGTGAAGCTAGTGACCAGGCGGTGGGAGTTGTGCTTGGTCAAAGGAAGGAGGGGAAGCTCCATGCTATATACTACGCTAGCAAAACCTTGGATGACGCTCAAAAGAACTACATCACCACGGAGAAAAAGCTGCTAGCCGTAGTATATTCTATCGAGAAGTTCAGATCCTACCTTTTAGGGTCCAAGGTGATCATCCATACAGACCACGCGGCGTTGAAGTATCTACTAAGCAAGAAGGATGTTAAACTACGTCTAATACGGTGGATCCTCCTGCTCCAAGAATTTGACATCGAGATCAAAGACAAGAAGGGAGCAGAAAACGTGGTAGCAGACCACTTGTCACGGTTAATTCAAAGGCACGGAGATAACAGCCTGCCGATTGACGATTCATTCACCGGTGAACAATTATTTGCGGCGAATTCCTTTGAAGCTCCCTGGTACACCGATATAGTGAATTATTTGGTGAGTGGGATAGTTCCGCATGGGTTGGTGACTTATTCAAGGAGGAAGTTCCTACATGATGCCAAGAGTTACTTCTGGGATGACCCGTATCTGTTCAGGACATGCACCGACGGGATCATCAGACGATGTATTCCAAAAGAAGAAGCAACCTCCATCATATCGCATTGCTACGATCAACCATGCGACGGACACGCAGCTGTCACTAAAACCACGGTGAAAATTCTCCAAAGCGGCTTCTACTGGCCTACTATATTCAGGGATGCAAATGAATACATAAGGAAGTGCGACAAATGCCAGAGGACGGGAAATATCATGAAGAAGAATGAAACGCCACTCCACAGTATCTTGGAGATAGAACTATTCGACTTTTGGGGCATCGATTTCATGGAACCCTTCCCGTCGAGTAACGACAACAAGTACATCTTGGTTGCCGTTGATTATGTCTCGAAATGGGTGGAAGCCATAGCCACCCCGAAAAATGATGCGAGAATAGTAGCCAAGTTTTTCAAGAATACTATCTTCCCTTGCTTCGGAGTCCTCTGGACGATCATAAGTGACGGAGGGAGTCATTTCATCGGGAGAAAGTTCGAGGCGATGCTAAAAAAATATGGAGTTCATCACAAGGTCGCCCTCGACTACCACCCTCAGACTATCAGCCAAGTGGAAATATCTAATAGGGAAGTAAAAAGCATCCTAGAAAAAAAGTTAGCATCTCTAGGAAGGATTGGTCGCACAAGTTGGGCGATGCACTTATGGCGTACCGCACTGCCTTCAAAACTCCCATCGGCACGACCCCATACAGACTAGTGTATGGAAAAACTTGCCACCTTCCGGTAGAATTGGAGCATAGAGTGTATTGGACGATAAAGAAAATGAATTTTGACTACCAAAGTGTCTCCACCAGACGGGCCCTTCACAGCAATGAGTTGGACGAAATTCGGCGTCATGCTTATGAAAACGTGAAGATATACAAAGAGAGGACCAAAGCCTATCATGATAGAAATATCACGGTTGTTCTCCATGATGTCGGTGACCAGGTACTTCTATATAACTCAAGACTATGCCTCTTCCCTGGGAATCTAAAATCGAGGTGGTCTGACCCCTACAAGATAGTGAGCTTATCCCCAGGAGGTGCCGTTGAGCTCGAAGGAAAGAACGGAAACTTCAAGGTTAACGGTCAGAGAATTAAACCTTCCAGAGCTGGAGAACCTATAGGACCGGAGGAGACATACTTCCTCGAGGGATTCTTCGACAACAACTGATAAATTAAGGGGAGTCGAGCTCACGACTAAAAACGGGCGCTTATTAGGAGGCAACCCAATTTCTTGGATTCCGGATCTTCTTTTTCGATTTCTTATTCTTAGTTTATATATCTTAGAAATAAAAATTTTAAAACTGCAGAAAAATTGATGAATTTCTACCTTGTACAGGTTAGATATGAGAGCAGATCATTAGGAGGAAGATGGAGCACGGCAGGAGATAGCCCATGAAATTGGGGCAGAAAAGGCACAGGTGACTCGACCGAGCAGCTCCACTGCTCGATCGAGCAAAGCAGACACGGAAAAAGGAAAGGCAGAGTGCTATTTCTACACGGCCCGAGCAGTCTCCTGCTCGGTCCGAGTAGAAATCGACTCGGTCCGAGCAACGCATTACTCGGTCGAGTGCTACAGGCTTTCGAAGTTGAGGAGAAAACATCACTCTGCCAACCTGATCGATAATTATCGGCTCGGTCCGAGCAATAGGTGACTCGATCGAGCAGCCTGCTCCTCGGTCGAGTACTACAGGCTTTTGAAAATGTCGAAAAATCATCACTCTGTCAACCTAGGCCGAGCATTTGTGACTCGGTCTGAGCAGTTTTTCAGCCCGATCGAGTAACCCTCTGCTCGACCGAGCAGGCAGAAGGAGTATCCTCACATTTTTATCTCTTTCTTTCCGTAGCTTACTCGACCGAGCAATCGTATTGCTTGGTCCGAGTCATCATACCTCCAACTTACTCGACCGAGCTACCTTATAGCTCGGACCGATTCCTATATCCCTGCTTATTGGGTCGCTGCGCCTTCCAACCAAACCTGCCTGTGCCTTTTCAAAGCCGTAACCTAATCACCCCTCTCCCTTTGCTCGATCCAACCTCTCTCCCTCCCCGCAGCCGTCGCCCCCTCTCCAGAGACCGCCTCTTCTCTCCACACAGCCGCCATCCCTCGCTCAATATTAAACCGAGCATCCTTTGCAATAGAATTTACCTGTTTACGCTTAAATATACTAACTCCTTCCTTTTTCTATTTCAGGTCCAACGTAGAGGACACTTCTTTGAAAAGCTTGGGGATACTCCAGATCAGTGGCAATCACGACAACGAACACAACGCCATCTCATTCTAGTCGGTAAATTCATTCCCCTATTTACTTTACATAGTACATTACTATTCTCCTCCACTTGCACAATGCCTCCATGCCGTACTAGATCCACCAACACCGGCACATCAAACCCTAGGCCTACCCGTCGTACACGTCGCGCATGCTCGCCTATTCGAACCAACACTGTCGTCAAATCATCCACCAATACCCCGGCGCCACCCACTGCCCCCCTTCCCCTCAACCCCTTTATATAGGCGACGCAGAATACGAGGTGACATTTCGTGATGATGACCAAGCCGACCAGTTCTCCACCATGCTCCTACTAGTAGGATATGGTGGTGCGATGACTCAGCAGTCGGTCGAGCGTGACCTGCCTTTCATTCAGAGCCTCATTCGTCACATTCGAACTAACCCACCCCACGAATTCCAGCCAGATCTTCCACCCACCACTCCTGGTCCACAGCAGAGGGACCCATCACTACCCCCAGAGGGTGGTGCCTCTGCTTGATGTAGTCCTTACCCGCTTCTGCCTCCCCTATTTATTTTTGTGCACATCTGTCTGTTCAGCGCCTTACACTTACATAGCTTTGGGGAGGAGCCACTCATGCATCATATTTCATCCCACATTGCATCATGTCATGTTTTTGTTTTATTTCTTTTTGCACGGTTTTGTTTATTTTATTTTCTTTTATTCCCCAACCCACCCCACCCCTCTAGCATCATCTCCCGATCACGAGCGTTTTCTTAGCAGTGAGGACACTGCTAGGTTTAGCTTGGGGGATGAGTGCTACCGCTTTATTTTTTATTTTTTCTTTTACATTTTCCCCCTTATTTCAGTTTTTATTTCATTTTTCCACCGTTTTTTCACGTCGTTTTCTTTTTTCTCACTTTGCATCATATTTTGTATTTTCCACATGCATGCATCCCTTTTTCTTTATTTTCCCTTTTTCTACGCTTCTTTTTCTTTATTTGCTAAGGATGTTCCGCATGATGATATCTCTCGTGGCTTTATTAGTCTTTTACGATGCTCACTTTCGTTGACATGCTATTAGGGTAAATTTCAGTTTTACTATCTATATGCATGCATTTCTATTGTTTATCTATCTGATTTAATGCTTAAAGTGAATTGAAAATCGAATGCATGAATTAGTATCTAATATGATCTATGTTGGGTAATGCACCTAGGTTCACGCATCACTAGAACACTTGGAGCATCTGTTTTTTCTCTCAGTCACTTCTGTTTGCATGCCTGCTGATATTGTGATTATTACTGCATGCCTTTTCAATATTCGTTTAGAGAAATGAAAATATCCATGCTATCTATGAGTTTAGTTAGGGTTTTATTTCATCAAACCATTGTGCACCCTCTTATGAGTGAACCGAGATTCCTACTAGTTTTCCTTCTCCACATATCTATTTATATCTCTACATATTAGTTGGTTACATCCCCACGGCTATCTTTACCTCATCTCACTTCCCAAACCCAAAAAGAAAAAGTATAGCTTCTAAATGAAAAAAAAGAAAAAAAAAGAAAAAACTGGGTATATATTCATATGTGAAAAAGAAAAGAAAAAGAAAGAAAATGAATAAATACTGTTTTATATCATTTCATTAGAAGCTATCATTTATTCTGGGAAGTAAAAGAAAATTTTCATATCATTTTCCTTGATGCGACGCCTCAAGCTAAGCTTGGGGGGTAAACCAACTGATCACATGAGTGAGCATGACATTAGAGTGGAGACGGTGCATAATGGGGAGATTTAACAATACCTAAACTTTACGAATTGCTTTAGTTTTTGGAGATTTTTCATGAATCGAAATGAATATCTGAATGTCATGATTTTCTTTTTTTCTATTCTCTATTGCATGTTGTGTGATCTATTTATGCTCCTTGTGTATCTGTGATTGAAAAGGGCGTTGCCAACATCTTTATACTAGACTCTGGGATTGCATGAAATTGATATGATTTGATGGCATTATTTCAGTAGATCCCTATCCCTTGCCTGCATTGCATGGTCATATGATTTGTAAAACTAGAAATTACCAGTAGCATGTATGTTTATCATTCCGAGCATCGCGACATACTATTTAGGCCTGAGATCTGACCGATCATCCTTAGTACCCTCCTCTCACTTCTCTTTTTTACTTTTCCTCTCTTTCTATTTTCATTTTTCTTATTTCCTTTTTGTTTTTCTCCCGGCGTACCGATTATTCGTCTTCCTCGAGGACGAGTAAGGGGTAAGCTTGGGGGATTTTGATGAGTCCATATTTTCTACTATTTTGCATCTCATACCATTTTCGCATCCAAATCCCACATTTTACTACGATATTGCATTTCTGACGATATATTTGAGTTTTGTAGTGTTTTATAAGCTTTCAGGGATTTTGGAGCGATTTGGGACCCCACTTGGGTTTGGACATATCGGACATGCTCGTGAGCTCATTGGCGAGGCTCTGGAGGAGTTCGCCACACTTCTGAGCCATTGGAGGAGAAGAGAGAGAGCAGAGGAAAGAGAGACACCCCAGCAGCTCCTAGAGATATCTTCCCAGGAAATGCTCGGTCTGAGCAGTTCAGCTGCTCGACCGAGCAGCTTCAATTTCAGAAGAGGAGCTGATACGAGATGGCTCAGACCGAGCAGTTCATCTGCTCGGTCGAGCAGCCTCAGATTCCACAGCTGAAACAGTCCAGCGACACGGCCCGAGTAGCTGACCGAGTCGACCCCTACTTGGACCGAGCAGAGCTGACTCGGTTTGGGTAGGCAGAGCGGTGATTTTGAATTCTCTCCATTTCATGTAGTGCTCGGTCGAGCAGCTCGTCTGCTCCATCCGAGCGACCGAACAAGCAGCGTATTGCTCGACCGAGTCACCTACTCAGTCGGTAATTCCAGGGCTATTTTTTGGAAAGTTTTTTGAAGCCGCGATGCGCGCGATTTTTGCACTGAAAGCTCTGGGAGCTGGGCGACTAAAAGAGGTGATTTTCATTAGAGATTTTTGACTAGTTTTTGACAGGAACTTAGGGCGATTTTTGTAGGGATTTGGAGATTAATTTTTGTAAGCAAATTCTGGATCGAAACTTGGAGAAATATTTACTTTTATTCTTGATTGTTCTTGCGCTTGGAATCTTGGAATTTTTTTGGATCTATAATCTGCAATTTCTATCGATTTCTCGCTGTAAGTCTTTTACCCCTATTCCTTTGATTGTTATAATGGTTTCGTCTCTTAGAATGACGTTTTTGTC
Source organism: Scilla litardierei (assembly GCA_030789695.1). Lineage (NCBI taxonomy): Eukaryota > Viridiplantae > Streptophyta > Magnoliopsida > Asparagales > Asparagaceae > Scilla > Scilla litardierei. Next base: position 112,421,550 of record CM061139.1, on the reverse strand, counting down.
CGTTACTATTGCGATGTGTGAGTAGATTCATTCTAGGGTTGATGGGTTAGCCCTAGGATCCTAGGGGAAATATGTAGATCTGGATCCCTATATTGAATTGGGGACTTAGGGAAGTATTTCGGTAGATCCTACCGAATCCATAGATAACCTGTACTGAGATCATGCCCACAGTCTGTGGAATTGATGTGCTTAAGGGGTATCTAAGGATTCGAATAGGGAAATCAGTGGATCTAACCAAGGCTCGTGACCATGCCTGTCTCGCGTCTTGAGGGGACCCATCGATGAACTATACTGCTACGTTGACGGCTACCGTCATTGCGTCAACGAGAGCCACCGAAATACCCCGCAATTCTAACCCACGAGAGTGGTATGAATTGGGGGATTAATTCCCTAATCCTAATGCAATACAAGGATCCTATCCCAACGTCGACCCCAACGATCCTAGTGGTGATCCATAACGCCCTAGTCCCTTTTATTATTATTACAACAACACTCCAACCAAATCTTTTACCCCGATAACTATCTCACTTCATGACTTAGAAATAAACTGAGAATCCATTGCCACTATCACCATCCCTGTGGGATTCGATATCATTTATACTATAACTCGACACCGTCCGCGTGCGAATTGAGCCCGAAATTGAAGCCTAGGGGCCATACCATGCCTGACGATCGTGACACCGCCATGTGGAACCTAGGTGTAGGTTTCGGGTACGTCAATTATACACGTAAGTGTATCTCATACGTATTTTTAATTAGCTATATTAACCGAATAATTTATAAGTTTACTTATATGTATGTATGTATGTATGTATGTATGTATGTGTATATATATATATATATATATATATATATATATATATATATATATATATATATATATTGAACTCAAATCTCCTTCCATATAGGCCTAGGAGACTTTTACATATATTAATGATGTTGAATCATTAATATTAATTATAATTATTTCTTCTCCTTTCCTTTTTCTTCCTTGCAATTAAATTCCACTCTTAATAACATTTAAATTCTTGTTTATTTCCATTCCTCCTAAGTTTTAAACCTTTCCATTTTTAAATCAAAACCCTAACTTTTCTATTAGTAGTAGCCACATTTCTTTTAACTTTTCTTCAAATTCCATTGCATGCCAAATTAAATCTCCAAGTCGTTGGCACTCATGCACATAGTTGAACCCACACAAAACTATAATAAAACCCTAAAACTCTAACTCATTCTCAAAACTAAACCCCAGTTTTATTTCTCCCTCTCTCCCCCTCCAAGCACCCCCGAAACCCCTAGCCCTAGGCATCTCCTACTACCAGCGACCCATCATCATCTCCACGCCATCACCCTCCTCTCTCTGGTCACCTACAAGAGCCATACGCCCATCATCTCCGACCCCACTCACCGTGCTCCTCCACCCTTCATCACCCATATGCCCAACACCCCTCCAGCAATCTACCCGGCTTCGACACCCTCCCATCTCCGACTGCCGCAGCATCTCCAAGCCCCCATAACCCGGCCTCCCCTCTGACTGCAGTGCCCTCTCACCGTCCGACCCTCCTCCGGCCATCTCCCCACCACCGACGACCCCCATAACCACCCACCAAGCACAGCGCCCTACCTCCGATCTCCACCCATCTCCGAGCCCGGTGCCTCACCCTCCTCTTGCCGGTAGCTCTCTCTCATGCCGATGAACTCGATTGCTCCTCATACCTCTCTCCCTCCCCTTCATGACAGCCTATCCTTCGACAGCTCGCACCCCACCAATCCTCCAAGGCAACCCCAAGCAACTTACCGGTGACTTGCACCTCCTCCTCCGACCTCAACCGCCGGACACCGCCACCAGTAACTCCCCCTGACGCCGTTGCTCCACCTCCGTCTGTCGATCCCACCTGCAAACGTCATGAGGACGAGATAACGTAACAGCGACGAGTGACATGTAAGAGGCGTGCTATCCTACATTTGTATTATTATAAGTATTATAAATAGTAAGTTGCATTAGTTAAAAGTTAGCTGTGTATTATTATTTATATACCTAGGTTTTTATATTATATATGTAAGTTACATCCAAAAAGTAGTTGATAATTATATTTAGATATATATTATATTATATGTACTTATATATATATATATATATATTACAGGTTATATAACAGTATATGGAACAACGTATATTAAAGGTTAAATCTTATACTATTTAATTGGTTTGAAATCTTTTAGATGATATCACGAATTCGTGGACGCAGATAAATTCACGTCCCTCTAACAATCGCCTGGTCACCCAAATCGCTTCGCTTCAGGGAAGTATTGTATCACGTACAAACTTTAAGATACACTATCTTCAGTGAAGAAACTATCAAATAGTGTTAGTAACAACTTCTTGATAAATAACATTTGAAGTGACTCAATGAGACTTGTAACAGGCTTAACCAAACATTTGATTTGCTTTTGTCATTAATACCGTTAAACATGGTAATCACAGTGTAAGAGAAATTATTAAGTGCTTCTGTTATTTTCCTCATACTGCATGTTGTGCCGTTGTTGGTGTTACCTTATCTCTGTTTTTCCATCTCTAATGAAATGCGATATTGGGCCCTCGGGCATATACGGACTATTGGGCCTTCGGGCATTACGGATATTGGGCCCGTGGGGCATTTACAGAATGTTAGCCACACGGAAAACATTGAACTATACGGATACACATATTGACACATCTGGGTGGGGATAGTCCACTGCAGTAGAGATCAAAATGCTAAATTGCACTCTATTGGTCAACTTGACCGACACCTGGCCTGGTCGATGAGTATAGAGCCATGGGTAGCTCCCGTTGGCTTGGGTGTGATTGTAGTCTCTTCCGCCTCGGGCATTGGACTTGTCACTAGATTAATTGTTGATTGATACTCTCATAAAATATATAAACTGCTATCTAAGTTCTTATCATGTTTTGCTACGTACACTACACCTTGATATGTTTACTACTCGTTACTTCGTACACTACAAATGTCATGCTTATTACTTTGCATATTACACTTGTCATGCTTACTGCTTTGCACACTACACTTGCTATGTTCACTACTCCGTGCACCACACTTGCTACGTTCACTACTCTGTACACCACACTTTGCCATATTTACTATACACACTACACCTTGCTATGTTCACTATTTTACACACTACACATTGCATGCTCACTACTTTGTACACACACTTTGCTAAACTTGCATGTTTTCTTACGCTACCATACTTTTCTTAGTTGTGCACCGTTGTGTTTTCCTCGCCTTTAAAAGCATTTGCAAACTTTATTATTATCTTGCCGAGGGTCTATCTTCTAATATTTTTAACTTGTCGAGCGATCCTCGCTGACGTATATTTCATTGTCTATCTTATAAAATATACGTTAGGTTTTGAGATAGAGCATACTGAGGAGTTTACTTGGGGACTGAGTAGAGTGACTAGGAGTACCAAGACGCTGAGATCCACTACAGAGGGACGACGTGTTTTCGCAGCGCTGAAATAAGACTTTTGACATTGTTGTTGTATTTTATCCAGGTGTTCTTCCACTCTGTGTAACTGTCTGTAATGGCCATGCTAGGCTTTAATATGTTTGTGTAGATGTAATCTCGATGTCTGAGTGTAATGATGATATTCTGTGTTGCTCTGAGATCGTACGCAAGGACCAGCGAACATTTAAATCACAAATGCTTATTGTGCTTAAGTCAAGGGAGGAAGAAAAAGAAAATTACATCATCCTTGCCTTAAGCACATGCGGACCCGCTCGCGTCCTTGCTCCCAAGTACAATGGGAAACGTGGTGTTACATGAGGGCCTGTAGATTGGCCGTTAGAGGGGCTACGGTAGTTACTGCGACGGTTGTTATCGACAGCAATAGAGGCTTGTAGAAGCATACCGTTAGTAGGAGGGTCATTCCCTACGTGGTGGGCCTATAGCACCATGCTGGGCTCACCAGCCACCACCTTTCTCTTGACTTTTGCCATCAAGAGCGTAAGGATGAAGGGAGTGTGGAGGTTGCTAAATTGAGAGCCTTTATGACAAGAGTTTTCACAAAGCCTTCTTCTAGCGCCAACTGTTGAGGCACAGATTCTCGCAAAGCCCAGATAGGCCTCTTGAACGAGTAATCACCCACAAAGAGCCCAAACAGGATGGTTTCGTTGTCCTGAGGGGGAGAAGCCATTTGCTAATGCCTGAAACAGACAGAAAACTCGTCAGCATCACCAAAATGGGTGGCCCTCTCATCAGACTCGAATGCTTAAGTTAGATGCAAACATAGGAAGGATGAGCACTAGCTAGAAGTTACCGTCACCAAGGGATGAATAATACTGTTGGTTTTGTTGGAGAATTGAGCGTACTTGATAGAGTGGGCTTTCATTCTATTTATAGGTTTGGGGGACGGCCTTGCAACATCAGCAGCCCCCTGTTCCTTTAGAAACTGACCTGTTAGAGGTTTGACAGGATGCGTTGTCGTGCCTGCCGTAACTGCTCCCTGATAAAGCCGAGCACATGCCCCCTAGCAAAAGGGAGAACATGCCCCTCTGATGGCTCTGGCCCAATACATATATTTTGGACGATCCTGTTGATAGCAACTCAGAGAGGATGTGGATCGACCGCCTGGATTACACCACGTGGAGTGGGCTGAGCTGAAAGGGCAGGTGGGTGCTCAAGAAGGCCGACCTCAAGAGATGATATCGTCTCTGAGGATGCATGTGGAACTGAGCTGAGCCGGGGTTAGGTCGAGCTCACCCCTTCGAGCAGGGCCAGTAGGTTTCCATTAACGAGCCCCCATCTAGTATATTGGGCTGGGCCAAAGTGTTAGCTGGGCCCAGGGGCGGAGCTGTGTGGTAGCTGCCCTGGGCAGCTTCCCAGGGCAAAAAATAAAAGAAAAATTATTAGTATCCCTTAGCAACATTTCAATATTCCCCAATGGATAAGGTGTTGGCGTGCATAACTCCAGGTTCTTTGTTTGACTCTCGGTGAAGTCGCTCTTTTAGCGCCATTTATTACATTTTTTATTAATGACGGGCAGATATAAACAAATATGAGTATGTATTAGCACCATTTATTACATGAGGCATCTAGTGTACAGAACTCCATGTTATCAGTTCGAAGCTTGTGAAGGCTTTCTGTATTTCATGATTATGAGATACAAAAAATATTGGTAGGTTTTAGCACCATTTATCACTTGGCAGGTTCTCTCTTCTTTTTTGCATAATATTATTGCTTCAAACCGGTATTCTCGGTTTACTGCTAGAGAATTAAAAATGTGATATGAATTACAAAATGAGAAACTTTTCCTTCTTTTCAGCCACAATCGTTTTATATCTAACACAATATTATAAGGAGAAACTTTCTTTTTTCAGCTTTATACGAAAATAGATATATTATGGAATAAATGTTGGGAGCATTTTTTGATTGGATTTTTGAAATTTCATTTCGTAGATAGAAGAGACAGATGATAGTCTTGATGAAATAGGAAATTTAATGGTATTCGGCTCCTAATAGCGTTTCTTTTTTTTCCTTTCTTTTAATTTGATTTTGATTCAACCTCCCTTCCTCTCTCCATCCCTTCCCCCTCCCTCTCCCCTCTCAATCTCCGACTTTCTCCTCCCTCCATCTCCCCTTTCTCATCTCTCTCTTACTCTCATTACTTCTTACTTCTCTAACTCTAACTCTTCTTTATCTCTAAATTAATGTAAAAAAAATTCTATTTCAATTATTATTTCCATATGCTTGTGTGCGTATGTATTAATGTAAAAAAATCTTTAATTATTACTTTGTTTATCAAATATTATTTTCATAGACATGCATGTCTATATGTATGATATTATTATGTCAACTTAAATAAATATTTTATATGTTATTTTGAATATATGTTGTTAAGGCCAAAATTGACCGAGACAGTTGTCAAGCTGACGTAGACTCGAGGTGCCGAGTCTGAACCTTGTCAGCAGTTGGAGTGGGACCCTTGGTTGAAAGAACCAGTGTCGAGTGATGATATTTAGAGATGATGTGACTCTCGATCGACCCTCGAGCGGTAGCTGCGTCGGTCGTTCGAGGCTAGGAAGCTCGATGTCGACCTTCGACGTTAGATGATGACCGTCGATCTGCACCACAGGGACTTGTTAGGGGGGGGTCGGATCTGGGTTCCGACCCACATCCCATTTGATGCTTAAGTTAGTATGAAACTTAAGGGAGAGAATGATCTTGGTGCAACTGAAATCGACCCACGGAGGTTCGTCCCAAGACTGTAGGTGCAAGCTCGAATGTATAAGAAGTATAAGCTGAGAAAGTAGAGTTATATGTCTTAGACCTCGTACCTTGAAAATGTGACGTTCAGGGTCCCTTTGGAGACGTTGAGGTGATAACGGCCACTCATAATAGGGCCACGATCTTCCCCCATAAATAGGAATAAATGTTGTGCACGTCTCCGAGATTCACGAGCCCGCCTCTAATCCTACGTTCGAATGAAGCGGACTCAACGGTCGACTGACCTTTGGGTTTTGACTGAGTCGGTGTTGGGCTTCTTTGGCGGGCCTTGCGGGCCATAACCACTTGTCGATCGAGTAATCTCAAACGTCGATCCAATGACTCAACAATGGCCCCCGTCGCATGACCTTGAAGGATCTATCCGCTGAGGTCAAGCGACGTTACATCGCATTAATGGGGCTCGATAGTCGAGAAAATAGCACTTGAGTTCTAGGCGCCAAAACGCCTGCCTCGTCGATTTAGATGATTTGTCGGTTCGAAATCCAAGACACTCAGGGCTCTTGGATCTTTGACATGTATTGCATCCTGCAGTTGTTGACTCGCCCATATATGACGGTTCCAATAATAGAGTGTGCACGTACAGTCTTCATTCTCTTTATTCAGATTTTCCTTCTCTCGAAATCAATGGCTTCATCCTCCATTTCTGCCTCGGAAGGAATTTGGTCACAGCCATGTAGAAGAATCGAGAAGGGATCATGGAGCCAGGCTTGCTGGCGAATGCGAGGTACAAATTCAAGGCTGGCCAGATCACCGAGCTTCAGAGGAGCTATATGTCCGTCTTGATTATCAAATCAGGCTGCCTGGGAGGGACGAGTGGGCTCATCTGTAAGGACCCTGTCTATGGGGAAAACACTAGAAGGGGGGTTGAATAGTGTTTATGCAAATTTAAAAGGAATTTACGCCAAATAAAATGCAATCCAACAAATAGTGCGGAATAGAAAAACAACCCAAAGAGAAACACACACAAACGCAGTTATGTTTCAAGGGTTTGGATTACCCAAGTCAACTCCCGACTTGTTCCCAGTAATCCTACGTCCCTACCACCCGGATACCACCGGATACTCAAGTTAGAACCCTAACTTGAGGTTTCCTTAAAACCCACTTGTAGCAACCCTACAAGTGCAATCGAATACAATCGATGTCCTTGACTCCCACAACCAGGGAGCAAGCAAAAAACCACTCTCACAACCGAGAGCACAATTCAAATAAAGAAGTTATGAAATCTGAAAGCAACACTTACAATCACCTATGCCTTGAAGTAGAACTTGAAGGAGAAGTGTGATGTGTGTTGAAGAACTCTCTTGGAAGAGAGGAGAAAAGCCATTTCTCTTGACTGCACCAAATGCCTAGAAGATCAATCTTTGGTTCTAGGTTGGAGAGCAAGAGAACAAGATTTGGAAATATTTAGGACTTTGGATTTGAAAGCTTTGATCTTTGGAAATGAAAGCTTGAAGGATTTTGCAATGAATGAGTAACCTTCCAATGGAACAGTAGAAGCTCTATTTATAGATTTCTCAAATCCACAAAACAGTTTAGGCAAAAACCCAATCGAAATCCGTGAGAAAAATCTCAACGGATATAATCTGAACTTGCGACAGGCGACTGTTGAACAAACCACATTCGACTGTTGCACAGTCAGCAAGGGTAGGTGAGAATTCATAACGGTAACTTACCACGTGGACAGTCGACTGATGAAGCCAAGACAGTCGTCTGTAAAACCAACAGGCGATTGTACAATCTTCGACAGGCGACTGGAAGAGAGAAGAGTACGTTAGATAAAATACTGGAAATCTCACAAGATACAGGACAGACGATTGATGCAAGGAACACAGTCGACTGTCAATCAGAACGGGCGACTGTATATCCTTAAATAGACGACTGTCACAGACAGGAGAAATTTCCAGAGAGCTGAGTCAAAGAATAGACTTACAGACAGGCGACTGTTGCAGCATAGACAATCGACTGATCTAACAGACAGTCAACTGTATATACAGCATAAGTCGACTGGCTGTAGAAATCGGATCAAACAGAGTTTGGGCAAGGAGAGACATGCGACTGATGAACCATTCACAGTCGACTGTCGCTAAGACAGGCACCTGATAAACGTTCAATAGTAGCCTGTGCGAGATAATCAGAGAGGACCCAAAAACTGCATTGTAATAGTCTGTGCATAACAGGCGACTGTAGAACAAAACACAGTCGACTGTTTTTGAGACAGGTGACTGTAAACTGTTAAGCAGTCGGTTGTTATGAACAATCCTAGCACAAACAAAAGAGAATTGAATTGAGATCAAAGGACAAAGGTCTAGAGATGTCCTATGACCGAAAGTAGATGTGTGTGAGTGCTCCATCATAGGTCTACTTCTAAGCTACATACTAGAAGAGATAAAAGAAAAATTACATTGACGAATAATCTCTTCTTTCCATCGTATGAGCTTGAAGTCTTTACGGAGCTTCAATCATCAATCTACGATTATCCAATTCATATCATTTACCTTCAATCACGTTTGTGAGTCATCCATTGCTAGTTGATCTTCATAGTAAGCTTAGGCAATGGATTAACTACAAAATAGGGGATTCGTCACAAGTATTTATATTTGCTCATCATGAACACCAAGTTGGGAGAAGTCCAATACTCAACATTCTCCCCCTTTTTGATGATGACAAACAAACATAAACAAAAAGATAAATAGTTGTGCGCAATGAAAACTTACTCCCCCTACATAGATGCCAATCAAGTTAGCCAACAAATATTAGAGCATCTACATAGAAATTGAAGCAAATGAGTGAGATATGAATGAATTTAATTCAAGAAATCTAGGAAATAAAATCCCTATTCATTGTAATCTTACTCCCCCTGAATCTAAGGCAACGAAAATCTTAGATTCAAGCGTTAGAACATACTTAGCACATCCATTATGAATCTTGTATGTTTATTTCTCTCCCCCTATGGCATATCCAAAAAGGTGGGAGCAAATAACAACAACAATAATAGTGCTTAAATACGAACTAACAACAATCAAGGAGTATAAAGATATATCGAATCAAAAACTCATAAAATCTCATCATATACACATGTGAATAATGGAATTGAAATCCAATATCAATATTTTAGATATTCAAAATGAAAATAATTTTCACAAATTCATCACATCAACGAAAGAGCATGAATTAACCAATATCAAATTCGTGTATTGTCTCAAAAGCACATCAAGAAGAGCATACATAGAGACAATATATCATACATCACACAGAAGTTAATCAATATAGCATAGTGTGACACAAGAGAGGGATGCAACATCATATATATAGATATAAAGAAGTTGAGTACATCATCGGATGGTCATCAACATGGCCACCCCAAAAAGATACACCATGATCAACAAAAAATAAATACATCATGATGACATCAAAGAGTATATCAACATACATATATAAAAAGTGTCGCATACAGCATCATCCATCATACAAAGACAAAACATATATCATCATCACTCAACCTAAACAAAAGCAGACCCTACAAAATAAAAACAAGGTCTTCAGGTGAGTGAACAGAACAGCATCAGCAGCAGCCTCAGTCAATCTGAATGACTGAGGGGTCCGACGGACAGCCGGAAGATCGGAACAAAAGCCGAGCAGAGCGACGAGTAGGAAAAGCTGGAGACTTTCTCTTAGAAGACGAAACACGAACAACAGATGAACCAACAGGAACATGAGGTGGAGTCTGGACAACGGAGGTCGGAGACACACGGGGTTTTGGCGTGAAGCCAGGTTGAGGAGAAACACAAACAGGAGAAGTGTTCTCAGAGGTAGCAAACAGGTCACGAAGCTCGGGAGGAACAGGACAAGCAAGATGCTTACACGAGATAAGCTGAAGCTTAAGCAAAAGCGAAAGCTTCTCATCAAGGGAAACAGACAGCATTTCAAGAGCACAGACACGAGCGTCCAACTGACGAAGTAGAAACTCTGTGGACCGAGAATGATGCTCAGCAGCCTGAGATGAGTGTTCAGCAGCATGCACGGATGGGATAGGATCACTGACAGAGATATGAAGAGGCTCTCCCGATGATTGAGGCGAAGAGGGAGCCGGATCAGGTTTTGGTGAAGGAACAGGCTTATTGAGGAAGTCGAGTGAAACATTAGGGAAGAAATGATCGAAGAGAGCCATGGCCGAGCACGGAGCTAGGGCAAGAAACAGAACGAACAAACCCTAACAAGTCACGAGATAGACGGAAGTGACCTAACCTCGTTGAGTGATAGAACAAAAGGCGACGACTCCTCGAGATTGACGCACGAAAGGGAGCGAGATTGACGGCAAAGGAGCATCAATCGAGCGGGAAGAACGCACACTCGAAACGGAGGAGAGAGAAAAACGACGAGGGGAAATGATCGCTTCGATTGAATATAAAACAGGGAAAATCAATCTGAGCCGTTGGATCAAGGAATCAACGGCTCGGATCAAATCATATGAACTGACACAGCAGGAGACAGTCGACTGGAGAACAAAAGTCAGTCGACTGTATGAAGTGATAAAATTAAAGTTCAGAGAGATGGGCAGTCGACTGGCAAGTATAAAGCAGTCGCCTGTCCGATGGATAGTTGACTGACATATACACAACAGTCGGCTGGCCGAGAATTAATACAGATCACAAGAATAACAGAGAACACTGTAAAAATTCGACAGAGAGTACAGTCGCCTGATGACTAAATTGCAGTCGCCTGTTAAACTAATAGTCGACTGTAAAACAGTCATCAGTCAGCTGTGCGAAAGATATCAATTTTCATATAGAGGATATAGAGTAGGGCAGTCGACTGTCAAAAGAAACACAGTCGTCTGTCCTGGTCCAAAAATGCACAGTGAGATAGAATTCCAGAGAATAAGAACACTCACCCTAGGACCTATACTCTAATCACTAATACATCTTAAAATCATTATGAAACCATTAAATCTATTGAAACACAAATTATTCCAATCAACTTCGAAAACTCATGAAATCAAATAGGTCACAATTGCCTTTCTTAATCTCATAAAACAATAAAGCACATGAAGAAAGACAATTAAGAATATGAGCTCAATAAGGAGTTATAGCATGAAGATTGAGCTTCTAGATTTCAGATTCACCCATAATTCCCAATTCTCCACGCAACCTCACAAATGAATCTTCTTTAAGAGGTTTAGTGAAGATATCGACAATTTGTTTTTGGGTTTCAGTGTACTCTAAGATGATGTCCTTCTTAGCTACATGATCATTTATAAAATGGTGTCTCACGTCTATGTGTTTGGTACGGGAGTGGTGTACCGGATTCTTGGAAAGACAAATAGCACTTTGATTATCAACCATGATAGGGCAAGTATCACAATTGACACCATAGTCACTAAGAGTGTGTCTCATCCAAAGAACTTGTGCACATGCAAGACCCACGGTAATATATTCCGCTTCAGTCGTGGACAATGACACCGAATTCTGTTTCTTAGAGAACCAAGAAACTAAAGAATTTCCTAAGAAATGGCATGTGCCACTAGTACTTTTCCTGTCGGACTTGCATCCGGCAAAGTCGGCATCACTATATGAGATTAACTCATACGTGCTAGACTTAGGGTAAAGTAACCCATAATCTAGGGATTGATTGAGATAACGAAATATTCGTTTAACCACAATCAAGTGTGACTCCTTATGTCTTGCTTGATATCTAGCACAAATACATACGGAAAACATGATATCGTGCCTACTAGCGGTTAAGTAAAGTAAGCTACCGATCAAACCTCGATATAGACGAACGTCTACATCTTTTCCGCTTTCATCCTTGTATAGATGAGTAGTAGTACTCATGGGAGTCCTTTTGCTTGAAGACGATTCCATCCCGAATCGCTTAATAAGCTCCCCTGTGTACTTTGTCTAATGTATGAAAGTGGCATTCTCCATTTGTCGAATTTGCAATCCAAGGACGTAGGTGAGCTCTCCCATGTGGCTCATCTCAAACTCATCCTTCATAGACTTGGAAAATTCTTGACAAAGATTAAAGTTAGTAGAACCGAAAATAATATCATCTACATAAACTTGAATCAAAATAATGTCATTTTCATAATCTTTAATGAAAAATGTAGAATCAACTTCTCCCATTTTAAAACCTAAATTCAAAAGAAAGGTCTTAAGGCGATCATACCAAGTTCTAGGAGCTTGTCTCAATCCATACAACGCTTTCTTAAGTTTGAAAACATGGTTTGGAAATTTCTCATGAATAAAACCGGGAGGTTGAGAAACATAAACTTCTTCATTTACAAATCCATTTAAAAATGCACTTTTAACATCCATTTGAAATAATTTAAAATTCTTATGGGATGCAAAAGATAAAAGCAACCTAATAGCTTCTAATCTAGCTACGGGGGCAAAGGATTCTTTGAAATCAATACCTTCCTCTTGCCGGTAGCCTTGAGCTACTAACCTTGCTTTGTTCCATGTGATTACCTCGTTTTCATCTGTCTTGTTCTTGAAGATCCATTTGGTCCCAATAGCTTGGTGACCACTTGGAAGAGGTACAAGTTTCCAAACTTCATTTCTCTCGAATTGCGCTAGTTCTTCTTCCATTGCCACTATCCAAGAGCTATTGTAACGGCCAGTACCCACTATTCGTTATACGGCTGTGCGTATAGCAAATTCGGGTACCGGATGGGTTTTGTTGCTTTGTGTGGGAGTCGTGTCGTTGAGTCGTTAGGTCCGTAGCACTTGGTTGCGTCCTTAGCAAGCCAAAAACCCCCGACGTGTGCCCAACTTGAGATTACTGTCGCCTTTGGACCCCGTATTCATGTTCCTCTCATAGGCGCGATCGCCCCGGTATCTTCTTTTTAATTTTCAGACGTCGAGGGACCATTTTGCTATAACCTCATTATTAATTGTTAAGTTATATTTTTCTTAATATTTTCTTTTTGGAATTCAAATGGTGGGTACGTTTTAATATCAAGTCTATAACCTGACATAGGTTTAAAAAGAATCAAATATGTTGTTTTAAAAATTTAAAAAGGGGGTTCAATTTTCCAATACCCAGCATGCGTTTTTTATATAAGAAAGAATCTTTTAGAAATCAAACTACTAACTAAAACCATATCTTTTTAATCTATTAATAATTTAGACCTATCCTTCTAAGATCTCAACTGCTCCCCCATCACACGTGTAACCCATTTCCCCACGTCCTCACGTCTTTTCCCCATCCCTTTCCTTTAACCCAATGTATAGGTCTCAACAGACTTCCTCCATTATCCTAACTTAATTATATATTTTATTATCCTAACTAATTGATTAAATCCTAATCTAATAACTGATTACTAATAACTATTAATTACTTTAATGCTTAATAACTTAAAATATCCTACGGTTGGTTAAAAATCGAATCAAATCAAACCCCTTTAGATATCAATCCTAACAACCTCATCATGTTATCTCGTTCTCTCCCCCACGTCACCGACGTCTCACGCAAAAACCCCCAACTTCTCTCCATACGTACACCTCTCTCCCTAATCTTTCACTACAAAGGAGCCTACAGCAGACTAGGCCTTTATATATTTATTTTCAAAAAAAAATTAAAGGAAACCTGCTACTTTCTCCTTGCACCGTCGTGCGACACCAACACCGGCCATCCCCGTGCGGCACCTCTCCCCTTGTCCGGCATCTCCCCCTCTCATCCATTGTTTCCGTACGCCCACCACCCAAACAAGCCGCCAGACCTCCCCTTGCTCATCATCCCCGGCCTCCTCCCCCATCACAGCCCTTCCCCGTCTTCTCCACCTCACTTCGACTTTCCGACGCCAAGCAGCATCCGACCGTCATCTCAACGCCACAAACCCCCCGAGAGAGCCCCTCCAGTCCGCCAAAAACCTCCGGCGACCCAGCACCTGAAGGCGGCCATCAGCTTCGCCTCGTGCGATGCCGTGCCGTTCACTGCCCCTCTCGTCGTCCAGCGACTCCCACCACTTGCCGCGGCCTCCCCCTTGAAGCTCCTTGCTGAACACGACCTGAAGTTCGGCCTCACATCCGCTCGCAACCCCACGCCCCACGGCCATCTCCTCCAGCGTGCGCCTCATCTTCACAGCCTCTCCACCGCCCAGGTCCACGCGTAGCCCCTGTTGCCACGCCGCTGCTAACCCCGATGTCAGCTCCGAGCACAACCCGCCGGCCCACCATCCGAGAACCGCGCCGTAACCCTAGCATGCATGAAACACCAGTAAGTTCGTTGTGTTCTTTTTGGTGAACCTTGTTTTATGTATGGCTATTCATTCTTAAATGTTAAGTCTCATTACATGCCTCATGATAATTAGTTTGAGATACTGAGTTCTTTTGATGAGCTCATTAAACGTGAACAGTAAAGAATGCTTGAACACAGTTTTGAAGCTTAGGTGAACAATGTTAGAGAAGTTTATACCTCTGTTTGAAAGCAGTGCCTGTTGATAAATAGTACTAATTTTATAAATCAACAAGTTTATAAAGATTTATAATGAGTAAAGTGCCTGTTGGCTCATTTTAGCATAGGTGTTCTATTTGAAAGCAGATGTGTTCCTTTTGTTGCAGACAAGTTATAAATGAGTAATAATTGGAATAATACCGTGAGTTCTTTTTTTATAAATGAAGTTGACTTATAGAGGTATATTAACATATTCATATAACCATGATATATGTATTAGTACACCTTTATAGATCAGTAAGATATAAAAGTATTTAACGAACCGTTAATATATATATTAGGGCATGATATTGTTATGTAACAATACTACCTATGTGAACAGTAGGCTATACAAGGCTTTAACAAGTTTTTAACAAGTCTTAACTTAATGTGTTAATCAGTTGATACAGATTTACCGTTTTCCTCGTCACTCGCACCTGGACACTTGAAATCGACCCTAACAGGCAAGTGAAACTTGCCAACTTTTCTTTAGGCCATGTCTTTAGGCCAATTCCTCGTACTAGCGTGAAAGAGACTAGATCGTGAAATGATAGCGATTTAGGCGCAACTTTGTGATCTAGCTTGACAACGAAGCTAGATCCGACACCTTGCCATATCATTTATGCATTGATATCTGTCATGTTTAAATTCCTTAACTGTACGCATTTGAATTGTTAACTGCCATGCATTGCATCATACATGTCATCCTAGTTAAACTTGCATCGTAGCACACGCTACACTACTTGTACAATCCATGTTTCCGTGTTACCGGCTAGGCACCCGTTATGCGGGCATAACCCTACGCCATCCGTGTTAAAAACACATCCTGGCTCGTGATCCAGAAGCGAGCATTCCGTGTTCGGGGGTAATACCCTGGCTCGACACACGTGGAGGGGTAGGGATAAACGGTCACTTGAGTGTAAGAGTTGGCCCGTACAGCCACTCTAGCCAAAGGACGGAATCTCTGAGCACGACGCGATTACAATTCCAGTACTTGTCTTTTACTTGTTTACTTGCCATGCCATGTCATTTGTCATTTTATATCCATGTCATACTTTACTTTAGAACTGTTAGGTTGCTTTACTTTTATAGTTTCCTTGCACAAGTCTTTTTAGACTTGCTGACATGTGCCCCTTCTCTTTGGGTGATGCATGTTAGTTGCCGAGCCAGAGACAGTTGCGGAGAGTGACGAGTTCGTGGAGTTCGTGCCCGAACCCATTGGTGACGTGGAGTACGAGGACACCGGTGACCATTCTTAGTGATCCCTGCTGAGCCCCTTTTGTTTTAGGTTTTCTGTTAGTTGTCGGTGCGTGGCACCTTTACTTTGTTTTTGTGCCTTGTACTTTTGTGGCCATGCTGGGGCCTTAGATTCTTTTCTCTTTAAGCCTGGTGGCTTTTTTTGTGATGTTAGAATTTAATATAATGGATATTCTGATATTTGCCTTTGTCGCATTTCCCTTCTTTATTATCTTTGTTTCGTATCGCGTTGCAAGGACCTGCCAATTTATTGTTGATTGACGCTTATCGGGCTTGGAGCTTTGCGGCTTCAAGTCTGAGCGGAACTTCTCACGTCTCGCCTCCACATTTTTGGGAAGCGGGGCGTGACAGGTTTTGTTGGTGGCCCATGCAGGTCCATCTTGCAACTGCGAAATATCGGAACAACGATAATAACTATAGAATGTCCATTAAATAAATTGCAACATCCGAATCATAAGCCTTGAGTCTAATTATTATCATTTCATATGTCCTAGGTGGCTGGTAGACGTGTTGCCCGAACATCTGCCTCAGCTTAGGAGGAAATCCATTAGATCAGGACTATAGTAAGATTTAGTTAGACGTCTGTGCTTGCTAGTTAGAGGTCCCTGATTGTTAGCTAGACCCATTGCTAGAAACTATTATAATCGTCTTAGGAGTTACCTTAGTAGTTCCTGTCTAGCCCTGACCATGATAGACTTCTAGAATTCCTCCAGTCGTTCGCTTGGGTTCAACGACTTTGGGCCAAGCTGAACGCAATTCATT
This sequence comes from Scilla litardierei, assembly GCA_030789695.1. NCBI lineage: Eukaryota > Viridiplantae > Streptophyta > Magnoliopsida > Asparagales > Asparagaceae > Scilla > Scilla litardierei. The sequence goes on along the minus strand of CM061139.1, from coordinate 112,404,817 downwards.
ACCGTCTAGCTCCTTAGAAAGTCTTAGCGTTTAGTTTCATATTATTTAGTTGGTCGACCGTAGGAGTTTCCCGTAGATTTTCCTGAGTCATATCCTAGGCGTGTTTACGGTTCGATCATGCGACCATATTCCTTGCCCTCGATTCACGAGATCACCTCATGACGATCGTCAATAATTTTCGAATCTCTTCGTTACAAATCTTTAATCTTCTGAAAGTATTTTTGATATTCCTCATTCGCCAAGTTCAAACCCGTTCGAAAACTTTAATATATTTACTTAGACTTCGTATTCTTCCGTCTACCTAAATTCATTTTTATTGAATTTCGAAACTTTTGTCGGGATTTTGATTACTATTTTATGATAATTCTCCAGCCTATACTTTTCGCACCTATATAAATACATTGTCCTTTCATATACTAATTTTATTATGAACCATACTTCTATTTCCCTAAATCGATTTAAAATTTCCTTTTCTTTTCTTACTTATGCCATTGAAAATTATTTGGGTAACTCTTGGCGCTTACCTTTATTATATTTTTCTAAGTTACCAGAGACCTCAGCATTCAGCGTGACGATTTTATACTCATCATTTTCCTACTTCATTTTTTTGTAAAATACTATCTTCATTTAAATCTATCTTCAATTGTAAAATAATCCATTCACCTCCATATTCTTTATTGGGCGTTTAATTCTTATGTCGTGATTTAACCTTCATGTTACCCTTCTACGTAGTATAAGGATATTATTATATTTTATTTTACGGCTTACATTTTATTATATCCTTATTTCGCATTTTATGTCCTTCTTCCCTACTTGATTATTCTGAACTATATTTTGTTCCACCCAACCGAGCCATTCCGTTATATGTCGCCTCATCTGAACCCGTTCTTCCCACTCTATTTCATTTCAATCTCGATTTAGGTTTCCTCACTATTGTTTAGTTATCACATTAGTACTATATGTTGCTTACGTTAACCTTGGTGTAGTATGGTGGGCCAATAGGTATAGATTGTGATGTTGTGGTAGTGCATGTAATTACTGGGTATATATGAAGTTGTATATGTGTTAGTATTTATATGTATGTGTGTGGATAGCTAAACCATTCTGGGGATGTCTATGTATATAAGGATTAGTGTTAGAATGTCTACTAGGAGCGTATGTAGTTGGAGATAATGATTAATGGGTGAAATAATATGTTGGTAAAGTTAGGTGTATATTAGGTATAATGATACTAGGGTATCTATAGTTAAACGTGCATGCCTATTATAGGACCTATATGTTAGTACGTGTGAGAGTGTGCTCGTACGTAGATATGTATTGTGCTTAGACGTACGTAGTTATGTGTTTGCTGCATGAGTATATATGTGATATACGTATGGTAGTAGGATTATAATTTTGTTTGGTATTACTTGCTTTTACGGGATGTTGTGTGCGTGTATACCATGAGGTATACACGACTATTGTATATCTTAACTATGTGTGGATAAGTAGATGTGTTGGTATACAAATTATAGGTAGACGGATATGGTGTGAATATATATGTTACATGTGTGTGAATATACGATGAATGCATGTATTAGGGAGGGTTATAATTATACGTGTGCTGATGTCTGTAATATTATTAAGGTAAATAAAGTGATTGAACTACGTAGGTGTTACCTGACTAAAAATTAAGTGTGATTGACATTGTAGTATGTATATGGTTATATTGGTAGATGTGTATACTTTAGAGTGGTATTGGTATATGTATAGATACCGTGTTACGTATATAGAGTATTCTGATATGTGTTTTGAGTCTCACTCAAGCTTGAGTGGGTATACTTTAAGTATATTGTTACATGTGTCTGTGGTTGAGTGTAGTACCATGAATATAACGATGGATGATATATGTATATTGATGGGATTGTTTGTACCTGGTTGTGTTACGCACATGATTGTGGGTCGCTATACCAGTATATAGTTATATGTGTTGGTATTGTGGTCTAGTTAATTACTAAGGACTCGCCTGTGTGAACGTATGTGTGCTAGCTAAACTAGGTGTGTAGACGTGCTGAGTATATAGTGTATGATTGGTATATATGAATGAAATGTTAGCGTGTGTGGGTGTGCACCATGCACGGGTAAGTATATGCTTAGTTATAGGTGTTGGCGACTATGGTATATGTGGCGTATCGTGATTATAGTTATAGGACCGTATGTGACGTGAATTTGTGGTGAAATATTCGCATGGATTTGAATGACTATATAATTGTGAAATTATAGTAGTGGTAAGTGTATCTTAGATATAATAACATGATTTAATAATGAGTGGTATGGTTACTTGTGTCGATAAGTTGGCATTGGATGTACACTAGGAGATATAGGGGGGTGGTGTATCATTATTGCTTGTTCGTAAGTAGTTATCTATACGTGGAGTACTCCGGTTGTATTTGTTGGTATGAGACTATTTATTTATTTATTTATTATTCTTATTGTAAGCATGTGTAACATGGTTATGTGATAGAGTGTAATAGCTATATAAGGATGTACGCGACTATACGAATGTTTGAAGTAGGTGGATGAATTGGATTGTCTATGATAGGTATATGTGTATAATGTGCGTGAATATATATATATATATATATATATATATATATATATATATATATATATATACATGATAGTAGAGTTATTGTTTGACTACCTAGTGTATATATAAGCGTTTGTGATGACTATATCTGGTTGAATTATAGTGTGATGTGATTGGGATAGCTACTAGACTGGCTAGAGTTATATTTATAGTTAGAAAGTCCGAGGACGGACTTTATTCTAAGGTGGGTAGGATGTAACAGCCAGTACCCACTATTCGTTATACGGCTGTGCGTATAGCAAATTCGGGTACCGGATGGGTTTTGTTGCTTTGTGTGGGAGTCGTGTCGTTGAGTCGTTAGGGCCGTAGCACTTGGTTGCGTCCTTAGCAAGCCAAAAACCCCCGACGTGTGCCCAACTTGAGATTACTGTCGCCTTTGGACCCCGTATTCACGTTCCTCTCATAGGCACGATCGCCCCGGTATCTTCTTTTTAATTTTCAGACGTCGAGGGACCATTTTGCTATAACCTCATTATTAATTGTTAAGTTATATTTTTCTTAATATTTTCTTTTTGGAATTCAAATGGTGGGTACGTTTTAATATCAAGTCTATAACCTGACATAGGTTTAAAAAGAATCAAATATGTTGTTTTAAAAATTTAAAAAGGGGGTTCAATTTTCCAATACCCAGCATGCGTTTTTTATATAAGAAAGAATCTTTTAGAAATCAAACTACTAACTAAAACCATATCTTTTTAATCTATTAATAATTTAGACCTATCCTTCTAAGATCTCAACTGCTCCCCCATCACACGTGTAACCCATTTCCCCACGTCCTCACGTCTTTTCCCCATCCCTTTCCTTTAACCCAATGTATAGGTCTCAACAGACTTCCTCCATTATCCTAACTTAATTATATATTTTATTATCCTAACTAATTGATTAAATCCTAATCTAATAACTGATTACTAATAACTATTAATTACTTTAATGCTTAATAACTTAAAATATCCTACGGTTGGTTAAAAATCGAATCAAATCAAAACCCTTTAGATATCAATCCTAACAACCTCATCATGTTATCTCGTTCTCTCCCCCACGTCACCGACGTCTCACGCAAAAACCCCCAACTTCTCTCCATACGTACACCTCTCTCCCTAATCTTTCACTACAAAGGAGCCTACAGCAGACTAGGCCTTTATATATTTATTTTCAAAAAAAATTAAAGGAAACCTGCTACTTTCTCCTTGCACCGTCGTGCGACACCAACACCGGCCATCCCCGTGCGGCACCTCTCCCCTTGTCCGGCATCTCCCCCTCTCATCCATTGTTTCCGTACGCCCACCACCCAAACAAGCCGCCAGACCTCCCCTTGCTCATCATCCCCGGCCTCCTCCCCCATCACAGCCCTTCCCCGTCTTCTCCACCTCACTTCGACTTTCCGACGCCGAGCAGCATCCGACCGTCATCTCAACGCCACAAACCCCCCGAGAGAGCCCCTCCAGTCCGCCAAAAACCTCCGGCGACCCAGCACCTGAAGGCGGCCATCAGCTTCGCCTCGTGCGATGCCGTGCCGTTCACTGCCCCTCTCGTCGTCCAGCGACTCCCACCACTTGCCGCGGCCTCCCCCTTGAAGCTCCTTGCTGAACACGACCTGAAGTTCGGCCTCACATCCGCTCGCAACCCCACGCCCCACGGCCATCTCCTCCAGCGTGCGCCTCATCTTCACAGCCTCTCCACCGCCCAGGTCCACGCGTAGCCCCTGTTGCCACGCCGCTGCTAACCCCGATGTCAGCTCCGAGCACAACCCGCCGGCCCACCATCCGAGAACCGCGCCGTAACCCTAGCATGCATGAAACACCAGTAAGTTCGTTGTGTTCTTTTTGGTGAACCTTGTTTTATGTATGGCTATTCATTCTTAAATGTTAAGTCTCATTACATGCCTCATGATAATTAGTTTGAGATACTGAGTTCTTTTGATGAGCTCATTAAACGTGAACAGTAAAGAATGCTTGAACACAGTTTTGAAGCTTAGGTGAACAATGCTAGAGAAGTTTATACCTCTATTTGAAAGCAGTGCCTGTTGATAAATAGTACTAATTTTATAAATCAACAAGTTTATAAAGATTTATAATGAGTAAAGTGCCTGTTGGCTCATTTTAGCATAGGTGTTCTATTTGAAAGCAGATGTGTTCCTTTTGTTGCAGACAAGTTATAAATGAGTAATAATTGGAATAATACCGTGAGTTCTTTTTTTATAAATGAAGTTGACTTATAGAGGTATATTAACATATTCATATAACCATGATATATGTATTAGTACACCTTTATAGATCAGTAAGATATAAAAGTATTTAACGAACCGTTAATATATATATTAGGGCATGATATTGTTATGTAACAATACTACCTATGTGAACAGTAGGCTATACAAGGCTTTAACAAGTTTTTAACAAGTCTTAACTTAATGTGTTAATCCGTTGATACAGATTTACCGTTTTCCTCGTCACTCGCACCTGGACACTTGAAATCGACCCTAACAGGCAAGTGAAACTTGCCAACTTTTCTTTAGGCCATGTCTTTAGGCCAATTCCTCGTACTAGCGTGAAAGAGACTAGATCGTGAAATGATAGCGATTTAGGCGCAACTTTGTGATCTAGCTTGACAACGAAGCTAGATCCGACACCTTGCCATATCATTTATGCATTGATATCTGTCATGTTTAAATTCCTTAACTGTACGCATTTGAATTGTTAACTGCCATGCATTGCATCATACATGTCATCCTAGTTAAACTTGCATCGTAGCACACGCTACACTACTTGTACAATCCATGTTTCCGTGTTACCGGCTAGGCACCCGTTATGCGGGCATAACCCTACGCCATCCGTGTTAAAAACACATCCTGGCTCGTGATCCAGAAGCGAGCATTCCGTGTTCGGGGGTAATGCCCTGGCTCGACACACGTGGAGGGGTAGGGATAAACGGTCACTTGAGTGTAAGAGTTGGCCCGTACAGCCACTCTAGCCAAAGGACGGAATCTCTGAGCACGACGCGATTACAATTCCAGTACTTGTCTTTTACTTGTTTACTTGCCATGCCATGTCATTTGTCATTTTATATCCATGTCATACTTTACTTTAGAACTGTTAGGTTGCTTTACTTTTATAGTTTCCTTGCACAAGTCTTTTTAGACTTGCTGACATGTGCCCCTTCTCTTTGGGTGATGCATGTTAGTTGCCGAGCCAGAGACAGTTGTGGAGAGTGACGAGTTCGTGGAGTTCGTGCCCGAACCCGTTGGTGACGTGGAGTACGAGGACACCGGTGACCATTCTTAGTGATCCCTGCTGAGCCCCTTTTGTTTTAGGTTTTCTGTTAGTTGTCGGTGCGTGGCACCTTTACTTTGTTTTTGTGCCTTGTACTTTTATGGCCATGTTGGGGCCTTAGATTCTTTTCTCTTTAAGCCTGGTGGCTTTTTCTGTGATGTTGGAATTTAATATAATGGATATTCTGAGATTTGCCTTTGTCGCATTTCCCTTCTTTATTATCTTTGTTTCGTATCGCGTTGCAAGGACCTGCCAATTTATTGTTGATTGACGCTTATCGGGCTTGGAGCTTTGCGGCTTCAAGTCTGAGTGGACCTTCTCACGTCTCGTCTCCACATTTTTGGGAAGCGGGGCGTGACAGCTATCCTCACTAGCTTCTTGAATGTTCTTTGGCTCAATGGTAGAGACGAATGCGCCTTGGGAGAATTCTTCAATTCTTGATCTCGTTCGAACACCCACACCAATATCTCCAATAATTTGGTTATGTGGATGGTTGCGAACGGTTGGATAAGCTTTGGGTAAACCTGGATCACTAGGAACAACTTCAATAACTTCGTTAGAAGTGTTAGGCTCAACAATATTATCATTAATCTTAACATTATTAAGAGAATCACAAAGAATATCTACATTATCATCATCAACATGAGGAAAATCAAAATCTTCATAAAAAGATACGTGAAGTGATTCCTCAATCGTTGAAGAAGTTTTGTTATATATCCGGTAGGCTTTGCTACGTGTGGAATATCCAACAAAATTTCCTTCATCGGATCTTGGCTCAAATTTGTCTAAATTACCAAAGGTGTTCTTTATAAAACATTTTGAACCAAAGACACGAAAATATTTCACTTGAGGCTTTTTATCGTAAAACAACTCAAAACAAGTTTTGTTTGTTCGTGGTCTCACTAGGATTCTATTGAGCACATAACATGCCGTGTGCACCGCTTCTACCCAAAATTGTAGTCCTAAATGACTATCATGAAGCATAGTGCGAGCACACTCAATAAGAGTCCTATTCTTTCTTTCTACAACACCATTTTGTGGTGGTGCACGAGGAAAGGAAAAGTTATGAGTTATCCCGGAGTCATCACAAAACTTAGTAAAAGACTCATTCTCAAATTCTCCTCCATGATCACTACGAATAGTGATAATGGTGGATCCTAAAAGATTCTGAATCTTCTTTGCAAATTTGGTAAACTCTTCATGAGCTTCATTCTTATTAGTTAAAAATGAAACCCAAGTAAATCTAGAAAAGTCGTCAACGACAACTAGTCCATAATGAGCATTACCTAAAGAAGTGGTTCTAGTTGGCCCAAATAAATCTAGATGTAGAAGTTCTATGGGCCTCTTAGAAGTAATCCCTTCTTTAAGCTCAAATGAAGATTTACTTAGTTTACCTCTTTGACATGAATCACAAAAGTTTTTCTTATTAAAAATAATCTTAGGAAAACCTTTGACTAGATCATGCTTAGCTAACTTATATAAGTGCTTGAAGTGAACATGACCAAAACGGCGATGCCATAATAGTTGTTCACTTGTGTTAGCAACTAAGCAATATTCTACGGTTTTAGGCAAGCTTAAATAATAAATATTTTTACGCCTAATACCGGAAAATAAAACATTTGAATCACAATCAACAATAGTACACAATTCTTCTCCAAAGTTAACCTTGTAACCTTTGTCACAAAGTTGACTTATGGAAATGAGGTTGTGACATAAACCACTAACAAGATAAACATTAGTAATTAGGGGTTTGGAAAGATTACCAACGATACCTACTCCAATGATGGTTCCCTTTTGATTACCTCCAAAAGTGACCGTTGCACCATCTTTGATGCTAATCACTTCGGAGAGCAATGAGGGGTCTCCCGTCATGTGTTTGGAGCAACCGCTATCAAGAATCCATCATTTCCCTTTAGAGCTAATAAGACATTTATTGCTCTTCTTCTTTCTCTTGGGTACCTATATAATATACCATAAGCTTATGGTACCCAATGTTTGTTGGGTCCAAGGGGATTAGCCCTTTGAAAGCCAAGTCCAAGTGGACTTTCGCTTCCCAACATAGTTACTATTTCTAATTACATCATGAAAGTAGGAATCAACATAAGCATTCCTAACATTTAGACTAGTGTTCTTAGGACCCCAAATAGTGTACATCTTGGGAGTCCTATTCCTAGTTGCATGCATATGAGTTGGATTTCTATGTGGTGCATGCTTCTTAGGAACACGATTTCTAGCATAGATATGAGGTGGATGATATGCATTGTACATTCTTGAATGATATGTATTCTTGGGAATATGCATATTATATGAAGCATATTGATCATGCATGACATGTGGAGAATTAGCATACATGAAAGAATGATGCGTATGAGCATATGGGTGTGTGGGAGCACGTACATGAGTATTTCTCATCTGTGGTTGTGTACGTGTCCGTGGGTGCGGAGCATAAAATGTGTCATGATTATCCACTTGTGAAGTAGGATGTTTCCTACGTGGATGAGTATTAGTGTACATATAAGCATGGCCTTGCTTTTGGTTTCCACCCTTAGTGGGTTTCTTGCCAAAAGGAAGAGAAAGTGATGTGGTGACATTCTTGGTAGGATTGCTACCTATAGTGTTTTTGACACCACTTGTGGATGCACCGGAGGAAGGCCTCACAAAATCTATAGTGACACCACTATAGGAGGTGCGATCATTAGATGCATTAGCTTTTACAAATCCAAGGCCAACACGATGTGTGGCCGAAAATTGATTTGCAAGCAAATCATCCAATTGTCCTTGTCCCTTATTGAATCTCACAATACGGGAGGACAAGAGCTCATATTTCTCCTTTAAAGAAGAAATGTTGGTATCCAAGGTGGACACCCGTGTTTTGAGCTCGTGCATTTGGGTTTTAAGAGAATCATTCTCTAAACCCAATTGTGTGTGGCGTGTAACTAGATCACTATTATCCATGGGATGTGTTTGATCTAGTTGAGATTTGAGGGAATTCACCTCATCTCTCAAAGTGACATTTTGAGAAGCTAAGTTTGCTTTCTCAAGGGTTAAAGTATCAACAATGGTGTCATTGTTGATAATGCATGGAATGGATGACTTGCTAACTCTTGATTTCTTTAAGCTAGAGTATCTAAGCATTAAAGATTGGTATTTAGAAAATAGTTCTTCATTAGCTATGCGAAGTTCATTTATTGTTACCTCGGTGTTATCCGTATCGGAATCACTCTCATCCGAGAGTGGGTCTTCAAGTGCCATGAAGCACATGTGGGCACTCTCACCCTTCTCATCATCGGAATCGCTTGATGAGTCATCACTTGAGTCATCAAAGGTACCGACGAGTCCTTTCTTCTTGTCTTTCTTGTTCTTGTTGGACTTGTGGTACTTTGTTGCCTTCCACTTTTCTTTGTTGTTTAGCATTGGGCAATCCCTCTTGATGTGCCCTGGCTTATTACACTTATAACAAAGAGAGGAAGTAGCATTAGTAGATTCAAAACGTTCGTTGGAGGGAAATTTACCTTTGCGGAAGAAGCGTTGGATCTTCTTCGCTATTTGGGCCATTTCACCCAAATCCATCTCGTTCTCGAATTCATCACTTTCGGAGGATGACGAATTGGTGTTGAACGCCAAAGCTTTCTTCTTGGCCTCCGAGGGATTCATCATGGCTCGAATCTTCAATCGGTTATCCCGTCTTACTTCGTAAGACATAAGAGTCCCGATGAGATTCACCACGGTGTAGTTCTTCAAGTCATTGACCTCCTCAATGGCGATTGCTCGTCTTTCCCATTTGGAGGTCATTCCCATGATGATCTTCCTTACCTTTTCAGGTTCGGTGTAGATTTGGCCAAGGGCTTCCAATTCGTTTATGATGTCGGTAAAGCATCTGTACATCGACGCAATGCTCTCATTTTCCTGCATGTGAAACAAGTCGAAGTTTTGCACGGCAACATATAACTTTGAAAGCTTTACCTTATTCGTTCCCTCGTGGGTAACGATGAGATGGTTCCAAATTTGATATGCACTCTTACATGTGCATATCTTGTTGAACTCATTCGGGTCCAACGCACAATGAAGAGCGTTCATTGCTTCAGCGTTGTTGACTTCGGCGGACTTCTCGGAAGTCGTCCATTTCTCGAAATCATCTTCGGAGGGCTCGACGTACTCCTTGTAGAGAGTTCTCCAAAGAGAAGCACTCCTAAGGAATGTCTCCATCCTACACTTCCAATAACCAAAGTTAGTGTCATTGAAACGTGGAGGACGTACCGTAGATTGACCTTCGAAAAGTGTGGATGCTCCATCACGGTCGTGATTGTTGTATGTAGGCGGCGGAGGAACGTTGTTGTTGTTGGATGCCATAGATAAAACCTTGCGCTCTGATACCAATTGTAAGGACCATGTCTATGGGGAAAACACTAGAAGGGAGGTTGAATAGTGTTTATGCAAATTTAAAAGGAATTTACGCCAAATAAAATGCAATCCAACAAATAGTGCGGAATAGAAAAACAACCCAAAGAGAAACACACACAAACGCAGTTATGTTTCAAGGGTTCGGATTACCCAAGTCAACTCCCGACTTGTTCCCGGTAATCCTACGTCCCTACCACCCGGATACCACCGGATACTCAAGTTAGAACCCTAACTTGAGGTTTCCTTAAAACCCACTTGTAGCAACCCTACAAGTGCAATCGAATACAATCGATGTCCTTGAATCCCACAACCAGGGAGCAAGCAAAAAACCACTCTCACAACCGAGAGCACAATTCAAATAAAGAAGTTATGAAATCTGAAAGCAACACTTACAATCACCTATGCCTTGAAGTAGAACTTGAAGGAGAAGTGTGATGTGTGTTGAAGAACTCTCTTGGAAGAGAGGAGAAAATCCCTTTCTCTTGACTGCACCAAATGCCTAGAAGATCAATCTTTGGTTCTAGGTTGGAGAGCAAGAGAACAAGATTTGTAAATACTTAGGGCTTTGGATTTGAAAGCTTTGATCTTTGGAAATGAAAGCTTGAAGGATTTTGCAATGAATGAGTAACCTTCCAATGAAACAGTAGAAGCTCTATTTATAGCTTTCTCAAATCCACAAAACAGTTTAGGCAAAAACCCAATCGAAATCCGTGAGAAAAATCTCAACGTATATAATCTGAACTTGGGCCAGGCGACTTTTGAACAAACCACAGTCGACTGTTGCACAGTCAGCAAGGGTAGGTGAGAATTCATAACGGTAACTTACCACGTGGACAGTCGACTGATGAAGCCAAGACAGTCGTCTGTAAAACCAACAAGCGACTGTACAATCTTCGACAGGCGACTGGCCGAGAGAAGATTAAGTTAGATAAAATACTGGAAATCTCACAAGATACAGGACAGACGACTGATGCAAGGAACACAGTCGACTGTCAATCAGAACAGGTGACTGTATATCCTTAAACAGACGACGGTCACAGACAGGAGAAATTTCCAGAGAGCTGAGTCAAAGAATAGACTTACAGACAGGCGACTGTTGCAGCATAGACAGTCGACTGATCTAACAGACAGTCAACTGTATATACAGCATAAGTCGACTGGCCGTAGAAATCGGATCAAACAGAGTTTGGGCAAGGAGAGACAGGCGACTGATGAACCATTCACAGTCGACTGTCGCTAAGACAGGCACCTGATAAATGTTCAACAGTAGCCTGTGCGAGATAATCAGAGAGGACCAAAAAACTGCATTGTAATAGTCTGTGCATAACAGGCGACTATAGAACAAAACACAGTCGACTGTTTTTGAGACAGGCGACTGTAAACTGTTAAGCAGTCGGCTGTTATGAACAATCCTAGCACAAACAAAAGAGAATTGAATTGAGATCAAAGGACAAAGGTCTAGAGATGTCCTATGACCGAAAGTAGATGTGTGTGAGTGCTCCATCATAGGTCTACTTCTAAGCTACATACTAGAAGAGATAAAAGAAAAATTACATTGACGAATAATATCTTCTTTCCATCGTATGAGCTTGAAGTCTTTACGGAGCTTCAATCATCAATATACGATCATCCAATTCATATCATTTGCCTTCAATCACGTTTGTGAGTCATCTATTGCTAGTTGATCTTCATAGTAAGCATAGGCAATGGATTAACTGCAAAATAGGGGATTAGTCACAAGTATTTATGTTTGCTCATCATTAACACCAAGTAGGGAGAAGTCCAATACTCAACATCATCGTCCTAACGATCAAGAAGCGGGGGTTTACGTCAAAGCCTTCGAACGAGGCCTTCGGCTTTCCATGCACCCCTTCATGCGGTACTTCCTGTGTACCCTGAACATCTCCCTCTGCCAGTTGATGCCGAAAGCCATCGGCATGTTGATGGGTTTCATAGTTCTGTGCGTGACGAAGGGAATTGAACCATCTCTGAGCCTGTTCAACTACTTCTTCTCGATCCCCCTTAAGACCCCAAGGTGGTACACGATAATGGCCCGTCGAGGCAGGAAGCTGCTGAAAGATCTTTCCACCTCAAATCCCAAGTGGACAGATGATTTTATGTTTATGGTTTTTCAGGAGGAGGCAAGCTTCCGCACCGGCTGAGGCGTCCCTGATTTGGGACCTACCGAGGATAAGCTGCTGACTATCGAGGAGAAGAAAGCCATCGATACTCTGACGAGCATACCGGAGGGTATGAGGTCGATCAAGTGGCTAAGGTCGGACGACATGATTAGTCAGATCGTGTGGACGAAAAGTTGGTTCGATCGTGCTCGCCAACCGTTCGACCTTTGTCTTTCAACTTAACGTGTTTGTCGCTTTCGCAAGCATGGCTAGTGTGGTATCGGGTGGATCATGCATTAAATAAATCAATCGAGGCTTTCATCAAAGAGGCAAAGGGAGCATGTTATTGCCACGGGCATCGACCGTGTTTGGATCGATAGCCCAGCCGTCCAATGATCGACCCATGGTTGTCCAAGGGATTGCCCAGGTGGTTCGGCCTCAGCAGAAGAAGAAGAAAGGGCCCCCTCTAAATTTGAAGTGGTTGCGCTAGAGGGGATCAAGAGGAGGCGAAAGCTCATTCTAAGCGACTCGGAGCCGTCTAGATCGAATGCAGCCATGGAGCAGGTCTCTCTGTCAGGGAGTGATGCTTTTTACGAGGAAGATTCGAGGGAGACATAGGTTCCATCGGAGCTTCTCATGCACCAGGATTCCTGATCTTGGGGGGGTTTGTTCCCCTCTGTCAGGTTGCCTGAGGACATCCCCGATGAATATAGGTCGATTTTACTGGAGAGCCGATCCCCTCAGGCTCTATTCAACTACTCGGAGGAGGAGCTTGTTAAGGCAAAATTCCGCTGAGGCATGGAGATTCTACTCTTCTTGATTGTGGGACCACCTCCTGTATTGCTGAGAATGCAACCCTTCCATGGGACAGAGCTGTCGTGGAGAGGGTTGATTATGAGCGGCTTGTGTCGTTAGCCGTCCATGCCAGCGTCCAGCTAATTATTGTTCCGGCCTCTATCGATGCTGATATCAGCACATAAGCTGACTATCAAATGTTGTGTGCAGGCTATTGTGGCCACCACGGCATTATGTCGTCGCACTCTAGAGGTGGCCAATCATAGGGTCACCCTGGAGGTCCTTAGGTCACACGTGGAGCGATCTCAAGTTAAGCTAACCAGACTCAGCCTTCTCTGTGAGACGTGACCGAATCGCCTCCAGAGACTCGAGGAAGAGTTGCACGTCTTGTAGGAGGGAGGCTGAGCAAGCCATCTTGAGGAAGCGAGTAGAGGATGCTCTGCTGGAGGAGAGGGTCGAAGCTGAGGTCATAGTGGAGAGGGCGATTCAGGAGTTCAAAGATACATTTCTTGACTTCGACGAGCTATACAAAGAATGCTACAAGCGATGTCGACTGGAGATGAAGAACCAATTCCTCGACCTCTCCATTGAGATCGATAAGATCCCGGTGGTACTTCCAATCTTCGGCGAGGATGAGTCGAGCCAAGGCAGTGACGAGTCAAGCCGAGGCACAGAGGAGGAGGCTCCCGTAGATGGGGCTACCACCATGGCTAGCGACAAAGCAATAGCAGACACTACAGGGGACCCAGAGTCTACGGCCGTACTGGATGTAGATCAAGGGCATAACCGTCTGCTATAAGATCTCGACACTTTTGTTTTATGCCTACTTGTAGAAATTTTTGAATGTATAGGGGGTGATGTAAACAAAAATAATGTTTTGCAATAGGAAGTGACATAAGAATTGGCATGTGTATCCTTGTTTATCATTGCATCTCTTTGTTTGTTGTCGCTTACATACTGTGGTGGTCGTAATGCCTGATGGCCCCTTTCAATGGGTTAGACGCTGCTTCAGTATGATCGAGGATAAGCCATCGAACCACATTTAGAAGTTGACCACCATGCTTGTCACGCCCCGCTTCCCAAAAACGTGGAGGCGAGGCGTGAGAAGGTCCGCACAAACTTGAAGCTGTGAAGCTCCAAGTCTGATAAGCGTATATAAACACTTATTATGGCAAGTCCTTGCAAATGCGATACGAAACAAAGATAACAATAAGAAAATGAGACAATAAGCAATTTATTGAATCCCTGAATATCCATAAATAAACTACAATATCACAGAAAAGCCACCAGGCTCAAAAGGGAAAAGCTAAGGCCCAACATGGCCAACAGAGTATAACTTACATACAAAGGTGCCACGCACCAAAGACTAACAGCAAACCTAAAAAGGAAGTGAGCACGAGCGGTCTTCAAGACAGGCCCCTGGTGTCCACTCACCACCACAGCAAACATCAGCAACACCGTATCCCCTGCAACAAAGCTCTGGCTCTGGGTCTAACATGTGACACCCAAAAGAGAGAGGGGCACATGTCAGCAAGTCTGGAAAGACTTGTGCAATGAAACTGAAAGTAACTAACAACCTAGCAATTATAATATTAAGCAATGACATGGCAGTTAAGTATGATGCAACAATTTAAAAGAGAGACAAGCATGCACGATGTAGCAAAAGCTACCAATTCACTAATCACTTATCATTTAACACTTATCACTTAGTGCATAGAGAGTCCACCTGCTGGCCAGCTCGTGGCTCAGTCCGCTTATCTCTATCACTAATAATAACACTTATCACTTTTTACTTAGTACTTATTACTTATCACTTAGTGCATAGAGAGTCCACCTGCTGGCCGGAGTGGCGGATCAGGCCAACTCGGCTCAGTCCGCTTATCTCTATCACTATCAATCACTTAAACACTAGAGAGTCCACTTGCTGGCCGGAAAGGTGGATCAGGCCAACTCGGGCTCAGTCCGCTTATCTCTTACCCCACCCACATGTGACGAGCGTTGGGGTTTCCAACTCATTATGCTCGCTTCTGGTCACGAGCCAGGAAAATAAGTGTGTGTTGACATTCGAGCGTTGGGGTTTCCAACTACAGGGCTCGCTTCTGGAACACGAGCCAGGAAACATGGGATTGTAGCGTGTGCTACGCAATCACGATAAATAATCACTATGCAATGACATGAACAGATAATTACGTACCGTTAATGGAATTTAAACGTGACAGGCAAAATGCAATGATATGAACATATTCGCGTACCGATAATTTAAAGTAAACGTGACATATGAGCATGATGAGGGTGACGGACCCAGCTTCGTTGTCAAGCTAGGTCAAGGGCGTCTAAACGGCTATCCTTTCACCGTTTAGTCTCCTTTAAGCTAAAGCAAGGTAAATGGCCTAAGACATGGCCCAATTCAAGAGTTGCAAGTTTCACTTGCCTATCACCGGGGACGACGGTTACGAAGGTTCGTTTCCGCGGATGCTAGCCTACGGGGAATCGCTGTTATGGGGAACAATCATCAAAACACAAGTATTTTATTAGGGTTTCATAAAAATTACAATAGGATATGAAAACAACGGTAGATCGATTTCTTACCGAGAGGAGGCGGAAGAAACACTCCGGGGAACCCTAGGATCAGATCTGGAAAAGATTGGAGAAGTTTGGGGAAACTAGGGTTTTGGGGGATTTTGGGTTTTGATGAGATTTTTGGGGAAGATGAGAGGTGGAATGAGTTGATGGAGGGTTTAGATGATGGATTTAGGGCTTGGAATGAAGGATTGGAGCTTGGAGGAAGATGGGGGCTCAAAGGGGAAGATTTTAGGGTTTAGAGTCGAGTGGAAGAAGATGAAATCGTTTGGGTTGGGTATAAATAGGCTAGGCTGGCGGCTGCCCAGAAATTAGGGTTTTAACACTGGTTAGTCGGTCAAAGAACAACCACTGACCGACTAGTTTGGCAACTAGTCGGTCGGTCGACCAACGCAGACCGACTAAGTGCAAACAGTAACTCCTGAACGAAAATAGGATTTAGAGTTAGTCGGTCCATGAACAATTACTGACCGACTAGTTTAGCATCTAGTCGGTCGATGAACATTCTTAGACCGACTAAGAGTAAACAGTAACTCCTGAGAAATTTAGAAAGCTAACTAGTCGGTCCAAGAAGGATTGCCGACCGACTGGATCGACATCTAGTCGGTCGGTGCCCCTTCTTATACCGGCTAATGAGCACCAAAAGTTCCGATACGGAGCGCGGGGCCCCGGGATCGATTCCTAAGACTCCTAGGCTTGATCTAATAGTAAGATACGACCGTTATGAAGCCCGTCACGAATGACATACTTCGAAATCGACGATCCTAAGGAAGAAACGAGAAAATACGACGAATCGATCGAAAATGAAAGCTATGGCGACGAAACCACACATCCAAGGAGAAAATCCACCAAGCATATATTATAATATAAATAATCCAATTACACGAAAACCAGTCGTTACATCCTACCCACCTTAGAATAAAGTCCGTCCTCGGACTTTCTAACTATAGCTATATTTAGCCACCCTAGTAATTTCCCTCAATCAATATCACATCACAATTTCAACCAAGTACATTCATTTCGAGTGCTTATATATATATGCACTAGAAACCAAATATTACTACCACTACACACATATTTTCACGCACATAGTGCACTCATACTTATTATAGTCAATCAATTTCATACACGTATTTCAATCACATATATATAGTCAATATATTTATACAACAATAAACACTTATCACTTACTATAAGAAAATAACCAAGCATCTCTTATTTGAAAATAATTTCACATTTATTTAGTCATTCAAATACATGCAAACATTTCACCCTATTTTCACCTCACATATAGTCCTATAACTATATATTGGTATAGCCACTCACAATCGTGTGCGTAACACAACCAAGCACAAACAACCCAAACACCATACATACATCATCCATCACTATTCATCACCACATACAATTATACCAAGGTACATAGAGTATACCCACTCAAGCTTGAGTGAGACTCAAATCATAGCAGGGCATTTATATGCGTAACACAATATCCATACACATACCAATACAAATCCAAGGCATACACATCCACGTATCACATGTTTTCACACCATATCCATCCATTTATAATTACCATAACAACACATCAACTACATACAAGTTTAAGAGATGCAATAGTCGGGTATACCTCCTGATATACACGCATACGACATCTCATAAAACAAGTAGTACCAATCAAAATTATCATTCTGTTATCATACGTATATCACATCATACTCAAGCAGAAAATTACCTACACACAACATACAAATGGCAACACCCATACCACTATATACACACCACGAAACCAACACTACGACGACATAACCACTTAACTAATGGGCCCACCAAACCATAACAAGGTTGACACAGGCAACGACAAGCTCTATGGGCTAGACAAAAGGAAAGAAATTGAAATCAAAAGCGTAACGAATAGAAGGATCGAAAAGCATGAAAACGGTCGTGTAATGATGTAATGATGCTCCATTAGGACACATAGAAAATAGTGTAAGTAACATATTCTAAAATACGAAAAGTTTGAAAACCGTTATACTTCAAAGTTGGAGTCCTTTTTCGTATAAAAATATTTAGAGGTCAACAAAACAAATTGTTTGAAATAAGTTTGAGTCGAATATACATAATAGGAGAAAACGGTTTATTGGCTCACGTAAGGTCATTAAAAGAAAGTGAATCATTTACACGAATTTTGAGGTCGTATCACTGATATATAAAAATTAATTGAAGTTCTACTTTAGAAATCGTTTTTTTTTTTTACGAATGGAAGATAATAACATCTTAGTGGCATGGAAGTAAGTGGGGGAAATATATACATATATAGGATTATTAAATTGGTAATAAACTTTAAAACCGAATTTGGAGGTCTAAATCAGGAAAGTGTTTTGAAAAGTAATTTTACAAAAATTCTGAACTAGGGAAAAAGTTGAGCATAAAATTGACTCGCTAAAAGCCGAAGTCCAAAGGGACTTGAAAAGTATATAAGAAGCAAACATGATGCGGTATTCGAACAAGTTTTAATGGCATAAGTAAGAAAAGAAATTATGAATCGAGTTAGGAAAATAGAAATACGGTTTGGAATGAAATTGGCATATGAAAAGGGACAAGACATTTATATCGATACGAAAGTATCTGCTGAAAATATTATAAACTTCTAATCTAAAAATCTCAACACAAGTTTTCGATATTTAAAAACATAAATAATTTAAGTCGGCGAAGGAGCATGAAACCTTACACATATCAAAAGTGTTTCGAACAAATTCAAACTTAACGAAAGAAGAAGATCGAAGATACTTTTAGGGAAATAAGGATTCGCCAAAAGAACGTGTTGGTATAAAAACTTTTGAAGTACGAGTACGACGAACCTATAATTGATACATACAAAATTTGTTGAAGTCCATTCAGTTTCGGAAAAATACCCCTAAAGGTATGTAAGATAAGTGGTTAAAATAAAATTTTGTATTTAGGAGAAAGGGACGGTATATCGAACCATCAGGATAGTAATAAAGTTTAAAAATCAAAATGCGAAAGGCACATCGTTAGAAGAATAGTACAAGTTAGTAATTTTAAAATTACGACCAAAAGTCTTCAAAATTCAAGAACGACTTATAACTCCATCGAAATTTAGGGAGACATATTTAAAGAAGTTTAGAACAAAATTTAAATTGAGTGAAACTTCGAATAAAGAAAGCATTCGAAAATACTTTTGGAAGAATCAAGATTTGCAACGGAAAACATTTGAAAGATCAAGGATAATTGTAATGAGGTGGTCATGTGAATTGAGGACAAGGGAAGTGGTTACGGAAACGTAATTTTCCAAAAATCTGTCGTCGGGAAAATGTTTAAACATAACTTGATTTGTTGAAAGCTGAAATCATCTGCGACTTGAAAAGTATATTAAGGGAGTGCGACGAGACATTCGAATAGCATAAATAAAAAGAAAATTCATAAATCGAATTTGGAAAATAGAATTGCAGCTCAGAATTAAATCGATTTATGAAAAGAGACAAGGTATTCGAATAGGTATGAAAGGTATAGGCTGTAAAACATTATAAAACAGTAATCAAAATCTCGTCAAAACTTTCGAATTCCGAAAATTAATTTAAGTCAATGAAAGAGTACAAGATATAAGTATACATATAACAATTGAAATTCCATTTAGCTTGGAAAAGATTTTAAAGTATGTATGCTATGCGATTAAAATGGATCTCATAGTTAGAAAATGGTATATCGAATTTTTTTTTTCCAAAATAGTATTGGAGTCTTTAAACCGAAATGCGAAAATATAGACAAGAAAATGGCTACGAGATAGCAATTATAATTTCAACCATTAGACTCCGAAATCTACAAGGAATTTTGACTCAATCGAAAAGTGAGAAATTCAAGTATATACGTAGCGGGTTTAAAACAAAATTTAAACTTAGCGAAAATCTTTTAATAAGGGGAAATCGAAATAATAACTTTGGAAAAATCAAGTTTTGCGAAAGAGGACATTTGAAAGTCAACGATTTTCGAAATGTGGTGATCACGTGAATCGAGGCAAGGAATTGGTCGGATGATCAAAACATAAATACGCCTAGGTTTACGACTTAGGAAAATCTACGGGAATCTCCTACGGTCATCCAGCTAAAGATTATGGGACTAAGCGCTAAGACTCCCTAAGGGCTAGACAGCGATGAAATGAGTTCAGCTTGGTCCGAAATCGATGAACTCAAGGGAGAGACCAAAGAATTCTAGAAGTCTATCACGGCCAGAGCTAGGCGGGAACCACTAAGGTAACTCTTAGGACAATCAAACAAATCACTAACATGGAGTCTAGCTAACAATCAAGGATTCCTAACTAGCAAGCACAGACGTCTATTTAAGTCTAGCTAGGGTCCTGATCTAATGGGTTCCTACTAAGCTAAGACAGATGCCCTAACACGTCTACCAGCTACCTAAGGCATAGGAACGCTAAAAACCCTAGACTCCGGGCTTATAAATTGGATGTTCTAATTTATTTAATGGACATTCTTTAATTATTATCGTTGTTCCGATGGTTCACATTTGCAAATGGACCTGCATGGGCCACCACTAAAACCTGTCACACCCCGCTTCCCAAAAACGTGGAGGCGAGGCGTGAGAAGGTCCGCACAAACTTGAAGCTGTGAAGCTCCAAGTCTGATAAGCGTATATAAACACTTATTATGGCAAGTCCTTGCAAATGCGATACGAAACAAAGATAACAATAAGAAAATGAGACAATAAGCAATTTATTGAATCCCTGAATATCCATAAATAAACTACAATATCACAGAAAAGCCACCAGGCTCAAAAGGGAAAAGCTAAGGCCCAACATGGCCAACAGAGTATAACTTACATACAAAGGTGCCACGCACCAAAGACTAACAGCAAACCTAAAAAGGAAGTGAGCACGAGCGGTCTTCAAGACAGGCCCCTGGTGTCCACTCACCACCACAGCAAACATCAGCAACACCGTATCCCCTGCAACAAAGCTCTGGCTCTGGGTCTAACATGTGACACCCAAAAGAGATAGGGGCACATGTCAGCAAGTCTGGAAAGACTTGTGCAAGGAAACTGAAAGTAACTAACAACCTAGCAATTATAATATTAAGCAATGACATGGCAGTTAAGTATGATGCAACAATTTAAAAGAGAGACAAGCATGCACGATGTAGCAAAAGCTACCAATTCACTAATCACTTATCATTTAACACGTATCACTTAGTGCATAGAGAGTCCACCTGCTGGCCAGCTCGTGGCTCAGTCCGCTTATCTCTATCACTAATAATAACACTTATCACTTTTTACTTAGTACTTATTACTTATCACTTAGTGCATAGAGAGTCCACCTGCTGGCCGGAGTGGCGGATCAGGCCAACTCGGCTCAGTCCGCTTATCTCTATCACTATCAATCACTTAAACACTAGAGAGTCCACTTGCTGGCCGGAAAGGCGGATCAGGCCAACTCGGGCTCAGTCCGCTTATCTCTTACCCCACCCACATGTGACGAGCGTTGGGGTTTCCAACTCATTATGCTCGCTTCTGGTCACGAGACAGGAAAATAAGTGTGTGTTGACATTCGAGCGTTGGGGTTTCCAACTACAGGGCTCGCTTCTGGAACACGAGCCAGGAAACATGGGATTGTAGCGTGTGCTACGCAATCACGATAAATAATCACTATGCAATGACATGAACAGATAATTACGTACCGTTAATGGAATTTAAACGTGACAGGCAAAATGCAATGATATGAACATATTCGCGTACCGATAATTTAAAGTAAACGTGACATATGAGCATGATGAGGGTGACGGACCCAGCTTCGTTGTCAAGCTAGGTCAAGGGCGTCTAAACGGCTATCCTTTCACCGTTTAGTCTCCTTTAAGCTAAAGCAAGGTAAATGGCCTAAGACATGGCCCAATTCAAGAGTTGCAAGTTTCACTTGCCTATCACCGGGGACGACGGTTACGAAGGTTCGTTTCCGCGGATGCTAGCCTACGGGAAATCGCTGTTATGGGGAACAATCATCAAAACACAAGTATTTTATTAGGGTTTCATAAAAATTACAATAGGATATGAAAACAACGGTAGATCGATTTCTTACCGAGAGGAGGCGGAAGAAACACTCCGGGGAACCCTAGGATCAGATCTGGAAAAGATTGGAGAAGTTTGGGGAAACTAGGGTTTTGGGGGATTTTGGGTTTTGATGAGATTTTTGGGGAAAATGAGAGGTGGAATGAGTTGATGGAGAGTTTAGATGATGGATTTAGGGCTTGGAATGAAGGATTGGAGCTTGGAGGAAGATGGGGGCTCAAAGGGGAAGATTTTAGGGTTTAGAGTCGAGTGGAAGAAGATGAAATCGTTTGGGTTGGGTATAAATAGGCTAGGCTGGCGGCTGCCCAGAAATTAGGGTTTTAACACTGGTTAGTCGGTCAAAGAACAACCACTGACCGACTAGTTTGGCAACTAGTCGGTCGGTCGACCAACGCAGACCGACTAAGTGCAAACAGTAACTCCTGAACGAAAATAGGATTTAGAGTTAGTCGGTCCATGAACAATTACTGACCGACTAGTTTAGCATCTAGTCGGTCGATGAACGTTCTTAGACCGACTAAGAGTAAACAGTAACTCCTGAGAAATTTAGAAAGCTAACTAGTCGGTCCAAGAAGGATTGCCGACCGACTGGATCGACATCTAGTCGGTCGGTGCCCCTTCTTATACCGGCTAATGAGCACCAAAAGTTCCGATACGGAGCGCGGGGCCCCGGGATCGATTCCTAAGACTCCTAGGCTTGATCTAATAGTAAGATACGACCGTTATGAAGCCCGTCACGAATGACATACTTCGAAATCGACGATCCTAAGGAAGAAACGAGAAAATACGACGAATCGATCGAAAATGAAAGCTATGGCGACGAAACCACACATCCAAGGAGAAAATCCACCAAGCATATATTATAATATAAATAATCCAATTACACGAAAACCAGTCGTTACAATGCTACATGGTAAGGGAGAGATTTACTCGACTCATGGTTGACGACATGGGAAGTCGTTTGGCGATGAAGGGGTGGCCCTTCAACTTATGGCTGAAGACATTCCGGGAGAGTCGTTCAGTAGCGAAGGGGTAGCCCATTCGACTTACGGCTGATGCTTGTTTAGGAGAGTCGTTCAGTAGCGAAGGGGTGGCCCCCTCGACTTACAGCTGACGCTCGTTTAGGAGAGTCATTCAGTAGCGAAGGGGTGGCCCCCTCGACTTACAGTCGACGCTCGTTTAGGAGAGTCGTTCAGTAGCGAAGGGGTGGCCTCCTCGACTTACGGCCGACGCTCGTTTAGGAGAGTCATTCAGTAGCAAAGGAGTTGCCACCTCGACTTACGGCTGGGGCTCGTTTAGGAGAGTCGTTCAGTAGCGAAGGGGTGACCCTTCGACTTATGGCTGACGCTCGTGTAGGAGAGTCGTTTGTAGTGCCCTGTGAAGCTACTGCACATGTACTAGAGGGGGGGTGAATAGTACTTTAAAATAATCAAGAGAGTTATTCCTAATTATTGTGCAAACATACAAACAACAATGCGAAATAGACTACAAACAACAAGAATAGACAAACGCAAACAAAGCATGTAACGGGTTCGGATCCACCTAAGTCTCCCCGACTTGTTTTCTGTGATCCTACGTCCCAACCACCCGGATCCCCTCCGGATACTTGAGTTAGAAACCACTAACCCAAGATTTTGCACTATGAAATTCTTGTAGAAAACCCTCTACAAGACCAAATCATACACAATGTAAATGTTGTTGAATATTGGACTCCCCGGATTTGGTTTTGATGATGAGCAAACATAAATAACCCATGAACTAACAATTTGTGAGCGCAGTATTGGAGATCGTCGCCAAATTCACGAGAACATTCAAAGCGACATCTCAACACTTCTAAAAGCTCGTATTCATGCCTAAAGCTTCGTTGAAGCTCTTGCGCCGTTTTGGAAGTAATGAAGATTCAATCGAAGCTTTCGAAGACCGTTCTTTAAGGTTTATTTATAGTCTTTTAAGCTTCGATCTATAGAATGTTAAGCCTTGAGTATATCTTACGTTTTTATCTTCATAACGCTCATATCGTAGCTCTAGGATCTTAGTACAAGTTCATTCTAACTTCCTCGAAGCGTCGCGCTTCGATTCGGACTTGTTTGTGCATGTTAGTTGGTACAAGAAGAAGTACTGACCGACTAGATGGTGATCTAGTCGGTCAACAACTCTTCTTGGACCGACTAGTTTGATTCCTTAATTTCTTGTTCAGTACTATTTACAGTTAGTCGGTCTACGTTGACTCACCGACCGACTAGTTTGTGAACTAGTCGGTCAGTGATGCTTCTTTGACCGACTAGTTGTGACTTACTGTTCATGCTAAAATTCTCCTAAGCTACTGTTTATCGTTAGTCGGTCTAAGAACGTTTGGTGACCGACTAGTTGACAATCTAGTCGGTCAACTTTTGTTCTTGGACCGACTAAGTCAATTTGTATTCAGACTATTTCATTTTGCCTCTTAGTCGGTCTACGTTCACTGACTGACCGACTAGTTGTAAAACTAGTCGGTCAGAAAGTCTTCTTGGACCGACTAGATTTCTAGGTCTGAATTTCTATCTCTTCTCAGTTCTTCACTTAGTCGGTCCATGTTGATTGACTGACCGACTAGTTGATGAACTAGTCGGTCAGTGGTTGTTCTTTGACCGACTAATTGTCTCAGATTTCTATCCGTTGGAAATTGACCTAACTTGTTTTTATGGGACCCTATAAATACGAACCTAGGTCATTTCTATCTAGGTTAGAGCTGCCATTAAGAGATTCATTGAGATCAAAAGAGATAGCCATTCTCACTCTTCTCCAAAGCTCTCTTCCTCACAAGAAACCCATTCTCTCTCATTCTAGATCTAGAATCCATCTTGAGAGAAGCTTGTTCTTGGTGAGCCCTTCAAGCTCTAGCTTGAATCAAGTCTCCAAATCTCTCCTAGGCACCTATTGCTGGTCATTTCTTTGGTGCTAGGACTTGGTGACTTCATCTTCCTCAAATCCTTCCTTTCACCTATTTGGGTAAGAAAAACTCAAGGTATAGGATTTTGTGGTAAGATTGTTTATTTCATTATAAACTCATTTATATTGCTTGTTGATTCTCTCGGTTGTGAGAGAAGGTTGTGATCCCGGGTTGTGGGATTCACTATTGCCATTGCATGTATGATTTGATCTTGTGAAGGTTTTTCACAAGATATTCATAGTGGAAATCTTGGGTTAGGGTTTCTAACCTAAGTATCCGGAGGGGATCCGGGTGGTTGGGACGTAGGATCACCGGGAACAAGTCGGGGAGACTTGGGTGGATCCGAACCCATTAACATCTTTTGTTAGCATTGTTAATTTTGTTGTTGTCAATCAATTTAAGCTTCCGCAAATTGATTTGGTAGTTGTTTGCACTATAATTTGGAATTATACTCCTTGTTATTTTTAAAGTACTATTCACCCCCCCTCTAGTACTTGTGCAGTAGCTTGTAGGGCATTACATTTGGTATCAAAGCCAGATACTTAGCTATGTCTGCCAACGACAACAAGACCGTGTGTCCACCTTCCAACTATGACACCTTCAGGAACCGTGAAGGAGCATCTTCGGTGATGGAAGGACATTCCTCTACGAGGCCTCCATTCTTCAACGGTACCAACTACGGGTACTGGAAATGCCGGATGGAAACCTTCCTCCGGAGTGCATCTTTATGGAGGACCACGATGAAGGAATACATCGAGCCCGAAGAAGAAGACTTTGAGAAATGGACTACCGCGGAGGTCGCCGCGGAGGTAAGCAATGCCAAGGCAATGAACGCCTTGCAATACGCATTGGAGCCCGAGGACTTCAATAAGATATGCACATGTAAGAGTGCATATCAAATTTGGAACTCCCTCCTCATACTTCATGAAGGGACGAGTAGGGTAAGAGACTCTAAACTCGTAGTCGTAAACAAAGATTACGAAATGTTTCATATGCAACAGGGCGAGAAGATGAATGAATATTACGCTCGCTTCGTTGACATAATAAACGATTTAGAGGCCCTCGGCAAGTCCTACACTCAAAAGGAGAAGTGCTCAAAGCTTATCGAAGGACTTCCTTCTTCTTGGGAGAAACATACCTTCGCCATCGAGGAAGGTAATGACATGAATAAGTATACCGTAGTTCAATTGATGGGTACTTTGATGTCATACGAGATACGCAAAGATAGCAAGGTGAAGTTACAAGAAAAGATGAAGTCCTATTTGAACCAAGACGTGCCTAAGAAAAAGGCAATTGCATTCAAGGCGGCTTCATCCACCTCTACCGATGATGAGGACTCGGAAGAAAAAATGGACATGGAATCCATTGCACTCATGGCAAAGAAGTTCAATCACTTCTTCCGAAAGGGTAAATTCAAACAAAAATCTAAATTTACTTCTACTAACGCCTCTCCACCTTTGTGTTTTAAATGCAATAAGCCAGGACACATCAAAGCGGATTGTCCTCAAAACAAGCAAAAGGAGAAGTGGAAGGCGCCAAAGTTCGACAAGTCAAAGAAGTACAAAAAGGGGTACAAAAAGGGACTTGTCGGAGCAACATTCACCGACTCCGAGGATTCCTCAAGCGGAGAATCGGACGATGAGAAAGTGGAGCAAGCGCACATGTGCTTCATGGCAAGAGAGGAGCATGATCAAGGATCTTCCTCCTCCGATGATAGCGACGACGAAGGCGATGAGGTAACTATGGATGATCTTAGGGATGCTAACTCTCATTTATGGTCTAAATACACTAAGTTAGTAAATAGATATACTAAAGTAAAAGATGACCTAGCTAGCATTCAAACCTCGCCTAAGACTATCATCACCAACAACGACACCGTTGTTGAAGAGTTAAGAAATGAGATTGTCAATCTCAAATCTAAGCTTAAACATGTTAGCATTGATGATCTGGAAGAACATAGGATAGCGGATTTAACTTCTCAAAACTCGACTTTGAGTATTGAGAACGAGAATCTTAAATCTCGTGTTTATGTGCTCACATCGCAAGTATCCACTTTAGATACTTCTATGCGTTCTCTCAAAGAGAAATATGAGAACACATTAGGCCGAATTAATAAATTCAATAAGGGTAAGGACCATTTGGATAAAATCCTAAGTGACTTACTTCCGGCCGATCACCACATTGGTTTGGGGTATACGATGGGATGTCCATCCAAAGCGGCCACTACTTTTGTTAGGCCAACTTCCGGTGACTCTACGAGTGGTAGCATACACTCCATTGGTAGTTCATCTACCAATGGTGCTTCCACCTCGTCCACACCCTCTTTCGGAAAGAAACCCACTTTGGGTGGACCTCCAAAGAAGGGGCATGCTTATATGTACACAAATACCATGCCACGTAGGAACACACGTCCTACTCCACCGACTCACACATATGATGATTTTTATGCAACACATTCTCGGGCACGTGCACACCATGTGAGACACCCTCACGCACGTGTTCCCACACATGCATATGTTCACACACCTCATCATATGAATAATTCTCGTCGTGCACCATTCCATCATGTTCCTTATGCCTATCCACAACATGCATCACGTAGAAACCAACAACGCATGCATGCACCCAATAGGATGATGGTTCCCAAAATTTTCACTATTTGGAGCCCAAAGGACACAAGCATGGATGAAAAACAAGTATATATGAATGCTTATTTTTCGGATGTTGTGTATAGTAGAAATTATGTGGGGAAGTCTAAGTCCAATTGGACTTGGCTTCCAAAGGTCTAACTTTTAAGGACCCAATGACCTTGGGTACCATGATATGAAAGTTTCTATCTTTAGGTACTCAAGGAAAAGAAAAAGAAAAGGAGCAACAAATTTAAATTTAGCTCCAAAGGGAATTGGATACTCGATAGCGGGTGTTCAAAACACATGACGGGTGACGCTCAATTGCTCTCCAGAGTGGTTCCCATTGCAAATGGAAATCGCGTCGTATTTGGAGGCAATGAGAGCGGAACAATCGTCGGTGTTGGTAAAGTGGGTAACCCTTCTAAACCCTTAATTAGTGATGTGTATCTAGTTAATGGTTTGAATCATAATCTTATTTCAATAAGCCAACTTTGTGACAAAGGTTACAAAGTTAGCTTTGCGAAAGGATTGTGTCATATTTCAAATGATAATAATAAATTATTATTTTCTGGCACACGCCATAAAGATATTTATATTTTGGATCTTCCTAAGTCATATGAACAATGTCTCGTTGCCAACACAAGTGAACAACACTTATGGCATCGACGCTTTGGACATGTGAACTTTGGAACACTTTATAAGCTTTCAAAATTAAATTCCATTAAAGGTTTTCCGAAACTCGTTTTTGAAAAGAAAAGTTTTTGTGATTCTTGTCAACGTGGCAAGCTTCCTAAATCTTCATTTAAACCTAAGAAAAGCATTTCTACGAAACGGCCACTAGAGCTATTGCATCTAGATTTATTTGGGCCAACTAAAGTTGCTTCCTTAGGAAATGCAAGATAAGGACTAGTCATCGTTGATGATTATTCAAGATTTACATGGGTATTTTTCTTATGTAATAAAAATGAAGCTTTTGAAAACTTCACAATATTTGTGAAGAAAGTACAAAATCTCATCGGAACCACCATTGTCACTATTCGTAGTGATCATGGGGGTGAATTTGAGAATGAGTCTTTCTCAAATTTTTGTGATGATCTTGGAATTACTCACACGTTTTCTTTCCCTCGCGCACCTCCTCAAAATGGTGTTGTTGAGAGGAAGAATAGAACGCTTGTGGAGTGTGCTCGCACTATGCTCGAAGATAGTCAACTTGGTTATCAATTTTGGGCGGAAGCGGTACACACCGCTTGCTATGTGTTTAATAGAATACTTTTGAGGCCCGGCACCAAACAAACTTGCTATGAATTGTTGTTTGGTAGATTGCCTCAAGTTAAACATTTTCGTGTTTTCGGCGCAAAATGTTTTATTAAAAACACATATGATAATTTGGACAAGTTTGATCCGAGATCGGATGAGGGGATATTTGTTGGGTATTCCTCACGTAGCAAAGCCTACCGGATATACAACAAAAGATCCTCTACGATCGAGGAATCACTTCATGTCTCTTTTAGTGAGAACTTTACTACTTCTAGAATTTCAAATGATAATGATTATATGGATGTTTTATATGATTCGTTTGAAAATTCTAAGTCTTTTGATTCAATTGATTCTATTGAGACTAACCCGACTAATGAAGTTGTTGAGAATGTGCCTAGTGATCAAGGTATTCCCAAGCGGCTTCATACCGTCCGCGACCATCCCCATGAGCAAGTCATTGGCAATATTCATGATAGTGTCAAGACGAGATCGCAAGTCCACCACTTCGCCAATAGTGCCTTTGTCTCATCAATAGAGCCAAAGAATATAGTTGAAGCTTGCGAAGATAATGCTTGGATCCTTGCCATGGAGGATGAACTCATTCAATTCGAGAGGAATGAGGTATGGGAGCTTGTTCCTTTGCCATCGAAGAACCACACCGTCATAGGGACAAAGTTGTTCTTCAAGAACAAAACCGACGAAAATCAAGTCGTCGTCCGGAACAAAGCTCGGTTAGTTGCTCAAGGCTATCGCCAAGAGGAAGGTATCGATTTCGAAGAATCCTTCGCTCCGGTAGCTAGATTAGAATCAATTAGACTATTATTGTCTTATGCATGACATAAAAATTTTAAATTATTTCAAATGGATGTTAAAAGTGCATTTTTAAACGGAGATGTTGTTGAGGAAGTTTACGTTTCTCAACCTCCGGGCTTCATAAATGAAAAATTTCCAAATCATGTTTTTAAACTAAAGAAAGCTCTTTATGGTTTGAGACAAGCTCCTCGAGCTTGGTATGATCGCCTAAAGAATTTTCTTTTGGATTTGAATTTTAAAATGGGCGAAGCCGATTCTACACTTTTTGTTAAGCATGCGAATAATGATATTTTATTAGTTCAAATTTATGTTGATGATATCATTTTCGGTGCTACTAACTTCACTCTTTGCGAAGAGTTTTCTAATGTTATGAAGGAACAATTTGAGATGAGCCACATGGGCGAACTCAAATATTTCTTAGGTCTCCAAATTCACCAAATGAACGATGCAATCTTCATCCACCAAACGAAGTATACGGTGGAGTTGCTTAAGCGATTTGAAATGGAGAGTGCTTCCGGGAAAAAGACTCCAATGAGCACGACTACGCATCTCGACAAGGATACGGGCGGTAAGGATGTAGACATTCGTCTATATCGAGGTATGATAGGTAGTTTACTTTATCTTACCGCAAGTAGGCCCGATATTATGTTTGCCGTATGCATATGTGCTCGTTATCAGTCTCAACCTAAGGAGTCTCACTTAGTAGCGGTAAAACGTATTTTCCGTTATCTAAGTTATACACTTGATTTTGGATTACTTTATCCAAAATCTAGCACGTATGAGTTAGTCTCATACAGTGATGCCGATTATGCGGGATGCAAATCCGACAGGAAAAGTACTAGTGGCACTTGCCATTTTCTAGGAAATTCTCTTGTCTCTTGGTTTTCCAAGAAGCAAAATTCTGTATCACTTTCAACCACCGAGGCGGAATATATTGCCGCCGGTGCCGCTTGTGCCCAGGTTCTTTGGATGAGACACACTTTGAAGGACTTTGGTATTCATTGTGATACTAGCCCTATCATGGTGGATAACCAAAGTGCTATCTGTCTTTCAAAGAATCCGGTGCACCATTCCCGATCAAAACACATAGATGTCCGACACCATTTTTTAGATGATCATGTTGCTAAAAAGGACATCATTTTAGTGTACGTTGAAACCCAAAAGCAAATCGCCGATATTTTCACGAAACCCCTAAAGGAGGACTCCTTTGTGCGGTTGCGTCGAGAATTGGGGATTATGGGTGAATCCGAGATATAGGATTCATGTTTCATTCAATTGTCTTGCATGCTATTCGATTTTGCGATATTTCGTTCATGCTAGCTTTATTGAATTTTTGGGAATTTTATGTGATATGTTTGAATTTTTTTGCTCGAATTCTACTTTGAATGTCGTATTTAAGATTTCGACGTTTTATGGGGTAATTTAGATGACTAATGAGAGTGTTAAGATGTTTCATCCAAGTGGTTTGTGAAGAGAAATCATTTATCAATTTTTGGACTCTTCTAGTCGGTTTCAGTTCATTAGTCAACCGACTAGATGCTCATCAGTCGGTCAGCTAGTGAACTCAGACCGACTAGATCAAGCTTTAATCTAACTCTTATCTTTTTCTTTCTTTAGTCGGTCACAGTACACTTACCGACCGAATAGATTGAAAACTAGTCAGTCAGTGAGTATACTGCGACCGACTAATTCTAGCCCTAAAATTTTCCTGTTTGCCTCTGTTTCGACTTAGTCGGTTCAAGCTCATTGACCGACCGACTAGATCGTAATCTAGTCGGTCAGTTCTTGAACTGTGACCGACTAAGTGTGTTAGGGCAAACACGTCATTTAGCAATCCCGACCGACTTAACTCGATTTTATCCGACTAAAATGTGTTTTAGTCGGTATTCATCTCAGCTCCAGCTCGAAAAACCCAAAACCCCTCTCAAACCCCTTCGTCTTCCGACGTCTTTCCGGCCGTCTTTCCGGCCATCCCCGCCGTCCACCGCCGTCGACCCCCTCCTCCTAGGTATATCTCCTCCTCCTAGGTCTCGATTCCCATTCTAGGGTTTGCTTTAGCTTGATTTCATCTTCTAGGGTTTAAGTTAGGGTTTCGAATTTCATCTTAGGGCTGTGTGCTTAGGGTTGATCTATCTTCGTCGCTTGCTTGTTCTCGTCGTGCCACGATCATGGCAAAGACGAGGATCCCTATCACTTCATCTGGGGCTTCCCCAATGACTGTAGAGCCTTCTGACCCTAGGAATCCATCTAAGCCCAAGCGTCGTGCTAAATCTACCCAAGCTTCTCCGTCTTCGCCTCCTCTGAAGAAGCAGAGGACGACGACGGTCAAACCCCGAAAATCTAAGTCTAAAAAACCCATTCTCCACACTCCCTCTACTCCTCCTGATACAGATTCTGAGTTTATCCCTGAGGATGACTCTAGCCATAGGGAACCTACTCCTCCACTTCGTCCTAGGACTCGCCAGCCTAAGGGAAAGGGCCCAATGCCAGCGGGTGGTGTTGACATATCGTTGTGTCGCGACGACCCTATGTGTCTAGCGGCCTACAACCGTATTGAACACTGCCCGATGCTATTGGAGCACTATGTTCAGTTTTCAGATTTCCTTGGCTTAGCTGACCTCCTCTCCTATAGTGGGCTCCTTGATTATCTTCGCTATGACCCCAAGGCGAATCCTAGACCATATCCTCGCCTGGTCAAATTATTCTACGCCAATCGTGTTCGGGGCCTGTACGACGAGAGTCACTCCATCGAGACTACTGTCTTGGGAAATCCTATAGTTCTCACGGCAGAAATCTTGGGGGAGATTCTTGGTTGTTCGTCGTCTGGTCTCCTTCCTTCGAATATTTCTGTTGATGATATCACTTCCTTGGATCAGTCCGTTCTTTCTGATATCTTCCATGTGATCCCTCCTGCCCTCATTGGTGTTCCTTCGAAGTCGTTCAAACCTAATGCATGGGTGCTTAATCTCATTCTGAAGTCGTGCTTACTTCCCAAGTACGGCTCATCTTCACTGCCATCCCAGCCTTTTCTCAAGCTGATTTACGCTCTTTTCTTGGGTTGCGAGATTAATTGGGCTCGCGTTATACTCGATAAGATGGACTCTTTCGAGTGTATTCGCAAGACCAATAAATCTGCGCATATCCCTTACCCGTGTCTGTTGACCCTGGTTTTCCGTCATTTCCATGTCCCTCTCCCTCCTGACGATGAGCGTCCTTTGGGTCCTCCTCTGAACGCGACGGCCGTTAAGAAATCTCTTGCGACGCTTCGTCACGTGCAGAGGTCGACCACATCTGCTTCCCAGGCCACTCCCTCAGCTGCTGCAGCCCCCTCTCCTCCATCTACATTAGATGATGTCGTACGCCTTCTTCGTCGGCACGAGTCGCGTTTGGCTCGTACCGAGGAGGTCGTCTGCCGTATGGCTCGTATGATGGGCATTGATCTTCCTCCTTCAGTGTTTGAGGCCGAGGAGATGGACGATGAGGAGATTGACGAGCTTGTCACTTCCTTGGCTCGTGGCGATGAGGCCACTGCCACTGCTGCTGCTGCTGCTACCACATCTGCTCCTGGAGTTGGCACCACTTCCGGTGCTCCAGAGACTTCTGCTTCAGTAGTTCAGACTTCTGAGGCTGCTGATGTCCCTGTTGCCGAGCCTGCTCCTATCTTACCTGTTGATATTCCTGTTGATACTTCTGCCGTCGAGCCTGTCGTCGACGTCTCGACTCCTGCCCCGACGATCCCGTCTGTTGAGACGCCTCTACTCCCTGCAGAGCCTGAGTCCACTCCGTCGACTGGACCCACGGAGACTGCAGATCCAGCCACTTCCTCGTGATCGTCAGTTTCGAGGACTCCCCACTGCTCATTGGATGATGCATCTTATTGAGAGTATTTTTTGGGTTAGGATGGAGTTTGAGGGTTATGTTCTTTTGATGTATTTTGATATGTTGGATGTCGGTGTATGCGTTGTATTTTTATTTTGGATGTTGATGATGGTGTTATGATGATTATGATGTATCTTTTGGATGTACTCATGATATTTTGATATTTATATATACATCGATGTTCTCTTTGTTTTTCTTCGTCGTGCACATTAATTCTCATTCAATGTCCATGCTATATGAAATCGTCGCTCGACGATTGAAAAACTTGGTTAAATAGATTGAAATTCTATAATTGTATAGAATTATTTTCCATGCACAAATTTAACCAAGAATATTGAATATTGAAGAGTATGTTTCTTTATTCAAGAAATGAATAATTATTTGGTATTTTTGATGATTTTGATTATCGCTTTTTGACAATGGACATTTTGGCACACCTTGTTTTGATTTCCACATTTTTCCCTTGGTGTCAATTTGGTCCATCGTCATTGTCTACGACTCCCGATGTTGGATTTTCCATTTCCTAGTTGTTGTCGTTGTATGCCCCCCATTTTTGGGATAATGCCAAAGGGGGAGAGATAATGATAATAAATAGGGCAAATGAAAATTTAACTCAATTTCTAAGAATCTAATTTGATGTGTTAGATTCAGGGGGAGTTAAGATATATATAAGGATTTTCAAAATCCGGTATTTCAAAAATCGATTCTCTTTATTTATCTTACTCGTCTGATTGATGCAATTCATATATACTCATTTTGGAATTAACGTGTCATCAATGCAGGGGGAGTAAGTATTTTACATTTGAATCATTATTTTTTATTATTATTTATGTTGGTTTGTCATCACCAAAAAGGGGGAGAATGTTGAATATTGGACTCCCCGGATTTGGTTTTGATGATGAGCAAACATAAATAACCCATGAACTAACAATTTGTGAGCGTAGTATTGGAGATCGTCGCCAAATTCACGAGAACATTCAAAGCGACATCTCAACACTTCTAAAAGCTCGTATTCATGCCTAAAGCTTCGTTGAAGCTCTTGCGCCGTTTTGGAAGTAATGAAGATTCAATCGAAGCTTTCGAAGACCGTTCTTTAAGGTTTATTTATAGTCTTTTAAGCTTCGATCTATAGAATGTTAAGCCTTGAGTATATCTTACGTTTTTATCTTCATAACGCTCATGTCGTAGCTCTAGGATCTTAGTACAAGTTCATTCTAACTTCCTCGAAGCGTCGCGCTTCGATTCGGACTTGTTTGTGCATGTTAGTTGGTACAAGAAGAAGTACTGACCGCCTAGATGGTGATCTAGTCGGTCAGCAACTCTTCTTGGACCGACTAGTTTGATTCCTTAATTTCTTGTTCAGTACTGTTTACACTTAGTCGGTCTACGTTGACTCACCGACCGACTAGTTTGTGAACTAGTCGGTCAGTGATGCTTCTTTGACCGACTAGTTGTGACTTACTGTTCATGCTAAAATTCTCCTAAGCTACTGTTTATCGTTAGTCGGTCTAAGAACGTTTGGTGACCGACTAGTTGACAATCTAGTCGGTC
The DNA here is from genome assembly GCA_030789695.1 of Scilla litardierei. Classification (NCBI taxonomy): domain Eukaryota; kingdom Viridiplantae; phylum Streptophyta; class Magnoliopsida; order Asparagales; family Asparagaceae; genus Scilla; species Scilla litardierei. The sequence goes on along the minus strand of CM061139.1, from coordinate 112,369,874 downwards.
AACTTTTGTTCTTGGACCGACTAAGTCAATTTGTATTCAGACTATTTCATTTTGCCTCTTAGTCGGTCTACGTTCACTGACTGACCGACTAGTTGTGAAACTAGTCGGTCAGAAAGTCTTCTTGGACCGACTAGATTTCTAGGTCTGAATTTCTATCTCTTCTCAGTTCTTCACTTAGTCGGTCCATGTTGATTGACTGACCGACTAGTTGATGAACTAGTCGGTCAGTGGTTGTTCTTTGACCGACTAATTGTCTCAGATTTCTATCCGTTGGAAATTGACCTAACTTGTTTTTATGGGACCCTATAAATACGAACTTAGGTCATTTCTATCTAGGTTAGAGCTGCCATTAAGAGATTCATTGAGATCAAAAGAGATAGCCATTCTCACTCTTCTCCAAAGCTCTCTTCCTCACAAGAAACCCATTCTCTCTCATTCTAGATCTAGAATCCATCTTGAGAGAAGCTTGTTCTTGGTGAGCCCTTCAAGCTCTAGCTTGAATCAAGTCTCCAAATCTCTCCTAGGCACCTATTGCTGGTCATTTCCTTGGTGCTAGGACTTGGTGACTTCATCTTCCTCAAATCCTTCCTTTCACCTATTTGGGTAAGAAAAACTCAAGGTATAGGATTTTGTGGTAAGATTGTTTATTTCATTATAAACTCATTTATATTGCTTGTTGATTCTCTCGGTTATGAGAGAAGGTTGTGATCCCGGGTTGTGGGATTCACTATTGCCATTGCATGTATGATTTGATCTTGTGAAGGTTTTTCACAAGATATTCATAGTGGAAATCTTGGGTTAGGGTTTCTAACCTAAGTATCCGGAGGGGATCCAGGTGGTTGGGACGTAGGATCACCGGGAACAAGTCGGGGAGACTTGGGTGGATCCGAACCCATTAACATCTTTTGTTAGCATTGTTAATTTTGTTGTTGTCATTCAATTTAAGCTTCCGCAAATTGATTTGGTAGTTGTTTGCACTATAATTTGGAATTATACTCCTTGTTATTTTTAAAGTACTATTCACCCCCCCCCCCTCTAGTACTTGTGCAGTAGCTTGTAGGGCATTACAAATGTGACTCCCACAACCCGAGATCACACACTTCTCTCACAACCGAGAGAACAATTCAAATATCAAATGCGATGAAATAATGAAACACTTACCACAAAATCCTATGCCTTGAGTATACTTACCAAATTAGGGCAAAGAGGGATTTTGAGGAAGAAGATGTCACCAAACCCTAGCTCCAAGAAGTTGACCAGCAATGGAAGCCTAGGGTGGAGTTGGTGAACTTGGATCAAGCTCTTAGCTTGAGAGGCTCACAATAGAGAGAATCTCTCTTGTGGAATTAGGGCTCAAGAAGTGAGGGAGAGATTCTTGGTGAGAAGAGAGAGCTTGGAAATAGCTTGAGAAAACTCCTCTCTTAGGTCTGAAATAACTTTGATAATGGACCTCTAACCTTGCCTCAAACGAATCAGGTTAGTATTTATAGAGGCAAGAAAAATCGTGCTCAAAAGATTTCCAACGGTCATATTTCTGAAGCAATTAGTCATTCAAAGAAGGATCACTGACCGACTAGTTTCTCAACTAGTTGGTCGGTGATTCAACATGAACCGACTAACAGCTGAACCGCCAAAAGCTGAAGTTCAGGGAATATAGAACTAGTCGGTCTAAGAAGACTTGCCAACCGACTAGTTTCACAACTAGTCGATCGGTGAGTGTTCTTTGACCGACTAACAGCTGAAATAGAATAGGCTGAATTTCAAATACAGCTAGTCGGTTTAAGAACAAGTTTCAACCGACTAGTTTCACAACTAGTCGGTCGGTCGTTGTTCTTTGACCGACTAACTGTAAACAGTAGCTCAGGCTGAAAACAGGCAATGATAACTAGTCGGTCTGAGAAGGATTCCTAACCAACTAGATCGTCATCTAGTCGGTCGGTGAACCTTCTTTGACCGACTAATTGATCAACAGTGACAGGCTGAATTGAGCAAGGACATCTAGTTGGTTCAAGAAGAATTACCGACCGACTAGATCGTCATCTAGTCGGTTGGTTCTTCTACTTGAACCAACTAAGATGCACTAGAAGCCGAGGGAAGAAGCGATAAGCTTCGGAAAAATTTCTAATGGCTTCTATGATAATCCTAGCTCTAAGATATGAGCGAAATGAAGATTATAATGTAAGTCTTACTCAAGGCTTAACATTCTATTCTATGAAGCTAGACGACATTAAATATAAACATGACGAACCGTCTTCAAAGCTTCAATCTTCACTCTTGACTTCAATAATGGTCCTTGAGCTTCAACGAAGATTCAGGCACACTATCACGCGTATTGAGAAGTATTGAGACGTCGCTTTTGATGTACGTATTCTTTTGACGACGATCTCCATAAATGCGCTCACAAACAGTTAGTTCATAATATTTATGTTTGCTCATCATCCAAAACCAAATCCGGGGAATCAATACTCAACATCGTTCAGTAGCAAAGGGGTGGCCCCTTCGACTTACAGCTGACGCTCGTTTAGGAATCATTTGCATCAACGTAAATTCAGTTTTTCCAAAACCTCTTGAGGATCGGGTCCTTTTCGAGGGGAGTTTTGATTGTGTAGTTTCTATAGAATTTACGAAGGCTTAAGGAAGAGAAACTTTATTCGATAAAAAATACATGCTTTATTGACGAAAGTAACAGAAAAATGAAAAGGCGTACATGTGTTTTCTGATCGACGTCGGAGCTATTGTTGTTCATTGCTCCTTTATTTGAATCAAGTCTTTAGATGGATCATTAGTCGATCACCTTGGTGACAGGTAATCCTGTTATTTTTACCCTTCTGCTTTGAGGATCCCTCCTTGCCTGGTGGATCGTTAACCGGGTTCTTGGGGTGTCCTCGCTTGACCAGGACATCAATCTCCTTTTTGAGAGTCCAACAGTCGTTGGTATCGTGCCCTTAGTCATTTTGATATTTGTAAAATTTGAGGTCGTCCCTCTTTTCATATTTGCCCGTCTTTGCTGTCCCTTGGATTAGCTCTTCTCGTGGGGCGTAGACGAGGACTTCTGTCTTAGGGGCGACCGACTTAGCGTAGGTCGGACACTCCTTGCTTCGAGGGCTCTCTCCCTGGGCCTCTTATCTCGAGACTCCTGTCGGGGATCCCCGAGTTTGGTTTTTCTCACCTCGTGTCTCCGCGATGGGAGGGGTTGCTCTTCGCATTAGCTCCGGCTGGTTCTTTCGCCTCCTCTGAGGAAGTGAATCGATCCGTTATGTTAAGCATTTCTACGATGGTGCTAGGAGAAAATGGTGAAGGGCCCTCCTCAAGTGCTTGTTTCAGACTGCCTGGGTGAGTGCTGCTATGACGGTCACGTCTGGTGTCTCTTCTACATTGAGCCTCTCGTCATTGATCTCTGGACGAAGGCTCTGATCGACTCATTCTCGTTTTTTGAGCGAGAAGACGTGGGACGACATCTTCTTAGGACGTCGTCCTGCGACAAATTGTTTGCAGAATATTTCTTCCATTTCTTCGAACGAGCCGATGCAGCCGTGGGGTAGCCCTGCGTACCATTTTTCTGCCTTTTTGAACAGGGTAGCATGGAAGGCTCTACAAAGGTATGGCTCGTCGACCCCATGGAGCAGCATGACATTCAAATACTTATGAATGTGCAACCATGGGTCGCCTCTGCCATCATAAGATGGTAGAGCAGAGAGCTTGAACTTAGGAAGAGGAGTAACAGAGATGATATTCTCTTTCAGGGAGGTTTTCCGAATCGTGGACCAGTAAGGATCCTCCCGCTCCATGTTGCGAGAAGTTGGCTCCCAAGGATCGGTTTAGGATCTCCTCCCTCCTCACGAATCCACCTGCAGGGTTTAGTGGGTTATAACCTGGGGGAGCCTCGTACGTTACTTGATTTAGGATGATGCGGGTTGTTGCCTGGTAATTGGAGGGGGTGTGTTCTCCCTGGAGAATGAAAGACCCCCGCTCCGTTGTATTGGTGGGCCGGGGGTCGAATTGTGGATGTTAATCTCCAATTGATCTGCCCTTGGGTCCCCCAGATCTCGGAGGAAAGCTGAGCCCTTGGTTGGTTTCAGGTTCCGGTTTGGAGACGGCAACGGCTCATTTATTGGAAATGGGCTCCCCATATTCTGGCGTATTAAAGTCGCCAATGCGCCTAGGCTCCTATCGCCTTGCTCGGTGAACTGGGTGAACTCCTTTCGGGTCACCCCAGGCTCTTTTGAGGCCTCTGATGGTCGTGGTGGAGGCATTGTGGAGTCCGCGACGTCCTCCAACTGGACGTTATTTGCTCTCGGCTTCTCCTTCGGACCTTCGACCGGTCCGGCGTTGCTGGGTCCAGCTGTCATAGCTTTTGGATTGCTTTGGGATGTCAAACTGGTTAACGTTTCCCACAGATGGCGCCAAACTATTAAGGCCAAAATTGACTGAGACAGTTATCAAGCTGACGTAGACTTGATGTGCTGAGTAGGAGCCTCGTCGACAGTTGGAGCGGGACCCTTGGTTGGAAGAACCAGGGTCGAATGATGGTAGTTGGAGATGATGCGACCTTCGAGCGATCCTCGAGCGGTAGTTGTGTCGATCGTTCGAGGCTGGTAAGCTCGACGTCGACCTTCGACTTTAGATGATGACCGTCGATCTACACCATAGGGAATCGTTAGGGGGGTCGGATCTGGGTTCCGACCTAAATCCTCTCTGATACTTAAGTTAGTATGGAACTTAAGGGAGAGAATGAGCTTGTTGCAGCTGAGACCGACCCACGGAGGTTCATCCCAAGACTGACGGCGCAAGCTCGAATGTATAAGAAGTAAAAGCTCAGAAAGTAGAGTTCTATGTCTTAGACTCGTCGTCCCCTGGAAATGTGACCATTTCCTCTATTTATAGACGTTCAGGGTCCCTTTGGAGACGATGGGGTGATAACGGCCACCTATAATGGGGGCCACGATCTTCCCCCATAAATAGGACTATATGTTGTGCACGTGCCCGAGATTCACGAGCCCGCCTTTAATCCCGCGTTCGAGTGAAGTCGACTCAATGGTCGACTGACATTTGGGCTTTGACCGAGTCGGTGTCGAGCTTATTTGGTGGGCCTTGTGGGCCATAATCACTTGTCGACCAAGTAATCTCGAACGCCGGCTCAATAACTCAACAAATGTATAATACTATTTTGTAGTTATTATTAATAAATAATCAAAGAATATTGCTATTTTAACTTTTTTCCTTTTGTTATTTTTTGTAAAAAAAATATTATTTATATCACCTTTATTTTTTGCACCGGGAAAAAACAATTTCTTGTTACGCGACCGACTGGGCCCTATTGTTGACGAACTAGGTTAGGCCCTACTGCTGACAGGCTCAAATGAAAAGAGAATTGCTACATACACCCCTATGCTTAGGGGTGTATGTAATAATTACAAGCCAAAAACGGAAAATGTAAGAGAGAGTGTGAGGAATGACTAATAATGTGTGTTTATTTTGTTTTTTTGGCATGTAATCATCACTCACATCCCTATGTGTAGGGGTGTAAATAGTCTTCACCAATGAAAATCAGTATCTACTCTTATCATTTGGACACTGTATGTACTGTGCACGTGGACCAAGCATCTCGTATGTCTAGAGATCCATGAAAACGATATGCCTGTAGTAAATAATTGTATGTCTAGAGATCCATGAAAACGATGTGCCTGTAGTAAATAATTTTTCTTAACACATCATCCCACTTGGGAGACCAATTTTAATTATGATTCTTTAAGTTGCAGCCGTAAAAAATTAAAAATTATTATACTAACCCATGCTCAATTGTAAAGAGACATCAAGCCCATAGACCATACTGATCCAATTGAAAATAATGTGCGTAGACGAGCGTTTTCTCCATGGGTGAGCTGGTACCTCCGTGTGGTTGTTTTTGGTGGGGGGTGACGTGGCACCCGTCCATTTGCCACATGGGACAGACAAAGTGTGTCATATGTGACAGACCCTTTGTCCTGGGGGGTGATGTGGCACCCGTCCATTTGCCACATGGGACAAAGAGTGCCATATGTGACAGACCCTTTGTCCTAATAGGACAATGGTAAATGTGTAATTCCATCTTTTGTAGTATAGATTGCAACATTGAGGATTAAAGTATGGAAAATCAGGGGTTAAGGTGCAAAAACACGGTGGGGACAAAGTGAAAAAAGAGAAATGGCAAACATGTAAATAGGGGACAAGAGAGTGTTTTTAGAAAACACCATCATGTTTTTTTTTGGGGGTGACGTGGCACCACTCCCCATTTGCCACATGGGACAAAACTTTTGTCCCAACAATGACAATGATAACACAGTAACTTCTTATTTTATTACTTTACTAGTCATAACCCGTGCCCGTAGGGCACAGTTAATTTATAAAAAAATTGAGTAGTGCACAAAAGTAATGTGACCGCTTCTCTCCGACACCAAGTAATGTGAGATTTAAAAAAAAATTAAAATTGAAAAACTTTTGGATTTTTTGGTTTTATTTATTTGGAAAAGCACAGTCATCAATTTTGTTCTAGTCATATTTTTGCCGCCACGTATGACAAAGATTTTGTCCTAGTCATACTTGTGCCGCCACGTAGGACAAAATTGTGAAATGTATAATAGATAGTATAGATATACCTTAAAACTGGTGCTATATTTCAAAAACTGATACTATTAATTATTATACTAGCCCATACCCAATTGTAAAGAGGCCTCACGCCCATAGACAATACCGATCCAATTGATAAGGGGATCCCACGGCCATAGTCCATACAGTAGACCGGACCGTCATGGCCCAATCAATAGTTGACATAAATGTTCATCCTTCTCCAAATCGATAGGATACCCGTTCTCACCAAATACCCTGTAAGCTAGTTTACAAGGATACTCGATACCATGTATTTAGAAAGATTTATGACCCACGACGCTTGTAGAAGAATTAGTGCATCAATAAACCCAAAATGAGCAAAAGAGCTGATTCAACCATAAAGCAAAGAAGCTGATTCAAGAATACAATGGCGCCTGCAACGATCATAACGCCAATAGCTGAATATCAACAGAAACATAGAACGTTTCAAAACATAAGTAATTTACACGCATCACTCCACACGCAAATTGACACGGTATACACAGAAACAAACCAAGGGATATGCCATTCTACGGTTCTAACTCGCATATATACAAAACACAACTCCCTCTTCTACCTTTATCGTTGGCCCATATTTATCGCCAAGATGCCGGAATCAATCAGTCTCGTGGTCCGGGGCTTCCGAATACCAAGCAGGGTGCCTTCCCATGGCGCGGAGGAGCCTGGTGAAAGGCGAATCCGGCATCCTGCCGCTTTCTTCTTCTTCAATTTCTTTGGGCGTTTTCGGCAGTCCATCAGGTACTGGGAACGGTCTGTGCTTCTCTTCTTCTGTGTTCACTTGCACTGGTTTCTGCACGCCTTTGGCCTTCTTGTCAAGAGCTGTGAGTCCATGCAAAAGCCCGATCAGAGATTTCCTTCCGCCGGCCTGTCTCACTAATTTCTCCACATCTTCTTTCGGCATTTCTTTCTGAAAGCCAAGTATTTACAGAAATTTTTAAGTCATATATCAAAGCACATTAACACGTCAAAAAAATTTGTTGTAGACAATAGGAGATACGTGCAGATAAAACATGCCTCGAGATCTTTCAGCTCAAAGTAACCCCTCCAACAGCTATACGATTCATCACCATCTAATGTAGAGCAGTACTCTGGTAAAGAGGCAACCCAAGTGAAATGCAAATCAATAACCAAGCTTATAGTCAACGAAAAGTAAACATTCTAAGTGCCATTGGTATATAAAGTATATGATTTTTCTAATATCCATCCCTTGAATCATTCGCATTTTGATATTGGTCTCTTGATTTTTTGTATTTTGAAAACAGGCACTCAAATACTTTAAATTACTTTTCTTTTGGTTAAATTTTGTAACTTAGACTATTTTAAAAATATTTTCTCAACTACATTAGAATACTTTAAGTTACACCAGTTAGCCCTTTTGAGGGATTATCTTCAATCTTAAAAGATTTGAGGGACTAATATCAACAAGATAAATGATTTAATGGACGGATATTAAAAAACCTTAGTATAGTATTATAAGACCAAATTTACACAATGAATTATATATCTTAACACATTCATGGTTACGAAATAGTTCCATCTGTTGCCGACAAATTAAAACATTTCACATATGCGCTACAACTAAATCACCAAAATTCCCCAATTGATCAAAAGACAAGAATGTTAAAATGTGCGGGGTGTGTTTGTACGATGTGTATCCTTTCATTTCAATAACAGTTAGAATTTGCGGCCCCTAACGTTTTCCAAGCAATGACGTGGTCTAATTTAGCAAAAAATTAATCGTCGCATCGCATTATCCTTAAACACAAGGTATAAGCATCGCTAACCATGTCATCATTTTTGTTATGTGAAATGAGAACTTCCCCATCAAGCTTTCGATGGTAAACAGTATGCAAATATGAAGAACTCGGATTCTAAACTGTTTTCAAATACCAAAATTTTTAGAGTATATTACACTCACACCCATGTTATATAATATGCATATAACCAAATATCAACAATCTTTTAATAATAAGACTGAGACCCACTAAGAATAACACAGTTTAAACTGCATTTAGATCCGCTGAAACTACAATTTTCGGGTGATTCAAGGGGTCTTAATGTTATTATCAAAGATTGAGGGTGTTCAATTAGAGGAATCACATAGAACATGTGGCTGAGTGTAATTTACCCAAATTTTTATGGTGATAACTACACCACGAACACGTACTCTTGAATATACAGAATCTTAAAGAATTACTTAACCCGAAGTGTTGTTTGCAAAAGCACTACAAGATTATGGCTCGCTCACAAGGTAAATATCTCATCAGATTATGCTTCTGGCCATCGATGTAGTTATTGTTTCTCAGAATCAAACGAAAAGTGGAAAAAAAAGCCTTTAAACCATTTTCTTTCCAATCAACTATACGATATTTACACACACTAATGAAATTGTGCCACTACAAAATCATACTAATCAACAAATAAAGGACATGAATGAAACAGTTCAAAACAAACACTCAAACTAAATCATGTTGTGATTCACTTATCACTATACGAATTAAAGAATTACTGACAGTAAAACGGTAAAAAAAGGTTTACTATTTATTTCTCTCTGGAAAATAATTTTGCACCCTACGGGTAAACACCACTATAAAAAAACTCACTACTACTTTTTCTCTCTAAGATAACTTCCCTCTCTGCGGTAACTCCTCACAATCCTCTCTGGAATTGGACACACTTCTTCTCTCATGAAAGAAAACACTCACAACTATTCACAACTCTTATTGTTGTGTTTGTTGTTGCTGGTTTTGGTGTTGTATTGATCCTCTTCACGCACTTATATTTATAGGATCACAGCCTTGGCCAAAAACGTCATCCCTTATGTTGTTTTAAGGAAGACATAGGAGAAAAACAAGGCTCAGTCAAAGAAAGCATTTATGGGGGGCAGTTGGACTTTCATTGTCCAAGCAGCCCATGTGTGTAACATGGGCAGGTGGACCATTAATTCTCTCCCTTCAGCTGCATCTAAAAAAATGATTGTTATTTCACAATCATCCCAGCTATATCTCTGCACAACTCTAGTTTCTTCCGTGTCATCACATTCGTTAACATGTCTGATGTATTCTCTTTTGTATGGATCATCACTAGTCTCAACAACTGTTGATCCATTACCTCGTGAATCCAATAATAGCGTATGTCGATATGCTTTGTCCGAGCATAGTACATTAAATTCTTACTTAAATCCAATGCACTTTGACTATCACAATGTACCTTGTATATTTTCTGTTTGATTCCAAATTCTTGGATAAATCGCTTTAACCACAACATTTCCTTACCTGCTTGTGTGATTGCAAGATCCTCCGTCTATGTTGTGGATAATGCAACACACTTCTGCAATCTTGACTGCCAAGACACAAGTCTTGGCCAAAAACGTCATCCCTTATGTTGTTTTAAGGAAGACATAGGAGAAAAACAAGGCTCAGTCAAAGAAAGCATTTATGGGGGGCAGTTGGACTTTCATTGTCCAAGCAGCCCATGTGTGTAACATGGGCAGGTGGACCATTAATTCTCTCCCTTCAGCTGCATCTAAAAAAAATGATTGTTATTTCACAATCATCCCAGCTATATCTCTGCACAACTCTAGTTTCTTCCGTGTCATCACATTCGTTAACATGTCTGATGTATTCTCTTTTGTATAGATCATCACTAGTCTCAACAACTGTTGATCCATTACCTCGTGAATCCAATGATAGCGTATGTCGATATGCTTTGTCCGAGCATAGTACATTAAATTCTTACTTAAATCCAATGCACTTTGACTATCACAATGTACCTTGTATATTTTCTGTTTGATTCCAAATTCTTGGATAAATCGCTTTAACCACAACATTTCCTTACCTGCTTGTGTGATTGCAAGATCCTCCGTCTATGTTGTGGATAATGCAACACACTTCTGCAATCTTGACTGCCAAGACACAAGTCCCCTACAAAAGCATAGGAAAGCCTGATATAGACTTTCTACTATCAAGATCTCAGACCATATCAAAATCTGTATAGCCTTCCAAGATTTGATCAGCTTCTCCATAACACATGCATGCCTTTGAAGTACCATTGATGTATCTAAGAATTTACTTGACTGCATCCCAATGTTCCTTTCCAGGATTTGAAAGAAATCAACTCACCATTCCCACGACATAGGCAATATCAGATCGTGTACACACAATTACATACATCAGACTTCCAACTGTGGATGAGTAAGGTATTAATGACATCTCCTTCATCTCTTTCTTGGATGAATGACATGACTTCTTGCTCAATTTGAAGTGGTTGTCCAAGGAAATGCCGACTGGTTTGGCATGATCCATATTGAATCTCTTGTTATCGAAAGACTTAAATAGTTCCTTTTTCAGCCGGCTGATTTCTGTTGCATCTTGTCCAACGATCAGCATATTATCCACATTTAAGAGCAATGCAACGAAGTTGCCATCTAAAACCCGCTGAGTATAAACACAATGGTATGCAACGGTTCTTTTGTAGCCTTGGTTCATTATATATGAGTCAAACTTTTTGTACCACTATCGTGGTGATTACTTGGAGCCATATGGACTCTTCTTCAGCTTGCATACGAGGTTTTCCTTGACTGAAACCTCGAAATCTTCTTACTGCTCCATGCAGATTTCGTCATAAAGATCACCATGAAGAAATACCGTCTTGACATCCATCTGCTCAAGCTCTAAATTCAACATAGCTACCAACCCGAGGATGACACGGATTGAAGCCATCTTCACAACATATGAAAAGATCTCGTCAAAGTCAATACATTTCTTTTGAATAAATCCTTTAACCACTAGTCGGGCTTTATGTTTCATCATCTTTCCATTGCCATCATTTTTAAGCTTGGATACCTATTTTTTCTTAGTGCATTTTTTCTTGTCGAAGTTTGACCAACTTATAGGTAGAATTCTTCCGCAGAGATTCCATCTCATCATGCATAGCTTGCAGCCAACTTTCTTTATTCTTGTGAGATATAGCTTCTTGGAAACTCTCTGGCTCCCCTTCTTCAGAAAGCAGATGATATTTAACTTCTGAATATCTGGTTAATGAAATCTGGGCTTGTTCCGATCTCCTTACTTGTGAGTTGTTGACTTCAGAAGGTATACCATCAGCTGCTTGATGTGATGGCGGTGCAATAGCTGGTAGAAAGGAATGAGGCTCATCCTGCTCAACTTAGATATAGTAAACCCTTTTTTACGGTTTTACTATCAGTAATTCTTAGAGTGATCAGTGAAACACATCTAGAGAGTTACCCCAGAGAAAATTTGTAGTGAGTTTTTTGTATAGTGGTGTTTACCCGTAGAGTGTAAAGTTATTTCCCAGATAGAAATAATAAACCTTTTTATTGTTTTACTGTCAGTAAATTTTTATGGTGATAAGTGAATCACAAGTGGTATCAGAGCCTAGGTGGAATGTGAGTGTGTAAAAAGGAGTGATTTTTTTAAAAATGAGATGGTTTTTTACCATTGTACATTTTGAATATCAAAATGCCAATGGAAGAGTCATCATCATCAGGAGTCATGATCAAGCTGACGGCCACAAATTACACACTGTGAAGACATCGAATGAAGGATTTCCTCAGTTGTAAAGATGTATTTGACCCATTAGAGGTTAAAAAGAGTAAAGCCGAAATCCACCAAAGAAGCAGACTGGAAGAAGATGAATAGAAAGACGATTGGTCAAATCCAACAATGGATTAATCATAGTGTCTTTCACCACGATGCACATGAGACAAATGCATATGCCATCTGGCAAAAACTAGAGGACATGTACCAAACCACGACCGCTCGAAATAAAACTTATTAATGCGGCAATTGGTAAATTTGAAGTTGTAGAGTAGAACTTCCGTTGCTGAGCACACGAGCGAGTTTCAGAGGTCGATCATTATCGGCGGTAGAGTTACAGCTTGGGGATGAAGAACAGGATCTTCTCCTTCTCAGTTGTCTTCCAGACAATTAAGAGACGGTGGTCTCTCTCAACAATTCGGCCCCAAACAGAAAACTTACCATGTTTATTGTTAATGATGCCCTCTTCAACGAGGAAGCCAGGAGAAAAGAAGCCGACACCAACCAATCGCATGTTCTCGTGACAGACTCGAGGAAGACAAGGAGGTGGTCAAAGTTGGGACAGAGGCAGGAGCAATAGCCATGGTAAGTCCATAGACGGGAGGATGCCTACCTATAAGTGTTACCATTGTAACGTGGAGGACCGCATGAAGAAGAACTGTCGAAAATTGATACGAGAACAAGGCCAAAATGGTTCCCAACAGAAGACCAAGGATGGAGAGACTTTAGTCACTTGTACTAGAAGTGGCTATTTGCTCCATCCAAGAAGAGACGTGCCTTTACATTTCAAACCAGGACAGGAAGTGGATGGTTGATACAGCAGCATCCTACCACGCCACTCCTCGAAGAGACTTCTTCCCCATCTACAAAGGAGACTTTGACATCGTGAAGATGAAAAATATAAGTTCATGCAAGATCGTACGAATTGACAACGTTCAGATTCATACGAACGTTGGCTAAAGAATAACTCTGAAGGATGTCTGACATGTGCCAGACCTCTAGTTGAACTAGCTCTATGGGATATCCCTCAACAAACAAGGCTTTGACAACCACTTCAGCAAGGACACATGGATAACGACGAAAGGTGCCATGATTACCGCAAAGTGACACATTTATGGTACGTTATACAAAACTCATCTGAAAATATGTACCGACAGTCTTAACGTGGTGAAACATGAGGCTACTTAAATCTGTGACACCAGTGACTCGATCACATGAGTGAGAGATGGTCATCTTTTTTGACAAAAAAGAAACTGATCTCAATCACCAAGGATGATGGGCTAGATCCCTGTCAGCATGGCTTAGTTGGCAAGCAACATAGAGTCTACTTCAGTTCCTCTTCAACAAGAAGAACAAAGTTACTCAATATGGTACACTCTGATTTTGCGTTTCCTTGGAGGTTGAATCACTAGGTTACAACATATATTTCTTAACCTTTATTGATGCTGCTTCTCGGAAGATGTTGGTCTACTTCTTGAGGACGAAAGACCAAGTGCTCGACTACTTCAAGCTGTTCCACGTCATGGTCGAACGTGAGACAGTAAAGAAGTTAATATGCCCCTGCTCAGACAATGGATGCGAATATACTTCCAGAGCGTTCGATATCTACTGCAAAAGTAAAGGCATTAGATATGAGAAGACGGTTCCTCGTACTCCATAACACAACAGTATAGCTGAAAGGATGAATCTGACGATCATGGAAAAAGTCAGAAGCATGCTCAGTATGGCTAAGCTACCGAAGCCATTCTGGGAAGAAGCTGTTCGTGAAGCCTGCCACCTCATCAACAGATCACCATCTATTCTTTTGGATTTTGCAATTCCAAAGAAGGTGTGGTCTGGTAAGAATCACTCATACTCTCACTTGAGGGTATTTGGTTGCTTAGCCTTTGCACATGTATCCAAGGAGCAAATGTAGAAGCTTCATGCAATGACCATTTCTTGTATCTTCATTAGTTATGGAGATGAAGAATTTAGGTACAGATTGTGGGACCCAAAGACAAAGAAGATTATTCAGAGCAATGATGTGTTGTTACAAGAAAATCAGACCATGGTAGCATTGAAAAGCCCATGGTGTCTTCAAATTCAAGTTCAAGTGTTGAAGACACTGTTCCAGACCCATCACCAACACAATACAAAGAGGTGCATGAGGAAATACCAGAAGCAAAACAGGAGGTGGAAGAAGAGGATGTTAAGCAGGGGGAGCCTCAATCCTCTCCACCAGCTATCGCACCACCATCACAGCAAGCAGATGATGTACGCCTTCTAAAGTCAACAACTCACAAGTAAGAAGATTTGAACGAGGCTGGATTACATCAGCCAGATATTCAGAAGCCGAATATCTTCTGCTTTCAGAAGAGGGTGAACCAAAGAGTTTCCAAGAAGTTATATCTCACAAGAACAACAAAAGTTGGCTACAAGCTATGCATAATGAGATGGAATATCTGCAGAAGAATTCTACTTATGAGTTGGTCAAGCTTCCACAAGGAAAAAAGGCACTGAAGAACAAATGGATTTTCAAAATTAAGAAAGATGGAAACGAAAAGATGATGAAACACAAATCCCGGCTAATGGTCAAAGAATTCCTTCAGAAGAAAGGTACTGACTTTGACGAGATCTTTTCACTTGTGAAGATGGCTTCAATCTGTGTCATCCTCGGGTTGATAGCCAGGTTGAATTTAGAGTTTAAGCAGATGGATGTCAAGATGGCATTTCTTCATGAAGATCTACATGAAGAAATCTACAAAGTGCAGCCAGAAGGTTTCGAGGTTTCAGTCAAAGAAAACCTTGTATGCAAGCTGAAGAAGATTCTGTACGACCTCAAGCAAGCACCACGACAGTGATACAAGAAATTTGTTCATGATGAGTCAAGGCTACAAAAGGATCGCTGAAGTGTGAGGAACCGCCTTCTCATACCTAATGCCTTGACTTTTGCAGTAGACATCGAACGCTCTATAAGTGTATTTGCCTCCATTGTCTGAGCAGATGCACTTTAGCTTCTTTCTTATCTCACGTTCGACCATGACGTGAAACAACTTGAAGTAGTCGAGCACTTAGTCTTTCGTCATCAAGAAGTAAACCCACACCTATCGAGAAGCTTCATCAATAAAGGTTAAGAAATACATGTTGTCACCTAGTGGTTCAACCTCCAAGGAACCGCAAAATCAGAGTGTACCAGATTGAGTAACTCTAATCTTCTTGTTGAAGAAGAACTGAATTAGACTCAATATTGCTTGCCATATAAGCCATGCTGACGGGGATCTAGCCCATCATCCTTGGTGATTGAGATCAGCTCTTTTTGTGTCAAAAGAAATAACCATCTCACTCATGTGACCTAGTCATTGGGGTCACAGATTTTAAGTAGCCTCACGTTTCACCATGTTAAGACTGTCGTACATATTTTCACATGAGTTTTGTATAACGTACCACAAATATGTCACTCTGCGATAATCATGGAACAGTTTGTCATTCTCTATGTGTCGTTACTGAAGTGGTTGTCAAAACCTTATTTGTCAAGGGCTGTCCAAGAGAGCTAGTTCGGCCCGAGGTCTGGCACATGTCGGACATCCTTCAGAGTTATTGTTCAGCCAACGTTCGCCTGAATCTAAACGTTGTCAATTCCTACAATCTTACAGGAACTTGTATGTCCTATCTTCACGATGCCAAAGTCTCATTTGTAGCTGGTGGAGAATTCTCTTCGAGGAGTGGCGTGGTAGGATGCTAATGTATCAACCATCCAGTCGTTGTCCTGATTTAAAATGTGAAGGCATGTCTTTTCTTGGATGGAGCAAATAGCCACTTCTTCAGTACAAGTGACTAAAGCCTTTACATCCTTGGTCTTCTGTTGTGAACCATTTTGGCATTGTTCTCGTAACAACTTTCGACAATTCTTCTTCATGTGCCCCTCCACGTCACAATGGTAACACGTGTAGGTATGTCTCCTTCCGTCTGTGGACCTACCAAGGCTCTTGCTCCTGCCTCTGTCCCAGTTTCAACCACCTCCTTATTGTCTTTCTCGAGTCTATCACGAGGGCATGCGATTGGTCGGTGTCTTCTTTTCTCATGGCATCCTTGTTAAAGAGTGCATCCTTAGTCATAGAAATCGTAAGTCTACCGTTTGGGATCGAATTGCTGTGTGAGACCACTAAAGTCTCTTAATTTTCTGGAAGAGAACTGAGAAGAAGAATAGCTTGTTCTTCATCCCCAAGCTGTAACTCTACCGTCGATAGCTGATTAACAAGGCTCTGAAACTCGCTCATGTGTTAAACGAAAGTTCTATTTTGTAACTTCAAATTTACCAATCGTCTCATTAATAAGGCTTTATTTCGAGCGGTCTTGTCTTGGTATATGTCATCTAGCTTTTGCCAGATGGCATATGCGTCTGTCTCTTATGCAACGTGGTGAAAGATATTATGACCAATCCATTGTCGGATAGGACCAATCGTCTTTCTATTCATCTTCTTCCAGTCTGCTTCTTTGGTGGATTTCGATTTTACTCCTTTAACCTCTAATGGGTCAAATAAATCTTTACAACTGAGGAGATCCTCCATACGAAGTCTCCACAGTGTGTAATTTGTGGCCGTCAGCTTCATCATAGCTTCGATGACTCCTCTTCCATTGACATTTTGATATTCAAAAATGTAAACACTCTACTTTTTCAAAAAAAAATTCACACCTTTTTTTACTTTCTCACATCTCACACTGGCTCTGATATCAATTGTTGTAATTTATTGATCACTATAAGAATTACTGACAGTAAAACAATAAAAAGAGGTTACTATCTCTCTGAAAAATAACATAATAACATATGAGTAAACACAACTATAAAAAAAACTTACTACTCTCTGGGTTAACTTCTCTCTCTGAGGTGACTCCTTACATCCTACCTGGAAGTGGACACGTTTCTTCTCTCACGACAGAAAACACTCACAACTCTTCACAACTCTTATTATTGTGCTTGTTGATTTTGGTGTGTATCGGTCATTTTCACACACTTCAATTTATATGATCGCATGTTTGGCCAAAAACGTCACCGCTTACGTTGCTTTGAGGAAGACATAGGAAAAAAAACAAGGCATAGTCAAAGAAGACATTTATGAGGGCAGCTGGACTTTCAATGTCCAAGCAGCCCATGTGTGTAACATGGGTAGCTGGACCATCAAAATCACTTAGCAATGAGATGAATGAATTCTACTTTAACAAAATTTAATCTTAATTAATGGAAACTAGTTCTAAAAGATCGCATAGCCTGGGTACAAAAGATTAAAATAAACAACAAAAGATTAGAAATTGAGATATTCTTTATCCAAAAGACCTGTGAGATCGTTCTCGCATTTCTGCAAAAAAGAGGGCTCCGGAATTCGGCGATCGATCCTGCTCCTGCTGAAGGGCTCGAGCTTTGGTATCGAGGCGTTGCTTCTCTGTGCGTTGCAAACAACGCCTCCTGATTTTTGCGACCTCGAACGGGAGAAATCGGCGCAATTAGACTCGAAGAGTAGAGTCGAAGGGGATTGGAGAATTACTGATCGAATCATTTCGAATTTTACAAGGAGAGAAAAATGACTTTCGATCTTTGATTGATTATATTGCAAGAAAAGCAGTAGTTATTTTTTTGTTGGAGAGAAACGAATAAAAAGAAGCAACCATAGAGTGAGATAGAAGAAGAAGCCGGTCCTTTATAGCAGTGATCGGATAAGGACTCAATAATATCTTCGTTATCTTATTCAGTCGACCGTGATAATTAGACCCACCAAATGGACCGCGTTATTGACCAGAGAATAAGCAACGAGTTTGGGGATGAATTGGTTAATGGGGTGTGTCAATTATTAGGTGCAATAAAAAAATCAATTATTGTACTAATTTTAAAATGGTGCCTCAGTTTGCGTGGAAAACAGCGGGCGCGTATTATTTGTTTTCTGAGCGGTCGAGTCACGCCCAAGGTGAACGTAATTTCGCGCAGTGAGCATAAGATATTTTTTGTGACCGAACAGTAGATATTTTTTATTTTAGCAGTCGTTTTCTACTTTTGGCCTTTTTTATCGCTAACTTTTCTTTTACAAGGACGACTCTGGAATGTTTGATGGTGAATATTTAGCAATTTTCTATTTGCGAAAAATTCATATCCTTAATATTTATAATATTTTGTTTGATAAACAATAGCCGAAATAACAAGGTTAGCTTAAAGTAAGAAGTAAAAAAATTGAAGTGATGACGACGATGTTCTGTATATCGTCGATGCTCTATCGGGGTCGGTGATTGCCCCTACTAGTTCTGGCTCGGGCGTCTGTTCCTCGACAACATCTTCGGCCGTTACGCCTGTGCCTGCTGTGGTTCCTGCTAGATTTAGAGATGAACATGTCATCTTGCATGATTGCAGCGAAATAGAAGAGGAGCGTGCATTGGATCGTGTTTGAAATCACCAAAGGAAACCGAACGAGTTTCATCACCAAGATAACTTTTGGTCTTCTTCTTCTTGCTGGTTGTGGTGGGAGAGAAAAGAGAGAACGCAAAAACAAATCCAATTGATTGATCTTCGAGTGTTGTTATTAACACCACAAAAATTGATGAATACACTACACTACTTAGTTCACCACACCTTAATTTTTAACATCTCTAGTAATTATATCTACACCACAAATATTGACGTTTATATCCTTTAATTATACTTTTCATTAGACTAATCGGATGAATACACCACAACCAAAAAATCGCACCCAGAAAATCGCACAGCTCTCTTTTATCCCCCCAACGCGCACATCAGAGCGACAGGCCATCGCTTTAACCCTCCCTCACCCCCAAACGCCCAAACAGAAATTAGGGTTTCTCCCGGCGGCGATCTTCAAGCAGGGAAGATCGGAGGCGAACGTCAGGGCTGCGGCGAACGTCAGGGCTGCGGCGAACGTCACGGCGGCGGCGAACTTCACGGCGGCTAACGTCAGGGCAGATTTGATCTTCTGATGACCTATCTACAAGGTTTGTCTTTTGGGTTTTTTGGTTGATCGTGGAACCTGGATTTGTTGGTTTTTATTTATTTACTATGATCCCAAGATTCGACATAGTTCCGATCTCGGTCTAGGTTAGGCTGTTTTGATCATCTATTGAAATACGTTAGATGGTAGAGATCACACCTTTCGTACTCATCGATGCCTGCCTCAGTCTGTTATCACTTATGCTACTTAAGATTTGTGTGATGGATGATGGTGATGATGGTTGTGTGCTTGCCATTGGAGTACTATGCTCGTTAGATAATTGTTAATATTATAGCACATAATAATCTTAGTGATTTTATTATTTTGAAGGGAGCTGAGATGGTGGTGGTCTATATTGAATACATCTTTTGTAAGCACGCCAATTATCGTAGATAGCTCAATATAATTGCCAGCTTTGTGTTTGAACAAAATGACTTGCTGATGGCATAACATGGGGCGAGGCTTATATATTGTGGAAATGAAAGGCTGATGAACGGGGTTTATGTTAGTCCGTATTGTGGCAATAGGCGTAAATATCAGGTTCTTTCATCTAGTTTTAAGTTATAATTTTTTCTGTGATTTGCGGAGTCTTGAATATGCAATGTGGTGACATAATGTGTGACATTAGACCTGGAACTATATTACTTCCTGTTGCTGTAAGCAATTTGAAGATTAGAAAGCAGTAGTTATTTAGCATGCGGATGTATTTTGGTAAGATGGCATATGATTGTGAGGCTGTGACATAGCTTCCCCTATTTACTTACTGCAGAACTTAGTGTTTGATGGTGGAAGTGCGCCGTAGATGTTGGCTACTGTACATGGGAAGATATTCCATCTAGAGAAAATTCAAGAGAAGGTGGGAGCATGCAACTTAAATCATTCCCTTCATTTTCCTGATGTTTCTTAATTCATCTATTTGAATAAAAATGTTACTAACCTTTGAAACTCCAGGTGAGTTACTTCAGGGGATTTGGAGATTTTAGAGATGAAATCGTCATTGAGTAAGCTGAGGGACAAGAAGGTTCGACGTCGTCAACCTCGGCACTTGGCGAAGAATGATGAGGTCATGCATGCTATGCAGGTTCTTAAACTTAACCGAATTCCCCAATTTATATGATTCGGTCAATTTCGTGGAAAAATTAGAAAGAGAAATTTATTTGATTGATTCATTTAATTATCGACTCATTAACTTAAGGAATTTTGTGTCCTTTTTACGGATACGATGTGCTTTGATGTATTTCATGTGTAAAGTTTTGACGGTTAAAATTTATTTATACGAGTACAGTTACGAAGATCTTTGAGAGCTCCTAAAGCTCAATCTTCTTCGATGATGGCTTCTTCATCAGCCCAAGTGCGTGTACGGCCTACTGGATCAGTCAGACGACGACGACGAGAACAAATGCTTGAACATTTGCAGGATCATATCGTCGAGTCTGAGGACCAGCATGATTTAGCTGATAACTCTGTGGCTCATGACTTAGTGGAGGACACTAGCGGGCCGATTCCAGGCGGCCCCGAGAATGAGGAGATCCTATCCAGCTTTCGGTCTCATGTTGCTTACCACATATGGAATGGAGAAGTAAATAAATTACATGAAAAAATTATTACTTTCTTTGATGTTTGTGCATTTATATCTCGTATGACTAAAATATAGTTTCATTTAACAATGTAGGAGCGACCGGCACTTAAATGCGTAAACCATGCTATGAAGGTCACATCATGGCCTCTTCCCAAAAATTGTCCTGATTTTGACGACCTTGTTAAGCAGTCAGGCTTGTTATCTTTGACTGCATGTTCTCATAAATATATCAGTAAAGGTCTTGTTTCTGCTTTTGTTGAGAGATGGCAACCAGAGACAAATACTTTTCACTTACCATTCGGTGAGATGTCCATCACTTTGGATGATGTAACAACTCTTTTAGGCATTACAGTTGTAGGTAAGGGAGTGTCCATAGAGAACGTTGATGAGATGGATAATATTGATTTAATTGTGCATGCATTAGGAGTTAGTCGAATAGTTGCACGGGAAGAGTTGAACAGTTTTAGAGGTTCGGGTGTAAGATTGGAGTGGCTTAAGGAAAATTGTAGTGATATTAAAACAGTAGGGGTTGAGAAGTCTGTAAGGGCATATTTATTGTACCTTTTAGGTTGTACAGTATTCGCCGATAAGACTTGCACTCGAGTGTCAATTAAATACTTATATTTACTTATGGATCTATCATTGGTTGGAAGCTATTCTTGGGGAGCAGCATGCCTTGCTTTCTTATATCGTCAGCTTGGACGTGCTAGTCGATGGAATTGCAGACAGATTGCGGGATATCTTACCTTGCTTCAGGTATAATTTTTAAACTTAAATGGTTATAACAATCTTTTATTTTGCTAATCTTATTTAAATATTTTTTTGCAGTCATGGATTTTTGAATACTTTCCATTCTGTTGTCCTTCTCCCAATGTGAATTATCAAAACAATGCACCTCGATCATCTCGTTGGGTTGTTCAAAGAGAAGGCTCGGATCCAGATAATGCTCTCCAAGTGAACCAGGAGAAGTTAGATGGTGCAAGAGAAGAGAGGGTAATTAGCATTATTTTTTTGTCTTTATTTTATGTTATGCATTTACGTTATGCCAATTATATTCTTATTGACTTATTTGCAATTTGTATACTTTTCAGATTACGTGGGAGCCATATAAGTATGTTAGAAATCTATTTCCTATCCCAGATGTTACGTTCTACTCAGGGTGCATCCGTTAGAAACAATGAACTGATGCATTCAGATGTTCGAATTGGGAGATCCGAACGTATATGCTACTGTTACTCTTATGTTCGGACGTGCAAATCCGAACAGTATAATAAAAATGGTATTGTGTTCTAATTCCCACATCCGAACAGAACAAAGACCATAGAAACAATGAACTGGTGCATTCAAATGTTCGGATTTGGAGATCCGAACGTATATGCTACTGTTACTCTTATGTTCGGACTTGCAAATCCGAACAGAATAATAAAATTGGTATTGTGTTCTAATTCCCAAATCCGAACAGGACAAAGAACAAAGAAACAATGAAATGACAGATGTTCGGATATGGAGATTCGAACGTATATGCTACTGTTACTCTTATGTTCGGAATTGCAAATCCGAACAGAATAATAAAATTGGTATTGTGTTCTAATTCACACATCCGAACAGTACACAAAAAATTACATGGATACATTGATACAATCACGTGACATAACAACCAACATCTTCAACGTTACAGAGCATGAAAAACGACCAAAAATTTTCATGCATTACAATACATAATCTATTTAGAACAGTACAAAACATTAATAATTTCACTACAAAATGTAATTCTTCCCTTGCTAACAACAAATTAATCACTATCAATAATTACATCAGTTGTTGCTACATGATTTCCAATAAGGTTCTTGAATTCTTGAATCTTAGCGCCATATGAAGTTACTCACCCATGTGCACATGGATGTCGGAGTTGGTACCAATGACTTGCAACCGGAGGAATTGGATGTCCGTTTGTAAGATGAAGTTGAACAAAATGATTACCATTAACGTATCCAATTGCAATGTGACGTCTAGAAGCTAGTGGTTCCGGCACAGCTCTAAGAGGTAAAAACGTCAAGCATTGCTTTTCAGAAAGTGAGATCAAAACACATGAGTAACAAGAGGCAATGATATATCCCATGTATGACATCGTCATCCAATAACGATATGGAAGATAATTATCCATATAAGCCAATGCCGTTTTGATCTCTTCATATATTTCTTCACCAAATATTTTTAGATAATCATTGGCATGTAAATTTAACTCTCGACTCATGTCAGCTCTAACGGTGGCCCACATATCCTCACCCATTCCAAGGAGAGCTGCTATGGCTCTAAATCCACAATTTCCATCTGCTTTTACATCTATTATATGTTGAATGTATGACCTTAATTTGATATGAAATTGGGTAGAATATTTCTCGAGCGTCGATGACTGTCTCCAAATAACCTTCTCTTTTTGCTTCCTCTTCAATGGCAATATGGATTTAGCTGGAATTGACTTGCTGGCTTCAATTGACAATACACGTTCAAATAGACTAGGATTGCGGCATGTTGAGATTTCAACTGTTGTGTTTTTCTTTTTCTTTGGTGCACCTTTCACACTCACCTTTTCCTTTGGCTAAACAAGAGAAGTCGCTTCTGGATTTGAAATTTCTCTTACCTTTCTCATTAGGAGAACCTTACCAGCGTCATCGGCATGTTCAAATTGTAACATAATTTGATGCAACTCAGCACTAAACATATCCACATCTACCAACCCTGCAACTTGACCATCCTTTGTAGCATTCATGTTAAGTTTTCTCCAATGAGAGTGTATGCTAGATAAAGGTATTGGACGCCCCTCCTTTTTAAATATTGTAATTTCATGGGCACATGGTAATCCATGTGTACGACGAATGGCACATCGACATGATTCTGCATCTAGTCCAATACATTCTGATCTTGTCGACTCAAGTAGAATTATATTCAGTGCATTCCGTGATATAAATCCTCTAAGCTCTTTGAACATAACAGGATTGAATTGATGTTGTACAGTATTAAGACTCCTCTCAAATGATGCTGTGATCTCAGTATGTTGGCGCTCAAGCATAGCATGAATAGCTGTCCATGCGGTATCAAAACTGCCAGTGGATGTGCATAAATTCCTTTTCAAGTTTGAATGTGCAGTCTCTACTCTGTTAGTAGTAACATTCCCAAAGTGCATGTTTTTATCTACCCATGCTGAAACAAACTTCTCTTTATACTTGTTAAACCATGAACACTTCACATAATCAATGGCTTCTTGTTTTCCAACAAATTTCATTTCGAAATCACCGAGGTTATGCAAGTACTCCTCTGTGGTGAGGGACATCATTACCGAGTTCCAACCGCAGTTAAATTTATCCCATACCTCCTGTGTTTCAAAATATTTATTACAATTTATTAATATATTTTTCGAAATATGCCATCTGCACAAATGATTTTCTGCCTTAGGGAAGACATAAGATATAGCATTCATCAAGGCAATCTCCCTATCTGTCACGATCACCCGAGGCATCATGCAACCTTGGAGCAAGTCACGCAACCTTTCTAAAGCCCATATGTAGGTAACCTCCCGCTCATCCTCCATAAAAACAAATGCAGCAGAAAATGTTTTTTCATTTGATGTCACACCAACTATTTCCAACAACGGAAGTCGATATCTATTTGTCTTATACGTGCAATCCATAATCAAAACTTCCGAAAAAGCACGAACTAATTCCACAAATGTCGGATGTGCAAAAAATAAGTTCCTCACACATGACGTCATCTCATCTGAAGAATGCACTTCAATGTAGTTACTTGTTTTCAACTTCTTCATAAGTTGCTGCATTCGAGATCTTCCACTCATTTCAACAACTTTATAATAATGACGTGCATTATAAATAGTTCTCATTGTGGATACATTACGCTCATCCTTCTGCTTCAACAAGGTAAGAATCTCTTTAGGCCGTACTTGAGCCACTGACATATCTATCAACATTTCACGCTCTTTCTTTTTTAACCTTCCAGCAAATGAATGTCCCTCCAGATGCTTTGCAGCTGGATGGTTGTGTGTTCCACATACAACCATTACTTGCCAATCATCATCTGTGGGTAGCTTTATTCCTTTTAAACTAAATGGACAACCACATTTCTTAGTTCCAATAGATATCCGACTCTTCTCGTTGGATTTTTTGAATGTACTGCGATAAGCACCACTTCTTTCGCATGCAAAGTAAAGCCTCGGCTTTCTACCTGATTTGCCAATCTCTGAATGCTTTAGTACAATGACAAGTCCATGAGCATTACCGACATCTCGTACCCAATCAAGAATTTCTTGTCGACTTGAAAATATGGTGTCAGTTGTAAAAACCTCCGTATAATCTACAACAATCGATTCCACGACAATGCAAGAAGTGTCCTGCAGAAGCAAGTAATAAATGAGAATGCGAAAACTAAACAATAAAACTATAAAGGTTTGGTGCAAGTAGTTATTATCCTTTATCATTTACGTGTAGTGTAATGTTATTTTAAAAAAAATATGATCCAATAATTTCATATCAAGCACCAGACGTTCGGACCTTCAAATCCGACTGTAAAGAAAGGGGTTCGGACCTTTCTATCCGAACGTCTCATTTACTGTTCAAACTTAAATGTCCGAGCGATAAAAGTTCTGATCGGATTTACAACTCCATACACGGCGGAAAATTTTAGATAAACCATGAATTAAAAAGAAAGCTTATAAACAAATATATAATTTAAGTTTTGATTATTATACCTCTTTGTCCTCCATCCTTCTCCACCAGCAAATTAACAAGAACTTTAAAGCTTTTAAAATTCTAAATTTTGAGCTAATGCTAAGCAAGATATTAGGGCATGAAAAGATGAAAAGAAAGAGAAAAGAAGATGTAGAGAAAAGAAAAAGAGAAAACATGAGAAGATGAAAGGTTTTGTGGTGCATCAAGAAAAAGCTAATGGCAATTTTGTTATTAAGTAAGATATTTAAGAGTAAGTTATTAAACACGGTTAAGGATAAATTTGGTATTTCAAAAATATTTCATTTTGTGGTGTATTCATCAATTTTTGTGGTGTTAATAACAGCACTCTTGATCTTCCTCTCAATAATTAGAGGGATTATATAGAAATTAAGGAGGGCAGTGTCTTACCGTTGAAAACTCAATGGTAACAAAATAATGGAAGGGTAGTTACAAAAACAATTTTGCATTGGGAACCCTGAACTTCTGTAAATTGCAATTATCCACCAAGGCTAATTCAATTTACATATAAACCCCTAATTAATATTATATTTATGATTTACCCCTGGGTTAAATCCCGTCATAGGCGTACCCAATTCCAACATCTCCCACTCGCACATGATGGGATTGTTGTTACAAAAACAACAAGTGAAGAAGATTTCAACTTGATAACTTGGTCGTGCGACCCATAAGCGAATACCAGCAATCTTGTTGAGTTAGAGATACACAACTGCCCTCTTTGTAATCAATCCTCTAAAGTATATATGTCACTTATAATACCCCATATCTAAGTTGTTGTATCAGTGTAAGTATTACTGATCCCTCCTTTTATTTACTCTTCAGGACATACTTAAATACATCCACATTGACGTCTCTTAATCACACAGATTGGCCGGTCAGTGAGATCATCAAACTTGATATCAACAAACTTAGTCATTTCTTTGCACTCAATATTCTAAGTCACAACTCAGTCGCTTTCCTAGACATACCCTTTTAAACCGAATCGCTCGTGGCCATAAGGAATATGCTAAAGTAGCTATCACTAAGACTGGGACTTTGAATATTAGTCAATAGTCGAAGGGCATAGGGAGTGTAACGCCCCGCTTCCCGGGATACCCGATAAGTACGAAGCTGTATGAGGTATTCCCGAAGAGGTGGGTGTTACGAAAGAGATACAAAATTTCAAAGCTCAAGCGGCAGGTCCACTGCGCACTGCTGGGATAGTACCTGTAGTATTCCAGACAACACGGAGATACAAGAACCAATAACTGAATCACATATGAATATACATACAAATATCCAATGCAACTTTTCATATACAATCTCATGCACAACAACCCACTTCTCAAATAGGTACAAGATCACTCACTCAAACCACCCACATAGTAGCATAACCCTCATCACCAACCCACAGAGCTAAGTGGCCTCCAACTACAGCTCCAGGATCTCCAACGGCCGACTACCTGAAAAATATCAACGGGACACGTCACAGCGTGACCCAGTAGGAATACCAAACCCAACTCACATGATACAAGGAATGGCATACTCTATACAATAGTCTGTAATCTAACTCATAACATATCATAGTAGGGACAATGTAAATGACATAACCAACGGATCACGTACCTGCCGCAAAGGAGAACCTGCAAAACAACGTGAGTGCTACAGACATAGAAACGAACGATAATAGGAAACTGGACTCGGCCTTATAACATCATTTCAATACCACTCCTGGCAACTATCAAAGAAACCCAAGTCACATCATTTCTGTTATACTAAGTGTTTAAACGGGTTTTCATTTAAACATGGGATTTTAAGAGAGTTGGCAAGTGGCATTTTTGGTGTAGTCCTGACCTCGGTTTCTAATGCATTGGACGATATGGAATGCTTTCGAAATGCTCACAAAAATTTCGGCAGAGTTTCTCTTGTATTTATCAAATTTTCCCAATTACAACATAAATAATATTTCAAGACAAACCTGATATAACCATAAAACAAAACGAACCCTTGCTCAGGGAGTCATAGGAGAAGTGCCATAACTCAAAATTTAATGGCAACTACAAGAGACATAAAGCAATAGACATAAAGTTATACTCACCATAAAGGAAATTAGCAATAACAAGCCAACATGATCATAAGTGCAATGCAATCAAGTCTCCATTCAAGATCTAGACACAAGCTTGAGCAACGGTACATGAAGAATGCATTATTAAAAGCTACTAACGCTAACTTGACTTCAAACTCAAAACTACCAGCATTAAGATTCAATAGTGAGACTATAACTTCATCACAATTAATGTCCACATCTAAAGCTACTAACTTTAACAAAGGTGCATGGACCTATACCAAAAGGACTTCAAATTACTAACCTGAACTAAGATAGCCTCGTTAGACACAAAATGCACCCAATTAAGTCTTACAATAAGAATCCATTATTTGATATAAGCTTATACCCGCATTAAAAGTACTATCTTTAATCAAAATTACACAAAATGCACCCAATTAACACTTGGCCATTCCTAAATTGGCACATCACGTAGGAAAGGCGCTCACTACTTAATACTTTCACAAGTTTCTTAACAATCCCAATACAAGTGCTAATTTTGTTAATGAGTCATGAAAGGCATCACCATTCACACTTATAAGACATTATAACTAAGAAGGGTGTTAGCTTTTATTTGGAATTCAAGAAAAGAAAGGGGATTGCAATGTCCCACCCTTCTTCCTTTCATTCCATGAATTCAATCCTTAACAAAATTTTAGCATCTTCACTTTTAAGTTGCTACACAATTCCACCAAGCGCCCAATCGAAAATTAATGCACAAGATGGAATCCTACAAACAACAATAACAAGGATAATAACATTTGCTAACAACTACGAACCACGCTCTCCAACATACCATCACTCAAGTACCAAATACATCCATGGCAACATTCATTCTTAAAAGTCAACCATCACTTATTTACAACCACAAATCACCCAAAAATGCTAAATGATGTCATGATGCGTATGATGCACAATTAATGCGATGTGATGCAATACAAGGGGATCCCATGAATGAGCCGACGTGCAAGTGTATCGTGCACCTACTCCGTTATCCACGTGGAGCCACCTAATGGTATCAAGAGGTTGCCCACGGCGAATTCACCCGCCTCCTACCGTGGCAACTTTGTCCATGCCCGTGCACTCCACCTTCGTGTCCTAACGTGACCATGTCACCCATTCCATATTACACATGTCTCCAACATCACATTTCCAAATTTCCGACTCCATTCATTTGCACAAACTTCTCATTTCATATGAATTAAATCGAATAAATAATTTCCAACAACCCAAAATGAGAGCAATTTCATTTAACCAATGTTAATAAAATAAGAAGAATTTCATTTAGTCGATATAACCGAAAAAGAGCAATTTCATCTAATTAACCGATTGCAGCATGAATCTAAATCATGGCACCATATTGCACAACTCATTTCATTATAACTTAATTCACATTTACATACCAAGAATTTTAAATGAATAAACGTCCAACATTCAAAGAGAGCAACTTCACAAAATTAGTAAATCAAGCATTTATGAGCACATGAAACTCATTCATAGCATCAAATAACATCAAATAGCGTAACATCTCTTAGCTACTAAAATTAAGGAAGAAACTTCCAACAATTTCCAACAAATGAGGGCAATTCCACACATGTTGTAATACACCCACAAGTTCCACCACTTAAGTTGGAATGAAATTAAGACATGTATTGAAATGCAAGTGAATTCCAAATGCAACTTGAAGCGATTTGCATACTTTAACAAAATTCATTAAGCACTTGAATGAAGAATGCGACTTGAGGGGAGAGTATCATTACGATTTAGAATAAGAGATTTAATCCTTATGGCAACTCGTTATGAACTACCTCTAATTAAAAATCACAACTTGCTTCTAATTTAAACCATACCCATCCCAACATGAGAACCATTTACCAACAACATCAACAACATGCTCATTGAAGCTATTCCACATAATTAGTAAAACAAATCATTCAATTGCATCATATTGAGGGCAATTTCGCAAGAAGGCGATCATTCAAAATGAGGACAATTGTCACATAATTAAAGAAACAAGACAATCAATAGCATCATGAACATTGTGATAGCACCAAATATCTCAACATCTCATATGAATTCAACATCAATGCATCATGTCAAGAATTTGCACAAAGAACCCTAAAAATGCAAACTTTCTCTTCAACATGCAATGGAATGAATCATGGGAGTTAGGGTTGGAATCCTACCATAAAAATGTTAAGCTTCACCAAGAAATCCACCATGAACCCAGCAAGCTCCAAGAATCCCGTATTTGAGCATCACCCCTCTAAAATTCATCATCCTAGGCCTTGAAATCACCTCCTTCTAGCTCCAAACTCCTCCATATACATCTAGCTAACATTAGGACTCAAAAGAAGCATGAAACAAGGAGATTTGTGCTTGAAATTGAAGGAGAAATGGCATGAATGGGTTCGGCCAAATCTGGATAGATTTGGGCTAGGGTTGGCCATGGCGGTTTAGAGAGAGAGGAAGAGATTGAGAGAGATGGAAGGGGGGAAAAGGCTAGGGCTTCACTTCTCTCTCTTTCCTCTTCCTTTCTTCTTCTTTCCCCCTCCATTTCCCCCAAGAATTCGGCAGCTAGGGCTTGGAAAATTTCGGCCTGGGAGAGGGAAAGTTGGCTGGCTCTTAGGGGAGAAGGAAATGAGGGAGAAGATGTGTATTTACAAGTTTGCCATTCTCAATCACATTCATTTCTGGAATTTGCATGACAGTCCCAAACAGGGGCAGCTAACTCAATATTTTTGAACTACACTTAAGATTTACTCCTCTTATGAGTTGTAGATATAGGTGTTATGCATTCACATATCAATTTTTACGATGTTTCACCAAGTATTCAATTTAATACAGAATTTACGGCGAAGGGTATACGTGCTGAAACTGTGCTGGAAAGTAAAACAGAAACTGTCATGTCTTGAGGACC
Source organism: Scilla litardierei (assembly GCA_030789695.1). Classification (NCBI taxonomy): domain Eukaryota; kingdom Viridiplantae; phylum Streptophyta; class Magnoliopsida; order Asparagales; family Asparagaceae; genus Scilla; species Scilla litardierei. Next base: position 112,339,367 of record CM061139.1, on the reverse strand, counting down.
GGATTGCTCCTAAATGCGGATAGATTCAGGAAAAATGTAAAACTACAAAGTTGTAGGGATTGAAGTTAACTTTCCAACGAGACCATGAACACACTATTTCGTTAAGAATTGAGGGACTGATCGCCGTTCTCGTAACATGTGTCAAAGCTGAGGAAAAACAGACATGCTGATTTCACGAAATTCCTATCCCTATTTCTAATCTGAATTTGGAAGAGTGTTCAACATGAAAGTTGGAGATAATAGTCCCAAATTTATGCCGTAAAATTCTCAGGACATTCTTAATTCTAAATTAGGAGAAATCATCAACACTTTAAGCATGTACTTATGCCCAAATTCCCAACAACTCCAAAGTAGCAAGCAAGCAATTTCTACTTAACAATTAATCAAGTCAACATGTTGAGACTTGAGGCAAAATAAACCTAAAACATAGCATCAATTAAATTCAACACTTCCTATAAATTCATTCGCATAATTCCAATTTCCATATACAAGAAAGTTGAATGAATGATAGCTTCCAACATACGAAAAGAGAGCAATTTCACAAAATAGATGAAACCAACAATCAAGACAATGGGATGAAACCAACAATCAAACCCTCTTTTCTCATCTAATAGTCTAGCCCACCTATGGAAGCCCAATCAACAGTAACTAACAATAATCCAAACCCAACTCTAGTTACCAAATTAACTAAGGCCGTCACAATAGTAATAATAATATCAATCAACATCATCAATAATAAAAATACCCATACCCAAAAATAATAACTTCACCGAAAATAACGACCAAACATCAATAATACCAATGTCATTCATTAATAACTATCACAACATCACCAATAATCATGAACATGCCGCTTTACTACACATACTCGTCAGCTAAAATCGCCAAGCACGCTAATGAACACTAATAGCATGCTAACAATAATATCAATTTACTATCCAACCACGCACATTCACCCATATACCCAAAGCATATCATAGTCACCTTAGAGCCATACATGTAGGAATTCACTATACACACAACAAAATTACTATACGCACACACACAAACAACATTTTACACATACATGCATTACAGGGAGGAACCCAATCCTCCAGGGACTCACACAACGGAGAGACAGGGATCCACTTTCTCACTTCCCATTATGGTCGACTCCAACACATGTGGTATGAATCATATGCAACGGTGTATTGCGTATGTCTTTGGAGTAATTCAATCCAACACCGTTCAGACTCCAAGTTAAATGTACTCATACATTTAACACTGAATTCTACAGCAATCAATTGCTCTAAGAGTTCGTGTCTGGCTCATGAATAGGCTTAGATGAACTTTGGGGAATTTGTTCATCTCGGTCATTATTTGTATATATATAATGATCTCATCTTGAAACTTATTCAAGGCGAATTTTATAGAGGATTTAGTCTCATCCCTGTCCGTTCACCTAGAACGTTAGATGTGATTGTCTGTGTGAGAAGGCCAATCTCCATGCCTATTTGACACACTTTTTCTTATGTACTCTTTTTATGTGTTAACAAATAACATTATTGGGCAACACATCTCATCCAAACAATATCAATATATATAACAGAGTACATACACAAGTATATTTCAATTTCTACGCAATCCTAGAGCTTTTACATGTTTCAGAAAAGAATCTCTAGGATTGTGTTTAGTAAAAGAATCAGTAACCATTTTGTGCGTAGATATATACTTGATAGAAATTATCTTCTCAGCAACAATGTCTCTCATAAAATGATATCGTATCTTGATATGTTTGGTACGACTGTGATATCTTGGGTCCTTGGTGTAAGCTATCGCAGCTTGAATATCATAGTAGACAACAACTGGTTCTTGCTTTACACCTAAATTCTCTGGAAACCGTCGTAACCAAATAGCTTCCTAAACTCCTAATGAAGCAGCAACAAATTCTACTTACATGGTTGATAGAGCCACACAAGTTTGTTTCTTGCTGCACCATGATATGGCACAATCTCCGAGCAAGAAAACATATCATGATGTAGATTTTCTCTCATCTATATCTCCCACATAGTCAGCATCTGTGTAGCCTTCCAGTTTGGTGGATGAACATTCGTAACACAAACCGTAGTTGGTTGTACCCTTCAAATATCTCATGATCCTCTTCACAGCCTTCCAATGCTCAGGTCCAGGATTTGACTGATATCGACTTACCAATCCTACTACATGACATATGTCTGGCCTTGTACACAACACAGTGTACATTAAGCTACCCAGTGCACTTGCATATGGCACTCTTGCCACTTTGTTCCTTTCATCTGCTATACTAGGACAATCGTCTAGACTTAAGTTATCGCCTTTCGATGTTGGAGTTTCAACTGGATTATAGTTAGACATGTTGAATCGTTCTAACACTTTATTAATATATGTTTCTTGCGATAATGCAAGAAATCTCTTAGAACGATTTCTTCGGATTTTTACACCAAGTATAAATCTGCTTCTCCCATGTCTTTCATTTCAAAGTTCGATGAAAACGATTCTTTTACGGTTATCAAAAACTCCATATCGTTACTAGCTAACAAAATGTCATCTACCTATAATGTCAAGATGACAAATTTGTTTTTATGTTGCTTCACATATACACAATGATCTTTTTCGATCATCTCAAAACCAAATGAGGTGACAACTCTATGAAACCTCTGGTTCCATTGCCTAGATGCTTGTTTAAGGCCATATATAGATTTCTGTAATTTACAGACTTTATTTTCTTGGACTTTAATAATGAAACCTACTGGCTGATCCAATAGATTTCCTCATCTAGTTCACCATTTAGGAATGCCGTCTTGACATCCATTTGGTGAAGTTCTAAATTCATGTGAGCAATTAAAGCTAGTATTAGGCGAATAGAGGAAAATTTAACAACTGGTGAAAAGGTTTCTTCGTAATCTGTACCTTCCTTTTGGGTATATCCCTTTGCCACTAATCGAGCCTTATGTCTTTCATTGGATCCATCCGGCTTTCTCTTTATTTTGAGAATCCACTTATTCCCAATGGTTTTTCGATTAGGCGGTAAGTTAACCAGTTTTCAAACTTGGTTAACTTTCATGGAATCCATTTCTTCCTCCATAGCTTTCTTCCAATAATCTCGATCATGACGAGATAGAGCTTCTTCTACACTTTGAGGTTTTTTCGTCCTCTTGAAATTAAGGCTTCCCTTTCGATTTCAAATCTTCTTCGAGGAACCTTAACCCTTTTTCCTTTTCCAACTAACTCATCAAGCTGAGAATTCTGAATTACTTCTCTTTCGGACATACCGCTCCCACTAATCTTAGGGACTCGAGAAGTATCCTAATACTCACGAAGTCTGGATTTTCCAACTCATGGAGATCATCTTCATTTCCGACTTCGCCTTGTTTATGGAACATATCCTCTATAAACATGGCATCCCTTGATTCATATTATATGACAGTGTCATCTTCTTGCTCACCCAAGAAAACATAACCCTTTGAGTGTTCAGAGTATCCAATGGATATACTCTTCTTTCCTTTGGATCCCAACTTCCCATGCTTATGAGAAGTGTAATGTACATAAGCTGCACATCCCCATGGTTTTAAGAAACTCAAATTTGGACTTCTACCAGTCCAGAGTTCATATAGGGTTTTATGAATCGATTTGAGGGTACTAGGTTCAAAACATGTGCTACTGTCAACAATGCATCTCCCCAATACTTAATTGGTAAGTTTGCTTGTGACATCATGCATCGAACCATTTCTAAAAGAGTTCTATTCCTTTTCTCAGCAACACCATTTTGCTGAGGTGTATAAGGAGTAGTAAGCTATCTTAGAATTCCTTTTTCATTACATAGATCTTTAAACTGATCTGATAGATATTCCATCCCTCGGTCTGTCCTCAAGGTTTTAACCTTTTTATCAAATTGATTCTCAACTTCATTGAGAAACAATCTGAAGCACATTAATGCTTCGGATTTATGGGATATAAGGTATACCTTTCCAAACCGATAATAGTCATCTATAACTGTAATGAAATATGAGGCACCATGCCTAGCCCTCACACTCATGGGTCCACAAATATCAGAGTGTATTAGTTGTAATAGAGTGTCAGCTCGTATTGCCTTTCCAAATGGTTTCCTAGTTGCTTTGCCTGCTAAACATGGTTCACAAGTAGGAATTTCTATTTTGGTGAGAGATCCCAAAAGACAATCTTTAGCCAAGTGTTCTATCCTGCTTTTCCTATGTGATCTAGTCTAGCATGCCATAATAATGTTGCATTATCAGATGTAGCATATGAAGATGAGGTTAACTTATAACCAAAAGAACAATTATTTGTATTAAGAATCGCCAAACCATTAACATAAGAACCAGATCCATAGTATTTATTGTACAAACTTATTTGTAAACCATTTTCATCAAACAATCAAATTAAATCCAAACTTTGCTAAGGAAATTACAGAAACCAAGTTCCGCCTAATATCAGGAGTGTGCAACACATCATGTAATAATAAAGTTTGTCCTCCGCACAATTCCACTTTGCACGTATCGACTCCATTTACTTCTAATTTGTTATTGTTGCCCACATATACCCATTTTGTTCCACCAGGAACGCGGCGATACTCCACATAGTAGTCTCTGTCTCTGGCTATATGGTATGTCGCTCCTGAATCAACAACCCACCAAGGATTAGGCTCAATGAGCATAGCAGAACCAGACACATATGCACTATGATAAGAAAAATAAAAATCAGAAGTTACCTTCTTCGGCTCAGGACAATCCCGAGCGAAGTGTCCCTTCTGACGACAGTTGAAGCATATTAGCTTATCAACATTTATCTTTTTCTTATTTGTAACGACTGGTTTTCATGTATCTGGATTTATTATATTATATTATATGTTTTGGTGAATTTTCTCCTTATATGTGGTTTTCGTCTCCGTAGCTTTCATTTTCGATCGTTTCGTCGTGATTTTCTAGCTTCTTTCGTTGATCGTCGATTTCGGAGTAAGTCATTCATGACGGGCTTCGTATCGGTCATATCTCATTGTTAGATCAAGCCTAGGAGTCTTAGGAATCAATCCCGGAGCCTCGCGCTCCATTTCTGAACTTTTGGTGCACGTTAGTCGGTGTAAGAAGGGTCACCGACCGACTAGATGACGATCCAGTCGGTCGGAAAACCTTCTTGAACAGACTAGTTGGCTTTGTAAATTTCTCAGAAGTTACTGTTTATCGTTAGTCGGTCTAAGAACGTTGGTTGACCGACTAGGTTGCAAACCAGTCGATCGGCAATGCTTCTTTAACCGACTAACTCTTTAACTATTTTTGGTACCAGTTACTGTTCATTCTTAGTCGGTCTAAGAGCGTTCATCGACCGACTAGATGCCAAACTAGTCGGTCAGTAGTTGTTCTTTGACAGACTAAATCTAAATCCTATTTTTGTACAGGAGTTACTGTTTGGACTTAGTCGGTCTGCGTTGGTCAACCGACCGACTAGTTTCCAAACTATTCGGTCAGTGGTTGCTCCTTGACCGACTAATCAGTGTCGAAACCCTAATTTCTGGGCAGCCGCCAGCACATCCTATTTAAACCCCTCCCAAACGTTTTCTTCTTCATCTTCTTCAACTCTAAACCTAATTTCTCCCCCATTGAGCCCCCTCCTTCCTCAAACCCTAAATCCCTCATCCCAAGCCCAAAATCCATCATCCAAACCCTCACTTAACACCTTCTACCCCTCATCTTCCTCAAAATGTCATCAAACCCCCAAAATCCACATCAAAACCCCATTTCTCCATATTTTCCCCATCCATTCCAGACTGATCCCTAGGTTCCCCAGAGCATTTCTTCCGCTTCTGATACGGTAATAATCGATCTCTTAATGTTTTCATAACCCGTTGTGTTTTTGTGAAACCCTAATGAAATGAATGTTGTATTGATGATTGTTCCTCCATAACAGTGACTTCCCTGTAGATTAGCGTCCGTGGGACGAACCCTCGTTGATCGTCATCATCGGTGCTAGGCAAGTGAAACTTGCCACCTAGGGTTTTAGGCCATGTCTTAGGCCATTTGCTTGTTGTAGGCGTAAAAGAGGCTAGTCGACGAAATGATACTCGCATAGGCGCAAATTTAGGAACTAGCTTGACAACGAAGCTAGATCCGACATTTATCATGTTGCACAATTACCATGTCATGTTTAATTTCCATTAACGGTACGCAAATTAATTGTCATGTCATTGCATTCTTTAAGTGTTTCCGTGATTGCGTAGCTTCGCTACAATACTTGTGTTTCCTGGCTCGTGTTCCAGAAGCAGGTCATGTGTTGGTTGATAGCCAATGCCCGATCTACTTGTTTCCGGCTAGGTGCACCCCTACGCCAAATGCTTATGAATCGTGAACTAGAATGCGAGCTCCTGTGCGGGGCAACCCTGGCTCATTTACTGAGCTCGTGTGCAGGGACCCTGGCTCGTTTACATGTCGGTATTGGGGTAAGAGTTAAGCGGCCAATCAACTGGGAGTCTACCCGATCAGCAACTGTAGTGGTAAGGTGTAAACTCTGGGTTTTGGGGTAGTGTTAAGCGGCCAATCAGCGTGAATGCCAAACCATTCAGCTGTAAGGCGTAAACATCTACAAACAACTTGAAATGTGACTAGTGAAAAGATTTGAGATTGTTAGTAGCTTGGCTACTCTTGACTTGTCCCGATAATTGTTCTCTTGTACTTTTGTTTCACCATGTCTTGCTTGTGCACTCATGTTATAACTGCCATGTCATGCATACTAAAACTGCTAGGTTGTTAGTTTGCCTTACTTTCAGTTTCCTTGCCCAAGTCTTTTAGACTTGCTGACATGTGCCCCTTTACTCTTTTGGGTGACACATGTTAGATCCTGAGCCTGAGTACATTGTAGAGGACGAGGTGTTTGCTGACACCGAGCCCGAGCCTATGTTTGGCGAGGAGTACATGGACACTGGGGACCAGTCCTAGTGTCTTTGTTAAGCTTTCCCTTTTGTTTAGACTGCTGTTTTGTTGTCGGTGCGTAACACCTATACTTTGTTACGTTGTTCCTTTTGTTGGCCTTGTTCTGGGCCTTTAGACTCTTTCTTTTAGCCTGGTGGCTTTTCTGGATGTTGAGCTTATTTTCCATGTTGGACAAATTATGAGATATGAGATTTTATTTCTGTCTCTCCTTGTGTTATTATTGTTGTTCCGTTTGTGGTTACAGGGACCTGCTTATGTTTTATTGACGCTTATCGGGTTTGGGGCTTCATAGCTCCACTCTCGTGCGGACCTTCTCACGTCTCGCCTCCATTTTAGGGAATCGGGGCGTGACAGGTTTTGTTGGTGGCCCATGCAGGTCTCTCTTCTGTAACTACGATTATCGGAATTACGATAATAATATTAGAATGTCCAATAAACTAAGTTCGACATCCGAGTCATAAGCTATGAGTCTAATCTGCTTCGTTTTCTGTGTCATTAGATGGCAGGAAGGCGATTCACCCGTGGTGGAGGTAGTGGTGCGCCCCCTCATGATGAGGAGCCTGAGCGGGAACCCACCAACGGAGAGATGATGCAGATGATGCTCCAGATGATGCAGGTGCAGCAGGGCGTGCTCCTGCAAGTCCAGAATGCTCCACTTGCTCGAGCTGCCCGGGCACTTCCGGATGCCCCTCGCTCCGAACCAGGAGCGAAGCAATTTCGGGAGCTGTGTCCCGCATATTTTGATGGGTCTGAGGGTCCTCTGGCTGCTGATGAGTGGATTCGGAACACAGAGGATAATTTGAAGATGGCCAAGATCACCCCGGCTGGATGGGTTGATTTGGCGAAGAGGCAACTCAAGGATAATGCTCGGAACTGGTGGGATGCGGAAGAGAAGATGTTGGTGGAGCCGATAGCTTGGGCTACCTTTAAGTCCAGGTTTGATGAGGAGTTCTTTCCGAAGGCTGCTAGGAAGGAGATGCTGCAGCGCTTCATTGATCTGAAGCAAGGGAGCTTGACGGTGGACCTGTACCACCAAGAGTTCACTAGGCTTAGTCGGTTCGCGCCGAAGATGGTGCAGGATGCTGATGAGAGGGCTCAGAGGTTCCTGCAAGGACTTGCTTTGGAGCTCCAGGGTTTTGTGTCTTCCTCTGATCTGGACTCTTATCAGAAGGTTCTGGTCGCTGTGAGGAGGCAGGAGCTGAACCTGAGTCAGAGGAGAGGACATGTTTCCGGTGCTGGGACGAGGCCTATGGAGCAGGCCAGGGCGGTGGTTAGGCCTGGTTTCAAGCCTATTCAGCCAGCTCAGTTCAAGAGGCCAGGAGGGCCTATTCAGAAGACTTGCCATTTCTGCGACAAGCCTAGCCACATCAAGGATCAGTGTAGGAAGTTTCTGGGCCAGTGTTTGGTTTGTGGTGATGCTTCTCATGTCGCGAAGGATTGTCGGCATGCGAATCAGCTGCGGAGGGCACCTGTTGCAGCACAGCCGTTGCAGCAGTGAGCGTCTGTTCCTGCTGGACGTGGAGCAGCTCTTGTTCCACAGAGGCAGGCTTTTCAGCAGGCTATTCCGCCGAGGAGGCAGGCTTTTCTGATGACCGCAGTGGAGAGAGAGGCTGTGGATGAGGTTATCGCAGGTAATCCTCAATCTAGCTGTTACTTTCCTAACTGGTTTGATTGTTAGATTGTGTTGTTTGCTTGAACATGATAGTTTGCTAGACTAGGGTTTGATTGTAAATTGCTTGTTAGGTGTGGTTTTGGTGTGCACATTTCCTGCACGAGTCCTCTTTGACTCTGGTGCATCGATGTGCATTATTTCTTGAAACTTCGTGGAGAAGCATTCCTTGTTGACGTCCCCTCTTCCCAAGAGTTGGAATATCGTTATAGGGAATGGCGTGGTCTCGGTGCATCTTGGTTGCAATTCTTGCTCGTTGGTGGTCTGTGGACGTGAGCTTTACGCTGATTTCATTGTCCACGACATCATCAACTACGATGCAGTTCTTGGGATGGATTGGCTTGCGAGCTTTTATGCTACGATCGACTGTCGGAGGAAGAAGGTGGTGTTCGAGATTCCCGGACACCCAGTGTTTGAGTTCAGCCGTGGTAGCAGCTCGCTTGGTCCTGTCAGGTTTCAGGCCAGGCCGGTGGAGATTGTGGCTATGCAGATGGAGCTGGAGAGGCCAGCGGTTGTGCGGGATTTTGATGACGTCTTCCCTGAGGAGATGTCTAGTTTTCCACCTGATCGAGCTCTAGAATTTTCTATTGATCTTATTCTGGGAGCGCAGCCGATTTTGAAGGCGCCTTATCGCATGGCACCCGCTGAGTTGGAGGAATTGCGGAAGCAGCTGGATGAGCTTTTGCAGAAGGGTTATATCAACCCTAGTGTGTCTCCGTGGGGAGCACCGGTGCTGCTGGTGAAGAAGAAGGATGGTTCGCGTCGCATGTGCGTGGACTATCGGGAGTTGAATGCGGTGACCATCAAGAATAAATACACGTTGTCTCGCATCGATGATATTTTTGATCAGCTTGGAGGTTCGAGGGTGTTTTCTAAATTGGATTTGAGGAGTGGTTACCATCAGTTGAAGGTGAAGAAGGGAGATGTTCCGAAGACAGCGTTCAGGACGAAGTATGGACACTACGAGTTTGTGGTTATGCCTTTCGGCGTAACCAATGCGCCCGCAGTTTTCATGAATCTGATGAACCTGATTTTCTACGACTTTTTGGATAAGTTTGTCGTTATCTTTATTGACGACATTCTGATCTATTCAAAGTCGGTGGAGGAGCATGCATTGCATTTGAGGACGGTATTGGAGATTTTGAGGAAGCATCGTTTGTATGCTAAGTTTTCGAAGTGCGAGTTTTGGCTGGACAGAGTTGCTTTCCTCGGGCATGTGGTGACTGGTGATGGAATTTCAGTGGATCCCGAGAAGATTAGGGCCATCAGAGAGTGGCCTGTTCCGCAGTCAGCGTCTGAGATTCGGAGTTTCCTTGGACTTGCTGGTTACTATCGGCGTTTCATTAAGGACTTTTTCCGTATTGCTGAGCCGATGACCAGATTGACGCGGAAGGATGTACCTTTTGTTTGGTCGGGTGATTGTGAGAATGCCTTTGGCGTCCTGAGAGAGAGGTTGACGACTACCCCTATTCTTGTTGTGCCTGATCGCAGCGGTGGATTTGAGATCTTTTGCGATGCTTCTGGCAAGGGTCTCGGTTGTGTGTTGCATCAGTACGGGCATGTTGTGGCTTATGCTTCTCGTCAGCTCAAGGTTCATCAGAAGAATTACCCGATGCATGATTTGGAGTTGGCTGCTGTGGTGTTTGCTCTTAAGATTTGGATCCCTAGGAACCCTATCTAAGGCCTTTTGACTGAAGGGGTAAACCCGTCCTGTATGTCTGAACCGCAGTGTCGGTCTGACGGTCTACCCTAGATTTGGAGGCACTTCCTGCTGAGTGAGAAAGTGAATATTTTCACCGATCACAAAAGCTTGAAGTATATTTTTACTCAGAAGGAGCTCAACATGCGACAGCGTCGATGGTTGGAGCTCATGGAGGATTATGAGATTGATTTGCAGTATCAACCTGGCAAGTTGAATGTGGTTCCGGATGCGCTGAGTAGGCTTCCAGCGGTGATGATTTTGACTTCGCAGTGGAGATTGCAGCAGGATTTTTGCGAGTCTGGTGTTGAGATTGTTCTTCCTGGGGAGGTTTCTTCGTTGATGTATATGCAGATACAGTCGACGATTGTGGATCGGATTAATGCTGGCCAGGCTGGAGATCCGAAGCTGGTGAAGATTCGGGAGCAGGTGGAAGCCGGTCTGTGGACTGACTTTTTGATTCATGAGGATGGCTCGCTGAGGTTTGGAGCCAGGTTGTGTGTGCCAGTTGGGGATATTAGGGAGGAGTTGATGGTGGAGGCACACAGTTCGCCGTATTCTGTGCATCCTGGTGGGACCAAGATGTACCAGGATCTTCGTCTGAACTATTGGTGGCATGGTATGAAGAGGAGTGTGGCTCGGAGTGTAGCCAAGTGTTTGGTTTGCCAGCAAGTGAAGGCGGAGCATCAGCGTGCGGCCAGGTTGCTACAACCGCTTCTGATTCCGGAGTGGAAATGGCAACACATCACTATGGATTTCGTGACTGGACTACCTCGGAGTCCGAAGCAGAATGACGCGATTTGGGTGATCGTAGATCGATTGACCAAATCCGCGCACTTTATTCCATTCCGAGTGGGACAGTCCACTGAGGTGCTAGCGAGGAGATATATGGAGGTAAATTCTTTTACTCTCCGTTTTTATTTCCTTTTCCTAGTTTGGATAGTGATGTAACGTGAAACGTGCCGGAGGTCGTACGACTTCACGGAGTCCACGTGAGTATCGTGTCGGACAGAGACACGAGGTTCACATCTCAGTTCTGGCAGAGTTTGCAGAAGAGTTTGGGTACGCGTCTGAGTTTCAGCACGACGTACCATCCGTAGACGGATGGCCAGTCCGAGAGGACGATTCAGATCTTGGAGGACATGCTGAGGGCGTGCATGTTGGATTTCAAGGGTTCGTGGAAGGACCATCTACATCTGGTAGAGTTTTCTTACAACAACAGCTTCCAGGCGAGTATCGGCATGGCGCCTTTCGCCGCTCTTTATGGGAGGAAATTTCGATCGCCATTGAGTTGGGATGACGTTGGTGATCGGGAGCTGTTGGGGCCTGAGATGATCGTGGAGGCCGTGGATATTGTCAGGAACATTCGGGAGAGGTTGAGAATTGCTCAGGACCGTTTTAAGCATTGGGCGGATGCGAACGTCGTCCTTTGGAGTTTCAGCCGGGCGACCATGTGTTCTTGAAGATTTCCCCGAATCGTGGTGTGATTCGCTTTGGGAAGCGAGGGAAGTTGAGCCCGCGATACATTGGACCGTTTGACATTCTGGAGAGGGTTAGCGAGGTAGCTTATCGCTTAGCCTTGCCGCCATCTTTGGAAGGAGTTCACAATGTTTTCCATGTGTCGCAGCTTCGTCGATACATTAGCGATCCATCTCATACTGTGGATTTCTCGGAGATTACCGTTCGCCCCGATATGACGTATGACCAGCAGCCAGTGTAGATTCTGGACAGGCGTTAGAAGTCACTTCGGAACAAGATTGTCAATCTTGTGAGGGTGATGTGGCGACACGGCTCGCCTGGAGAGTCTACTTGGGAGAATGAGGATGAGATGCGAGAGCGCTTCCCACTTTTGTTCCCGGACACGTGAGTGTTGGGAAATTCTGAGGACGGAATTTTTCTTAAGTTGGGGAGGATGTAATGACTGGTTTTCATGTATCTGGATTTATTATATTATATTATATGTTTTGGTGAATTTTCTGCTTATATGTGGTTTTCGTCTCCGTAGCTTTCATTTTCGATCGTTTCGTCGTGATTTTCTAGCTTCTTTCGTTGATCGTCGATTTCGGAGTAAGTCATTCGTGACGGACTTCGTATCGGTCATATCTCATTGTTAGATCAAGCCTAGGAGTCTTAGGAATCAATCCCGGAGCCTCGCGATCCATTTCTGAACTTTTGGTGCACGTTAGTCGGTGTAAGAAGGGTCACCGACCGACTAGATGACGATCCAGTCGGTCGGAAAACCTTCTTGAACAGACTAGTTGGCTTTGTAAATTTCTCAGGAGTTACTGTTTATCGTTAGTCGGTCTAAGAATGTTGGTTGACCGACTAGGTTGCAAACCAGTCGATCGGCAATGCTTCTTTAACCGACTAACTCTTTAACTATTTTTGGTACCAGTTACTGTTCATTCTTAGTCGGTCTAAGAGCGTTCATCGACCGACTAGATGACAAACTAGTCGGTCAGTAGTTGTTCTTTGACAGACTAAATCTAAATCCTATTTTTGTACAGGAGTTACTGTTTGGACTTAGTCGGTCTGCGTTGGTCAACCGGCCGACTAGTTTCCAAACTATTCGGTCAGTGGTTGCTCCTTGACCGACTAATCAGTGTCGAAACCCTAATTTCTGGGCAGCCGCCAGCACATCCTATTTAAACCCCTCCCAAACGTTTTCTTCTTCATCTTCTTCAACTCTAAACCTAATTTCTCCCCCATTGAGCCCCCTCCTTCCTCAAACCCTAAATCCCTCATCCCAAGCCCAAAATCCATCATCCAAACCCTCACTTAACACCTTCTACCCCTCATCTTCCTCAAAATGTCATCAAACCCCCAAAATCCACATCAAAACCCCATTTCTCCAGATTTTCCCCATCCATTCCAGATCTGATCCCTAGGTTCCTCGGAGCGTTTCTTCCGCTTCCGATACGGTAATAATCGATCTCTTAATGTTTTCATAACCCGTTGTGTTTTTGTGAAACCCTAATGAAATGAATGTTGTATTGATAATTGTTCCTCCATAACAGCGACTTCCCTGTAGATTAGCGTCCGTGGGACGAATCCTCGTTGATCGTCATCCTCGGTGCTAGGCAAGTGAAACTTGCCACCTAGGGTTTTAGGCCATGTCTTAGGCCATTTGCTTGTTGTAGGCGTAAAAGAGGCTAGTCGACGAAATGATACTCGCCTAGGCGCAAATTTAGGAACTAGCTTGACAACGAAGCTAGATCCGACATTTATCATGTTGCACAATTACCATGTCATGTTTAATTTTCATTAACGGTACGCAAATTAATTGTCATGTCATTGCATTCTTTAAGTGTTTCCGTGATTGCGTAGCTTCGCTACAATACTTGTGTTTCCTGGCTCGTGTTCCAGAAGCGGGCCATGTGTTGGTTGATAGCCAATGCCCGATCTACTTGTTTCCGGCTAGGTGCACCCCTACGCCAAATGCTTATGAATCGTGAACTAGAATGCGAGCTCCTGTGCGGGGCAACCCTGGCTCATTTACTGAGCTCGTGTGCAGGGACCCTGGCTCGTTTACATGTGGGTATTGGGGGTAAGAGTTAAGCGGCCAATCAACTGGGAGTCTGCCCGATCAGCAACTGCAGTGGTAAGGCGTAAACTCTGGGTTTTGGGGTAGTGTTAAGCGGCCAATCAGCGTGAATGCCAAACCATTCAGCTGTAAGGCGTAAACATCTACAAACAACTTGAAACGTGACTAGTGAAAAGATTGAGATTGTTAGTAGCTTGGCTACTCTTGACTTGTCCCGATAATTGTTCTCTTGTACTTATTGTTTCACCATGTCTTGCTTGTGCACTCATGTTATAACTGCCATGTCATGCATACTAAAACTGCTAGGTTGTTAGTTTGCCTTACTTTCAGTTTCCTTGCCCAAGTCTTTTAGACTTGCTGACACGTGCCCCTTTACTCTTTTGGGTGACACATGTTAGATCCTGAGCCTGAGTACATTGTAGAGGACGAGGTGTTTGCTGACGCCGAGCCCGAGCTTGTGTTTGGCGAGGAGTACGTGGACACTGGGGACCAGTCCTAGTGTCTTCGTTGAGCTTTCCCTTTTGTTTAGACTGCTGCTTTGTTGTCAGTGCGTAGCACCTATACTTTGTTACGTTGTTCCTTTTGTTGGCCTTGTTTTGGGCCTTTAGACTCTTTCTTTTAGCCTGGTGGCTTTTCTGGATGTTGAGCTTATTTTCCATGTTGGACAAATTATGAGATATGCGATTTTATTTCTGTCTCTCCTTGTGTTATTATTGTTGTTCCGTTTGTGGTTACAGGGACCTGCTTATGTTTTATTGACGCTTATCGGGTTTGGGGCTTCATAGCTCCACTCTCGTGCGGACCTTCTCACGTCTCGCCTCCATTTTAGGGAAGCGGGGTGTGACATTATTCTTCTTATCAAATTTCCTCAGCCCCTTGTCTTTGATTTTCAAAGCTGCATTTTGCCATGGTTCTTCTTCCAGAACCTCTTCCTCTTGAAGTTTCCTTTTCTGGAACTTGACTCAGTCTTGTAGGAATGAGATTGTGGGTTTAGGGAAGATAGTCTTTCATCTTCCCATTCCACATGACGAGCCACATCATTGAAAGTTTTGACACTTTCATTATGTGTCATGTTAACTTTCATGTGTTCCCAGGAACCGGGCAAAGAACGAATCATAGCTTGAACATGTTGTTCATCAGTGAGGTTGTACCCATCAGCAGCAAGTTTCTTAATCATTCTAGACATCTCTCGAGATGTTGCTTAATGGTCTGATTGGAACCCATCTTATAAGTATCAAATTTTATAGTTAGCTGTCGTAACTTCAACACAGAAGTTCCTCCCAGCCTATCTGATAAGGCCTTCCACAAGTCATATGCAGTAGGATAATCCTTGTATTTACAAGCAAAGTCATCCTTCATTGAGCTTACAAGAATACCACGCACAGTGGCATCCTTTTACTTCCACTCATTGTAAGTCTCAACTGCACGCCTGTGTTGAGCGGTGTTACCCTCGCCAGGATCTTCCAATTTATGATTTATGGTTTCAATGACCTCTTATTCCTCCAAGACATACTTGATATGGAAACTCCAGATATTGAAATTGTCTCCATTGAGACGATCTCCCTTGTTGAGGTCAGCAATGATGTTCTTGACAGCAGCCATATTTGTAGGATGGTTTAAGTAATTACTGAAATAAAGAGAGACATTTAGAAGATAAATAACTTTGCCCAAAAATATTTTTGTCAAGTATTTAAATATAACAATTCAGTCAATAGCACAGATTCGAAAGTTCATTAAATTCCCAATCATCGTCCATGACTAAAAACTTTATCGTTAAAATTAAATACTCTTTCAAAAATATACTTATAGTTTGTTTACTTTTGAACAAATATAAGTCCCCACATATTATTAAAAAAAATGTGTCGCTCCCACTAAACTTATGTATTCACATAGAATAAAAATTTCTAAACACATTATTTAATACGTTAATAATATTTACATAAAATATTATTACGGTTCTATTTACACAAAATAGACAAGTGGAATGGCTTTGATAATTGGCAAACTAAAATTACCAAATCAAATTATTAAGGTTAACACATAACATTAAGTAAACTAAAGATGATAGCAAAAATATTAACATGTAACTTATAATTAGTTTGAGTACGTTATCACATACACATATATATACCAAAGTAAATATATAAAAATGCATGGTCATGCATGTTGTTTTTACAACATTTGCAGAAAATTAATTTAATCAACTAGATTAAATTAAATCACCCAAATATAATCAACTAGATTAATTATTCAACGAGCATAACAAAACTAATACAATGTATAATGAACCAAAACACATTCTTTTACGGTTCAACTCTTATGCATGCATGCATTTAAGGTTAACCATGAGGGCAAAGCACCGTAATTATATCAACAAACTAGGCCCCTTGATGAATATCATTTGTTTTCAAGTTGAATACTGTATGCAAGTTGAATATCACATGTTTTTCAAGTTCCCAGGGGCTTTAACAGAGAAACATCTCCGATCGACCTAAACTAGTGGCTGATTCCACGGCCAACCCACGGTAAGGCTGAGCCCCATTGCCGAACCCCAAAAACCGTACATCGACAGTAAATCAGGGCGCAAATCAACAACCCCATGGTCGATTCAACAAATGGGGCTGAGACCTCTCGGTTGGTTCAATGCGTAGGAGAATGTCGGAGCCCCAATCGAGGGGGGGTGAAGACCCACTGGTCGCCGTAATAGGGAACGGCGAGACCACCGTTGTCCTGTAAGATAAAGCCGAGACATCCTTAGTGACTCGATGCCCTTCAACAGACAATCGTCAAAGACATACCCAGCCCCTGCATACAGAGTGGGGTGGCTCGAATTCCCCATACCCAAGGCGAAGTTCACGGCCAACGAACAGCGATGTCGCATGCAGGGGTGAACTCCATCGGCTGACGAACGACAACGGGTGAATTCCAATCTGTAGGGGGAAACCCCCCCAGCCCGATTAATAACTGGATCCCCCCAGTTCTGGATCTTCAGGGCAGAGTCACACGTACCAATGGCTGGGCCGAGCGATGGCACATGGTCGACCGATGGCCGGTCGTTCAAGAAGGCTAAGCAAATCCCCATGGCCGATGGTCCTCAGGAAAGGGACAAACCCTTAGGCAGATCCCTTGGCTGATCGTCCGATCAAGGGAACGAACCCCATGCGAACATTACCCAATCTCCATGGCCGACGAATGGCGAAGACCCATGACTGAGTCCCCTTTGCAGCCGTTCATCTCGTTTTCCTCCGATTAAACACAGTAAACGGAAAAATAAAAAAACACGAAATCCTCGTTAATGGCTCTGCTACCAATGTTAGATTTAGAGATGAACACATCACCTCGCAGATTGCATCGAAATAGAGGAGGAGCGTGCCTTGGTTCGTGTTTGGAATCAACGAAGGAAACCGAACGAGTTTCACCACCAAGATACCTCTTGGTCTTCTTCTTCTTACTGGTCGTGGTGGGAGAGCAAAGAGAGAACACAAAAAACAAATCCAATTGATTGATCTTTCTCTCACCAATTAGAAGGATTATATAGGAATTAAGGAGGGCAGTTTTCTACCGTTGAAAACTCAACGTTAATAAAATAACGTAAGGGTAGTTACAAAAAAAATTTGCACTGGGAACCTTAAACTTCTGTAAATTGCAATTATTTACCAAGGCTAATTCAATTTACATATACCCTTAATTAATATTATATTTATGATTTACCCCTGGGTTAAAACCCGTCATGGGCGTACCCAATTCCAACAGTTGCTCCTGCTGCCAAGGTCGTGGGTGGTGGTGCTTCCTCACTCGAGGATGACGACACCCTGGATTTTGTTGAAGAGGCCGAAGTTGTGATGGTGGTGGATGAGACGTGGATTGCCGCCAATGTGGTGTCTGTCGCTACTATGGTCGGAGGTGTCCCTGCTGCTGGTGAGCTCAGAGTCACCCTTGTGGAGGATGCACGAGTGGACGCTACGACTGTTGGTGACCCCGCTACGCTAGGTGCAGGTTCGTCGCTGGATGTCGATGTGGATGACCTTAGTGATGAGGAGCTATTCGTTACTGACCTCAATGTTACTGACGAGCATGACGAATGGATTGCAGAGGTGGATCATCTCAGTGCCTTCCTTCCCAATGTTCCGAAGTATGTCCAGCGATGTGCTAGACGGCCCTGCCGACGGAGCCTTCGGATCATGCATAGTTCTCTCCGATGATTGTTGGGTCGTGGTTGGGTCGTGGCTATGGGTTACTTGTTCCCAGTAGCCTGGTTATAATGTGTCTGCCCTGTTTGGGTGCATTGGTGGGTCTTTTTTCCTGCTGGTAGTTTGATAGGTGGGCATGTGTGCCCAGCCTGTATAGTTTTCCCTTCTTGATTCATGCATGGTAGTTCTGGTGTATGGCGACTGCTTCCCAGACTCTCCCTTATCTGCTCTACTTGTTGGCACTTGCCCTGATATAACTCCTTGTTATATTTTTATACACACTCACTTACCTTCAAAAAAAAGAAGTAAAATAAATACTTTTGTTCCAATTATTAGATTGGTTAACTATTGCATTATTGATGAAGTAAAAAAATTATGTTAATCACTGTTTATACATAGTGTTTCGGAATAAATCTGCACATCAAAAGTGGGTGTGTATGTTGTTGGGACATCTGGTTGCAGTAGCTGGAGTGCGCAACTGACGAGCGATTGACGAGCTAATCCCACGGTGATTGGACCTTGATCCGAGCTTTGCGAGCTGGGTCCGAGCTATCTCCTAACTATATGCAACACAGGAAGCTCGTCTGGGGATCTCCGACCTAGTCCTCTCCGATGCTTAAGTCAGTGGTTGACTCGAAGAGTCCCTGTGGAACTACGTCCGATCTGTTGGAAAGTCGTACGTTAGTTCTTAGGTCGAGATATGAAGGAAATGTAATTTATGTAACGGTCTGTTTTCGTTGTGCTTTGTTCGTGCACGTGCTTTTGGCCGTGCACGTGTTTATTTTAGACTTTGTTTGTTTGTGAACACTTTTGTGTGATATGCCGTTGTGAACGTCTCTGAGAGTAGTAAATAGTGGCACTAATTTGGAACAACATTTCTCGAGTCGTTTTCCCACAATTTAATCTTATTCGACGAGACGTTGCGATTTTCACTTTTGATGGGAGACGTTTCTATTTTTAGTTTCGTCGTCCGACGTCGAAATTGAGATCCGTCTTCTTAGTTAGCTTTCTTTCATCATCACGATCACCGCGATATTTATTTTATAATTTTTGGAGTTCGTTTGACCTACTTTATATTTTTAGCAAGGTTTAAAATATTTTTAAAAGCTAGGTTTTAAATTAATTTCGGCCAAATAAAATTTATTTGAGTTTAAAACGTTTTAAATAATTTTTGAGCCAATTTATAGCTCATTTGGGCCGCACCCAAGCCTTGGGTGAGTTGGAGAGGGTGAGATTCAAATTTTAAATATTTTTAAACTCCTAATCCCATTAGGATTAGCCCTAGACCAAGTCAACCCATCTACACTATATAAACAACCTCTAGGAAGACCTATTTTCGCAAGAAAATAACCCTAGCCGCTTCCAAAACCCAAATTTCACGTTGCGACGAATCGTCGCAACGTTGCGACAGCCATCTCCCCGCACGACCGAAGAAACAAGCCCCGTTCTCCCACCCTGACCAAAGCCGCCCCCGCACCGCACCACTGCATCGCATCCCCGCTCCGTTCTCCCGCTTCGACCGAGAGGAGCCCTCAGTCTGACTGAGAGCTTGGCCCGCTCACGCCCGCATCCCCGCACGGCACCAAGCCACGCTCCTGTCGCCCGCTCAGCCCCGTGTCTGACCGAGCCGACCGCTCGCACCGACCGAAGCCCCGCGTCGTTGCAATGTTGCGACGTTGCAACTCTCGTTCCCCCGCACCGACCGACGGCCTGCCCCGCACCGACCGAGAGCCCCGACCCCGCACCGACCCGCTGCGCTGTGCAAGCCCGTTCCCCTGTGTCTGACCTAGCCAAGTCCTCGCATTTGGCTGTGTACGACCGAGAGCCACTCGTCGCAACCCGCAACCGTCGCATCGCTTTCCACCGTGGGCCCCCCAAGTTCTCCAGAGGTATTGTGGGTCCCCTATTGGTCCCTAGGACTACTGTGGGCCCCACCTAGGTGCTTTCTCTCCGACGATTTGCCGCGTACGACGTTGCGACACGTCGTAGCCCATCGTCGCACGTGCTAGCTTTAGAATCTGGAATCGTCACCCCGGTTACTGCTCTGAACTTTCCAGCGAGGAATCTATATTGGAATCAGGTCTTGGAGCGCGATATTTTATTCCAACCCCTGGCGTCGCTACTCGACGCCAGTGTAGCTTTCGCGTCGTGTTGAGGTAACGCTTTGCACCCCTAGGACCCCCAACCCATTGCACGTTAATCAAGACTAAAATCAGTATTTTTAAAGTATTTTAAATGTTTTAGAATTCACTAATCAAGATTAATAAAACGGATGTAGGCCGGTGGACTTGTGCACGTAGGATATTTGTGACTTTGGACTCGTTGGATGGTGTGCTCAGACGTTGTACTTTCAGGCAAGTGAAACTTGCCAAATCTTCTGTAGGGCCATGTTTTTATGCCACTTCCTAGTTTTTAGCGTAAAAGAGACTAGTCAGTGAAATAATAGCTGGCTAGACACCTACTTGATCTAGTTTGACAACGAAACTAGATCCGTCACCTAAATTGATCTAGCTTGACAACGAAGCTAGATCCTACTCTTTAACTTGTTGATCATGCATACTAAACTGTCATGTTTACTTTCCTTACCTGTACGCCTTACTACTTGCCATGTCATGTCATCCATGCATTGAATGTCGCATTCGTAGCACAAGCTACAATACTTGTACTTGTACTTCCTTGTCCGGCTAGGTGCACCCCTACGCCATACTTGTTAAAAACACTTCCTGGCTCGTGATCCAGAAGTGAGCATTCCGTGTTCGGGGTAAGGCCCTGGCTCGATACACGTGGAGGGGTAGGGATAAACGATCACTTGAGCTTAGGAGTTGGCCCGCGCAGCCACTATAGCCAAAGGGCGGAATCTCTGTGCACGAGGTGCTTACTTTACTTGTCTTGTGCTAGTGAGTGTTTCTTGTAAAACTTGACATCCATGCCATGCTCGTACCTTACTTTACTTTACTTTACTTGTTGCATTCATACTTTAACTGCCATGTCATTGCATCCAAGCTAGAACTGCTAGGTTGCTTCCATTCACTTTCAGTTTCCTTGCACAAGTCTCTTGTAGACTTGCTGACATGTGCCCCTTGCTCTGTTGGGTGTCACATGTTAGACCCTGAGCCAGAGACCGTAGCTGAGGACGAGGTGTTTGCTGACGTTGAGCCGGAGCCTACTTTTGACGAGGAGTTGGTAGACACCGGAGACCAGTCTTAGAGACTGATTTGGAGTTGCTTTTGCTTTAGTTGCTGTTAGGTTGTCGGTGCGTAGCACCTTTACTTTGTTTTCGTACTTTGTACTCTGTTGGCCATGCTGGGGCCTCTTTTAGACTCTTTCTTTTTAGCCTGGTGGCTTTTTCTGCGATGTTGAGATTTATTATTATGGATATTCTGAGATGTTTCTTTTGTCTCTTTTCGTTATTATTATCTTTATTTCATTTCGCGTTGCAAGGACCTGCAGTTTAAATTTGATTGACGCTTATCGGGCTTGCAGCTTTGTAGCTTCAAGTCTGAGCGGACCTTCTCACGCTTCGCCTTCACGTTTTTGGGAAGCGGGGCGTGACAGGTTTTGTTGGTGGCCCATGCAGGTCCAATCTTGCAATTGCGAACTAACGGAACAACGATAATAACGGAATGTCCATTAAATAAATTGCAACATCTAAGTCATTAAGCTATTGAGTCTAAATTTTGTTCGTTTTCTATGTCGTTAGATGGCGAGAAGACGACAGACCCGAGTTGGTGGTGGACCTACTCTGAAGACTTGCTATTTCTGTGGCAAGACCGGGCATGTCAAAGAGGTGTGCAGAAGATTTCTAGGCTGGTGCTTGATTTGTGGTGCTGCTACTCATTCAGCGAAGGATTGTCGGCATGCAAATCAACTGCGGAAAGCATCGGATTGAATTCCGCAGTAGGAAGCACCAGTAACTGGGCCAAGTCGGAAGGTGTGCTATCATTGGAGCAAGATTGGTCATGAGAAGGAACAGTGCAGGCGAAAGCTGGGCCAGTGCCTGATTTGTGGAGATCCTACTCATGCTATGAAGGAGTGCCCGAAGTCTAAGCTACCTTGGAAGGAACCAGTCGCTGCACAGCCGTTACAGCAGAGAGCACCTGTACCTGCAGGTCGTGGAGCACCCCTCGCTCCACAGAGACAGGCTTTTCAGCAGGCCATGCAGCAGAGGAGGCAGGCTTTTCTGATGACGGCGGTGGAGAGCGAGGCTGTGGATGAGGTTATCGCAGGTAACTCTCAAACTAGTTGTTTCCTTCCTTAGATAGTTTCGATTGTTAGCTTATGTTTGTTTGATTGCATATGATTGTTTGTAAGAATAGGGTTTGATTGTTAGACTGTTGTTAGGCATGATTTTGGTTTGCACATTTCCTGCACGGGTCCTTTTTGACTCTGGTGCATCGATGTGCATTATATCCCGGAGCTTCGTGGAGAAGCTTTCCTTGACGACTTCCCCTCTCCCCAAGAGTTGGAACATCGTTACAAGAAATGGCGTGATCTCGGTGCATCGTGGGTGCAATTCTTGCCCTTTGGTGGTCTGTGGACATGAGCTTTACGCTGATTTTATTTTCCACGACATCATCAACCACGATGCAGTGCTTGGGATGGATTGGCTTGCGAGCTTCTATGCTACAATCGATTGTCGGAGGAAGAAGGATGGTTCGCGTCGCATGTGTGTGGATTACCGGGAGCTGAATGCTGTGACTATCAAGAATAAATATCCCTTGCCTCGTATAGATGACATCTTTGATCAGCTCGGAGGATCATGGGTGTTCTCTAAGTTGGATTTGAGGAGTGGTTACCATCAGCTTAATGTGAGGAAGGAGGACATCCCGAAGACAGCGTTCAGGACGAAGTATGGTCACTACGAGTTCGTGGTTATGCCCTTCGGTGTAACCAATGCGCCCGCAGTTTTTATGAACCTGATGAATTTGATCTTCTACGACTTTCTAGACAAGTTTGGCGTTATCTTTATTGACGACATTCTGATCTATTCAAAGTCAGAGGAAGAGCATGCCTCGCACTTGAGGACAGTGTTGGAGATTTTGAGGAAGCATCGTTTGTATGCTAAGTATTCCAAGTGCGAGTTTTGGCTGGATAGAGTTGCTTTTCTTGGGCATGTGGTGTCAGGTGATGGAATTTCGGTGGATCCCGAGAAGATTATGTCTATCAGAGAGTGGTCTGTTCTGCAGTCAGTGTCTGAGATCCGGAGTTTCCTTGGGCTTGCAGGATATTATCGGCGTTTCATTAAGGACTTTTCCCGGATTGCTGAGCTGATGACCAGACTGACGCGGAAGGATGTATCTTTTGTTTGGCCTGATGATTGCGAGAAGGCTTTCGATGTTCTGAAGGAGAGATTGAGGACTGCCCATGTTCTTAATGTGCCTGATCGAAGTGGAGGATTCGAGATCTTTTGCGATGCTTCTGGCAAAGGTCTTGGATGTGTGTTGCATCAGCTTGGGCATGTGGTTGCGTATGCTTCTCGTCAGCTTAAGGCTCATGAGAAGAATTACCCGACACATGATTTGGAGTTGGCTGCAGTCGTGTTTACGCTAAAGATTTGGAGGCACTTCCTGCTGAGTGAGAAGGTGAAGATCTTCACTGATCACAAAAAGCTTGAAGTATATTTTTACGCAGAAGGAGCTCAACATGTGACAACTTCGATGGTTGGAGCTCATGGCAGACTATGAGATTGATTTGCAGTATCACCCTGGCAAGGTGAATGTGGTTCCGGATGCGCTGAGCAGGCTTCCAGCGGTGTTGATGTTGACCTCGCAGTGGAGATTGCAGCAGGATTTTTGCGAGTCTGGTATCGAGATTATTCTTCCTGAAGAGACTTCTTCGTTGATGAGTATGAAGATACAGTCGACGATCGTGGATAGGATCAAGGCTGGGCAGGCTGGAGAGGCTAAGCTGGTGAAGATTTGGGAGCAGGTGGAAGCCGGTCTGCGGACTGACTTTTTGGTTCATGAGGATGGTTCGTTGAGATTTGGAGCCAGGTTGTGTGTGCCAGCAGCAGATATCAGAGAGGAATTATTGGTTGAGGCACACAGTTCACCGTATTCTGTGCATCCTGGTGGGACCAAGATGTACAAGGATCTTCGCCTGAACTTTTGGTGGCATGGTATGAAGAGGAGTGTGGCTCGGAGTGTAGCCAAGTGTTTGGTTTGCCAACAAGTAAAGGCGGAGCATCAGCGTACGGCTGGGTTGCTACAACCGCTTCTGATTCCGGAGTGGAAGTGGCAGCACATCACTATGGATTTCGTGACTGGACTACCTCGGAGTCCGAAGTAGAATGACACGATTTGGGTCATCGTAGACCGATTGACCAAATCTGTGCACTTTATTCCCTTCCGAGTAGGACAGTCTACTGAGACGCTAGCAAGGAGATATGTGGAGGTAAATTATTTTACTCTCCGTTTCTATTTTCTTTTCCTAGTTTAGATAGTGATGTAACGTGAATGGTGCAGGAGATCGTACGACTTCACGGAGTCCCCGTGAGTATCGTGTCGGACAGAGACACGAGATTCACATCTCAGTTTTGGCAGAGTCTGCAGAAGAGCTTGGGTACGAGTCTGAGTTTCAGCACGGCGTACCACCCGCAGACAGATGGCCAGTCCGAGAGGACGATTCAGATTTTGGAGGACATGCTGAGAGCATGCATGATGGACTTCAAGGGATCTTGGGAGGATCATCTCTATCACGTTGAGTTTACCTACAATAACAGCTACCAGGCGAGTATTGGAATGGCACCTTTCGCCGCGCTATATGGAAAGAAATGTCGATCGCCACTGAGCTGGGATGACATTGGAGATCGGGAGCTGTTAGGACCGGAGATGATTGTGGAGGTCGTGGATGTTGTGAGGAATATTCGGGCGAAGCTGAGGATTGTGCAGGACCATTTCAAGCATTGGGCAGATGCTAAACGTAGGCCTTTGGAGTTTCAGCCTGGCGATCATGTCTTCCTGAAGATTTCTCTGAACCACGGAGTTATTCAATTTGGGAAGAGAGGCAAGCTGAGTCCGAGGTTCATTAGACCGTTCGATGTTCTGGAGAGAGTTGGAGCTGTGGCTTATCGATTGACATTGCCACCATCGCTGGAGGGAGTTCACGACGTATTTCACGTATCTCAGTTACGTCGATACGTTAGTGATCCATCCCATGCCGTGGATTTCTCGGAGATTACGGTTCATCCGGATCTGTCTTATGATCAGCAGCCAGTTGAGATTCTGGATCGTCGACAGAAGCAGCTGAGGAATAAGACCGTCGACTTGGTTCGAGTGCAGTGGCGTCACGGTTCCCCTGTTGAGTCTACCTGGGAACGTGAGGATGAGATGAGAGAGCGTTTCCCGCACCTTTTCCCGAGCAATGCATGATGTTGATTCCGAGGACGGAATCATTTCTAAGGTGGGGAGGATGTAACGGTCTGTTTTCGTTGTACTTTGTTCGTGCACGTGCTTTTGGCCGTGCACGTGTTTATTTTAGACTTTGTTTGTTTGTGAATACTTTTGTGTGATATGCCATTGTGAATGTCTCTGAGAGTAGTAAATAGTGGCACTAATTTGGAACAATATTTCTCGAGTCGTTTTCCCACAATTTAATCTTATTCGACGAGACGTTGCGATTTTCACTTTTGACGGGAGACGTTTCTATTTTTAGTTTCGTCGTCTGACGTCGAAATTGAGATCCGTCTTCTTAGTTAGCTTTCTTTCGTCATCACGATTACCACGATATTTATTTTATAATTTTTGGAGTTCGTTTGACCTACTTTATATTTTTAGCAAGGTTTAAAATATTTTTAAAAGCTAGGTTTTAAATTAATTTCGGCCAAATAAAATTTATTTGAGTTTAAAACGTTTTAAATAATTTTTGAGCCAATTTTCAGCTCATTTGGGCTGCACCCAAGCCTTGGGTGAGTTGGAGAGGGTGAGATTCAAATTTTAAATATTTTTAAACTCCTAATCCCATTAGGATTAGCTCTAGACCAAGTCAACCCATCTACACTATATAAACAACCTCTAGGAAGACCTATTTTCACAAGAAAATAACCCTAGCCGCTTCCAAAACCCAAATTTCACGTTACGACGAATCGTCGCAACGTTGCGACAGCCATCTCCCCGCACGACCGAAGAAACAAGCCCCGTTCTCCCGTCCTGACCGAAGCCGCCCCTGCACCGCACCGCTGCATCGTATCCCCGCTCTGTTCTCCCGCTCCGACCAAGAGGAGCCCTCAGTCTGACCGAGAGCTTGGCCCGCTCACGCCCGCATCCCCGCACCGCACCAAGCCCCGCTCCTGTCGCCTGCTCAGCCCCGTGTCTGACCGAGCCGACCACCCGCACCGACCGAAGCCCCGCTTCGTTGCAACGTTGCGACGTTGCAACTCTCGTTCCCCCGCACCGACCGACGGCCTGCCCCGCACCGACCGAGAGCCCCGACCCCGCACCGACCCGCTGCGCTGTGCAAGCCCGTTCCCCTGTGTCTGACCTAGCCAAGTCCTCGCATTTGGCTGTGTACGACCGAGAGCCACTCGTCGCAACCCGCAACCGTCGCATCGCTTTCCACCGTGGGCCCCCCAAGTTCTCCAGAGGTATTGTGGGTCCCCTATTGGTCCCTAGGACTACTGTGGGCCCCACCTAGGTGCTTTCTCTCCGACGATTTGCCGCGTACGACGTTGCGACACGTCGTAGCCCGTCGTCGCACGTGCTAGCTTTGGAATCTTGAATCGTCGCTCCGGTTGCTGCTCTGAACTTTCCAGTGAGGAATCTATATTGGAATCAGGACTTGGAGCGCGATATTTTATTCCAACCCTTGGCGTCGCTACCCGACGCCAGTGTTGCTTTCGCGTCATGTTGAGGTAACGCTTTGCACCCCTAGGACCCCTAACCCATTGCACGTTAATCAAAACTAAAATCAGTATTTTTAAAGTATTTTAAATGTTTTAGAATTCACTAATCAAGATTAATAAAACGGATGTAGGCCGGTGGACTTGTGCACGTAGGATATTTGTGACTTTGGACTCGTTGGACGGTGTGCTCAGACGTTGTACTTGCAGGCAAGTGAAACTTGGCAACTCTTCTGTAGGGCCATGTTTTTAGACCACTTCCTAGTTTTTAGCGTAAAAGAGACTAGTCAGTGAAATGATAGCTGGCTAGACGCCTACTTGATCTAGTTTGACAACGAAACTAGATCCGTCACCTAAATTGATCTAGCTTGACAACGAAGCTAGATCCTACTCTTTAACTTGTTGATCATGCATACTAAAATGTAATGTTTACTTTCCTTACCTGTACGCCTTACTACTTGCCATGTCATGTCATCCATGCATTGAATGTCGCATTCGTAGCACATGCTACAATACTTGTACTTATACTTCCTTGTCCGGCTAGGTGCACCCCTACGCCATATTTGTTAAAAACACTTCCTGGCTCGTGATCCAGAAGCGAGCATTCTGTGTTCGGGGGTAAGGCCCTGGCTCAATACACGTGGAGGGGTAGGGATAAACGATCACTTGAGCTTAGGAGTTGGCCCGCGCAGCCACTCTAGCCAAAGGGCGGAATCTCTGTGCACGAGATGCTTACTTTACTTGTCTTGTGCTAGTGAGTGTTTCTTGTAAAACTTGACATCCATGCCATGCTCGTACCTTACTTTACTTTACTTTACTTGTTGCATTCATACTTTAACTGCCATGTCATTGCATCCATGCTAGAACTGCTAGGTTGCTTCCCTTCACTTTCAGTTTCCTTGCACAAGTCTCTTGTAGACTTGCTGACATGTGCCCCTTGCTCTTTTGGGTGTCACATGTTAGACCCTGGGCCAGAGACCGTAGCTGAGGACGAGGTGTTTGCTGACATTGAGACGGAGCCTACTTTTGACGAGGAGTTGGTGGACACCAGAGACCAGTCTTAGAGACTGATTTGGAGTTGCTTTTTCTTTAGTTGCTGTTAGGTTGTCGGTGCGTAGCACCTTTACTTTGTTTTCGTACTTTGTACTCTGTTGGCCATGCTGGGGCCTCTTTTAGACTCTTTCTTTTTAGCCTGGTGGCTTTTTCTGCGATGTTGAGATTTATTATTATGGATATTCTGAGATGTTTCTTTTGTCTCTTTTCGTTATTATTATCTTTGTTTCGTTTCGCGTTGCAAGGACCTGCAGTTTAAATTTGATTGACGCTTATCGAGCTTGCAGCTTTGTAGCTTCAAGTCTGAGCGGACCTTCTCACGCTTCGCCTCTACGTTTTTGGGAAGCGGGGCGTGACAATTTAGGTGGAGGAAATTTTGAGTGTAGGAATACATAAGCGTATAGTCTCAAAGATTCACCCTTTCTCCCGTTGTCTCAAGGAGTTCTTATAGGTGGGCTGTTGCATAGTGACGTTCGGCCTAATAAAGTTGCTTAATTATCGACATTGATGAGGTGGCATTGATTGGAGTAACGGTCAACATTGATGAAGAAAACGGTCGTCATGAATGCATGCCATAATTGTTGAATCAATGGCCATAAAGGCATGCCATAATTGTTGTAACAATGACGCCCATCTCCCGAGCTCAACCGCTGCAAAGGTTGAGGTGATGTTGCATGAATAAAATAGAAGTGACTTCGGTCGTATAGTTAGGTCGACTTGCAAGGTTGGCTAAGGGCAATAATAGGTCGGCCCGCAGGAAGAGTGGGACCCCGACTTACGGTGGACTTAGAGATAAGTTGGTGTTTCCTAAGGATGATTCACCCATTCTTCTATGCATGTGTTGCTGCCAAATCCTTTTTGAGGGGAAATATTTTGTCACAGATGTTTAGCTGTGAAACCTAAGGCTTCTTGAACTCTTGAAAATTTTGAATATGACATATCCTCTTGAATTGTGGGGTAATTTTCATTAGTGCATTTGGTAACTTCATATACGTTCATGGTGTCCAAATCTACGAGAAAGTTTCTGATTTCATGTTTTCTTATTAAAAGAGTGATGGTAAACCGCTATAATCGCATCCTTGCATCTTTCCATCTTCTTCCTCCTAAATTTCACACGTCAAATCTTAACAAAATATGTTGAGCTTAAACTAGGATTGTGCATAGGGATAAAAGTGGAGAATTATTTAATTGATCATTATTACATTGATGACCATGATGCGAAACACACGAGAAGGCATATATATATGGTTTAAAATTTGGCAATTTTTAAAAACTACATTTTGTTATGAAAGTATTATGTATGCTCATGTAAAAATCCATGTAAGGCTTATCATATCCAGTAGTAGATTAGGAGTTTGTATCCGACATGAATACTGTATCATACCATTGTATGAACTCTTCCATATTTCCTTATAAATAAATGCACGCGGTCTCCCTAGAAAGCACTTCACAACACGTTATCAGCACGCTCTTCCTAAGAGAGATCGGATGTTGCGAAAGCTTTGAAGGACAACGGAGGACTGCACGTGCACGAACGACAAATCGAAATCAAACATCCACCTTCTTCGATCTTGAGGTATACCTAAAAAATCCAGTAAGTTTATTCATGATCATGGTATTTAATGTGCAAAAATACCCAAGATAAAATCTACTGAGAAAAAAATAATCTTTTTGGGGATGGGCAACGGCCTCTGGCCACCGACCCTAGGGCCGCGGCCATCGGCCGCCAGCCCACCTCCTAGGGGGAGAGGCTGGCGGCCCCCATCGGCTGAGACCAAACGCAAAAAATAATAATAAAGCATATCAGCTAGTCGGCGGACCCCATACCAATGGCACATCACCCCTACTACCGCCCAATGGTGGCGACGACAAAAATCCTACGCTAGGGGTTTTCAAAAAACCCACTACCGGTGGCCCCAAGCCGTCGGCACCCTACCGCTGCCGTAGCAGCGGCACGTCACCACCACATGTGATGGCGCCCCAACCCCCCACTGCAACGCTGCCGTCTCTAGCAATGGCGACCGCTCTCCAACCCAACCCATCGACCAACCCAACTAGGGTTTAGCCAGTGGGCTTTAGGCATACAAGAAAAAGAAAGCAAATTTTTTTTAAAACTGACTGCGGGCCGAAGCCTGCAGCACTAGCCCACGGACTACACCTTGCATGCCAGTGAAAAACAAAAAAAAGGTGGGCTACTAGGTAAAGGGCGGAAGCCCGCAGCTTCTGCTGCGCGCCTCGGCCCCAAACAAAAATGAAAAAAAAGCTTAAAAAACAAAATATGGGAGTGGGAATGGGGGGCCAAAGGCCTGCAGCAGGAGCTGTGGGCCTCAGCCCGAAAAAAAGAAGGGAAATAAACGAAACAAAGAAAGAGAAAAATAGGGGGAGAATAGAAATTTTTTCTAAAATAAATAAAATTGGGGCTTAGCTCAGTTTTTCAATTTTTTTCTGAACTAGACCCCATCAACTATGGTTATAATTTATTTTTTTCAGCATATTATGCCTGTTTTTGGATCATATTAATATGCTAAATATTATGTACTATATGACATGGATTCTGGGATGATTTGCTTATTTTCGTAAGCATTCGCTTAATAATATGAGGATCTTGCGACCGCTCTGTCGTTAGTTACATAAACTAATTGTGTGTAACGTTGCTCCGTGGTCCAATTAATTATTAAGCATAAAATATTTAAATTTTTATATCCTGTGAATCTGTGATGTCTGATATATGTGATAAAATGTGATGAAATCTCTTGAGCACAATTTTGCATGAATTGCTACATTGTGATTTTGGATCAGCCTTTTAAGTTCCACTTTTATTTTCCTTTTTCTTTTTTTAAGAGAAAATGTAGTGAGCAATATAATGTAATGCCTGTTGGAAGCAACGATTTAGGATCCTTAGTTTGACTATGACAAACGTGTGTATTATATTTAACATGTGTGCTAAGCGTGTTTCAGGAATGGCAAAGCGATAAATCCTCAATGTGGTGACTAAGTCAATCGTTGGAGGGATTGGTATCCACATAGCTAATGAACTTGGTCAAAGAGCTATACACCTAGCTATTTGGACTTGGTCCAATATGAGAGACATGGAGCCAATTTTTGTTCAAGGAGGGTTAGACCAAATCAATTAGATGGATTT
This sequence comes from Scilla litardierei, assembly GCA_030789695.1. Taxonomy (NCBI): domain Eukaryota; kingdom Viridiplantae; phylum Streptophyta; class Magnoliopsida; order Asparagales; family Asparagaceae; genus Scilla; species Scilla litardierei. The sequence goes on along the minus strand of CM061139.1, from coordinate 112,308,278 downwards.
GCTTCTACCCAAATCATATTCAAACACCTAGTCAAATCTCTATTCATTCCTTTAATTGTGGGATTTGATCTCATCTATTTGGATCTCTTTCTCCTCCTATATAAAGACCATCTCAAAGAGGGGATGGGGTGCGGCAAGAACATCAAAGGGGAACAAAAAATTTTCATCCAAAACCTAATATATCACGCACAAGCCTACAAAATTCCCAAGGCCAAAGCTTCATTAATCCCATCCTTAGGCCAAAGCTTCATTAATCACATCCTTAAGCCAAAGCTTATTGACGCAAAACCCTACGAATATAATCAAGACGCAATCTTCACATCTCCAAGGCAAGAACTGTGTTGTGGGGTCTTGTTGCCGTCGAAACCCTTCTCGCTGTCATCGCCCAAGCCATCAAGAATCCCCATGCTCACCGGTCGCTGTCAACATCTCGTGCAAGGGAGCTGCACCAACGACGATCGTCTTCAAGCCCATATCACCATCAAAAGCGTTAGGGAGCCATCAGAGATCACGAAGCCCATGCACGTGCGAGTCGAAAGTGCTGAGAAGCCAACGGAGATCCCGCACGACAAAGTACATCGGTGTTGGTCGCTGCCATCGGAGAAGGAGCGCCGTCGAGTTCTTCGCTACCGTGGCTCTCGACTCGACACCACCTTCAAGGTGCTGCCATCCACATTATCTACCCGCCATCAGAGACGCCGCTAAAGTTGCCGAAGCACACCGGAGCTCGAGTCCCTAGCATCAAAGTCGAAGTCGAAGAAGACCTGAGCCCTCGCTGCCGTGAATACATCGTGCTTTCATCCTCGTAGCTGCAACCTCGTCATGAAGAAGCTCCATTAGCAACAGCACCATTGCAGTTGCCATAAGGAGACATCGCAACCAAGCTGCAACGTCAAACTCCTTCACCCTGCAACGTAGGCACCCCACTGCCTTGAGTCATGTCTTGTCGTCAATTAAGCGGGTGCCAAAGCTTCCTCTCGCCACACACCGAAGCACACACACACATTCAAGATGCCACCAATGAGAGGAGTTTTCGGAGACTGTCCGTCGTTGCCCCGTACTGCCGTGAAGAATCCACCGCCGATCATTATCATCGGAGAAGCACCACGTTGCCGGAGAACGTCTATATCCCATCGTCATGCCAAGGAGACGCCTCTGCATGGAGCCCTCGCCATTGACGACAAAGTCCGTACGACGAAGCTGAATGGCGAAGTCGAAGTCCCCGAAGCAACTGCATGCCCTAAGTCGAGTCGAAGACGTTGCGAACGGCGAGATCACGTGAGTGTGCTGTGCATGAAAACGATATGAAAAAGAGCATGTGACGTGGATTTGATTTTAAAGGGATTACTATACACACAGACCACCAATTAATAGATTTGAACTGAGATTACTTAACGTACAGACCAAAGGGCTATTTGAGCCTGATTGAGATCCAGGAGTCGGATCGAGACATCGTTTGCGTCAGATTGGAGCTGACGACGTGCTGATTGACAGAGACGACTACACGGACACGAACTGAGCATTTCTAAACCTTTTACTCTTTATATTCGTGTCTTAGTGTAACGTTCTCTGTAGGGAAAAATTTTACCATATTTTGTGACTATTTTGGACTTGTCTGGTTGGGCTAGATAAGAGGGTCTTTACGTGTTGTTGCAGTCAAGATACGCATTTACTAGGTTGATAGGGGTCTGCACTTTGTTGAGTGTGGTACAGTCTAAGTGGGGAGTTGAAGCTAGGACTCCATTGTAGGTGTACAGAGGGAACATATTAATGCTTGGGGCTGGACATAGGTCGTTGATGCGACCGAACCTGCGTAAATCTGTGCGTACTATGTGATTGTCCTCTATTTACTCTGGTTATGCTTTTAACTGCGTGTGATTTCTGTGGGTTGCGCGAGAATTTTTTATTAGCATATTCACCCACCTCTAGGCTAGAATCCAGATCCAATAATGCCCAAGACCGATGACCATTCCCATGGAGGCGGAGGCCACCCCTGATGAAGAAGAATTTTTATAGGACCCATGTGGTTTTAAAGTTGTATTTTCTTTTTTCAATTATGTAAAAATGGACTGTATAATTTGGACTTTGGACATTATTTTTATGGTGACTGGCAGATCCACACAATTAGTTTATTCATTTTAAATTGACTCTGCATGATATAATTTTCAGTATTATTAATTCACACAAATTGTGCTTTTATAGATAAATGGCTAAAATCACAAGTGTTGATTTTGAAATTCTGGAAGCAACTGGAAAGAACTACCTCAGCTGACAATTGGATGTTAAATTCCATTTGGGCACCCAATCGCTCGGTGCCACATTAACAAAAGAAAATAAGACGACTGATATAGATAAATCAAAAATAATAATCTATATTTGTCGTCACGTGGACAAGACCCTAAAGGCTAAATACCTTACAGCCGAAGATCCACTTGAGCCGTGGACTACCCTTGAGGATAGATATAAATATAAAAAAGATGTTAGACTCCCAAGGGCCCGTTATGAGTGCGAGAACCTGAGACTGCTGGACTTTAAGTCTATAGTTGAGTACAACTCAGCTCTGTTCAGCATCACCTCACGCTTGGCGTTGTGTGGTGAAACTGTCTCAAAGGAACGCATGCTAGAAAAGACTTACACGTCTTTTCATGAAAAATATGAAATTTTAATACAGCAATACCGTGAACGAAAGTTTACTAAGTATTCAAAGCTGCTTGCATGCTTATTAATGGCTAAACAAAATGGAGAGCTTCTACTCGCCACTCATAACATGCATTCTCCTGGTACGGTCCCTCTCTCTGAAGCTTATAATACATCTTCCAAATAGAAGAATAAAAGAAAAGGGAAAATTCAGAATGGATGACCAAATAAGAAGCAAGCCAGATGACAAAAACCACCAGAGCAACAAAAATGCATGAAAGAGGAAGTTCACATGGCGAAAAATAAAAATAAAAATAAAAATAAAAATCAAGCACCCCACCAAAGAAAGATTGGGAAGACCAGTGACATTGTTGTGCCATTACGGTTTAAAGTGTGCAGAACTCCACGACACCTACAAGATTTGTACCAAGAGAGTTTGAAGAAGAAAGCTGAGTCAAATTAGGTGACCAACTACTCCCAATCTACAATGCACTTTACTGCACTTTACTGTTGTAAATTTCGAGAAAGATGGCTTGTTCGATTAAATGCCTTTATCTTAGTAGAATAAAAATTGTCATAGAGATATTTTATATTTACATAACTATGTATGGTTTTATTTCCATTAAATTAGATTAGTTATGTTTTTGCATACACTTGTATACCCTTATGTTACGACCTCAATATCGGCCCAGTCGATCTAGGCCCACATGTTCAAAGCCCAAGTCATGGCCCTTCGAATCTCCACAATGAAACCTAGCTTGCCAAGTACCTGAGAAGCTCGTCCAAGCAGAGCGGCAAGTTCGGCATCCAAATCAAAGAAGCAGATCACACATGTTCTATGCCTGCTCGCCCCAGAGTTGCTCGCTTAGAAGCAGCTCGCCTACCTCACCGCCCCAAAGCAGTCCACCCAAGGAAGGAGGCGACCCGCCACTAACATCACCGTCAGTTTTACTTCAAGACAAAGTCTGACAAAAGCGCACCTGGCTGCTTCGTCACCTGACCGCCTGCCAAAAGCGTCCCTAGCCGTTTCGCCGCCAGACAGCCTTTCAAAATCACACCTGACATTTACGGCTCTGACGGCCTAACAAAAGCACGCTTGACACGTTCGGCCCTGACGCCAACGGTCGAATCCCTGACACTGCCAGCTCAGCAAAAGCAACCGACTCCAGCAGCCTATAAATACCACCTCTCCTCCAACGAGAGAGGGGCTGGCTAATCTGTAAGAAATCCTAACACATCTACTTATATTCAAGGTCAAATATCCTCCACATATTCGCGCCTTCCACACTAGTTCGCCATGCAAGCGTCGATCTGCCCCTAAGATCACCCTGTGTGTCCGACATTCTCTCAATAGTCACCAGCCGACATAAGCATCGAAGGCACTGCAGGCTGACAGTCGGGCCATCCTTTCTGACGAGTTGCTCTTCTTGCAGGAAGTTCACCCCAGCTATCAGCAAGCGAGTGACCTTCACCAGCCGACGAGTGACCTTCACCAACTAGTGGGCGACCCACTCTGATTGACGGGCGACCTTGAGATCCTCATCTTCCAATCGCCCTCAGATCGTGATTAGCATCGTCTTCCACCCAAAACTTGTAACCATCGTGCCCTTGGTTCCACACTTCAATACAAATTCTTTGTAAGTGGATTCTACCCCCACAATAATTGGCACCGTCTGTGGGAACCTAGGGTCACACCCATGTCTAATTCCATACCTTTCAATCCCAGTCCTAACAATGGCAAACAACCCATGGAGGACAAGTCTCATCCTCTCGGAGGCACTTTCCTTGCAGATGTACCCCTTGAGGGGACGACAGAGGCTATTCATGCCTTGGCCTGTGCTATTCACCAAGGCTTTGAAGCCTTTACAAAGATGATAAATGATTGGAGCGTAGGTGGGGCCGGGACATCCACCGTCCCCCTACACCCCCCGAATGTGAGGCGCAGCCTTCATCCCCATATCGAAGAAGAAGCAGCCACCTGGCAGAGGGGGCTCAACGAAGAGATAGCGGCCCGGCAAAGATATCTCGACGCAGAGATGGAGGCCGCTCGTCAGGTGCCTCGAAGAAGAAGCTGATGTCTAACCGAGGTGGCTTGATGAAGAGGCAGAGGCCGCTGCTGAACAAATACGGGTGGATGAGGAAATCACACGTTGATAGCTGTGATTCATCATCTCCGCACGAGAAAGGCTCCGGGAGGAGAGCCATAGGATCCCAGAGGCATCAACCTTGAACTGATGGCACGCTCGTAGCCCGTCGCCGGTGGATATCTCTTCGATCAGAGGGAGCATCCGCAGGTCGGCCTGCCAATCTCCTAGGCGTGATGATCGTTTGACGATGAAGCTGCGATCAAAGCAGGAATCCCCTGAGGCAGGGGAGGGATGCTGCTGAGTGCCAAGGTGGCTCATCCAGTGACTCTAGTGATGGGCGAGGCAGTCGAGGCGACCGGCTCGACCCCAAAAGATCACCTGCACGCTTACTCAGGTCGCCAGCGTGACCAACCTACCCAGAAGTGGCTAACCCCCTGGCCAGATGAGTGACCACGGCCCCGATACCTTGTAGATCCAAGCTTCCTCAGCTTGAACTGTATGATGGTGCAGGTGGTCCCCTCGAACATGTGCAGCGGTATAGAGGGGCAATGGAGATTTAAGACACGGATGATCCACCAATATGCCGAGGCTTCCAAATGACTCTGGAGAAGTCGGCACCAGAGTGGTACAACGGCCTGCCCGCCCGCTCCATCTAAGTCTTCGACGACCTATCCCACAAGTTCTGCCAACAGTTCAGGACGGGATAGAGAAGGAAGAAACCAGCGGACTATCTATTTTTGATAGTCTAGAAAGAAGGGGAAACGCTCCGAAAGTTTTTGCATTGTTTCCGGGAGGAAAGGCTTGGCGTGGCGTGCGACGAAGATGAGCTCGCCATGACGGCCTTCAAGAAAGGGCTGACCAACCGGAGCCTGCACAAGTCGCTCCTCCAAGATCTGCCCATTGATGTGGATGCACTCTTTGCCCGGACGGAGAGGTTCATGCTACGCGAGGATGTTCTGGGAGTGAAGAAGGTGGGTACCCCAGTTGGGACATCCCGCAACGAGCGACGGCCTGATGTTCGATCAAGGCAGGATGACCTCCCTAGATGGCGCGACCAACTTGGCAACCAGAGGCGCGACCAATGAGACCATCGACCCAAGATCTCCCCGAAGATCGCCCCAGACCAGCGTGAGGATTTGCCATACCTAGAGAGCCCCCGTTGGCGGTCAACAGGCCCGAAGGACGTCAGTAGACCCAGTACAAGCAGATCAAAGCCTACATGATTGAAGTATTGGCCGCGGCGACGAGAACCAGACTTCTCTGAGACCTGCCTTAGGAGAGGAGGACGATCCCATCCACGAGGAATCAACAGAAATACTGTTGATATCACCATGATCACGGACATGATACCGACGAGTGTTTTACTCTGAAGTGGGATATCGAACGACTGATTCAGGAGGGCCATCTCCAAGGGTTCGTCGAGGGGAGGAGACAGGTTTGTGATGAAAGAGCGTCCCTGGGAGCACATCGGCCGAACCAGCCCCAGAACGCCGAGCAAGACGTGCCTTGCCAGCCTAGAGCGGTCATGCACATAGATGTGATATGCGGTGGGCCATCCTCGGGCGACGTGTTGGCCTCGGCCAGAAAGGCATACGCTCGGCTGGTGACGACGACGGACGTGGTCAACGAAGAAAAGCAGAGGAGAGTAGCTCTACCACATGATGACGCCATCATCATCGAAACCCAAATTGGAACGACCATAGTCAGCCGCATCTTGATCAACATCGGGAGCTCATGCGACATTCTTTTTACGATCGAGAAGATGGGGCTGAAGCAAGCAGATCCGAGGCCGTGCACGGGTCCGATTATCGACTTCACCGGCTACTCGGTTCCCATCGTCGGAGTTATCACCCTGCCAATGTCTCTTGGGGAGGAGCTGATAATCGTCACTTGGATGACGCAATTCGTTGTCGTCAACATCCCGTCGGCGTATAACGGCATCATAGGGCGGCCATACATGACCACCATCGAAGCTCTCCCCTCACTCCTGCATCAAATGATCAAGTTCCAGACTCCGCAGGGGGTTGGACAAGCGCGAGTGAGCCAGAGACTGTCCCGAAGCTGCTACGTCGGCTCTACCAAACACAAAGAGCCCGAGCAATCCCAGCTGGTCGAACTCATCGATAATCAGGAGGACTTCGATGACCAACCATGGAAGGCAGTAAGCTAGCCCACTGTAACGACCTGTATTTTTCAATGCATTTTATTACATATTTTCATTTTTAAAAAGTATTTTATAGTGGTTGATCAGAAGTTTTATATCAAAAAAGGTTACAAAATTTATTATAAAAATATTTTGAAGCATTAAACTAGTTATGGTATATTTCAGTAAGTTCGGATTTCATCAAATGTCTCTAAACAATTTTATAATTCATTTTCAATTTTTGATGTTTTAGCCGAATGAATTAATTTTCTTTATAAACATCATCAAAATATTTTCAAACTTCTATAGTATCATTCTATGATCATTTAGGGCTTCCAATATTAATCTCGTAATTTTCCAATATCAAATCGACCTAGAACCCGCAAACCAGCATCCTAAACGTTTTGGCCTAAAACTAGTATCTCCGTAGCTCAAACTACGAAATGGATCTCGTATTCATGATCCTCGCGACAATACGAACCAGTGGCTATGTTTTCATAATTTTTCAGACACGTTTAGTCTCAGTGGCAAAATCGTAATTTCATAATTACATTCGTTAATTACCTTCGCTAATTACCATTTTAATTATTACCTAACCCTAATTAACCTACCCCATTTGCAGCCTACACCAAAACATGGAAACACGTTTTAGTTTCCCCTCGTCAGGTACATCCGCCTAACCCATTAGTCAAACCAGCCATCAACCCCTCATTAATGAGTCATTAACTCACTTAAGTATAATAATATTATCATTATATTATAAATCCCTCCACCATCCCAGGCTTCCAACACTCATCCCCAACCCACGGCAAGCACCTGAACCCAAACTCACCCTGCTCTCTTCATTCTCAAACTTAACCCACATAGTATCTCTCTTCCTCTCTCTCCCCCACCCCGTGTTTCTCTCTCCCCCGTTCTCTTCTCCGTTCGAAATCACCCTTAGCCCGCTCGAAGAACCCCCGAAGCCCCCTCTCGTTCTCCCTCAGCCCAAGCCCCGACCGTCGACCGCTGCCCCGGCACACTCGACGCCGGCCGTTCCGCCATCTACACCCTTGCCTCCCCCCTCCACCGTCAACAACACGACCCCCAAAGCTCCCCTCGACCATCGACTCCCCTCACCAAGCTTCGTCGCTACCACCCATCGGGAGAAGCCACCCACGTCCACCTCTGCCACCGCTCGAGAGCACCATCACCGCCACAACACCCCCCAACAAATGAACCCCGCCTCCCTCCCCGTGCACTCTCTCAGCCCACTCCCTCTCCCCTCGCCTTCATCCCTCCGAGAGCTCGCTGTTACCACCTTCCTCCGACGAAATGGCCGCACTCTGCCGCCGTGCCCAGGCATATCTGCCACCATAGCACCACACGAAGACGCCGCAGCCGCTACCTCTGAGTGTCGCCACTGCTCCGCTCTTCGACTTCGTCACCGCTGCTGCCCCCAAGGCTCTCTTCGAGCTCCGCCTTGATCTCTGTGCTCCGACGATCAACCCACGATGACGCAACCACTCCCGGCGGCCCCCACCATTGACACCTCCTCTCCCCCTCGTCTTTGAGTACGCCTCCTCTCTCAGTTCCCTTGCCACCATACCCGAAGCCCGCTCCGGCCCCTCAACCACCGCCCTCCGAGAGCACGACCCCAACCTCCGCTGTGACCACTCCCTCCGCTTACGTCATCGTCGCTCCGAGCAGTTCTGACGAGCCAACGCCGCCGCCCCTCGCCTCCTCCGCCACCGCGCCGCCCGAACCCGTCGCCCCACCACTGCCCCACCAACGACACCCCCATGCACAGTCGACGTGAAGGGTGAGAAAACGTGATTTTAATACGTATGTTCAAAACATATTTCGTATAAATACGTGTATTTACGTATTTTGGTAATTAAATAATATAGGTTTAATGGTTTAAAATTGATAATTAATAATATAATGGTCGAAAAAAATACAAGACCAGCTCCAAAAAATCAGAAATGATGTTCTGGATCCAATGGCACTAGTTTCATCTCAATCAGACGATTAGTTTTTCTCAATAAATTTTAAGCCTAAAACTTAAATACGTTATTTTCACTTAAAATCCGTAACTTGTTATTTTCACATAAACTGATACGTGAAAAAATATATGTTGTAGCCCTTTTCGAGACGGTCATTTTGACAGCTCACTTGAAACTTTCTGATGCAGATTGCACCCAGAAGAAATGTTTGAATAAATACGATACCTAATTAAAATTAGTTTTTAAATTGATTTTAAGCTTTTAAAAATTATCAAAAATACTAGAAACTTCTGAAAAATATTTCCTACTTCAATAAAATTATTTTCCTCATATCTAGCCTATATAAAAATTTAGAACGCTTTTCGACAATGTTTCAATCGATTATAAAAATCAAACGATCAAGTTAAATAGATAGAAAATAGTGTGTCCATCAACAAATTATTTCTTGTGTTTGCAGGTACCAATTAGCGTGAACCAACTCCCTTGTGAGCTCTAGCTCCAACCTCGTCTTACTACGATGATCTCAATAGTGTAAGTTACAATGAATTCTAACTTTAGATATTTAGATAGTGTACGTAATGGAAGATAGTGTATGTAATGGAAATATTGCATGCTCGAAGCATGGATCGGTATCATAGTTATTGGACTTCAAAACATTGCTCAAGACTGACATTCTCTATTCAGGCTTCTGCCTTGACTTTTCAACAAGCGAAGCTCTTTGGAATGTCGTTAATGTATTTGAATACATTTACCTTTGGAACAATGGATTGACATACCGTACTGCAACATAATGATTGAATGATATACAGTGTTGACATCATACTGTTGGAACAGCCTATTGAAATTGAATGATTGAAAGTAGTTGGCATCGCACTGGGTTTTTGGGGTAAGTGTGGGAGCGGCCGCGAGCCATCTACACATTGCACTATACCGTACCGATCGTCTAAATGAAATGTACCGCCTAAAGTGATTTGAGATCCGTCCGGGTGAGCGCACCCGTGGTAGGAGATGTGCTCAATGGTTGCACACTGTACTTTTCTATATAAGTCACGTAGTTTCTAGCTTTACTATTGCTTACTTGTCCTTTTTATTGTTACTACTTCTACCTGGTTATCATACAATTTTCATTACATTGCATGATGGTTAAAATATTGCTGCTACCATGTTACATATGCCATGCCACAGTTGTTGCTCTTGTACGTTACTTTTTGCACTTGCACAGTCACCTCTACTTTATGCATTACATGCGCTTTACCTACCACACTTGAGTAGCCACCAGTACTTTACTTACCACTCTTGCATGCATGTCCGCTCTTACCTTACTTTCTGCACCTGCATGATCATCCTTAATTGTTTACTATAGCCTATTCCATACTTGTGCACTCCTCTATTTCTGTTGCTAGAATTGTTGTGACTTACCTACGGTTCCATCTCCGTGGCACCGCAGACGCCGTACAGGTTGACTTAGGCACTTCTGAGTTCGTAGAGCCATAGCTCGATCCTGAGACTGCTGACTTTTAGATTTGGAGTGTACGTGTGATGTACTTTCATTGTATTTCCTTTCTGTACTTTACTTTCATGTATTTGGTGAGAGAGTACTGTTGGTGTTGTATTTTAAATTTGGATTGTAATACGCTGGTTTGAGTATTATTGTACGTCTCTGCATCGTGGCTATATTGGTTTCACTGGTAATCTGCAGACCTGCAAATAAATCAAATAAGTAACGGGCCCCTGAGAGCGGGTCGTTACACCCTCCACAGGGATGATGAGCATTTACTTAGATGTTGTCAACAGCTTTGTAAATATAACTATCATTTTCTATGCATACTCTTAAATATTTTCGTCTCCATTTGGTAATTTCAGCTCTCCTCAAATATTCTCAAACTCCGGGGCAAGCTTACGAGCTTTGTCCTCGATATGCGTCAGGTGGGTAAAGGACCTAGCTACGACTCGTACCCTCCCCTCCCTCAACTCCGGGGCAAGCTTACGAGCTTCGCCCTCAGTAGGCACCGGGTGGGTTAAGGACCGAGCTACGGCTCGCACCCACCCTTCTCTCAACTCCGGGGCAAGCTTACGAGCTTTGCCCTTGATAGGCGTCGGGTGGGTTAAGGACTGAGCTACGACTCGCATCCTGCCCTCCCTCAACTCCAGGGCAAGCTTACGAGCTTCGCCCTCGATAGGCGCCGGGTGGGTTAAGTACCGAGCTACGGCTCGTACCCTCCCCTCCCTCAACTCCAGGACAAGCTTACGAGCTTCGCCCTCGATAGTCGTCGGGTGGGTTAAGGACCGAGCTATGGCTCGCACCCTCCCCTTCCTCAACTTCGAGGCAAGCTTACAACCTTCGCCCTCGATAAGCACCGGGTGGGATAATGATCGAGCTACGGCTCGCACCATCTCTCCCTAAACTCTAGGACAAGCTTACAAGCTTTGCCCTCGATAGGCGCCGGGTGGGTTAAGGACCGAGCTATGGCTCGCACCCTCCCCTCCCTCAGCTCCAGGGCAAGCTTACGATCTTCGCCCTCGATAGGTGCCAGGTGGGTTAAGGACCGAGCTACGGCTTGCACCCTCCCCTCCCTCAACTCTGGGGCAAGCTTACGAGCTTCGCCCTCGATAGGCGCCGAGTGGGTTAAGGACCGAGCTACGGCTCGCACCGTCCCCTCCCTCAACTCTGGGGTAAGCTTACGAGCTTTGCCCTCGATAGGCACCGGGTGGGTTAAGGACCGAGCTACGGCTTGCACCCTCCCCTCCCTCAACTCCGGGGCAAGCTTACGAGCTTCGCCCTCGATAGGCACCGGGTGGGTTAAGGACCGAGCTACGGCTCGCACCCTCCCCTCCCTCAACTCCGAGGCAAGCTTACGAGCTTTGACCTCGATAGGTGCTGGGTGGGTTAAGGACCGAGCCACGGCTCGCACCCTCCCTTCCATCAACTCCGGGGCAAGCCTATGAGCTCTGCCCTCGATAGGCACCGGGTGGGTTAAGGAACAAGCCACGGCTCGCACCCTCCCCTCCCTCAACTCCGGGGCAAGCTTACGAGCTTCGACCTTGATAGGTCGTCCAACTCAATCACATTCAGACTCCACAACATTCTGCTTCTCCTGGGCCTTAGCCACTTTCAAGTAGAAAGTTGGGGACATACACATGATGTGTCCATATTTTCCATATTTTTATAGCATCATTTCATTGCATTTCATATCATATTCGCATCCAAAACCCTGATTTTTGTATACGACTACACTTCAATGCCATATTCGAGTTTCGTATAGATTTGTGAATTGCAGGGATTTTGGAGCGATTTGGAGCCGATCTGGGATGCAGACACATCCAGCATGTCCAGGACGTCATAGGTAAGGCTCCGCAAGAGTTTGTCGAGGTTTGGAAGCAGGTAGGATGAGATGATGAGGATCGAGATATAGAAAGGGAGCAAGTGCCTAAGGCCCTAGTCATTTTCCCAGGCGACTCGACCCGAGTAGCACCTGCTGCTCGGTCGAGATGACAGGTAGATTCAGCCAGGATGATGTGCACTATTGAGTATTGGTGTTTCATACCAATCTTATTTTGATGATGATCACAACATTATGTTGTTGCTAATGAATCTCATGTTTTAGTCTCTCAGTTTATTTCAAGGATATCTTTCTTGGAGACTAATCACTTGGTGTAAGGATGGACATCATGTGAAGAAGGGACAAAGTTTGGACTCAAGGAGTGCCAAATCTTGGAGATGATGGAGAGCAATCAATGCGTCAAGATTGAAGACTTAGACTCTTAAGAAAGAATTGTAATCCATGTAATTTACTTTATTGCTTTCTCTCTCTCTTTTGAGTCTAGGGTTGATGTAATGCATTGTTAGATGGTTTGCTCATTCATGCACATGCATTTAACCATCTTAGTGAACCTTAGGATTATCATAGAATCCAACCCAATAGGTTCACTCTTTCCGTCAGACGCCTGTTGAGGGAAACACAGCCGACTGGGTGATTTCCAGTCGCCTGTAGATTCTTCTACAGTCGCCTGATTTGCACAGCTCAAGTCAACATTTCAATTGACTCAAACTTGAGCTTTACGCACAGTCGCCTGACGATCAGTTTTTAGTCATCTGTATATTTACAGTCACCTGGAAATTGGCCAATAGTCGCCTGTCTAGCGTAAGTGCAATCTCTGCATCTCTATGTCTTCTCTCCATTCCTTACAGTAGTCGACTAATGAAGAATGTACAGTCGCCTGACTATTTGACAGTCGACTGTAGTATTAACATCAGTCGCCTGTGTGAAGAATTGGAGAAAGAGTACCGCTCTCTGTTTCGATCCATCCCCTGCAGCAGTCGTCTGATGAAGGATTAGCAGGCGCCTGTCATGTTTGTCAGTCGACTGTATTGACTTCGTCAGTCGACTGTCATGGCTCAGATTATAGCCGTTGGATATTTTTAGCCGTTGATCAGTCGACTGTCTTTGATCATCAGTCGACTGTTCCTGTCGTTTTCACCCAGTTTCTAGTCGTTGCGGATTTGATTATTTGGCTGTTTCTTTGGGTTTTTGGGCTTGATATTGTAGGAAGATATGTGCCCATAAGGCAATTTATCTTGATTATACGTCTTGTTCATACCGTATATGGTACGTATTATTCTAAGTGTAAAGGATTTGTATTAATATACTTAGATAATATCCATAGACTTATAGTTAGGTCCTTACATATCTAGATGAGATCTCGATTATGAGTAAGTAAGTGACCGAATAGAAACGTAAGTCTTAAACGGTTCGTGATCATAGATGTGTCGAGAACTGGATATCGACACATCGGATAGATCACTGTGTCTTCGTCTTGCCTTCGGGTAATGATGATCTTATAGTCATTCGACTTAGCGAAGTCAGAGACGAGACACAGGTGCTCATTGGAGAATGAGTTCACTGAACGACCAAGTTAGAGTTATTAAATGGTTAACTTTAATGATCTGTCTTTAATAACTCTAGGGTGATGATAGGTTAGTTGATCCTTAAGACCTGAAGTCATCTGTACCAACCTGTGAGCGGACGGTGTAGCTTAGACCCATGATCTAGCTTCGAGGACCAGTCCTGATGAAAGATCTTAGGTTGGGTTGCACCTGAAGCTCTCAAGGTGAGTAAGTGACTAAGATGGGATTCGTCACTTCCATTAAAGGGAAGTTAGTGTTATAGGCTCAGTACGGTCTTTATGTTAATCCTCGGCCGGGGTACGTTGCAAGTTGTACAACGTGTATACAATAAAGACCGCCGTATACTGACCAATGTTGTCTAATAGGGTTGACAGAAAACCATACCCTAGGCCAACATCAAACACAGTCTTGACGAAGGGATTTTAGCTAACGGAATTCATCTCTGACACAGCCAATGCAAACCCTGTGACACTTTTGTCAAAGGGTCGATCACGTTATGATGACTCTGAAACAGGGACGACAGCTACTGCTCGTAGTGACCGTCGTCTAGGGGTTTCGAGCCCCAACCTGTAGTAAGGTCAGGCTGTAGGGTCTCACACCGAGTAGTGCTCGTCTCTTAGTAATAGGAATATAGAATAGAGAGAAATGTCATTTGATGATACTCACAAGTTAAGTTGTGAAAGTTAGTCGCATTAGCAATAGGGACACAACGTTGCATTAGATGCTAACTTTGACTAAACGTGTTGTAAATTAGTTACAACGAATTTAGTAGGAACAAACTTGTTGGAAAAGGTAACCTGGATGATGGGATCGTCCCGGTCTAAACACAGGTTCAAACCGCGTCCAAATCGGAGCTCAAACAAGCCCAGAAACGCAGAAAGAGTCCAAGGGGAAGTGGGTTAGACCCACTGGGCCAAAAGGCCCATGTGCAAAGACAAACGGGCGTGACCCGCTGCAGCAGCGGGCATGGACCGCTGTGTGCAGCGGGCGGGCACCCGCTGCACAGCGGGCGTGGCCCGCTGCACAGCGGGCCAGCGCCCGTTGATGCAGCGGGCACGGCCCGCTGCACGCAGCGGGCCAGCGCCCGCTGCAGCAGCGGGCGCCCGCCCGCTGCAGCAGCGGGCGGGCGGCCCGCCCTTGCCCCCCTTGGGCGGGCGCGCCCGCTAAGTCTAGCGGGCGCGCCCGCAACTTAAGTCAATTAGGGTTTTTTGAAACCCCTAATGACGGCTACGAATTTTGTGAGAATTGCTAAACTTTGAGCAATTGTTTGAGGGGTCAAACGAAGTCGAAATTCGTCACCGTCAGTTCCTACGCGATCACCATTCCAAGCTTTTCTGATTGATAGCTTGTTTGGTGTCTGAAGTTTAGTATGTGAGGAGAATTAATTAGTTAAAGTTTGACTTGGTGAAAGGCTAACTTTAAAAGTGAAATTAAGCCAAATGACTTAATTAATTTTTTCTCTTCATGTGGATTGTCCCACATTGCCCGCAACGAGAGGGTGAGTGCTCACTCCCTATATAAATAGGGGTGCACTCTCCTCGTTGAAAAACACACCAGTCAACGATCGAGTAGCTCCAGAATTTTAGAGCAGGCTCGATCGGCGACTAAATCTCTCTCTCTAATTTTCCTATTCTCCGGAGTAGTCCTAGCACGACTACAAAGGGGGTTTGGATCTGATCCGGACGTCTAAGACGCGGGTTCTTCTCAAGTGAAACTTTCTACCGCGTGTGATCGGCTCGGAGGCGAAAGCGGCTCGGGCGGATCGGTGCGAGGGTGCGAGGCGGCTCAGGGAGATCGGGTCAACGCGGCTCGGCTACGAGGAGCTTCTCAAGACGGTGCGGTACATCTTGCCTGCTCCAGGGCCAAGATTCCGGGTATGTGGTTAAGCGTTTTTTAGCGTAATTTTTAATTAGTCGCTTTAGTGTAGATCCTTCTTGGGGTGGTCAGACCCACTCCAAGTCGGCATAGATCGGGCTAGGTTCTGGCTCCCTAGAGCCTAGCTAAATAGTTTAGCTAGTGTAGAAATTTTGATTTCTGGTTTTTCCGCTGCGCTTTGCGCCTCCGTGGTCCGTCCGACTTAGGACGGATACGGATCCGAGCTCTGGGGGTCCGACAGAACCCCAACAGTGGTATCAGAGCCACGGTTATGCTATAGATCTACTATAGCGACTTTTTAAATAGTTAAAAATGCTTAGCCTGCATGTTCAAAATTTTTTTTTGGTTTGAAAATAATTTTGTGTTTCAAATATTAATTTTGCAACACGGAAAATTTTAATTTTGGGACAATTATTTTTATGCGATAAATCTAAAAGTAGTCTACTATGTTTTTAAATACCTTGTAAATTTTTATGAGACATTAAAAATTTTTAAAGGGTGTTTAAAGTTTATGTAAACTTTAGAAAATTTTATTTTTTGGAAAATTAAGAATTTTTCTTTAGTTACATAAAGTTAGAAATCTTTAAACTTTATTTGAAAGCTTCTAAAAAGGATTTCTAAAAGATTTTAAAAGAGTTTTAAAATTGTTTAAATATGTTAATAATAGAAATAATTTTATTTCATGAGATGTAATATAAAATTAATTTCTTTTACTACATAGATGTTTCTAAAATTTTTATGTGATATTTTAATTTTAGAAATGAGGTCGAAATTTTTTTTAAGGCCTAGGTTTAAAATTATTAGATAATTTTGTACGACTTAGTTTTATGCGATAAAATTTTTTAATGAAGGCTTTAAAATTTTAATCTTTAATTTTAAGTGTTAAAATTTAGATTTGCATGTTTGTATTATATAGATAATTTTTAAACTTGCAAATACCTTTTATATGTCACTAAAAATGAAACTTTCTTTTATGCGGATAAAGTTAGTTTTCATTTCATGTTGTATAATGTATACACAAACCTTGTTAGGTTAGCCATTAAAACATGATAGTGACATGTTATGTTTAATAAAACAAAACAACATTGAACCTAATACCTGATTAGGGTAGTCCCCTTGTTTGTAAATCATCTCATTAAATCGTTTAATTAATGATTTTCATAAAAGACAAAATGTTGAATTGTTTTATAAATCCTAATTAGATTGGGGTAGTAAGTTGAACGTAGAACCTTATAGTTGATAAGGACTTAATAAAAGATGTTCAACCAATCTGAAAAATTTTGAATTTTTAGGATCCACTAGTTGATAAGGATTAACTAGTTCTTTTAATTAAAAGCCATTTAGTTGTTTGGAAAACATAAGATTGATGACAACTCCTTCAATGGATCATGATGTCGGTCAATGTGCTTGGCTAAAGTTTTTGGACCAACCTAGCTAGATTGGGTAACAAGTGGTCCTGGCTTAGTCAATTCCCTGGCCGCGTCCGCTGGACCGCAAGGAGTCGATTCATGACTATGTAAGTCCATCGACTATACCTAAGTCAATACGATAATAATCTTGTTCAAGATAAATCGTAGCCCTCCTTGTTTTAGGAGTTGGCAACTGTAAGAAACATGTTCTGGTTGTTGAGCTACACTCAAGCCGTGACATGTCAATCTTATAGAAACTGATTTCTTGATTGACATCTTAACCTGACTGAAACTGTTGTCTCATCCCTCGAGCCTCGGCGTAAGTCTAACCAAGAATGTAGTCTAAGACCTGACCCAAACCGGCGCGTCGTGCATACACCGAGCAAAGGGGCAAGTCAGGCTAAGACACGAAAACAAGGGTCCGACTAGGCTAGCCATTGTGATCCAGTTGAGCACACTCATGATCACAAATGACTAGGGGTAAAAATCGATAGGGAATCATAGTAAATATGATTGACGACGAGTTCGTCTACCGACTGCAGAGTCGGACAACTTGTTGAGATACACTCAAGGTTGTCAGACTCAGGGTAGTCGGATCCCTCTCTCACAAATATTATTTTATAATAAATTGTTTATTATTATGGCTTTAAATAAATTTAGTGGGAGAATATAGTTTTATTAAAACCATTAAAACTATACTACGAACATTTACTAACTATAGTATCTATAAAATACAGAATGGATTTGGGACTTAGATACATGGTTGAGAAGAACGTGCTGGATGGAACGAACTACAAAGACTGGCTTAGGAACATCAAGTTGGTCCTTTCCCTAGCCGGAATAGGATACGTACTGTTCGAAGACGCTCCAGATAAGCCCGATGAAGATTCGACCCACGAGGAAAAGGAAGCCTACAAATTGTACCAGAGGGATGCAGAGAAGGCCAGGTGCCTTACTCTGGCTTCGATGACCAACGAGTTGCAGAGGAAGCATGAACATATGGATGTTCAAAGCATGCTCCTCAACGCACAAGAGTTGTATGGCAAGCGATCAAGAGCTGCCAAGTTCGAGGCCACTAGCAACCTCTGGGGCACCAAGATGGGGACGGAACCCATACAAGATCATGTTATCAAGATGATCGGGTACGTGGAGGACGCCGCCCAGTTAGGATTTGTCCTGGACAATGAGATGTCCACGGACATTATCCTAAAGTCTTTGACTCCCGATTTCAAGCCTTTCATAACTGGCTTTATAATGAACAGCCTTGAGACGGATCTTCCGGGTCTCTTCAATATGCTCCGGCAGTTTGAGGAGATTCATAAGAAGCCGGCTGCACTGGTTGTTGGCTCTGCTACTTCCGACCAGCCGAAAGGCAAAGGAAAGAAGAGGCAGGTCCCACAACCTGCGAAGGCTAAGAATGGGAAGAAGAAGAACAAAGGGGCCCCGTCGAAATCTGAGTGCTTCCATTGCCACAAGATTGGCCACTGGAAGAGGAACTGCAAGATCTATCTTGCAGAGAAGAAGAAGGGGCATACGGATGCCTCTACCTCTGGTACAAATTAAAATTCAATTAAATGCAATTATTTCCATTCATATAGTATGAGATACTTATAGACATCTGTGTACTGTATACAGGTGGCTGATAAGAACTGGAGATTGGAGAAGTACGGAGATCGGTCGACAATCAAAGCAACAGTTGCTGCTGGGACCGCTCAAAGACTTCTGGAGACGATGATCGTGATGGAGATGATATTTTTCTTATTTGAATAAAATGTATCATCTTTAAGGATCAAAAACAATGAATGAGTGCTTTGCACTCAAGGTTTATTTTGATAAACAAATTAAGGTTCCTTTTATGAACCCGTTGTTTTGGAATGGATGTCTCGTATGTTGCAATTGAAATTGAATTGGCTTAAAATTCTGTGGATGTGGCTTTTCTGTAATGGTTGCGTATATTTTCGAATAATGGTGTTGAGCTTCGATAATATTGATTTTGAAGCTGACTAAATGTATGAAGTCAATCAGTAGTTAAGTATAGGTTCCAGGGGGCGTATAAATTGTGTGCAATCACAGTAAATACGCATATCAAGTTTAACTCGTGATTATCTGCATTTAGTTATTAAAAGAGTTAATACTAAATGTGGTTAAAGGAATTAGTACAGTGTAGAACGTTTTGATTGAACGAGTCAATGTCAAGATTCCTTAAAACGATCTTGACTTGACTCATTCGTCAAACCGAATCTGACACTTGTACATTCCATCTAAGGCACTTACCAAAAGGTTATTTTTGCACATAAATCTAAATATGATTTAGTTATTATGTTGAAGTAATTTAACAAGGTAATTCTCAAAGTCAGTGGGAGCAAGTAAGTATGCTTAGTTCCATTTTTCCGGACTAAGTAAAAAGGATTTTTCACTTTAATGAATCTTCTATATAAATCATTAAGTCAAAATTGTTTTGATTTAATCATATATATATATAGAGACTTAGGGTGTCAAATATGTACCTGACATATTGACACAATAAAGTGAAGTGTGCTAAAACTGACTTACGAAAATGTTAGACCCCACATCTAAATCGTATACGCTGACTGTTAGCTATACGAAGTTAGGAAAATTGATCCAGATCATTTTTCAAAGGATCAACGCTGTGTGATCAAGAGATGTAATTTCAATCCATTAAAATTCGTTGTAGATACTTATTAGTAGTACCACTCTTAGGTTTGCCATATCAAATGTCAAAGTGACTGATATGCTATAACGGCATGAGATACCGAGATAAATAGCCTAAGTGCAAGTGGGAGATGTAGGAAGATATGTGCCCATAAGGCAATTTATTTTGATTATACGTCTTGTTCATACCGTATATGGTACGTATTATTCTAAGTGTAAAGGATTTGTATTAATATACTTAGATAATATCCATAGACTTATAGTTAGGTCCTTACATATCTAGATGAGATCTCGATTATGAGTAAGTAAGTGACCGAATAGAAACGTAAGTCTTAAACGGTTCGTGATCATAGATGTGTCGAGAACTGGATATCGACACATCGGATAGATCACTGTGTCTTCGTCTTGCCTTCGGGTAATGATGATCTCATAGTCATTCGACTTAGCGAAGTCGGAGACGAGACACAGGTGCTCATTGGAGAATGAGTTCACTGAACGACCAAGTTAGAGTTATTAAATGGTTAACTTTAATGATCTGTCTTTAATAACTCTAGGGTGATGATAGGTTAGTTGATCCTTAAGACCTGAAGTCATCTGTACCAACCTGTGAGCGGACGGTGTAGCTTAGACCCATGATCTAGCTTCGAGGACCAGTCCTGATGAAAGATCTTAGGTTGGGTTGCACCTGAAGCTCTCAAGGTGAGTAAGTGACTAAGATGGGATTCGTCACTTCCATTAAAGGGAAGTTAGTGTTATAGGCTCAGTACGGTCTTTATGTTAATCCTCGGCCGGGGTACGTTGCAAGTTGTACAACGTGTATACAATAAAGACCGCCGTATACTGACCAATGTTGTCTAATAGGGTTGACAGAAAACCATACCCTAGGCCAACATCAAACACAGTCTTGACGAAGGGATTTTAGCTAACGGAATTCATCTCTGACACAGCCAATGCAAACCCTGTGACACTTTTGTCAAAGGGTCGATCACGTTATGATGACTCTGAAACAGGGACGACAGCTACTGCTCGTAGTGACCGTCGTCTAGGGGTTTCGAGCCCCAACCTGTAGTAAGGTCAGGCTGTAGGGTCTCACACCGAGTAGTGCTCGTCTCTTAGTAATAGGAATATAGAATAGAGAGAAATGTCATTTGATGATACTCACAAGTTAAGTTGTGAAAGTTAGTCGCATTAGCAATAGGGACACAACGTTGCATTAGATGCTAACTTTGACTAAACGTGTTGTAAATTAGTTACAACAAATTTAGTAGGAACAAACTTGTTGGAAAAGGTAACCTGGATGACGGGATCGTCCCGGTCTAAACACAGGTTCAAACCGCGTCCAAATCGGAGTTCAAACAAGCCTAGAAACGCAGAAAGAGTCCAAGGGGAAGTGGGTTAGACCCACTGGGCCAAAAGTCCCATGTGCAAAGACAAACGGGCGTGACCCGCTGCAGCAGCGGGCATGGACCGCTGTGTGCAGCGGGCGGGCACCCGCTGCACAGCGGGCGTGGCCCGCTGCACAGCGGGCCAGCGCCCGCTGATGCAGCGGGCACGGCCCGCTGCAGCAGCGGGCGCCCGCCCGCTGCAGCAGCGGGCGGGCGGCCCGCCCTTGCCCCCCTTGGGTGGGCGCGCCCGCTAAGTCTAGCGGGCGCGCCCGCAACTTAAGTCAATTAGGGTTTTTTGAAACCCCTAATGACGGCTACGAATTTTGTGAGAATTGCTAAACTTTGAGCAAAATTTTGAGGGGTCAAACGAAGTCGAAATTCGTCACCGTCAGTTCCTACGCGATCACCATTCCAAGCTTTTCTGATTGATAGCTTGTTTGGTGTCTGAAGTTTAGTATGTGAGGAGAATTAATTAGTTAAAGTTTGACTTGGTGAAAGGCTAACTTTAAAAGTGAAATTAAGCCAAATGACTTAATTAATTTTTTCTCTTCATGTGGATTGTCCCACATTGCCCGCAACGAGAGGGTGAGTGCTCACTCCCTATATAAATAGGGGTGCACTCTCCTCGTTGAAAAACACACCAGTCAACGATCGAGTAGCTCCAGAATTTTAGAGCAGGCTCGATCAGCGACTAAATCTCTCTCTCTAATTTTCCTATTCTCCGGAGTAGTCCTAGCACGACTACGAAGGGGGTTTGGATCTGATCCGGACGTCTAAGACGCGGGTTCTTCTCAAGTGAAACTTTCTACCGCGTGTGATCGGCTCGGAGGCGAAAGCGGCTCGGGCGGATCGGTGTGAGGGTGCGAGGCGGCTCAGGGAGATCGGGTCAACGCGGCTCGGCTACGAGGAGCTTCTCAAGACGGTGCGGTACATCTTGCCTGCTCCAGGGCCAAGATTCCGGGTATGTGGTTAAGCGTTTTTTAGCGTAATTTTTAATTAGTCGCTTTAGTGTAGATCCTTCTTGGGGTGGTCAGACCCACTCCAAGTCGGCATAGATCGGGCTAGGTTCTGGCTCCCTAGAGCCTAGCTAAATAGTTTAGCTAGTGTAGAAATTTTGATTTCTGGTTTTTCCGCTGCGCTTTGCGCCTCCGTGGTCCGTCCGACTTAGGACGGATACGGATCCGAGCTCTGGGGGTCCGACAGAACCCCAACAGATATAAGATTCATATATATATATGAGTGTGCTGCCATCACGTGAGAACTCTTGACAACATTTGATAAACTCTTAACTCTATGGAAAATCTCAAGAGATCAATAAGCCACTCTCAAGCTCCCTCATTTCCCTCTATTGAGCATTCATCTTCCTTCATGCATTGAAGTCCAGCTCAAGGGAAATCATCCAAGTGCTCTCAAGCATATTCCAACACTTGGAGATCCTCTTCCATGCCTTGCATTCATTCATGAGTAAGCATCTTAAGGCATAGGTAAGAGTATTTACTTTACAGGGTGTAATTTGTTTTCCTATTTCTCTTTGTGGGATTAGGATACTCTCTTTGTGGGAGTTTCTCTCTTTGTGGGAGATTGTCTCTTTGTGGGACTAGGGAATTCTCTTTGTGGGAATTAACTCTCTTTGTGGGAGTTCTAGTGTCCTAGTTAGGGCTAACCCTAATTCTCTGAGTGGGAGTTAGTGATTCTCTGTGTGGGAGTCTTGATCCTTGTGTAGGAATGGTTGGGTCCTTGTGTAGGGCATAAATCCTCTTTGTGGGGTATCTCCTTGTGAGATTTGTATTCACTTCTCTGTGTGGAAATATAGTGAATATTGGTGTGGCTGGATGTACCCAAGTTTGAGGAACCAGGGTAAAACTTTGTGTTTACGTTTGGATTGATTGTGCCATTTATTTCCTCTTGCATTTATTATTCCGCATTTGCAAGTTAAATTTTATTTGGACAATTTTATTGCCATTACACTATTCACCCCCTCTAGTGTGTGTTGTTAGTATTGCAAGGGTTAGACGATCCCTACAATTGGTATCAGAGCGAGGTTATAGCATACTGCAACGATGGCATTCAATGCCTCATCCGCGTCTCATGAAGAAGGTCACTCAACCGTTCGACCCCCGCTCTTCAACGGAACCAACTACCCTAGTTGGAAGATCAGAATGATGATCTACATGGAGGGTCAAGACCTATGGGACATCACGAAGGTGCCATTTGAGAAGCTCACTACTCCTGCGGCTTCAAGGATAAAGGCGGAGAAGGACTCAATCAAATTCAATGCGAGAGCTATGAATGCATTACATTGCGCTCTCTCATCTAATGAGTTCAACCGCATCTCCGTGTGCAAAACGGCAAATGATATTTGGCACACCTTGGAGATTTGTCATGAAGGGACAACGAAGGTAAAGAAATCTAAACAAATTGTGTTTAGATCTAAATATGAAATGTTTAAGATGCAGGAAGGCGAAAGTATTTCAGAGATGTTCACAAGGTTCATATTGTGAACGCTTTGGAGGGACTCGGGAAGACGATTTCCCAAGAGGATCGTGTTGAGAAGATCCTAGACTCTCTTGCACCTCGTTGGGAGTCAAAGGCCAACGGAATTTTGGAGTCTTATGACACGTCCAAATATACCATTGAGGAGTGCATTGGAAATCTCATGGCGTATGAAGTAAAGCTTCAACACAAGAAGGAGATTCAACCAACAAAGCCCGAGAAGCTTGAGAAGCAAAAGGGGGTTGCATTCCATGCCAAAGAGGAGCCAATCAAGTAGAGGGGGAAATTCCATCGAGAAGCTCCTAGCGAAGAAGATGAGCAAGAAGATGCAAGTGGAGAAGAAATTGAGGATCTTGCCGAGCAATTCAAAGCATTCCTCAAATGCAAGCAAGGTAAGTCTTTGTCAAAGTTTGCCTCCAATTCTAACAAGGTTCCTACTTGTTACACTTGCAGTGGAAAAGGCCACTTGTCCACCGAATGCCCTTCCAAACCCATCAAAGAAACTTACAAGGGTAAAGGGAAGAAGCATTGGAAAGGAAAGTCCAAGTTCAAGAATCAAAAGAAAGGACTTGTCGGGACCTTTGATGATTCGAGTGAGGACACTTCGAGTAACGAAGAAGAGGATACAAAGGAGGATGCTCACGCATGCTTTGTATCCATGGATGGTCCTACACCAATCCCCTCCGGATTAAACGAAGAAGAGTTGGATGCTTGGCTTGACGCATACAATTCCTACGAGGATTCGTGCCTCACGGCTAAGGAGGAGAAGTCGTCATCAAGCTCTTGCAAGGATGATGATGATGATGTTGAGATTGATGAAGAAAAGATCTCATACGAGGAGTTCAAGATCAATTTTGATTTGGTCTCCAAAAAGGCTATTAAGTGCATCAACTCTTACAATAGATTAAAAGCAATATATAAGATTGCTAAGAGTAGAATGCATGAACTAGTTATTGCAAGTGTAGTTCATGATGAAAGGCATGTTTATGACACTTATGAGAGAGACACACTTCTCTCTCAAGTTAAGGAATTGAGTATTTCTAATGAAAATCTCATTGCTCAAAACCTTAGCTTAGATGCTCACATTCAACAACTTACGTTGAAATGTGAAGAGGAATCCCGGAAGCTCATAAGCTTTGTGTATTCTAGGGATTCACTCCACGATTTGTTGGAAAAACAACAACCGGCAAATCATAGAGGAGGGTTGGGTTATATTCAAAATGTGGTTCCCAAACCCACCTCTAATTCCTCTTATGGTGCAAATTCAAGAAATATTGCTAAATCACCTAAGAAGAATCACCATGCTTTCTTGTACAACAATAACACCAACAAGAAGCATGTAGATCACAAGGTGATGAGGAAGAATGAAGAATCTACATTTTTTGCTAAGAAGCAAAATCCTCATTCTTTGCATGCTAAGAAACTTGTTTCTACACCTAAGCATACCACATCCTTCCCTCTTGCAAAGGCAAAACCATTGCCTAGGAAGTCCTTGAGATTATGGATTCCCACTGAGGCTAGTGTGCAAGAGAGAGATAGTTACATCAACTCTCTAGTTAGGGATGTGATCACCTCGTGTGATTACGTTAGGAAATCAAACTTCTCTTGGGTTTGGTTACCTAATGTTTAGGTTCCTCACACATATGCATATTGCATGGGTATTGTGCTTCTATGTTTATTTTAAGCATACCCATTGATTGTGTGTGTTTCATGATTTTGACAATATTTTCAAATTTATTTCTTTTCATGAAAATTTGGACCTTGGGGGTTTTTGACATGCATGCATGATCCATGTGTATGTCAATGGGGGAGTTAATATATAATATGTTTAAATTATTTTAAGACATAATTTAACTCTCATTTCGGAGGTTATTTGAGATCATTATTTATATTTGGTTATTTTGGGTCTCAAACCAAACCTCTTGTTTATTGCCAACATGTTTCATGTCTCATTATTTTTGGCAATATCCTTGTGTATCTTTGAAGCTTGATTTTTCCATATCTATTGCTTTGATATACTTTTTAAGGCCTATGGCTCCATTGATTAATTGGTATTAGATTCTAGAAGTCAAAACTTGACCATTTCTATGATCTAGGGGGAGCATGGGATAGTGACTTGATACCCACTAAATTTTTAAATTTAGTATCATACATATCTTTCGTTTCTTGCATATTGTCACATCTTGGTTAAGATGACAAAGGGGGATATTTTTGATGTCCACCTTTTTGACGATGTCAAGGAGGAGAGATATATGCATTATGTGATCATATCTATAGGGGGAGAGATATATACATATGCATATGGGGAGAGATATCTCTATAGGGAGAGATATATGGGTTTAGATAAACCATTCATGTTTGCATGCCTTTATTCTTTGCAATTGGTTTATATAACACATGCATATTATATGTCACCATGTTGTTATTGGTATTATGAGTATTTACCTTTGTGTAGCTCATTATTTTATTGGTGCATATAAGTAGGGGGAGATCATTAGCTTCGTGCTTTAATTCTTTATGATTTACATAATGTGTGTAATCATAAAAAAGGGGGAGATTGTTGAGTATTGGTGTTTCATACCAATCTTATTTTGATGATGATCACAACATTATATTGTTGCTAATGAATCTCATGTTTTAATCTCTCAGTTTATTTCAAGGATATCTTTCTTGGAGACTAATCACTTGGTGTAAGGATGGACATCATGTGAAGAAGGGCCAACGTTTGGACTCAAGGACTGCCAAAGCTTGGAGATGATGGAGAGCAATCAATGCGTCAAGATTGAAGACTTAGACTCTTAAGAAATCATTGTAATCCATGTAATTTACTTTATTGCTTTCTCTCTCTCTTTTGAGTCTAGGGTTGATGTAATGCATTGTTAGATGGTTTGCTCATTCATGCACATGCATTTAACCATCTTAGTGAACCTTAGGATTATCATAGAATCCAACCCAATAGGTTCACTCTTTCCGTCAGACGCCTGTTGAGGGAAACATAGCCGACTGGGTGATTTCCAGTCGCCTGTAGATTCTTCTACAGTCGCCTGATTTGCACAGCTCAAGTCAACATTTCAATTGACTCAAACTTGAGCTTTACGCACAGTCGCCTGACGATCAGTTTTTAGTCGTCTGTATATTTACAGTCACCTAGAAATTGGCCAATAGTCGCCTGTCTAGCGTAAGTGCAATCTCTGCATCTCTCTGTCTTCTCTCCATACTTTACAGTAGTCGACTGATGAAGAATGTACAGTCGCCTGACTATTTGACAGTCGACTGTAGTATTAACATCAGTCGCCTGTGTGAAGAATTGGAGAAAGAGTGTCGCTCTCTGTTTCGATCCATCCCCTGCAGCAGTCGTCTGCTGAAGGATTAGCAGGCGCCTGTCATGTTTGTTAGTCGACTGTATTGACTTCGTCAGTCGACTGTCATGGCTCAGATTATAGCCGTTGGATATTTTCTAGCCGTTGATCAGTCGACTATCTTATGATCATCAGTCGACTGTTCTTGTCGTTTTCACCCAGTTTCTAGTCGTTGCAGATTTGATTATTTGGCTGTTTCTTTGGGTTTTTGTGCTTGATATAAGATTCCTATATATATGAGTGTGCTGCCATCACGTGAGAACTCTTGACAACATTTGATAAACTCTTGACTCTATGGAAAATCTCAAGAGATCAATAAGCCACTCTCAAGCTCCCTTATTTCCCTCTATTGAGCATTCATCTTCCTTCATGCATTGAAGCCCAGCTCAAGGGAAATCATCCAAGTGCTCTCAAGCATATTCCAACACTTGGAGATCCTCTTCCATGTCTTGCATTCATTCATGAGTAAGCATCTCAAGGCATAGGTAAGAGTATTTACTTTACATGGTGTAATTTCCTATTTCTCTTTGTGGGATTAGGATACTCTCTTTGTGGGAGTTTCTCTCTTTGTGGGAGATTGTCTCTTTGTGGGACTAGGGAATTCTCTTTGTGGGAATTAACTCTCTTTGTGGGAGTTCTAGTGTCCTAGTTAGGGCTAACCCTAATTCTCTGAGTGGGAGTTAGTGATTCTCTGTGTGGGAGTCTTGATCCTTGTGTAGGAATGGTTGGGTCCTTGTGTAGGGCATAAATCCTCTTTGTGGGGTATCTCCTTGTGAGATTTGTATTCACTTCTCTGTGTGGGAATATAGTGAATATTGGTGTGGCTGGATGTACCCAAGTTTGAGGAACCAGGGTAAAACTTTGTGTTTACGTTTGGATTGATTGTGCCATTTATTTCCTCTTGCATTTATTATTCCGCATTTGCAAGTTAAATTTTATTTGGACAATTTTATTGCCATTACACTATTCACCCCCTCTAGTGTGTGTTGTTAGTATTGCAAGGGTTAGACGATCCCTACAATATTTATATAGATAAGCAATGGCAGATGATGCTAAGAAGCTTGGCAGTTTTCTCCAGTTGTATACTTCAACTTCACTTGTTTATTTGTATCATATACACTAAATAGAGCAAACCTATTATTTCTGCAGGATGATGTATAGAAGATTGGCATGGCAGGAGGATGCAAAGAATTGTAGTTTGTGGCAGAAAAATGTAGAGTTTCTTTGGTTCCAGACTCTGGGTTCTTGACAGTAGATTTGTTGAGAATGCAATGTATCATGTATAAGATGACAATTGGTGTACAACAGTGGGTTACTTACTATAGATTATTTGTACTAAGAGGGGAGTTCCATTTGGTGATTGCTTTTGCTTATGGTTATTTACAATTGCTGCTTTTATTTCATTATGTTTAATATCAGCCTGCAACATTGCACCCAGAACTTCTCCATGCAACTCAAAAGAAGTTCTATCCTTCTGCTTGCATATGAAGTACATCTAAAACTCAAGCATCTGGATATGAATGTAAAGCAAATAGAGAAAGAAACATATATTTCAAAGAACAATCAGAGACCAGTTGATCATGCCAGAAAGAATAATTGTAACCAATACTAACATTTACCTTTGTACTCATAAAAAGGCTGGAAGAACTCTTACGATATTTTGCAAAATATACAAATCTGGACATGAAAGCAAGTTGAAATTTTTTGAAATTTTTTGATGTTGGTTCGGTTATGAAGTAGTTTCGGGTTTGAAACAAAATTGAAATTTTGGGCTTGAATCATATCAAAATTCTGTTAGATGCATCAAATTGTTATCAATGTCTTAAGAGTCAACGTCAAAATGGTATGTCTTGATGCATCAAAAATTCTTGATATCAATGTCTATCATGTCATAATCATATCAACATATCAAAATTTTGGGCTTGGATCGATGAAACTATGAATTTTTTGAGTCTATTGTAGGTGGAGAGCCCCTCATTAATTGGAAGCTTATAATATTAAGCTAGACAATCAGGTAATGATCTTCAAACTGGTAATTTGGACAATTTGGTTAAAGCACTTTTCTGATAAAACACTTTTGTGTTTAAACTGGAATTATATTCTTGAATGTTGAAAACTTTTCTGTTGCATAAGTATCACTTAATACAGAGAAATAATGAAACCTAAAAGCTGAAAAAAAATTGGACTTTCAGGTAATGATGAATATGCATCAAAGTGGAATTTGGACATTTAGTTAATGAGAGATATGTTAGACATCAAGCTGAAAAAAGCTGAAACCTGAAATGTGAAAGCTATAAAATTATGTTCATTGGCTTGAAGATAAGATTTTGTTGACTGTATGAGCATTTTTATCAGATATCATTTGGAAACATTAGGCATGACAGGTAGGTATGTACTTTTATCAGGATGCAAATAAATCCACTCATTTTGTTTTTATCAGGATGGTAGGTACTTTTATCAGGATGCAAACAAAAAGAACTCACTCACTTGAAATAAATTTTTAACTCATTAATTAGTATTTATCATGATGCTAATTTTTAACAGTTTTAACACATCGTAAAAATGATGGAGTATCATCCAATGAATGCATTTTCACAATTTTAACATTCAAGCATTTCTGTCAAGCATTTTCACAAAGTTGAATACATCAAGCATTTAGCCTCCAACATTTTTAACATTCTCAACGCTACTTAGAAAATTCAATGAAATACATCAAGTAAATGAGGGTGAATATGATTGGTTAACAAAATTGAGTATATATTACATCAAGCATATCAGTTGATATCAAGCATATTTTCTCAAATATCAATTGTTAATATCAACACTGACAACAATTGAATATCTCTGCAATTTAACATCAAGCATATTTCCACAATAATTGCTCAGAACAATAAAAAAACTCATTTGGAACATATTTGAATGAAATGCATCAAGTTCAAATATATAATAGATATTCAAATTAAAATAACAACAGTTCATTTGGAACTCAGTTAACAATGATTTACTGGGATAATGCCAAGTTTTTAACAGTACATCAAAACATTTGAAACTCATTGGACTCATTTAATATTGCCAAGTTTTTAACAATGCCAAGAATGTCTAAAAATTAGGCAATGCCAAGAATGGTTATTAAAATGTTAATTTTTGATTGGCATTCAAATTACTGGGCTAATGCCAGGATTGGTTCTCTGTACACAAATTATCAGGAACTTGGCAAAGCCAATCATACATTATCATTTTAATTTGATAATTTGAATGCCAATGGTTCTCTGTATACAAACATTTGGGCTAATGCCAAGAATGGTTCTCTGTATCCAAATTGCCAATAATGGTTATTAAAATGCTAATGTATGATTGGCATTAGCCCAGTAAATAAAAATAACCATTGTTAAAAATTTTGCAATGCCAAGAATGGTTAATAAAATGCTAATGTCTGATTGGCATTCAAATTATCAAATTAAATTCCTCAATCATTGGCATTCAAATTAAAATGCCAATGAACTCATGTATGATTGGCATTCAAATTAAAATTCTCAATCATTGGCATTCAAATTAAAATTCTCAATCATTGGCATTCAAAGTAAAATGCCAATGAACTCAAATTATCAAATTAGCATTTCAAATGCCAATGAACTCATTGGCATTCAAATTATCAAATTATCAAATTAGCATTTTAAATTATACAGAGAACCATTTATTATTGTGCATTAGCCCATTAGCATTTTAAATTATCAAAACATTTGAAACTCATTAGCATTGAGAAAAACTTGTCATTGTTAACAATGCTTAATCATACATTATCAAAATTGTTCTGGGTGTATGAAACTTCATCGTCATTGTTAAACACTTGGAACTTAATCAAAAGTTCATATTGAGAAAAAAATGATTTACTGGACTAATGCTTAGGAGTCAATCCATTTTACCCTTGGTATTATTATAAAAAAAATCTAAAATGAGCATTCCTGAAATGAGCAATACTTGGAATTTTTTACAGGATTTGTTCTGAAGAGCATCTATAACTCATTAGCTCATTTGGAGTCTAGTTGTAGTTATACTTTTATCAATGTGTAAAAATCGCTAATGGGCTAATGAGTTATTTCTCAAATGAGCCAAATGAGCATTCAGTATTATACTTTTATCAATGTGTAAAAATGAGCAACTATAACTCATTGTTCTGGTGGAGAAACATGAGTGCTCGTTTTTTTCACATACTTTTTATGGAGAAAAAAATACTCCATATCTTTGAAATAAATCCACTCATTTTGTTAGGATGGATTTATTAAACTGTTTTCCACGACGTCATTTGATAAACTGTGAAATAAATCCACTCAGTTTATTTGAGAACTAAATCCATTTGAGAAACAATACTCCTATTATTTCACAGGTATGTTTGAGAAATAAATCCATTTATGTTTGAGAAATAAATCCATGTTCTGTAATATGCTTATTACCCATATTCACAGTATGACATATCAAATTTGAATATGCAACTTGTTAATCAATTAACTCCAGAACTTGGATTTCATTTAAAATGAGCATTAAAAATACTCCAAAATCCTCTCATTTGTTCATACTTGCATATCAAACAATCCTATAATGAGCATTAATTTGGAGAAAATGAGGTTACATCCTTAATTTTTACACATACTTAAATCTAATTAGAGGATTTTGTGAGAACCCCAAAATCTAATGCTCAACATCCTGTAATGTGTAAAATGAGCAAATGAGAAACTTGAATGCTCATTTTTACACATACTTTGATATGAAACTGTAAAAATGAGCATTAAAACTCCAAAACAATAATAACAGTTTAGGATATAGTTTTAAATGTCCTGTTATTTTGAAATCATGCTTATGAACTATGCTTCAAAATAACTTTTTTTGGAGTTTAGGATAAAGTTTTAAACTCCAAATCAACATGATTTTGAAGGTTATTTGGAGTTGCTGAGTTATTTTGAAGTTATTTTGAAGTATAGTTTTAAAATGCTTATGGATAGCAACTTGATTTGGAGTTTTAAAATGCTTCAAAATAACTAACTCAGAATACCTCCAAATAAAATGCTTATGGATATCAACTCCAAATCAAGTTGCTGAGTTCTAAACTCCAAATAAAACAACTCCAAATAAAGTTCTTCTGAGTTTTAAACTCCAAAAATGAGAAGTTTAGGATATAGTTTTAAGCTCTAAATCAAAACAATTGAAGTTTTGTCCTGTTATTTTGCAGCATTAAAGCTATGCTTATGAAAAAAATAACTCCAAATAAAGCTAATCTGAGTTTTAAACTCCAAAAATCTCATAGTGGGGAGGCCAAAAGCCTCTAGGAGACCAAGGGTCCCCATTACTCTAAGTAATGGGGCCTAATGAATGGGTAATGAAGGAGGGGAGGCCAAAGGCCTCCCTCATTCATAACACTCCCCCTTACACATTCATCACTTCGGTCTCAGCTACTGAGGCAAGGGGTGGATACTTCTGGATCCCAGAGTAAGTGTGTTTGCCTCGTTAAAACCTTAGCTGTGGAAAACCCAGTGGGAAAACCCAACAGCTTAAGGAAAAAGAGTGCAACCCACATGTTACTCCCCCTGATCCGTACAAGCTTCAGGCTTGCAGGTCTTTCAACTGTCGCATACCAATGTTCTTTACAAGCTTTACAAAAGTACATTTAGGCAATGCCTTAGTAAAAAGATCAGCTAGGTTGTTGCATGACTGGATCTGTCGAACTTCAATCTGCTTGTCGTTCTTCTGCTCGTGCGTCCAGAAAAACTTGGGAGAAATGTGCTTTGTCCTGTCGCCTTTGATGTAGCCCTTCTGAAGCTGAGCAATGCACGCGGCGTTGTCTTCGAATAGGGCAGTAGGCTCCAGATCACCGGTCTTCAGGCCAGTGGATTGGAGAATGTGTTGGACGACGGAGCGTAGCCAAAAACATTCTCTGCTCGCTTCATGGATCGCGATGAGCTCTGCATGGTTAGAAGATGTAGCAGTAGTGGTTTGTTTTACCGATCTCCAGGAGATAGCAGTACCTCCGTAGGTAAAGACAAAATCAGTCTGTGATTTTGCCGTATGCGGATCTGAAAGATAGCCTGCATCGGCATAACCAAGTAACTGGGAGGAGGCACCTCTCTGGTAGTAAAGTCCAAGGTCTACGGAACCCTGGAGGTATCGCAGAAGATGCTTTACTCCATTCCAGTGGCGCTTTGTAGGCGCTGCACTGTGTCTGGCTAGGAGATTGACTGCAAACGCTATATCAGGACGCGTGCAGTTAGCCAGATAGAGAAGTGCACCAATGGCACTTAGGTAGGGTACTTCTGGACCCAGTATCTCCTCCCCCTCTTCCAGAGGCCGGAAGGGGTCCTTTTGTACGTCTAATGATCTCACGACCATAGGGGTACATAAAGGATGACTTTTATCCATTTGGAACTTATTTAAAAGCTTCCTGGTATAATTGGATTGATGTAGGAGGATTCCACCTCGTAGGTGTTCAATCTGTAAGCTAAGGCAATACTTCGTTCTGCCTAGGTCTTTCATTTCAAAAGTTTGCTTTAGCCTTGCAGATATCACATTAATCTCTGCTGGAGAGCCTATGAGATTTAAGTCATCAACGTAAACTGCTATGATGACAAATCCTTTTCCCGTTCTTTTGATAAAGATGCACGGGCAGACTTCGTTATTAGTGAATCCTTGCTGTGCAAGGAAATCACTTAGTCTGTTATACCACATTTTGCCTGACTGTTTTAGTCCATACAATGATATATGTAGTCTAACAGAGAATACCTCCCGAGGTATCTCTTTCATCTCTGTGGGTAAGTTAAACCCATCTGGTAGTTTCATATAGATCTTTTTATCTAAATCGCCATAAAGATATGCAGTCACAACGTCCATGAGCTGCATTTCTAGGCTTGCCAGAGATGATAGGCTTATTAAGAATCTGAATGTAATAGCGTCCATTACCGGGGAGTATGTATCTTCATAATCGATACCCGGTCTTTGGGAAAAACCCTTTGCTACAAGACGCGCCTTGTAGCGGACGATCAGATTTTGTTCATTTCTTTTTCTAATGAAAACCCACTTATATCCCACAGGTCTTACACCTACTGGTGTTTGGACTACAGGTCCAAAGACTTTGCGTTTCGAGAGTGAGTCCAGCTCTACTCTTATCGCCTCGTCCCACTTTGGCCAATCATCTCTGCGTTTACAATCCGCTAGAGAAAGTGGTTCGACGTCATCGTCGTATTCAGCGACGTGAACGGCAATAGTGAACGCAAAATCGTCGACGACGACTGTGCTATGTCGGTCCAGTACCTCCCCAGTACGTACAAAGTTTAATGATGTTTCTCCTAATGTTTCCTCTACGGGGGAAATTAGGAGGGGAGAGGTAGCTGTCCTGAGCTCAGTATCCTGTGGAGGGATAATCTTATTTTCACCAGGAATCTTCCTCTTTCGAGGAACTTTATCTTTTGAACCTGGTGGCCGTCCTCTTTTCAATTGAGGTACAGCCATTTCTGCTGCGGGTGGATTGCATCCATTTATAGGGATGTCAATCCTAGCTGGAGTGTTAGCAGCAGGGACGTGTGAATGGACGATCTTTTGGTTGTCCGTGAATTTATCCGGCAATTGGTGTACTGTATTCTGGATGTGAAGGATCTTCAGGATCTCATCTTCACACAGATTTGTACGCGGATCATAAAAGGACAAAGACTTATTTTCCCAATTAATGGTCTCCGAAGCTTCAGGCTTCTTGGAATGTTTGCCCAACTTTGGAAAAGTTTTCTCATCGAATTCACAATCAGCAAGACGTGCCTTAAATGCGTCCCCCGTTAGGGGTTCTAGGTATCTAATAATCGAGGGTGAATCAAATCCAATATAGATTCCTAAACACGTTGAGGACCCATTTTGGTCCTCTGAGGTGGTGCTATTGGAACATAGACCGCACAACCAAATATTCTCAAATGAGATATATCTGGAGTTGAGCCGTATGCTAGTTGCATCGGAGATAATGTATTGCCTCCAGAGGGGCGTATCCTGATAAGAGATGCGGCATGCAGAATAGCATGCCCCCAAGCAGCCACCGGCAATTGGGATTGCATAAGCAATGGACGTGCAATCCATTGGAGTCTCTTTATAAGGGACTCTGCTAATCCATTCTGGGTGTGAACATGAGCTACTGGATGTTCAACTTCTATACCCGTTGCCTGGCAATAGTCTTCGAAGACTTGAGATGTGAATTCGCCCGCATTATCAAGACGTAGTTTCTTGATATGGTTATCGGGGAAATGAGTACGTAACCTAATTATCTGTGCCAACAGCTTAGGAAAAGCTAGGTTACGGGTGGACAAGAGGCACACATAAGACCATTTTGTGGATGCATCTATTAGTACCATGAAGTACCGAAATGGGCCACTTGCGGGGTGAATAGGCCCGCAAATGTCACCATGTATCCTCTCAAGGAAGCCAGGAGACTCTAAACCCACTTTTAGGGGCGATGGTCTCGTTATTAGTTTCCCCTTGAAACAAGGGGGACAAGAAAATTCACCTTTCTGAAGAATCTTCTGGTTCTTCAAATCATGTCCGCGGGATTCAGATAAGATGCGTCGCATCAGAATAGATCCAGGGTGACCAAGTCTGTTATGCCATAGTTGAAATGGTGGCATTGGCTGGCACGTCTGGTGCTCAGTCATATTGGCTTCAACTGGTTGAATGTATGTTTGGTAGAGACCCGACGGGAGTCCCTTAAATATTTCGCAGATGGTCTTCTGGCCATCTTTACGAAGAGTGACATGCAGGTATTCAACCTTATTTTCATCTCTAGTTTCTAAGTGATATCCGTTTAAACGGATGTCCTTGAAACTTATGAGATTTCTATTTGATCTTGGAGAAAATAGTGCATTATTGATTTTTTAGTCTTGTGTTATTTGGGAGCAATAATATTGCATCACCAGATCCTTCGATTATTTTGGACAGTCCTGAAATTGTAATGACAGGACCGTCATATTTACTTATGCTATTGAAATAGCATTCATCGCGAAGGATAGTGTGCGTCGAGGCACTGTCCACTAGGCACTCATACATCATCTATATAAGCCAAAAACGAAAATTTAATGATGGAAATGTAAAATGCATACATTCAAAATAAAAGATCGTCTTTATTAAGCATACTGGAGATGAAGCTACAATTTATTCTTTGAAAAGCATAGATAAAGATGAGGCTCAATCGAGCAGGTCGTCATTTTCGAAATCCTTGGAAGTGAACTTCGTCGGATTTTCCACATTTGCCATGTTTGTTTCAGGCGGAGGCTTCTGGCTCGCCTGATACAGTTCCTGGAAGTGGCGAGGTGTGCGACAGTTTCTGGACCAATGTCCAGTCATGCCACAACGATGACATTTGTCCTCCCATGTCTTCTTTGGATTTGACACTGTATCAGTGTTCTTACGTTTCCAAGTGAAGTTTTTCTTCCCTTTGTTATTCTTGCTTTGGGGAGGAGCAATGGCTGGTTTCATAGGGGCATTTCCTTTGTTCTTTCTGCCCCTCTTCTTGTTCTTCCACTTCGGGGGGTGAACACTGTGGGCTTCGGGAATAGGAGCTGAGCCTGCCAGGCGCTGGTTATGAGTGGCCAGTAAAAGGTCTCTATTCTGCTCTGCCCTAAGGAGGCAAGAGAGCAGTTCAGAGAACTTCGTGAAATTGCGTTCACGATACTGCTGCATGAGGATAGCATCTTTCTCGTGAAACGAGGTAAATGTCTTTTCCAACATGCGGTGCTCCGAGACTTCTTCACCACACAACTTCAGGCGTGAGGTGATGTTGTGAAGTGCTGAGTTGTACTCAGCAACGGACTTATAGTCCTGAAGTCGGAGGTTCTCCCACTCATAGCTGGCACACGGGAGTATGACATCAATTTGATGTCTGTAGCGTGCCTCTAACGCTGTCCATAACTCCAGAGGGTCCTCTACCGTCAAGTATTCGGCCTTCAGGGTCCGATCTATGTGTCGTCTGATATAGATAATGGCTTTCGCCTTATCCATGTCAGAGACAGTGGTAGAGGTACTGCCAGCTGAAAGGGCCGCTTCTGGGGCTTTGCTAGCAGATGCATCGGATGCTGCGGGAGCCGATGATTGGGCCAATGCTGGGGCCAGAATGGAGTGCAGGAGCGCCATGGAGCGCAAGTGGAACTTCAGGTCCACTCGCCAGCTCAAGTAATTCTTGCCAGCTGCATCGAGCACATCGAAATCGACGCTTGCCAATTTGGCCATTTTATCTATGCAATTTAAAGATAATCATGGATTAAAATAAATTCAACAAACCATGCATAAATTAATAAGTAAAAATGCGGGGATCGGCCAGATACCCAAAATAATAAACAGTCCAAAGTTCGATTACAGTCCAAAGAAAAGAGATTGAAAAATACAACTTTGGAAACCCCAGGTGGGTCCCTATTTCTGCATCCGTCTTCTTATGCTGTTGCATCGAGCTTTGGCTTACACAGTCATGAATCGACTCCTTGCGGTCCAGCGGACGCGGCCAGGGAATTGACTAAGCCAGGACCACTTGTTACCCAGTCAAGCTAGGTTGGTCCAGCAAACTTAGCCAAGCACATTGACCGACATCATGATCCATTGAAGGAGTTTTCATCAATTCTATGTGCTGTTGCATCGAGCTTGGGCTTTTAAATACAAATTTCCTCACTTACAAATTCTCTCAAAAGATAATAAAAGTG
Source organism: Scilla litardierei (assembly GCA_030789695.1). Classification (NCBI taxonomy): domain Eukaryota; kingdom Viridiplantae; phylum Streptophyta; class Magnoliopsida; order Asparagales; family Asparagaceae; genus Scilla; species Scilla litardierei. The sequence goes on along the minus strand of CM061139.1, from coordinate 112,270,620 downwards.
CAAGGAAAGTAAATAGGTATACAATGGCCGATCCCGAAAAACACATTTTTACTTATTTTAAACATCCACGCAGTTTATATGCTACAGGCATAAATTAAACAACCACGCATATATCTCAAGCATAAAAAAAATATGGAAAAAGTAAACTAGAAAATATAACTATCTCGTAGACCACGGGGAAACGTCATACACCGTTAGGTTAATTACCTAACGGCAGAGCGGTCTCAGGATCTTTGAGATGATTATATATTTTAAAAATTCTAGTAAACCATACATAATAATTTGCAAGAGAGATGTTTAAATAAATAGAGGAACATATAAATGTAATTATTGATTTTACAAAGTTTTTCTCATAAATTTCAATTTGCAAATTTAATTCTTCTTTAAAATTATGAAGAAGCCGAATTTCTGTAGAATTTTGTGGCTTCAGGCCAAAAATTATTTTTAGTATAAGCACTTGTGGCCCGTTTCGCAGTTCTGCAAAGTTGTTTGTCGTAATTATCATGGCTTCGAGCCAAAAATAAACAATTAGCCTCGGCTTCAGGCCTCGGCCTCGGCCTCGGGCCTCGGGCCTCGGGTCACGGTCACGGGCTCGGCCTCGGCCTTGGCCTCAGGGCTCGGCCTCGGGCTCGGGCTCGGCTTCGGCCTCGGCCTCAGGGCTCAGCCTGCCATCGGCCTCGGCCTCAGGGCTCGGCCTCGGCATCAGGGCTCAGCCTGCCATCGGCCTCGGCCTCAGGGCTCTACCTCGGCCTCAGGCTGCCCCCTTTCAGCGGGGGGGGGGGGGGGGCGGCGGCGCGGAAGGCCCCCCTCTCCACTGCACGGGGGGGGGGGGGGGCATAGTCGGCATTGTGAGAAGGCCCCCTCCTCCGTCAGGGGGGAGGGGAGGATTTCATTCCGGTTCTTCTTCCCACCGAAGAATTTTAATTGCAAAAGAAAAAAAAATTTCATAGAAAAAAAAAACTTTGTAATAGGGATAAATTTTTTTTTTCTTTTATTAGACTAAATTTTTTTTACTTGTATTTTAAAACAATGTAAAAATTATTTAGTCTAATTTTATCTACATGATTATAGGGTTTTACCTCTAGATCAATGATCTAGGGAAGAACGCGACGATGATCCGTAGAAATAATAATCCAAGCTCCCGAACGCTTTTAGGATGCCGCAACGCTCCAACGAACCGCCGCAGCAACGTTAGATTCCTTGCGCCAATGAAATAATAATCCAACGCTCCAACGAACCGCCGCAGCAACGTTAGATTCCTTGCGCGTAGGGAGGAATGTAGATGAAGATTTTTGCTCAAGAATGGAGAACACGTGCTGATAACGTGTTGGATGATGATGAACTCAAGAGAGAAAGAGACAAGATTTCTTAGCAAAAGAATAAGTCACCTTAGCTAAGAGCCATGGTGCTCTATTTATATATCTCATAGTGGGGAGGCCAAAAGCCTCTAGGAGACCAAGGGTCCCCATTACTCTAAGTAATGGGGCCTAATGAATGGGTAATGAAGGAGGGGAGGCCAAAGGCCTCCCTCATTCATAACAAATCTGAGTTTTAAACTCCAAAAATGAGCAGTTTAGGATATAGTTTTAAACTCCAAATCAAATTTGCCGCATTAAAACTATGCGCATGAACCATGAGCATTAAAACTATGCTTTCCACAACTGAGGATTATGACAGGATTTGTTTCAGGATTTTTTTTGTCCTGTAAAAATGAGCTAATGAGCAATTTTAACTGCAAAACAATAAGATTTCTTTTATCAACTCATTATACTCCAAAAACTAAAACTCATTTGCACAATAAAACTCATTATACTCCAAGAAACAATAATCCAAAACCAAAAACATGATATTATACTTTTATCAATGTGTAAAAAAAAGTGCACCTATAACTCATTGTTCTGGAGAAACATGAATTCCCAATTTTTTCACATACTTTTTATGGGGAAGCAATACTCCATACCTATGAAATAAATCCACTCATTTTGTCAGGATGGATTTATTAAACTGTTTTCCACGACATCCATTTATGTTTGAGAGATAAATCCAATTATGTTTGAGAAATAAATCCATTCAATAATCCAGATTTATTTCACAGGTATGTTTGAGAAGTAAATCAAACAATAATCCATACCTGTGAAATTTTGAGAAACAATACTCCAAAAATCAAACATCAAACTGAGTGGATTTATTTCACAGTTTAATAAATCCATACCTGTGAAATAAATCCACTCATTTCACAGTTTAATAAATCCACTCATCAAATATTAAATCGGCATTAGCCCATTAAACAGAGAACCATTGGATTTATTTGCATCCTGATAAATTTAACATCAACCATATATCCTATAAATACTTTTCATCACCTCTAAAATCATCCAATGATCTCTGGAAAGAACTCATTGATGTTCAACAAAAGCATTAGCTTCAACACTAAAGTTTATAGAACACTATGCCACATTGGCAACAATTTTTCTGTCAAAAGTGGGTTTTGAATTCTGTTACGCATAGTGAGTCAACAGGATATGCTTAGATGACACTTAAAAACCCTGTTTCAATAGTGGGTTTAAATTCTGTCAAGCACAATGAGTTTAAAATCAAGAGTGGGTTTAAATTCAAGAGTGGTTTAAACCCATTTGTAACAAAAGAAAACTGAATTTTTTTTGTCAAGCACAGTGAGTCAACATGATATGCTTAGATGCCAAAAAAATTACAATTAGTAGAAACTAAAGATAAATAAGCTTTATAGTATCCTATAACAGTTTCCAACAAAATCAGCGAAATCAATCATTTGACCAAAATTAGCAGTTTGAAGCATACATAATAACAAAATGGACAACAAAACTTTACTATAATATAACCAAAGATCAAATATTAATTTGCAACAAAAAATTATCAAGCAGCCATCTTTCCTCATTTCTATCTAATGAAGATTATTTAAATAAGAACTTTCACTGCTTATGAATCCAACATGTCCCAAGACCCAACATGTGAAAACTACCACCAAAATAACCAAAATAGAGAGGGGAAAAGCATCTGAATATAATATTATTTGCATCTTTAACTTGTTAATAAAACAAAAATCAAAAATTAAGAAAGGAGTGTGTGATTTGAGATACCAAGTTGGGCACTTGAGCTAGGAGGCGCCTGTGATGCTGATGAAGGCGGCAGTGATCTGAAACAGGATCATCTGGACAGCTTGGTTTTCATTGGGGCATTCCATCGAACACCTGGACAGCTTGCTTTTTTATGCTATCTTATGCCTTCCCGGTAAGCTCATTTACTCCTCATCCAGGTAACTTCCCCCATGGCTCCACATGAGAAGCATCACGCTCCAAAGTTAATTCATAATGTTAATTTATATCACATAATAATACAAAGCACTGCAACATTAAACCTTAAAACAAATTACTAAAATTAATTAAGTAGACGAAAAAAATCGCAACTTTTCAGAAGATGTGTTCATTGTTGCAAGAACTTGCAAGATCAATAAGAAATGTAAGAACTTGTAAGTAGGATTGTAGAGATTTGCAAACCTTCTGCAACACTTGTGGAAAGCCAACACAGCAACACGTGGAAAGCCAACATATTTTAGGCTACCCAAAATAAAAATAATAAACTAAACTAAAACATTGAAAATTTGAACAGGATCGTATAGCTATCAAAATAGATTCTGAATATAGTGCTTATCTGCAAATGAAGTGAGCATGCGTAGCAGATAGTAGCCTTAATAGTCTTACCTGTAAATGAACTGAAGCATCATTATTGTCTTGAGGGGAGGCAGTTGGAGAAGACTTAGGTGATGGTGAGTACACTATCAAGAAGTGATCGTTCTTCTGATGCTTCAATGCCATATTCGATTCATCAACAGAAAATCCAAGATTTTTTTGCTCTCCAACTTGCACATTCTGCTTCTCCTCTTCGAGTTTGGACTTCGGATTCCCCTCCTCTGTAGTCGACCCCAAATCCCCATCAGTTTTCTTGTTCACAATGGTTTCTTTAGCATTTACAACCAAATCCATTTCCTCATATCTAAAGGCAAGAAATTCTTCTTCTAGAGCCTGAGCGATCCCGAGCCTCGACATCCAAACCAACCAAAAATAATCAGAAAAATTTCGGAGAAAAATTCATAACCCCAGTTCTGCTCCTCTCTTCGTGGGATCGAAAAAAAATTCAAAGATGTTACATGTATGATTTTTTTATGACGACTTTCTTCGAGCTGCTAGGGTGTTGGGCTTTGGGGTTTTCTCGATCGCGAAGGGAGAGGCGCAATATCGTGCTGATAGAGATTGGGGGGTTTTAGATCCCGTGAAGAGAGGAGCAATGGGTTGTCGATTGCTGAAAAGAGAAACTCGCGATGGGGGAGGCGCAAGGTCGTGCAGCTAGGGCTTGGGGGGTTTTAGATCCCATGAAGAGAGGAGCTATGGGTTGTCGCTCGCTGAAGAGAGAAGCCACGAGGAGAGAAGCCAAAATTTAATTTCCATCCAAAATAGAATTGACGGGGGTTTTTTAGCGCTGAGTTGTTTTCTTCTCCCCAAAATTTATTTCCCCCCTAAAATTTTGTTTCAAATTTAAAATTTCAAACTCAATTTCTCTTCACTTATCCAATTTCTCTTATATCATCCAATTTCTCTTATCTTATCCAAAAACTCTTATCCAATTTCTCTTGATAACATCCCTATTTTATAGAATATATATATATATATATATATATATATATATATATATATATATGGTAAAGGGATCCTAAGGTGCCTTCTTAGATTCAATCTAAGGAGGCGCCCCCATTTCCCCCCATCTCACACTGGTGGCTCATATAATATATTGAGAAGATCCTTTCAAAAATATATATATATATAATGGAAAAAAACTTGAGATGAAGGCGGCGGAGAACTGCGACACAGGCGACCCATCTTCATCAGTTGGAAAAATTGGAAGCGGCCATGAGAAGTCTGATCAAAAGTACGAAGGAGATCGAAATTCATCTGTAGATGGTGTATGGCAGGTTGTCTCACGGAAGGTTAAGGGTAAGGCTGTATTATCTGAGGGCGGCGGCAACGAACCTCTCAGAGGAGGCGGCAAGTTCTATAAGGGCAGAAGATCTAAACCTTATAATAGGCGTCCTTAACCCCATTTGAAGGCGGCGGGTGTTGGAGAACAGGGGCGATCAACAGGAGACCGAACGAGACAGGGATCAGTATTGGCAAGAGATGCAGGGAAGGTGTTTGCTAAAATACCAGTGAGACCTAAAATCCCTCTGCTCATCAATACGTCAGCCTCCAAGCATAATTGGTCTGATGTAGTAGCCAACAGAAGATCCTTTGAGGAGTCGTTGACAATGTCCTTCATCCCTCCCTTGATCAAAGAGGATGGAATTAGTGTTGGAAGGGTTTCAAGCCCTATGCTAGAAAGGGGTGCTGAGCGGTGGCGAAACACGTTAGTTGGATACGTGTTAGGTGATGTTCCCTACTACGGTCAACTGAGGGCGTGGGTAGATAGGCTATGGAAGCTAAAGGAAGGAGTACAAATATTTAGTCGAGATAATGGATTCTTCTATTTTAGATTCAATTGTGCAGATGAGTGTGAGCGGATTCTTCATGGAGGTCCTTGGCTTTTTGATGGAAGATTGACTGTTCTTCAGAGATGGAGTTCTACCCTAAGGCATGCCAGAGATATGTTGGCAACTGTTCCGGTTTGGATCCAACTTCATGGATTGCCTCTAGGCATGTGGACTAGGGAGATTTTAAACGTTGCTGCCTCAGTTATTGGCATTCCCCTTTGCATGGATAGGGCTACTGCAAAGTTAGAACGTCTTAACTATGCAAGATGTCTCGTGGAGATTAACGCTAAGAAGGCTGTTCCAAGGGCAGTGGGCCTAGAAATGGATAACGAGAATATCATTAATATTGATATCAAATATGAGGGGGAGCCCCCGCGGTGTAGCAATTGTATTTGTTTTGGACACGATGATGCCAAATGCCCCGACCTTATAAAGCTCTCTTCAATCCAAAACAATGAAGTCCAGCCACTAGCGTCTCTACTCAAGGCTCAAGGTGAGATTAGTTCTTCAGATCACCCTTGTTCGGCTCTCCAAACAAGTGAAGTAATAACAAAGGCCCAAGGAGAGGACTTGGGATATTCAAATTCTGGAGCAAAGCCCCCTTCTGAATTTGAATCAAATCTAGCACCCCTAGAGGAAGGTGAATGCACAGGGGAAGTAATAACAAATGCCCAAGGAGAGGAGGATAATTCTGGAGCTTCTCAAGATCACCCAGTTGAGGACCATTCGGCTGAGGATCATTCGGCTGCGGAACCGGATACTATATTGCTTGGGGGCGGGATTATGGCGCACACAGATATCCCAAATGCGATGGCTGAGGAAGGTGAAGTTCAAGGCCAAGTTGTCATCATCAAGGCTGGCGACGGAACAACTAACCACAACGTAACCGGCAGTACTCAGGTGAAGGGGAATTCACAGACCTCTCCTAGTGAGTTGCCAAACCCAGACATCACCACTGGAGGGATTGAGCCTGACATTGATAAAATCCATTTCCCTATCTCTATCTCGAATCCAGAATGGGAGCTGGAAATTGTTAATGAGGCAAAACAGACAATGCAACTGGGACTAGAGCAAGCAAGCTGAAAGCTCAGGGGGATACAGGCGGAGGTACAAGGAAAAGTTCAAGGATTAAAGAAGGGGCTTCGGGGAAGCCAAATCTTCCATCTTATTAATGGGTATTTTTGTTTGGAACACACGCGGTCTCAATTACCAAATAAGAAGGCGAGACCTGCGTGATATCCTACAAAAAATTAACCCGAGTATTATTGTCCTGCTTGAAACAAAGTTGAAGGAAAACAGTAACAACTGGGGATCCTGTCTCCCTAAGGATTGGTGCACGTACGACAATTTCTCTCTTCACTCCGGAGGTCGAATTCTAGTTGGACTAGATGGCTCAATCTGGAGTGCTACGGTAGTAAGTAAGTCCAGCCAACACATTACACTGAAGTGCGCGAATACATGGGGATTAGCTATATACATTTCAGCATTATACGGTTCTAACTTGCGAACTGATAGAGCTTTGCTTTGGGGCCTCCTTGAAGCCGATCATGCCAGCATAGGGAGGAATGCTTGGTTGGTTGCCGGTGACTTTAACTCCATCAGGTTCTCTAAGGAAAAGATTGGTGGGAGACTTGTTGATATCGCTGTCCTGGATGAATTTAATAATTGTCTTAGCAACTGTTCCCTGGTAGATGTAAAATGTATCGGGAGACCGTACAGCTAGTGCAACCGCAGGAAAGGGGGTGAGCGAATTTTAGCGAAATTGGACAGAATGCTTTGTAACTCCCAATGGCTCAACCTCCTTCCAGAATCATTCAACTAATACCTTGATCCCCACACTTTAGATCACTCCCCCATGATGATGAGGCTGCACACTAAAGTAAGATCATTCCCCAAGCCTTTTAAGTTCTTTAATGTTTGGGTCAAATGGGAGGGCTTCCATGAACTGGTAGAAAACGCATGGGGTATTCATGTCCATGGATCTCCGATGCACAGGATATTTATTAAGCTCAGGAATACTAAAGCTGACTTAAGAGATTGGGCGCAGAACCACCTTGCGGCTAATGATATTACAGCATGCCACAACAGCCTGGAGGATATTCGTAAACTCGGTATATTACATACCGATTTGGCTTTACAGGAAAAGGAACAGGAGTTAGCTTCTAAACTAGATAATCTACTGGACATTGAGGAAGGAATGCTGAGGCAAAGGAGTAGACAAAATTGGCTTAGTCTGGGAGATAAAAACTCAAAATTTTTTTACACATCAATGATGTCCAGGCAAAGCCACAACAATTTGGGACATCTGATGGATGCGGAGGGAAATCTTAACCACACTTATGATGAGCTTCGAAGCAGTGCGTCTAATTTCTATGAGTCATTGTATAATCAATCTACCTACTGGTCTGTCTTCCCGAAGCTTATCCCTAAGCGGGTCCTCACTACTCAAGCTGCAGGGTGGCTGGAGAGGAGAATCTCCAAGGAGGATATAAAAGAGGCGGTCTCCCAAATAAGGGTGGATAAATCCCCTGGTCCAGATGGCTTCAATGAGTACTTCTTTCAACACTGTTGGGGCACAATAGGTAATGATATCATTGATGCCATTCAATCTTTTTTCCGCTCTGGTACTTTAATGCACCCTATAAATCACACAAATCTTACCTTAGTGCCCAAGAGCTCTAATGCCACAGGCCTGGGAGATTACAGACCCATAGCGTGCTGTAATGTCCTTTATAAAGTGATCAGCAAAATTATATGTAATAGGCTGAAAATGATTATTCATGAACTTATTTCCCCGAACCAATCCGCCTTTCTCAAGGGAAGGTTATTATCAGACTGTGCCCTGTTAGCCCATGAGCAGATCAGGGACTTTAGCAACCCTATGGGGGGAAGGGCGTGTATCAAGCTTGATCTGAAGAAGGCTTTTGATAGCGTCAATCGGGAATTTATCTATTACATTCTTCATCGCATGGGATTTAATAGAAAATTCATTGGCTGGATTAAAGAGTGTATATCAACACCCACCTTCTCGGTAATGGTCAATGGCTCACCTGTTGGATACTTTGAAGGGAACAGAGGGCTTAGACAAGAAGACCCCCTTTCGCCGTTCTTATTTGTGATTGCAATGGAATCCTTTTCTTTATTAGTGGAAAAGGCTATTAGAACACGCAGTATTCACCCCATGCGTCGGACTGGAGCCATATCCCACCTTCTCTTTGCGGAATGATTTGTTGTTATTCTGCCGTGCTAATAAACACTCAATTGTTGGGCTTAAAACCCTCCTGGAAGAATTTTCTAACCTCATGGGTTTGGCCATAAATTGGGGGAAAAGTACTTCCATTTTCAGCAAAGGAGTTAAGAGTCCGATGAGTCTCTCTAATTTGTTGGGTATTACCCTTGGTACGTCCATTACTACTTATTTGGGTCTGCCTCTTTCAACCAAATACCCAAAACCATCTATGTACGGTAGGTTGATTGATAAATGCAAGAAGAGACTGGTAGGTTGGTCTTCCTCCTTGTTATCTATCGCGGGACGGATTGAGTTGGTCAGATCAGTAATCTATGGCATGGTTCTATTTTGGATGCAGGCATACCGCATCCCGAAGTCTGTTCTGCGAACTATCACATCTGCATGCAGACAGTTTATTTTGGGGTCTTCTAAATGGTGGGGGTGGAAAAATATTTGTACTCCTAAGTCAGAAGGGGGAGTGGGATTGAGACTTCTCCCAGATCTCAATGTGGCAGCAGGGGTTAGGATGACATGGAAACTATTATCTTCAGATGGGCTATGGGCAACCTATATGAGAAACAACTACCGGGATTGCTCTCATTTCTTTGCAGCTAAAGGTAAAACAACTCACTCAGGCACATGGAAATTCCTATTAAAATGCAGACATTTCTCCAAAAACCTTATCAAGAGGCAAGTCCGAGATGGCAATTCCACCCTCTTCTGGTACGACAACTGGCTACCATGTGGCCCTCTATGTGACTTATATGATGTTCCATCGGGTGCTGCTACTATGAGGGTGTCTGATTATTGGACGACGGCTAGATGGAGGGATGATCTTGCAATCCAACCATTTCGGCATCTATTATTACAAGTTTCGTTGTCTCCAGGCTTGGACGCATGGGAGTGGGGGGGCTGGGCCGAATTTCCTATATAAAGATGCCTGGGAGGGGGTGCGGCATAGAGATACTCCATTCCCCTACGCTAAGCTAGTTTGGTATGCTAATAATGTGCCCAAAATGTCTCTGAATCTTCTCCGGGCATTCCACGGGAAGCTCCTTACTAAGGATGTTTTGCACAAATGGGGGATGAATACTGAGACTCTTTGTTTACTATGTGAGGAAGATATGACTGAAAGTATTAACCACATCTACTTTGAATGTGCCTACTCCAAATATATCCTCAGCAGATGTCTACTCAAAATGGGTATTACAGCAACCATTGATCCTGGACTGCACAGTGTGGGGGACTACTACTTAATCCACTTTGCGGGAAAGACCCAATTATGCTTAATTGCCAAAACAGTACTTGCAGCGCTGGTATGGCACATATGGAAGGAGAGGAATAGAAGGGTATTTGAAGGAGTCAAGAAGTCTAAGACACAGGTATTTGAGGACATTACCGCAGATGTCAGAATCATTTTCAAAGACTTAGATGAAAATGATGCTGAGACTCTTATTGTAATGGGTAATTGGAAGTTCCGAGATTCGGGTTGAATTTTTCATAGGGGGAGGAGGAGGTTGATAGTAGAGGGTGACGGCGCTTGTGTCCACTCCCCTCTCTATTTTCCTTATCCTCTTATAGGTTGGACCCGGTCTCCTTTGTACATATTGTTTTTACTTTAATAAAGATACACACTAACCTTCCATATATATATATATATATATATATATATATATATATATATATATATATATATATATATATATATATATATATATAACGTTGCTTTTACTTCATATGTGGCTTCACACATTGTCTCGTTGTTTATGTTAATTGTGTGAAAATTGTGAAATTGTCTCTTTTATGCTATATCATATACATGATGCGATTTGAGACGTTTTTCTCGTGTGGCTTGTAATATTGATATTGGATTCTCATTCCTTTAGCCAACTAAGTTTTCTTGTGTTTTATGAGTTTTTGGTATGTATATCTTAGAAATGCCCCTTGTGATTAACTTTTCTCCAAAAATTTGTTGGCATGACTTTTGTTATACATCCTATCTTTAGACTATATTGATTGTTTTAGCTTTTATTTAGCACTATTGTTTTTTTTATTCTACTCCCACCTTTTTGGATAATGCCATATGGGGAGATAAATAAACATATCATAATTATGTGCTAAGTAAATTCTAATTCTAAACTTGAGTCTAAGATTGAAGTTGCCTTAGATTCAGGGGGAGTAAGATATAATGAACTTGGATTATAAAATCCTAGATTTCAAGAAAATCATTTCATTCATGCATATCTTACATATTTGCTTAATTGATCTATAGATGCCCTTATATTTATTGACTAAGTTGATTGGCATCTATATAGTGGGAGTAAATTTTCTTTAAGCACAATTATTTATCTTTTTGTTTATGTTTGTTTGTCATCATCCAAAGGGGGAGAATTTGAGTATTGGACTTCTCCCTACTTGGTGTTAATGATGAGCAAACATAAATACTTGTGACTAATCCCCTATTTGCAGTTAATCCATATCCTAAGCACATCTTGAAGATCAATTAGCAATGGATGTCACTCAAAGATCAATGAAAGCAATAAAAGTGGATTGGATGATCACAGATGGTGACTGAAGCTCCTAGAAGACTTCAAGCTCAACTTTGGATAGAAGAGAGAGTTCTACAAATGTAATCTTATTTTTCTCTTCTAGTATGTAGCTTAGAAGTAGAACTATGTTGGAGCACACACATCTTCATTTCAGTCTTAGAAAATCATAGATCACTTTTCCTTAGACTCCAATTCATAATTCTCAAGAATGTGCATGTTGTGATTTCAACATTCGACTGCTGAACGTTTTACAGTCGCCTGCCTAAAAACAGTCGATTGTGATTTGTTCTATAGTCGCCTGTTATGTACATACTTAATCAGTTGATTTTTAGGCTTTCTAAGCTTTAACTCTTTCAGGTGATTGCTGTACAATTTACAGGCGCATGTCCAAGAGACAGTCGACTGTGATTTGTTAATCAGTCGCATGTCTATCTTCAGCCCAAAGATCATTTTTCCTTTTCATCTGATCAGTCGACTGATGTTGTATTTACTGTCGCATGTCCAAGGCACAGTCGACTGTAAATGCTTCAACATTTGCATGTCCATGATTCCTCTACAGAACTTGCACTCTGAAATATTTCTAGTTCTAGTGCCAGTCGACTGATGTTGTATTTACAGTCGCTTATCCATGGAACAGTCGACTGTCAATGCTTCAACAGTCGCCTGTCTTTGAGCTCTCTGCAGACTCAGCTCTCTAGAAAAAGTCAGGGTTTGTGACAGTCGACTGATGTTGGTTTCACAATCGCCTGCCCATGGCACAGGCGACTGTGTGTTCCACATCAGTCACATGTCCTGTCTTCCCAGTATTTTCTGAGATTTTCTCAGCTTACCCATATTGCAGCCAATCGCATGTAAAAGGATTTACAGTCGCCTATTGGATTTACAGTCGACTGTCTTCTCTTCATCAGTCGACTGTCCACATGGTAAGTTACCGTTTGAATTCTCACTTACCCTCTGACACAGTGCAGCAGTCGACTGTGTTTTGTTCAACAGTCGACTGTCGCGTGTGTAAATTCTTTCCGTTGGCTTTTTCTCCACGGATTTCAAAGGGGGTTTTGGGGATTCAGTTTGTGGGATTTTGAGAAACCTATAAAGGCAGCCTCTACTATTCCATTGAGAGGTTAGCAACTTACTCAACCATTCAAGCTTTCAATCTTCCTTGATCAACGCTCTCAAATCCTAAGCCCTAGAATTCCTATCTTTCATTCTATTGCTCTCCAACCTAGAGCCAAAGAGAAATCATCTAGGCAATGGGTGCTGTCAAGAGAAAGGGCTTTTCTCTCTTCCAAGAGAGAATTCAACACAACACACGTGCTCCTTCAAGTTCTACTTCAAGGCATATGTGATTATAAGTGTTGTCATTTCAATATTTCATAACTTTCGTTATTAGATTTACTCTCGGGTTGTGAGAGTGTTTTGCTTGCTTCCAAGTTGTGGGAGTCAAGGACATCGAGTGTACTTCGATTTCACTTGTAGGGTTGCTACAAGTGGGTTTAAAGAAAACCCCAAGTTAGGGTTCTAACTTGAGTATCCGGTGGTATCCGGGTGGAAGGGACGTAGGATTACCGGGAACAAGTTGGGAGTTGACTTGTGTAATCCGAACCCTTGAAACATGATTGTGTTTGCATTGTTTCATTGTAGGATTTATTTTCATTTTGCACTAATTGTTGGTTAGGAATTTAATTTGGTGTACTTATCATTTTAAATTGTATAAACACTATTCAATCCCCCTTCTGGTGTTTTCCTCATAGCCAGAGACCTTACATATAGCACCATGGTGGATGAGCGACGACATTTTGAACTTCATCGAGAGAGTTTTGGATCCACAAATATCGCGTAAGAATATCCACGCAAAGGTATGGACTTTAATCGGCATTAATTTCAAGTATTGCAGTAGATCTTGGTTACAATATGCTAATTATCGAAAAATTTGAATTTTTTATGTCTTTCGCTGTTTTGCTAAATAGTTTAGCATACCTAGCATATTCCCTTACACATATGTGCTAAGTAATATTTCATAATGTGACCTAAGTATACATATGAAAAGCAACTATATTTTAAAATGATGATTTTTTATACATACATGTGTTACTATCACTATTCATGACACTGGACACTTCATCCTACATACATGACATATAACTATCTAGGTTCAGTTGGGGATAGGGTAACTCATGTTAAATAAGGTGTGGGAGTGATTAGGGTCATCTTAATGTATCTCATTGAGTCCGATGGTTACCACACTGTTGGGTTCCCTCTATTACATCAGATGGATATTTGATTGAATCTGATGGATCTCACAACTTTTGGGATCCCTTTATTGTATCAGATTAGATTTCACTGCTTAGATTTCACTGCTGTATCTATTTGGATCATGTGTCTCACTAATGTATCTATTTGGACCTAGCTCAAGCGAGCGCCCTTATGGAACATGTGGTCTCGTATATTGCATAGTGTGTCATCTAGCATGACTCGTACGATTAGCATAGAACTCATTCCATAAGGATAATCATATAGATTACATTATTTATCATGTTACTTGCTACTTGAGACTCTTTTATTTTTACTATACCATCATTCTATTATATTCTTTATATCATGTCTTCCATGCAGATCTAACCTGTCTTATTTTATAGTTTTTGAGATTTACGACCAACCAGTCGATTGCAATTTTTGCTTCAGTTAAGAACTGAAGCCGACTACGACGATAGTCCAGACTTCGAGGTACATAGTACATAGAGCATCACCCGGATTGTTAGTAGACATGTTTTATTAATGGTTTTTGTAGTATTCTTAAATGAATTGTAAGGCCATTGGTGGGGTATGGGCCCAACCACTTGGGTTGGCCCAATAACTCACCAACCCAGTAAATACCCATTCACAACACTCCCCCTTATCCAGCCATGGTTGTGGACCCCGCTCATGAATACTTCAGGATTCTGAGCCTGTATGGGTCTCACATGGGGTGGATACTTCAGGATCCTGAGTTGGTGAGATTTGCCTCGTTAAAACCTTTGGCTATGGAAAACCCAGTGGGAAAAACCATAGTTAAGGAAAAAGAGTGCAAACTCTGCCAAACTCCCACTGATCTGTACAAGCTCTCAAGCTTTCGGATCTCTTAGGCGTCTCATTCCAATCATATGTACAAGTTTTCTAAAGGTAGCAGTAGGAAGGGCTTTGGTGAACAAATCTGCCAAATTGTCACATGACTGCACTTGTCTGATGTCGATCTTGCCATCTCTCTGTAGCTCATGCGTCCCGAAGAACTTTGGTGAAATGTGTTTCGTTCTGTCGCCTTTGATGAAGCCACCTCGTAGCTGAGCTATGCAAGCAGCATTGTCCTCGAACATGGTAGTGGGCTCGAGGTCTCCCGTCTTCAGTCCGGTCGTAGACAAGATGTGGTGGATGACGGAGCGTAGCCATACGCATTCTCTGCTTGCTTCATGGATGGCAATGATCTCCGAGTGATTGGATGAGGTTGCCGTCAAGGTTTGCTTGATGGATCTCCAGGAAATGGCTGTCCCTCCGTAGGTAAACACGTACCCAGTCTGTGATTTTGCTTTGTGGGGATCAGACAAGTACCCTGCATCAGCATAACCTGCAAGTGTAGAGGATGTTCCATTTTTGTAGAAGAGTCCCAAATCTGTAGACCCTTGGAGGTAGCGCAGAAGGTGCTTTACCCCGGTCCAGTGGCGCTGCGTAGGCGCTGCACTGTATCTGGCAAGCAAATTTACTGCGAACGCTATATCGGGATGCGTGCAGTTTGCCAGATATAGTAGTGCTCCGATGGCACTCAGATAGGGAACTTCCGGACCAAGTATATCCTCCCCCTCTTCCAGCGGCCGGAAGGGGGTCTTTATGTGCATCCAGTGATCGTACTACCATAGGTGTACTTAGTGGATGGCAATGGTCCATATGGAATCTTTGCAACATTTTCTTCGTATATGTGGTTTGGTGTAATAGGATTCCGTCTTTCTGATGTTCAATCTGTAAGCCAAGGCAGAATTTGGTTTTGCCTAGGTCTTTCATTTCGAATTCTTTTGTTAGTCTTACAGATATCTCAGCGATCTCTTCGGGAGATCCTATGAGATTCAGATCGTCTACGTAGACAGCTATTATCACGAATCCTTTTCCCTTTGTTCTTATGAAGATACAAGGGCAGACTTCATTGTTCGTGAATCCTTGTTGAACAAGGAACTCACTGAGTCTATTATACCACATTCTTCCCTGATTGTTTGAGACCATACAATGATCTTTGTAACTTAACAGAATAGACGTCCCGAGGTCTATCTTTCAGTTCAGCAGGCATTGAAAAGCCATCAGGAAGTTTCATGTAGATCTCCTTGTCGAGATTGCCGTATAGATACGCAGGTCACAACATCCATTAGCTGCATATCTAGGCCTTCCTTTGCTGTTAAGCTTATCAGGAATCTGAACGTGGATCGCATCCATGACCGGGGAGTATGTTTCGTCATAGTCTATGCCCGGTCTTTGGGAAAATCCCTGTGCTACAAGTCTAGCTTTGTAGCGTGCGATCTCATTATTTTCGTTTCTTTTTCTGACGAATACCCATTTGTATCCCACAGGTTTGACACCGGTAGGTGTCTGGACTATTTGCCCAAAGACTTTTCGTTTCTGAAGCGAGTCCAGCTCGGCTTCTATTGCCTGATTCCACTTTGGCCAATCATCTCTACGTTTGCATTCAGCAACGGAGTGTGGTTCATAATCATCATCGCTTCCGGCGACGTGAATGGCAATGTGAAACGCGAAGTCATCGTCGACGACTGTACTCTTTCTGTCCAATACCTCCCCTGTACGTACATAATTTAGTGATATTTCTGTTTCTCCCCGGCAGTTCCTCTGCAGTGGATTCCGGGAGGGGAGAGGGTATGGACACGAGCTCGTTTCTCTGTGGGGGTATCGTCCCAAGGTCTCCGGATATTTTTCTTTTCTTGGATTTTTATCCTTGGAGCCTGGTGGTCTGCCTCTTTTCTGTTGAGGTGCAGCCACTTCTGCTGCCGGTGGATTGCATCCATCCTTCGGGATGTCAATCCTAGCTGGAGTATTCGCAGCAGGGATGTGTGATCTGACAATCTTCTGGTTGTCAGTGAACGAGTCCGGTAATCTGTGGACTGTGTCCTGGATGTGTAAGATCTTCCGGATCTCATCATCACATTGTCTTGTTACCGGATCGTAGTGGGTCAAGCTTTTTGTATCCCACGTCAACATTTGCTTTGCACTAGACTTTTCGATGTCTAGGCCCATTTTGGGGAAATACGTCTCATCAAAATTGCAGTCTTCAAGGCGTGCCTTGAAGGCGTCCCCCGTTTGGGGTTCTAGGTATCTTATAATGGAGGGTGAGTCAAACCCTACGTAGATACCTAGGCGACGTTGAGGGCCCATCTTGGTCCTCTGTGGTGGTGCAATGGGGATATAAACTGCGCAGCCGAAGATTCTCAAGTGAGAGATGTTCGGCGGCGTTCCATATGCGAGTTGCATTGGAGATAGACTCTGACCTCCTGAGGGTCTTATTTTTTATTAGTGATGCAGCATGCAAAATTGCATGTCCCCATGCATCCACCGGCAACTGGGATTTCATCAGCAATGGTCGTGCGATCCATTGGAGTCTTTTGATTAGCGACTCAGCTAACCCATTTTGGGTGTGAACATGTGGCACCGGATGTTCAATTTCTATTCCCGTTGCCTGGCAATATTCTTGGAATGACTGAGAGGTAAATTCCCCCGCATTATCCAGACGTATTTTCTTTATTTGGTTGTCTGGGAAATGCGCCCGCAATTTTATTATCTGTGCCAAAAAGCTTTGGAAAAGCTAAGTTGCGGGTTGAAAGTAGACACACATACGAGTATTTCGAAGATGCATCAATCAGTACCATAAAGTACCGAAAAGGCCCGCTAGGGGGGTGGATAGGTCCACATATGTCTCCATGTATTCTTTCAAGGAAGCTAGGAGACTCGATATCCACTTTAAGTGGTGATGGCCGTGTTATTAATTTACCCTTAAAGCTGGGTACACAAGGGAATTCTCCCTTCTGAAGAATCTTCTGGTTCTTCAGGTTATGCCCGTGGGATTGTGCTAGGATGCGGTGCATCATCACAGATCCGGGGTGGCCAAGTCTATCGTGCCAAAGTAAGAATTTGGCCGATGTCGGGCACTTCAGGGTGCTCCGTCAGGTTTGCTTCCTCTCTCCGAATTTTTGTATGGTAGAGGCCTGATGAGAGGCTCTCAAAACGTTCAAGAATGGTTTTAACTCCAGTTTCTTGAGACGTTACATACAGTAATTCGTTTTCTTTGACATTTGCTGTTTCCAAGTGGAATCCGTTAAAACGGATATCTTTGAAACTTAGTAAGTTTCTCTTGGAATTCGGAGAGTAAAGTGCATCTTTTATTTTTATTTCTGTTCCATTGGGGGAGCAACAAGGTTGCATTCCCAGAACCTTCAATTATGTCCGATGGCCCTGAAATTGTGTTTACAGGGCTCTTATACGGGATAATGCTATGAAAATAGCATTTGTGTTGAAGGATCGTATGTGTTGACGCGCTGTCTACTAAGCAGTCATGAGAGCATTCCATCTAAAAAAATGAGTAAACATTTGCATTCAGAAAACCTAAATTTTGTTCAGCAGAATTGAAGATACATAAAAGCTCTCATGAAATAGAAATGTTCATACAATAGAAATGCTAAGATAAATGATAACGGGCTAATCAAGCAGATTATCTGACTCGAAGTCTTTTGCTGTAAATTTGACCTGCATTGTTCGCAGCCACCAGGTTTGATTCAGCATTCTTTTTCTTGCTTTGTTTATAAAGCTCCTGGAGATGCACTGGGGTCCTGCACACTCTAGACCAGTGGCCTGTCATGCCACAGCTGTGGCACTGGTCTTCCCAGTCCCTCTTGGGTGGGGGTGCATTGTTTTTCTTGTTATCATTCCTGCGCCAGGTGAACTTGCGCTTCCCTTCATTCTTGCGCTGCTGTGGTGGGCCCTTGGCTCTTTTCTGTTGCCCCCCTTTCTGTGGTCTTTCTTTTCTTTTATTGTCCCTCTTCTTTTTGAAGGAAGAGATATGGTGAGCTTCTGGTAGGGGGACAGTGCCGGGAGGGCGCATATTGTGAGTGGCGAGAAGAAGCTCTCTGTTTTGCTCGGCCATGAGAAGACATGACAGCAGCTCTGAATACTTGGTGAACTTACGTTCACAGTATTGCTGCATAAGTATCGCATCCTTTTCATGGAAAGACGTATACGTCTTTTCCAGCATGCGATCTTCTGAGACTTTTTCACCACACAACTTCAGGCATGAGGTGATGCTAAAAAGTGCTGAGTTGTACTCAGCAATGGACTTAAAGTCCTGCAGTCTCAGGTTCTCCCACTCATATCTCGCCCTTGGGAGTATGACATCTCTCTGATGTTTATACCTGCCCTCAAGGGCGGTCCATAGCTCAAGTGGATCTTCGACCGTAAGGTACTCAGCCTTTAAGGTCTTGTCCACATGGCGGCGAATATAGATGATGGCTTGCGCCTTCTCTACATCGCTAACATTTTCTTTTTCAGTCACAGCAGTGATGAGGGACTTGGCCCGCAGGTGAAACTTAACATCTAGCTGCCAGCTTAGATAGTTTCTGCCTGATGCATCCAGCACTTCAAAGTCAACGCTTGCAATTTTAGCCATTTATCTAGCAGAGCACAAACATGCATGAATTAATAATCAACTAGAAAAACATTTTCATGCGGAAGCAATATTTAATGAAAAGCTAAATGTGTGGATCGGCCAGTCCCACAAGAAAGAGTCCAAAAAGTCCACAGTCCAAATTATACAAATTTGCAGCTTGAATTAAAATGAAAATACAACTTTGGAAACCCCGTGGGTCCCATTTTAATATCTTCGTCTTCAAGCGTTGCTTCCGACTCCATGGAAGTAGGTCTTCTTTCTTTGACATTTACATAAATTCCTCACTACAATTTCTCTCAAAAATAAAAGAAAAAGTGCGGGAAATAAACTGTGGGACTAAACGGCCGATCCAAAAACCACATTTAGCAATTCATGCAAGAATATTGTGCTCATCATCATTTTCATCCACAGATATCACAGGCAGTTTATTCATATGAGGATAAAGCAATATTTAATCACTTAATAATTATTGGACCACTGGGCAACGTCATACACCGTTAGGTTAGGTAACTAACGGCAGAGCGGTCGCAGGATCTTCCTAATTATTAAGTTTTTAAATAAAATGTACAACCACGCAAATAATATCCACATAATTTTGCCAGAGATGTAAAGCATGTAAAAGGGATTACGATGCATAGGTTGTAAAGTAAATGGGTTTAATCAATCAAATTGATTAAGAGCCCAAAATTAACATTTTCTTTGTCAGAGGGAAAAGTCTCCCTCGTCATCCCAAAAGGTCCCCCAAAAAAATCCCCAAAACGCCCTTGTCTGCCCGATATTCGTCCCGTAATTTACCGTGATTTTTCACGAATATTTTGACTTTGAATCCCCATTTTAAAACAATTTTTAGGCTAATAGGTTGCCTTTTGAGGCACATTCATAGCCATATTGCCTCCCCCCAATTTTTTTTTTTGATGAAAATCTGTGGGCCTGAAGCCCACAGATCTGCTGTGGGCTTCAGGCCCACAGATCTTTTTTTTTTCTCAGTGTGTTAGGGTTACGGCGGGGGGGGGCCCGCCGCCGCCGCCGCCGCCCCGCAGAGGGGGGCGCAGCCAGGGGGGGCGCCGCCCCCCGCTGCGGGGGGGGAGCGGCGGGGGCCGCTGCCCCCCCCCCCCCCCCCCCCCCCCCCCCGCAGAGGGGGGGGGGGGGGCGCGGCCTGGGGGCCGCCCCCCCGCAGAGGGGGAAGCGGCCTGGGGGCCGCCGCCCCCCCGCTGTGGGGGGGACGGCGGGGGGGGCCACCGCCCCCCCGCTGCGGGGGGGGAGCGGCGGGGGCCGTCGCCCCCGCAGAGGGGCGCGCGGCCTGGGGGCCGCCCCCCCCCCCCCCCCCCCCCCCCCCCGCAGAGGGGGAAGCGGCCAGGGGGCCGCCGCCCCCCTCTGCGGGGGGGGACGGCGGGGGGGGCGGCCGCCCCCCCCTGTAGGGGCGGCCCCTGCAGGGGCGGGGCGGCGGCGGCCGCCCCCCCCCCCCCCCCCTGCAGGGGGAGGGCGGCGGCAGGGGCCGCCCCCCCCCCCCCCCCCCCCTGCAGGGGGTGGGGGCGGCGGCAGAGGTAGGCTCCCCCATGGGGGGGGAAGCGTGGCCGGGGGGGATTGGGGGGTAGTTTTAGGGTTTGATAAAATCCAAAAAAAAATTGTGTTTTTACCCTAAAAATTGGGGTTTTACCCCAAAAATTGGGGTTTTGGGGATGAAAAATCCGTCGTTTTCAAGGCGACGATGAATCCCCATGACGATCTTGTGAGATCTAGGGGAGGTTTAATCATACGTATGATTTAAAAAACCTTGTTTTTAGAGTTTTTTACCTCTATATCCGTCCTCCGGATATAGCGACGGTTGCTCGAAGCCCTACGCGGATGACGACCCTTGATGGAGGAAGCCTTGCACCGCGCTCGTCAATCTCCCGTCTCGCCTTCGCCTTCGCCTTTGCAACGAACGGAAAAAATTTGTGGAAAACAAAAAATTTTAGAGGCTCGTGCTGATAACGTGTTATGAATCAAGTATTGAGGAGAGAGCCCTCAAGTCTATATTTATAGCCAAAGGGGAGAATACAAGTGGGTATGGGCCCAACCACTTGTGTTGGCCCAATAACTCACCAACCCAGTAAATACCCATTCACAACAGTAAGGCCATTGGTGGTCCAAGTATGTATTTGCAGTTCCTTGTGTCTAGTTATCGTGTACCCTTTTGATGGAGTTGTTATTGAGTATATTCATTTGTTGATATAGCTTGTGCATATGTGTATCTGATGCATATTTTCTTTAAACTTACACTAACTTAGTATTTTATTCATATCTTCATTTAGTCGTACGATGTGTTGAAGGGGGATGGTTGTCGAACACAATGACTTTAATAGTGTATGAAAATATATTTATGATAGCCGAAACAAGTAGATATTCCAAACAAGTTAGAACATACGAAATAAGAAACTATTATAATATGACATGGTTTGAAATTGTTCGATACTATTACATTACTCATATACTACTGGATTTCAAACATGCAAATAATGTTCATCAGAACTTGGCCGATATCATCGATCATAACCAATAACAATTTTATGAAATGAAAAGGACTTCGTTTGAAATTGAGATTATAGTCTTTAAATTGTTCAATGTTCCCAAAAGAGAAGCCGACCTTAGCTCAGTTGGTAGAGCGGAGGACTGTAGTATGTGCAGCTTAATCCTTAGGTCGCTGGTTCGAATCCGGCAGGTCGGAATAATTTTCATCTTTTTTTTGACAAAAAAGCCATCTTATTCTTATGTTTTACCCTAATCTATGCATTGCATGCTTTATTGTTATCATCATTCGTTATATATTTTTCAAACAATTTACTCAGTTATGTAGATGTCCTAGCATCTCTATATCCCATTTTTCCTATTCTTTATAACTAATTGTATAGACGTATCATTCGAGATCATGCAATTTTTCCATCATATTCCAAGAACTTTAGAATAAATTGTGCACATTTTGATATGTAACACACAAATAAGCAAATCTACAAAAAGTCTACCTATCACACACAAGCATCCTAGTTATCACACAAGCACTTCTTGCTCAAAATTCTGACAGACAACCAACTGTTTCGGCGGAACCACTGCAAAATTTACATGTATCCTGGCACTCGGGAGCTCTTCAGAGAAATCTCGTCGGAATGAAGTCGTGTATTCTGATAGGGTAGCTGTAAAACTCCTCATTCCTCACGTCGCCTTTCCTCCTCTGGAATGGAACCCACCATGGGAGACCCCTGTCCGAGGCAGTGTTCACGGCCTCCAACGTGTTGTCCAGCACCGTCCCAACAGCCATTGCCACCAATGGAGCCGATGAAAAGATTGTGTTCAGTATGTCGTCGAACTGCAAAACAATATATTTAGAGTTATGCCATTTAAGTACTACACGAGCTACGACCACCATCAACTCATGTTCACTGATTGCTCATGTTTATCAATTAACTGCCTTTTTTTAGGGGTTTAGCTTGTAAGGAAACTGAAAGCTATAAGGCTAATGATGACATACGTTCAAAATACCAACATGGATAAGGGACAGATATGGTGCGAAAAATAGGATAAAAATGAGGCAAATCCAAATAAGATGGTCAGGCGTGAGCAGCATGCCAATAAGTGCGTCCGTCAGGAAAATCAAAGTTAAGGGAGCAATGAGGACTGGAACAGTCCTCATTGAAGTTACCAAACAAAAGTAATCGATACAACTTGAAAAAAAAACGATAAATAACATTGAATGGAACACTTAATAAATAGTTCTTAGAATGCACACCCTAGTAACATTTCCACAGTTAACATTTTTTTGACATCCCAATATTTCACATTATGAAGTTTTTCAAGAATATTGGGTTATATATAAACAAGTCTTCTTTTGCTCCAATCAATGGTGTGAGTTCAGTACTTAAGCACGACAAATAGAACACAAAGATAAAACAAAAAACACCAAGGTGACACACGAAACTTGGTAACGCGGTTCGGTGCGCACACCTACATCTGCGGGGCCACGCCCAGAAAATCAGAATACTCCACTAAAATAATCAATGAGTACAATCACTAATTATCGCGATTCTATTAGGAGGAACAACCTCCCCCTCAATACAAACCGTGATGGGTGGTCTCTACCAACCCATGGAGTATTCTCGGCAAGCTCACCTTGACCGCAAGCTCCCCTTGCCCGCAAGCTCCCCTTGCACAACCGACTAGATCAACTCCCTTGATCATACGTGCGTAGCCGTCGGCCTCCTCCCGGAGTTCTTCAAAAACTTTCGTAAAAGCCGTCACTTTTCCGCAAAACCGCACGCACCTCTATCTACCCCGCTCCCCCTCAATCGCGGAGTAGTTAAGGTAGTTCGCTCAACAGATCTCGTGCAGATCGGCAGTCCACAATCTCTGGAACTACTTCGGGCAAGTAGTTCAACATATCTCCAAGGATCCGATCAATAAAATATTGCGGGAAAGAATCTCTCTAACCGATACAACAATAAAACCAAGAGATGGCAACTTCCAAATGTATCTTCAACAGAATATACCAGAATACCTAAAAGAGATAACATGAGATCTGAAGTAATCCACCTTTGATAACCGCTGAAGTCCGTCATTCGATTTCAGCCTTTTGAGCAGTAATGTTGGACATTATGTTGTATCATAACGTTCAACATATCATCCAACATTGTCACCAGACGAGATCTCTCATACCATATTTGCAGATTAAAACCTTCAACCACATCGTCAGCAAATCTTATGCGAACCAGCATCCAACAGAGTATCTGGAGAAGATCTAAACAATACTGCAAGATCTAAAACCATTCATTTAAAAAATCTTCAACCGCACATATCTTCAACCGCACATACCATTCAGTTATGAAACCAACCAGATTTTGTAACCACTATATCCAGGTAAATAACTTCCTTTTTAATGCAGAATATCCGCCAATATTTGTAGGATCACTTCGGGTAAGGAATCACATATTCAAGGAACCACCGAATCTATTTCGAGTAAAAAAGATTAAAACAAATCTCATGCGGATATTTTGCCTAAAGAATAAGGATCTATTTCTGGTAAATAGAACCAATAAATCACAGCAGCTATTTCCTCCCATCAATTTAGGAACTAACCAGATTACCAAATATTCTCAACAAACCTCCATCAATTAAAGAACTAATTCGGGTAAGAAGGAGTATAAAAATCTCACCAATATCTGGAATCAATCAAATCAGGAACCTCCGATATTATAGGCTACAAATCAGATCTGAGATCACCACGACAGATTTGTAGACCAAAACAGCGTTTCTGAATACGAACAATTATTCCAAATCCCGAATGTTGAACATAATGTCATTCAACATAATGTTCAACATTTTGCTCAAACTGCTCAAAAACAATCCAGATTCCGCAAACTGAGCTCTCCAGATATAGTGCCACTAATGCAAACAAATATCAGCAGAAATTCAACCCTAACAATCTCCCCCTTTGGCATTATGTGGCACAAACCAAAGCAAGCGTCAACCAAGCACACATTCTCCCCCTTTGAGCCACAATAATCCAAAACACATTCTTCCCCTTACTAGATAGGGATGGCAGTAATGGCCGGACCCGCCCGACCCGACCAGGCCCGACCCGGTTTTGACCCGGCCCGACCCGGCCCGCAACCGGGTCGGGGCAAGCTTGGGCTTTGTATGCAGCCCAACCCGCCCTGCCCCGCCCCGCCCTGCCCCGCCCCGCCCCGATGAACTAAAGAGATTCTGAAAAACCTTACTATTTTGATGCGGACCATGCAGTCAGAGAATAACCCATAACTCATACTATATTCAACGGTTCTCCTAATTGGGTCAATTCCCAATTCCAAATTACCAAATAAATGAAAATTCTCCCAATTCACAAATTTATTTAGGATTCATATGGATGGCACTAATGACTTGACCCGACCGGCCCGACCCGGCCCGACCCGATTTTGGTAAGAAAGAACCCGCCCCGCCCCGGCCCGCGACCCGCCCCGCCCCGGCCTGTAGATGGGTCGGGGCAAGCTTGGGCAGTTAAATACCCGCCCCGCCCCGCAATATTGCCATTCCTATTACTAGAGCAACCCGAGCAGTGATTACCTCAAAAAATACAGCCAAATTATTCAGAAAAGACACCACGTTCTCCCCCTTTCAGCTAGCCTCACAACTCCAAAAGAAAATTCAGAAAAACTTAACTAAGGCACATCCAGAGGCTCCTCTGTCTCTCTTAATAGCAAATAAAATCTCAAGCACAGCGAAATAAGAGAAAGAACACAATGCCTCACATCTGACAGTAGGGTGACGAATGAAATGATGTCCAGGGTAGAAGTCGAGTTCTGAGGGGCCGAAAAGTAGTTGGAGAATTGAAAATATCGGCGGTGTTGACAGAGGGTACATGTGAAGATCCAATGGCACCGGTGGAGGAAGAGCAGTGAGCAGATCACCGAGATAGCACTCTGATAATTTTGGAGGAAGATTCATGAGACTTTGGCACAGGTTGCTCACAGTGATTGTCGAGGGGAGATGTCGAGTCTGGTGTCATAACATCTGCAGCAACATTGTTCTGTATTGTATCTAATGTTACAACATTAGTCACAACATGAAGTGCTTTCTCTGAAGCTGTAGTGTTCTTGCTGTATAATTCAGACTTTCTGACCCTTTGCTTCTTCATCTTCATATCGGGTGTCTAACATTTCTTCCTTCTGACCATTGTCGCATGCGACTGAAGCAGTTTCTCTCAGTATGGCTTATGAACTTGCAGTAAGCACACGCAGGACGACCATCTTTTACGCATCTAGTCTGCTTCTTCTTCTTCTTATCATACCCCTTGTGCTGACCCATTCTTTCAATTTCTTTGGTAACTTGACTTCTTCTTTCAGCATACATTATTGAAGGCTCCTCTATTTTATCCCACTCCGGTGCGATCTCCTGAAATCTTACCCATGTTTAAGATATCATCCAGCTTTGTTTTTCCAGAATTCCACTTCTCCAAAGTGCATTCAGCTTTCTCTGTCCTGAGAAGAACATTTCTGAAGTTTCTTTCCAATTCTCTACAAGTTTCCTCAACTTTCAGATATTTGATTTTGACCGCCTCTTTCTCTTTCTTCAGTCTTTCATTCTCCTCCTTCAGGACTTTGTTGATATTGCAGATTTGCATCCACTTCTCAAACATCATCTGATATGCTTTTCGAATATCATCGTCATGAACTTCCTCATCGCTATCAACTTCAGACTTAGATTCAGTGCAGGATGTTGTACTAAATGTTGTACGTGATGTTGAACATAATGTTGCAACATTCTGTCTGACATTGGCTAGTTTGTTGTAATCAGGTCCCTTCTTCTGAGAAGCCGCGAGGGCAATGTAATTACTGATGATGTCCTCATTTTTAACACTCCCATCAGAATCATCTTCACTCCAGGTACTAGTCGAGGACGTCCCTTTTTGCTTCTTCAAGGTGTTTGCACATTCAGCTTGTGTGTGCCCAAATCCTTCACATACTCTACACTGCATCCATTTTCCTTTCTTTTTCCCTTTACTACTAATCTTCTTCAGTATTCTACTGATGTTTTTGGACATCGATCCAATGTCGTCATCAAGTTCTGACTCATAATCAGATTTAGATTCTTCACAAACTTCTACCTTCAGTGCCACCCCTTTGTCCCGTTTGTTTTGCTTCAAATTCATTTCATAGGTCTGAAGTGATCCCATGAGTTCATCCAATCTCATATTGGATGTGTTCCTCATCTCTTCAATAGCTGCAATCTTTGCCGAAAATTTGTCAGGTAAAGATCTCAGAGTTTTCTCTACTAACTTCTTTTGGGAGTTCTTCTTTCCCAATTGAAATGCCTGATTTGCTATATCACGTAATCTTCCATTAAATTCACCCACAGATTCATTATCATTCATTCTAAGATTTTCAAATTGAGAGGCGAGTATTTGAAGTTTAGAAGCTCTTACAGTACCTGTCCCTTCATGAATATTCTGCAGTATATCCAATGCTTCCTTTGCATACTCACGTAGAGATTAACTTGAATTGCTCTTCGTCGACAGCGGAAAAAATAGCATTAATAGCTTTAGAATTGCACAAGGCCGCATGTTCTTCAATCCGACTCCAGTCTCTTGCCGACTTGAGGTGTTCTTCGCCATCTTCGTCAATTTCGGTTAGCGGTATCCATCCTTCACTGACAGCGATCCAGGCCTTCTCATCAATGGACTTAATGAATATACGCATCCGAGACTTCCAGTAAGTGTAGTTTGTACTAGTGAGCAAAGGAGGACGAACAACAGAGGCACCTTCTCGTGTATCCATGATTCAAGTACTGAAATCGAAGATCACACCTTCTTTGAAAACAAAGATACACGGGTGACCTGCTCTGATACCAAATGTGAGTTCAGTACTTAAGCACGACAAATAGAACACAAAGATAAAACAAAAAACACCAAGGTGACACACGAAACTCGGTAACGCAGTTCGGTGCGCACACCTACATCTGCAGGGCCACGCCCAGAAAATCAGAATACTCCACTAAAATAATCAATGAGTACAATCACTAATTATCGCGGATTCTATTAGGAGGAACAACCTCCCCCTCAATACAAACCGTGATGGGTGGTCTCTACCAACCCATGGAGTATTCTCGGTAAGCTCCCCTTGCACAACCGACTAGATCAACTCCATTGATCCTACGTGCGTAGCCGTCGGCCTCCTCCTGGAGTTCTTCAAAAACTTTCGTAAAAGCCGTCACTTTTCCGCAAAACCGCACGCACCTCTATCTACCCCGCTCCCCCTCAATCGCGGAGTAATTAAGGTAGTTCGCTCGACAGATCTCGTGCAGATCGGCAGTCCACAATCTCTGGAACTACTTCGGTGAAGTAGTTCAACATATCTCCAAGGATCCGATCAATAAAATATTGCGGGAAAGAATCTCTCTAACCGATACAACAATAAAACCAAGAGATTGCAACTTCCAAATGTATCTTCAACAGAATATACCAGAATACCTAAAAGAGATAACATGAGATCTGAAGTAATCCACCTTTGATAACCGCTGAAGTCCGTCATTCGATTTCAGCCTTTTGAGCAGTAATGTTGGACATTATGTTGTATCATAACGTTCAACATATCATCCAACATTGTCATCAGACGAGATCTCTCATACCATATTTGCAGATTAAAACCTTCAACCACATCGTCAGCAAATCTTATGCGAACCAGCATCCAACAGAGTATCTGGAGAAGATCTAAACAATACTGCAAGATCTGAAACCATTCATTTAAAAAATCTTTAACCGCACATATCTTTAACCGCACATATCTTCAACCGCACATACCATTCAGTTATGAAACCAACCATATTTTGTAACCACTATATCCAGGTAAATAACTTCCTTTTTAATGCAGAATATCCGCCAATATTTGTAGGATCACTTCGGGTAAGGAATCACATATTCAAGGAACCACCGAATCTATTTCGGGTAAAAAGATTAAAACAAATCTCATGCGGATATTTTGCCCAAAGAATAAGGATCTATTTCTGGTAAATAGAACCAATAAATCACAGCAACTATTTCCTCCCATCAATTTAGGAACTAACCAGATTCCCAAATATTCTCAACAAACCTCCATCAATTAAAGAACTAATTCGGGTAAGAAGGAGTATAAAAATCTCACCAATATCTGGAATCAATCAAATCAGGAACCTCCGATATTCTAGGCTACAAATCAGATCTCAGATCACCACGACAGATTTGTAGACCAAAGCAGCGTTTCTGAATACGAACAATTATTCCAGATCCCGAATGTTGAACATAATGTCATTTAACATAATGTGCTCAAACTGCTCAAAAACAATCCAGATTCCACAAACTGAGTTTTCCATATATAGTGCCACTAATGCCAACAAATATCAGCAGAAATTCAACCCTAACAAATGGTAAGTGAGAATATTGGGTTATATATAAAGTCTTCTTTTGCTCCAATCAATGGTAAGTGACAAGCAATTTTTCTGATATTTTTTCAAGTGTCATAAACAACCAAAGCCAGGGTCAAATATACTAGTTATAGTACCATGAAATATTTTCTATTTTCTTTGATACAATGTAGTCGGCATAAAATACCAAGTAACTCAGGCACATGCATCCTACCAATGATCAGGTTTTGACCTTGAGTAACCATGGCTCATTAAATATGTTGGGGGGAAAACAAATAGCACATGATAGTTGTTGAAAAGAAGATGTCTCCTTACAGAGCTAAATGAAAGAAAAGAAAAGGATTCAATTATTAAGTACAAATGCCAAAATTTTGGAATGACCCGTTTGTTCTAAGTTATGAGCTGTATTTTCTTTTCGTTAGTGACATATTATGTTTTCAGCCTAGAGATTTTCGATCTGCTTTCCACATATGATGGACTGCCTAGTCCGGAAATAGTATGGTTAACAGCTATCGAAATGTATCCAGAAAAACTTGGAAGTACATAAATAAACTTTTAGTTCCTTTTTATACTACTTCAAATCTACACCTAGGATTCAGCTTCTAATGACTGAAGAATCCACCGTTAAAACAGAATTACAGATGTACTTTCTTAAGTATGCACTACTTTTTCCAATTTTTCACTTCATTATTATTTTCTTTTAGGAGCAAAAGTATAGTTGCATGTTCCATTAAAAAAGGAAAGAAAATCCTTTCCACTGTAATTATTTTTTTATTTCTCTATTTTCCGATAGAAAAAATTTCCCCTTTGATCACTTAGAAACAAAATTTTCTTTTTTTTGAAGGAAAATTGGGAGAAATATTCACATTGATATGCTAAATATATGTCACTTACCCATCCAGCATTTGTTTTCACAGGTCCATGGCCAGCTGAGACGGTGAATTCCTTGAAATATTGAGGCACAGATATCCCAAGAAAAAGTGAAAGACCAATTATGTAGAGGTTTCTCATGGAATTGTTATTTGCAAATTGAATGAATGATATGCCAACCGCAGCTGCCACATACACATATTAGAAGAAAAATGACATGTCAGGAAGAGCAATGCTAATAAAACTGAACAGGGGGAGGGGAAAAAAAGAACACTGATTTATGTTTTATCTCACCAACAAGTCCAAATAGCACACAATAAATGGCAGCAAATATCGGGAATGGTATTGATGCAAAAAAGGCCCCAAATTTTCCTGCAATGCAGGTATAGCCCAAGTTATATGATATAGCTATGTGCTATGGGGTGCCCTGCGGTGCATATGAAAGTAGGAACCAACCAAAGATGGAGAAAAATATCATAAAACCGGTTGATATCTGCACCACCCTTCGGCTTCCAATTCGTGTCAATCCAAGTAGTCCAATATTTTCACTACATCAAGTAATTTCCAATCAGTTTACAAGTAAATGTAAAGTTTTACCTTCTGTGATGATGGAGACATCAAAGGGAAACTAATCGATATTTTAATGAACATAAGGTTTTGTGATTTCAGAAGAGAAGACTACTATGTTTGAAAGATACGGAAGTTGGAAGGAGATGGTTCATGATATCGATATAACTATTTAGTCCAAGAATAATCTTTTGAATGTACATAAACTGCGTAAACACTAGTTCACAGAAGCTCAAATACCAACTTACACGGATGCAGTTGAACCCGTTGCAGCCCCGAATATTCCATCCAGTAGCATACCTACACCCTGCACATCCATCAACATTAAAAGAAAAGGAAAAAAATTGAAAATCTTTATTTACGTAGCTCCTAGCATAATGCCTAAATATGCAGCAACAATATCTTACAAATCTATGAGTATTGTTTTTTTGTGCAACATATAATTAAAAATACTAATACTAGCTCTTGCCCTCAGGTATGTTACTACGCAGCAGGTTATATCTTTCAAACTTCTCTTAATTCACTAACAGTCCGAATTGTTAGATAAAGAAATAGCATGTACATGGTAAATAGTATTTCTTGGTCTTCAAGACTCTTTCTTTGGCTCCAAGACTCTCTTTATGTATACATGGGCAATTTACCTTCATCAATGATGTACAATTTCTCTCTCAAACTTTTAGATCAGCTTGAATAACTCATGCCATCTCCTTCATTTTTAGATCAGCTTTCATTTTGCAATAAAAAACAGGAAACCAAAAAAAAGCAAGGAAACAAAAAAAACTTTGCACTTACTTTAGCTTACATGTGCAAGAAAGGTCTCTACACCTTTCCAACTCTCGATGTGCAACTAACCTACACAGAGAATCATACTGGAGAGGACCTTATTAAATAGCATAACCTTTGAGGTTTTGCAATGTGGGATTTTATTGAGTGATCTTTTTGTCTGCATGTGACCATTCTTGTGACTGCCTCATCCTCATCTGCATCAAGGAACACTTTTGGTGACTTTGATTCATTAAGGAATTCAGTCACTTCTACTAATGATTCTCATATTACTCTTGCTCAATGGATCCGCACAGATTAGCAGATGGTGGTATGCATTATGGGTCCAGTTACCATTCTGATCAGGATGTCCATAGATTGGACGGCCATCTTTCTCTCTTGGGCAGTGGCTAATCCTCAGCAGCATGCCGTAATAGACTGGTGCTGCTTGGGAGCACAAGTTTCATCAGGTCCTTTACAATGCTTGCCATGGTGATCACTCAGTCCAAAACTTCCTTTCTTAAATAACAAGCTAATAGGACGATATTCAAATCAGTTGCAGACGGTGAATGTACCTATTCCTAAACACTGTGGAAGTGGGCTCGATTCGGCGCTGAAGGAGCATTGGTCGAACATACGAGTTATCTTGTGCAGAGTTAACTCAGCTGTGCTTGGGTCCAACCTATTTGGCTCTGCACAAGCCAGATACAAGGATGCCGAGATATTGGTCTTCTACATCACAGTTGGTCGATTGGTCATCAGCTTGGTTGAAGTCCGTGTTCTGATCGTCAGTCGTTCGGTATTGGGTCATTCGATCGTAACTCGGTTGAAGTCCGAGTTCGGTCGATCGATCGTTTGGTGGCTCATTGGTCGACATCTCTACGAGTTCGAGCTATCGGATAGCTCGAAAGGCTCGGTTCATCGCTTCGATTGTTCGGTACACAGTCGGTCGAAGGGAGCCCACTAGGATGCGGCCCACTAAGATGCGACGGAGGCCCACTATGGTGCGGTGCACTAATTGCATAGAGCTGTGATTGGATAGAATACCGTTAAAGTCGAGATTCGTATCGTTTGAAATTCCTAAACAATGATGACACCTACTGTAACCTAGGGCTATATATAGGTGGTCTTAGGCTAGGGTTTTCAAAGAGGAACACATTGAGAGAATTTTGAGCCGTCATTTGTGACAGCCAATTTTGAGAGATTGTATTGTGAGCTTTTGAAGAGATCTTGTATACTTCTTCTTCGTTGGTAAAGAGAAGATTCGTTTTGTTCTCTCCTTTCGTAATAAAGCTTATCGGTGTTCCCCCTTGGTCGGTCAACGGCCTAAAAGCAATTCTCATAGTGCTCGATTTGTTATTTGATAGCTCGTCCTAGTTCCAGTGTTCTTTGGCGATCCGAGTTTCCGCACAGGTGCACAACAAACACTTCCTGACTTAGTTGCTGCAATTTAGAAACAACCCGATCACAACAGTTATATCACTTTGGCGTGCACATATGTCTGCAGTTTGAAAGTCGGTGCAATAATATTCTATGTATTCCTCTTTGAAGTCTTCATGAGGCACTTGCAAAACTTACCTTTAATTAGTCTCTCATTCCACCATGGGCTATGGGTTCTGTGCTACATATTTTTGGCATTGTCTTTTTGGTCATATCTCTGGTTCTCGTTTGAAGGTTTTGCTGGATTCTAGCGTTCTTGGATATTTTAAATTCTCCCACAGATTTGATTGTATTCGCTGTCAGTTGTCTGAACAAACTACACAACATTTTTCATTCAGGGATCATATGCTTTTAGCCCCTTGTGATTTGGTCCATTCTGATTATCATGTTTGTAGGATTTTGGGGAAAGTGTGATTAGCCCAAAGAAGAGGCTATCACTTCTATTTATATTAACTTCCTCCTTTCTTTACACACACACCCAATATAACACACACTACAATACTCCCCCTCAAGATGAGCAAAAGATATTTATCATGCCCATCTTGTTACAAGCATCCTCCACTCCTTTAGAGTTCAACCCCTTTGTAAGGCAATCAGCTAGTTGCTGTCCAGAGGTAATGTAGGAGATCTCCAACTGTTTCTTGTCCAATCTTTCTTTAATGAAGAACCTGTCAATCTCTATGTGCTTCGTTCTATCATGTTGCACTGGGTTGTTGGTAATATTAATTGCAGACTTGTTATCACACAACAACCGCAATGGTCCTTCTCTCAACAGGTGTAGCTCATGTAGAAGTGATCTCAACCAGATCATCTCGCAAGTACCAAGCACCATAGCACGGTACTCTGCCTCTGCAGTGGAACGAGCCACTAAATCCTGCTTCTTGCTGCGCCAAGAGACCAAGTTGCCCCCAACAAACACACAGTAGCCCGAGGTCGATCTCCTATCATCTAGGCAACTGGCCCAATCTGCATCACAGTAGCCTGTCACATTCATGTGACCATGACTACCAAATAATATGCCTTTTCCTGGACTATTCTTCAGATACCTCAGTATCCTGAAGACTGCCTTCATATGTCCAGTCCTAGGGTCATGCATGTATCTACTTATCACACTGATAGCATAGTCAATGTCAGGTCTGGTATGGCATAAGTAGATAAGGCGTCCAACAAGTCTCTGGTACCTTTCTTTGTCTACTGGCTCCCCTGATTGTGAATGCAACCTATGATTCTGATCAATAGGAGTAACTGCTGGACGACACCCCAACATACCAGTCTCAGCCAGTAAATCTAGGGCGTATTTCCTCTGTGAGAGAACTATACCCTTCCTGGACCTGGCAATCTCCAGTCCAAGGAAATATCCCAACTGTCCAAGGTCCTTGACCTCAAATTCTCTCGCCAACCTTACCTTCAAGTGAGAGATTCCCTCTTCATCATCTCCAGTGATAATAATATCATCAACATACACAGCCAAAAGAGTGATCCGCTGTCTTGAATGTCTATAGAATACAATATGATCACCATTACTCTGCTTGTAGCCCATAGTGATGACTGCACGCCTGAACCTGTCGAACCATGCCCTTAGAGATTGCTTCAGCCCATACAAGGACTTGTCCAGTCTACACACCTTTCCCACCGTCTGTTGTGTGCCAAAGCCAGGTGGAACCTCCATGTATACCTCCTCCTGTAAATCTCCATGCAAGAAGGCATTCTTTACATCCAACTGATGCAATTTCCATCCAAAATTCGCTGCACAGGATATCAGTACTCTCACAGTACTCATCTTTGCCACTGGGGCAAATGTCTCATCATAATCAATCCCATAAGTCTGACTGTAGCCCTTGGCAACCAGCCTCGCCTTGTACCTGTCCACCTTCCCTTCTGAAGTTTGCTTTATTGTGAATACCCACTTGCAGCCCACAGCTTTCTTCCCTGCTGGAAGTGAGACAAGTCTCCATGTCTTGTTCTTTTCCAGTGCCTCAAGTTCTTCGAGCATTGCTTTCTTCCACTGGGGATGTTGCTTTGCCACTCGCCAATCACTTGGTATAGGGATAGACTGTAAGGATGCAATGATAGCCCTATATGCAGGTGTAAGAGAGGCATAGGAGACATGATTAGCAATATCAGTCTCATATCCATACCGTACAGGAGGCCTGCCGGCATTGATACGAGGCTCCCTACGAGATGCAAGTGGAAGATCTAAACTAGAGGAAGGCAAAGAAAGGTTACCATCCGTGATAGGAGAGGAAGGCAGTAAGGAAGTCGGGACTCGAGCAGGCGTGATAGACTGATCAATCTCGACATGGGGCAGTGGAGCTAGTGGTTCTTCAGTGGGGAAGATGTCTTCCTGTTGTTCTCCATCGCCAAGACTATCCTTCTGTCTCCTGCTATATTTCCTGCCGTACAGCCTATCTTCCTCCTCTTCCACCAAGGTCCTTTCTTCCTCCCTGCTATCAGGACCAGTACCAGTAGGCCTGACAGGACACGGTATAAGTCCAACCACTACCCTCCTGTCATCAGTCACCCCCACTCGACCAACTCCTCCTGTGCTTGGAGAGGCCCCAGTATCAAATACTGATGTAGAATCTGTCAGTCCTCCATAAAAAGGTTCAGTCTCCCTGAACGTCACATCCATGCTCACAAACAGCCTTCTTTCTGAGGGACTCCAACACCTATAGCCTTTCTGATTTGAAGGATACCCAACAAATATGCATTTAATTGCCCGAGCATCCAGCTTCCCCACAGAAGGTCTATGATCCCTCACAAAGCATGTGCATCCGAACACTTTTGGTGGAACTACAAAAGTGTTCTTTCCCATAAGAATCTCACATGGAGACTTCATATCAAGGATCCGTGAAGGCATCATGTTGATAAGATATGTGGCTGTCATCACTGCTTCACTCCACAATATCTTAGGTACATTCATGGTGAGCATGAGTGACCTAGTTACCTCCAACAAGTGTCTATTTTTCCTTTCAGCAACTCCGTTCTGTTGGGGGGTGTTGGGGCAAGTGGTTTGATGAGTTATCCCACTCTCAGATAAGTAAGATGCAAACTCCCTGTTTACATACTCGGTCACATTATCCGTTCTCAAGACACGGATCTTGGCCTCATACATATTTCTGACACTTCTATGGAAGTCCTGAAAACACTTCAACGCTTCACCTTTGTTTTTCATCATATAAAGCCATGTCATCCGAGAATGACAATCTATGAAGGTGATAAACCACCTGAACCCACTTACTGAAGTCACTGGGCAGGGCCCCCAAACATCTGAGTGAATAAGATGAAATTTCTCTACACTCCTTAGGGGTGGCAAACGGGCGGGTCGGGTCGGGTTCGGGTCGGGTCAGGTTTGACCCGACCCGAATAAGGGTAAACCCGAACCCGACCCGAATTAAATTCGGGTCAGGGTTCGGATACCCGAACCCGACCCGGTCGTAACCCGGGTGACCCGTACCCGACCCGGTTTGTCTTACGGGTCGGGTACGGGTCGGGTTCGGGTCGGGTTCGGGTCGGGTTTGGTGTGAAATACTGATTATTTTTCAAAAAAGGTCGGGTTTGGGTCGGGTTCGGGTCGGGTCCGGGTCGGGTTGGTGTGAAAAGAGTGAAAATACGGGTCGAATTCGGGTCAACCGGGTCGAGGGGTCAAACCCGTACCCGACCCGGATTTTTATCCGGGTCGGTCGGGTTGACCCGAATTCGACCCGACCCGGATTGGCCCCTCCCCATACCCGACCCAAGAGGCCGGGTTCGGGTCGGGTCGGGTCGGGTCAATTTTGCCACCCCTAACACTCCTCATCCCTACACTAGGATATGACGTCCTAGTGTGTTTCCCAAATTCACATGCATCACATTTCAAATTCATTTCATTCACTCTATCCAAAACATCGGGATACATTTTTCTCAAAATATCAAAAGGCAAGTGTCCTAACTGACAATGTAACAAAAGTACATCCCTTTCCTTTTCTCCACCAACGACAGCCAGTGCAGCATCCCCACTAGCTCTGTCAAGATACCACAGTCCATCACGCCTGACGCCAGTCCCAAGCCTCCTCACAGTCTTCCTTTCCTGCAACACACAATGAGTAGAGTCAAAAGTAATGCTACAGTCGAGATCATCAACAATAGAGCCAACAGATAAGAGGTTGACTGGAAATGATGGGACGTGAAGGACTGAAGAGAGGCGTATGGAGGGAGTGCACTGAATAGTACCAATCCCTCTAATGGGTTGGGATGTGCCATCAGCTGTCTGAACGGTTTCATGAATGGAATGTGGTTTATATGTGGAAAATTGTCTATATGCTCCTGACACATGACTAGATGCACCTGAGTCAATAATCCACTCTATATGGTCTCTACATGAAAGGGCTAATCGTACCTGAGCCTGTGTGAGCGAAGTGGGCAAAGTTACCGAATGGCGAGGCAATATCCCCAGTCTGGTCTGCATGACTCTCCGAGCTCTCAGTAGTAGACCTGGACTGTCTCCGCTGCTCTAGATCTGACGCCTCAGCTGGCGTAGCCTCGATCATCACTGTCTCCTGTCGTCCGTCAGCGGTAGCAAAGTTGGCCCGTGGGCCGCCGCGACCTCGTCCACGGCCTCCACGGCCCCAACGACCTCCTCCTCTGCCTCCTGTGTCACGTCCTCGTCCACTGCCCTTCTGTGGGCATTTAAAGCTCAGGTGCCCCTTTACCCCACATGTGTAGCACTCTCGATCCTCGCTCACTGCTGCCACTGCCGGTACAGCCAGTGCAGCCCGAGTGACCTGAGTACCCTCATCCTTCATAACCCTCAG
This sequence comes from Scilla litardierei, assembly GCA_030789695.1. Lineage (NCBI taxonomy): Eukaryota > Viridiplantae > Streptophyta > Magnoliopsida > Asparagales > Asparagaceae > Scilla > Scilla litardierei. The sequence goes on along the minus strand of CM061139.1, from coordinate 112,233,248 downwards.
TCTGGTCTCCTCCTGTGCCATTGCAGCTATGGCCTCCTCCAGGGATGGGATGGAGGATAGGTGGCACATACTCGCCCTCCTGGCCTCAAAGTCTCCATTCAGGTTCCTCAGAAAGTGTGTCACACGCCTACGCTCCACCCACTTCCTGTGTATCGCAGCGCTCCTAGGATCAGGCAGATCAATAGGGTCATAGTGATCTAACTCTGACCAAAGCCTTTTCAACTCCGCAGAGTAGGCTAGAATAGTCATCTCCCCCTGCTTCAAGGTGTCGACCTTGCCCTGAACCTCCATCATGAGCATCACATTCCCTGCTCCAGAGTACATTTTCTCCACCATACTCCATATCCCCGCAGCACTCTCTATGGCCTCCACCATCCCAGCAATGGGTGGAACCATCGATGTCATCAACCAAGCAGCCACCAGTGAGTTGGTGGTGCTCCAGACTTTCCAATCATCCCCATCCTTGTCCAGCAGTTCCTTGCATGAACCCAGAACGACGCCTTCTAACCCCTTTGACTTCAGGATGAGAAGCACTCTCCTGGACCAACTGAGGTAATTCTTCGTCCCTTCCAATTTCACATCATTGGGCATCAATTCTAGCTTCTGCACGGGTCGTGAAGGCATCGATCCACTCGAGGATCCCAACTCCTTCGAAGCAAGCCGCTTCGTTATCTCTCCAATGAAGGCCTTCATGTCCGCTGAAGTAAGGTTGTCCCCCATCTCTCCAGATCCGCAGATCTCTCCTTTCTCCTTTCTTAGATCCGCAGATCCACTTCTCCTTCTCCTCTTCTAGGTCATACCCTAACCGTAAATCTATGGAGTCATCTTCATGGCTCCACCATAGATCTAGGGTTAGGGTTTTTTTAGGATTCTCCTTTGTAGCAGAGAATCAGCAGAGAATCAGCGAATCAGCGGCGGCGAGGCAGCGAATCAGCGAATCAGCGACGGCGAGGCAACGGAAGAGGCCTGTGCAGCAGGTGGCGGCGGCAGCCTGTGCAGCGGCGGCCTGCGCAGCAGGCGGCAGCGGCGGCGGCCTGCGCAGACAGAGAGGGGCGGAGAAGGAAGGCGGAGAAGCCCTCGACTGCAGCGAAGCCCAAGGCTGCTGCTCCTGCGAAGAAGGGAGGCGGAGAAGGGCAAGGTCGTGGCGGCTGCGGCTGTTTTTGGGTTTTGGGTTTTAGGGCTAGGGTTTTTTGTTGTTTGGCTCCGATACCATGTAGGATTTTGGGGAAAGTGTGATTAGCCCAAAGAAGAGGCTATCACTTCTATTTATATTAACTTCCTCCTTTCTTTACACACACACCCAATATAACACACACTACAATAATGTTCCTGCTCACTTGTCATCTTTGACTGGTTACCAATAGTATGTGAGATTTACTGATGTGTATTCTCGTTATATTTGGTATGTCTCGTGTGCTTGTTCTGATCATATAGGGAGTAGCAGGAAAAGTCACTAAACAATTTTACGTTTATTACAAACCTGAAGACCAATGCTTCGTGTGAGCACATGAGCAGGAGGGGGTGTTGCTCCTGCTAGTCGAGCACAAGCAAAGTATGCTCCTGTAGACTGTCAATAATAATAGAATGTAAGAAATCACATAGAATACTTAGAAAAGAAATAATGCATAAAACTGAACAAAAGATGTAGAAGGACACGAAAGCATCCGATATCAGATCTTAACCTCGAAGGCAGAAACAAGAGCGGCACCCATCATCCCAAATACATGACTTGCAACAAAGATGGGAGGCCCCCACTGAAATGGGTAGGGTATTTTAACCCTGAAAGCAAAGAAAAAAGTCCCGATACAAGGGGAAAAAATGTAAAGATAAAAACTAAAGGCCAAAGTTAGTTTCAGGAAAATAAACATGAGTTTTAAAAATCTACCATGGAGCAGATGACATAAGGTAGGACATATCAGTGCGGCAATGCTGTTTAGTTAGAAGAGGTGCATTGTTATACGCACCACTGACAGTCAGAAGAGCAGCGAAAGCCCAGACAACTGTTATGCAGGCAAGTAAAGAGAACCTCTCGATCACAAAATATGCTCGCTCATGGATGTGCTTCGTGTACTGTCAAAAGTATTATTGAAGTCAGTATGATCATTGATCTTTTTAATATATAATTATCTACATTGCAGTGGTTTAAGGGCTCGCCTGTTGTACAACGACCAATAAAATTAGCATTGGCAATCCAATTTCCACACATTTTCCAAGCTGATTGAATATACAATAGAAACATGAGATGACATTTTTTGCTTCTATAGTAAATCCAAATTCGAGAAACAATGGATTGAAAGCTTTCAACCTTATGTGGAATGAAAAATGATAATCTCGCGTTCATATTGCAATTCAAATTATAGAATGCTGACACAACATTTCAGTCTAGTTCAAATGGATATACCTGAGGGAAGCCTCGCTCAAATAGCCCAATGCCAACTACACAAACCACAGGAACAATAACTACAGGACTGAAGAACCTGAAGAAAGCATGTTTATAGGTAATGCAACAAGTATGCAATCAAAGTAATGGAACAAGTATTCAGTCATTATATAAGAACTTCCCGAAGAAAGTCAGCATTTGTATTGGTGGACCAATGCCCTCTTACCTTGAATAACTTCCCCATAACCTGCTATACCCGATGACTATGTTGATAAATGAGGCAACAATTAAGGCTCCTTGAATAGCTCTCATGGTGTGGACGAACCTCTGTAAGTTCCATGAGCATGGATCAGTATTGAACTGCCGATATGTACTTAAAAGGAGGTCTGACATGCGACACTATATAAAACTTGTTGGGAGATGAGGCATATCAAGTGGCATCGGTAATACTTTCTATGAACTACAAACCTAAACACAAATTTTTCTTAACTCTTTTCCCACAGCTGACCTTATCATTAGTTTGTCCATCTTGTGCGAATGAAATGACATGAAGAAAAGATGGATGATGAACAAGAAAATATTAAATGCAAGAGAATTTAATACTGGCGACATTCAACATATATAAGCTTAATGATGGAATTGAATGATTTGAGCTTACCTTATTGTCAAATTGCAAGCATAATTAACACAAAATATTGACAAAATTTCAAGCCTAACTATTGAATTCAACCCACCAGAAAGGAAGAATGTAATGACAATGAAGCAAGGAGTGGGTACACTGGAGCCTGGAGGGCTGGTCGAGGAGCTGTTTTGCAGAATGACAGATGAAATTTTAGCAAGTTTCTATGGCATAAGAGCACATCAATGCAGAAACTACTGATTTATAGACGGTCAAAAGCTATGCATCCAAATGTGATATTCAAATATTACTACTAAAAATGATGTAATTCTATGTGTCATAGGAACGGTTTGCCATTGTTTGATTAGAATCTTTAGCACCACACGTGTATTCTTCATATTTCCCTGGTACAAGTTACTTCTACATGGGATAGGACTAATTATCATCCTTATTTTGCTAATAAATGCGACTGTTTCATGTCAAATAAGAATGCCACATGTTCCTGACACTACTTGATTATAATTTACAGGACTTGCAATGGTCCAGCCCAAAATCTTGAATGGGTTAAGGGTGGCACCAAAAAAGTCAGAATGAATGGAGAAAACATCAAAGAGCACAGAGTTGGAGACAACATGGCAGGAAAAGGCTAAAACCAAACATTTATTCAGTTTGTTCACTGACTTTTGGGTGATTTTCCACTAAAACATTACCTATAATTTTAGAGCGTTATACATCAATTTTCAAGAGAACAGTAGCATACATCAATTATACAACTCCACTAACCTCATGCTCATTATCAAAAGGCCGCAAGGAAAAATCTTTGATTATAGTTATCACTGGAATGACAAATGCAAAGGAAGGATTCATCACTATTGGCAGGCGAGTTCCGATTAATGTTTGTAGAAGCGTACTAACTCCATTCATGAAAAGAAAGGTCTGGATCACACGTGCTTTATCACCCTGTTTCAAAATTACACAGTGAAGGAAAAAGGATATACATGTCACTCAAACTAGTAAGCAGGAAGGAAAATATCTTGCAAATATGTCCAACTTTAAAAACATGAGAAGGTGAAGTTTACATGGCTGCCTCCCATTTGAGGAACTAAAAGTGTAGATATCATCACGATCGTACCCAGCATCACGATGTAGTGTTGAAATGCAAGCATAAATGCTTCAGCTGTAGATTAGAATTAAGCCAAATAGATGTTATCAAACAAAAGACTAACAAAAGGTAACATTGCTAGCTGTTGTCACCATTGCAATGTGAGCTCAGCTATAAAATACAAATGCAAATGAAAAAAAAAGTTTATGGCATGTTTAGACACACAATGTAACATTAGACAAAAAGATAAATACATATATTTTTACGGGAAAAAACTACCCTCGGTGCAGATATTTTATGTTTTTACAAGAAATCGGGTTTAAAGAGGCTAACTAGAGAACACACGAGCTCTACATATCACGAGTGTATTGAACGAAGTTAAGGAAGTCCATACAAGTACATATCTATTTCCAATAGTCTGTTAGCGTGCCTCATATTTTTCTCAAAGCTACCCGTACAAACAAACCATTCTCACATGTATATTATTATGAACTTGAAAGAAGTAATGCAGTTAGTAACCTTGTGTGTGAAATATTTATTTCAACATATGGCTAAAACTCATATGCTTTTGTAAAGGCCCATTTTTTATGAACCTGTCATCCTTAACCGGGTATGGGTAGAGGCCAATCCGGGTCAAGTAGGAAACGGGTTGACCCGACCCGACCCGGATTTTATCCGGGTCGGGTATGGGTTTGGCATGTCAACCCGAATGACCCGAATTCGACCCGGTTTACTTTCTCTATATATATAAAAATTTATGTAATAACTTTAATACACAGTTGCTAGGGGAGTTGTGCTTATACGATTTGAATTGTTGTCCACTTCTTTAAGATGTCTTGAATTCAATTCACTTTACATATAACTTTTTAGTTAATTTTATTACTTTTGTTAATAAAATGGTAACGTTAATTATACTTCCTTACTGTCATCAGTGCGGTTTAAACGACGAGCTACTGGAAATTATGCAACACTTAATATATTACCGGTGGCTCTTAATAAATAGCTGGATATCGAAAATAGGGCAATAGTGTATAAGTCAAATCTTAACCCGACTGGTTAACCTGAACCCGACCCGGAAATTTTCCGGGTCACCCGAACCCGACCCGTTTACCCCTATCCGGGTCGGGTCAAATCTGACCCGACCCGAACCCGAACACACCCGACCCGTTTGCCACCCTACGCATGGTAAAACAAGTAAATATTGTACCTTAGAACAACACCTATACCTTCTTACTGTGACACTAAGAGATGTATACATTATCTTACACTTGGCATTTCAGACTCATTGGGTTTTGGGGGTAAATCATATTAGATAAGGTGTTGGAGAGACTGAAGCATACTTCTAAATTTCTGTCCACCACATGTCTCCGACCAAGTCATATCATGCATCTAATGTGATCTTGGGTATTGTCGGACTTAATTTTTGAGTTTCTCTCATTTTGGACTCAAAGCCCTCCTTGGTTCTATGTAAGGGCTAGGACCAGGTGAGCGCCTCGTGACTTCAGGTGGACACTTAATTGCTTACTGTACACTCTAATATGATTCACATCCTAGGATTGGTTTAACTGCTAGAAAATGTTAGCACAAACATTAACTGAATAGTGTTTTTGTATGACTGTCTTACTTTCTACTTTCTGATCTATTTACGGTTAAGCTTAGTCCTTCATTTTTATGCATATATAACTGTTTAACTTCAAATTTTAGAATTGATGTGATTTACCACTGAAAAACTGGCGGCTCTCCATTTTTGTTACACCGTCAAGTGCTGAGACGAAACTGGAGGAGGCGTCTCTTTTTTAATGCCACTGAGTTTGCTGTGAAAAGTGCAGATTTTTGATTTAAGGGTGTGAGTGATCTCTGATGTATCTTTTATGTATTTGTGTGAGTATGATGTATCCGACTTTTGTAACTCTTAAGCATTAATGAATTTTCATATAAGTATTTTGATTCACCTATATTCGTAGTCTTGATTGTTTTCACTGTTTAACTTCAGGACCTGTCAATAATTGCGAAAAACAGTAGTGTCTCGGATTGCGGGGCGTGACATGTTTTTCTTGGTGGCCAACGCATGTCCTCGCAATCAGCCTCATGAACAATCTATGAAAAATAAAGTACATGTAAAGAAATGAATTGGAACTAACTTTACCCTATGAATATATGTGAATGCGAGTCTACAATCGCCGCACATGCACCAAAATCAACAAGTTGACAATGGTCGGAAGCACTTATAAGAACCAGAACAGAGACAAAGGTTCTAGGACCAGTAACAACAACATTAGGCCCAACCTGTTAGTACATCTGGTACCAAATAACTCAATCCCGCTGAACAGGGACACTTCTGGAAACCAGGAAAACAATAATAATGCCAACAATAAACCATATCCACAAGTGCACCAGATATCAAATGCCACTCTGTGGGAACTTGTCCATGCTCTACAGGGCAAGCCCAAGTATGACGGAGTGCAACAGTTTCGGACACTGCACCCAACTTTTAATGAAGGTGAAGGCCCACTAAAGGCTGAAGAGTGGTTGTAATGCACTGCAGATAACTTGAAGGTAGCACGAATCCCAGCCGGGTCATGGATTAACATGGCCAAGCTTCAATTGATCGAAGAAGCTAGAGTCTGGTGGGACTTAGCGAAAGATCGGCTAGAGCAACCCATTTCATGGGACACCTTTAAGGACCACTTCAATGGACAATTTTTCTAACCAGAAGTACAAATGAAACTACGGGCACCGTCCATAAACCTGAAGCATATCACCATGTCAGTGGAGGAGTATGATGTTGAGTTCTCTATGCTCAACAAGTTTTCCAAGGAAATGATGTCTACCCTCTTGAAACGGGCCCGACACTTGCAACATGGCCTAGACATCACGCTCGGGAGAAGAAGGTTGGAATGAACTTACAAACCCATGCTGCAGTACTAGCAATGGCTCGTGAGTATGATTACATTCAGAAGGAGCAAAAGCGGCTCTGGAATGTCCCTCCGAAACGACCACCACAACCTCCAGCAGCTACCGGAGGATCGAATAGACGACTCCCATCCCCAGCTAGATAGATGCATCGACCTGTGCAGTAAACCCAGTCTAAGAGATCGGCATAACAGCAGCAGCGATACCAACTCCTCCTAATATGCCACTATTACGGCAAGCTTGGGCACATCAAACCAGGGTGTCGGCTATTTCTGAACATTTACCTACCTTCTGGATCGAAGGAGCACTGTGCCAGAGACTGTCCTCAGCATGGACAGAGACAGTGTACATTCAATATAACTAATTTATTTCATTATATGTATGCATTTGTGTTCTCATTTTACAATGCATGTATTTTCCTTGTGATATAACTTATGTTCTAATTTATTCCAATATTATAGGACGTCATCACATGGAAAAGGAGGTTTCCATACCTGATACACTTCCATCGAAAAGAAACCCGACGAAGCCAGAGTCACTCCACATCTCCCTGTAATGTTAGATTTTCACCTCTTGGAATGAATAACAATGTTGATTTTTATGAATTTGGACGTACTTATATTAGATTTCGATGTGATTGTAAATTTTGAGATGTTATATTTTGTGAAGTGATGTAATCATAGTTTATGTATTTGTAATGAAATCTATTTCCCGTATTTGATGAAAATAAATTGCCTTTAACTTATTCAATATTGAATGTGATATATATGATATGTGGTGTGTGAATGTGAGATATGTGATAAATATGATATATGGTGTGTGCAAGGTATTATGGTGGATGGAGTTTGTGATATTGTGTGGGGTGATATATGTAATATATGTGATACATGATGTGTAGTGTATAAATGAAAGAAGCAGCATCAAATGGCAGCGTCGGCAACAACAGCTCTTAGTTACGGCTGATTTTGGAGAACAAATAAATGATGGTGTTGCTCTGTATGCTGACTCAATAGACAGAGCTGTAGCTACTGATGCTGCTTTTTTTCCAAAATCAGCGACGGCGACTGCTGAGTTTTCTAGAATCAATAGCAGTTGAGAGCTGCTGCTGCTCTCATCTGATGTATAGTTCTGGGAAACCCTATATAATTTGGCCGAGGTTGCCAAGGTTGGCAAACCGGCCAAATTGCACAACATATCCCACCACCTGAGAGTAGCTCTCCGTTGCAGTTAAGAATTGGGAAATGATATACAATTTGACTAACCCTGGCCAAATTCAATAGTGTCCGGCTATACAATTTGATTGGGGTTTTGGTAACCCGACCAAATGGAAGTGAGCCTTATCAGTGCCTAGTCATCCCCTACATGCTAATGTGGTCATAGTTGGTCAATTTTACTAATTATTTTTTACATCGATTTCACTGATTATTTTTTATTGATTTCAGTAATTATTTTATAATTTTTTGGCCGTTTTCCAAAAAATGTCCTCCAAAAAATATGTAAATAATGAATTTTTTAACCATCATATGAGAGAATATCCCCTGTGACAATCTATTTTCTATTTTCTCATATGTGCGTGTAATGAGAAACATATGACATATATAGCTAGGCCACATATGTCCCCCTAAAAATCCATCCTTCCTGATTTTTATCAAAGGATTAGCACCATTCATTTTGTTCAGATTCTAAAATATCAAAATATCAAATATTAGATGAATCCAAGTGGATTTACTCATTTATCTACTCATTTTAAAAAATTTCTTGTTACTTCCTATATGGCCTGCCATGATTAGGCCATTGACATGTCGACCCACAGCCCACGGCTCTTGGGTTGAATGAGTCAACCCACACTTCACTCATGAAGAGTCTTCAATAGTGGGCGGTTACCCTTCATCATAACCCACTTAAGTGGCCACTAATTAAGGAATTAAGGGCTACTTTCATGGGAAGAGTTAATCACATGAATCAGCATTATTGGCCTACTTTTATGATGACCGTTATCTCCACTAAAGCCACTTGGTTAGTGGGGAGTTACATGGTAAAGAGGAGACAAATAACCGAGAGAACAAAGCACCAGGGGCCCAGATCTTAGGAGGAAGTATCAAAATACTATCTACAATACTCTACATTTTCCACTCTATATTTTCTTCCAACATCGACTGACTTGAGTGTCGAAGGGAAATCTGTCGGGCCCCAGCCCTGACCCCCAGATGATTTTCCTATGATGCAAATCAATGGAGATAGCGCGGAGCAAGGTCCGCCTTCACCCAAGTTGTGTGATCCCAACTCTCCATGTCCCGAGATATCCTCTCCACGAGTCCCACTCATCAGACAGTGAAAGGTCCTCGTCATCAAAGGCGTCCTCTCCGACCCACCTTACTAGATACAGGAACAGTTAACAGTTGACGATGTCTGTGGGAAACAAAGAGTTAACATCCCAGTCACCTTCTAGCATTGACGATGTCGATTCAATCCACCCGTCAAGGGCCGAAAGGCATGTCCTCTCCGAAAGGGATACTCCGACTCCTTCCGCTTTCCTCTGTCCCATTCTGATTGGTTTTGTTACCACAGATTTTAAATTTTTCAAGAATTAAATTTGAGTGCACTCTTGCTTGTGTGCACCACAGCTATGGAATTCAATTCACCACTGCTATTTCATTTGAGCACCGAGCTACTACGAACTCCTCCGAGCTCAACCATCAGACGAAGCCCAGCAGATTTCGAGTTTGATCGGATCGGATCGGATTGACCGATGGTCGTGTTCATGCTCGGGCACTGTCAAGTGAAGCTCGATAGTCCCTCAGTTCCCAGTTCACCTCAGTTCAGGAATGTCTTCAGTCTCGCCATGCCATCATCCGACCTAGATCGAAGTTGACATGCTTCATCCGACCAAGATCGGGGTCGTGATGCCCTAATCCGACCAAGATCGGAGCCGCCACACCTCGTCCGACCTGGACCGAAGTCCTCGTGGGTCGGCCGACCTAGATCGGGGCTGCCATGCTTTGCTCGACCAAGATCGGAGTAGCCATGCCATCATCCGACCTAAATCGCGTCTTAAATGCTTCGTCCGACCAAGACCGGGGCCGCGATGCCTTCATCCGACCAAGATCGAAGCTGACACGCCTCATCCGACCTAGATCAAAGTCCACATGCCTCGTCCGAGCTACATTGGAACCCTCCAGAGCTCGATCTGGGTCTCGACCGCGTCGTCAGCTCTTCATCGAACCTCGTCCAAGCTCCCAAGTCCTCCCAAGTCCTGAACAAAGGAGTTTTGATATTTTATTAGAGACTTCGTCCGACCAAAATTCGTCATGGGACAATGCTACCAGATCCTGCTTGGCCTGCTGATACTTGGCCTGAACAAGGATGAGATCTAGCGATGACTTGAACACTTCAATTTCCATGATTATGGCCTTGTTTTCGAGTTGCAAGGCTCTCAATAGCAGTTTTTTTTGAGTTGCAGGGTTCTTAAATCTGTTACTTCTGGTCAAGCTCCTATCTATCCGAGCTTCATCGAAGTTCGATCCGAGCTAGAACCTTCCAACTAGAGCTGTGTGTTATCGATGACGCTCGATCAGATTCAAACCCGCCTTCGACTCAAAGATGCCTCAACGCCGTAGATCCAAGCTCGAACTCTGCCCTCGATCGCCTCAAGCTTAGATCGAAGAGAACCTAAGTTCCTCCTTCCAAGTGTTGTCCGAGCGAATGTTAGGGCTCCACTCAACTAATTTTGGATCTGAGCTCTGACTTGCACGTACTCCAATGTTCGAGCTCCCCACCAACCGGTCGAGATGACCTTCAAGTCTCAACAGCTTCCGACCGAGCCAACCAGGCTATGGAGCTTCACCAATCGAGCCTCCATACCCGCCGAAGCTTCCTCTGTCAAGCCTCAATCTGAGCTGCCGCTCTTCGCTCGAGCTCAATCTAAGCGTCGGGGCTCCGTCCGAGCTTCGTCGACCCTATGGTGGAGCTTCGTTGACCTGGTGTTTGAGCTTCATGTGCCCTATGGCAAATATGAGTCAAGTATTGGAGATCCGAGTCCTTGCCGAGCTCCCAAACTGCGTCAACATCATCATCAATTTGAGTTGATGACGACTGATCACAAAAAGTCAGAGCTCAGTGTTGATGTATAAAATTGATGACGATGATGATAATCGATTGTTGGCAACTGTTAACAACTTTTGCATTTGTGATTGACAACTTTTGTCATGATCCCAATCGATTTGGCCGTTCAAAACAGTTCTGATTGGTCATCGATTTGCGTTCGATGTATCCCCCGAACTTCGTCATCTCTGGGTCGAGCTTCACCCGAGCTTCTGAGTCCTTGATGAGCCTCCATACATGTACTGAGGCTGTCTCATCGACGTCAGAGCCATGTTACATCAAGCCGAAGCTCTCCTAGGCGAACATCAAGAAGACGACCGATCAGGCCTCCGACCGACCAAGAAGACGACGTCTTCTCTGATTATCATGAGAGAGGTGACCACAAGGCGGCTCGATCGATTAGATATGCTCCAAGCTCGATTAACTCTCCGGACTTGCCAAGCACCTCGCTGATGATCCCGACCGCACCGAGCCCTTGCAAGCATGTCGCCAAGAAGATGCCAAGCCATCGTGTCCGTACCGTTCTTCCAAGTATGCAGAAATACGTATATTCCCGGTATTAGAAGAGATAGGAAGTGCAAAACAAGGCCGTAATAGTATTCGGACTCAAGGCTTTGACCCCTTGACTCTAAGTACTACTAAGCGTAAATTGTGATTACAAGAAAAATACCTTCTCGCAAGCCACCCCACCGCGACACATTAGAATAGTACAGACTAGAAATAAAGAAAATGCTCCAACACAGAAATAATCCCCAGATAATCACAGAGATTACAAAACATTTATTTATACCTTAGTAAAAGAGTATATTACATGCCACAACTATACAGTGGTACAAAAGAGATAACAACAAAACTCCCCAAGCCCACAAAAGAAAAAAGTGTTCATACACTGTACAACACACTCCCTAAACTACCCCTGAGGACCCAACCGTACAAAGTCGCTCTTTGTGGGCTCCACCTCTATCTCGAAGCTCGAGGTGATCTCCTAAATCGAATCATGTTCCATCTGCTCTGTCTCTAACCTGGGAAAAAGTGGGATGGGACACATCAACGTGTAACCTAGTAGGAAATCTAACTACGCTAGGTAGGGGCCAGTCTCAGAACTAGTCTACCTAATTAAGGATCTGGCTACTAGTGATAACCAATGCAATGCAATTAAATGCACAAGTTAAAAGACAGAAACATCATAGGCATGTATTGCACGTAAAGAGTAAGTACTGCAAACTGATATGCATAAAGAGAAGCAAACATCCATGCATGAATATCCACAAATGATAGTTCAAAGAGAATCATAATGCATTAATCTTCAAGTTCTGTAATTATAGTTTAATATTTGGAAAACCCAGGTAAAACGTAGGAAGTAAGGAAATGGACTTCACCCAGAGTGGGTGAAAAGGTAGTACACCGCCAGTGGAACATGAGCACTGATCAGTGTAGCTCACTCGTTTTGGGAGTGAGAATAGTGTATACCTCATGGTGCATCACGAGTAAACCAGAGTCCTCTCCAACTTTGCCAACTTCCCCTGACGGGAATGCGAGTGAGTTACAAATATCATCCAGTCCTTAAGCCTATATTTTACACGTGTTTTTCTAAACCTAATGTCTGGAATCTCACATATATCAAGATAGACCGAGAGTTCCAGGTTGTTGTTTACTCTCACTTCCTCACTCGCAGTTTATCAGCCAATTCCTCATTTCATTCATAATTCGACTGTCTCATTTACCGCATTCACATTTCCATTCCTTTCATTTCCACCGATGTCGCGATTGACAACGACCATCGCATTTATTCATCGTAAAGAACATCGCATGATTCCATTAAGATGCTATTCGTCATCGTCACATAACCACATGGAGAAATATAGATCATTAAACACATGCTCCTTGTCTTTAAACATGACAAATTTGCATGAAAAGTAATACAATTTGCATGCTAGCATAAATGGACACATCAACATAGAACACCATGCTAAAACACTACAACTTGCATATTAGCATAAATAACAAATTAACATAGAACAACATGCTAGATCATTACAACTTGTATTCTAGCTTAAATGACAAACTAACATAGAACAATGTGCTAGAATACTACAACTTACATGACAAACTAGGCAGATTCAGAATTTGCTCTGAGTCTGGCCTTTGTAAAGATAAACTAATATCAGGCTTTTACAGTCATAATCTGATTTCATGTTGAGAGGTTCAACATGAAAGTTGTACATAGGTTAATGATCTTTCCATATTGTCTAAGAATGCATAATTTGGACAACTATGGAGACAATTATGACAGTACCCCCAGAGGGTGACAGAATCTGCCCAAAATAGTCATATAGTTGAACATCAGCAATTATAGGCTATTTACAGTTTAGAGCTAAGGTTGGACCCAACATGAAAGTTGGAGGTAACTTAATAAGCTTTCTAGATTATCTTAAAGCATCATATTTATTTTCTCTCTATTTACAGTTTATAGCTAAGTTTAGAGCTAAGGTTGGACCCAACATGAAAGTTGGAGGTAACTTAATAAGCTTTTTAGATTATCTTAAAGCATCATATTTAGATCAGTCATAGTTATGGCCTACGAATCTTGGCGTGCTCAAATTGTCCTGACACTGGAATTCATACCAATATAGATCAATTAATTTCAGTTATATGCCGTCATAATCCTGGCAAGTACCCAACATAAAAAATGTAGATAATTCAGTTAGGATTCTAGATTGTCTTAAATCATATTATTTGGATATCTAGAATGAAAGCTGTGCTTTATTGAATAACATGATGCAGAATCTGCCAGAACAAGACACTATGACAAAGACCATCAATTACAGTCTAATTATAGGCTGAATATGAATTTAGTCTCTAAATGAAAGTTGTAGATAACTTAACAAGCTTTTCAGATTACATTGCTTCATAATTTTCAGAGAAGTCTGCTGACTGTTATGCTCAATTTAATTAGTAGCAGAAACTGAAAACAAAACACAACTACCTCAACAAGTAGAACATAGAATAACATGCTAGCCAATTAACATAAACATGTTAGGAACAATCCTAAGACTAACACCTAACTAGAGTTGCTAGAATTTTCGACCTTCAATGTCCTTTCTTCTAGCTTTAGCTTTCTCCTAAGCTCCTTTCCTCCTTCTCCAAGCTCATTCTTCTTTCTTCTTCAAGCTCCAAGTGTATCAAGATGTTAGTTGGTCAAGAGGAGGAGGCGGGGGTGGTGGTATTAGTGGTGGGAGAGGAGAGATGATGAAACACTTGTTTTCTTTTTGTCCTTTTCTTTTCCTTTTTCTTTTCCTTTATGTTTTTCTTTTTTCCTTTAAAATTTTCATCTAAAGCCTAATTACCATGGCAAGAACTAAGGGGGTACCAAGTGGAGGGTTAGGTGGCATGGTTAGGTGCAAATGGCTAGGAGAATGACACATAAGGGGCTAAGGTGACATCCCATAGAAATTAGGATTTGTATTTTTTGGAAAAGAAATATACACCTAATAATACAAGTAGCTATGCCATGATACTATGTATTCCACTAAATACTATCATATTATCATGACTAATAATGATTTAAAAATATTTAAAAATAGATATAGTATTATAATAATTTTAGAAAAATTCGGAAAAATCTCCAAAAATATGTAAAAATATACGCGTATAAAATACGGCCAAAAATACATAATACAATGCATGTACATATGGTAACAGTGTATTACACATCGAGTCCCTACCGGGCATACTTTGACCCATCAGAACATCATGCCAACCAAATCGAGTTTGGGACGACCGAATTGATGTGTCCAAGCTCGATCATCCGAGCAAGATGATGTTGCGGGACTCCCCTCCGCCAAGTTACAGAGTTGCCGATGGGAGGCGACCTAACGGAGCTACCTCAGCTCGACCGACCGAGAAAAATTAAATATATGGTTTGAGTATTCCTTTCACTTGAGAATTAAATGGCTTGTGTATTCTTCTAATGTTTTAGTCATGACCATCTTCTTGCCATTACTCTGGCATGGATCCTGAGCTTTGTCCGAGGTCGATTAACTCCGCTCTAGCTCTAAGATCAATCTGAGTCTCTCCGTCAATCCTACTCGAGATGCTCCCCCCACACTCTTACATCCCAGACGAGGCTGAAACAATGATGTCCTAGAGTGACCAAGCATCTTCTCTTCTGATCTGCGTGCGGATGATGTCCATGTAGGCGGTGGGCGAATGGCGTCTCAAATCGACCGAGTAATCCTTCTTCCGAGCTTTGACCGAGCTCGATACTGGCCTCCGAGCTTCGTATGGCTTCACCAGCTCTTGGTGGAGATGCAAGGGACTATCTCTGATGCCGAGTAATGCAACCCCAAAGTTTCCTCAAGCTAAGCTTAGGGCAAAATAATGACCCCTTTTTTCTTTCATAAATTTATCACAGCAACAAGAGCACACATTTTCTCTCTTTCTGTGGCTTTTGAGCGTTAACAAGTTTGTGGAGACGAGAGACCTACTCCGTCTGAACTCCGAGTTTGATCTAATCTTCTTCTGAACTTCATCCAAGCTTCTTCAACCTCAGACCGAGATGTCCTAGATGGTGAAGACGCAAAGGATTGACAATCGGAAAACTTCCTCTTTTAATAGACTATGAACTCCAGCAAAGCAAGTTTGCGTCCAGCTGAATTGCGTCCAGCTGAGTTCTCATCTCCAGCTAGCATTCTTCATCGATTGCAGAGCTTCAAGCTCTGAGGGGGTCAACTAACCTCTCCGTCCAAGCTCCGAGCTTCGAGCAAGCTCTGCTGCCAACCACTGGTGAACTCTTATCCAACTATTGGTGAACTATTATTTCCCTCTTGTGAAACAAATAGCAAAAGCTCGGACGAGGTGATTAAGTTCCAATTTACTTTCTTTGAACTCATCTTCATTAAATTATATTCGTTGTCAATTTTAAAATGATAACGTGATGAGCTGCATATTTCCAAAATATGAAAGCCCCTCCAAGTCAGGGAGACAAAAGAACTTGATGTCTGTTGCATAGACACATGTGAGGAATGCATCCAACCTATCGAACTATCCGAAGGCGAGAATGACACATAATGGGCGAAGATAACCTATCTTGGGCGAGAATGACCCATCCAGAGGCAAGGACGACCAGTCCAAGATGATCCAAACAGAATGACTTATCCAGAATGACATATTGTCACATGAGCTCATCTGACAGTCTGGAAGAGGTATTACGGGTAAAACAAACTCAATCACGCAAACTCTTTAATTCATTTTTATTCTTGAACTAACACATGTTTGATAAGCTAATATATCTTTGACAAGTGCACCCTAAGTGGGCATTTTTTACTACTTTACTAAAGTGTGCATGCCTACAAGTCAGCTCGAGATACCTTGCGAGCCGACCGACTATACGATCGGGAGCTACTCCCTTACGAGCTGACCTAGCGATGTGCTTGAGGATAACTCTTACTACTTTTGCGGGTTGCTTGGCCATACAATCGGGGCCACTCCCTCGGGGGCCAAGCAAGCTACAAGATCAGGGATAGACCATGTATCCTTGTCGGACATATGTCGGGGGATGCCACTCCCCTCGTCACCAAATGATTCTCGTTGGACGTAAGTCGGGGGCACTCCCCTTGCCACCGAAAGATCCTCGTCGGATGTAAGTCGAGGGCCCCCTTGCCACCGAACGAATGAGTCCATCGAAAGGCGAAAGGCTACTTCCCTAACGGGCCGACTCAACTACGCAAACATGGACCATGTTTTGAAGATGTCACAAATTGATTTGCTGATGTAGCCCGACCACGGTTATGAGCTGAGGATGCCCCCTCACCTGTCAATCCACCTCCGTCTCAGCTATAAGTCGAGAAGTTACATTCTTTGCGCCCCAACCCGACTATCCGACCAAAAGCTACTGCTTCACATTGCCCAATCTCAACCTTTGCAACGGTTGAGCTCTGACGATGGGGGCCATTGTTACATCCCATATAGCATGCCATGGTTAGGCCATTGACATGCCGGCCTACGGCTCATGGCTCATGGGCTGAATGAGTCAACTCTCATCTCCCTCGTGAAGAGCCTTCAATAGTGGGTTATTACCTTTCATCATTACCCACTTAAGTGGCAACTAATTAGGGAATTAAGGGCTACTTTCATAGGGGAGTTAATCTCATGAAGCTGCATTATTGGCCTACTTTTATGATGACCGTTATCTCTACTAAAGCCACTTTGTTAGTGGGGAGTTACAAGGTAAAAGAGAATGAGATAAATAGCGCAAAGAACAAAGCACCATGGGCCCAGATCCTAAGAGGAAGTATCAAAATACTATCTACAATACTCTACATTTTTCACTCTACATTTTCTTCCACCATCAACTAACTTAAGCGTCGGAAGGGAATCGGTCGGGTCCAAGCTCCGACCACCTAACAATTTTTCTATGATGCAGATCAATGGAGCTAGCGCGGAGCAATGTCCGCCTTCACCCAAGTTGTGTGATCCCAACTCTCCATGTCATGGTATATCCTCTCCACAAGTCCCACTCATCAGCCGGCAAATGGTCCTCGTCATCGAAGGCGTCCTTGCCAACCAAGCTTAATGGATGGAGGAACACATCCGTCAACAGTTCTATTCCCACGAAAACATAAATTTGTGACGGTTGGATTAAGGAGCAAACCCTCTTAGGTTCATACTACATTTGATGTTTTGAGGTTTTAAAATATGAATATCTACATAAACGGTTCCATCGTCTCAAAAAATAAAGGAGGAGGTGCATACTGGCCTGGTCACACACACACAACATGAGTAATTCCTTTTTTGCAACTTCAGCCCAAGTTAAATTAATTTAGGACTTTTATGCCAATGACCCGAACTTGAAGATGAGATGATCTAAGGTAGTAAAATATCTCTCTCATAAGTTCACAAGCTTATTTATTTATTTATCTGTCCATCTAATTCCACAAAACTCTAACATGGTCTTTAAAAAAAATCCTAAAGAGTAGTTTGTAGATACAGTATTAAAAAATATTCAGCAAAAAAAAAAGCAAAGAAAATAATTAAATCCCAAGAACCCAGTTAGATCTGCATGCTAGAAACCACTGCAAACAAAATCTCTGCTTTTAAAGAAAACAAACATAAAACAGGGGAAGGGAGGAGACAGAAGAAGAAGAAGAAAGCTCACGCCAGGAGGGATTGGAGTGGATGCAGAACTGAAGCTGATGGAGCTGCTCGGTTGGGGGCAAGACCGCACCTCTTGAACCCCCGACTACTGAAGCTACTGCTGCTGGATGAATTGGAACTGCAGTTGATGACGGAGGAGCTTGAGCACCCCCATGATCACCTGGATGGTGATGATGTTGATGGCCCATGTTATTATTGTTTGAGTTCGAAATTTCCACCATCTTTCTATTCTTCTTCTTCTTATCTTGCTTCTTGAGGCTAGGGACACGAGAGGAAAAGGAGTGATGGCAACTTTTTTGGAGTTTTTGAAACTGTAACTCAATGACTCCCAAGTCTTCCCTCAATAGAAGGGGAGAGAGACGCAAGATTAAGGGTGAAGGCTGAGTTATCTGCCGATATCGAGGCGCGCCAAGGGCATGGACCAAGGAATCTTTTGGGGGAAACGTGTGGGTCCCAGTTTGTGTCTGCAGTGAAATTGAGTCAAACCTTGAAATTGGTGAGGCGTGGCGGTACAGTGATAAATTCCGGTGAGGGTTTATGGTGAATTAATTGTCTTCATTAAGTTTATTTTACGTTAAATTATACTTATCTCTAAATATATGATGACTTTCAAGTTGAGGAATCCAATTTTTTTGGTCACCACCATATAGACAATGTTTAATTTTATTTTTTTAAAATGTATCTCCTAGCGGAATAATGAACATATGTTCATCACGGTAAATTTAATGTGGTGTGATGTCAGTATGGTAATATATTTTTTAGCGTTGCATAAAAATATTCTCACGTTTGAGCTATTTTTACGTAAATACCCTGAGGTTCATTTTGTGACAAATTGATACCATGTAGCGGAAAATGGGCTGAGGTGTTAAATTGGACAATTTTGCACCTCTCTCATGTTTGGGCCATTGTTATTTAAATACCTTCACATTTGGACCATTTTTACGTAAATACACTGATGTCTTTTCTCTCTCTCTACCGATTCTCTCTCTCTCTCTACCGATTATCTCTCTCTATCTCTCTCTCTCTACTGAATCTCTCTCTCTCTCTCTCTCTCTCTCTCTCTCTCTCTCTCTCTCTCTCTCTCTCTCTCTCGGGTGGGATGGTGCATGGGGTGGGTGAGTGGGTGAGTGTGCGTTCATGCGTGGGGTGGGTGGGTTGTGTGTGTGGGGTGTGTGCATTTGGGGTGTGTGTGTGCATGGGGTGTGTGTGCGTGGGTGGGTGGGTTGTGGGTGTGGGTGTGCGTGCTTGAGGGTGGGTGTGTGTGTGTGCGTGGGGTGGGTGGGGGGTGTGTGCGCTTGGGGGGGGTGTGCATGGGGTGGGGGTGGGTGTGCATGGGGGGGAGGGTGTGTGTGCTTGGGTAGGTGGGTGTGTTTATGGGTGTGGTTGGGTGTGTGCGCAGGGGGGTGGGTGGGTTGAGTGCATGGGGTGTGTGTGCATAGGGGTGTGTGGGTGTAGTTGGAGGGTGTGTGCGTGGGGTGGGTGGGGGTGTGTGTGCTTAATGGGTGTATGTGTGTGTGCATGGGTGGGTCGGTGTATCCACGACACGTCGGTTTGGGTCAGGTCTTAGACTACATCTTTGGTTAGACTTACGCCGGCGCTCGGTGTATGCACGAGACAACGGTTTGGGTCAAGTCAAGACGTTATCAAAAATCAGTTTCTATAAGATTGCCATGTCACAGCTTGAGTGTAGCTCAACAACCGTAACACGGATCTTACAGTTGCCAACTCCTAAAACAAGGAGGGCTACAATTTATCTTGAAAAGATTATTATCGTATTTGACTTAGGTATAGTCGATGGACTTACACAGTCATGATTCAACTCCTTGCGGTCCAGCGGACGCGGCCAGGGAATTGACTAAGTCAGGACCACTTAGCCTCTAGTCTAGTTATGATGGTCCAGCAAACTTAGCCAAGCACATTGACCGACATTATGATCCATTGAAGGAGGTTCATCGATTCTATGTTCGTCCATCAACTAAACAGCTTTTAAATAATACTAGTTAATCCTTATCAACTAGTGAATCCTTAAAATTCGAAATTTTATGGATTTGTTGAACAACTTTTATTAGATCCTTATCAACTATAAGGTTCGTTTTTTTCATTGGGCTGCCTCAATCTTATTAGGATTTTAATAAAACAACTACAACATTTTACAAAATTAGTCATTTAATGATAATCATCATTTAAACAATTTATGATAATGATCGTCAATTAAAGGGACTACCCTAATCAGGTATTAGGTTTTGATGTTGTATTTGTTTATTTAAAACGTAGCATGTCACTAGTCATTAAAATTTTATCTTATAAACTTTTAATCAATTAATGGCTAACCTAAAGGGTTCATGGATACTCTATTCATCATGTCCATTAAAAAATAAATCAACTAATTTAATCGCATAAATTAAGTGTTCAATAAAGTGATATACAATGAGACCATGCAAGTTAAAATTATCTACAACATAATTAAATAACTTGCAAATCTAGAATGTAACATTTAAATTTAAAGATCTGAAATTTTAAACCTTGAAGCACCTTTATCACATAAAATTAGGTTTCATAAAATTATCAAATAATTTTAAATTCAAACCTAATCTTTAAAATTAACGAAACATTTCTAAGATTAAATTATCGCATAAAATAATCTTGAAAACTATATGCAATTAAAAGAAATAAATTTATAATTCCATCTCATGAGAATAAAATTTTTCTTTATGTTACATATACTTTAAAACAATTTTAAAACATTAATTTTAAAACTTTCAGATAAAGTTTAAATAAAAAATGTAACTAAAAGAAATAAATTTTCAATATCATCTCATGAAATAAAATTTTTTCTTAATGTTACATAAACTTTAAAAACTCTTAAATGCTTGCTAAAATTATTTTATCTCATAAAATAAAATTTTAAAAGGCATTTAAACATAGAAGACATATTAAATTTATCACATAAAATTTAAAACGTCCCCCAAAAAATTTTCATGTCATAAAAACAATTTTTAAAACACAAAAACATACTAAACCAATTTTAACATAAAGTTAAAATGACCGTATGTTCAAAAAAAGCAATTTAAAATTTTAAAATCGCCGCAAATATAGATCTAGAAGCATAACGAGGCTCCAATACCACTGAAGGGTTTTGGCGGACCCTCAGAGCTCGATCTGTGCCCGTCCTTAGTCGGACGGACCACAGAGGCATAAAGCACAGCGGAAAATTAAAAGATGCTAGCTAAACAATTTAGCTAGGCTCTGAGAGAGTCAGAACCTAGCCCGATCTATGCCAACTTGGGGTGGATCTGACCACCCCAAGAGGGATCTATTCTACTGCAACGAAATTAAATTATACTAAAATTACTTAGAGAACATACCCGGAATCTCAACCCTGTGGCGGGCAAGATGTACCGCACCGGCTTCTGACGCTCCTCGTAGCCGAACCGCCTTGACTCGATCCACTCGAGCCACCTCGCACCTTCGAACTGATCTGCTCGAGCCGACACCCGCTTCCAAGCCGATCACACGTGATTAAAGATTTCACTTGAGTAGACCCGTGTCTTAGTCGTCTAGATCCAAATCCAAAACCCCTTCTTAGTCTTGCTAGGACTAGTCGAGAGAATAGGAAGAAGAGAGAAAGAATAATTTAGTCGTAGATCGAGCTTGCTCTAAAATCCGGAGCTACTCGATCTAAGACTTAGTGCATTTTTCAACGAAGAGAGTGCACCCCTATTTATATAGGGAGTCGGCACCTCACTTTTCGTTGCGAGTTATGTGGGACAAATAACAAATAGAGGAGAAATTAATTTAGCTAATTTAGCTTTAATTGAAGTTTAATAAGCCATTCATAAAGGCCAACTTCGACGAATTAATTCTCTTTATCCATTAAACTTTGGACACCAAACAAGCTATCAATTCAAAGGGCTTCGAATGGTGAACGCGTAGGAACAAACGATGATGAATTTCGACTTCGTTTGACCCCTCAAACAATTGCCCAAAGATGGGCAAAAAATCAATTTTCGTAGCCGTCAAAAGGGGTTTCAAAAAACACTATTTACATAAGTTACAGGCGCGCCCGCTAGGCTTAGCGGGCGCACCCACCCAAGGCAAAAGGCAGGAAGGCGGCCGGCCCGCTGGATAGCGGGCCGCGCCCGCTGAGCAGTGGGCGCGCGCCCGTTGCAACCAGCGAGCTGTGCCCGCTGAGCAGCGAGCGCGTGTGCTCGCTGTTTCCAGTGGGCTGCGCCCGTTTACCCCTTATGGATGGGCCCGTTAGCCCAAGTGGGTCTAACCCACTTTGCCTCGAACTGTTTTTGTGTTTCTGGGCTCGTTTGAGCTCCGATTTGGACGCTGTTTGAACCTGTGTTTAGACCAGGACGATCCCGTCAACCAGGTAACCCTTTCCAATGCTTTTGTTCCTACAAATATTGTCGTAACCAATTTACGACACGTTTAATCTTTGTTTACATCAAATGCAACAATATCCCTATTGCATCTACGACTTAGTCTCACAACTGGCTTGTGAACATTAACTATTCCATTTCATCGAATGAATTTCTCTTATTAATCTTCCTATTACTAAGACACAAACGCTCCTCGGTGTGAGACCCTACAGCCTGACCTTACTACAGGTTGGGGCTCAAAACCCCTAGACGACGGTACCACGAGCAGTAGTTGTCGTCCCTGTTTCAGAATCATCATAACGTGATCGACATATTGACAAAAGTATCGTTGGGTTCACTTTGGCTGTGTCAGTGATGAATACCATTAGCTATAGTCCCTTCGTCAAGACTGTGTCTCTATTGGCCTAGGGTATGGTTTACTGTCTACCCATTAGACAACATTGGTCAGTATACGGCGGTCTTTGTTGTATTCACATTATACATCTTACAACGTACCCCGGCCGAGGATTAACACAAAGACAGTACTGAACCTGTGACACTAACTTTCCTTTAACGGAAGTGACGAATCCCATCTTAGTCATTTACTCGCCTCGAGAGCTTCAGGTGTAACCCAACCTAAGATCTTTCAGCAGGCCTAGCCTCGAAGCTAGATCATAGGTCTAAGAGACACTGTTCACTCACAGGTTCGTACAAATGACTTCAGGTCTTAAGGACCAGCTTCACTATCATCACCCTAGAGTTACTATAGACAGTTTAGTTAAAGTTAACCATATAATACCTCTATGTTGGTCGTTCAGTGAACTCATTCTCCAATGAGCACCTGTGTCTCGTCTCCGACTTCAACAAGTCGAATGACTATGAGATCATCATTACCCTAAGGTAAGACAAAGACACAGTGGTCTATCCGATGTGCCAATATCTAGTTTTCGACACATCTATGACCACAAACTATTTCAGACTTAAGTTTCTATTCGAGCACTTACTACTCATAATCGAGATCTTATCTGGATACGTAAGGACCTAACTATAAGTCTATGGGCATTATCTAAGTATATTATTCATCCGAATTCATACTTAGGATAATGGATACCATATATTATATTTAACAAGACGTACACTTAGGATAAATTGCCTTATGGGCATATATCCTCCTACAACACACACCCAATTCGTGTATTAACTTATAAAAGGCCCGAACGTGAGAGTATTAACTTATAAAAGGAACATTCAGTGGTAAATTTGTCCAAATTTCTGTCTTTTGGACGGAAAATTAAAAAAGGTATCAACTTAAAAGCGTCAGAAAACGTTTGGGTATATATTTTGATGAAAATAAACGTCAGGGTATTTACATAAAAATGGCCTAAACGTGAAGGTATTTTTCTGTAATTTACCCTATTTTTTAAAAACAGTTTCGAATTTTTTGTTTTGTTTTACATCCCATGGATTATCATTTCACCAAAAATCAAGTGAATGCAACACTATTTGACTTTCGATATATCTATTGTAAATTTAATGGTTCCAGAACAATAAAACTTATTAGTGATGTTGTTCCAACAATATTTTTGTAACATGCATTGTGACTTTAGCTTTTGAAAACTAGGAGTGATGTTGCATGTTCCACCAAAAAATTGCTTTATAGTTTATCTTGCACCATAACATAACAATATGCATGTTACTATTGTTGATGCAGAAAACTCGCACGTTGTGGGATGCAAGGATCTCATACCAATAGAGAGCCTAGACATGGTTTCGCCTGATCGAGACGCTCCTTCACTGCCTAACTGAAACAGAGAGAAGAACGGATCGGATGGGGTGTGTTGTGCGTCAGACGCGGAAAGGTGTCGGATCGTCGGATGGTCGGGACGAGGAGGAGCAACAAATACAAACGAGAAGCTCTATGAGATATAAAAATTTAGGCCATCGACCAGCTAAGGAAACACCAATAAGCTTTATTCCGAACAAAAAGAATGAATACAAATATTCCCTCCATAAACGAAGAAGAAGCACAAAAATTCTCTCCAAAAGCTCACAACAATATCTCTCAAAGTTGGCTCTCACAAATGGCAGCTCAAAGTTCTCTCAATGTGTTGCACCTAAAACCCTCCTCAAAAACTCCATATCTATACCCTAGGGTACAGTAGATGCCATCATTGAGGAGGAGTCCCCAAAAGATATGAATCCCGGCTTTAACAACATCGCATCCATATCGCAACTCTACGCAATTAATGACTCGCACCCTACTGGGTCTCCGCCGCATCCAAGTGGGCCCCCTCTGAACGACGGAGCTTCCCTCTGAAGAACGAGCGATGGAAGTGCTGAGCCAAGTTGTTCGAGCTATCTGATAGCTCGAACCGTAGAGCTGTCGTCCCATTGAGTCGCCGACCCTTTGACCAAAGAACCAATGCGCTGTTGAAGTCTCATAGCTCGGCATCTAATCGAGCTTACTTATGCAGAGTCAGATGGGTCGGATACGATTGCAGACGAGCTATCTCTACACAAGATAGCTCGGCTGATGACCAATACTTCTTTAGCGCCTCAATCGAGTCAACTTTCACAAATATCCACATTAGCAAGATTTAGGCCTCCGTCACACGAGCGACCGTCCACACACAGCCTTGGTCGAGCCACAACTGGTGTTCCCGCATTTTTGCTCTAAAGAGCCCAATGCCCCTCCGGGCTCAACTGACTCCACCGAGCCTCAAATGCCCCCAACGAGGCCATCACCGATATCATCTCGGAACCACATTGAGTAAGTCTAAATAGTGCTTGAACTTGGCTCCCGATACAACCTTTGTCAACATGTCTGTCAGGTTGTCATCTGTTCTGATCTTTAGCAAGTTGATGTCGTCATCGTCTTCTCCAACATAGCCTCTGACAAAGTGGAATCTCACATTGATATGCTTGGTGTAAGCATGGAAGACCTGATTCTTAACCAAGTGCATGACACTTTGAATATCATAATAGATGTCGTACTTCCTCTGGTAGAGTCCCAGATCATCCATCAAGCCCATCGGCCATATCACCTCTTTCACTGCTTCAATTAAGGCCATATACTCTACCTCCGCAGTAGACAGTGCCACTATCAGTTGAAGGATACTCAGCTAACAAATAAGAGGTACTGACACGGTGAAGATGTAGCCTGTCATAAATCGCCTCCCATCCAAGTCACCTACAGAGTCAGAATCAACATAGCCAATAGCAGACGGACCATCATCATCTTGGATATAAGTCAATCCGACGTCAACTTTACCATTGATGTACCTAAGTATCTATTGCACTGCTCGCTAGTTCTCCTTCCTCGGATTGTGCATATACATACTCACCATGCTAACTGCATGTGATAGGTCGGGTCGGGTGACTCTCCCTGAAAGGTGATGCTCGCAAGTGTACAAGGTCGGCAAATAATATACCCGGTAAGTACAGGATCGTATCCACAAAGACAGAACTAATCTAAAAATTCACACAAATAGTCAGAGCGTGTAAAGAATGGATGAGGGTTCTAACCACCCTATGAGGGTGAATGATTGTTTGAATAGATGGTTTATCTAAGAACCCTAGAGTTAGGGTAATGTCCTAAGATTTGGATGCAAGGGAGAACGAGAGTGCGGGTGTTGAGGATATTAGTAGGATTACTCAATTGCTCTGCTAAATGTTTATTCCATGATAACTCGATCACTCATCCATGTCAAGGTATGAGGATCGGAAAATAAATCAATCAAGCACATATCGGATGCACCAAAGGTAATTGCTAATTTGGTTCTTCTCCAAATTAAAGCTCGTGACACACACATACCCATTTCAAGGTATGTGGGAGTAGTGCATATGGGTTGTGTTGCGCATCACACAACCACCGTTCTGCGGCCCCTTTCGGGTAATGCACGATTAGATAAACGGTCTACAACCCAATTAACAATTTAGGTTATTGGGTGAATTAGACTTCTAATTTACGAAATATGGATTGAAGGGTATTGCGTTCATTTCAAGATATGCAATACCCATTGGATACATAGATACAACAATTACGAAGCACCACCGTTCTGTGGCTCCTCCATGGATAGTATCAAATCCAATTAATCATAAGCTTATTTCACCCAACAACATGGATTAACAAAGGGGTGCTGGAAATTAACATTAGCAAGGCAATCAAGACATCCTACATCAATCCCAAACACACACACAATGAATCTAGCCTAACATATCAAGAATAGAATAAACATTCATATAAATAGACATAGTTCAATGCAAGGAATGAAAGCAAATGTGTATTAGCAAGAGGGTTGGAGATTTGTCACCAAATACAAGCTTCCTTAATCTTCACTTAGCCTCAGCAACAATAAAAACGAAATCAGAAAGCTCAAAACTCTCCAAAACCACAATCCCCTTCTTAAAGAAGAAGAAGAAGACCTAAAAATAGCAAAAGATTAAGTTCTATCTCTATTACATCTGAATAGTAGTGTTTTATACCCCTAGGGGTTACATCTCATCCACCCAAAATGTCATCCAACAGCTCACATCGACTGGAGGGAAATCAGGTTAAGAAAAACCTGTTTCTCGCAACCCAGACTGCGGGGCCGAAAACCCCCGATCAGTCGACTGTTGAACAAATGGCAGTCGACTGATGATAGGTAGCTGTCATTACTACCAAAGGGTGACAAGCGACTGTCTTAAAGATCACAGTCGCCTGTGTGATCCACATGCGACTGTCTTTTGTTCTTCAGTTGCCTGCTGTAGAAGTGTCAAAATAACAGAGTCGGCTCTTTCTGCTCCCTCAGGCTTCTGGAAAATCAGTCAACTGATGCGAAGGTGACAGGTGACTGTACAATATTACAGTCGACTGTCCATCCTCTTGCAGGCGACTGTCGTTGGGCTTCCGCTTCTCCAGCTCCAGTTCTTTAAAGGCAGGCAACTGTCGTTGTTTGGGCAGTCGACTGTCTGGTTTCCCAGGCGACTGTCGTTCCTTCTACAGGCGCCTGTTTTGTACTCCTCTTCTTGAGTTGATTTAGTCCTCTTCGGGACACCTGAAAAATCTAGAAAAATCCCTAAAAATATAGTAGACATTTATAATGCTTTAGGGAAGTGAAATTGTGCCAAAATATAATCATATGCTCACAAATGATGAATTAACGTAAATGTAGTAAAGAGAGCACGATTCCAAGGATTATGTACATAAGAGGAGATGATTATGATGTTAGAATATGCAATATTTATTCATAATCATACCCCCAACTAGCGTTTTGCTATGTGATCAATCTCAAAATACAATGAATGTTGACCCCATCCATGGATTATTGGCAATACTAAAGGGTGTTGAAATCATATATATATACACACACATGTATGTATGTATGTATGTATGTATGTATGTATGTATGTATGTATATATATATATATATATATATATATATATAAGGACAAAATTCTCAAGTCTATACACTCTTCCCTAAGACTATAATCTCATTCCTCTTGCACACTCCACCATCCATACCTAAGCTTAGTATACCCCTTAATATGTCACAATCTTATGATGTAAGATCCTTAGGAACTCTCGAGCTTATGGGATATAACACTTACTCCCTCAAAAGATCATGGAAATGAGTTGTGGTTCAAATTTCATGCATTTACTCCAATTTCATGGCAGTATTTGCCTTATTCAAAGCACCATGGCAAAAGTTTATGCCTTATTCAAATGTGCACAAGTGCACTTATTAATGTACCATTTGATAGCATTCATTTGAGCAACTCCAAATTCTAAGTCACTATCTTAGGATCCATGAATATAAACCTAGCCGAATTTTTAAAATCCTTAAGGTTTAATCAATTGATCGCTGATACCAAGGTTTCTACATCACTATAGGGTTTCAAATGGGTGGTAATCGTCATGAGCTTCAAGCTAAAGGGCCAAGTGTAAGCATGTAGAGAAACAATTAATTGCCCTTAGTACATAAAGATACAACACACCCTAATTTGCCAAAATCCACTTCAAGAATACATTTTTTCTAAAGTTGGGAAGGGTCACTACATTTAATCAATGGGCCTAACAAAAAGCTATGTGATGTAGAAATGTTGGTGATAGATGGAAATTTTTTTATTTCATTCAATTTATTCACAAAAAGATGAAAGTGATAAAGAGATGCTCAATAAGTTTCCATATACTAGCCCACACCCACCAACTAAAAATAAACATGGTCCTCAATGTTTGAAGGGTGAGATGAAATATGTACATAAACATGGATAAACTAGGATAAGAAAGCTTGAGCAAGAGTTATTCATTACTACATACTATTAGATAGGAAAGTTTTGGAACGAACACACCTAGTTGGTTCCACCCAGCGATGGTTCCGTAAGCTCTATGGTGTACTCGTCTCTGCTCCACGGCTCTTGGTAATGCTTCAAGCGTTGGCCATCACCTTGAATTCACTGCTATTTTGTGGGTTGGCAATAGTCACCGCGCCATGTGGAAACACCTCCCGAATAATGAAAGGTCCAATCCACTTCGAATGAAGCTTTCCGGGGAAGCGATGAAGTTTGGAGTTGTAGAGTAGCACTTTCTCCCTCGGGGTGAATTCTCTCCTCAAAATGATTCGATCATGGGCACACTTAAGCCTCTCCTTCACAAGCTTGGAATTGTTGTATGCCTCCCTCCTTATCTCTTAGAGCTCCACTAACTGCAATTTATGAGAAAAGGTGTCAATTCCACAATTAAACTTTTTAATTGCTCAAAAAGATTTGTGTTCAAGTTCAATGGGCAGGTGGAAATTTTTTCCAGAAACTAAGTGATATGGGGACATCCCTAAAACCATTTTGTAGGCGGTACGGTACGCCCACAATGCCTCGGGAAGACGCATGCTCCAATCCTTCCTTGATGAATTCACCGTCTTTTGGAGTATGTTCTTTATCTCCCGATTTGCCAATTCCGTTTGTCCATTGGTTTGGGGGTGGTATGGTGTAGAAACCATGTGTTTCATCCCAAACTTCTTCATTAAGCTTGCGAAGATGCGGTTGCAGAAATGTGACCCTCTGTCGCTTATCATAGCTTTTGGCAACCCAAATCGTGCGAAAATGTTTTCTTTCATGAATTTAAGCACGACAGCCGCATCATTGGTCTAACAAGGAATAGCCTCAACCAATTTAGATACATAATCTATAGCAAGCAAAATATATGTATACCCGAAAGATGGAAGAAATGGCCCTGTAAAATCAATTCCCCAACAATCGAAAATTTCTAATTCAAGAATGGGGTTTAACGACATCATATTTCTTTTAGTAATCACCCAACTTTTGGCACGCTAAGCATGACTTACAATATGTATAAATGTTCTTAAACATGTTAGGCTAATAAAAACCATATTGTAGAATTTTAGCTACGGTCTTGTGGGCGGAAAAATGACCACCACACACACCCTCATGGCAAAAATGCAAAACATCATCAAACTCATGGTCGGGTATGCATCACCTTACTATTTGGTCATTACAATACTTGTACAGGTAGGGATCATCGAAAAATAAAGATTTTACCTCAAAGATGAACCTTTTGTAATCTTGATGAGACCAAGTGTAGGGAGTCTTACCGGTGACCAAGTAGTTTACGATGTCGGCATACCATGGTAGTGTGTGGGAGATCGCAAAAAGATGTTCGTCAGGGAACGAATCCTTCAATGGGATGGTTGCCGTCTCCATGCTCATCGTTAACCATGAAAGGTGATCGACAACATGATTTTCCACTCCCTTCTTGTCCTTAACGACGATGTTGAATTCCTGCAAGAGCAAAATCCAACGGATTAGTCTAGGCTTGGCGTCTTTCTTGGAAAGGAGATATTTAAGAGTGACATGATCGGTAAAGATTGTAATTGGGAATCCCAATATGTAGCTCCTAAAATTCTCCAACGCAAAGACAACGACTAAAATCTCCTTCTCCATGGTAGGGTAGTTTCGTTGAGCTTCATTCAAGCTCTTGCTTGCATAATAAATCACCACGGGTGCATTGTCTTTGCGTTGTCCAAGTACGACACCAACTGCATAGTCACTAGCATCGCACATAATCTCAAAGGGTGATGTCCAATCTGGCACCTGAAGTATAGGTGAACATGTAAGCAACTTTTCAACTTCTCAAAAGCAAGTTGACAATCATTATTCCAAGCAAAATCTACATCATTTTTCAAAAGCATGCAAAGAGGTTGAGATATTGAGCTAAAATCTTTTATGAACCTCCTATAAAAACCGGCGTGCCCAAGAAATGATCGAATATCTCTTACACAACGAGGAGCGGGTAGCTTTTCTATTACCTCGATCTTGGCTTTGTCAACATGCATACCTTCTTTGGATACAATATGACCGAGGACTAAGCCTTCGGTGGTCATGAAATGACATTTCTCCCAATTCAAAAGAAGGTTTCTCACGATGCACCGGTCAAACACCAAAGCCAAGTTAGATAAACAGTTATTAAATGAGCTACCATACACAGAGAAATCATCCATGAATACCTCCACAATCTTTTCAACCATATCATGAAAAATACTAAGCATACAACGCTGAAAAGTTGCGGGGGCATTACATAAGCCAAATGGCATCCTCCTGAATGCAAAAGTACCAAAGAGACAAGTGTAGGTGGTCTTCGCTTGTTCTTCAGGTGCTATTTCAATTTGATAATATCCGAAGTAGCCATCAAGAAAGCAATAATACTGGTGTCTGGCCACTCTCTCTAGGATTTGATCTAGAAATGGGAGAGGGAAGTGGTCTTTACGGGTCTTAGAATTAAGCTTTCTATAGTCAACGCACATGCGCCATCCCGTGGTGGCTTGCATGTGGACTAACTCATTGTTCTCATTTTTAACTACTGTTAGCTCCGATTTCTTAGGTACAACTTGAATGGGGCTAACACATCTACTATTAGCAATGGGTATATAATACCCGCATCAAGAAGCTTAAGGATTTCACCCTTTACCACTTCCTTTAGGTTAGGATTTAACCTAAGTTGCATTTCTCTAGTGGGTTTGGTGTCATCCTCTACGTAGATGTGGTGCTTACAAATTAGGAGGGTCAATACCTTTAATGTCGGCAATTGTCCAACCAATTACCCCCTTATGCATTTTAAGCACTTCTAACAATTGCATTTCTTGCTCATTAGAGAGTTTAGATGATATTACCACAGGGAATGTGCCGAATTCCCCAAGAAATGCATACTTCAAATATGGCGGCAACGGCTTCAAATCCAAGGATGGGTGCTCCAGCTTCGATGGCCTTTGGTATGGCGTGTCCAACGGTAGCGACTCAAAAGATGACATCCACTTAGTCACCGCACCAACTTCCGGCAACAAACAGTCGGTGTCAATATTTTCACAAAAATACTCAACAAAATTAAGCGCTTCAACGAACTCTGCATCAAAATGCTCTTCAACTAAAGTCTCAATCACGCAAGCATCCTCAAACTCGCTATCCCCAATGGCAACTTACAAGTATTGAAAATATTTAAGTCAAGTGGCATGTTGCCAAACGAGATTTTAAGTTGACCATCCCTACAATTGATTATAGCATTGCTTGTGGCTAGGAATGGTCTACCTAAGATGATGGGGGTTGGTGTTTTGGTTTGAGGTCCAAGGATGTCCAATACGATAAAGTCCACCGGGTAGTAAAATTTGTCCACTTGGACAAGCACGTCCTCTATGCTACCCTTGGGGACCTTGATGGATCTATCAGCCAATTGGAGAATAATGGGTGTAGATTTTAACTCTCCAAGTCCTAATTGCATGTATAAGTCATATTGCAAAATATTAAAACTCGAACCTAAATCAAGGAGGGCTTGCCCTATCTTTTTGGTTCCTATGATGCATGGGATTATAGGTGAGCCGGGATCCTTGTATTTAGTAGGAGTGTTGTGTTGCACGATAGCACTAACTTGTTGCGTTAGGAAGGCCTTTTTCTTAACACTAACATTCCTCTTAACGGTGCATAAATTTTTTAAAAATTTAGCATATGTAGGGATTTGATTTATAGCATCAAGAAGAGGAATATTAATTTGACATTTTTGAAATATTTCGCAGATTTCAGATTGAAACCTATCTTTCTGTGGAGGTTGAAGCCTTTGAGGGAATGGTGTGGGAGGAATGTACGGGTCGGGCTCTTCAATGACGATCACTTCGAAATGGTTGCCTTTGTCCAATCTTTCCTCTTGCAAATCTTCATTTAAGGTGGCCTCATTCTCCATGACTATCTCTGCCTCGACTCTCGGTGGCTCCGGCTTCTCAATTTCTTGACCACTCCTCAAAGTTGTCACCGCTTGACAAGACTTGACGTTTGGTCCTCCCGATGATGAATTCATATTGGGGTTGGGAAGTGGTTGTGCCGAAAGCTTTCCCTTCTCTAGAGTTGCCGCAAGCTTTTCCATGTTCTCATTGAGTTGTTGAAATTGTTGTTGGTGTTGCGCCTGGGTTTGTTGTAGTTGTTTCCATTATTGGAAATTGGCTTGATTTTGCGTTGTTTGCATTTGGATGAATTGTTGCAATGTGTCGCTCAGAGATAGCACTTGCGGTTCACTTGTTTCATCCATCTTCCTTTGGATGCCTTGTTGATTGTTGTTGTTTTTGAAGGGTGGACGATACGATGGTTGAGCTTATTGCTGTCTTTGGAGTCCCTAATTCAAACTCGGGCTATTCCTCCAATTTGGGCCTTGATTGTGGGAATTGTTGTATCCTTGCCCTTGGTTGGAGTTCGCCACATAATTCACTTGAGTAGGGTCTTAAAGTACTTCCTTTGCTAGCGGTAGGTTGGAAAATTGGTTGATACCATGGTCTGCGCTACTGCAAAGGTTACATAGCCCTTCATTACCGACTGTCACGGCCTTCACTCCTTTCAACTGTAACCTTCAAGTCTCTTGTAAATGATGGCATCCATTCTTGCCTCTAAGGCTTCCTCTTAGGTCAATGTAAGGAGACCTCCACAGGCCAAAGGTTGAGGTAATTCTCTTCTCTCATATTTAGGAGTCACCTCCCAACTTCGTGCATTCTCTGCTATGGATTCCAAGTACTCACATGCCTCCTCCGATGTCTTATCCAAAAATTCCCTGTTGCACATCATTTCCACGAATTGTTTCATGGATGGGATGAGTCCATCATAAAAGAAACCGATGAGACGGTAGTAGCAGCTCATTGAACCTTTCCCAAGTGATATCAAAGCTTTCGTTTGGCTTCTGAGAAAAGTTTGCCATTTGCTGCTTTAATCATTGAGTCCTGTGTAAGGAAAAAAACTTTTTCAGAAATTCAGCTTGCATTGCTAACCATGAGTTAATAATATGAGGAGGTATATCATTAAACCAATTTTTAGCTTTATCCTTTAAAGAAAAAGGAAACAGTTTAAGATAAATGGTTTCATTGCTAGCCTTTCCATTAGAACATGTGAGGCAGACATCTTCGAAATCCTTTATATATAAATAAGGGTTCTCCTTCTCTACACCATGAAAGGTGTGGAGAATTTGAAATATCCCAGGTCTCGGGCTAAAGGAATTCGCATCGGCTGGAAGCACAATGCATGAGCTGGTAGCACACCTACTCGGTCTCAACACATATCTCAAACTTCGATCACCCTCATTTTGCGAGTTATCTTCTTCACTAGGATTAGTGTTGTCATTACCATTGGTGTTGGTATTGTTATCGGCCATGTCTATGTGTCTTACTAGTCTATGTGTTCGAGGAGTCCTTAACCACATAAACTAAACAATTGAGTTCAAGCCAAGTCTTTCCAAGATTAGCCTAATTTTTTAGTTTTGATGATTATAAAAAGTGAAAAAAGCGGATATTCACAATAAATATAAACAATAGAATGGAAAGATCTCACCAAATTTTCACAACAAAAACCAAAGTGTGAAATGAAGATACGCCGTCCCCGGCAACGTCGCCAATTTGCTTGACTCTCCCTGAAAGGTGATGCTCGCAAGTGTACGAGGTCAGCAAATAATATACCCGGTAAGTACGGGATTGTATCCATAGAGACGAAACTAATCTGCAAATTCACACAAATAGTCAGAGCGTGTAAAGAATGGATGAGGGTTCTAACCACCCTATGAGGGTGAATGATTATTTGAATAGATGGTTTATCTAAGTACCCTAGAGTTAGGATAATGTCCTAAGATTTGGATGCAAGGGAGAACGAGAGTGCGGGTGTTGAGGATATCTGTAGGATTACTCAATTGCTCTGCTAAATGTTTATTCCATGATAACTCGATCACTCATCCATGTCAAGGTATGAGGATCGGAAAATAAATCAATCAAGCACATATGAGGTGCACCAAAGGTAATTGCTAATTTGGTTCTTCTCCGGATTAAAGCTCATGAATCACACCCACACCCATTTCAAGGTATGTGGGAGTAGTGCATATGGGTTGTGTTGCGCATCACACAACCACCATTCTGCGGCCCCTTTCGGGTAATACACGATTCGATAAATGGGTTACAACCCAATTACCAATTTAGGTTATTGGGTGAATTAGAGTTCTAATTTACGAAATATGGATTGAAGGGTATTGCGTTCATTTCAAGATATGCAATACCCATTGGATACATAGATGCAACAATTACGAAGCACCACCGTTCTGCGGCTCCTCCATGGATAGTATCAAATCCAATTAATCATAAGCTTATTTCACCCAACAACATGGATTAACAAAGGGGTGCTTGAAATTAACATTAGCAAGGCAATCAAGACATCCTACATCAATCCCAAACACCCACACAATGAATCTAGCCTAACATATCAAGAATAGAATAAACATTCATATAAATAGACATAGTTCAATGCAAGGAATGAAAGCAAATGTGTATTAGCAAGAGGGTTGGAGATTTGTCACCAAATACAAGCTTCCTCAATCTTCAATTAATCTCAGTAATAGTAAAAACGAAATCAGAAAGCTTAAAACTCTCCAAAATCCTAATCCCCTTCTTAAGGAAGATGATGACCTAAAAATAGATTAAGTTCTATCTCTATTACATCTGAATAGTAGTGTTTTATACCCACTAGGGGTTACATCTCATCCATCCAAAATGTCATCCAACGGCTCACATCGACTGGAGGGAAATCGGGTTAAGAAAAACCCATTTCTCGCAACCCAGACTGCGGGCAAAACCCCCCGATCAGTCGACTGTCGAACACACGGTAGTCAACTGATGACAGGTGGCTGTCATTGCTACCAAAGGGTGACATGCGACGGTCTTAAAGATCACAGTCGCCTGTGTGATCCACATGCGAATGTCTTTTGTTCTTGAGTCGCCTGCTGCAGAAGTGTCAAAATAACAGAGAGTCGGCTCTTTCTGCTCCCTCAGGCTTCTGGAAAATCAGTCGAATGATGCGAAGATGACAGGCGACTGTACAATACTACAGTCGACTGTCAATCCTCTTGCAGGCGACTGTCGTTGGGCTTCAGCTTCTCCAGCTCCAGTTCTTTAAAGGCAGGTGACTGTCGTTGTTTAGGCAGTCGACTGTCTGGTTTCCCAGGCGACTGTCGTTCCTTCTACAGGCGCCTGTTTTGTACTCCTCTTCTTGAGTTGATTTAGTCCTCTTCGGGACACCTGAAAAATCCAGAAAAATCCCTAAAAATATAGTAGACATTTATAATGCTTTAGGGAAGTGAAATTGTGCCAAAATATAATCATATGCTCACAAATGATGAATTAACGTAAATGTAGTTATAAGAGCATAATTCCAAGGATTATGTGCACAAGAGGTGATGATTATGATGTTAGAATATGCAATATTTATTCATAATCATCGGGTACAAAATATAGCATATATCAAGGCTCCTACCGCATTGGTGTACAGTATGCTTTCCATGAGCTTCGTCTCCTCTTCGTTCTTTGGGTAATGCTCGGCACAGAGCTTGAAGTGGGTACGAGAGGAGTAGATACATGCTTCATGCTTTCACAACCAAATCTCCATATCACAGACTTCAAGTAGAGAATTTATGAAAGATGAACTTTACCTCCACTTCGATCTCTTGTTATCCCCATTCCAAGAATCCCTCATGCTTCGCATAGGTCCTTCATCTCAAATGCACAACTGAGCTCAGACTTTAATCTTTGAATCGCCTCTTTATTTGATGAAGTAATGAGCATATCATTAACATAAAGTAAGAGATATATGAATGACCCATCATCTAATTTCCGATAGCACACACAATGATCATAGGGGCTGCGAACATACCCTTGATCATCTGTCAAAAAACATTCAAAACAATTGTACCACTGTCTAGATGATTGCTTCAGCCCATAAAGCGACTTCTTCAGCCTACATGCAAGACCGTCACTGCTCTCATAGCCACCGGGCTGAGCCATATAGATCTCTCCATGCAAGAACGCCATCTTGACATGCAAGAACGTCGTCTCAAGCTCTCCATGCAAGAACGCTGTCTTGACATTTAGTTGCACCATCTCAAGATTGAACTGTGTCACTAATGCCAAAAAGATCTGAATCGAGCAATACTTCACCACAAGAGAAAAGACCTTATTGTAGACTATGTCTTACCTCTGTGCATAGCCCTTCGTTACGAGACGAGCTTTGTAGCGAACATCTACTGCTTCGGCTCTGTCCTTCTTGCTGTAGACCCACTTACACCCAATTGCCTTTTTGCCTTTTTGGAAGCTCCACGATATCCCATGTCTCATTCTTCGCCAGTGATTCCATTTCCTTATCCATCACTTTCGTCCATCTTTTGGGGTCTTCAGAATGATCCACCACTGTGAAAGAGGTGGGGATGTCAATACTTACAGCGGGAAAAGCGAACGAGACCAGCTCTGAGTATCGTGCAGGTCATCATATCTCATGCCTCGGCCTCCACACTGCAATGGAATCATTCGGTTGAGTCATCTGTGGAGCCAAGCTATCTCCACCATCCGAGCTTGAACCACCAACTTCACCAGCATCTGTCTCGAGTACATCTTCTGCAGCCTCTGATATAGATCGGCCTGAGTCAGGGACTGACCCATCTGGAGCCTCAGACACCTTCATATAGACTTGCTTCATCTGTGTCTGTTCGGTCTCCACCTTGGTTCATGCTCCTTCTTAAGTAATGCTGACTCATCGAATGTTACGTCTATACTTATGATCACCTTATTCCGTGTCAAACACCATAGTTTGTATCCATTGACACAATTGCTAAGCCGAAGAAGATGGTTTTCTTGGCTCTAGCATCGAGCTTGTCCTCCTTCACGACATTGTAACTCAGACAGCCCCATATCCTCATAGTGTCATAGTCAGGAACTGGCTTTCCTGATCAGACCTCCAAATGTGATCTTCCTTCCAATGCGGCAGATGGTAGCTGATTGACCAAGTAGGTCGTGTACGCCAAGGCCTCCACCCAAAACTCATTCGATAGGTCGATTGTTGATAACTGCATTGGCCTTTCTCTAGCAAAGTCCGATTCTTCCTCTCAACTACCCCATTCTACTATGGTGTATCACTCATGGTGAAGTGCCTCTAAATCCCCTCTGATCTGTAGAACTTCTCAAAGAAATTTGACATATATTCTCCACCGTTGTCACTTCAGAGTCGCCTGAACTTCCGACCTGTTTGAGTCTCAACTAGCTTCTTCTACTCGATGAAAGTGTTCAGAACTTGGTCTTTTGACTTCAGAGGAAACACACATACCATGCGTAAGAAGTCATCAATAAATGACACAAAGTAATGTCTACCTCCCGATGAGGTCGACCTGTTCGGGCCACATATGTAGATATGGAAATAGTCAAGCACTCCCTTCATACTATGGATGGATGTCCCAAATGAAGCACATGTCTGTTTATCGAAGACACAATGTTCACAGAACTCGATCTTCCTGGTCTTGGCACCCATCAGACGATCCCCCACGATTAGCTTTTGCAAATCTTTCTTGCCCATATGACCTAGACGCATGTGACACAACAATGGGTCATCACGATCAGCCTCACGAGTCAGAGCTGTTGTGCCAGCCATGACTGAACCATCCAAGTAGTAGAGGTTGCCTTTCTGCTTCCCCTTCACCAAGATCATTGCTCCTCGGGTTACCCTTAGAGCTCCATTCTCCATGGTCACCCGACAGCCATTGGCTTCGAGTGAGCCGAGCGATATAAGGTTGCACTTAAGGTCAGGAACATAGTGCACCTGATCGATGTCTCGTGTAACACCGTCGCCCATTTTCATCCGAACTATTTCGATGCATGCAGTGCTACAAGTTCGGTCATCGCCCAACAAGACCGTACCCGTACCCCCTTCACGGAAAGTGTTAAAGTACTCTCAATATGGCGTCATATGGAATGAGAACCTATTGTCAAGCACCCACTATCTGACGTTACGCCCTCCGAAGCACCGACCAGAACCCATTCCATAACCTCAAGGCCTTTCGTGATGTTGGCTGTTGTGTCATGCTTCTTCTTCGCCTTCAAACAGTCTCTGACCCAATGTCATCTTTCCTTACAGAATGCACATTGGTCATTGGCTAACTCCTTGCGAAGAAGGGTTCTGCTCTTTTCCCTAGAATTGGATCGAAAATACCCCTTCCGAGCTCCACCCTTATCACTGTAAGGATCATCTTACCCTTGCAATACTAACAACAACACACTAGAGGAGGGGGGGTGAATAATGTAATGACAATAAATTATGCAATTAAAATTTAACTTGCAAATGCGGAATAATAAATGCAAGAGGAATTAATCAACAGAATCAACCCAAACGCAAACACAAGATATTACCCTGGTTCCCCAAACTTGGGTACGTCCAGCCACACCAAAATTCACTATATTTTCCACAAGGAGAAGTGAATACAATCTCACAAGGAGATACCTTACCAAGAGGATTTTGTCCTACACAAGGACCCAACCAACCCTACACAAGGGTCAAACTCCTACCTAGAAAAATACTAACTCCCACTCAGAGAATTAGGGTTTGCCCTATACTAGTACACCAAACTTCCACAAAGAGAGCTACTCCCACAAAGAGAGTTATTCTCACTAAGAGAATATCCTATTTCCACTAAGAGAAATACTCACACAAAGAAAGTGTCTAATTCCCACAAAGAGAAGTAGGGTTTCAAAGAAACACCAAGTAAAACAAATACTCTTACCTATGCCTTGAGATGTACTTACTCATAAATGAATGCAAGACATGGAAGAGGATCTCCAAGTGTTGAGATTAGCTTGAAAGCACTTGGATGATTTCCCTTGAGCTTGACTTCAATGCATGAAGGAGATTTAGATCTCTAAGAGGGAAATGCGAGAGTTTGAGAGTGGCTTATATAAACTCTAAAGATTTTCAATAGCATCAAGACGTTCCAATGAACTCAGCCCTCTCATATATATAGGAACAATATAGGAACTCTCAAAAGCCAAGAAAACAGCCAAACACAAAAAGCTGCAACGACTAGATTTTGGGCTGAAACGTCACAGACAGTCGACTGATGAACAAATGACAGTCGACTGTCCAACAGATAAAGAAATCCCAACGGCTATAATCTGAGCCATAACAGTCGACTGATGAAGATGATACAGTCGATGAAAACAGAACATGCGCCTGTTAAACCTTCAGCGGGCGACTGCTGCAGGGGATGGAATAAAACAGAGAGTTGCACTCTTACTCCCAGTATGCATACATACGACTGATGAACAAATGACAGTCGGCTGTAAAATAGACAGGCGACTGTTAATCCTTTATCAGTCGACTGCTGCATGAGATGGAATAAAACAGAGAAGCAATGTTCGCACTTACATCTTTTAGGCGACTGTTGACCAAATCACAGGAGACTGTAAATACATCATCAGTCGCCTGATGCGAAAAGCTCAAGTAGAGTAAATAAAAGGTTGACTTGAGTAGTGCACCACAGTCGACTGTAGAAGGCTCGACAGGCGATTGGAATTCACCCAGTCGACTGTAAAACCTTCATTAGGCGACTGTTGGAGAGCCAGAGACTCCAAATGAGTCTTTGGTCAAGATGAGCCTATTGCGTTGGATTCTTTGATAATCCTAAGGCTCACTAAGATGGTTAAATGCATATGCATAAGAGTATGACCATCTATCAAGGCATTACAATAATCCTAGACTCAAAAAAGAGAAATGCAAGTAAATGAAATTACATGGATTACATATTGCATCTCTTAGAGTCTAAGTCTTCAAGCTCACGATACCTTGATGCTCACAATCATCTCCAAGCTTTGGCACACCTTAAGTCCAAGCTTTGGCCCTTCTTCACTTGATGTCCATCCTTGCACCAAGTGTTTAGTCTCCAAAAATGATATTCGTGAAATGTAACGAAGAGACTAAAACAAGAGAGTCATTAGTAACAACATAATGTTGTGATCATCATCAAAATAACACTGGTATGAAACACCAATACTCAACAATCACTATTCCATCCTCTCACCATCGTGAGAGTGTCGTTAGCTCGGCTTTCGGTGTCCCCATCATTCTTCCTGAACTCATTGCTCGTCAGATCATTGGACACTTCTTCAAATATGTCAATTCCTTACTGTTACGCCTATTTGACCGAGACCCATAAAGCACGAGCCCAAGAGCCCACCTGCATCCTGAAAGCCCATTCGACAAAGGCCCTACAAGGGACCTTCTCGAAACGTCGATCCGACCCGGCCCCCATAACCCGTTGGTCGTTCGCCCACTCCTACGAAAACCGCTCCCCCGGACACGCGACCACTAAATGGCGATAATGGGGAGGTGCTGGCATGGCGGAGAGGGCGGCGGCGAGGGGGGACGGATGGGGCACGATCGATGGCGGGCGTGGGACGTGGGCCAGAGCCAATCACGCTGGGAGCTCTACAAAAGGGTCAGGAAGACGACGAAGAAAAGGACCGCATCTCAGGTAACAAAACCTAAGGTACTCCATCAACGACCTCGTTCCCCCAATTCATCTCCTTCCTCCCCCGCTCGCACCGAGAGACGCCGTCACGATCTCCTCACGAGTCGGACCGTCTCCGTCGGGCCTCCTTTCTCAGATCTCTATCTGACTTAGGCAT
The DNA here is from genome assembly GCA_030789695.1 of Scilla litardierei. Taxonomy (NCBI): domain Eukaryota; kingdom Viridiplantae; phylum Streptophyta; class Magnoliopsida; order Asparagales; family Asparagaceae; genus Scilla; species Scilla litardierei. Next base: position 112,191,616 of record CM061139.1, on the reverse strand, counting down.
CGGAGGGGATTTGGCCGGAACCAAGGTCCGGCCCCCTGACGAGCGTTCTCGTCTACGCAGGTGGACAACAGACCAACGGGCCGAGGCTACCCCTCGCCCCTCTCCGACCACTCGATCAACCAGACAGTGAGGCTTCCCCTCACCATCAGCCTTCCGTGGCCGAGCACGCCCTACCGAGGCCGAGCGTCCTAATCGGGTCTGAGACTCACCCTCGCCACCCGACGGCCGTGCATCTACCCGGGCGACTGAGGCTACCCCTCGTCCCCCTCCCAGCCGAGGCCGAGCACGTCTGTCCGAGGCCGAGCGTCTCAACCAGGGCCGAGGCTTCCCCTCGCCCCTTCTGCACCGATTCGAAGCCCCCGAGGGACCCAAAGCGGGCCCCTTGACCACGTTGACCGGGTTCTCCACGGTCAACGCATTGTAGTGAGAAAACACTCTGAAACATCTGGCGCCGTCTGTGGGAACGAGAAACCGTCCCACGAAGAAGCAAACCACACCAACAATGGCACGAGCCAGCAATGGGAGGAAGCGCATGCCCCCCATCCCGGAGGAGGGGAATGGCACAACAAACGGCAATCCCGAGGACACGCCCGTCAGCGGCCACCCCACCCTCTCCACCGAAGAAACCGGCGGCTCAGAACTGGCCACGCAGGGACAGCTCCGCGCCCTAGCTCAGGAGACCAACGCGAGCCTCCAGACGTTGGTCGCAACGGTGCAGCAGCTCGTCGGCCCTGCGCCACCCAACGGAGGCACGTTGGACGACAGCCATCGATGGGCGGGGGGTCCCCCACACTTGCGGTCCGCTGTGGTCGACGACCACGGGACCCGAAAACCGAACATGGAGCGTCGGTTCACGCTGTCCGGCTCTCGTCAGGCGAGGTCACGCGCCTCCTCACCCAATCGTGAAAGGAGCCGAAGAGAGACCGAAGGGACGGACGGCGAATCAAGGACGGCCTCGTCTCATCGATCGCAGTCGTCCCGCCGCAGGAGAAGCAAACGACACCACTCGAGAGACCGATCGCGGCGGAGCAGGAGCTCCCGCAGGAGGAGTCGGGAACGTCGGGACAGCCCGGCCCCCAGTGTGGCGAAGGCTGCGGAGCCAGCCCCGCTGGCGCCGGTGGTACCCCCACCACCGGTCGATCCAGAGGCAGGCGAGTACCGCATCCCCGGAGGCATCCACGGAGATCGATGCCCCTTGTCACGGAGAATAACCGACGCACGGGTCCCCTCCCGATTCCGGATCCCGGTGCTGGGAAAGTACGATGGAATAGGAGACCCGGCGCACCGCGTGATGGACTACGAGGGGGACATGGCCTTCCAGGGAGCTGACGATGACCTGCTTTGCCGGGGCTTCTATTCTACTCTCAGGGGAGCGGCGAGGATCTGGTACCACAGCCTGCCCGGCCGCTCCATCGACAGCTTCGAACAACTCGCCCAGTTGTTCTGCAAACAGTTCATGGCGGGGAGGCTGATCAAACCTGGTGCTGAACATCTGTTCAACATAGTGCAAGGCCCGGCCGAACCACTCCAACAGTTCATGCGCCGCTTCAATGCGGAAAGGCTAAACGTGAACAACCCACCCGACCTGGTGGTCCAGACGGCTCTTAAGAAAGGGCTTCGCCACAGGGGCCTCAAGAAGTCCCTGCACAACGAGCCCCCAAAGGACCTCCCCGGGATCATGGCAAGGGCCGAACGCTTTATGCTGACCGAGGAGGCCTTGGCCGAGGATGCAGGAAAAATCGCCCGAGGGACCAAGCGTGGCGACGGCGGACGAGCAAGCCCCGAAGGATACCGGACCGAAAAGAGACAAAGGAACAGGCAACGGGGAGAAAGCGCGAGGGACACCACCCCAGATGCCATTCTCGCCCAAGTACAGAAGGAAGAGCGAGCTGATCGCCCCCCGCCGAAGGCTAAAAGAGGCGGGAAGAACAGGGAGAAGTACTGTAAGTACCATAAGGACGATGGTCACGACACGGAAGATTGCTGGCATTTGAAGAAGGACATTGAGAAGCTGATGAGCCGAGGGCACGCCAGGAATCAGGCCGACGAGCCGGCCCATGGAGAAGGGACCTCCACACAGCCGGACAAGGGGAAGAAGATCAACACCATCCAAGGCCCCCTCCGCATCGTAGAGTGAGCAGGCAACATCCTTCCCCCCGGGGGGCAGCCTAAGTATGAGTGAGATATCTAGTTTTACACCCCTCTGTTTAGCTTCATTTCCCCTTTTCCGTTTCCTCCAAATGTACCGGTCCAACTGGACCCATGAGAGTACAAACGCCTTCTTTTTATTGTCTTTATTTAAAATTCCGACGGAGTTGACATGTCGCCAGTAACGCAAAAGGCCGGGGACCGTCGCCTCACTGGAGGAGGAAGAGGAGCTTTGCCCTCACCGACTATCTCCGGCACTCATAAGTCTGGGAGCAATTCCCCCAGCAAGCACGGGCGCCGACCGGACCTAAGCCGAGGAGCTTTGCCCTCGCCGACCGACTCCAGTGCCTATAAGTCTGGGGGCGATTCCCCCAGCAGGCACGGACGCCGACCGGTCCTAAGCCGAAGGGCATGGCCCTCGCCGACCGAGTCCAGAGCTCATAAGTCTGGGGGCGACTCCCCCAGCAGGCACGACACCGACTGGTCCTAAGCCGAGGAGCTTTGCCCTCGCCGACCGACTCCAGCGCTCATAAGACTGGGGGCGATTCCCCCAGCAGGCACGGACGCCGACCGGTCCTAAGCCGAGGAGCTTTGCCCTCGCCGACCGACTCCAGCGCTCATAAGTCTGGGGGCAGTTTCCCCAGGAGGCACGGACGCCAACCGGTCCTAAGTCGAGGAGCTTCGCCCTCGCTGACCGGCTCCTGCTCCCCTAAGTCTGGGGAGAATCCCCCCAGCCAACGCCAGTTTTGTCCATTCCCAAGCCAAGAACAAGGCAACAACGCCAAGTACACAAAAATTCCAAGTAAGTCGATTTCATTTATAATAGTTAACCCGAGTACAAAAATGCGTCTTATTTACAGGGGATCAAGGCGAAGAGAACACCCTACAAACAGTCTACTCGCGACAAATGACAGAGTTCAGATCGACACCGACAAAGCAAAATTGGTTGACAAAAGACCCAGAGTAGGTGACCCAAGCTAGCGGCCATGCAACCAGCAATTGTTGGCCGCGGGGCTGAAGGAGATGGCGGGGGCCGGGGATCCATTTCAAGTAGACTGGCCCAAAGCGAAGCGGATGCTTAAAAATTTGAGGATAAGGCTGGGAGGGACTGCTTAAGGAGCCCGAGCTCGGGAGGACACATCCTCGGGCACTTCGCCCTGCTCGGAGCGAGGGGACTCGACTGGCGGAGGGGCTTGCCGGACACGTTCCGCACATTCCCGGAAGGAAGACTGGACGACTTCGACGATCCGGGGGGCGATGATGTCTATATACTTACCGAAGGCCCCCCTGAGAACCTCGAAGATCTCCTTCCCCAGGGTCTCGACGACGCCCTTCTCCACCTCCTCCGCCAGCCGCATTACCTGACGCCAGTCCGACAGCTCCCTCTGAAGCTCCTCCCTCTCCAGACGGAACGACTCCGCCGCTTCCTCAGCCGACTGATGAGCATCCCCTAGCTTTCCCTCGAGGTCACCCACTTGCCCCTCCAACGCAGCCACACGGAGGGCGAGGCGCCGAGACTCCATCTGGGCCTCCATCATGGCCACCTCGGCCGCCCCGGCCCGCTCCTGAGCCCTCATGGAAGACTCCTCCATCTCCCTCAAGCGGACGGCTCGACACTGCAACTCCACAGCGAGCGCTGAACCCTGAAAAGACGAGACATGGGCTAAGAAGAGGATAAAGAGAAAGAGAGGATAGCAAGATAACCGAACCTGTTGGAGGATCCAGACCAAGGAATCCGACATCTTGTCGGTCGGGATCTTCTTGAGGAGGCTGCGGTCCCGGGGAGGGACGGAGACCTCGGCAACCTGCTGGGCCACTGCTCGGTCAGCAAACATCGAACTCCCAGGGATGACAATCGAAGCCAAGTCGCTCGCCAACAAGGCCCCGACCCCTGGTGATACGGGCGAAGACGCTGCGAGGGGGGTGGCTGGCAAAGCTATCGAAGGATCCCTGGCGGTCGCCACGGGAAGCGCGGAACCTGCCGGGCCGGAGGGATCCACGTCTTCCTTCCTCTTCTTTCCACCGTGGAGCTCCGAAGGCGCCGGAGGAGAACGCTTCCGCCTCGCACCATCCTCACCCCCCGGAAGGGGATCACCAGAAGAAGAGGCGGGAGGCGTGGCTGCCACCTTACCCACGGCAGGCTCGGCTCGGCGCACCTCCTCCTCAACGGTCCTCCGAGGCGCCCTTCCAGAGGTACTACCTCGGCTCCGAGCGGCTCCACGACGGATCAGCTCGTCGACGTCACGGACGAATTCGCGGCCAGCCATCCCTGCAAAGGAGACCGAAATCAGGATGAGTCATAGGGCGATCCGGGGATGAAAAAGCGACCTACCCGGAGACCACAAGACGGCCTTCAGGAGTAGGTCGTCCAGCAAAGACCAAATGGACTTCGTTTCCAAAGGAAGAGCCAACAAAAGCGCAGCGGCTGCCCGGTCGGCGTCTGAGAGAACTAACGACGGGCGAGAATGGACAGAACTGCCCCAGCTTGTCAGAATCTGGGCCTCGCCCAAGAAGACCACGAAGACATAATCCAAGTTCCAATCCCCTGACCAGCGGGGTAACCCGATCAGGCATTCCCTCCTCGAACGAGCTCGGAGTAGCAGCCATGACCCCGGACCGACCGTCTGGGCCTGATAAAAGTAGAAGAGAAGGGGGAGAGTCGGCTCCAGACCACGGGTACAACAGAGCGTTACGAAACCCGTCAGTACCGCGATCGAACACGGGGTGAACTGACACAGGGACACTGTGAAATGTTCCATGACCTGGATGAAGAAGGGATGGAGCGGGAAGCGAAGACCCAGGTGGAACATCTCGACGTAGACGCCGACCTCGTTGCTCCTCGGGAGGCAAATCCGCTCGTCGACAAATGGAACCCGAACCTCGTATGGGAAGCAGAGATATCTTTCCCGGATCTCCGCGGCCACCGAAGGAGGGGTCCTCGACGGTGTACGGAGGACAACCGGGGGCACATTAAGCCGTACGGCAGCCAACGCCATGTCATCACGGGTGTAGTCTGGAAAAAGTTTCTCCTTCCCCCTATCTTGAAGAGAACGACTCCCGGCGGGGGAACCAGACTCCCCTAGCCGGGGTTCGCCCCGCCCGGACTCCGGAGGACCCCTCGTCCTCCGGCCAGAACCGCCTATCCTAAGAGCAGCCATAGGATGAAAGCAAGAGAGGAATTACCTATTTTCAACTAGTTTGGAGAGGACAAAGAAGCGAAGGCGACGGGGAACTCCGAGTTGCTGAAGGCTCTGAATACCGGGAGGAGCGAAGAAGAAGTGGAGATCAACACAACTGGGGATCTTATATGCCAGGGGAGAATTCGAAGCGCCTGACAAGAATGCGTGGCGAGGCTCGAAGAGTCGGCGGCGTTCCGAAATTGGCGCCAGTTGAAGACCAATCGATCCGCCTCATCATGACCTGCATTTATGGCCTCGCCTCGATTGAAGCGCCGCTCAGAATCCCAGGAGACATAACGGGTGATCTGAGCGGGCCAAGGCTGATCGACCCCACCAATGGCGGCTCACAAACCCTTCGGCTTCTCGAACTTAAGGCGACTCCGCGAGCGGCGGGGATATGCTTGCCACTACACGTGGCAGCATCTGAAGGCCGACGGCGCTTTGGAGCCCGCGCCTTAAAAACATCGAACGGGCTAACTCATGATGACGACTAATAAATGAGTCGGCATCGACTGGAGAGCCTGTCAAAATCGGCAGAGGTCACATCGGCCGAGCCGAACCGGCCGAGGCCGATCAACCCGACCGATGGGGGTAATTGTTACGCCTATTTGACCGAGACCCATAAAGCACGAGCCCAAGAGCCCACCTGCATCCTAAAAGCCCATTCGACAAAGGCCCTACAAGGGACCTTCTCGAAACGTCGATCCGACCCGGCCCCCATAACCCGTTGGTCGTTCGCCCACTCCTGCGAAAACTGCTCCCCCGGACACGCGACCACTAAATGGCGATAATGGGGAGGTGCTGGCATGGCGGAGAGGGCGGCGGCGAGGGGGGACGGATGGGGCACGATCGATGGCGGGCGTGGGACGTGGGCCAGAGCCAATCACGCTGGGAGCTCTACAAAAGGGTCAGGAAGACGACGAAGAAAAGGACCGCATCTCAGGTAACAAAACCTAAGGTACTCCATCAACGACCTCGTTCCCCCAATTCATCTCCTTCCTCCCCCGCTCGCGCCGAGAGACGCTGTCACGATCTCCTCACGAGTCGGACCGTCTCCGCCGGGCCTCCTTTCTCAGATCTCTATCTGACTTAGGCATCGGAGGGGATTTGGCCAGAACCAAGGTCCGGCCCCCTGACGAGCGTTCTCGTCTACGCAGGTGGACAACAGACCAACGGGCCGAGGCTACCCCTCGCCCCTCTCCGACCACTCGATCAACCGGACAGTGAGGCTTCCCCTCACCATCAGCCTTCCGTGGCCGAGCACGCCCTACCGAGGCCGAGCGTCCTAATCGGGTCTGAGACTCACCCTCGCCACCCGACGACCGTGCATCTACCCGGGCGACTGAGGCTACCCATCGTCCCCCTCCCAGCCGAGGCCGAGCACGTCTGTCCGAGGCCGAGCGTCTCAACCAGGGCTGAGGCTTCCCCTCGTCCCTTCTGCACCGATTCGAAGCCCCCGAGGGACCCAAAGCGGGCCCCTTGACCACGTTGATCGGGTTCTCCACGGTCAACGCATTGTAGTGAGAAAAAACTCTGAAACACTTACCATAAGTAAGAACTGACACCAAGTATGCATACTCAAGGAGTAGAGAGTTAAGGAGAATCATAACTTTGTCTTCATCACCAACCTTCATGTCGACGTTCCTCAGGTTGGTCAGAAGCCTGTTGTAGTAGTCGAGGTGTTCCTCGATAGAAACCCCCCTCGGCCAACTTCAGGTCGAAAAGCTTCTTCTTCAAATGCAATTTGTTCTGAATGTTCTTCTTCACGTACTTGTCGTCGAGCTCCTTTCGGAACTTATTCACCTTTGTCTCCTCCATAAATGGGTATTTCTTCTCCTTCAATTAATACAGTCGGATGGTACCACATGCACTCCGATTTAAAGTCTTCCACTCCAAATCAGACATGCCCGTCGGCTTCTCGTCTAATGCAATATCTTGACCAAGTTGGTTCAAGATATCCATGAATTCACTTCTCCACATACCGAAGTTAATCTTTCCATCAAACTTCTCAATTTCGAACTTCGTGTTAGACATGATAGTCCGAGACGCTAGATCATGTCTGCCAGAAGCCGACACCTTTGAGGAACTATCATCGCCGTCGTTACTCATCTTCGCCTCCTACGTTGATCTCCGAACTACTGAGCTCTGATACCATTTTTTATACGCCAGACACAAAAACGTGTCAGATTGTCGGATGATCGAGACGAGGATGAGCAACAAATACAAATGAGAAGCGCTATGAGAGATAACAATTTAGGTCGTCGACCAGCCAATGAAACACCATTAAGCTTTAATATGAAAGGAAAGAATGAATACAAATATTCCCTCCACAAATGAAGAAGAAGCACACAAATTCTCTAAAAGCTCACAACAATATCTCTTAAAGTTGGCTCTCGCAAATGGCAGCTCAAAGTTCTCTCAATGTGTTGCACCTAAAACCCTCCTCAAATACTCTCTACCTATACCCCTAGGGTATAATAGGTGCCATCATTAAGGAGGAGTCCCCAAAATATACGAATACTGACTTTAACGGAATCGCATCCCTATCGCAACTCTATGCAATTAATGTGTCGCATCCTACTGGGTCTCCGCTGCATCCAAGTGAGCCCCCTCTGAATGACAGAGCTTACCTTTGAATACCGAGTGACCGAAGTTCCGAGCCAAGTTGTTCGATCTATTTGATAGCTCGAACCGTAGAGCTGCCGATACATTAGGTCGTCGACCCTTCGACCGAAGAACTAATGCACTGCTAAAGTCTTATAGCTCGGCATCAGACCGTGTGACAACCCGTATCCATCAGTACACGTATATTTGTATTCGACGTATTTTCATAAATTAAAAGTATTTTATAATGGTTGGTCAGAAGTTTAATATCAAATTGGTTTCAAAATCATTTATAAATATTTTTTTGTAGTATCAACATAGTTGAAGCCTATTTTAGTGAGTTCGAGTGCCATCCAATACTCCTAAATAATTTATATAATAATGTATATCTAATTATTACCGATTTAGCTATATGAATTAATTTTTATATAAACGTTATCAAAACGATGTCAAACTTCTACAGTATGATTCAATAGTCATTTAGTGCTTCCCATATTAATTTCGTAATTTTCTGGAGTCAAATCGACCTAGAACCCGTAAACCTGCATCCCAAACGTTTTGGCCCAAAAACTCGTATCTCCATAGCTCAAACTTCAAAATGGATCATGTATTCGTGATCCTTGCATCGATACGAACCAATGTCTATGTTTTCGTAATTTTCGGAGTCGTATGCGAAAACGGCGTAATATTGCATCATTTTTACTAATTACAATCACTAATGTTGTTTTTACTATTACTAATTACTCAATTACTTTTACTTTTACCCTCTAACACCACTTAATTAATACCCTAACCCACCTATTTAACCCACCTCCTAAAGTTGGCAGATCCAACTACACTAATTATTATTGTTATTATTATTACTATTATTATTATAAACATTATCATTATATTTAATTAAACCTATATATATTAAACTTAACCCTATATTACCCTCCCTCCTCCTTCAGTTCATAGCAGCAAACCCCAGGCCCAAACCCAACCCTCCCCCTCTCTCGCACACAAAACCCCCGCTCACTCTCCCCTTCTTCGATGCAAAACCCACCACCCCACAGCTCCGCTCGCTCTCCAATCTCTCCCCTCCGACGAAGTGCACCCCACGCCATCGCCGTAACACCCCCACTCAACCACCCCTCCACCGGAGCTCGCTGCCCGCTCTTTCGATGTGCACCAACACCGATGAGGCAGCCCGAGCTCCCCTCGCTCTCTGACGTGTGCCTCGCTTGCTCTCACTCTCCGCTATCTGGTGCCCCTCGATGAGGCACACTACCGCCGCCGCCCACAGCCTCCCTCCAATGACAGCGCCTCCCCACTCTCCGACTCAACCCACGACAACTCCCAAGCCCGCCCTCCGACGACGACGCCCGAATGCAGCCCCCTCCAGCCCGCTGCAAACCACGCCGACGCCCTCGGAGCACCGTCTTCCTCCTTCTTGCACCGCTCCTGACTGTCATCGACTCTATGACAGCTCCGACGACCTCCCCATCAGACCCACACAACAACACCCCCTCTCTCCCTCAGCGACCCTGTCCTCCGACGAAGCACCCCCGCAGCACCCCAGCCCTCCATGATTCCACCCGCAGACATGCCGCCACCTGTGCTCTTCCGCTCGATGACAACGTCTGTCACCCCCTCCAAGAGCCATGCCTCCCTTGAGCTCCGTCACCACAAACCCCCACCCTGCACTGCTTCCCTCTCCCATCTCTGAAAAGCGCCACCTCTACCTGCAAACAGCGCCCCTCCCCCGCGCTCTCGCTACTACGCCTGCCACTAAGTCACCGCCGTTCACCGCTCTGGCTCTAGCTCCAACTTCCCGTCGCCCCGTTCTCTCCTCTGCCAAGAGCTCCACCAGAGCTCGTCGCTCGCCTCCGACGAGGCACCCAGCCCGCGACCCCCACGTCCTCTAACGTCCTCCGATGTCACACCACCACCTTGACCACTTCCGCCGCATCGCATCGCCGCCGTCCTCCGCTCACGCTCCACCGGCGACATGGAGAGCACCCCCGCCGCTGTGTTACGTAAGTGAGGGAGAGAACGTGTTTTTTATAAATAATATATGTATATAAATACGTATATATATACGTATATACGTAAATACTTTAATATTTTAGGGGCTGATTTGTATTAAGTTGATAATTAATTATGTAGGCCTCCAAAAATTACAAGACCAGGCCCAGAAAATCAAAAACGACGAAACAGACTCATTGAAACTGGTTTCATCGCCAAAAGATAAGTATATCTCCGACAATGATTTTTCAAAGGTAAAACTTAATAAAGCTAAATTCGCTTTAAAATTCATATCATGATATTTTCACGTACACTGATGTGCGAGAAAAATATATGTTGTAGTACTAGTTAATACGGTCGTTTTGACCCCTTGTTGGAGAATTCCGACGTACGGTTTTCCCTAGAGAAATCTTTGAAAAATATAATGAAAAATCGATTTCTCGTTTTAATTAGTTTTTGAGTCGTAAAAATTAAGAAAAATCCCCCTTAATTATTTTAAGATCTTAAAAGATGTTTACTAGCCTTAGAAAAATATTTTGAACTAATTCGTCCTCAACTACATAGTCAAAATCATTTTCCATGCTCATTTCTTTAAAGTATTGTGCATTCCTATACTCTGATAATTGTGTAACTAAATCACAGAACTGTGTAATTAGTCGAGATTGTGGAATAGACTGGTGAGACATCTTACGCATCTAATACGATGCAACTGAACTGAATATAATGAATGGAAGACGGAACTTCAATATAATGAATGGAAGATGGAACTTTATTATAAATGAATGGAAGATGGAACTTCAATATAAATAGATAGTACACGTACTTTTGACAGGCACTTGACTTGACCCGTGGGATTGGGGTAGTATATGATCACAAGTGTTACGAAGTGGCTGGATGCATCCATACCGAATACCTCTAACACATTACGGAGGTTAGAGATAGGCCATCGCCATATAGGGTCGGTGAGCAGCGTCACGGATTGGCTCCCATCATAGTGCGCATGTTGGTCATCTCTCGTACTCTTGGACATGGACTTATCACTAGAATAGAGTGGCTATTGAATATTATTCTAACATCTTCTTCTACAGGTTGCTGGTAACGTTACAATTTTGATATCAAATGTTAAATTGTTACATGTTGCTAATGGTATTGCAAATGACTATCACATGATTAAATTGCTGCAGGTTGCAAATTGTTGCAAATATTTAACTGCTATAACTCTTTTAAAATTAAACGTATTGCTTGTCTTTAAAGTTGAGCGTGGTTCAATTTTAAATATCTAACGTTTTTGTTTTGGAGATTATCTTGCCAAGTAAACCTCGTTGACGGATATTTCACTTTGTTGTTTTACAAAATGTCCATCAGGTATCGATAGTGAGTTCTCTGAAGACACTACCGCATGAGTTGATCCAGTACTCAAAGAATGCATTGAGTACCTACCCGCTGAAGACTAGACGATCACCTTCGCGACTGCACCTTTATAGTTGAAATAATGTAATTTGTGTACTTTGTTTGTACTGGCCATGCTAGGCCTAAGATGTATCTTAATTATTGTACGCTGGATATGTAATAATGTTGTTTGGACTGCTTCTTAAATTTGCATGCAAGGACCTACAGTTTTTACACAGATGCTTAGTGTGTTTAAGTCAAGGAGGAAGAAAAGAAAAGAAAAAGAAAAGAGAAAAAAGTACTCCTCCTTGTTTTAAGTAGATCGTGGACCTGCTCACGTCCTCGCTCCCAGTAGAATGAGAAGCGGGGCGTGATAGGTTTTAGTGGTGGCCCATGCAGGTCATACTTTTGCAAAAACTTTAAGATCATTTTAGATGACATTAATATGTAAGTGCACAACTAGATTAGATTTTTCACCTAACTTACATTGTGGTCTGTCTTGAAGTATGACAGGTCGATCAGATACTCACAGTATCACCAGCAACGACATCTTGGGTGTCGCAAGGGAAATACTGGAAATTCAGCACCAAATTTTCCATGAGTCTCTTAACAAATGATGTAAAGCATCCCAAGGAAAGCATACTATAGAACCACCGGGAGACGCCCTCTGACTGGTGAAGACTACATTCAAGAGGTCTGCATCTTCAGTCTAAAACCGATCCCCGATGGTGTGCTTCCATTGCAACCGAAAGGGACATATCAAGAAGAACTCTCGCCTGCTACTGAATCAATGTTTGGTCTATGGAGCATTTGAGCACTCTATCAGGAACTACCCCCACCACAGTAACAAGAAAGAGACTACGACGACAGGAGTTTCTGGATCAGCACAGTGTAAGTCACCCCTAGCTCCACAGCAGAAGGCATTCCAAGAGGCCCATACCAGGTGTCAAGCATCCATCACGACAACAAGAGAAGCTGAGGATGCAGAGCCAGTAATCACTGTTATATCTGAACCTTTTCCCTTTACGTCAATTTGATGTCCAACGCCTTTATTATCATTGCTAGCATACATTATCATACTATATGTATTTTCTTAGTAGCATACCCCTTCTTGATTTGGAAACTTCACATTGCTTCTTATCACAAAAGTCGCAACGATCCATCTCCATCGATCCTCATTATCTTTTTCGAACTCTTGAACCCTCAGCTAGGAACTCGTGTTTTCATTTTGATGAATCTTATTCTAGAACCTTCCTTTGATAAAAACTAGAGTGACCATCCATTCATTGCATCACCATTCTTGTAATGGCCTTCTAATCATCCTACTTATTCTGATAATACTTCCTAGTCACGTTTAGTTCACCTAAACTATGGCTATGCTCTTTTATAAGGAGGGTAGGATTTGAATTTTTTCGATCATCCGAAGTTCAAGTTCGACAACGGAAGCAGATTGAACGATGCTCAGAAGTATTTGAGGATGGTGCTAGAGAATTTGAGACGAGTCAAACCATGACGTACAAGTGTAGGCTGTTACGTCTTTTTCATTTTTCTTGAGCTCATATTCCTCTTCTACCCCCTACTTTCATCTTGTGCTCGATTTTCCATGGGTTTGAATCCTTTTCCCGCCTACCATCTCCCCCTCATTATTACCTTTTGTCCTTATCCTCTCCTCGAGCCCTGGTCTCGCCTAACCTAACCTACCATACCCTACCCTATCAACGACTTCGGTGCCCCCTTTAAACCCCTCCTCTCTTCACTTACCAACCCATCCCGTGGCTTCCTCTCCGCCACGACGACGCCCACCCCTTCACCGTGCCTCTCCCTTCGTGAGCCCAACCCATCTCGCCTCAAGCTCCTCCGGCCTCACTCAGAGCTCTGCCATTCCACCCGTCGTTACTGAGCATTCACCACCGTCGCTCGACGTGGATCGACAACCGCCGATGGCCCTCCGACATTCTGTTTTAGGATTGTTGGGCTTAGCGACAACCCTCACCGCCACCCTCGCTGTTGGCATATGGTTGAGATCTTAGGAAGTTGCGATTCTTGGGTTTCTTTTGAGCTCATTGTCCTGGGCCTTGCCCCTGAACGTGTCCCGCTTCGGTTCCTTCTTAGGTCCACTCCTTCGTGTTTGTTAGACTGTGTGTTCTTGGTCGCTGACTTGCTTAGGGTTATGGTGATAACGATGTGTGTCAACCAATGGTGTTGGTAAGAGGTATCGTTAGGAATGAGTATTGGCATGCTATTGGCCTTAAGTGTTGAAGTTGGATGTAGGCCATATGCTTAGATGTGGAAGATGGTTTTGTTGCTGGCTTGTTGTTGGCTATTATGGGAATTGCTGGTAGGAGTGATAGCGATAAGAATGGTTATGGAAAGTTGGCCTTGTATTTGTATTTTGGTGTTGTCATGGATATTGGCTTGTTGTTGGGTATCATGGAAGTTGACGGCATTAGTGCTTGACTGGGTAGGTATAACGGCTCAAGTGCATATGGATTAGTCGATATCCCCTTTGTATGATATATTGATGATTTCCTTAGCTATGCCCCATTTGTCACAATTAGCACGAGTAGAAATTTTAAACTTTATGATCTTCCTTTTTAATGTGATTGATTAGTTTGCTATTAGCTTATCACCTCAGGTTCCAAGTTCGAATAGATGTTATCATAATAACTATCATTTTCATGTAACACCATATTAACTTTTGGCTACCTGAAAAGTCAAGATAATTATTATGATGATACTGGTCTCAGGACTAATTATGGAAGCTACGGTGATGTTAATAGTATATATATTTATTAGTAACATCTATTATTTTCTTGATGCTATGATATCGCATTATATTTCATGTTATTAACAACTTATTTTACTAGGTCGTTATCATTCATCAAGAGTTCCATTTTATCATTTATTTCCTTGAGCTTCTTAATAACATAAATTATCTGTTTCATAGGGTTTCGAGGAATTCAGAGGACGGAATTATTTTAAGGAGTGTAGGATGTGACGACCCGTATCCATCAGTATGCATATATTTGTATTCGACGTATTTTCATAAACCAAAAGTATTTTATAATGGTTAGTCAGAAGATTAATATCAAATTGGTTTCAAAATCATTTATAGAAAAAATATGTAGTATCAACATAGTTGAAGCCTATTTTAGTGAGTTCGAGTGCCATCCAATACCCCTAAATAATTTATATAATATCTATATCTAATTATTACCGATTTAGCTGTATGAATTGATTTTCTATTTAAACGTTATCAAAACGATGTCGAACTTATACAATATTATTCCATAGTCATTTAGTGCTTCCCATATTAATTTCGTAATTTTTGGAGTCAAATCGACCTAGAACCCACAAACCCGTATCTCCGTAACTCAAACTTCGAAATGGACCCGTATTCGCGATCCTCGTTTCGATATAAACCCGTGGCTATGTTTTCGTAATTTTTCGGAGTCGTATGCGAAAACGGCTTAATATTACATCATTTTTACTAATTACAATCACTAATGTCGTTTTTACTATTACTAATGACTCAATTACTCTTACTTTTACCCTCTAACCCCACTTAATTAATACCCTACCCCACCTATTTAACCCACCTCCTAAAGTTGGCAGATCCAACTACACCAATTATTATTATTATTACTATTACTATTATTATTATAAACATTATCATTATATTTAACTAAACCTATATATATTAAACTTAACCCTATATTACCCTCCCTCCTCCTTCAGTTCATAGCAGCAAACCCCAGGCCCGAACCCAACCCTCCCCCTCTCCCGCACACAAAACCCCCGCTCACTCTCCCCTTCTCCGACGCAAAACCCACCACCCCAAGCTCCGTCCGTTCTCCGATCTCTCCCCTCTGACAAAGCGCACCCCATGCCATCGCCGTAACACCCCCACTCGACCACCCCTTCACCGGAGCTCACCGCCCGCTCTTTCGACGTGCACTAATGCCCATGAGGCAGCCCGAGCTCCCCTCGCTCTCCGACGTATGCCTCGCCTGCTCTCCCTCTCCGCTTTTCGGTGCCCCCGCACACTACCGCTGCTGCCCATAGCCTCCCTCCAACGACAACACCTCCCCACTCCCTGACTCAACCCACGACGAGTCCCAAGCCCGCCCTCCGATGACGATGCCCGATGCAGCACCCTCTAGCCCGCTGCAACCCATGTCGACGCCCTCGAAGCTCCGTCTCCCTCCTTCTAGTGCCTCTCCCGACTGCCGTCGACTCCATGACAGCTCCGACGGCCTCCCCCTCAGATCCACACATCAACACCCCCTCTCTCCCTTAGCGACCCCGCCCTCCGATGAAGCAGCCCTGCAGTGCCCCAGCCCTCCACGACGCTGCACGCAGCCACGCCGCCACCGATGCTCTTTCGCTCGATGACGACGTTCGCCACCATCTCCAAGAGCCCAGCCTCCCCTGAGCTCCGCCACCACAACACCCCTCCCCTGCGCTGCTCCCCTCTCCCATCTCCGACAAGCGCCGCCTCCGCCTGCAAACAGCACCCCTCCCCCATGCTCTCGCTGCTCCGCCCGCCACCAAGTCATTGCTGTGCGTCGCTCCGCCTCAAGCTCCGACTTCCCATCGCCCTGCTCCCTCCTTCGCCTAGAGATGCAGCAGAGCTCGCCGCTCACCTTCGATGAGGCACCCAGCATGCGACCCCCACGTCCTCCGATGTCCTCCGACGTCGCCCCACCGCCTTGACCACTTCTGCCGCATCGCACCGCCGCCGTCCTCCGCTTTCGCTCCACCGGCGACGTGGAGAACACCCCCGCTGCTGCGTTACGTAAGTGAGGGAGAGAACGTGTTTTTATGTATAATATACGTATATAAATACGTATATCTATACGTATATACGTAAATACTTTTAATATTTTCGGGGCTGATTTGTATTAAATTGATAATTAATTATGTAGGCCTTAGAAAATTACAAGACCAGGCCCAGAAAATCAGAAACAACGAAACGGATTCATTGGCACTTGTTTCATCGCTAAAAGGCAAGTATATCTCCAACAATGAATTTTCAAAGGCAAAACTTAATAAAACTAAATTCGCTTTAAAATTCATTTCATGAGATTTTTACATACACTGACTTACGAGAAAAATATATATTGTAGTACTAGTTAATACAGTCGTTTTGACCCCCTTGTTGGAAGAATTCCGATGTACGGTTTGCCCTAGAGAAATCTTTGAAAAATATAATGAAAAATCGTTTTCCTCGTTTTTAATTAATTTTTGAGTCGTAAAATTAAGAAAAATCCACATTAATTATTTTAAGATCTTGATAGATGTTTATGTAACGACCACTTTTCGGTCGTGCGATTTTAGCACGTATTATTGCTTCATGGGTATATTTTCGTATTTGATTTTTATTATTGTTCTTCGTAGTTCAGACGTGCGACCAAACCCCGTTTCCACGACCCTCTCGAAGGCACGATCGCCCGGGTATTTTCTTTGTAATTTTTGGACGTCGATGGCCCAATCTGCTTAACTCATTATTACTTTATAAAATATATTTTTTTATAAATTTTTTTTCCTATGTGATGCACGTTTCCAAAACAAATTTAAATTTTAAAATTTTTAACTGTGGGCATTTGTAAGGAGAGGAAATCAAATCATTTTTTAAAACTAACCTTCTCCTAATTTTATAACTAAGGGCAGAATGATGTGAGTTTTTTTAACAAATCAGACCAAATCGTTTTAATGTCTTTTTTAAAATTAAATCCTAACCGCCCTGTATCTCTCCATATGTTAGACCCCCGCGTCACTTCTCTCCCCCCTTTGACTAGTTCTACAATAACAATAGGAGTGATCCCAACGGCCTACCCCATCTCTCCCACGTCAGTACCCCCCACGTTCTCCTCGCCCCACGCGTCTCTCTCTCTCTCTCTCCACCCTCTCTCCTCACACCCACGCAACAACCCATGAATACTTCTTCATTGCCGTTCGAAACCCATGCACGATTTCATGGGACCTCAACAAATCTCCATGATATCCAAACAAACTCATTTTCAAACAAACAAACTGCTTATGATATCCAAACAACTCATGTCCTTTTCTTCTTCATATACTCAAACCAAAGCCCATCTCTTCTCATAACCCAAGCCCCCAACCAACGTCACACCCCTGTAACCCATTCTTCGAGCACCATTTCATTAGAAACCTCCGAGTTCGAAACCGCCAGCCTCCACACACGCGACCACCCAACTCTGGCCACCTTCTCTCCTCTCCCCCCTCTCCCTTAGAAACCCATCAAAACAGCAGCCAATGCCCAGTTTTTGATAGATCTGCCCATCGCCGAAAAACGCCCACGCTCGCCGCTGTCCGGCCGTCGCCGGTGACCAACCCTGCTGCCATCGGACACCCCTCGACCCCCTCTATCACCTGTAATATCCCTTTGCCCCCTTAGGCTACCACATCTCCCGCTGCGATCCAAAACAGTGACACTGTGTGCTAAATTGTCCATTTCACCTTCTCACGGCCGGCCGGCCGCCACGCGTAGTCGCCGTTAGCCACCCATCAGGCCGAGCAACCCCCCTTCGACCTCCTCCAATCCATGGCAGCCTCCTTGCTCCTAGGAGTTCAAGCACGCTGCAGATCTCGCGTGTTTTCTGACGTCGTAGCCGCCGCCGTGACGTTTCGTTGCACTACCTGCATCCGGAGAGATCCGACGCCGCACTTGCTGTTCTCGCCTTCCCCTCGCTATCCGTTCCGGTCTTGCTATGCTACCCGCAGCCGAGACATCGTTGACGACGTAGATCTATCGTCGTTCAGACCCGACGTCCGATCTACGTTCAAACGTCGAAAAGGTTGGTCCCGTAATTCGTAGTAAGAACCCAAAATGTAGCAAACCAAAACCTAATCTAAAAATCGCCATCGTTAACTAAAGTTTGCTTTATGCACTTTAAAACGATGTTCAACCCTAGAAATCGACGAATGGACTTGATTATCTGTGCACATATGATAGTCGGCGATTAGGCAAAACGAATCAAAAATCGAGACTTCGGACTATTAGGGTAGCCCCGTTGAACTTAGAAACTTACCATAATAGGATTGATGAAAAATGCATTCTGACACCGCCGTTGGCTTGTTTCAGACGAACCGTCGCTGACGCACTGCTTCGACGTGACGATCCAGACCCACGGCCCACTCGCCACCACAAGCTAGTGTTTCCACTTGCGTAATTTCAGCCATGTTTAGGCCATCACCTTTTAACTGTAAAAGTATGACTAAAGAGAACCAGACGTGAAATGATAGCGTCTGGGACTCCCTTGACAGCTTAGACTTGACGACGAAGTCTAAGCACAAACAACAATAACAACTGACATCCTAGGTTTCATCTGTGTGTGCGTGCGTGTGGACCCCATAGAAAGAACAACTTTTTACCACTTGTCATGTCATGGAAATGTTACAAAAATCCTACGGGCGTTTCAGATGCTCTCCAAGCGAGAGTGATCTCTGTGTTACAAAAAGCCTATGGGCGTTTCAAATGCTCTCCAAACGAGAGTGATCTCTGTGTTACAAAAAGCCTACGGGCGTTTCAGATGCTCTCCAAGCGAGAGTGATCTCTGTGTTACAAAAAGCCTACGGGCGTTTCAGATGCTCTCCAATCGAGAGTGATCTCTGTGTTACAAAAAGCCTATGGGTGCTTCAGATGCTCTCCAAGCTAGAGAGTGATCTCTGTTAAGTTTCACCTACGAAACATTCGTCGCTCACTAAGGGAGTGAGAGATACGCTACAGACCGTGGGGATAGAGGCACTCATCAAGCTAGAGCGAGTGGTCCTATATTGTCTTGTATTGAGCACTCGGGTTTAGGGTAGAGTTGAGCAGTCGCACGGGGAGAGGGTCTGGCCGCCCTCAAACCGTAAGGCATGAACCCTTTGTGACACACACTGTACTTCTTGTCTTGTCCTGTCAGGTCTAGTCTAGTCTTGTAGCCAGTAGCACACGCTGCGGCTATTGCCTGTCATGTTTACTTTCCTGCTCAATTTTTACTTCATTTGGAAAATTGTATAATTGTCATGTCATTGCAACTGCATGTAATCAACTAGTAAAACGTTGTTTAGTAAATTGTTTCATACTTGCTATAGAGTCTCACCTTCTCTTCGCAGACTTTACCTGACGTACAGCTCCTTTTCTTTTGGGTGTTGTACGTCAGGTGCTAAGCCAGAGTACGTAGGCGAGCCAGAGCTACCTGAGGACTTGGAGCCGTAGGACGTTGATCCGGAATACGTGCCTGACGAGGACCAGACCTAGAGGTCCCTCGCCGTTGCTGTCTTACGGTGGTTACTACTTTTAGTTTGGGTGCGTAGCACCGCTTTACTTTTGCCTAGGTTGGATGCGTCGCACCATTAGTTTCCTTTTCCGTAGTTGTAGCCTTGCTGGGCTTCTTTATTAGACTTGTTATAAATGCTGGATATTATCTCTTTTATTAATGAATGCAAATTTCCTTTCGAGTACTCTCTTATTGTTATGAACTTTTAAATGCAAGAACATGTAATTTAATGGTATCTCTATAGACGCTTATTGGGCTCGAGCCTCACAGCTCCGGCCCATGCGGATCTTAGTCATGTCTCGCTTCCGTCGTTTTGAGAAGCGGGGCGTGACAGGTTTTAGTGGTGGCCCATGCAGGTCCTGCAAAAAGTTCGGAACAATAAGAGTACCGCATTTATTTAATATCCAGTTTAACATATACAAGTCTAAATTAGGTTTTTCTTGTCTTAGATGGTAGGGAGACTTAGATAGACATCCAGGTTTGATATTCAGGCGCCTTGGTTAAGATTTAGTCATACTCGTCTTAGGATACCCTAGTAGCCTCTCACCCGGCTCTGACCATGTTAGATTTCTAGAGTCCTTCTTTTAGTCGTTCGCTTGGGTCCATCAACTTCGGGCCCAGCAGAACGTAATCTTGATTCTCTTAGTACCCTTCTCTGAGATCTCTATTACAGTCCAGTTCATTAGGAAGTCTTAGTGCTGAGTTCTCCTGATCTTTAGACGGCCCGATAATTAGAACCCCTGATTTTTAGCATCTTCCCAATCATTACACTTCCGTGTTATCGACCGTAGATTTCCATCGTAGCTTTTCATGAATCATATCTTAGGCGTATTCATCATGCGATCATATTCTTTGTCGTGATCGCTTCATGACGATTATCGTTAATTCTTTGAATCTTCCCCATTCCAAATCCGGTTTCCTCTAAGTATTTTCGAAATTCCTTATTAAATTCTTCGCTCACTTTAACTTCTTTGAAAACCCCTTATTATATATTTAAATTTCTAGCTTTTCGGTTGAGTTAAAAATTCTTTCTTGGATTTTGAAACCTTCTTGGTCGTAATTTTTAGTTACTACCTCGTAACCATTTTCTAACCTGTATCTTTCATATTTCAGTTTTAAAACTTTGTTACCATTTTGATAATTCAATATATCATCCTTTTTCTAAACTACGAAATTTATTCTAACCACTTGCCGTACGTACTTTTAGAATATTTTTCTAAGCTAAATAAAACTTCAATTTTATACATTAGTTCTATGTTCATCATGCTCATACTTTAAAAAAATCTTTGAATAAATCTATTTTCATTTGCAAAACAATCACTACCTGACCCTACTCTTTATTTCTTCATCTAACTCTTTTTCTGAGCTGTAAAATTTTACCATCTGCTCGCTATTTCTACATATTTTTTAAGTATGTATATATATGATACCATATTTTACACGTATCCTTCTTGCATCTATTTAATTACTTAGAGCAATATTTTTGTCCCATCCAACTAGCTATCTCCTTAACCTCGCCTTATCCGAACTCGTTCTTTCCGATCTTGTTTCGTTTCGCTTTTGGTTTCGGTTTTCCTTTCTATTGTTTAGACATTAGTGCTTGTTGTTGCCTGTGTTAACTCTAGTTTAGTAGCGGGCCCATTGGTTTTTGTGATGTCGTCGCGGTGCATGTATATAGGTAGAGTGTATGGACCTGTATGAGTGTGCTACCTTTAGGATATTAATGATTATCTCTTGCGTCATGTATGTATACTCAGTATTATTCGTGATATATGCATGAAATTATATGAATGATGGAATTTATATATGTGTGGATAGCGTCATTGCAGGTAATTCCTTAGATTTAGTCTTTCATATTATAGTATAGCTTATTTATGACTGCATGTGATTGTTTTAAAACTTTTGTTTTCTTTTAAACTAAATTTTTAAAGTTTTGAAGCTAGCCCACAAAGATCACAACCCATTATCCTCCCTCATCCAATACCAAGACTCCACATGTTCTTTTCCCACATGTTTTTAAAATATCTCTTTGGCCTTAAACATTCTTTTCTTTTCTTTCCCTCTTCGGAGTGTTATTTCATTGTTGTTATATTATTAGAACTGGTTATTATTGCTATAAGATTATGGTTGCAGGTAAGATTATGGTTGCGGGTAGGCATAGTGTGAGGTGAGATATGAGGTAGCGGTGATTAGTTGATTTTGAACACAAGAATATTAGATTAGATTTCTTTGGATGAAAAGAATAAGGTGTCCAAGACTTATTAATAATACCAATGTGTAACGGACTCAATGGAAAATTCTGGTTGAACGAAATTGTACACATGAAGATGAGTACTTATCAGATCTGAAACTTAGATGGGTGGTAGATATGAGTAGCTATAGAGGTATAATATGATTTAGTGTGATCATGAATTAAGTAGAGTATTTAAAGCTTCAGGACTTGATTATAAAGTTGGGGTAAAGAAGACATTGGAAATAACACGACATGTTGAGATGAATGGATAGTTATGAAGATGGATTTAATATGGTTAGGAGATTAGATAATAGGGGTAAGGATAAATGTGGCTTGATGGTTCATTGATTATGGAGAATAAATTTATGAGTCTATATGACAGAGAATATATTGGGGACGAGACGATTGTTGATTTGTAAACGGTAATGTTGGATCTATATAGTTAAGTGCCAGGATGTGGTTTTAATTGTAGCATTATTCAGTGATAAGACGAGTAATGATGAATTATTTGAGGAACGCTTGGTTGAAGTTATAGGATTAGCGATCATTATATGGAATATTGGAGTTGCAGGTATAAGTATATAAGGATATTATTATTATTATAAGAAATTCTGAGGACAGAATTTTTCTTAAGATGGGTAGGATGAAACGACCACTTTTCGGTCGTGCGATTTTAACACGTATTATTGCTTCGTGGGTATATTTTTGTATTTGATTTTTATTATTGTTCTTCGTAGTTCAGACGCACGACCAAACCCGTTTCCACGACCCTCTCGAAGGCGCGATCGCCCGGGTATTTTCTTTGTAATTTTTTGGACGTCGATGGCCCAATCTGCTTAACTCATTATTACTTTATAAAATATATATTTTTATAAATTTGTTTTTCCTATGTGATGTACGTTTCCAAAACAAATTGAAATTTTAAAAGTTTTAACTGTGGGCATTTGTAAGGAGAGGAAATCAAATCATTTTTTAAACTAACCGTCTCCTAATTTTATAACTAAGGGTCGAATGATGTGAGTTTTTTTTAACAAATTAGACCAAATCGTTTTAATGTCTTTTTTTAAATCAAATCCTAAAAGCCCTATATCTCTCCATATGTTAGACCCCTGTGTCACCTCTCTCCCCCCTTTGACTAGTTCTACAATAACAATAGGAGTGATCCCAACGGCCTATCCCATCTCTCCCACGTCAGTACCCCCACGTCAGTACCCCCACGTTCTCCTTGCCCCACGCGTGTCTATCTCTCTCTCTCTCCCCTCACACTCACACAACAACCCATGAACACTTCTTCATTGCCGTTCGAAACCCATGCACGATTTCATGGGACCTCAACAAATCTTCATGATATCCAAACAAACTCATTTTCAAAGAAACAAACAGCTTATGATATCCAAACAACTCATGTCCTTTTCTTCTTCATATACTAAACCAAAGCCCAGCTCTTCTCATAACCCAAGCCCCTAATCAACGTCACACCGCCGTAACCCATTCTTCGAGAGCCATTTCCTTCGAAACCTTCGAGTTCAAAACTGCCGGCCTTTACACACGTGAACACCCAACTCTGGCCACCTTCTCTCCTCTCTCCCCCCTCTCTCCCCTAGAAACCCATCAAAACAACAGCCAGAACCTAGTTTTTGACAGATCTGCCATCGCCGGAAAACGCCCATGCCCACCTCTGTCTGGCCACCGCCGGTGACCAACCTTGCTGCCATCGAACACCCCTCGACCCCCTCTACCACTTGCAATACCCCTTTGCCCCTGTCAGGCCGCCACACCTCCCGCTGCGATCCAAAACAGCGACACGGTGTGCAAAACTGTCCATTTCGCCTTCTCACGACCGGTCACCACCGCGCGCAGCTGCCGTCAGCCACCCCTCAGGCCGAGCAACCCCCTTCTAACCTCCTTCAATCCCCGACAGCCCCCTTGCTCCTAGCAGTTCACGCACGCCGTAGATCTCGCATGTTTTCCGACGTCGTAGCCGCCGTCGTGACGTTTCGTTGCGCTACCTGCAACCAGAGAGATCCGATGCTGTACTCGCTGTTCTCGCCTTCCCCTCACTGTCCTTTTCGGTCTCACTGTGCTACGTACGGTCGAGACATCGTTGACGACGCAGATCTATCGCCGTTCAGACCCGGCGTCCGATCTACGTTCAAACGCCGAAAAGGTTGGTCTCCTAATTTGTAGTAAGAACCCAAAACGTAGCAAACCAAAACCTAATCTAAAAATCACCAACTTTAACTAAAGTTTGTTTTATGTACTTTAAAATGATGTTCAACCCTAGAAATCAACGAATGGACTTGATTATCTGTGCACATATGATAGTCGTCGATTAGGCGAAACGAATCAAAAATCGAGACTTCGGATTATTAGGGTAGCTCCGTTGAACTTAGAAACTTACCATAATAGGATTGATGTAAAACGCATTCTGACACCACCGTTGGCTCATTTCAGATGAACCGTCGCTGACACACCGCTTCGACGAGACGATACAGACCGACGGCTCACTTGCCACCGCAGGTAAGTGTTTCCACTTGCGTACTTTCGGCCACGTTTAAGCCATCACCTTTTAACTGTAAAAGTATGACTAAAGAGAACTGGACGTGAAAAGATAGTGTCCGGGACCCCCTTGACAGCTTAGACTTGACGACGATGTCTAAGCACAAACAACAACAACAACTGACACCCTAGGTTTCATCTGTGTGTGCGTGCACGTGGACCCCTAGAAAGAACAACTTTTTACCACTTGTCATGTCATGGAAATGTTACAAAAAGCCTACAGGCGTTTCAGATGCTCTTCAAGTGAGAGTGATCTCTATGTGACAAAAAGCCTACCGGCGTTTCAGATGCTCTCCAAGTGAGAGTGATCTCTGTGTTACAAAAAGCTTACGGGCGTTTCAGATGCTCTCCAAGCGAGAGTGATCTCTGTGTTACAAAAGGCCTACGGGCGTTTCAGATGCTCTCCAAGCGAGAGTGATCTCTGTGTTACAAAATCCCTACGGGCATTTCAGATGCTCTCCAAGCGAGAGTGATCTCTATATTACAAAAAGCCTACGGGCGCTTCAGATGCTCTCCAAGCTTGAGAGAGTGATCTCTGTTATAGTTTCACCTACGGAACGTTCGTCGCTCACCAAGGGAGTGAGAGATACGCTACAGACCGTGGGGATAGAGGCACTCGTCAAGCTAGAGCGAGTGGTCCTATATTGTCTTGTCTTGAGCACTCGGGTTTAGGGTAGAGTTGAGCGGTCACACGAGGAGAGGGTCTGGCCGCCCTCAAACCGTAAGGCGTGAACCCTTTGTGACACACACGATACTTCTTGTCTGGTCTTGTCTGGTCTTGTCTAGTCTTGTAGCCAGTAGCACATGCTGCGGCTATTGCCTGTCACGTTTACTTTCCTGCTCAGTTTTTACTTCCTTTGAAAAATTGTATAATTGTCATGTCATTGCAACTGCATGTAATCAACCAGTAAAATGTTGTTTAGTAAATTGTTTCATGATCACTCCATATTTTACACCTTTTTTCCGCATGTTTGCATGCCATTTAGATCGCTCAAATCACGTTTTTCACGATTTATCGACAATATTGCGGTACTTTTCACGATTTGTTGTTTTTGTCGTATTTCAGGAGATTTGGAGCGATTTGGAGTGATCCCGAGATACACCTACTCCAGAGTGTCACCGACGACTTCCCCGAGGGGTATTTTGCTATTGGAGAGGAGCGAAAGAAGAAAGAACATCGTAGGAGCGACGAGGAGGCAAAAACACTCAGAATGGGCATTTTTAATGTCTCACTCGGCCGAGTGAAGGAGTCACTCGGCCGACCAGCGAGACCCCGCTCGGCCGGCCAGATCGGACACGCTCCAAGTGTGTACTCGGCCGAGCATCATAAGCCGCCTCGGCCGAGTGACGTATCCCGTCCGCCCGAGCGGCACTCAGACAACGCCCCTCAAAAAGAGACAACTTACTGTTTTCGTCAGTCTGAGCATCAGAAGACCCACTCGGCCGAGTGGCAATTGCCGACCGCCCGAGTGAAGATAAGCCCGTCGGCCGAGTGACGACAACTCACTCGGCCGAGTGACCCCCGAAGGGAAGACCCCCAAGACCCCAGACTTACTGGAAATTCTCAGGGTCTCTCACTCGGCCGAGCGACTTTTGTCACTCGGCCGAGTGAGCCGAGCGCCTGTAGCGGAAAACACGATTTTGAAGAGGCGCAGGGGCATTTTGGTCACGGATTTTTGGGCAGTTTTGGGGGGTATTTAACCCCTGATTCTAACCTAGGTTAGAGAGCTTTTTCCTTGCTTTTGGCAGCCTTTTTAGATTAAAATTTTTAGTTTTTGATTCTTGTGATTGGAGAGGAGAGAAAAGGTTTATTTTGTTGGATTCTTGAAGAACTACATTGGTTTGTCTCCCTCTTCATTAAAAATCTTATTTTTATTGCTTATTTGAGTATTGCCATGAATTCTATTGCTATTTCAATTGATTATTCTTCTATTTGTGAAATGATTTGTGAGTAGTCTTTACGTCTTAGGGCGTGGGGATGAACCCTACGAGCCCAATTTCTGATTTGTGATGATTTGGTAGAACTATTGCTAGAATTGCTATTAGGGATAGTTTGGGATCGATATATTACGGATAGCTAGGTGTTCATATCGATTGGGATTTACAAGAGATTGGATCCCAATTCGATAGGAAACCCTAGAAATCCAAATTGGGTTGAAATTGAGTTTCCGTAGTATCGGTTTGCAAGAGATTGGACCGATACTAGGGTTCTCGGTTACAATTCTATACCGATACCCGTTTGCAAGAGATTGGACTGGTAGGAACTATCCCAACCTTGGTCGCAGCCCGAGTTTGCACGAGAGTGGGCTCGGGATGCGATTGGACGATGATGTTGATCCTAATGCTAGCTTGCCTAGGCTAGGGTTTGCAAGAGATTGGACCCGAACCTAGGTTTGCTATAGACCGGCAACAGCGAGAGAGCGTGAGCTAGGTTTTACATTCAGTTGCAACTAGTTCATCCGAAATTCTACCGTAGCAATTGTGATACCAATGAATCACATTGACGAGATACGGTGAGTAGCGGGGATTCCCTATTCTCTAGGCGTCTTTATTTGATTTTATATCTTTTTACATTATTTGATGATTGTGACAACATCGCCGAAAGGTAAATTCCTACTCTTCTGTCCCTATAGCCAGGTTGTTCGGAGAATGCACTGTCATACGTCCTCCCTGTGTTCGATACCCGCTCGCCGCTACACCGTGCGCTTGCGGTAAAACTACACGGTCGCTCTTTAGGGTGTACGCCCGGGCGCGACCAAGTTTTTGGCGCCGCTGCCGGGGAGGACATTTTAACGGTGTTCGGCATCGACCACCCGGTTATTTTTCTTTCTTTCTTTACTTTCTTCTATATCCTGTTCTAACTCTGTTTGCAGCCCTATTTGCATATTCTCCCCGTATTTTGCATAAGATCTTAACAGGTAGAATGGAGGATGCAATGTCGACAACGGAACTCAGTCAGGGAGATTATGACTCCTTCACAGACCTCCTTAAGGAGCTTGTCGATGAGGTCCACGCTACCGGAGCTTTTGCTATCGATATCAAGGACCCCGACGAACAATTGTTTGCTAGTTTTGTGATGGATCAAGTCTCCCCGGATGGGACTATCGGGGGCAATGTCAGAGTTGATGTGATAGACGACAAGTTATATTTCAAAGACGGTAGAACAAGTGTCGAAGAGCACTATACTCCCGAAGAATCTTTCGAGCAAACCAATGTTCAGGGAGTTACACTCTATGACACTCACTCTTGCTTCTATGAATCGTCTGATGTGTTTCTTGATTCCAGGAACGAACCGGAGCAGAGTGAAGGTTTTGACGATGCTAGCACAGAATCGGAGAGCGTCTATTTCGATGCATCGTCCTCACTAAGGAGTGAGTCTGAGTCTTCACATGAGAGCACGCCACCTGAACATGAGCTAAACTCGGATGTCAAAGGAGAAGCCAAGCTCATGCGAGCTGATGAAGTAGAAGGAGCGGCACCTCTTGAGGTAGAACTTAAACAATTACCACCGAATCTAAGGTATGCCTTTTTGGGTAATAAATTAACTTTTCCGGTGATAGTTAACTCCCACCTCACGCATGATCAAGTTGAGAGACTCCTAGACGTTCTTAGGAGCCACAAAGATGTCCTTGGCTACACTATCTCCGATCTAAAAGGGATAAGCCCTAGGCTTTGCACACATAGGATCCATTTGGAGGATACCGACGCCACCTCCATAGAGCCTCAAAGGCGGTTAAACCCGAACATGAAAGAGGTGGTTAAAAAGGAAATCCTAAAATTGCTCGACGCCGGTATTATTTATCCTATCTCTGACAGTAGATGGGTTAGCCCCGTTCACGTCGTCCCCAAGAAAGGGGGGATGACAGTTATAAAAAATGATAAAGGAGAGCCCATTTCTACATGCACCGTCACGGGATGGCGAATGTGCATTGATTATAGGAAACTAAATAAAGCGACTCGAAAGGACCATTACCCATTGCCCTTCATTGATCAAATGCTTGAACGCCTAGCTAAACATAAATACTTTTGTTATTTAGATGGGTATTCGGGGTTCTTCCAAATCCCTTTGCACGAAGATGACCAAGAAAAGACCACTTTTACTTGTCCCTATGGTACCTATGCCTACCGTAGGATGCCGTTTGGTCTTTGTAATGCTCCCGCCACCTTTCAGAGGTGTATGACATCCATATTATCCGATTACATTGAAAATATTATGGAAGTTTTTATGGATGATTTTTCGGTTTATGGAAGTGAGTTTGACTCTTGTTTGGCCAATCTTACTAAAGTCCTTAAAAGGTGCCAACAAAATAATCTCACTCTAAATTGGGAAAAATGTCACTTCATGGTCACGGAAGGTATAGTTCTCGGGCACCTTGTCTCCTCGAGAGGAATTGAGGTAGATAAAGAAAAGATTGAGGTAATCGAGAAACTCCCTCCTCCTATTAATGTCAAGGGCATTAGAAGCTTTCTTGGTCATGCGGGGTTTTACCGCCGCTTTATCAAGGATTTCGCCTCGATTGCCCAACCGCTTACTTTCTTGCTTGCTAAAGATACTCCTTTTATTTTTTCAGGCGAATGCTTGCAAGCCTTCAATACCTTGAAGGAAGCACTAGTTTCCGCGCCCATCATACAACCACCGGATTGGAGCCTTCCCTTTGAGCTAATGTGTGATGCTAGCGACCAAGCCATTGGAGCGGTATTGGGACAAAGGAAAGATAGGAAGCTTCATGCGATATTCTATGCGAGCAAGACATTGGATGACGCGCAAAAAAACTAAACAACTACCGAAAAAGAGCTTCTAGCGGTCGTCTATTCCATCGAGAAGTTTCGCTCCTACCTCCTGGGTTCCAAGGTGATTGTCCACACCGACCATGCGGCGTTGAAGTATCTTTTAAACAAGAAGGAAGCCAAACCTCGGTTAATTAGGTGGATACTCTTGTTGCAAGAATTCGATTTGGAGATCAGAGACAAGAAAGGTACGGACAATGTTGTGGCGGATCATTTGTCTAGGCTTATTCGTGACAAGGAGGATGAGAGTTTACCTATCGACGACACATTCATGGATGAGAGGCTATACGCCATAAGGCCCGGAGAAATACCTTGGTACGCGGACTTCGTCAATTACTTGGCTTGTGGAATTAAACCGCACGGGATGCCCACACATCAAAAGAGGAGATTTTTGCATGAGGTCCGTAGCTATTTTTGGGAAGATCCATACCTCTTCAAGATATGCAAAGATAGTGTAATTCGGAGGTGTGTTTCTAAAGAGGAGGCAACGTCTATCATTTTGCATTGCCACGGTATGCCATGCGGGGGACATCATGCCGCCTCTAAGACAACCGCTAAGATTCTGCAGAGCGGATTCTTCTGGCCAACAATGTTTAGAGACACCCACGATTTTGTAAAGGGGTGCGATAGATGCCAACGGACCGGGAATATCTCCAAACGCAATGAGATGCCAATGAGGCCCATCCAAGAAATTGAGCTTTTTGATTGTTGGGGAGTGGACTTCATGGGACCATTTCCGTCGAGCAATGGTAACAAATACATCCTATTGGCCGTTGACTACGTCTCCAAATGGGTGGAAGCAATCGCTACCCCTACCAATGATGCAAGGGTCGTCTCTAAGTTCTTCAAGCAGAATATCTTCCCACGCTTCGGAGTGCCTCGTACTTTGATAAGCGATGGGGGGAGCCATTTCATAGAAAACAAGTTTAAGGCCATGCTGAAGAAGTACGGGGTAAACCATAGAGTTGGCATGGCGTATCACCCCCAGACAAGCGGTCAAGTGGAGGTCTCAAATAGAGAGATCAAGAAAATTCTTGAGAAGACCGTGGATCGATCTAGAAAGGATTGGTCAATGAAGTTAAACGATGCTCTATGGGCATATCGCACGGCCTTTTGCACTCCCATCGGCACCACACCGTTCCGACTTGTTTATGGGAAAGCTTGCCACTTGCCGGTAGAGTTGGAACACCGTGCATATTGGGCCATCAAGACCCTTAATTATGATTATAAGAGTGCGGCGGTGAGGCGACTCTTGGACATCAACGAGCTTGTTGAGATAAGAAGAGACGCCTACGAGAGCTCAAGAATTTACAAAGAAAGGACCAAGATTCTCCACGATGCGCGCATAACCGTTACAGACTTCAAAGTAGGAGACAAGGTCTTGCTATATAATTCCCGGCTCCGACTATTTCCCGGTAAGTTGAGGTCACGATGGTCCGGACCTTTCACCATCAAGCACATACAACCGGGAGGGGCTTTCGAGTTGGAAAGCAAGGACAGAGCCACATTCAAAGTAAATGGTCAGAGGCTCAAGCATTATTCCGAGGGAGTCCCAATGGGAGAAATCAATAAAATATATCTGCTTAAGGGACAGCTGGATGATCTTTCATACCTCCTTGACGAAGTCATTGAGGAGGCGATACCCCATTCCATCGGCGCTCTATTCAAGGATGATTTTGAGGAAGGGCCGGACTTGGGCCAAGAAGAAAAGATGGAGTATTCCCCCGACCCCTCCATGGAAATTGATGAAGGTGACGCTGATGTCGCAAGGATTCGAGAGCTCTGCAAGCTCTCAAAACTAAAGTCTCCGAAGAAAGCTCCGCCGATACGGAAATCGGTGTCACCGGTGAAGCCGAGGACCGGAGCAAGCACTAGCTTGGGGGAGCCGCCCCCCAACACTACCCGAGACGAGAGATCACCGAGGGAGAACACGCCGCCGTAACATTCGAATCCAAGCGTTCTTCCCGGAAAATTTGACGGGTACATTTCATATGCACCCAATATCCCGCATTAAATTGAAAATCCAAGGGGGTCGAGCTCACGACCTTAAACGAGCGCTTGTCGGGAGGCAACCCGACGGTTATCGCTTTATTTTTACTTTTCCCTTTATTTTTGTTTTAGAAATTATTAGTGTTTTGAGTCGTTTGCCTAAAAATTTCGTGATAACGGGTCCTATTTTTCTTTGACAGGAGAGGAGAACAGGGTACCTATCATTAGGAGGATGAACAAGGCGACGAGGAGCGCTCCAGGAATGCGCTCGATGCTTAGGAGGAAGATGAAATCGACTGGAGGAAGAAAAACAGAGTTTAGAGCCCAAACGAAGCCAAACAGCAGAAAACATGACTCACTCGGCCGAGTATACTAGTCACTCGGCCGAGCACATAAGTTCGTCCACCCGAGCGGCTCACGAACGAGGGAAGTCTGCTGTACCCAACTCTCTGTTTCTTTTCTTGATTTCAGTATAATTGCCACTCGGCCGAGTATGAATCTTCACTAGGCCGAGTGAAACTGATACGCTCCTAGGGCGAGTATTGCCGAGTAGCTTGAGCCACTCGGCCGAATGGACTTTTTCCACTCGGCCGAGGATGGCAAGGCCACTCGGCCGAGTCGTAAGCGGGGAGGAATTTTCAAAAATATTTCCGTTACGTTCACTCCGCCGAGCGACTTAGTCACTCGGCCGAGTCGTAACTTTTCCTATATAAAGGGGAGCGGGTCGGCGCATTTTTCGAAACGAGAAAAAAACCCAAAACGCGCGACCGCTCGTATCCCTCGCCCGCTGCCCCCCCCCGACTCGCCCGACCGCCCGCCTCGCCGCCGCGCTCGGCCGCCCACCTCCGACCGACGCCGCCGCACCCTCGCCCGAGTCGCCGCCGGCGATCCCACCTCCGGCCGAGCTCCGGTAACGCTATTTCGCCCTATTTTCTCCTGTTTTGCGTATTTTTCGACGATCCGTGTGTTTAACGAGCCCCTAAACCAAATTAACTTCATAATCTATCTATCATACCCCTAACCCCCCATACATTTTGAATATTACTCGCTGATATCTTCGTTTGATGTGCAGGGTATATTGGGGAGCTTAGGGGAGCCCAGGGGAGCTTCCGGGGAGCGTTTTTGGCTTCGTGGAGGCGTCGTCTTCGCACACATCCACTTCTCTGCTCTCACGGCGTGTCACGGTATACTCGTTCCATTTATTTTTGCACGCCGTATTTTTACTACTTTTGGTGAGCACCCGGGGCCCACATGCCGCCCCGGACATGGCCTCGCACCAGGAGAGCTTCCGCCAAGCGGAAGCGGCCGGATGAGCCCGGCCCCTCCCACGAGGTGGAAGACTCTCCTCCGCCTACACCACCACACCCCGTTCACCCCGCACAGCCTGCAGACCCCGCACACCCTGCACAGCCTGCAGAACCCGTTCACCCCGCACAGCCACTCCCTGCCGACCCACTGACACCACCGGCTCCACTTGTCGGGCCGCTGGGGATTACGTTCCGGGACGACGCACACCGCGTCGTTTTTGAGCGCATTTCCCAGCGCTCGATTGTACCCTCCAGGTTCGCACACCTTGCAGACCTAGGACGCCTGGGGGTACTTGAGGGGTTGCTCACGTTGTATGACAACGTGGGTTGGCGAGATTTTTTCCAAGTGTCGGCGGACACCTTTGTCCGTCCGACACTTGAGGTTCTTAGTTCTATTGCCCGGACCGACGAGGGATGCTCGTTTAGGTTTATGGACCGAGAGTGCCAGGTCACTCTCGGTATGATGAGAGCATTCTTTTCGTGGCCCGATATCCCCGGGGTCGACCGTGGTTACGCCCCCACTCACATTCCCCCACCTTCCTTCGATTCACACGCTTTCTGGGCCCGGATCACGGGTTTACCAGCTGCCTTTGACCCTAGTAGGGCCAAGGCCTCAGCCATCATCCATCCCTGCCTCCGCATAGCTCAGCGCCTTATGGCGACTACCTTTTTGGCGAGGTATGAGCCTGGGACGATGTCCACGCCAGAGCTTTATATGCTCTATGCGATGACGCGTCCCAGAGTTCTAGCTAGGGAGAGTGACGACTTGGTCCCCGCCGTCGTGATTGATATCGCGAGCTGGTTTTTGGATCGCATCATCGTATCGGTGGGCGCTCGCTCATCGATATGTTGCGGCGGTCTGATCACCTTGCTCACCCTGATGACCGGGGAGGACCTACCTGCCGACTTGTGTCGTTCCCTGGGCCCCACTTCACTGTCCATAGACGTCATGGCCCGGATGAAGATGCTTCGTCCCCACAGCCAGCGGCACTGGGTTTGGTTGCACGGTCCATTCGGTGCTGATTAAATGATCCTTCCGAGCCCAGCTCGGACACAGATAGCCCCAGCACAGGTGGACTGGCTTCCGGCGATGGATCTCCTGATCCCCGCCGCCTACGTGCTCGAGGCCGAGGAGGCTGAGCAGGCTGGGCAGGCCCACGCTGCACACGCTGCACCCGTTGACCCCGTGGCCCCTCAGCAGCCTGATATTTCTGCTGCTCCTGATACCTCTGTCCACACTTCTATCGGTGTCGGGAGTACACTTACTGAGACCACCTCCACTACCTCCACACCCACCACCACTCCCACCACAGCTGGCCCTCTGTCCGTTGAGCCCCTCTGCTCCGCCCTACCCGAGCGCCCACCTACTATAGTTGAGAGCGGAGAGCCCTCTTTTGCTGCCGTCGTGGAGACCGTGGTTGTCACCACTGTCTTCACCGCAGCCGTACTTTCTGAGAGTGTTGTGACGTCTGTTCCCACGTCTGTGTCACTGACCTCTCTGGCCGCCTCGTCGCCACTTTTATACTCCACTTCCACTGCTACTGCTTCCACCTCATACCAGCCTGCGCCCCAGCCTCGCACTGAGGCTAGGCCCACACTTGTGAGCACAGCACCCTTCCTCCACATGCCTGCTGAGCCTATCCACTACACCACCCGAGTCCGCCAGCCCCGACCTGCACAGCACAGACAGGTGCGTCCCTCTGCACCACCTCCCCCCGACACTGTACTTCAGAGCATTCGTGCTCTAGAGGGGGCGGTGAGTGCCCTCAGAGGTGACCTCAGGACCATGTCTGCCACCGTCACCGCTATGGCCAGCCGCTTCGACCTACTTCCGGGCATTCACTATTGCCTCACTCAGATTCTCGAGCGGCTTCCTCGCGTACCCACTCCCACCCAGCAGGTACCCACCCCCACTCCTACACACACCCAGCCTGCTTCCACACCCACACCCACACCCACCCAGCAGACTGTTCCCCAGCCACCACCACCACCACCTCCGCCTCAGGACGGAGACGGCGCAACACCACCCTCTTTGGCACCCTTGATGCCATTGATCCTTTTTGCTGTCCTGCTGCCTGTCTCTGCTCGGTCCTGATGACTTCCCCCCCTCCCCTCACTGTTTTGGGTCCACATTTTGTTCATATCTTTCTATATCATTTTTGGGAGAGAGGGAGAGATTTTTGGTGTCACACTCTTATATCTGATTCACTCTTATATCTGCATGCATCATGTCCGCATCATATTTTTCATTTCGTTATTTTTATTTTCTTTTTCCTCATGCATGCATCCTCACTTTCCCCTCACATTACACGTCTCTCGATGTGCCACACTGCGCACATTGAGGACACTGTGCACTTCAGCTTGGGGGAGTGAGTTCTCACATTCTTTTCGATTTACCACCTTTATTTTTAGTTTTTTTTCACGCCATTTTCCGCTTTTGCACTCACTTTCATCACTTTTTCTTTTTTTACCATGCATCACGTTTTTTCTCATTTTCTTCGTGTG
Source organism: Scilla litardierei (assembly GCA_030789695.1). Classification (NCBI taxonomy): domain Eukaryota; kingdom Viridiplantae; phylum Streptophyta; class Magnoliopsida; order Asparagales; family Asparagaceae; genus Scilla; species Scilla litardierei. The sequence goes on along the minus strand of CM061139.1, from coordinate 112,156,620 downwards.
CTGCACTGTAAATAGCTTTATTTTCCCCTTTATCTTTTACTTCTTTCATCTCATGCTAGAGATGATTTTTCTGTGATGATGATGACGTGAAGTTAGCTTTCTCTATATGCATGCTTTATTTGTCGTGTCTTAGCTTTTATTTCTGATATCATATGCTGTGATTTGCCTTGCATTTAGAGATAGTAACCCACACTTTTTCCGTATGAAAATGGATCAAATTTTATTATTAGCTGAGTCTGAATATTCATATGTATGCTATCGTAGAAAACACACCAAGATTCACGCATTGGATGCTTATATCTGGAGTACCGTTTTCTTTTCCTATATCACTTCTATTTGCATGATTTGTACATTTCACTTCAGGATGATTGAATGATGTTAGCTATGATAAATCTGGATTAGTTTTGCTTTTTTGTGATCGAAACTGAGTAGATTAGATTACCCTGCTGAAGTTGTCGTGCACGTCTTATAGAGTGAACTGAGAGACATATTTATTTCTTTCTCCACATATCTTGAACATTTATTCTCTATTTTAAAATCATTGGTGAATCTCCCCTTAGCGACTCTAGTATTTGGCATTTCCCCCGTTATTAAAATCCTAGCTCCAAATTTCCCAAAACTAAAAAGAAAAAGAAAAATTCTTGTATATCCTTCTTTCTCTTTGATTTGGGATCATTGTGTATATATGCTATAAAAAAAGAAAAAGAAAAGAAAAAGAAAAGAAAAGAGAAGAATCTCAAATAACGATCCCATCTCATGTTCTCTCTCTTTCTTCCCTCTTTTTGTTTTTATTTTTGTTTTCTTTTGCATTTGGAGCTTCAAAAGAAATGGGGAATGTAAATATCGTTTTTATGCCACCACGCTTATAGATAAGCTTGGGGGAGAGAATCCAATGATGTGTGAGAGAGTGACTACTTGACGGTGCATGACAACCTAGGCTAAGTAATATTCTATACTCGGTGAGATTGTTTTAGCTTCACGAAATCCAGAAATCTATGCCTAGCACTCATTTCATGAAATCCACGCTTTTCTATTCTTTCTATTCTATTGCGTGATATTCTTATACTCCTCATAGAAAGCATTCAATTGAAAAGTGTGTGGTCTGCGATATTGTATACCGCTTTAGATGATTCAGACAATGTTAATTTTAGAATTATTCCGTTTTTCATGCTATATCAATATTCTTGGGTTTTCTATCTCTATTTGCACCATTATACTATGATATCGAAATAAAAGTCTTTGACATGTGTTCTACGTTCGGTGCATGCTATATGAGTAAGCAAAACCCACGTCCTGAGAAAAATGATCTAGCAGCTTCCCTCTTCGCTTTCTTCGTTCTTCTTCATTTTTCGTTTTCCGTTTTTCCATCGTTTTCATTTTCTAAATTCACCAGGTTCGCCTTTTACTTATCTTCCTCGAGGACGAGTAAGAGGTAAGCTTGGGGGATTTTGATCACTCCATATTTTACACCTTTTTTCCGCATGTTTGCATGCCATTTAGATCGCTCAAATCACGTTTTTCACGATTTATCGACAATATTGCGATACTTTTCACGATTTGTTGTTTTTGTCGTATTTCAGGAGATTTGGAGCGATTTGGAGTGATCCCGAGATACACCTACTCCAGAGTGTCACTGACGACTTTCCCGAGGGGTATTTTGTGTTGGATATGGAAGACGTTTGTACACCCTTGTGGGGGATGTACGAGGGAATACGGACCTCAAACGTCGCATACACGAAGTCGTGTACAAAGGGAATCTGTTCCCTTGCGGAGAGGATCTCTGGATGAGTGGGAAAGTCGCATTATATATGCATAAGTGCATGCGACATATGGCTAATAAAGGGGGAATATCTTAAGCATATGTTGTACCATGCATATGGTACAACTTAAGCTTATAATGTGCCATGTATCATGGTACACCTTAATTAAGTTGTTCCAAAGGAACAACTTACCCTAAAATAACTACCTTGGGGGCTATAAATAAGACCCAAGGGTAAGCCATTTCTCACACCTTTTTGCATGAAATTCATGCATGCATCTTCTTCCTAGCGAAGCTCTGCAGAAATCCTTTCTCTTCCTCTATCCAAGTTCTTAATCTAAAATAGAGATTTAGATTGTGGATTAGTAGCCTTACTCCGTTCGTGAGAAGACTCGATCCGTCGTGGCGAATCCGAAGGCAAAGTTCCGAGACTACCGTTCCGCATACGCTAGCGTAAGTCTCAACTTTAATTATCAATCCTAACTCTGTTTTGGCAGGATCCTACATTGGTATCAGAGCCATATGGGTTCGCCCCGGTCAAACCGCCACCCCGTCGAAACTATGAACGAGTCGTTGTCTTTTTCACGAATGGGTCTCCTACTATTACGTATATAGTAGGAACGCTTCGTGACGGAGAGAACGCAGCGGTTGTTCTTTTCACGTTAGGGTCTCCTATCATTACGGATATGGTAGGAACTCTCCGTGACGGGAAGAACCGACCGTTCACATAGTAAGTTATTTTTCATTTTTGGCACACGGCCATTAGGAAATAACTAATTTCTCGACGAACGGGTGCTTCATCGACGAACGGGTGCTTCATCGAGGAAGATGATGGTAGTTATTTCCATCGGGTAAGAGGAAATTTGGTGCATGTGCACCATGGCCAAAGGGGCTATGAAGGCCATGCACCCCCCCTCCCCAAGCGGAAGGGGTTGGCTACGGCCAATAACCACCGGCGACCACCCCATCGAGGGGGAGGAATGAGTGCGGCAACCCCATTTAAAGGGGGTGGCCGGCCATGGCCAAAGGGGCCATGGCCGGCCAACGCCGAATGGCCTTGGCCATGACCGGCCATGGCCAAGCCATGGCCGGCCATGGCCAGGCCGGCAGTGGCCGGCCAAGGCCAGGCCGGCAGTGGCCGGCCTTGGCCAAGCCCTGCCGGCCAGGCCGGCCCTGGCAGTGGCCAGGGCCGGCCCTTGGCCGGCGCCCTGGCCACTGCCAGGGCCAGGCCGGCCCTGGCAGAGGCCAGGGCCGGCGCCCTGGCCTCAGGCCAGGGCCTGGCCGAGGCCAGGGCAGGAGCCCTGGCCCCGGCCAGCGGCCAGGCCACCCTGGCAGAGGCCAGGGCAGGAGCCCTGGCCCCGGCCAGTGGCCTGGCCGGCCGGCCCTGGCAGAGGGCCAGGGCCTGGCCGGCCCTGGCCGAGGGGGCCAGGGCCCCTGGCCGGCCAGGGCAGAGGCCCTGGCCGGCCCTTGGCCAAGCCCCGGCCAGGGCAGAGGCCCTGGCCGGGAGAATTTGCATTTCGAAAATTGGTCGACCAATTTTGTGTTTTTGGTCGACCAATCTGGCAGAAGGTCTGGGTCGACTGCAAACTTGCCTACTGACCCATACGGGGTGACAAAAGGCATTGGCCAAACTCGAATGTGTTAATTAGCCCATACGGGGCTAACCACAGTGCCGACTAGTTCATACGGGACTAACGTTTTAATGAAGTTTTTTGGGCTCTACTCCTTGAAGATTAGCCATAGTGCTCTACTTCATGCGAGATTAGCCATGTCATTGTGCTCTACTCTACGGAGATTAGCCAATGTACTTGTGACGTTGTGCTCTACTCTACGGAGATTAGCCAACGTGCTTTCAAATTTTTTTTCTAAAAGATGTTTTTCAAATAGGTTATGTCCCGTCCTTAAATCGGGATAGCGCAATTTAGAATTCCAAGTCCTACCACGATCCGGCCATGGTTATCTAACCCATGGGTGTGTAGAACAGGTCTCGTGGCTTGGCAATTGTTGCGCTAAAATTCTTTGCGCAAACTCTCACCTATTCTATTTTGAAAGATATGTTTTTCAAAGTAATTTTCCGCTGCTAATACCATACGGGTATTATTTCTGATTTCTTTTTACTTAAGATAAGTAAGAGGGATACTTTGAAAGTTACTTCTAGATGGTAGTTGGGAACGTAGTGAACTTCTCGATTCTAGAGTAACATTTCAACGCATCCAAGGAACTTATCACGTGTTTAAAGAATCGAAACTTTATGCATTGAATTTTGATCGTGTTTTTCATTTTCTTTGCAGTTTTTTGAATCGAATATGTCTACCGCTTCTAAGAATATTGTCGCAGAGCTTAACAAAGGTGAAAAGCTCAACGGCGATAATTATAAACTTTGGTCAATTAAAATCCAATATGTTTTGGAGGAGCAAGATGTGCTCGAAACTCTCCAAAACATAATGGAAGAACCTGAGTTGGGCAATACGGCCCAACACAAGAGGGACCGGGAAGCTTATGATACTTGGACTCGAAAGAACAAAATAGCACGTATTACGTTACTGTCCGCCATGGACAATGACATAATGCGTCTATTTCGGGAATTCGACCTAGCCAAAGACATATGGTCTGAGCTAGAGATAAAGTTTGGTGGAACTTCGGTTACCAAACTCCGCTCCTTAAATATTCAATTTGATTCGTACAAAATGCGGCGAGATCATTCTATGAAAAAGCATCTCCGTCACATGGCGAATCTTATATCTGAATTAAAGGATGCGGGTGTTACGCTGTCTGACGAACAGCAGATCCAAGCAGTCATTCGTTCACTCCCAGATAGCTGGGATAACATGAAAATGCATCTCACTCATAATGAGTGCATTAAAACTTTAAGCGATGTATCGAAACACCTCGAACTCGAGGAAGAGCGGATTCAAGCCGCAAAACCAAGTGCAGAAGTGCACGTGGCCGCTAGTTCCTCACATGGAGGAAATAAGCGGAAGAATAAACGCTTAAGGTTTGTGAACGAACGAAAGCAAGAACCGGAAACCTCAAAGAAGACTAAGAACAAAAAGTGGCAAAAGAATGTGCACTCAAAGAAGAAAAACTTGAAGAAGATCAAGTGCTTTAAGTGCAACAAGTACGGTCACTTCGCCCGTACATGTACGGATGGAAGTGATAAGGTAACTTGTAGGGCTAGTTACATATGTGTTTCTAGTTCCATGTTTCTTGCTGAATCTAACTATTTTTGGTTGATTGATTCAGGGGCCACAGACCACGTAGCGAAGGACAGAAGGTTCTTCGTAGAGTATCGAAGGATAACTCAAGGAACAAAGTGGATATACGTCGGCAACAACACTCGTGTTGAAGTCAAAGGCGTCGGAACATGCAAGCTAGTTCTCGACAACGGCCGGACTTTATTATTGCATGACGTCCTCTTTGCTCCAGATATTAGAAGGAATATCGTTTCCGTGGTCATGTTAATGTCTTTAAATTATGAGTGGAGGTTCTATAAACAATATGTTGACCTTGTTTGTAATAATTCTTTGATTGGTTCTGGTAATGTTTGTAATGGATTAATTGTTTTAAATACAATGTATGATGATTCTTCTTCCATTAATGAAAGTTTCCATTTGACAAATGCTTCTAACTCTGAGTCTGAGATCATTTGTTGGCATGCAAGACTTGGTCATATTGGACCAACTAGAATGGATAGACTTGCCAAAAGTGGCTTGCTATCTAATGTTTCAAAAGTTGAATTGTCAACTTGCGAACATTGTCTTGTAGGGAAAACTTGTCGCAAGCCGTTTGGAACTGGCACAAGGGCCGAAGTTCCATTACAGCTTATCCATTCGGACATTTGCGGTCCAATGAATGTTAAGACAAGACGCGGGAAGTCCTATTTCATCACATTTATTGATGACTTCACCCGTTTCGGTCACATTTATTTGATTTCCCACAAACATGAAGCTTTAACTTGCTTCAAAAACTATATGAGTTTAGTGGAAAATCAACTAGATCGCAAGATAAAGGTCTTGCGAACCGATCGGGGTGGAGAATATCAATCAACGAGTTTTAAGGAACTCTGTGATGAAAAAGGCATAGTTCATCAAATAACTATGCCTTATACTCCACAACAAAATAGTGTTGCGGAAAGAAGAAATAGGACATTGATGGAAATGGTCCGATCAATGATGTCACAGGCAAATTTGCCTATCACCTTTTGGGGTGATGCATTATTGACGGCAGCGTTCATCTTAAACCGTGTACCCTCGAAGTCGGTAAGTTCTACTCCTTATGAGTTGTGGAACAATAGAACTCCAGACTTAAGCATTCTAAAACCTTGGGGTTGTGCCTATTATGCACATTTATCCTCTCACAAATATGGCAAACTTGGGCCACGTGGGAGGAAGTGTATCTTCATCCGATACGCTGAAAACTCCAAAGGATATGCTTTCGTTGGTCAAGAGGACAATGGAGGTCTTATAGAATTCGAATCGAGGGATGTTGTCTTCTTGGAAAATGAGTTTCCAAGACAGGGTGAGATAAGTCAAGACTTATCCTTGTTTGAGACTTGGGATCAAGAAGGATCGGAACGTTCGAGTGGGAGAATTCTTGGTGAAGAAGAAAATACGTTTCAAATTTCACCAATGGATGATACGAACGATACCAATCCTATTCCGAGTGGGAGTGATGTTATTCCAAGTGGGAGTGATGTCATTCCAAGTGGGAGTCATCAAACTCAAACAAGACGTAGTAATCGAACGAGGCTAACACCTCTGAGATTTGAGGATGAATTTCCTCAATCATTCATGACATTACTACAAGATGATGACGAACCTGCAAATTTCAAACAGGCCGTCACATGCCCTGCTAAAGATAAATGGATAGCGGCAATGGAAGAAGAACTTCAATTCATGAAAACAAACCAAGTCTGGGACTTGGTTGATTTACCTAAGGGACGTAGAGCCATTGGGAACAAGTGGGTTCTCAAAATCAAGCATAAGGCTGATGGCTCCATCGAGAAATATAAAGCTCGCCTTGTTGCGAAAGGTTTCACGCAACATGAAGGAATAGACTACGAAGAGACTTTCTCTCCTGTCGTGCGTTTACCTCCATTCGCTTAATTCTGGCAATGGTGGCTTGTTTGGACCTCGATTTACATCAGATGGATGTAAAGACTGCTTTTCTTAACGGAGAACTAGATGAGGAGATCTACATGGAACAACCAAACGGGTTTGTACAAGAAGAAAACAAACATAAGGTTTGTAAACTTCGTAAATCCATATATGGTCTTAAACAATCCTCAAGGCAGTGGTATATGCGCTTTCAAGAAGTCGTTTTGTCATATGGTTTCTCCATGCTCGACGAAGACAACTGCGTATATATTAAGAGGATTAAAAACAAGTATGTAATTATGTCTCTTTATGTAGATGACATACTTATTGCCGGAAATGATAAGCGTCTTATCTTGGATATCAAAGCTTGGCTTTCATCCGTCTTTGAAATGAAAGACATGGGTGAAGCTGCATACATCCTTGGGGTTAAGATCTCAAGGAATCGTTCCAAGAAACTTCTTTCTCTCTCTCAAGATACATATATAAAGAAAGTTTTAGAACGGTTTAATATGCAGGACTGCAAGCCAATCGATACTCCAATAAGCAAAGGCGAGGGTCTATGTTTGGAGATGTGTCCCAAAGATCCAAAAGAAAAGAAAGCTATGGAAAAAGTTCCATACTCCAGTGCTGTCGGGAGTCTGATGTACGCCATGATGTGTACCAGACCGGACATTTGCTATGCTGTTGGTATGGTAAGCCGTTACCAATCCAACCCAGGACAAGCACACTGGAAAGCGGTGAAGAGGATATTAAGATACCTCAAAGGGACTGCGGACTATGCGTTATGCTATCAAGGCAATACCTTGAGACTCGAAGGCTATACCGATGCTGATTGGGCGGGTGATCTCGACGAGCGAAGATCTACCTCAGGTTTTGTTTACTTGCTCGGGAATGGTGCAATATCCTGGAGCAGCAAGAAGCAAACCTGCATCGCCTTATCAACCATGGAAGCCGAATTCGTAGCATTCAGCATGGCGGTCCAAGAAGCTGTTTGGCTTAGGAAATTCTTAGACAGGCTGACGAATGCCTCTGACTCGAGCACTGTTCCTATATACAGTGATAGTCAAGCTTCGATTGCCTATGTCAAAGATCCTAAATTTCATTGTAAGACCAAACACATTGACATTCGATTCAAGTTTGCGAAGGATTATGACAAACGGAAGGAAGTAGACATAGGATACATATCCACGCATGAGATGATAGCGGATCCCCTTACCAAGGCGATCCCCAGAGATGTGTTTTTCAAACACTTATCATCTATGGGAATGCGTAGGTGCTGAGCTGTATCATGTAATATTTCCCATGTCTATAGAAGATCCAAATTTAATTTGCATATAAGTTTCTTACAAATGATTTTATATACATTTGTGTTTAAGTCTCAGCTATTTTATTGTGTGTATGTCGGACAGATTAAGGTTGGCTCTCTCACATGAGCAACCGCCTTATCTTATCAGATGGATAAGATAGAGATGAGACTAGTTTAAAGTCAAAATCATTAGACAAATGATTTAGAGTCGTGACTTAAACAAGATAGTCGAATAAAAGATCTGCATCATACGGATGCTTACAAAAGATCTGAGATCTGTATCACAAGGATATTTGAAAGAGATCTCGTAGGATTTTAAATCCTATCGGTCTTATGCAGGATGAGAGTCCGTGAATATTTCACGAGTAGTAAGGGGACTCAAAAAGATAGGCACAGTGGTGTCTGATCTTTTCATCCGTACCACATCATTAAGACATACTCTCCCTGGGAAAGGAGTGATGTTGTAATACGTGTTCATACCACGTATGCATTTCGACCACTGAGTTAGTAGCAATAGTGTTTGCTATTATGTGAGACTCAAAGGCCATACGGGTCTTAACTCTTACCCTCAAGGACTCCAATTGGTTCCTTTAGATTTGACGAGATGATCGCTATCTTAGCGTGTTACTAATGGGCTATGGTAATTCGGCTCGGCGGGGCACGTTAGAAAAGCGAATCAAGTCAAGATCAGAAGGTTCACAAGAAGAGGAAGATTGATTTCATATTCGCATTTAGACTTTAATGATTCAAAGCTGGCCAGCCAATTGTAATCCAGATGGGATTCAATTGTTGAATATAAAGTATAAGAAATGCGAAGAAATAATCTAGGGTAAAGCATGCGTTGAACTACTCAACTTTGCACCTTCGAGGTCGTTGTGTATCTCTAACAAGTGCACAACAACAGACTCTACGCGCATGACGGTCGCACGGTCTACTTCTCGGTATGATAGATGAAAGAACTAAGGAAAAGACGTTCTCTTACAATCCCCTCAAGTGTGAGTGGGAGATGTTGGATATGGAAGACGTTTGTACACCCTTGTGGGGGATGTACGAGGGAATACGGACCTCGAACGTCGCATACACGAAGTCGTGTACAAAGGGAATCTGTTCCCTTGCGGAGAGGATCTCTGGATGAGTGGGAAATTCGCATTATATATGCATAAGTGCATGCGACATATGGCTAATAAAGGGGGAATATCTTAAGCTTATGTTGTACCATGCATATGGTACAACTTAAGCTTATAATGTGCCATGTATCATGGTACACCTTAATTAAGTTGTTCCAAAGGAACAACTTACCCTAAAATAACTACCTTGGGGGCTATAAATAAGACCCAAGGGTAAGCCATTTCTCACACCTTTTTGCATGAAATTCATGCATGCATCTTCTTCCTAGCGAAGCTCTGCAGAAATCCTTTCTCTTCCTCTATCCAAGTTCTTAATCTAAAATAGAGATTTAGATTGTGGATTAGTAGCCTTACTCCGTTCGTGAGAAGACTCGATCCGTCGTGGCGAATCCGAAGGCAAAGTTCCGAGACTACCGTTCCGCATACGCTAGCGTAAGTCTCAACTTTAATTATCGATCCTAACTCTGTTTTGGCAGGATCCTACATTTTGCTATTGGAGAGGAGCGGAAGAAGAAAGAACGTCGTAGGAGCGACGAGGAGGCAAAAACACTCAGAATGGGCATTTTTAATGTCTCACTCGGCCGAGTGAAGGAGTCACTCGGCCGACCAGTGAGACCCCGATCGGCCGGCCAGATCGGACACGCTCCAAGTGTGTACTCGGCCGAGCATCATAAGCCGCCTCGGCCGAGTGACGTATCCCGTCCGCCCGAGCGGCACTCAGACGACGCCCCTTAAAAAGAGCCAACTTACTGTTTTTCGTCAGTCTGAGCATCAGAAGACCCACTCGGCCGAGTGGCAATTGCCGACCGCCCGAGTGAAGATAAGACCGTCGGCCGAGTGACGACAACTCACTCGGCCGAGTGACCCCCGAAGGGAAGACCCCCAAGACCCCAGACTTACTGGAAATTCTCAGGGTCTCTCACTCGGCCGAGCGAATTTTGTCACTCGGCCGAGTGAGCCGAGCGCCTGTAGCGGAAAACACGATTTTGAAGAGGCGCAGGGGCATTTTGGTCACGGATTTTTGGGCAGTTTTGGGGGGTATTTAACCCCTGATTCTAACCTAGGTTAGAGAGCTTTTTCCTTGCTTTTGGCAGCCTTTTTAGATTAAAATTTTTAGTTTTTGATTCTTGTGATTGGAGAGGAGAGAAAAGGTTTATTTTGTTGGATTCTTGAAGAACTACATTGGTTTGTCTCCCTCTTCATTAAAAATCTTATTTTTATTGCTTATTTGAATATTTCCATGAATTCTATTGCTATTTCAATTGATTATTCTTCTATTTGTGAAATGATTTGTGAGTAGTCTTTACGTCTTAGGGCGTGGGGATGAACCCTACGAGCCCAATTTCCGATTTGTGATGATTTGGTAGAACTATTGCTAGAATTGCTATTAGGGATAGTTTGGGATCGATATATTACGGATAGTTAGGTGTTCATATCGATTGAGATTTGCAAGAGATTGGATCCCAATTCGATAGGAAACCCTAGAAATCCGAATTGGGTTGAAATTGAGTTTCCGTAGTATCGGTTTGCAAGAGATTGGACCGATACTAGGGTTCTCGGTTACAATTCTATACCGATACCCGTTTGCAAGAGATTGGACGGGTAGGAACTATCCCAACCTTGGTCGCAGCCCGAGTTTGCACGAGAGTGGGCTCGGGATGCGATTGGACGATGACGTTGATCCTAATGCTAGCTTGCCTAGGCTAGGGTTTGCAAGAGATTGTACCCGAACCTAGGTTTGCTATAGACCGGCAACAGCGCGAGATCGTGAGCTAGGTTTTACATTCAGTTGCAACTAGTTCATCCGAAATTCTACCCTAGCAATTGTGATACCAATGAATCACATTTGATTTTATATCTTTTTACATTATTTGATGATTGTGACAACATCGCCGAAAGGTAAATTCCTACTCTTCTGTCCCTATAGCCAGGTTGTTCGGAGAATGCACTGTCATACGTCCTCCCTGTGTTCGATACCCGCTCGCCGCTACACCGTGCGCTTGCGGTAAAACTACACGGTCGCTCTTTAGGGTGTACGCCCGGGCGCGACCATTTCACACTTGCTGTAGAGTCTCACCTTCTCTTCATAGACTTTACCAGACGTACAGCTCCTTTTCTCTTGGGTGTTGTATGTCAGGTACTGAGACAGAGTACGTAGGCGAGCCAGAGCTGCCTGAGGACTTGGAGCCGGAGGACGTTGATCTGGAGTACGTGCCTGACGAGGACCAGACCTAGAGGTCCCTCACCATTGCTGTCTTACGAAGGTTACTACTTTTAATTCGGGTGCGTAGCACCGCTTTACTTTTGCGTAGGTTGGGTGCGTCGCACCATTAGTTTCCTTTTCCATAGTTGTAGCCATGCTGGGCTTCTTTATTAGACTTGTTATAAATGATGGATATAATCTATTTTATTAATGAATTGAAATTTCCTTTCGAGTACTATCTTATTGTTATAAACTTTTAAATGCAAGAACCTGTGGTATCTCTACAGACGCTTATTGGGCCCGAGCCTCACAGCTCCGGCCCATGCGGACCTTAGTCACGTCACGCTTCCGTCGTTTTGAGAAGCGGGGCTGACAGTTTACTAGCCTTAGAAAAATAATTTGAACTTATTCGTCCTCAAATGCTTAGTCAAAACCGTTTTTCCATGCTCATTTCTTTAAAGTATTGTGCATTCCTATACTCTGATAATTGTGTAACTAAATCTCAGAACTGTGTAATTAGTCGAGATTATGGAATAGACTGGTGAGACATCTTACGCATCTAATACGATGCAACTGAACTGAATATAATGAGTGGAAGATGGAACTTCAATATAATGAATGGAAGATGGAACTTTAATATAAATGAATGGAAGATGGAACTTCAATATAAATAGATAGTACACGTACTTTTGACCAGCACTTGACTTGACCTGTGTGATTGGGGTAGATTCACAAGTGTTACGAAGTGGCTGGATGCACCCATACCGAATACCTCCAACATACTACGGAGGTTAGAGCTTGACCGTCGCCATATATGGTCGGTGAGCAGCGTCACGGATTGGCTTCCGTCACAGTGCACATGTTGGTTATCTCTCGTACTCTTGGACATGGACTTATCACTAGAATAAACCGTCTATTGAATATTGTTCTAACCTCTTCTTCTACATGTTGCTGATAACGTTACAGTTTTGATATCAAATGTTAAATTGTTACATGTTGCTAATGGTATTGCAAATGGCTATCAAATGATTAAATTGCTGTAGGTTGCAAATTGTTGCGAATGTTTAACAGCTATAACGCTTTTAAAATTAAACTTATTGCTTGTCTTTAAAGTTGAGCGTGGTTCAATTTTAAATATCTAACGTTTTTGTTTTTGAGATTATCTTGTTGAGTAAACCTCGCTGACAGACATTTTACTTTGTTGTTTTACGAAATATCCATCAGGTATAAATAATGAGTTCTCTGAAGACACTACCGAGGATTTGTTTAAAGAATGCATGGAGTACCTACCCGCTGAAGACTAGACGATTACCTTCGTGACTGCACCTTTAGAGTTGAAATAATGTAATTTGTGTACTTTGTTTGTATTGGCCATGCAAGCCTAAGATGTATCTTAATTATTGAACGCTGGATATGTAATAATGTTGTTTGGACTCTTCTTAAATTTGCATGCAAGGACCTGCAGTTTTTACACAGATGCTTAGTGTGTATAAGCCAAGGAGGAAGAAAAGAAAAGAAAAGAAAAAGAAAAAGAGAAAAAAAGTAAGGAAAGTCGACAAAGATCGAGTAAGAACAAGGAATCTTTGGAGAGAGATGTCTAAATAAATAAAACAATATGGACATGTTTCTCTCTTGTAGAACTCTTGAGAAGATCGAGAGTTTGAGGAGTTTTTTGGCACACAAAAATGATAAAAAATTGTTGTGATTTTTGTGTGAAATTCTAAGGGATAAAACATATTTATAGAGCCTAAAAGAACTACCAATAGCTGCAAAAAATGGTCAGAAAATGGCTAGTTGCAAAACTGTCTGAACCACTGTTAGTCGACTAGAAAACATAATTGATTGACTAAACATCGGAATGGTCAGAAGAATAGCCGTTGTAACCGGTTCTTAGTCAACTGAAAGAAATCTGTTAGTCAATTGGGATTAAGAAACGATCAGAAATAGAGTTGTTATAACTAACTCTAGTCGACTAAGAGAATTCTGTTAGTCGACTAGGACCAAAAGTCCAAAGTTATGCAAATGGATTAAACGACTAGGAAAAGTTGTCAATCGACTAAAAGCTGAAAGTCCAAGTTATGCAAGTTGGTTAGTCGACTAGGAAAAATTTTACTAGTTGCAAAACTATTTGAACTGTCGTTAGTCGACTAGAAAACATAGTTGGTCGACTATGTGCTGGAATGGTCAGAAGAAAAGCTATTATAATTGATTCTTAGTCGACTGGAAGAAATCAGTTAGGCGACTGGGATTAAGAAACGGTCAGAAATAGCACCATTGTACGACTAGAAGAAGTCTGTTAGTCGATTAGGACCAAAAGTCCAAAGTTACGCAAATGTGTTAGACGATTAGTAAAAGTTGTCAGTCGACTAAAAACTAAACTTCCAAGTTATGCAAGTTGGTTAGTCAACTAAGAAAAATTGTACTAGTTGCAAAACTGTTTGAAATGTTGTTAGTCGACTAGAAAACATAGTTGGTCAACTAGATGCTAGAACGATTAGAAGAATAGCTGTTGTAACCGATTCTTAGTCGATTGGAAGAAATCCGTTACCCGATTGGGATTAAGAAACGATCAGAAATAGAGCCGCTGCAACCGACTCTAGTCAACTAGGAGAAATCTGTTAGTCGACTAAGACCAAAAGTTCAAAGTTACGCACATGGGTTATGTAAGGATCGCCTTACCCTTGCAATACTAACAACACACACTAGAGGGGGGGGGGTGAATAGTGTAATGGCAATAAAATTGTCCAATTAAAATTTAAATTGTAAATGCGGAATTTAAATGCAAGAGGAATTAAAAGGCACAATCAATCCAAACGCAAACACACAGTTTTACCCTGGTTCCCCAAACTTGGGTACATCCAGCCACATCAATATTCACTATAATCCCACACAGAGAAGTGAATACAAATCTCATAAGGAGTTACCCCCACAAAGAGGATTTATGCCCTACACAAGGACCCAACCAATCCTACACGAGGATCAAGACTTCCACACAGAGAATCACTAACTCCCACTCAGAGAATTACGGTTAGCCCTACACTAGGACACTAAACTCCCACAAAGAGAGTTACTCCCACAAAGAGAATATCCTAAGTCACACAATGAGACAACCTCCCACAAAGAGAGAAAGTTCTAATTCCCATAAAGAGAATTAGAGACACAAATTACACCAAGTAAAGTAAATACTCTTACCTATGCCTTGAGATGCTTACTCATGAATGGATGCAAGGTATTGAAGAGGATCTCCAAGTGTTGAGATATGCTTGAAAGCACTTGGATGAATTCCCTTGAGCTGGACTTCAATGCATGAAGATGAATGGGAGCTCTTGAGAGGGAATTGAGGGAGTTTGAGAGTTGCTTATAGATCTCTTGAGATATTTAATAGCATCAAGAATTAATCAAGAAGGTTAAGAGATGGCAGCACACTCATATATATAGGAACCCCATATCAAACCCCAAAACCCAAGAAAACAGCCAAAGAATCAATTCTGCAACGGCTAGAAATTGGGTGAAAACGACAAGAACAGTCGACTGAAGATCAAAAGACAGTCGACTGATCACCGGCTAGAAAATATCCAACGGCTATATTCTGAGCCAGGACAGTCGACTGATGAAGTCGATACAGTCGACTGTAAACAGGACAGGCACCTGTTAATCCTTCAGCAGGCGACTGCTGCAGGGGATGGAATAAAACAGAGAGCTGCACTCTTTCTCCAGTTAAGCACACATGCGACTGATGTCAATAATACAGTCGACTGTCTATTAGCCAGGTGACTGTAAAACCTTAATCAGTCGTCTGCTGAATAAGATGGAGAAACAACGGAGAGATGCAGAGAATGCACTTACGCTATACAGGCGACTGATGACCATTCTACATGCGACTGTAATTATACAGGTGACTGTAAGCTGACCAATAGTCGACTGTGCGTAAAGCTCAAGTTTGAGTCAATTGAAATGTTGACTTGAGCTGTGCACATCCGGGGACTGTAGAAGGATCTACATGCGACTGGAAATCGCCCAGTCGACTGTGTTTCCTTCAGCAGGCGACTGATGGAAAGCCAGAGACTCCAAATGAGTCTTTGGACAGAGTGAACCTATTGGGTTGGATTCTATGATAATCCTAAGGCTCACTAAGATGGTTAGATGCATATGCATGAATGAGTAAACCATCTAACAATGCATTACATAAATCCTAGACTCAAAAGAGAGAGAAAGCAATAAAGTAAATTACATGGATTACAATGCTTTTCTTAGAGTCTAAGTCTTCAATCTTGATGTCTTGATTGCTCTCCATCATCTCCAAGCTTTGGCACTCCTTGAGGCCAAGCTTTGGCTCTTCTCCATTTGATGTCCATCCTTGCACCAAGTGATTAGTCTCCAAGAAAGATATTCTTGAAATAAAACTGAGAGACTAAAACATGAGAGTCATTAGCAACAACATAATGTTGTGATCATCATCAAAATAAGATTGGTATGAAACACCAATACTCACAGGTTAGACGACTAGAAAAGTTGTCAGTCGACTAAAAACTAAAAGTCCAAGTTACGCAAGTTGGTTAGTCGACTAGGAAAAATTGTTAGTCGACTAGGACTAAAAATTCCAAATTATGCAAATGTGTCAGACGACTGGGGAAAATGTATTTAGTCGTCTAAGACTAAGTAACAAAAGTTAGGACTTAGGTTAATCGATCAGGAAAAAGTTCTAGTCGACAAGAAAAGGTTAGGACTTGAAATTTTTGTGGAAAACTTAAGTTTCTAAGATAGATCATCATAAAGCTTTATATCATCATCTAAAAGTACAAAGAAAATACAACTCATGATATAACAAAATACAATTTTTAAGCTTGCATGATCATTGGTGCAAGCTCTTTGTCTTGAGATGAAGCCTTCATTTGTAGTGATATGCTTGATTTGTAAACTCTACAAAACAAATGTTAAAATAATGTTTGCTCATCACCAAAACCTAGTATGGGATCCTATTTCCAACATTTTTCCCCTTTTGATGATGACAAACACGCATGTAAAACAAATATTTAAAATGTTCAACATTGCTCGCCTTGCAAAAAGCACATTAGCAACACATATAAAATATAATGTTCTTTACATTCTCCCCCTTTGTCATTGCCAAAAAAGATACTGGCGCCAATCACCTTCTTTTCTTTTGGATACCTGAAAAAAACAATTAACCAATGGTACCCTCTACATTGTAGGGTCCAGGGGATTAGTCTTTTTGGAAACCAAACCTATGTAGACTTTGGTTTTTCTACATAATCATGTGAATAAACAATTTTATTTATATATGAATCATATAAATCTCTATCATGTAGACATAAGTCCTTAGGAACCCAAATATGCAAATGAGTGGGTCTCCTAAGCATAAAATGAGAACGAGCATGGATGGATGCATGATACTTCTTAGGTGCATTAACAATCTTATGCTTAACACCCAAAGAAGATGAGACTTTGGGTTTGGTAACATTCTTTGTAACGACATGTTTTTGTTGTACATGTATTTTCGTAATCAACCGATTTCAAACGGGTTCAAAATGAGTAAATATTTTTTCTATTTTTTCGTCGCTCAAATCTGAAAATAGACTTCATTTTCATGATCCTCGCGTCGATACGAACCCGTGGCATTTTTTCGTAATATTTCGAAATCAATTGTAAAAATTGATATTTTAACATTAAAATAATAATATTTTATTATTACTATCCTTACTTTTCACTTTTCACTTATTACTTTTTTTAAAACCCTAACTAACCTACCCCATTTGCAGCCTACACTAAAACGTGGAAGCACGTTTTAGTCCCCCCTAATTGAGGTTCATCCCCCTAAACATCCACCAACCATCATTAAATAATCCTAATTAATACTAGACCTTATCATATCAATATAATTTCTTATATAATCCCCCCTAAAGCTCACCTACTCCCCGCAGCAAACACCCAGCTTCTCCTCCCACTTCACACTTATGCTCACCTTCTCTCTATCATCTTCACGGCGAAGAAGACATCGCCCGTCGGTGCTCCGACGGCGCCGCCTTGCCCCCGATTCCTGCACCCTCCTTCGCTCACCAACGACGCCGATGAGCCCCTCCTCCATTGCTCCCACCCTCGCTCCCATGTTCTCCTGCTGCAACTGTCGCCGCTGGGCCCCACAAAGCCGTCGGGCCCCGTCCCGCTACTACCGTCACTCTGCCTTCTCTGACGCCGCCCCTAGCACCACGGTGATGCACCCAGCAGCCCGCCCTACCCTCTCCACGCCGCCACCTCTCTCCCCGTTGTTTCAATCACCGTTCACCGCTGCCGCCATCGCCTGACGCTGCCGCCGTCGACCTCCTTGCGCCTTCCGCCACCACCTCCCGCCACCTTTCCCCGCCAGTCGCCGTCGACGGCTCTATTGAAGGTCGAAACCCCCCCAAGCGCTGCTGTTAACGAGTAAAAGGATGAGTATATTGATACATATTGAAATATGCATATACATATTTACGTATATATGAATATATTTATGTATATATATAATAATAGGTTATATAAGAGAGGAAAATTAGTTAAATTTATAATAAAACATATAAGAACCAGAAAAATACACAGAGACCACCGAAAAATCGAGTGCGTCGCATAAAACGCATAGACGCAGGAATCATCCCTATCTGAGCCTTATATTTTTAAATATGATTTTTAAAGTTATACATAATAAATTCTAATTTACTTCTATATTATGTATCTTCTAATACAACATGTATTTTCCAAATACAAAAATACTTTTGTATACTACTAATCGAGACGAACATTTGGACATATCATATGAAATATTTTGACGTGTATATTTCTATAAACAAATTGTTGAATGCTTACGATAATTATTTTATAATTTTAAAAATTAGTTTTTAATTCGTTTTAAAGCTAGAAGAATGAATTTGTGCTTTTAAAAATTATAGAAAATACCTATGAGCTTTAGAAAAATATTTTCTTCCTAGATAAAATTATTTTACTTACATCTAGTTTTTCTAAAAATTATTAGTACGCGTTTTGACCTGCTTTAAGCTATAATAAAAACACAAACGGTAAAGATAAATAGATAGAAAATAGTGTAACCATTACGGGATGATTTCTTATGTTTGTGGAACCATTTTTCGTGCACCAATACCCCAGATAGCTCTAGCTCCAGCCTCGGCTTCCTACGACGACCTTGAAACCCATTAGTCACTCTAATTCTAAATTTAGAAATTTAGCTAGTGTACTAATATAAACTTAGGATATCTCATATAGCCTCAGAATGACTACTGACTTGAACAAATGACTAGAGACCTAATTAAATAGGGAACTACTCAACTACAGAACAACTATTGAGCATACACCATTGCTAACATATAAATAGGGAACTACTCTACTGTTTGTTAATGTAATCGATGGAGCAGATGCGATAATTGACATTTTTAATATTGGTATCACCCGGTATCTAGAATCGTTTGCGTCCAAGTCTGGATCACCCTACCCGAGGTAGTGGCCTGCTTGGCCAAATTTGACTGGCCGTGTTTGTATGGATCAATGTTAGAATTCCAATTATCATCAGTTTGTAAACACTGATTATAAATACTTTTAAATGCGTTACTTCAACCTTTCATTGCACGTAAACTCGTATTCACCATTTTAACTCCCTTATCTCGTTTTACCCTTGCATGCCATGTCCTGATGCTTGTCACTGGAAACTATGCACGAAATATTGATACACTTGTTGCACGATTGCTCACGTTTAAATATTCACGTCACCCGATGCATGTCATATACTATTCATTGATTGCTATTGAAATATTATGCTGAATTATCACATGAAATGTTGTATGAAATGACGTGTTGGAACAACAAGACTGATTGACATACCGTATTGAGACATAATGATTGAACGACATACCGTGTTGGAACATAATGCTGGACTATCCTGTTGAAATTGGATGCTTAAAATAGTTAACACTGATGGAAATTGAATTCCACCCCAAGTAATTTTGATGATGAGCACACCAAATGAAAGCTTAATGTACTAACTACACTACACCTAAGTGTGCAGAATATGCGAAGCTTTACTCATACTCAAAGAAACACAAATCTACGCTCAAAGACAAGGACAAACGTGGCTAAATCAAATGATGAAGTTCAAAGCTCAAACAGAACAAGAAGCTCAAGTGAAGCTCACTTCTACTCCATCAAATTGATCAAGCTTCCGAAGATGTGTCCTAAGTCTATAGTGAGTGTGTCGTGTATCTTTAGGGTATTTGTTAAAGCCAAATCATATAGACAAAACACACGCACACAAACAATTTGAAAAAGCTTTTTGAAATTATTTTTTATATCTTCAAAAATGTTTTTAGAGAGCTTTCTCTAGTCATCCTATAACTTCCGTAGTGAAACTCCACACACCCTGGAGTTAGCTACCTGTCTGACTAGAAGTGTTGCAGGAAAAACTCCTCTGGGAGTCGACTACCAACAGTAGGGAGTCGACTACCACCTGAGATTCAAGATTCACTGAAACACTCTGGGAGTCGACTACCTACATGAGGGAGTCGACTACCAGCTGTAAAATTCTGACGTTTTGTTTTGAATTTTGAAAATTCGTTGAGTGATTTTCTCCGAGATTTTTGGGACAAAAGTCAAAGAAAATTTGAATTTCAAATCTCAGAATTTTCCCTATAAATAAGAGCTAATTTCATTTGAGAAAAACAACATCTATTGAAAATCAAATCTCTCGTGCAAACGCTCTTTAATTCAAAGCTCTCATTCTTTCTAGCCAATTCTATTTTTATTGTGATCTTGCAAAATTCTGTTATTACTTTTTTAAAGATCATACTCTTGTTTTATTGGCTAAACATTTTTCAAAATCCTTATTGCTATTCTCTTTATTTTGTTTAAAGGATTTTTTGAAAAGCATTAGATCTAGATCACAAAGAATTCTCTCGTATCTTTATGTGATCTAGACTCTTATTCTATCAAGCCACTACACAATTTTGTCTATTATTGATTGGCTATAGAATCGGGTGTAAAAACCAATCTCCATCAATTTATTGTGGTGTATTGGATATAAGTTTCATTGTGTTGTTGTTGGAACACTAGACAAGTCTAGGTGTTGCCAGTCGGAAATCCTGGTTGAGACTAGGTCGTTGGAAATCCTAACGAGTGAAGTTAGGTACTTGTATTTGCCAAGGCAGATAATGGAAAATCCCGTACCGGATTGGTCGGGGACTGGACATACCCGGGTTGCGGGGAACCAGGATAAAATCACTTGTCTCTGCGTTTGTTTTTCTGTGATTGTTTATATTTCTTGTACAAGCATTTTTTATTTGCTAATCTTATATCTTTGTAATTCCTTGTTTATTTATTATTGCAAAGATTGTTTATTTAATTCCGCTGTGAAAAGATCTCTCTGTAAAGATTTATATCTGATTGTAATCTTTTCTCTATTATATTTATAAGATTACTTTGTTGATTAAGAACCAAGCGTAGATCACTCTACTTGGCTTCTTAGGCAACATTAGAAGGATTTTATTTGTGCTAATCTTAACAATCGAAAAAGTATACTATTTGCACAACACTATTCAACCCCCCTTCTAGTGTTGTTTACCATCCACAGGATCCAACACTTGGTATCAGAGCAAGGCTACAAAGGTGATGGCGTCAACATCCTTTCACTCTGAAGGACTGAATACCATGCGACCACCACTGTTTAATGGAACCAACTACGCTAGCTGGAAGATCCGAATGAAGACTCACCTAGAGTCATTAGACATTGAAGCTTGGACCGTTACTAAAGTCCCGTACATCGCACCCACCGACGTTGAGTTTGGAAAATTGTCTGTCGACGACAAGAAGAGAGCTAATCTCAATGCAAAAGCAATGACTGCACTATTTTGCGCCGTTACAGGAAATGAGTTCAATCGAGTCTCTCAATGTGAGACAGCACACCAAATATGGCATACTCTTCAGGTAAGTCACGAAGGAACCGAAAAGGTAAAAGAATCCCGCATAAATGTTTTACATTCGAAATTCGAATCCTTTAAAATGGAAGAAGGAGAGAGTATCACCGATGAGAATACTCGTTTTACTAATATTACAAATGAGCTCGCAGGATTAGGAAAGAAACTTTCCGAATATGAGCAGGTAATGAAGATACTAAGATCCCTCCGACCCGAATGGAAGGGAAAGACAACCGCCATCCGAGAAGCTCATAATGTGAAAGACCTCACCATTGAAGAACTAATGGGAAATCTCATGGCATATGAGATTGAGCTTGAAGAAGACAAAAAGATCGAAGAAAAACCAAAGAAGAGGAATCTTGCGTTCAAAGCCCAAGAGGAAGATTCCGATTACACGGACAAAGAAGACCATATCGCGTTCATCTCAAAGAACTTTAAAGAGTTCATCACAAGTAAGTATGGAAAACGATCTTTTAGACCCACTAACGGTATTATTTGTTTTGGTTGCAACAAACCAGGGCACGTCAAGAGAGACTGTCCATTGGAGAGAAATAATCGTGATTCCAAAGATCGCGGGAAGAACAAAGATAATAATGAAAAGCGAAACAACGGAAGGAACAAATTCCGACGACCAAAGAAGGAAGCTTATGCAGCCTTCGACCAAAGCGATGATTCCTCATCCGATGAATCCTCAGAGGAAGATAATGATGAAAGAAGAGAAACAGCACACATGTGCTTCATGGCATCCACATCCTCCAAGGTAAGCACGCATCATGATTCATCTAGCGACAATGATTCGTCATCAAGTGATGATGAAGACATGGATTATAGGGGAGCATATAAGGAGCTATGCAAAATGCATGAAAAGCTCATAAAAGAACATAGAAAAACACTTAGAAACATTAAAAAGGATACTAAAGAAAAAGAGGAAATCATTAAAGAAAATAGTCTCCTTAAAGAAAAGAATGATTTTCTGCAAAAAGATATTTCTTTAGTAAATGAAAAAAATTGAGAATCTGAATAATCTTCTCGTATCTGTCAAAGATAAATACGATGCTACGATGAAAATTATTGAGAATTTCAACAAAGGAAAAGGGAAGCTAGACAGTCTAATAAATAATCAAAAAGCCTCATCTAGCAAAACCGGACTCGGTTATGATTCACATCATACCAAGAAACGGGTTAAGCATACTAGGATGCATCATTCTAACAATAATGTTTTGAGCATCTGGATACCAAAGAAACTGTCTGATCAACGAAGGAAAAGGTACGCTATTGACTTTGTTCAGCAAGTTCATTTAAACAAAAATTACAAATATATTGTTCATGAGGGAACTAAACCATACTGGGTTTGGCTTCCTAAAGACTAACTTCTCGGACTCAAAAAAAAGAGTACCATAAACGTTTTATTTTTCAGATACTCCAAAGAAATGAAGAAAACAAGATCAAACGCTTTGTAAAAGAATCAACATCAACAATTTTCTTGCGCAACTCAATTTTTTTTCTTTGCTAAAATATGTATGATTAAATTTGATTAAATAAATATATTTTCTTTATTTGATCTTATGTATTCATGTTATACTCTTCTAAAACATTTTGTGTTCAGAAATCTCACTCGATCTGGATCAAAAACCCTCGGGATGAGAAAACGACTCAACCCAGTAGGGAGTCGACTACCGTTATGAGGGAGTCGACTACCAGAGTATATGCGAAATTCTGGGTTTATTTTTGGCTAACTCCTAATGGGTTCTATTGAGTAAATGGGTTCATATCCTCAAGGCAACTTATACCCAATAAGCTAAAACTTCATCCTAACCCTTCATCTCTTGATCCTAATGCCCTCATTCCTTCCCATCTTTCATCCAAAGATTAAAACCCCCAAGAGAAACCCTAGGTAACCGACTACCTCATTTGCTCCTCCTCTCTTGAGAATTCTCTTGGTGCTTGGTTCATTTGAAGCTCCTCCAAACTTCATCTCTTCCAAACTTCACCCAAGGTAAAATCTTTTTTACTTCGTGATCTTTATTTCATTATTCTTTTTTCTCTTGCTTATCTAGCATTGTAAAAATACTGTTTTTACTCTTTCTAGATGCCTATCAAAGGAATTTTCACCAAGAAGAGAAAAACATCATCTGAAATTGATTCTGAAAAGGAAACCATTCTACCCTATCTTTTCAAAACCACTACTTATGAACAATTCGTTAAGGTCACTAAGAAACCCATCTTGCATGAACGTTTTGTTAAGCTTAATGATGTTATAAATTATGGCACTGATAGCTTACTAGATTTTCAAAACCTGGGCAACCTATTCTCTCATGAAAATACTTATCTTTGCTACCCAAGGCTTGTGCACTTGTTCTATGCCAACATGGACTACGATCTTGCTAAAAGCCGTTTCATAACCAAAGTCCTTGACACCAAGCTTGCCATTACTGTCAAATCTCTAGGAGAAGCCCTAGGAATCCCATATTCTGGCATGCTTCTTGATAAAGTACAAATGACCGAAGAAAATATTCTAGAGAGAATGTATTTGCCAGGAAGACATTTTAAGACTAAACTGCCATGTAGAGATCTTCGCTATCCGGCAAGAATTTAGGCAAATATATTATCCTATAATATCACTCAAAAGTCTGGAAGTCATTCGATCTTATCGGAAAAGCAAGCCAAATGCATCTATGCTATACTAGGTAACATTCGCATCAATTGGGCCAAAAATATCATGGATTCTATACTTGCTTCAGCTTCTTCTAATAAACCATCTTCCACTTTAGCTCATGGGCACTATCTCACCATATTGTTTATTAGCTATAATGTGCCTTTGGATCATGAAACCTCTATTCTAGAACCGGCTCGAGTTTTTGATGTTCATGCACTTGGTAGAATGAATCTTCACCATGACCTTGATGAGAACATCCCTGAAGAAAAACTTGCAGCTGAAGGAGGATCCTCATCCTCTAGGAAAGGTAAGAAAATTGTGGTTTCAAATTCTGAAGAAGAAGGAGGAGAAGAAGAAAAAGGAAGCGAAGAAGAAGAACAAGAAGAAGAAGAAGCACCGGCGTATATTCTTGAGCTTCAAGAAATGCTTCTAAAGAAGATTGGAAAATTGAAGATCTCACAAGAGAAATGATTTGAAGATCTCAATCAAAAGGTGGACGACCTCAAGGAGTTCGTCGTGAAAAGCAACAAGATGACTGAGGAAACGCTTGTTATGATCCTTGATGAGATCAAGGAACTAAAGAAGAACGGCGGTCATCCTTAGCTTCTCTCATAAACAATGGTTCTCTTTCAAACAATGATTCTCTAAAACTATGTCCTTAAGACTTATGGCTTGTAATAACTTTTATCGTATGGTGCTAGCTATCATGAACTTATCTTCTATGCAATACTTTAGTTGTTCCTATAAACTAACATCTCTCTTGCAGGCATATGAAATTGAATTCCTCTCCTGATTATATTATGATCTTTTGAAATTATTTTTGTTTTTTATTGATGACAGGGGGAGAAAAAGATATGAAATGCAAAAATGAAATTATATGAATTGTATTGCTAACAGCTTCGATGCAGGGGGAGAACCGCATCAAAGCAGGGGGAGTAAGTATACTTGAATGTATTTTCATTTTTCAAACTTACTTCATTTTTTCATTTGGGTGTCATCATCAAAAAGGGGGAGAGTGATGGAAATTGAATTCCACCCCAAGTAATTTTGATGATGAGCACACCAAATGAAAGCTTAATGTACTAACTACACTACACCTAAGTGTGCAGAATATGCGAAGCTTTACTCATACTCAAAGAAACACAAATCTACGCTCAAAGACAAGGACAAACGTGGCTAAATCAAATGATGAAGTTCAAAGCTCAAACAGAACAAGAAGCTTAAGTGAAGCTCACTTCTACTCCATCAAATTGATCAAGCTTCCGAAGATGTGTCCTAAGTCTATAGTGAGTGTGTCGTGTATCTTTAGGGTATTTGTTAAAGCCAAATCATATAGACAAAACACACGCACACAAACAATTTGAAAAAGCTTTTTGAAATTCTTTTTAATCGCTTCAAAAATGTTTTTAGAGAGCTTTCTCTAGTCATCCTATAACTTCCGTAGTGAAACTCCACACACCCTGGAGTTAGCTACCTGTCTGACTAGAAGTGTTGCAGGAAAAACTCCTCTGGGAGTCGACTACCAACAGTAGGGAGTCGACTACCACCTGAGATTCAAGATTCACTGAAACACTCTGGGAGTCGACTACCTACATGAGGGAGTCGACTACCAGCTGTAAAATTCTGACGTTTTGTTTTGAATTTTGAAAATTCGTTGAGTGATTTTCTCCGAGATTTTTGGGACAAAAGTCAAAGAAAATTTGAATTTCAAATCTCAGAATTTTCCCTATAAATAAGAGCTAATTTCATTTGAGAAAAAACAACATCTATTGAAAATCAAATCTCTCGTGCAAACGCTCTTTAATTCAAAGCTCTCATTCTTTCTAGCCAATTCTATTTTTATTGTGATCTTGCAAAATTCTGTTATTACTTTTTTAAAGATCATACTCTTGTTTTATTGGCTAAACGTTTTTCAAAATCCTTATTGCTATTCTCTTTATTTTGTTTAAAGGATTTTTTGAAAAGCATTAGATCTAGATCACAAAGAATTCTCTCGTATCTTTGTGTGATTCTAGACTCTTATTCTATCAAGCCACTACACAATTTTGTCTATTATTGATTGGCTATAGAATCGGGTGTAAAAACCAATCTCCATCAATTTATTGTGGTGTATTGGATATAAGTTTCATTGTGTTGTTGTTGGAACACTAGACAAGTCTAGGTGTTGCCAGTCGGAAATCCTGGTTGAGACTAGGTCGTTGGAAATCCTAACGAGTGAAGTTAGGTACTTGTATTTGCTAAGGCAGATAGTGGAAAATCTCGTACCGGATTGGTCAGGGACTGGACGTACCCGGGTTGCGGGGAACCAGGATAAAATCACTTGTCTCTGCGTTTGTTTTTCTGTGATTGTTTATATTTCTTGTACAAGCATTTTTTATTTGCTAATCTTATATATTTGTAATTCCTTGTTTATTTATTATTGCAAAGATTGTTTATTTAATTCCGCTGTGAAAAGATCTCTCTGTAAAGATTTATATCTGATTGTAATCTTTTCTCTATTATATTTGTAAGATTACTTTGTTGATTAAGAACCAAGCGTAGATCACTCTACTTGGCTTCTTAGGCAACATTAGAAGGATTTTATTTGTGCTAATCTTAACAATCGAAAAAGTATACTATTTGCACAACACTATTCAACCCCCCTTCTAGTGTTGTTTGCCATCCACAGGATCCAACAAACACTGCACTGGGTTTTGGTGCACCTTATATTAGAGAAAGTGTGGGAGCGACCACGAGTCCATCTACACATTGCACTGTACCGTATCGACCGTCTAAATGAACCGTACCACCTAAAGTGAAGTGAGATCTGCCTGGGTGAACACCCCCGTGGCAAGAGATGGGCTCAATGGTCGCATACTATACTTTCCTATATACGTCACGTAGATTCTAGTTTTACTACTGCTTACATGTCATTCTTTTGCTACTGCAAATACCTATTTGTCTTACTATTGCGACCATATTTGATGCTCTCATACGCACTTATACTACCGCCCTTACTTTAGTTTCCAAATTTGTATAAATGACTGTAGTTACCTTTTTATTACCAGTTATACTCCATGCTTGTGCACTGCTTTTCTTTCTATTTTTAGAATTGTTGTGACTTACCTACGGTTCCATCTTTGTGGCACCGTTGGACGATGTACAGATTGAGGAGGTGGCTCCTGAGTTTGCGGGGCCAGGGTTCGACTCAGAGACTGCTGACTTTTAGACTTAGGTTGTGTGTGTGTGTGTGTGTGTGTGTGTGTGTGTGTGTGTGTGTGTGTGTGTGTGTGTGTGTGTGTGTATGTGTGTGTGTGAGTGACGTACTTTCCTATGTATCTCTATTCAGCTTTACTTCTCATGTATTTGATGTGAGAGTTGTTGTTGTGTGTTGTTCTTCATTTATGGATTGTGATAATAAATGTACGCTGGTTTGAGTATTTTTTGTATATCTCCGTGACGCATCCGGAACCTACACCTAGATTCCACCTGGCGGTGTCACGGTCGCTAGGCGTAGTATGGCCTCTAGGTGTCTATCACGGGCTCTATCCACAAGCGAACGGTGTCAAATTATAGTATAAAGGATGTCGGATCCTACATGGACGGTGACAGTGTATTGGAATTCTCAGATTATTTCTATATCTCGAAGTGAGATAGCTGGCGGGTTGAAAGAACTGGTTGTGGTATTGTTGTTTATTCAATAATAAAGGAAACTAGGGTATTATGGATCACCGCTAGGACCGTCAGGGATCGATGTTGGAATAGGATCCTTACGTTGCATTAGGGTTAGGGGATTAATCTCTCAATTTTTACCACTCTCGTGGGTTAGAATTTCGAGGTATTTCGATGGCTCTCGTTGACGCAATGGCGGTAGCCGTCAACGTAGCGATATAGGTCGTCGGTGGATCTCCTTAAGGCACGAGCTGGGCATGGACACGAGCCTTGGTTGGATCCATCAATTTTCCTATTCGAATCCTAAGGATACCCCTTAAGCACATCAATTCCACAGACCGTGGGCATGATCTCAGTACGGGTTATCCCAGGGATTCGGTAGGATCGATCGAAATACTCCCCTTTATTCCCCAGTCAACCTAGAAATCCAGATCTACATCTCCCCCTAGGGTCTTAGGGCTAACCCATCAACCATAGAAGAGAATACTCACTCATGGCGATTTTAACGAATAAAAATATGATTTTTGCAAGAGAGAACATCGTAGGAAATTAATCGAATAAAGATTGAGAAGCTTACGTGCCAAAGACGAAGAAAAACATCGAGCAATAGTTACAAAGAAAACCCAAGATTCCAGAACGCAAGAATAGCAATATAACTCCAAAATTAATCCAATAATCTCCAAGAATTTAATCTAGATCTAACAAGTAGTTTCTAATCTCCTCTCCTCTCTCCAAAATAATTCCAAAACTAACAAAAAAATCGAACCCCCAAAACAGCCACTCAGATCCACTCTTCACTCCCCAAGCCCACAACAGACGGCAGCCGAAAATTTCCAAAAATAGCCTTCAGCGTCATCGACCGAGTCAGTGACTCAGTCGAGCAGTAGATTGCTCGGTCGAGTAGCCCTTCTGCTCGGTCGAGTACGTCACGGAGTCCCGCTTCTCCAAAAATCGCCACTTTGTATGCTCGGCCCGAGTCAACTTTACTCGGTCGAGCAGCCAGCTGACTCGGTCGCCAAAGGATCTGCTCGGGCCGTGTAGGACGTTGCTTGAGCTTCGAAAGATTGGAGCTGATCGACCGAGCACCATGGGTGCTCGGTCTGAGCAGCCTGTGTATCTGTTCTTCTCCTTTGTCTTGCCTCTGCTCGACCGAGCAGGTGCTCTGCTTGGTCGAGTCACATGGGAAAATTATTTCTGAAGCTCCTGCAGCTTCTCCTCTCTCCTTGCTCTCTCTCTCCTCCACTCCTCCCATGGCTCCTGAAACTCCGCAAACTCCTGTGGAGCTTCGCCAATGGGCTCACGTGCATGCCAGGTGTGTCCATATCCAAAATGGGTCCCAAATCGCTCTAAAATCCCTGAAAATCAACAAAAAAACTACGAAACTCGAATATAACGTCAGAATTGCAATATCGTAGGAAAATACAGGATTTGGGTGCGAAACTGTCATGAAATGCAATGGCATGATGCTATGAAAAGAGGTAAAATATGGACACATCAAAATCCCCAAGCTGACCTCTTACTCATCCTCGAGGAAGATGAATACTAGGTACGCCGGGAGATAAACGAAAAGAAATAAAAAATAAAAAAAAAGAAAATAGAGATGGATGGAGGGTGCTAAGATTGTTCAATCAGATATCAAGCTTAAGTAGTATATCACGATGCTCCAAATAGTAAAAATTCATGCTAATGGTATTTTCAAGTTTTATAGATCATATGTCTAGTGTGCAATATAGACAAAAAATAGGGATCTCCTAAAATAATGCCATCAACTCATATCAATCTCATGCAGTTCATAGAGTCTAGTATAAAAAGAGTTGGCAATACACTTTTCAATCAATAGATATACATGGAGCATATAGAAATCAAACCAGCATGCAATAGAGAATGGAAGGAATCATGATATTCAGATATCAACTTTGAATCATGAAAAATCTCCAAAAACTAAAGTATTTCATAAAGTGCAAGCATTATCAAATCTCCCCGTTGTGCACCATCTCCACTCTAATGGTATACTCACTCATATGATTAATTGCTTCACCCCCCAAGCTTAGGTCGAGGCGTCGCATCTAGAAATAGGATATTTTTCCCAGTATATGTGATAGCTTCTAATAAAGGATACAAAACGATTTTATTTCTTTCTTTTCTTTCTTTTTCTTTTCTTTTTCACTTTTTTCACATTTTTTCCATTTCATTTTATTTAGAATCTATATATTTCTTTTTGGAATTTTTGGGAAGTGAGATGCGATAAGGGTAGCTGTATGGGTGAAACCAACTGATATGTAGAGAATTACAAAGATATGTGGAGAAGGAAAATAATGAATCACTCAGTTCACTCATAAGAGGTGCACAATGGTTCAATATGATAATACTCTAACTAAACTCATAACTAGCATGGATATTTTCATTCATCTAGATAGATACTGAAAAGCATGCAGTAATAAGCACAACGACATCAAGCATGCAAACAGAAGTGAATAAGATGGAAAGCAGATGCTCCAAGTGTTCTAATGATGCGTGAACCTAGGTGCATTACCCAACATAGCGCATACTAGATACTATTTCATGCATTTGATTTTTAGTTCATATCAGGCATTAATTCAGATAGATCAGCAAAAGAATATGCACGCATATAGAAAGTAAAACTGAAACTATCCTAAATAGCATGTCAACAAGTAAGAAGCACCGTGAGTGACTATTGGGGCTACGAGAAGTATCATCATGCAGAACATCCTTAGTAAAAAATGAAAAAGGTCGGAGAAAATAGGAAAATGAGAAGAGGGATGCATGTATGGCAAAAAGAAGAAAACGTGATGCAGAATGAGAAAAAAGATAAAGAAGTGGAAAAGGGGTGGAAAAGTAAACTGAAAAGCCGAAAAAGGGAGAAAAGTATAAAAGAAAAATGAAAAATAAAGTGGTAGCACTCATCCCCCAAGCTAAACCCAGCAGTGTCCTTACTGCAGAGAAAATGCTAGTAGGCAGGCGATGATGCTAAATAGGGTGGGTGCGGGCGGGATAAAAATAAAAACTGTGCAAACCAAAAATAAAACATGATATGATGCAATGATGTAGAAAAATGATGCATATGTATTGAATGATGCATGGAGGATCCTCCCCCAAGCTATATAAGATCAGGGCCCCAAAGAGACAGATGTGCACGATAAAATATGAGGGAGGCAAAAATGGGTATGTGATAGCATCAAGCAGAGGCACCACCCACTGGGGTGGTGGTGGGTCCCTCTACTGTGGACTAGAAGATGTGGGTGGTGAATATAGAACGAGAACAGTAGTGAACTAGACGGTGGTGACCGACTCAGGTGTGAGAGAAGTAGGCTCTGCAGAAGCCTGAGAATGTGGAGCACTAAGTGGTGCAACAGTAGTCACAGTGGCTGGCCGGGGTGGAGGGGCGGGAGCGAGGATCATGGGTGGTGGGCCACGTGTCCGAAGTAGGTCAATAATGGAGGCTAGGTCTACTTCGACTCTCTTATGATGTGTCACCGTCGAGCGTACGAAGACGTCGAAATCTCGTCGAAGGCAAGAAGTCGACTCCTCCAACGCAGTCAGACGACCGTCTGTGGTACGGGAGTCGAGGGAAGGGCGAGAAACGTGACCGTGAGACACCACTCTCGTAAAATGGTTACGTGTAGATGATACACTATGCCTATGCTGGAAAGTCGAAGAGGGGGTACTCGACGGGATCTCAGCAGAGGAGAGAGTAGTCATCGACACAGAAGTGTGGACAGACGTCGAGATGCTCTCGGTAAGGACAGCTGAAGCAGGTGACAAAGATGTGCCAGTGATCGGAATATGAGAGCCTAATGAAATGGGCAGTGAGGCTATAAGGTCCCAAAGAGGTGGAAGAGTGGGGGCTGGGCCGTGCTCAGGAAAGTCTAGATCTGTAAGATCGGGAGCAGACAAAATATCGGTGCCCTCTGGCACGGGTACAGAAGAAACAGAGGAAGGGACAACGGTGCAGGAGGTGGTGACAGTCCCCGATGGCCTAATGGAGGTGGAGGTGGAAGAGGCAGATGTGGAAGAAGAAACGCCTCATGAGCGAGGTGGATGTACATGCGGAGCTGGAAGGGATGCAACAGGGGCTGCTATGTCATGCTCCTCATACTCAGGGGAACGGGGCACCCGGTCATCGGCATCGGCCTCGACGGGAGCTCCCGGTGGCTCGAGTACGTGGAGCGCATGAAGCAGGTGTACTGATATGCTCCTATTTTACACGTTTCATCGCATATCTTCATGACACATTTCACCATCCAAACCCCCATTTTATACGCTTTTGTGCTATTATTTGGAACAATATGACTTTCAGAGCGTTTATTCCATTTCAGGGATTTGGAGAGATATTGGAGCAATTTGGAGTCAATAAGACGATCGGCGACGTGAGAGAACCAATGAGACTCATGATGACATGCTTGAGGTGCCAAAGAATAATACTGGAGCAAGGGAGGGGCAAGAGAGAAGGTCGCTCGATTGAGATATGATGCGGCGAAGGAATCGAGCGACCCGAAATGCTAGAAACAGGATAGCTGTGCACTATTTCTAAACCTGCTATCACCTGGGATTTTTCACTAATTTTTTGATATTGTTTCCAGATAGTAGACTTCAAGACGGTTCCAATGCCATCAAGAACGTGCCAATCGGAGGTCGGATGAGCCCTCGAAAATTTCTGCAAGATGAGGCTGCAGTGCTGAAATTGTTCTCAGCAGCCTCCTCGGTCGAGCAGTACACTACTTGGTCCGAGCAGTGCACTACTCGACCGAGTAGTGTGCAAAATACTGCTGAAATGTGTTTTTACATCCTACTCGATCGAGCAACTTCCTACTCGGTCCGAGCAACCTTCTACTCGACCGAGTAGTGTGGAAAATGATGCTGAAATACGTTTTTAGCCCCTAATCATCTAAACATCAACCTGCTCGATCGAGCAGTTGACTGCTCGACCGAGCAGGGTGCTGAAATGTGCATTTGACATCCTATTCGGCGACAACATCAGGTTGCTCGACCGAGCAGTTGTCTACTCGGTCCGAGCAACCTCCTACTCGACCGAGCAGAATCTACCCTATCTGGTTTAGCAGAGCGACATATTTCGGAGGAGCTCGACTCCTTGTGCAATCTGACCGAGCAGGAGGGCTGCTCGACCGAGCAGCCGAACGACTCGACCGAGCAGCTTTGTGCTCGACCGAGTCGCTGTGGGCCCATTCTTTAAGCTGCGCCCGGATTTTTGGGGACGATTTGGAGGGTTTTGGGGGATATTGAGCAGCCGTCATCTGGTGGGTTCTAGAGAGAGTTCTGGAGAGAGTTTTTGGGGAGTTCTTTAGGGTGATTTTTAGAGATTTTGTGTACTTTTTCGAAGAGAATTTTTAGATCTTTCTTAGGCTTTTTTGGAGGCTATCTTTTGGGGAGTTTGGCTTGCCCTAGGCCCCTCCTTTGTATCAAGATAAGTACTTTTGTCTCTTTAATTCTATTTTTGTAATTTCTTTGTGATTATTGATTGAATATTTCGTGATGCATGCTAGGATGAATTCTCTTGCTATTATTGAATCTTCTATTGTTTTTCATATGATGCATGTGTAGTTCTATCTAGGGCTAAGGGCTTAGCCCATGGATCTTAGGATTTAGATGTAAAGTTGGGATTTTTATGATGCGTTGGTTATAAATGGGGATGTATTTTGATTGATCTAGCAAAATCCCTAGGAGAACTCGTACTGAGATCGTGTCCACGGTCGATGGAATCGATTAGCTTAAGGAGTATCCTACGGATTTAATTACGGAGTTAGTGGATTCAACTGAGGCACGTGACCATACCCGGCTCGTGCCTTGATGGGATCCACCGACGAACTATATCACTAATTGATGGCTACCGCCATTGCGTCAATAAGAGCCACCAAAATACCCCAAATCTCTAACCCACGAGAGTGGTACGAGTTGAGAGCGTTTGAACCACGAGAGTAGTGAGAACTTTGTAGATCCTTAATGCACGTATTGTATGCGCCTATCGCAAGAGCGAGGTTAATGCGATACATTAGATTCATGATGCCCAGACGCATGAATTCACTTTCTAGATGCTACAAATCCCCAATAAAACCAACACAACGTAAAAGTCTCAACCGAGCATCGACGTTCGACGGTCCTAGTGGTGAGTCCTAAAGCCCTAGTATTTTCTTTCTTTTTTTATTTGGACCCACTTGTTTGCAATATCGAGTGACACGACCTTCGCATCCATCACCATTACAACACTCCATACTCCACATCCACCAAGAAACCCGCAATTCTAACTCAACCTAGGAGTAGATAGGTACTATAGCATCGCTTCCCCGTGTTTGATACCCGCTTGCCACTATACCGTATGCTTGCGGTAAACGACATCATTTCGGAGTTGATTCCGGCACGATCAAGTTTATGGCACCGTTACCGGGGAGGCGTTCCGCCATATTATCTATTTACCACGATTAGGTTGATTAGATTGCGAAAAAACATATAAAAAATATATATATAAATTTTTTAAATAAAAAACTGAGAGATTTTTCCCACCACCTGTTATTGTTATTATCTTTATCTCTCTTTGTACCACTGACATCTTTTCCAGGTTGTTTATTTTTCTTGATCAGGTACATTTGATGCAGCGATGGTACTTTCAAAGACGCGACCGGGTTCTATACGATCTTATATATACCTCGCTACATTCTATCAGGCTGATTGAGAGTCCTTCAGAGATGCATTGTGCAAGTTCGAAAGAATGTTAGGGATGTTCCATACGGAGTCAGACCATGAGTGGGTTGGTTCCAAGCTATTTGATATCTTTACTGGAAGACTAAAGAGACCCTTACGTGAGTTTATGAAGAGGATGCAAGTGGGAAAGTTCAGTGATCTGTAGTTGGCAGCAACATTGGATCAACTGATAGATGATGCTCGATCTACCGGTTCGCTAACCGTTACGGTAGGTAAACCATCTGACCAAGCATTCATCGATTTTGTTATGGCTAATGTCTCTGATGCAGGTACTATCATAGATGGAGTGTATGGACGCAGTTCGATGCACCGGTCCATTAACGATAACGGCAGGTGACCCTTTTGAGCTTGGATTTCAAAAGTTTATTACTCATCGTATCTCTTCTACAGGTAGAATTGATGATGGAGTCTGTGCTCTAGTTGAGGGGCACAAGACCCACTTTTATACCGTGGCCGAGATACAGGAGCCCATAGAGTCACCTGCACCTACTATTAAAAGGGCCAAGCCATGCAAACAGGTGCCTCGAGTTCCAGGACAGAAACGAAGTCATAGGCGTAGAAAGGAGAAGATGAAATTCACTTTGCCTACTATACCAGAGGAACCCGAGGAGGAGGCCGAAGCAGTGCATGGCGAGGAGGCTGAGCTATATTTATTTTACATATTGCATGCGGAGCCAGAGACTTTCACCGAGGAGGTTGTGCGTCGGGACGAGGACACAGCCATTCATGAGGATCCTGAGCATCACCCTCCTCCTTCAGAGCTTCTGCAGCCACCTCGTTGTTCCACTGACTCTGAGGACCACCCACCAGAGCTTACTGCTCCCCTTCAGGGAGATCTCTTCACCTCCTCGCCCTTTACATTTGATTCCCCTCCAGTTTAAGATGTTTATTATGATTCGGATTTTAATGACTCATTGCACCTTTTGCAGGATACACATACATATCATCAAGAGGTACAATAGGACGTATACGAGGAGGAGGGCGAGGAGTTAGCACACATGGACACTGTTGAATATGATCAGGAGGTGCGCTGGGATGAGTCTGACGATGATGAGGAGCACCCTGACGAGAGCCACTCTATTATGCCAGAGTTACCTGAGGAACCAGGGGAAAACAACGAGGAGTTGATCGACGTGGTACACGAGCATAGAGATTTATTTCCAGGGAAGTGTTGTCAACCATTTTTTATTTTAAATACTATTGTTGATGACCCTCTCTGGAATACATTTACTTTGGGGGAAAATTATCCACGTCAGATTGATGCGGCTCATCTCTTGCAGGGTACAGGTGGAGTCCTTGGGGAGATGCTGGGAGCCGCATTGCTGGAATCTGATGGAGTCCGTGGAGATAAGCACCTGGCGGAGCCATGGAAGGTGTAGATAGAGCAACTGCCTGTACCGGCAAAGATTCTGGATCCGCCTTTTGCTATAGGTGATATCAATCCAGTAGTGTAGTATTTTATGCTTTCAATAAACACGAATCCTCTCGACATCGAGAGGACCGTATAGATTTGCTTGAATAAATAACACCTCTTATGACGTCCACAAAAATCGTTCACCTCCCGAACCCATTATTTTTATTAATTGCCCTCTTCATATTTTGATATGTCCCACCATTTTGCTAACCACCATCGAACATCTCTTTCAAGTGAAATACTCACTTTCTTATTCATTTGACTTGATCCCGCTTAGCGAAGCCGTGACCTTTTTGATCAAGTCATTTGAATAGGATTGTTTGGTATAAGCTTGGGGGAAAGTGCTCTCATGCATTATTGCATGTGCATGTAGTTGCATTAGGATTTCAGGTCATTCATTTCATCATTTTTCATTCACCCATCTCATATTTATCGTTGTTCCTCACTTTTCTCTTTTTATGATCACATTGAGGACAATGTGAATTTTAAGCTTGGGGGAGTGCATTTCTATACCATTTAGATTTTTTTTCTTTATTTTAGGATTTTTAGGATTTTTAGGATTTTTTTCAAATTTTTTCATCATCTTTTTGTTTTTTCCATCTTATTTTCCTTTTATGTTGTTCATGCATCACATTGCATGCTTGTTTTTCTTTTATTTCTTTCTTCTATTTTTACTTCTCTATTTTCTTCTCTTTCTCTTGCTAGATATGTTCCATGTGATGTTTTATCTTATGCTTTCACCTCTCTCACAACGCTTATTTTTCACGCCATGCAACTTAGAGAATTTCGTAATCCTAATCCTTATAAGTACTTGAAAATATTCTTTTGATGATCTCTCTAGTGCGAATGCATGAAACTCATTGAAACTGAATATGTAGAGTAGTATCTCGTATGCTTTCATTGGAAATACACCAAGATTCACGCATCTCTAGAATATCTGAAGCCTTGCTTTCATCTCTTATTCGCATTCTTATTGCATGCTTGATATAATTGAAACATTACTGCTTGACTTCACTACTCATTGATATGATTAAGGATACCCATGCTATTATACGAGTTTAGTTGATGTATTATTTTACAGAAGCGTTTGTGCACACTTTTGAGTGAACTGAGCATTATATCTATTCCTTCTCTACTTATATCTTATATTTTCTACATGTCACTTGATTTCACTCTCCAAAGCTATTTCTACCGCATCCATTCCCAAAAATTCCATACAAAAGAAAAACTTGCTCCAAAAAGTCCAAAAAGCCAAAAAGGGGCCAAAAACCAAAAAAATACTATTGCTCCTACAAAAATCCTAAAAGAAAAAAAGAAACAAAGCTCAAAGTTCAGAGAAGAGCTCAATTTCATTACTTGCAGCAATACATATACTATTGGGAAAACCAAAACAAAATTCCAAATCCACAAATACTTCTTTGGATGTGACGCCTCAATTCAAGCTTGGGAGGAAATCTTTTGACCACATGAGTGAGCATGACATTAGAGTGGAGTCGTGCACGAACGGGAAAGTTTGATAATGCTAAAACTTAACGAAACAATTTAGTTACGGGGATTTCTTATGATTTGATATGAGGATGTGTATGTATTGATTTTTATTCTATTCTTTATTGCATGCTTTGTGTGAATTTCCACGCTTCAGTTATATCTTCTGATTGAAAAGTGTGTCGCCAATGTTATGCATATTCGATGCTATGAAACATAGGATGTTGATATAAACTAAATGTATGAATACTAGAGAGACCCCTTTCGTTCATCCTTAACTCTCAAGTATTTCGTTTATATAAGATATGAAATCTTTGTGGTAGTGTGTGATTTACTTTCTGAGTCATTGTGATATATGGTGAATGTTGATGAGAGAATAATCTAGCGACCCTCTTTTTCTCGTATTCCTTTTTGTTTTCTTATTTTTACCTCCCGGTGAGCTTTGTATTCGTCTTCCTCGAGGACGAGTAAGAGGTAAGCTTGGGGGATTTTGATATGCTCCTATGTTACATGTTTCATCGCATATCTTCATGACACATTTCACCCTTCAAACCCCCATTTTATACGCTTTTATGCTATTATTTGGAACAATATGACTTTCGGAGTGTTTATTCTATTTCAGGGATTTGGAGTGATATTGGAGCAATTTGGAGTCAATAAGACGATCGACGACATGAGAGCGCCAATGAAACTTATGATGACATGCTTGAGGAGCCAAAGAATAATACTGGAGCAAGGGAGGGGCAAGAGAGAAGGTCGCTTGATCGAGATATGATGCGGCGAAGGAATCGAGCGAGCCGAAGTGCTGGAAACAGGACAGCCGTACACTATTTCTAAATATTCTATCACCTGGGATTTTTCACTATTTTTCTGATATTTTTTCCAGATAGTAGATTTTAAGATGGTTTCAACGCCACCAAGAACGCGCCAATCGGAGGTCTGATGAGCCCTATAAAATTTCTGCAAGATGAGGCTGTAGTGCTGAAATTGTTCTAAGCAGTCTACTCGGTCGAGCAGTACACTACTCGGTCCGAGCAGTGCACTACTCGACCGAGTAGTGTGCAAAATCCTGCTGAAATGTGTTTTTACATCCTACTCGATCGAGCAACCTCCTACTCGGTCCGAGCAACCTTCTACCCGACCGAGTAGTGTGAAAAATGATGCTGAAATGCGTTTTAAGCCCTAATCATATGAACATCAACCTGCTCGGTCGAATCGAGCAGGGTGCTGAAATGTGAATTTGACGTTCTATTCGGCGACGACATCAGGTTACTCGATCGAGCAGTTGTCTACTCGGTCCGAGCAACCTCCTACTCGACCGAGCGGAATCTACTCTGTCTGGTTTGGAAGATCGACATATTTCGGAGGAGCTCGATTCCCTGTGCAATCCGACCGAGTAGGAGGGCTGCTCGATCGAGCAGGCCGAACGACTTGATCGAGCAGCTTTGTGCTCGACCGAGCAGCTTTGTACTCGACCGAGTCGCTGTGGGCCCATTCTTTAAGCTGCGTCCGGATTTTTGGGAACGATTTGGAGGGTTTTGGGGGATATTGAGCAGCCGTCATCTGGGGGGGTTCTAGAGAGTGTTCTGGAGAGAGTTTTCGGGGAGTTCTTTAGGGAGATTTTAGAGCTTTTGTATACCTTTTTGAAGAGAATTTTTAGATCTTTCTTAGGCTTTTTTTGTAGACGATCTTTTGGGGAGTTTGGCTATGCCCTAGGCCCCTCCTTTGTATCAAGATAAGTAATTTTGTCTCTTTAATTCTATTTTTGTTATTTCTTTGTGATTATTGATTGAATATCTCGTTGATGCATGCTAGGATGAATTCTCTTGCTATTATTGAATTTTCTATTGTTTTTCCTACGATGCATGTGTAGTTCTATCTAGGGCTAAGGGATTAGCCCATGGATCTTAGGATTTAGATGTAAAATTGGGATTTTTATGGTGCGTTGGTTATAAATAGGGATGTATTTTGGTTGATCTAGCAGAATCCCTAGGAGAACTCGTACTGAGATCGTGCCCACGGTCGGTGGAATCCATTAGCTTAAGGAGTATCCTACGGATTTAATTAGGGAGTTAGTGGATTCAACTGAGGCACGTGGCCATGCCCGGCTCGTGCCTTGATGGGATCCACCGACGAACTATACCACTAATTGACGGCTACCGCCATTGCGTTAATAAGAGCCACCAAAATACCTCAAAACTCTAACCCACGAGAGTGGTATGAGTTGAGAGCGTTCGAACCACGAGAGTGGTGAGAACTTTGTGGATCCTTAATGCACGTATCGTATGCGCCTATCGCGAGAGCGAGGTTAATGCGATCCGTTAGATTCATGATGCCCAGACGCATGAATTCACTTTCTTGATGCTACAAATACCCAATAAAACCAACGCAACGTAAAAGTCTCAACCGAGCATCGACGTCCGATGGTCCTAGTGGTGAGTCCTAAAGCCCTAGTCTTTTCTTTCTTTCTTTGTGTGCACCCACTTGTTTGCGATATCGAGTGACATGACCTTCGCATCCATCACCATTCAACACTCCATACTCCACATCTACCAATAAACCCGCAATTCTAACTTAACCTAAGAGTAGATAGGTAGTATAGCACCGCTTCCCCGTGTTCGATACCTGCTTGCCACTATACCGTGTGCTTGCGATAAACGACATCATTTCAAAGTTGATTCCGGCACGATCATGTACCCTGTCAATCATTGATCGCTCCGGGATGTGACCCAAAGAACGGTTGTAGTTTTACCGCAAGCGCACAGTATAGCAGCGAGCGGGTTATCGAACACAGGGAGGACGAATGACCGTGCTTGTTCCAATCAACCTGGCTATTTAAGAAGAGAGAAATTTGCCTTTGGCGATCCTGTCACAATCGTCAGACAAAGTACGGAAATATCAAATCAAATAAAGAACGTCTAGGGAATGGGGAATTCCCGCTACTCACCGTATTTCGTCAATGTGGTTCATCGGTATCAAAATTGCTAGAATAAGATTTTGGATGAACTAGTTGCAACTGAATGTAGAACCAAGCTCACGCTCTCGCGCTGTTGCCGGTCTATAGCTATCCTAGGTTTGGGTCCAATCTCTTGCAAACCCTAGCCTAGGGAAGCTAGCATTAGGATCAACATCATCGTTCAATCGCGCACCAAGCCCAATCTCTTGCAAACTCGGCCCGCGACATAGGTTGGGATAGTTCCTACCCGTCCAATCTCTTGCAAACGGGTATCGGCACGGAATTGCAACCGGAAACCCTAGTATCGGTCCAATCTCTTGCAAACCGATACTTCGGAAATTCGATTCCAACCCAATTCGGATCTCTAGGGTTTCCTATCGAATTGGGATCCAATCTCTTGCAAATCCCAATCGGTATGAACTCCTAGCTATCTGTAGTAAATCGATCCCAAACTAATCCCTAACAACGATTCTAGCAAAATTTCTACCAATTCATCACAAATATGAAATTGGGCTTGTAGGGTTCATCCCCACGCCTCAAGACGTGGAGACTACTCGCAATTCATAGCACAAACACAAGAATAATCAATGAAATAAGCAATAGAATTCATCACAATATTGAGATAAGCAATAAAAATAGAATTTTTAGAGAAGAGAGAGGCAAACCAATGGAGTTCTTCAATTAATCCAACAAAAATCCACTTTTTGTCTCCTCTCCAATCACAAGAATAAAGCTAAAAAGTAAACCTAAAAAGCTGCAAAAAATCTAAGAGAAAAGCTCTCCAAAACTAAGGTAAAAACAGGGGTTAAATACCCCCCAAAATCGTCCAAAAACTGTGACCAAAATACCCCTGCGCAGCCTGAAATCCGCAATTTTCGCTATAGGCAACGCGTCGCACTCGGCCGAGTGACAAAAGTCGCTCGGCCGAGTGAGAAACCCTGTAATTTTCCAGTAAGTCTTGATCTTCAGGGGTCTTCACTTCGGGGGCGGCTCGGCCGAGTGAGTTGTCGTCACTCGGCCGATGGCTTCTTGGTACTCGGGCGGTTGGGATTATCCACTCGGCCGAGTGGGTCTTCTGAAGCTCAGGCAGCCGAAAAACAGTAAGTTGACGATTTTTGAATGGCTTCGTCTGGGCGCCACTCGGGCGGACGGGATCTCGTCACTCGGCCGATGTGGTCTCCGTCGCTCGGCCGAGTGCACATAAGAATCGTGTCTGATCTGGTCGGCCGAGCAGTGTCTCGCTGGTCGGCCGAGTGACTCCTTCACTCGGCCGAGTGGGACACTAAAAATGCCCAAACAGCTTGTTTTGGCCTCCTCGTCGCTCCTGCGACGTCCGTTCTTCTTCCGCTCCTCTCCAACAGCAAAATACCCCTCGGGGAGGTCGTCGGTGACACTCTGGAGTAGGCGTATCTCGAGATCACTCCAAATCACTCCAAATCACCTGAAATGCGACAAAAACAACAAATCGTGAAAAGCATCGCAATATCGTCGATATATCGTGAAAAACATGATTTGGGCGATCCAAATGGCATGCAAACATGCAGAAAAAAAGTGTAAAATAAGGAGTGATCAAAATCCCCCAAGCTTACCTCTTACTCGTCCTCGATGAAGATAAGTAAAAGGCGAACCCGGTGGATTCGGAAAAACAAAAACGGCGAAAAATGAAAAATGAAAAACGGAGAAGAATGAAAAACGAAATAAAAATAAAGAAGAAAGAAAGAAGCGAAGAGGTAAGCTGCTAGATCATTTTCTCAGGACGTGGGTTCCGCTTACTCAAATAGCATGCACTGAATGAGAAATACATGTCAAAGAGTTTTATTTTGATATCATAGTATAATAATGCAAATAGAAATAGAAAACCCACGAACAACGATATAATCATGAAAAACGGAATAATTTTAGAATTAACATCGTCTGAATCATCTTAAGCGGTATACAAATCGCAGATCACACACTTTTCAATTGAATGCTTTCTATGAGGAGTATAAGAGTATCACACAATAGAATAGAGAGAATAGAAAAGTATGGATTTCATGAAATGAGTGCTAGGCTTAGATTTCTGGATTTCGTAAAGCTAGAAATAATCTCACCGAGTATAGAATATTACTTAGCCTAGGTTGTCGTGCAACGTCAAGTAGTCACTCTCTCACACATCAATGGATTCCCTCCCCCAAGCTTATCTATAAGCATGGTGGCATAAAAAATATTCACATCCCCATTTTTGTAAAGCTCCAAAAGTAATAAAAATGAACACGAAAAGAGAGAAGAAAGAAAGAAAGTGAGATGGGATCTTTTATTGAGGATTTTTCCTCTTTTCTTTTTCCTTTTGCTCTTTTTTTTTCTTTTTTTCTAAACATATATACACAATGATCCCAACTCAAAGAGAGATAATGATATACAAGAATATTTTCTCTTTCTTTTTTTTTGGTTTGAGAAATTTAGAGCTAGGAATTAATAGCGGGGGAAATGCCATATAATAGAATCGCTAAGGGGAGATTCACCAATGATTTTAAAAGTAGAGAAATGATGTTCAAGATTTGTGGAGAAAGAAATAAACATATCTCTCGGTTCACTCTATAAGACATGCACGACAACTTCAGCAGTGTAATCTAATCTACTCAGTTTCGATCACAAAAAGGCTAACTAATCCAGATTTATCATAGCTAACATCATTCAATCATCCTGAAGTGAAATGTACAATTCATGCATATAGAAGTGATATAGGAAAAGAAATCGGTACTCCAGATATAGGCATTCAATGCGTGAATCTTGGTGTGTTTTCTGTGATAGCATACATATGAATATTCAGACTCAGCTAATAATAAAATTTCATCCATTTTCATGTGTAAAAGTGTGGGTTACTATCTCTTGATGCAAGGCAAGTCATAGCATATAATATCAGAAATAAAGTCTAAGACATGACAAATAAAGCATGCAAAATAGAGTAAGCTAACTCAACGTCATCATCATCACAGAAAAGTCATCTCTAGCATGAGATGAAAAAGAAAGAAATAAAGATAAAGGGAAAATAGAACTATTTACAATGCGGCACACAGAAAAATAAGAAAAACGTGATGCATGGTAAAGTAAAAGAAAAAATGATGAAAATAAGTGCAAAAGCGGAAAAATGGTGTGAAAAACTAAAAATAAAGGTGGCAAATCAAAAAAGAACGTGAGAACTCACTCCCCCAAGCTAAATGGCACAGTGTCCGCAATGTGCAGAGTGTGGCACACCGAAAGACAAGTAATGAGAGGGGAAAGTGAGGGTGCATGCATGATGGAAGGTAAAAAAAAGAAAAAGGAAAAATAATGAAACGAAAAATATGATGCGGACATGATGCATGCAGATATAGGAGTGATACAGATATATAGGTGTGGCACCAAAAACTCTCCCTCTCTCCCAAAAAAGATATATAAAGATACGATCAGAATGAGAATCCCAAAATAAGTGAGGGGAGGGGGGTGGACAAAAATGCAACAGGACCCAGCAGAAACGGGCAGCACAACGGCAAAAATAATCGACGGCATCAAGGGTGCCTAAGAAGGTGGT
This sequence comes from Scilla litardierei, assembly GCA_030789695.1. Taxonomy (NCBI): domain Eukaryota; kingdom Viridiplantae; phylum Streptophyta; class Magnoliopsida; order Asparagales; family Asparagaceae; genus Scilla; species Scilla litardierei. Next base: position 112,112,714 of record CM061139.1, on the reverse strand, counting down.
GCTGCGCCGTCTCCGTCCTGAGGCAGGAGTGGTGGTGGTGGCTGGACAGGGCAGAAGAAACGGGCTCGGTAGACAGAGGGCCAGTGGTGGTGGTGACAGGCGTGGAAGCAGCGGAAGTGGGATCAGCTAAGGGACTCCCGACACCGACAGAGGTGTGGACAGAGGTGTCAGGAGCATCGGAAACATCGGGGATAGGCTGAGGGGCCACGGGGTCAACAGGGGCAGCAGGCTCGGCAGGGGCAACAGGGTCTGCGGGGGCAGCGTGGGCCTGCTCGGCCTCCTCGGCCTCGAGCACGTAAGCGGCTGGGATGAGAACATCCATCGCAGGGAGCCAGTCCACATGGGCTGGTGCAATCTGAGTCCGAGCTGGGCTTGGAAGAATCATGTAATCGGCCCCGTAAGGGCCGTGCAACCAGACCCAGTGTCGATCACCGTGCGGACGAAGCATCTTCATCCGGGCCATAACATCAATCGACAGAGAAGTGGGGCCCGGTGCTCGTCGCAGGTCGTCAGGGAAGTCCTCGCCGGTCATAAGGGCAAGCAAGGTGATCAGGCCGCCGCAGCATATCGGTGAGCGTGCGCCCACTGATACAATGATGCGGTCCAAAAACCAAGCCGCGACATCAATCACGACGGCGGGGACCAGCTCATCGCCATCCCTAGATAAAGCTCTGGGCCGTGTCATCGCGTAGAGCATGTAGAGCTCTGGCGTGGACATCGTGCCCGGCTCATATCTGGCCAAAAAGGTCGTCGCCATAAGGCGCTGAGCGATACGGAGGCAGGGATGGATAATGGCCGAGGCCTTGGCCCTACTAGGGTCAAAGGCAGCGTGAAGACCCGTAATCCGGGCCCAAAAGGCACCGACGTCGAAGGAAGGTGGTGGGATATGGGTGGGGCGTAACCTCGATCGGCTCTGGGAACATCGGGCCACGAGAAAAATGCTCTCATCATACCAAGAGTGACCTGGCACTCCCTGTCCATGAACCGAAACGAGCATCCCTCGTCGGTCCGGGCGATCGAACTAAGTACCTCAAGTGTCGGGCGGGTAAACGTGTCCGTCGACACCTGAAAGAAATCTTGCCAGCCCACGTTGTCGTACAACGTGAGCATCCCCTCTAGTACCCCCAGGCGTCCTAGGTCGGCAAGGTGTGCAAACCTGGAGGGTACGATCGAGCGCTGGGAAATACGCTCGAAAGCGACGCGGTGTGCGTCGTTCTGGAACGTGATCCCCAGCGGCCCGATAAGTGGAGCCGGAGGTGGTGGCTGTGGAGCGGCAGGGGGCGGCTGTGCGGGGTGTGCGGGCTGTGCGGGCTCTGCAGGCTGTGCGGGGTGTGCGGGGCCTGCAGGTTGTGCTGGGTGGACGGTGTGTGTGGGAGAAGGCGGAGGAGAGTCCTCCAACTCGTGGGAGGGGCCGGCATCATCCGACCGCTTCCGCTTGGCGGAAGCTCTCTTCGACCGCGGCCGTGTCCAGGGCGGCATATGGGCCCCGAGCGCGCGTCGAAAAGCGTGAAAAGTGCGGCGTGTGCAAAATAAAGGAAAGAGTATACCCCGACACGCCGCGAGTGCTAAGCAATGGAAGCGTGCGAAGACAGCGCCTCCACGAAGCCCGAATCAGTCCCTAGAAGCTCCCCTGGGCTCCCCTAAGCTCCTAAAAACAACCTGCGCATGAAATGGAGATATCAGCGTGTAATATTCAAAACGTTTGGAGCATTAGGGGTATAATAGATAGATATAGAAATCAATTTGGGTTTGGGGTTCGTTTAACGCATGGATCCTCGAAAAATACACAAAAAGAGGAGAAAAAGGCGAAATAGGCGATACCGGAGGTGGCCGGAGTGGTGGCCGCCGGCGGCAACTCGGGCGAGACGCGGCGGGGGCTCGGCCGGTGGTGGCTGGCCGAGCGGCGGCGTGGCGACGTCGGTAGGGCGAGTAGGGGGCGCGAGCGAGGGGAACAGGCGAGGGGAATGCGAGGAGTCGGGCAAATTCGGTTCGCGTCGTTTCGAAAAATGAGCCCGACCCCTCCCCCTTTTATAGGAAAAGTTACCACTCGGCCGAGTGACAGGGTCACTCGGCCGAGTGAGATCAATGGAAAATTCCTCCCCGCTTACGCTTCGACCGAGTGTCCTTGCCAGCCTCGGCCGAGTGGAGTAAGTCCATTCGGCCGAGTGGCTTAAGCTACTCGGCAAGACTCGCCCTAGGAGCGTATCCGTTTTACTCGGCCGAGTGAAAATATATACTCGGCCGAGTAGCAGTTATACTGAAATCAGGAAATTAAACAGAGAGTTGGGTACAGTAGACTTCCCTTGTTCGTGAGCGGCTCGGCCGGACGAACTTGTGTACTCGGCCGAGTGACTAGTATACTCGGCCGAGTGAGCCTTGTGTTCTGCTGTTTGTCTTCGTTTGGGCTCTAAACTCCGTCTTTCTTCCTCCAGTCGATTTCATCTTCCTCCTAAGCATCGAGCGCCTTCCTGGGGCGCTCCTCGTCGTCTCGTTCATCCTCCTCATGATGGATTTACCTATCTCCTCTCCTGTCAAGCAAAATAGGACCCGTTATCACAAAATTTTTGGGCGAACGACTCAAAACACTAAAAATTTCTAAAACAAAAATAAAGAAAAAGTAAAAATAAAGCAATAACCGTCGGGTTGCCTCCCGACAAGTGCTCGTTTAAGGTCGTGAGCTCGACCCCCTATGATTTTCAATTAATGCGGGATGTTCGGTGCATATGAGATGCACCCATCAAACTTTCTGGGGAGAACGCTTGGATTCGGAAGTTGCGGCGGCGTGTTCTCCCTCGGTGGTCTCCCGTCTCGAATAGTGTTGGGGGGAGGCTCCCCCAAGCTAGCATTTGCTCCGGTCAACGGCTTCACCGGTGACGCCGATTTCCGTATCGGCTGAGCTTTCTTCGGAGACTTCAATTTCGAGAGCTTGCAGAGCTCTCGAATCCTTGCGACATCAGCGTCGCCTTCATCATTTTCAGCGGAGAGGTCGGGGGAATCATCTATCTTCTCATCGTGGCCTAAATCCGGGCCTTCCTCGAAATCCTCATCGAAAAGAGCGCCAATCGAGTGGGGGATCGCTTCTTCAATTACCTCATCAAGGAGGTCCATGTAGTCAAGCTCCTCGTGGTAAGGCATGTGTTTCATGGCCTTAGGAATGTGAAGCTCCACCTCGATGTTGCCGACGTTCAAAGTTAGTGTACCTTCTCGCACGTCGACAATCACACCGGCGGTGGCGAGGAACGGGCGTCCAAGTATCAATGACGTATCTCCCTCCTCCTTAACGTCCATGATCACGAAGTCACATGGCAAGCATATTCCCCCCGGGACTTGTAGCGGGATGTCTTCAGCGATCCCTACCGGCCTCGTTATCCGCCCATCGGCCAATTGTATCCGCATGCAGTAGGTTTCAACTTCGTCCCGGTGTTTAGCCTTAAGAACATGGAGAGAGGCATGAGGCTCACACTAGCACCTAAATCTACCAATGCCTTTTGAAGAGGGACGCCGCCCAAGGTGCAAGGAATCCGAAAACTCCCCGGGTCTTTAAATTTGGCCGACTCCTTCTCTCTCTTGGTGAACCAAGAGCCCTCCTCGGCTAGCATGATCTTCTCCTTCCTCTTTCTCCCCGAAATCAAGTCCTTTAAGAATTTAGCATATGTGGGGATCTTCACGATGGCGTCGAGGAAGGGAATGTTGAGGCTAACTCCTCTCAGATACTCGAGAAACTTTGCTAGCCTTTTCTCCATTTTCGATCTAGCAAGCCTTTGGGGGAATGGGACCGGTGGCATGAAGCGCCTTTCCTCAATCAATTACTCCGCTCTAGATTTCTCCTTTTCTTGTGGCTCCTTCTCCTTCTCAACTTCAACTACCGGCTCAATTGGCTCCAAATTTTCCTCCACGGGCTCCTCGGTAGGAATCATGGTGGGGGTGGTATCCTTACCGCCTCTAGTAGTAACGGAAACTACGGCATTGATGTGGCCGGTGTTGCCCCGTGGGTTTTGCTCGGGTTGCGCCGGCAATTGTTGAGTATTCCGATTGAGCAACGCCAATTGCTCCGAGATTTGGGCTACAACGGTTGTAAGGGAGTCTTGCCCCGCCTTCAAGGTAGCATTGACCTTCTTTTGCTCGGCCATAAACGCCTCCACTCTAGCTTCGAAGTCGGATTGTTGTTGAGCTTGTGGAGGGTTTTGATTTTGATTCCTCCACCCTTGATTGTATCCGGGCGGCCTATATGGTGGAACTTGTTGCTTCGTTTGAAAATTTTGTTGTGGAGGCCCCCTCGGTGGATAGTGTTGTTGTTGGGGTGGGGGTGGTGGTCGGGCTTGTTGAGGTGGTTGTTGTGGCGGGTTCAAAGCTCCTTCATTGTTGGCGTAAGAGAAGCCGGGATGATTTCTTGTGGCCGGATTGGCCCAATACCCTTGGTTCCCCGCGGCATATTGTACTTGCTCCAAGGATCCTTCTCCTTGCTCTCCTCCCACATACATGGCTTGAGATTGGTTTTGCCAATCACACATTTGGTTCGTTGGTGCGGAGGTGGAAGGGGTTCCTTGGGGCTCCGTGATAAACTTCTCCAGTCTCTCCACTACCTTGTGGAGAGAATCAAACTTGCTTGTAAGCTCTGCTACGGCCTTTGCCTCATAGATACTAGTTGGCTTCAAGGAGGACGCAGAGTGTCCTCGCTCATCGCCCCATTGTTGATTGTTTGAGGCCATCTCCTCAATTAGGGCCGTAGCTTCTTCAGGAGTCTTTGATAAGATAGCACCATTTGCCGCGGCGTCAATAATTTGTTTGGTCCCCGGTTGGAGACCATTGTAGAAGCTATGAACTAGCTCCCAATCTTCAATGCTATGGTGCGGGCATTGATGCTGCAGATCTTTAAAACGCTCCCAAGCCTCATAGAGCGTCTCTTGGGGTCCTTGCTTGAAGGACATGAGAGCGCTCTGGATCTTCACCGTCTTGGAGGGCGGATAGAACTTGTCAATGAATGCACTCGCCAACTCGTCCCAAGTGGTGAAGACTCCCTCAGCCTGCGTCCTCAGCCAATAAAGTGCCTTGTCTTTTAGCGTGAAGGGGAAGAGACGCAGTCTGATGGCATCGATGGAGACCCCCGGCATCTGGAATGTGGCGCACTTCGACAAGAATAATTGGATGTGGTAGTGAGGATTTTCATGGGCATTCCCATGAAATGGATCCTGCTGCATCAGAACCACTAGTCCAGTCTTTAGCTCGAAGTTCTTGTCAGCCGCCAACTCCGGCATGGCAATGGATGAGGTGGTAGAAGAGGTCTTAGGCCGGAGCCTATCGCGAATAGAAATTATCCTTGCCATCCTTGCCGCTAATTGGTCCGCAGTTTCCGGGTTGGTCATATACCTCCCTTCCGGATTTTGTCTCCTCTCCGCTCTAATTCTCCGCGCGGTACGTTCGATCTCGGGATCAAATAATATAGCTTCGGGGTCCGCCGTAGATCTCGTGTACATGCAATGGGAAAACAGAGTTTCAAAGAAATGATTAGTACCGTGGAAGGGTTTGGTAAAAATAAAGAAATAAAATAATAATAATAATAATAAAGAAATAGCTAGGGTGGTAAGATCAAACGCAATCGCCTCCCCGGCAACGGCGCCAAAAACTTGATCGCTCCGGGATGTGACCCAAAGAACGGTTGTAGTTTTACCGTAAGCGCACGGTATAGCAGCGAGCGGGTTATCGAACACAGGGAGGACGAATGACCGTGCTTGTTCCAATCAACCTGGCTATTTAAGAAGAGAGAAATTTGCCTTTGGCGATCCTGTCACAATCGTCAGACAAAGTACGGAAATATCAAATCAAATAAAGAACGTCTAGGGAATGGGGAATTCCCGCTACTCACCGTATTTCGTCAATGTGGTTCATCGGTATCAAAATTGCTAGAATAAGATGTTGGATGAACTAGTTGCAACTGAATGTAGAACCAAGCTCACGCTCTCGCGCTGTTACCGGTCTATAGCTATCCTAGGTTTGGGTCCAATCTCTTGCAAACCCTAGCCTAGGGAAGCTAGCATTAGGATCAACATCATCGTTCAATCGCGCACCGAGCCCAATCTCTTGCAAACTCGGCCCGCGACCTAGGTTGGGATAGTTCCTACCCGTCCAATCTCTTGCAAACGGGTATCGGCACGGAATTTCAACCGGAAACCCTAGTATCGGTCCAATCTCTTGCAAACCGATACTTCAGAAATTCGATTCCAACCCAATTCGGATCTCTAGGGTTTCCTATCGAATTGGGATCCAATCTCTTGCAAATCCCAATCGGTATAAACTCCTAGCTATCCGTAGTAAATCGATCCCAAACTAATCCCTAACAACGATTCTAGCAAAATTTCTACCAATTCATCACAAATATGAAATTGGGCTTGTAGGGTTCATCCCCACGCCCCAAGACGTGGAGACTACTCGCAATTCATAGCACAAACACAAGAATAATCAATGAAATAAGCAATAGAATTCATCACAATATTGAGATAAGCAATAAAAATAGAATTTTTAGAGAAGAGAGAGGCAAACCAATGGAGTTCTTCAATTAATCCAACAAAAATCCACTTTTTGTCTCCTCTCCAATCACAAGAATAAAGCTAAAAAGTAAACCTAAAAAGCTGCAAAAAATCTAAGAGAAAAGCTCTCCAAAACTAGGGTAAAAACAGGGGTTAAATACCCCCCAAAATCGTCCAAAAACTGTGACCAAAATACCCCTGCGCAGCCTGAAATCCGCAATTTTCGCTACAGGCAGCGCGTCGCACTCGGCCGAGTGACAAAAGTCGCTCGGCCGAGTGAGAAACCCTGTAATTTTCCAGTAAGTCTTGATCTTCAGGGGTCTTCACTTCGGGGGCGGCTCGGCCGAGTGAGTTGTCGTCACTCGGCCGATGGCTTCTTGGTACTCGGGCGGTTGGGATTATCCACTCGGCCGAGTGGGTCTTCTGAAGCTCAGGCAGCCGAAAAACAGTAAGTTGGCGATTTTTGAATGGCTTCGTCTGGGCGCCACTCGGGCGGACGGGATCTCGTCACTCGGCCGATGTGGTCTCCGTCGCTCGGCCGAGTGCACATAAGAATTGTGTCTGATCTGGTCGGCCGAGCAGTGTCTCGCTGGTCGGCCGAGTGACTCCTTCACTCGGCCGAGTGGGACACTAAAAATGCCCAAACAGCTTGTTTTGGCCTCCTCTTCGCTCCTGCGACGTCCGTTCTTCTTCCGCTCCTCTCCAACAGCAAAATACCCCTCGGGGAGGTCGTCGGTGACACTCTGGAGTAGGCGTATCTCGAGATCACTCCAAATCGCTCCAAATCACCTGAAATGTGACAAAAACAACAAATCGTGATAAGCATCGCAATATCGTCGATATATCATGAAAAACATGATTTGGGCGATCCAAATGGCATGCAAACATGCGGAAAAAAGTGTAAAATAAGGAGTGATCAATCATCCAGCTTAGCTGGACTGGTGCTATGCGGGTAAGGTGATGGGCAGGAAGTACTATGTGAGGCGTATGGTGGGTGCCGACAAGATATGTCCAGTGTCGAGCTCCATATGGCCTGATGATATGCATGTGCTCGATCACACCAAGAGTCAAGCGTGTGGGGCCAGGAGGGGTCACTAGATTAGCACTAAGATGAATACCAAGCATGCGTGCAAAAATCGTGAAAAATCTGATACAGCAGATATCTGTCGCGTGGTGTGTGTGGGCGGTCTGGATAAGGCGATGACACAGCTAGTGGGCTGTGCCAGAAAGTACGAAGGGGCAGAGGGAGCCGTCTGGGTGGAAGCGCATTGGTCGGGTCATTCCCATCAGATGGAAAAGCTCGGGTAGGGACATGGTCTCGACCTCTGGCCTGCAAAAGATGGTCGTGGCGAGGTGGCGCTGCGCGTAACGAAGGCAGGGATGCACGATGCATGGTGCTTTCGCCCGGCTCGGGCGGTAGTGATCCAAACCTGAAATACGATACCAGAAAGCTGGGGCATTGAAAGGGCCAAAGTCGTAGTCTAGAGAGAAGGCGGCTCGAGGGTCAGAATGGCAGGGAAATGGAAGTGTGCATGGATCATCTCGTATTTGATCTTGAAATCTAGATCCATAAGACGAAAAGTGATGCCATCGCCCGTAGCGCTGCAGGTGATGAAGCCCAAGGCCTCCAAGGTGAGGTGTGTGTAGGAGCCCAAGGGATCAAAGGGTTGGGACGTCTATGAAAAGAGTGGGGACGAGACGACGCTGCGAGAGCCTGACGAAGCACTCGCAGTGTGCGTCGTCACGGAAAGTGATCCCGTAATTCCGTAGACGTGGAGACAGAGTCTCGGTGGTGGCGATGGGGTGGGAGGGGGTTGGTGGTGGGACAGTGGGTGAAGTGGTGGGGATAGGTACAGAGGTAGTGGGTGTAGTAGTGGTGGGGATGGGCGCGGTAGTGGTGGGGATAGTAGTGGTGGGGATAGGCGCGGTAGTGGTGGGGAGAGGGTGACGTGTGGGTCGGAAAGAGGAGGCGCCAGTGGACGGCCTCTTCCTACGAATGGGAGGTATAGGGGCTCCTCAAGTGCGAACCATTGTGGAGATGGCGGGATAATGTGTCGGTATAAAAAGTAAATAGAGGAAAGAGTGTACCGACTGAGCGAGCGCGGCAAAAGTCTCCCCAAGCTAATCCCGGTAGTAGCCACTGACGTAGGTAAATAGTACCTGAAATAGAAACAAGAAGAACGTCAGTATTTGAAACTAAAAATAGGGGTATATGCAGCTGCTCGACCGAGCAGTAGCCTTGCTCGGTCGAGCAGCTGTGAAAGCTGTGGCAGTAGATGGGGCTGCTCGTTGGTAGGTTTTGACCGAGCAAGGTTGCTGCTTAGACAACTGAGTCGAATGCAATGGGGAAGAGAGCGAGTTGCTCGGTCGAGCACCATGGGTGCTCGATCGAGCAGCGGGGATTGTGCCCTATGGCAGCGGGGAAGGGGGGATGGGGGGTTAGGGATGAGTGATTAGAGGGGGGAAGGCGGGGGAGGTGGGGGTGTCGATGGGGGGGTTTAGGTGGGCGGCGTCACTGGTGGGGGTGGCGACGACGGCGGTGGCCGTCATCGATCAGAAGAAGGTGGAGAAAGGGAATGGGGAGTAGAGAGAAGGGGGAAGAGAGAGAAAGAGAGGCGGAGAGACTGACCGGAGAGGGAGAGGGGACAGGCGGTGCAGACGGCGGCACAGGCGGAGGGAGAGTGAACGGCGACGGGGGAGATCGAGTAGGGCATGAGGGGGGTTGCTCGGGCAATGAATTCTGAGAGTTTAGGGTAATTGTTTAGAGCTTAGGGTTAAAACAATGAAGCGGGTTGTGTTAAAAATGAAACAAGTTGGGTTAAAAACCCAACTCGTTTGGAAGTGGGCCCGAGGATTTAGGATAAACCGACTCGATCGAGTAGTGAAGCTGCTCGGTCGAGTTAGACACGCAATAAAATAAAGTTTTAGGAGACTCCCTCTTATGCTCGATCGAGCAAGAGCTGCTCGATCGAGTATATCGTTACTCGAAACGAGTATGGGCTGCTCGGGCCACGTAGACAGAACGTCATTTTCTCCAAGTATTCATGAGCATGTGCTACGATCGCGCAGGTGGCTGCTCGGTCGAGTCGTTGTCTGTTCGGACCGAGCAGATGATGCTCCGGCCGTATAGACAGGGTGATGTTTTTGCGCTTCCTCCTCGTGCCTGCGCTGCTCGACCGAGCAGAGTGACTGCTCGACCGAGCAGAGTGACTGCTTGGTTGAGCAACCTGTATCTCCTTTTTAGCTTCTTTTCTTTGGTCTTCTCTTCAAATCTACTGCACTCCTACAGCTTTCTTCCGTTTAAAATGTCGATTTGAATGCCCATTCATGTTCAACCTATGAAAAGGAAGAACCGGTCAAATTTTTATGGTTTTGTGTTTTTAAGAGAAATAAACAATTTTTTTTTGATTTTCTGAAATAAATAAAGTAAAGATAAGAAATTGCAAAAGAAAATCCAAGGTCTAAGAGATTGGGTTGCCTCCCAATAAGCGCTCGTTTTGAGTCATGAGCTCAACTCCCTTTGTTTCATCAAAAATTGTTTGGTGCACATGGGATACGCGCATCGTTCTTGCTAATGATACCATGCGGTGGTATCTGGCATTCTTCGAATCCAGGCTTTTCCTTAGCGCAGCTGATTGCCTCCGGTTCTTCACGGTGCAGAGAATGATTCAAAAGCTCCTCATCCAACACTCGGATATAGGCGGTGACCGTTTTGTGGTAGGTTGTGTCACCGTCATCGTCAACACATGTTCTTATTGGGTCCTTCATGGCCCCCTCAGAAGTAAAATCTCCTAAAGCTTCATCTTCCAGGAGCTCCAAATAGCTAACTTCTTCTTCACGAACGTGCTCCCTCATTGGCTTCTATAGCCTGAATTTAGCTTCAATGTTGCCCACGTTCAACGAGAGAGTCCCTTCTCGGACATCAATCAAGACGCCGACCGTCGCTATGAAGGGGCAGCTAAGTATAAGCTGGGAGCTCCCTCCCTCAGGCATGTTCATAATAACAAAGGCAACAGGAAAACACAACCCAGGAGGTATCTGGAGAATAATATCCCTGGCTATGCCCACCGGGTATGTGATCGAATGGTCCGCAAGTTGTATGGACATGTTCGTCTGCTCCAATTCTCTTCTGGTCTCCAATCTCTCAAATATAGAAAGCGGCATCAAACTGATGCTCGCCCCTAGATCGATCAAGGCTCGGCTGATGGGCATCCCTTTGATAGAGCATGAAACGGTGAAGCTTCATGGATCCGGTAGCTTCCGGGGGAGATGATTCTTTATAATGGAGGTAGAGTCCTCCATGAGCTTTATCTCTTCGTGCTTCCTCTTCCTCGTGATCAGGCCCTTTAAGAACTTGGCATAGATGGGGATCTCTGTGATAGCATCCATGAATGGAATGTTTAGCTGGATTCCTGTCATGCCCCGCTTCCCAAAAAGGACGGAGGCGAAGCGTGACTACGGCCCGCTTAGGCCAGGGCTGAGAGCCTAGACCCAATAAGCGTCTGTGGTTTTCCAAAACGAAGGAAACAGGTCCCTGCAAGTTAGTACGGAAACAACCAAAGTACTGAAAAGAGATATCATTTCATTTTATTCCAAAATATAACATCCAAAAGTACTGAGAGTCTAAAACACCCGAAGGGCTACAACTGCAGAAAAAGAAACTACCGGTGCAAGCACCCAACCTAGACAAGAAAAACAACAGGTGCTACGCACCCAATCTAAACTGGAACAGAACTCTGGATCAGTAACTAAAGACCTCTAACTCTGGTCCTCCTCCGGGTCGTACTCCGGATCAACGTCCTCCGGCTCTCCGTCTGCACCCAAAAGAAGGAACTGTACGTCAGGTAAGGTCTACAAAAAGGGTTAGACCAAACTACAAGTGTATCAACTTTTAGACAACGTTTTACTGGTTGATTAGCATGCTGGGGTTATAACTGAGTAACAAACAGAAGTAACGCAGCAGGAAAGTAAAGCGCAGCAAGTAGTAGTCATAGCGTGTGCTACCAACTACGGGACTAACCTACAGGTGTCATGACAAGTCGGGACGTGACAGAAACAAGGCAAGACAAGACAAGTGAGACATGAAAGGGTTCACGCCATACGGTTCGAGGGGGATCAGACCCTCTTGCCGTGCGCACGCTCAACCCAACCCCAAACCCCAAGACAAGACAAGACAAGACAACAGTACAATGGATCACTCGCTCTAGCTTGGCGAGTGCCCTATTGCCCGCAGGCTGTGTATCCATACAAGGGATCACTCTCTCTAGCTTGGAGAGTGCCCTATTGCCCGCAGGCTGTGAATCTGTACAAGGGATCACTCGAAGAGTGCCCTATTGCCCAGCGGGCTGTGCAAGACGGGACGTGACGTGACACGACGGGAAGGGTTATTCTAGGGTGTCCACACACACGCACACACATGATAGCCCTATGATGTCAAAAGTTGTTGTTGTCGGGCTCAGGCTTCGTCGTCAAGTCTGACCCGTCAGGAGTCGTCCCGGACGCTATCATTTCACGTCCGGTTCTATTTGTTCACAGTTTTCAATTCTAACCAACTAAGGCCTAAGCACGGACAAAAGTGCAAGTGGATACACTTGCCTGCGATGGCGAGTGTGTCGACCTCTCGAAGCGTCTCGTCCAAACGTCTCGTCCGCGGAAGTCCGTCTGAAATATCGTCACGACGACGGTGTCAGGTCTCAATTTCATCAAATCCTATTAGGTTTCGTTTCTATGTTATCGAGACTATCCTATTCGTCAAAAGTCACATTTTGATGTTTCAGCCTAATCGACGATCTATCCTATGTGCATCGTCAACAAAGTCCGTTCGTCGATTTTCTATGTTCGTACAACGTTTTACTGGTGCTGGAAATAAATTTTAGTTCAAGTTGACGATTTTTAGTTTAGGGTTCAGTCAGCTATTATGGGGGTTTCTACGAGTTTCGGGAAACCAACCTGAACCGGAGTTTGTCGTAGATTGGAAGTCGTGTCTGATCGGAGAACTCCTCAGCTTCAGATCTGGTCCTCGCATGATTCCTCAAAAATTGAAACTTGCGACGAAGGCCTACGACGTGTCGTAACGTCGTAGACGGCAAATCCACGAAGTAGCACACCCAAGTGGGGCCCACAGCAGTGCTAGGGGTCAATGAGGGACTCACAACACCTCTGGAGAACTTGGGGGGCCCACCACAGGAGTTGGTGTGGGAGAAACCAAGTTGCGACGAACTGCTGTCGGTCAGGCACGGTCGGTGCGGAGAATATTCTCGGTCAGACCGAGAGAACGCAGCGTACGGGTCGGTCGTCGCAGCGGGGGGCGTTGCAAGGCAGGGCGCTCCGGTCGCAGCAGGTCGGTGCGGAGAATTCCACCGGTCGGGCGCTTGGCGATGCGGGCGATGGTGCAGCGGTGCGGGCAAAGCGGCAGTGCGGAGCGGGCGCTCGGTCTGACCGAGCGATGCTCTCGGTCGGAGCAGACGACAGCGGGGGGGCTTGCAGCGGTGCGCTACGAGCGGGCGATGCGGGAGCGGGCTCCGGTCGGGCATAGGGATTTGCGGGGGCGGCCGTCGGTCGTGCACTGGGTGGTTGTCGCAATGTTGCGACGAAGCTTTGGGAGAGGAAACGGCGGCTAGGGTTTTGTGTGATGCGGAAATTAGCTAGCCTAAGGCTAATATAAATAGGAAAGAGGGTTAGGACTAGGTCTAGGGTTTAAGAAAACGTAATTAAATAATTAAAATAATTAATTTAAAATAAATTTACTCTCCTCTCCCTCACGCAAGATGGGTGCGGCCAAAAATTCTGAAATTTGGTCAAAAAATTCTTTAAAGCGTTATTTTAATATAGGAATTTTATCATAATTAAAACACTTATAAAAATAGGTTTAAAAATTATTTAAAACTTTCCAAAAAATGGAAAATAGGTCAAATTAAGCCTAAAAATTGTAAAATAATTATGAGGTGTTCGGGGCGACGAAAGAAAGCGAGTGGAGAAGACGGATCTAAATTTAGACGTCGAGAGACGAAACTAAAAATAGTAACGTCTCGCATCAAAACAGAAAGTCGCGATGTCACATCAAATAAGATAGTATCGTGGAAGAACGACTCGAGATATGTCGTTCCAAAGTTGTTCCACAATCTAATACTTTCAGAGACGATCACGTCAACATATCACACAATAATGTTCAAAATCAAATATAGTCTAAAATAAACACGTGCATGATCAAGAGCACGTGCACAAAGAAAGTACAATTGGAAACCGACCGTTACATCCTCCCCAACTTAGAAATGATTCCGTCCTCGGAATCAACATCAAGCATCGCTGGGGAAAAGATGCGGGAAGCGCTCTCTCATATCATCCTCACGCTCCCAGGTGGACTCTCCAGGTGATCCGTGACGCCACATCACTCTCACCAGGTCGGCTATCTTATTCCTCAACTGCTTCTGTCGACGGTCCAAGATCTGCACGGGCTGCTGATCATATGTCAGGTCCGGGCGAACTGTAATCTCTGAGAAATCAACCGTGTGCGACTGATCACTGACGTACCGACGTAGCTGAGATACGTGGAATACGTCGTGAACACCCTCCAAAGATGGTGGCAGAGCAAGGCGGTAGGCCACTGCTTCCACACGCTCTAGCACATAAAATGGCCCAATATACCTCGGACTCAGCTTTCCCTTCTTCCCAAAACGAATAACTCCGCGGTTCGGTGAAATCTTCAGGAAGACGTGATCTCCAGGTTGAAACTCCAAAGGTCTCCTCTTGGCATCTGCCCAATGTTTGAAGCGATCCTGTGCAACTCTAAGCTTCTCCCTGATGTCTCTCACGACATCCACAGCTTCCACTATCATCTCTGGACCCAACAACTCCCGATCTCCGATGTCATCCCAGCTCAGTGGCGATCGACATTTCCTTCCATATAAGGCAGCAAACGGTGCCATGCCAATGCTCGCCTGATAGCTATTGTTATATGAGAACTCCACCAAGTGAAGATGGTCCTCCCATGATCCCTTTAAATCGAGCGTACAAGCTCGCAGCATATCCTCCAGAATCTGAATAGTCCTCTCAGACTGGCCATCAGTCTGTGGGTGGTACACCGTGCTGAAACTCAGACTCATACCCAAATGCTCCTGCAGACTTCTCCAGAACTAAGATGTGAACCTCGTGTCTCGGTCAGACACAATGCTCACGGGGACTCCATGTAAGCGTACAATCTCCTGCACGTACACGGTCTACGTTACTACCAACTCAAGAGGAAATTAAAAGAGAAATAAAAAGAAATTTACCTACAGATATTTCCTTGCCAAAGCTTCCGTAGACTGGCCCACTCGGAATGGGATAAAGTGTGCAGACTTGGTCAACCGATCTACGATCACCCAAACTGCGTCGTTCTGCCTCGGGGTCCGAGGTAAACCAGTCACGAAGTCCATCGTAATATGTTGCCACTTCCACTCCGGAATAGGAAGCGGTTGCAGTAACCCAGCAGTACGATGGTGCTCAGCCTTCACCTGTTGGCATATCAAACACTTGGCAACGCTCCGTGCCACACTTCTCTTCATGCCAATCCACCAATATTTCAGACGGAGGTCCTTATACATCTTGGTGCCTCCAGGATGTATAGAATATGGCGAGCTATGAGCCTCGCTCAACAGATCCTCACGAACATCACCTGCAGGTACACAGAGTCTGCTGTCGTACCGCAGCGAACCATCCTCATGAATCACGAACTCCGTCCGTAGTCCAGCTTCAACCTGCCTCCTGATCCTCTGCAGTTTCAGATCTCCTGCCTGTGCTGCCCTGATCCGATCCACGATCGTGGACTGAATCTGCAAATTCATGAATAAATGAACTACACCAGGTAGGACAACCTCCAAATCCATCTCTCTCAGCTCCTGCTGAATCCTCCAGTCGGCAGTATGCATCATCACAGTAGGAAGTCTACTCAAGGCATCCGGCACTACGTTCACCTTCCCTGGGTGATACTGCAAATCAATCTCGTAGTCAGCCATGAGCTCTAACCATCTCCTCTGACGCATGTTGAGCTCCTTCTGCGTAAAGATGTACTTCAAGCTCTTGTGATCGGTGAAAATCTTCACACTCTCACCTAGCAAGAAGTGCCTCCAAATCTTCAGTGCAAAAATCACTGCTGCCAACTCCAGATCGTGCGTCAGGTAATTCTTCTCATGAGTCCACAACTGACGAGAAGCGTACGCGACCACGTGGCCATGCCGATGCAAGACGCATCCTAGGCCCTTCCCTGATGCATCACAATAAACTTCGAAGCCTCCGCTTCGATCCGGTACTGCCAACACCGGTGCCGTGGTCAATCTCGCCTTCAAGATACTGAAGGCCTCCTCACAAGCATCTGACCAAAGAAACTCCACGTCCTTCCTCGTCAGCTTCGTCATCGGCTCTGCAATCTTCGAAAAATCCTTGATGAACCGTCGATAATAGCCTGCTAAGCCGAGAAAGCTCCTGATGTCTGACACTGACTTTGGAGTCGGCCAATCTCTGACTGCTCTGACCTTCTCCGGATCTACAGATATGCCATCACCGGACACCACGTGTCCCAAGAATGCGACTTTGTCCAGCCAGAACTCGCACTTGCTATACTTGGCATAAAGCTTGTGTCACCTCAGCGTCTCCAGCACTGTCCTCAGATGACAGCTGTGCTCCTCCTCCGTCTTTGAGTAAATAAGGATGTCATCAATAAATATAACGACAAACTTATCCAAGAAGTTGTAGAATATTAAGTTCATCAAATTCATGAACACAGCTGGGGCATTGGTCACGCCAAACGGCATGACCACGAACTCATAATGTCCGTACTTCGTCCGGAAAGCCGTCTTCAGAACATCATCCTTCTTCACCTTCAATTGATGGTACCCGCTCCTCAAGTCCAACTTCGAGAAGACTCTCAAACCTCCCAGCTGATCAAAGATATCGTCGATGCGCGACAACGTTATTCTTCACGGTGACAGTATTCAATCCTCGATAGTCCATGCACATCCTGCGGGACCCATCCTTCTTCTTCACGAGCAAAACTGGTGCACCCCATGGTGACACACTAGGGTGGATGAAACCCTTCTGCAGCAACTCATCTAACTGCTTCTGCAGCTCCTCGAGCTCAGCGGGAGCCATACGGTACGGCGCCTTCGATATCGGCTGCGCTCCCGGCATAAGATCAATACCAAATTCTAGAGCTCTGTCGGGTGGCAGACCCGAGATATCCTCTGGGAAGACATCGTCGAAGTCTCTGACGACTGCTGGTCGCTCGATCTCCATCTCCATCTGCATGGCTGCAACAATCGGCACCTCCGGCTTGGCCCGATATCTGATGGGCCCAAGCGACTCATCTCTGCTGCGGAACTCAAACTCCAGATGACCTGGAATCTGAAACACCACCCTCTTGCTGTGACAGTCGATCGAGGCGTGGAAATCTCCTAACCAATCGATGCCAAGAACGACATCGAAGTGTGGCAGATCATGGACAATGAAATCTGCAAAGAGCTCGTGTCCGCTGACCACCAAAGAAATCGATCGACATCCCAAGTTCACTGTCACCACTCTGTTCCCTGTGGTGATGTCCCAACACTTAGGGAGTGTATGGGTGGGAATGGAGTTCTTTGTTACCAACCTCCGGGATATGATGCACATAGATGCACCGGAGTCGAACAAAGCCAAGGCTGGGTCAGAGGACACTAGAATGGTGCCTAAGATATAAACAACTATGGTCAAACCAAGCTACTCTAACAAGCAAGTCAACCAAGCAACACAAATAATAAGATCTAAACTATGAAATGAAAGACTAGAATCAAGAGTTACCTGCTATAACTCCATCCAGCTCCTCAGTCTCAACAGCAGTCATAGTGTACGCCGGCCTCTGGGGCTGTGCTGCTCTCTGAAACATCTGCCTCTGTGGCGCCAAAGGTGGTCCACGAGCAGCAGGTCCTCTCTGAACGGGAGCAGGCGCTCTCATCTGCAGCGGGGTTGGCGCTCCAACTACAGCATGACGAGCCCTCGGACAATCCTTCGCAGCATGCGAGGCATCTCCACAAACTAAGCATAGCCCCATCTTCTTCCTGCAGGTGGCCTGAACATGTCCAGGCTTTCCGCAGAAGTGGCACGGGCCCTTGCCCTGAATCTGAACTGGTGCTCCAGGCCTCTTGAATGGTACTGTCTGAACTGGCCTCATCGCCGGCCTAGCAAGTGGCCGGTACTGCTTCATGGGACGCTTCCCCTTATCAGCCGGAGGGTCAGGTAGGAGCGAAATAAGCTCATGATTCTTCGCAGCATCCAGCACCTCCCTCATAGTCGTGAAACTCGCCGAAGACATAGAAGCCTGAATCTTCAGACGCAGTCCCTGACGAAAGCGATCAGCTCGCTTCTCCTCCTTCCTCACCATATGCGGGGCAAAACGGCTCAGCATCTCAAACTTAGCTTCATACTCCTCGATAGTCATATCCCCATGCTTCAGATCTATAAACTTGCTCAGCAACTCCCTCCTAGCAGACTTGGTGAAATATTTGTCCTTGAACATCGATCTGAAGGTCTTCCACCCCACTGGCTTCTCAAGACGCCTCTCCTCGATGCGCCACCAGTTCCTCGCATTCTCCGTCAGCTGCATCTTCGCTATCTCCACTCGGGTATCGTCAGGAATCTTCGCAGCAACTAACTTCTCCTCCGTGCTCTGGATCCACTCGTCAGCGGCTAGGGGTCCCTCCTTCCCTGAAAATGTCCTCGGCTGGAGCTCGTTGAACTGTTTCACTCCTGGAGCAGCTCGTGGGGCAGGCGGAGGTGGTGGTGGTGCAACTGGAACAGCCTGGGCAGCATGCTGGGACTGCTGAACCAACTGATGCTGAACATCCAGCATCTCCCTCATCACACCCAGAAACTGACGGAAGTCTCCGCTCTGGTCCTCTGGAACTCCATCGCCTAAGTTCCCCGATCGGGTAACGCGTCGTCCTGCCATCCTATTGACAGAAATATAGAGGTAAGACTCGTACGATTACTGGATGATAATAAAATAAATTTCAATACTTCGATTGTTCTGTATTCGCAGAAGGATGGGACCTGCATGGGCCACCACTAAAACCTGTCACGCCCCGCTTCCCAAAAAGGACGGAGGCGAAGCGTGACTAAGGCCCGCTTAGGCCGGGGCTGAGAGCCCAGACCCAATAAGCGTCTGTGGTATTCCAAAACGAAGAAAACAGGTCCCTGCAAGTTAGTATGGAAACAACCAAAGTACTGAAAAGAGATATCATTTCATTTTATTCCAAAATATAACATCCAAAAGTACTGAGAGTCTAAAACGCCCGAAGGGCTACAACTGCAGAAAAAGAAACTACCGGTGCAAGCACCCAACCTAGACAAGAAAAACAACAGGTGCTACACACCCAATCTAAACTGGAACAGAACTCTGGATCAGCAACTAAAGACCTCTAACTCTGGTCCTCCTCCGGGTCGTACTCCGGATCAACGTCCTCCGGCTCTCCGTCTGCTGGCAAGTCCGCCTTGTCGACGTACTCTGGCTCAACACCTGACGTACAGCACCCAAAAGAAGGAACTGTACGTCAGGTAAGGTCTACAAAAAGGGTTAGACCAAACTACAAGTGTATCAACTTTTAGACAACGTTTTACTGGTTGATTAGCATGCTGGGGTTATAACTGAGTAACAAACAGAAGTAACGCAGCAGGAAAGTAAAGCGCAGCAAGTAGTAGTCATAGCGTGTGCTACCAACTACGGGACTAACCTACAGGTGTCATGACAAGTCGGGACGTGATGGAAACAAGGAAAGACAAGACAAGTGAGACACGAAAGGGTTCACGCCTTACGGTTCGAGGGGGTTCAGACCCTCTTGCCGTACGCACGCTCAACCCAACCCCAAACCCCAAGACAAGACAAGACAAGACAATAGTACAATGGATCACTCGCTCTAGCTTGGCGAGTGCCTTATTGCCCGCAGGCTGTGTATCCGTACAAGGGATCACTCTCTCTAGCTTGGAGAGTGCCCTATTGCCCGCAGGCTGTGAATCTGTACAAGGGATCACTCGAAGAGTGCCCTATTGCCCAATGGGCTGTGCAAGACGGGACGGGACGTGACAAGACGGGAAGGGTTATTCTAGGGTGTCCACACACACGCACACACATGATAGCCCTATGATGTCAAAAGTTGTTGTTGTCGGGCTCAGGCTTCGTCGTCAAGTCTGAGCCGTCAGGAGTCGTCCCGGACGCTATCATTTCACGTCCGGTTCTATTTGTTCACAGTTATCAATTCTAACCAACTAAGGCCTAAGCACGGCCAAAAGTGCAAGTGGATACACTTGCCTGCGATGGCGAGTGTGTCGACCTCTCGAAGCGTCTCGTCCAAACGTCTCGTCCGCGGAAGTCCGTCTGAAATATCGCCACGACGACGGTGTCAGGTCTCAATTTCATCAAATCCTATTAGGTTTCGTTTCTAGGTTATCGGGACTATCCTATTCGTCAAAAGTCACATTTTGATGTTTCAGCCTAATCGACGATCTATCCTATGTGCATCGTCAACAAAGTCCGTTCGTCGATTTTCTATGTTCGTACAACGTTTTACTGGTGCTGGAAATAAATTTTAGTTCAAGTTGACGATTTTTAGTTTAGGGTTCAGTCAGCTATTGTGGGGGTTTCTACGAGTTTCGGGGAACCAACCTGAACCGGAGTTTGTCGTAGATTGGAAGTCGTGTCTGATCGGAGAACTCCTCAGCTTCAGATCTGGTCCTCGCACGATTCCCCAAAAATTGAAACTTGCGACGAAGGCCTACGACGTGTCGTAACATCGTAGACGACAAATCCGCGAAGTAGCACACCCAAGTGGGGACCACAGCAGTGCTAGGGGTCAATGGGGGACCCACAACACCTCTGGAGAACTTTGGGGGCCCACCACAGGAGTTGGTGTGGGAGAAACCAAGTTGCGACGAACTGCTGTCGGTCATGCACGGTCGGTGCGGAGAATTCTCTCAGTCAGACCGAGAGAACGCAGCGCACGGGTCGGTCGTTGCAGCGGGGGGCGTTGCAAGGCAGGGCGCTCCGGTCGCAGCAGGTCGGTGTGGAGAATTCCACCGGTCGGGCGCTTGGCGATGCGGGCGATGGTGCAGCGGTGCGGGCGAAGCGGCAGTGCGGAGCGGGCGCTCGGTCTGACCGAGCGATGCTCTCGGTCGGAGCGGACGACAGCGGGGGGGCTTGCAGTGGTGCGCTGTGAGCGGACGATGCGGGAGCGGGCTCCGGTCGGGCACGGGGATTTGCGGGGGCGGCCGTCGGTCGTGCACTGGGTGGCTGTCGCAATGTTGCGACGAAGCTTTGGGAGAGGAAACGTCGGCTAGGGTTTTGTGTGATGCGGAAATTAGCTAGCCTAAGGCTAATATAAATAGGAAAGAGGGTTAGGACTAGGTCTAGGGTTTAAGAAAACGTAATTAAATAATTAAAATAATTAATTTAAAATAAATTTACTCTCCTCTCCCTCACACAAGATGGGTGCGGCCAAAAATTCTGAAATTTGGTCAAAAAATCCTTTAAAGCGTTATTTTAATATAGAAATTTTATCATAATTAAACCACTTATAAAAATAGGTTAAAAAATTATTTAAAACTTTCCAAAAATGGAAAATAGGTCAAATTAAGCCTAAAAATTGTAAAATAATTATGGGGTGTTCGGGGCGACGAAAGAAAGAGAGTGGAGAAGACGGATCTAAATTTCGACGTCGAGAGACGAAACAAAAATAGTAACGTCTCGCGTCAAAACAGAAAGTCGTGACGTCACATCAAATAAGATAGTATCGCGGAAGAACGACTCGAGATATGTCGTTCCAAAGTTGTTCCACAATCTAATACTTTCAGAGACGATCACGTCAACATATCACACAATAATGTTCAAAATCAAATATAGTCTAAAATAAACACGTGCACGATCAAGAGCACGGGCACAAAGAAAGTACAATCGGAAACCGACCGTTACAATTCCCTTTAGCAGCTTCGTGAATTTGGAGTATTCCTTCTCCATCTTAGCCAAAGCCAATCTCCGTGGATATGGCGAGGAAGGTCGGCTTACTTTGTTCCTTGCGGCATCATCAGGAGATGGCGTTGTTGTAGGTGTGATGGATGGTGGATCTGCCTTCTCCTCATTCGTTGTAGGCTCTTCAGTAGCCTCTTCTTTATCACCGTCAATGCCTCTTCAGTAATGACTCTCTCCTTGTTCACAACCGGGATCATAACGGGGTCAGTCGCCAGTCCTCCACGTGTGGTAACAGAAACCACGGCATTCGCTTGGGACCTCGGATTTGGCTCTGGTTGCGAAGGCAACCTCCCTTGGTTCTTTAGAATCTGGGACATCTGGCTCCTCAGTTCGTTGAGCGAAGTATTTATATTCTTGAACTGGGCGGATGTGTCCTAGTTGAACCGGGCTTACCCACTCATGAATGTTTCCAATGTTGCCTCCAGATTGGATCGAGGCGGATTCGGTGCATAGCCCTGCTGAGGTGGGCGATTGAACTGATAACCTGGTGGTCAGTAAGGCCCAGCTGGCCTAAACCTACCCTGCTGCTGATTCTATGGTTGCACTTGTTATTGCTGAGGAGGGGGTGGCGGTCTCTGGAATTGTGGGGGTTGCAGCCCTCCACTTGGGTTCTCATAAGAAAATCCCGGATGATTCCGAGCAGACATGTGTTGCCATTGATTCTGTCCCTCTCCTTGGACGTACTGCATAGACTCAGATAATTCAGTGCCATCATAATGTGCCTCACTAGGAATGTAACCTTGCTCTGTATAATCCTCTGCAGGATGATAAGCAGAGGTGCTGGTGGTCGCCGGGATGGAATCGAAGCGCTCTTTAATTCTGGCCACCTGTTTGCGCAAGTTCTCGATATGAGAATCAAGATGGCTAGCAGCTTTGACCTCGTGGGTCCGCGTCACGATGGTTCGTTCTTCACTCCACTGCTGATTATTAATTTTCCGGGTCACGATGGTTCGTTCTTCACTCCACTACTGACTATTAGCTGCCATATGCTCTAGCAGGTCTATGGCTTCTTCAGGAGATTTGTCAAGCAAGGCGCCTTGTGCAGCAGCATCAATTATCATTTTGGTGTAGGACTGCAGCCTATTATAGAAGCTCTGCACCAAGTCCCATGGCTGGATCCCGTGATGGGGGCATTGATGTTGGAGATCCTTGACTCTCTCCCAGGCTTCGTAAAGAGACTCTTGCGGGAGCTGTTTGAAATTTGAGATTGCCCCCAGATCCGTACCGTCTTTGAGGGCAGATAGAATTTATCCACAAAGGCGAGTGCCAGCTTCTTCCATGTGCTAAAATGGTTGGGAAGATGAGCCCATAGCCAGTACGATGCTTTATCCCTCAGGGTGAATGGAAAAAGCCGTCGCTTGACGGCATCATCACTCACATTTTTCGCCTTGAAAGTGTCACACTTTTCCAAGAAAGTGTAGATGTGGTGATTGGGGTTCTCTTGAGGATGCCCATGGAAGGGATCCTGCTGCATTAAATTTATGAGCCTCGTCTTCAGCTCGAAGCTCGTCGCCACTAGTTGCGGTCTCAGTATAGAAGAGTTATTCCCAAAAGTAGGCTTCATGTGGTCCCTGATGGACCCGGTGCGAGGAGGAGGAGTAGTATTGTCGGCCATCTGAGCAGAGGGAGATTGATTTCTGCTTGAGGCCCTCAGAGCCCTTGCCGATTTCTCGATCTTGGGGTCGAACGATAATTCTTGACTTAACGCCCCGAAGTGAGTGTTCATGTACCAAAACAACTCAGAAAAATACCATTAGTAGCATGGTAATAATTAAAAGAATGAAAGGGTGGAAAGATAGGAATGGAAAGATTTGCTAGCAAACTTTTCAAAATAAAGAATAAATTGAGAAACACTATTACCGTCCCCGGCAACGGCGCCAAAAACTTGACGCACCTGGAACCTACACCTAGATTTCACCTGGCGGTGTCACGGTCGCCAGGTGTAGTGTGGCCCCTAGGTGTCTATCCCGAGCTCTATCTGCAAGCAGACGGTGTCAAATTATTATAAAGGATGTCGGATCCCACAAGGATGGTGACAGTGTATTTGAATTCTCAGATTATTTCTATATCTCGAAGTGAGATAGCAGTCGGGTTGAAAGAATTGGTTGTGGTATTGTTGTTGATTCAATAATAAAGGGAACTAGGGTATTAGGGATCACCGCTAGGACTGTCGGGGATCGATGTTGGAATAGGATCCTTACGTTGCATTAGGGTTAGGGGATTAATCTCTCAATTCATACCACTCTCGTGGGTTAGAATTTCGAGGTATTTCGATAGCTCTCGTTGACGCAATGGCGGTAGCCGTCAACGTAGCAATATAGTTCGTCGGTGGATCCCCTCAAGGCATGAGCAGTATAGTGGTGAGTATTCCTGCCTGTCACGCGGGTGATCCGGGTTCGTTCCCTGGCAACGAAGCCAAAAACTTGACTCACCCGGAACCTACACCTAGATTCCACCTGGTGGTGTCACGGTCGCCAGGCGTAGTATGGCCCCTAGGTGTCTATCTCTTTTTGCTTTGTAGGGAAAAAAGAGTCCTACACTGGATGCAAGCTCCTTGCCTCGCTCGAGCATGCCTAGCTCGACCAGTACCCCCCATCGATGGGATTCATCTGAGCTCCCATGGAAGTGTATGATTAGGGGTGTAACTGAGTCGAGCTGACTCGCGAGCAACTCGAGATCGGCTCGGAAAATACTCGAACTCGACTCGGACATAGTCGAGTCGAGCTCGAGATCGATCTACTCGAGTAGTAGTCGAGCTCGAGCTCGAGTAGGATGATACTCGGCTCGGTGAGCTCGCGAGCTTAATCGAGCTTAATCGAGCTTGTAAATATATACCCAATTATTTATTTACCCAAATAATCAACTTGCTTAAATTTAATTTTAACACGTGAATTTGAAAGGCCCATATGTGCTGTGTTACTGTGTAGAGCCCGACCCAAGGCTAAGTTGGAAAAATAGGTTGAGACTTGAGAAAACCCTAGATCTACAAGTCACGCCGCCTCATCTCAGCCTTTTCCCTTTCACTCTCGCTCTCTATCTGTCTCCGTCCTCAGATCAGCGGTCTCTGTCCTCAGATCGGCGATCTCCGATATCTCGCAGGCCTCCGACCGTCTCGTCTCCGTCCTCAGATCGGCGATCTCCGATCTCCGATATCTCGCAGGCCTACTGTCTCGACGATCTCCGATATCTCGCAGGCCTACCGTCTCGACGATCTCCGATATCTCGCAGACCTACCGTCTCGACGATCTCCGATATCTCCGATCTCCGATATCTCGCAGCCCTACCGTCTCGACGATCTCCGATTTGAGTCACACCCACAGATTGAGGACGAGGCGTGCGTTGTGCTCCAGCTTCACAGTTCAGCGAGGGTTTTGATCTGAACACCCGCTCGATTCGACGATTCCGGTGCCGTCAAATTGATTCAGGTAACAATCTCCTTTCTATTTCTACATTCCTGAATCTTTGTTGCTTCTTAACCGTAACTCGAAAGGGGAAATTCATTGTTTTTGCATGCACGTGTTGCTTTCCATAGCTGGGTGACCGTGATGTTATCTTTTTGGAAGATTGGTTTAATTTCATAGGGCACGACACAAATCTGTGGAAATCTGGTTGTGATAGGTTCAATTTCAATTTCATTGGTTCAATTTCATAGTTGGGTGACCGTCAAATTGTGGCCTCAGTTTGATCAATGTGGTTTTATTGGAAAACAGAAGAACTGTTTTGAAATTTTGGGTGTTAGATTGTTTCGGCTTGTTTCTTGACCTGCAAAATCTTGGCTGAAATTTTGGGTGTTAGATTGATCTGAACTGCAAAATATCATTGGTTGTTTTATTAATTTGATTATATGATTGAATTGATGAGTATAGGATTCTTTGATGAGATTTTAGATTTCCCTTTGTTGTGTGATTGTGAATCGTTTGCTATTGATGGTTAACCTGTTACGAAGACCAAAAAGTAAATTTTTAGCTTATTAGTTTTGTTGGTACCCTAAATTTTTCTGTTGTGTAAAAATATAGCAGTAATTTCTGAAACTACACCTGAAGTTTCTTTTTCTTTGATTTTTAACTAATAGTTAATAGAATTTTGACTTTCATATTTTATTTTGTAGTAAAACAGATATGGATTCATCTACACATGAAGTTTCTTCATCAATGTTAAATGCACGTACACCTACGACACATAATGTAGTGCATGATCAATCATCACCATGTGATACACAGAATTTAGTTGGTGATGTTAATGTAAATGCACAGTCAACAACAAGTACAAATAGTGAGTGCGACGCAGCTGAAGATGATACTCAGTTTGCACCGAGGAAAAGGCAAAAAACATCTTCTGTTTGGCAAGAGTTTAAAGAGATTGATGTTGATGATGGTGGTAAGAAAGCTGAGTGCATCCATTGTAAGTCGAAGCTTTCCATACTTAAAAGCAAGAGTACCACCCACCTCTCAAGACACTTAAAAGGATGTGTGAGGCGAATGTTATTTCTAAAGCAGCAGAAAAGGATTACATTACAAACAATAGATGACGAAACTGATTTGCAAGTTGTGGCTCCAGCTTATACAAATGGAAAGTTTGACATGGGAAAAATGAGAGAGTCAATTGCACATTGGATTTTGATGCATGAGCATGCTTTTACAATTGTAGAGGAGGAAGGGTTCAATATGATGCAAAAGCGTGGAATGCCCGAGTGGGAAAAAATTTCACGGAACACAATTAAAAAAGATTGTGTGCAAGTGTATGAAATAGAGAAGAAAAAGTTGAAGTCACAACTGAACTTGATTAGTAAAATTAGTGTGACTACAGATATGTGGAAGTCAACTAATCAAAAGATTGAGTACATGGTTCTCACGGGACATTTTATTGACTCTAAATGGAAGCTACAAAAGCGTATTCTTAGCTTCGTTCATCTACCTCCTCCTCACCGCGGTCTTGAGATAGCAGACAGCCTTTACAAGTGTATGAAGGAATGGGGCATTGAGAATAAAGTGTACACAATTTCAGTTGATAATGCTTCAAACAATGATGTTGCAATTAGAAGTTTAACGGACACCTTTTCAAGAAATAAGAAGCTACTTTGTGGAGGGAAGTTATTTCATGTACGATGTTGTGCACATATCTTGAATCTTATGGTGCAAGATGGTTTATCAAGAATCAAAGATATTATTGAAGATGTACATGAGAGTGTGACTTTCATCAATCATAATGAGGCAAGGCTTCAAATGTTTGCTGAAATTGTTCAACAATTACAATTGCCTCATCGAAAGCTTATTCTTGAATGTAAAACAAGGTGGAATTCGACCTACGAAATGCTATCAACTGCAATCCAGTTTAAGGAGGTGTTTCCAAGGTACAAAGAGCGGGAACCTCGCTATTATTGTTGTCCAAGCACTGAAGATTGGTTGAAAGTGGAGAAGGTGTGTTCTATTTTAGAAGTATTCAATTCAACCACTCATATTATTTCTGGGAGTGAGTATCCAACTGCTAATTTATTTCTTAGTGAAGTTTATCGAATCAAAGTCTTGTTAGATAAGATTTTTTATGATGTGGATCAGTGTGATTTCATTCATGAGATGGTAGAAGCTATGAAGCAGAAATTTGACAAGTATTGGGGGGAGTGCAACTTATTGATGGCTATTGCTGCAATTTTAGATCCTAGGTGCAAAATGCGTGTAATTGACTTTTGTTTTCCAAGAATGTATCCAGAACAAGAAGCTCTAGAAAATATTCACAAAGTTAAGAAAGCTTTATATGAGCTTTATGCTGAATATGTGGAAGAATTTCAGTCCAATAATGCTCATGAAAGTGGAGAAAGTACTGTTGGCACTAGCAGTAATACAAGTGCTCGAATTTCATCTTCCGGTTGGTCAGAGTTTGCTGAATTTGTAAAATCAGTTGAAACAGCTCCGCCACAGAAGTCTGAATTGGACAATTATTTAGAAGAAGGTTGCTATATTTGCGAAGGAGATTCAGTTCTATTTGATGCTATAGAATGGTGGAGAGTGAATAACTTAAAGTATCGCATCTTGTCCAAAATGGCTCGTGATATACTTGCTATTCCTATTACAACCGTGGCTTCGGAAGCTACTTTCAGTGCTGGCAGCAGAGTTATTGATACTTACCGTGCTTCATTGTCTCCCGACACGGTACAAGTTTTAATTTGTGGAGGAGATTGGTGTCGCAGTCTTCATGGCTTGAAGAGAAAGAACAAAGTGAGTCTCTTTTCCATTCTTTTTGTGATATTTTTGTTTTGATACTGCTCTTTTCTTTTCTTTAAATTAAATCTGATTTAGTTTTTTTTTCAATCTATGTAGATTATAAAGAAACCTTTGGAGATCACCTTAGATACCTTATAAACTGGACAGGTGAGATATTTACTGCATTCTATTTGCAAGAACTCTTCAGCATTTCTTTGTTTGCATGTCACTTTTTTCGCACCTCATTGGGTGACTGCATAATATCAGAATTATGAATCCACTTATGTAGTGATATTTTAAATCTTTTTTATTAAGCCAGCTTCTTGGAAGGTTTTGGGAGAAGATTGAGTAGTTCCCATTTTGAAATTTCTACGATAAGTCCATATAGTTCAGCACAAAGACACTTCGATTTACAGTGCATGCGGTGGAAATTACATAGCTTGTGCCAAAAGATATGGTTGATAGAACTTGTTGGAACTTCAAAAATTTCTCAATATCATAACTGTGGTGTTCCCCAAGCCATTGGAGAACAAAAGGCACCAAGTTTATTCATCCTATTTTTTGTTAGTACCATGTACCCATAATTACACCAAACAACTCTTTTTCTGGGTTCCGTAGCTTATACATATGTTTGAAATTTCTTGGTGCGTGCAGGTTGTGTGATTGATGGAAACATTTCTCCCATTGGTCTGATAACATATGTTCCCATCTTATGCGAGGACATTGAGATTAGGTACATGTATGTCCATTTGTTGGAAACCTTTTTTGTAATTAGACTTGATTCATAATTCTGAAAATTAGCTATACATATGTCTGCATCAATCTCAAGAAATGAAATCAATATAATCACGGTGATGATAATTAAACAACAGCCAACAATTTGATTAGTTTACTAAATTTGGTTTCTTAAACTCTGCTTAGCTCAGTGGATTAGGGAAATAGCCATTAGAATATAAGGAAATTGCAAGTAGCACTTGATGAGATAAGGTATCAGGCATAAAATAAGCTGAGATAAGTAGACCTTAAGGGAACGTGGTTGCCACAGGGGAGCACACTGCAAACGCATGCAAAGTGAACTCCTGCTTGTGTCCTCCATGCAGGAGGCATGCTTTGTATTTGCCAATGATAACAAATATACATCATATGGGTTCAAAATGATTAGTGAGTACAACTCCTATATGTTTTTAATTGAAGATAGAGAGAGTATATGATGATGAGGAACAGAAATTGTAATTCTGAAGCTACTAAAATGAACTGCTTGTGAAGCATGCTTCCGCTAATATGTCATGTATTTATGAACAATACCAGTTGTCATTAGTTAGCTATTAATGATAAGCAGCTATACATGTCATTTGGTTATGAGCATATAAATGAGCATTTTTGTGAGTGTCTGTGTGCATGTATGAATATTAGATGAGTGCTTAAAGCCTTTAACAATTATATCATCAATTATTACATAGAGTATCATATTTTAAAAAAGAACAGCAACCCATGTTTTAGGCTGTGGGTGATCCTCCTTGCACTCTTGCTCCTTTCTTAGCATAAATTGATAGGAACAAAAAATTGTCCAGATTAAGGTTTTTTTCCTTTTTTAATTAGATTTATACCTGAAGCATTGTGGGGAGGTATTTCACAATTAATAAGTGTATTTTCAAGCTGTTCCTGGAACAATGATTCAGTTTCTAATACACCAAGAAAGTGTTTTCTATGTGCACACAAATGCAACAAATTAGAGAGGACTAGTTATATGATTGAAATAATCAACAAAAAATCAATTATATTAAAAAAAAACTTGGCCTTACAAATTATTCTTCTGGTCCTTCTACACTTCTTTGCAGTAAAATTTCCTTGAACTACGGTGCTCCAAATGAAATTGAACCCTCAATAAAAAATCTTCCGCTTACTATCATGATATAGATACCACATTTGCTTTTATGCAAAACATGCAAATTAAGAATTTTGAAGTTTCTGTGCAAGTATTTAACATTAAATTTTGGATCACATTGTTCAACTAATTAATATATCTTTATAAATAAGAGTCTCTTCCTATAAATTTTCTAGTTTGCATACATGGATTACTATTTCTAGTTCTGCGATCAGGCAACAAAGATTTAACAATAGAATCAATATAGATGACTTATCAGCTGCATATTGATATGTAATAATCTGTTACACATTAGCCTCATATCCAAACATTCAATGAATATGCCAGTTTCAACATGTATTCTTTGTACAAGTGAATTAATATCCTTTTCCACCTTGCAGTTGTTGCTGGGAATCTGAGCTTTTGTATGCCCTTGCTGAAGTGCAATCTGCATTGGAGGACGCTTCAAAATCTCCTGCAAGCAAACAACAAAATTTAAGACCCTAAGAGAAGCTTGAGAGAGCAACACCCTGCCTGATTTACAGATTATATGCTCAAGGCTGTCTGATGTCTGAATTTTAGACTCGTTTATCTTGTAATTTAAACTTTTAAGTGGACTAAGTTATTTGTAATATTTCAGATTATATGCTCAAGGCTCAAGCTGTCTGATGTCTGAATTTTAGACTCGTTTATCTTGTAATTTAAACTTTAAGTGGACCAAGTTATTTGTAATATTTCAGATATTAGACTATATTAGAAGCATTTTTTTTGAATTTTATGAAATTTGTCATTGTATTACATTTTTATTTGCATCTTATGAAATTTGTCACTGATTTACATTTTTATTATATACGAATTTAAGAAATTTGTCCATATTTGTCCTTAATCGAGCCGAGCCGAGTCGAGCTCGAGCATTTCGAGCTTTATATCGAGCCGAGTTCGAGTTTAGATAAATGAAGCTCGACCGAGTTCGAGTCGAGTATAGAGCTCGAGTTTTTTATGTCGAGTCGAGCTCGAGTATGGCAATACTCGAGCTCGGCTCGGCTCGGTTACACATGCCTCAGTTCTGAGCTGCGATCTGAGCTTCGATCAACTTTGCTCTGTCCAAGCTTGTTCAAGCTGTAATCCAAGCTATGATCAGGTCGATCGTCCAAGCTCGTTCCCCCGACTAAGTTGATCAGATTTGATAAGCTCAATGACTCTGTGATGATGTTTAACCCAAACCCGATGAATCCTGACAGATCTAAGCTTCATCTGAGATGGCTAAGTCTTCACCTGAGATTCTTCATCGGACCCCAGCTTCGCTCGAGCTCGATTCTTTGTCTGATCACCAGATGGTCTGGAGCTTTGAGCTTCGCCCTAGCTCCAAGCTCTGCCCCAGCTTGTTTCTTCATCAGATCCAAGCTTCGCCCAAGCTCGATTGAAGATCAAAGTTTGACTCCTGAGAACCAACCGGTCGTCCATCAGCTCTTTGATTTGAGCGAAGATCCGACGAACTTGAGCGAAGATCCGACAAAGTTTCCATCAGCTCTTGGATCGACGAGTTTCCGTGCCAGATCCTGGCATCCAGGCAACGACCAAGTTTTTGAGCTCTGTTAAGCTCTTGGATCTGAGTGAAGAACCGACCGAGCTTCATCGAAGATCTGATCAAATATTCCATTAGCTCTTGGACCTAAGCAACAAGTTTTCGAGCTAGATCCAGGCTTCCGAGCAATGACCAAGTTTACGAGCTCCGTCAAGCTCTTGGATCTGAGCAAAGAACTGGTTGAGCTTCATCGAAGATCCGACCAAAGCTTCTGTCAGCTCTTGGACCTGAGCAACGAGTTTTCGATCCAAATCTAGGCTTTCTAGATCCAGGTTTCCGGGCTCCGCCTGATTAGACCCGCCTCAGTTCTGATCATCCGACCCTTGAACAGGCCGAGCATGGGGCGATTCATCTTCCAAGCTTGTTCGATCAAGTATTTGACATAACATGGAGCATGGGTTAAACATGGAGCATGTGTTAATCTTTGATCGAGCCTCGTTCCTCCGCGAGGTCCTCTCCTTTCTCCCACTCAAACTAAGTATTGGCATGCGCCCTTAGTTGTCTTGGTGGAGATCGCTCAGAATGGCAAATTCGTTCGAAGGAAGCTTTTAATCCATACATAGGTGTCATCGCTGCTTAGGCTCAATCTAAGCTTGTCTGGGCTTACACAAAATTGATGGACTCATGCCAATCTTCAAGTCCTAGCCCTGAGTTTTGTTCGCTCTGTAAACTTGGGCCGATCTTCAAGTTCGAGTCTGAACTCTTGCTATCCTTAGTCAGAGTTTCATCCGAGCTCTATCCAAGTTCCGAGCTAGTCACAAAGCAAGCTGCAAACTATGGAATCAAATGAATACACTTGCTAATCTCGATGTGCATATAAGTTCCTTACTATCTACCATCACCAAATTCTTTTAAATTCCATAGGGCTTCACTTCTTAAGCTTAATTCCTTAGTACGAGATCATCTTTGCTCCTTTATTTGAAGTGAAGAAGGAGAAGAAGGCAACTGTGACGGTTGAGATGCTCTGTCCGAACTCTCTCCCTATGAGATCACTGAGCTCCCCCAGCTGAGCTCTTCTTCCCGAGCTCTCATGATCGAGCTGGGGGCCTCTGAAGGATCCCTTCCTACCAATTCACTTACCAAGCTGGGTCCTTCGACCAATCTACGTCAGCTTATGTTTGGGCATGTCGAGCTCCATGCCTTGCTTTCAGATTATCGAGATGCCCTATTGACATCGACGAGCTATAACACCACTTAGGTAATACGCTTCTCACACTAACTCATTGTCTTGGCAGGCTTACCGAGAAGCGCTTTGACGAGCTAGTGATTGACCACGAGGGCACGCATGATCGAAGTAGGATGCACACGCCCTCCTCCCAAGAGGAGTGTCAAAGCAATATAAACCCATGAGTACGGGGTTGAATCCACAGGGACAACTCGTTTCACAATCACAATCTCGATTGGTTAAGGAATGCCAAAGGTGTTGATACAACCAATAAACTAACAAGTATGGTGAGTGGAAGTATGGGGTGATACGATCGAGCTAAACCCCAGGTAGGTAAGGTGGAGACCAAGTATGGAGCTAGTCAAGGAAGGAGAAGTGTGTGCAATGGGATGTCGTTAGGATCATGGGTTGATTAGAAATAGGTTCATCCCAAATGAATCAACCCTCGCATCCATTTCAAGGTATGCAGGGTTGTGCACATAGGTAATGCCCTTAAGGCACACCGCCATTCTGCAGCCCCACCAAGGGTAATGCACGATTCATTGATGTGTTGATTAGTGAGTTGAAATCCCTAACTTAAGCTCGTGAGTCGATCCTTGCATCCGTGTCAATAGGATGCACGGATCGTGCACGTAGGAGTGACCCTTAAGGTACACCACCGTTCTACGGCCCCACAAAGAGTAGCGCACGACTCAATTAAATCTAGGGTACAACTCCATAATCTACATGACTAGCATCCATTTCAAGGTATGCTAATCTAATTAAATGCAAGAGATGAATTATTACCAATCAACCTCACAAACCCTAGCTAATCCCAATTTCACACACTTGGCTCTAGGCCTTCATAATGAAAACAAGATGATAAACATTAATGAGCATTCATTACAAGCCATTAAGCAAACAATTATCCAATGAATCTCACTTTCATTCAACAACCATTCACAAATATTCATACAAAGTAATAGAAACCAATAACTACAAGAGAGGGGAAGAAATCACCTAATAAAGCCCTAGAAACCCATGCTCTTCCCTCTCTTGCTCCTCCTCCAAGCTCTCCTAGCCTCCAATGGCCTCCAAGCCCTAGCCCTAGCCTTTGGGGAAGAAGTTGGGGCTCTCCTAGCCCCAATAGAACAGTAAAATCCGAGTGTACGCTTGCTGGAAATCACCCAGGGCGAAAATTCCCAAAAACTGCGCATTTGGGTCTGAGAACAGGCCTTGCGGGTCGGGTCGCTGGCCGCCCGACCCACCGCTTGCTTCTTTGGGTTGAAGAGCGCACGCCTACGCTTTTGAAACGGAGCAGGCCGCTCCATTTGTGGGCCAAGCCCGCATCGATATTGTGGGCGGGCTTTTAAGCCCGCATTTAAAATAAGCGGGCTCCTCAGCCTGCAAATAACAGCGGGCTGCACCCGCTTACTTTCAACGGGGTACACGCAGAGTGCATGCCCCGCAATCCCTCTTCTCTCGTCGGATTGGCACCATGTGGCACCGTGAAATCGCGCCACGTGGCGCCCCTTTTAAACCCTTTTCTGATTTTTAAAACCTCATTTCGCCTCCATTTATTCGTCAAAAATACCCAGAAATCTCAGAAAAATCCCAGAAAATTCTGAAAAATTTCCAAGACTCCCAGGAATACCTGAAAAATAGGGGAAGGAGAAATTAGTCATATGATGATAAAATAAATATAATTGCTATCATAAAACAATATTGACCTCCATTAATCCAAATGAATTATTCACATGCTCAAATAATTCCCAAAAAATGGCGATATGATCACAATAATAGCAGGAGCATAGGAAAAATGCTAGGAAGCCAATATGGACGATAAAATCTATAATTTGTGTAAAGAATGAGAATAAGCCCTAAATGTGATATACAAGTGAACATACACTTAAGAGGGCAAGATTAAGCATAATCTTTAGCAAAAATAGGGGTAGTTAAGTGGTATAAATATACACTTTTCACCACGAATCACACCACCCAACTAGCATTTTGCTAGTCCTTAGCAAAATAAACGATAAATTCGGATTACATGAAAAACATGAACCAAACTCAAAATATCATCATGGCATACTAAAAATATTATTTCCATTTGATTTCAAAGATAATATACACAATGTATGAAATGCAATAAAAAATGACATTCTCCTTAATCCAATTCCAAGAAAAGTAAGGAAATAAACACCGTATCACATTCTTTGGGAAGATGCGCAAATGGCAAAGTTTCTAATTTTCATGGAAATGGCCAAAAACCAAAAGAAATTCCTTCTAAGTTATGGGAGATGAGATTGCATCACTCATGTTGCTTATTCCTTCATTTATTCATTCATTTTTTCTTTTTTATTTTATTTTTCTCTCTTTTTTATATTCTTTTTGTTTTAGTATGTTTATGATTATGTTTTACATTCACGCAATCATGCTATGAAATGCAAACACCGCCACTTTAGGATACACGCGATAACGCTATATAGGCAAAGGGATGGAATGATCCCCTAAATCTCATCTTTGGCGTCCTCCCCAATGTTTCGTGGGGCACCGGCTACTTAATGTGATTAGAAAGAACATTCATTTATATAATCTCTCTTTCTCATTCTAAACATGAATTATCAACTCATCCACCCACTCCTTTGGAGAAAAGTAAAACATAAACCATTGGCCATATCTTATCCAATCAAAAACTAGGCCATTTATCCCAATTCATGCAATCACTTACACCAAACTATTCTCAAATTATTTCAAAGAGAGTATCACAACATATAAAATAGTTTCATACATGGCATATTAACATTTGACTCCAAAATGGTAAAGAAATTAAAACATGCAAATCCAACATATATAAATTTGATACCAAGATAATAATCCGAAAAAATTGTATGGCATTAAGCATGTAGGGACTAAGCAAAAGAAATGTGATGGAGGCGAGGATGAAGGCACCAAAAAGATATGCTCAAAATGAATGAATGATGATGATGACGAATGAGAATTTTTTATTAACATCAATTATTTTTAAAAACTACCCAAAACTAGCATTCAACTTCATACTTCACTCCCCCAAACTAGAAATGAACATTGTCCTCAATGGTTGAAGTGAAACTAGATATTATTCAACGATGCTAGAGGGAAAACACGCATACTGTGATACTCTCTTAGAAAACATGCAAAAACAAACTAAGCTAACAAGTTTATTTTTTCTTTATTTACACTAAGTAAAGGAAGGAATATACCTTAGCAAAAGGCAGATCCCGAATGTGTAATGGTGGAGGAAGCTGCTCTATCATATCATTTTGTTCCTCAGCCAGATGCTTTGGAAACGAAGCTCCTCCAGCTTCCTTAGATCCTAGCAACACATCTCCCAGCATCTCCCTAGAATATGTCATGTGTCCTGCGGGAGACAAGCTGTGTCAATCCAAGGAAAAGAAATTTGACTTCCAATGAAGGAAGTCCAAAAAGGGTTATCATAATAAAAATAAGGATATGAATATGTATAACGACAATCTGAATCTAAAATGTATGGAAATGAAGCATGAGATTCAGAAATGAAGGAAAAAGTGTGATGAGAACTTTCCTGAATGGCGATGCTATCGCCGGCTGATGCGAATCCTCAGGAGGAGGGTGAAATGGCTGCATGGGCAAGTGTGGAGGAGAAGGCAGTGCAGGCTCAATGTAGACCATCTCGTAGTCACTGTCACTTGCCGAATCCTCACCCTCGAAGGTATGGCTCTGCATTCATCCCTAAACTCTATGGTCCACCCTGAATATCATCGTCCTGGATGATGGACTAGTGCATGTCCTGATGTATCTGAAGTGATGGCTGCTGAACTGAATTTGAAGGGAGGGTGGGCTCGGGCTCCAAAGTAGTCTGTAGGATGTGTCCCGTGCACTCATCCTCCTCAATACCACCGTAATAAACCATCTCAACAGTCCACCCAAGATGCTCGCACACCTCCAGCTGTGGTAATGGATCAGATAGGCAATGTGACTCAGGCTCTCCGATGTCATCTATTTCACTCTCGCCTGGACACATCTCCATCTCATCATCACCACCAACCCAACGAAACTGCATCGTGTCTCCAACGTGGGTGACACACACTCCATCATCCATCTCCTCCTGATCCTCAATATGCAATCTCTCATCGTCCTCTATCTGGCTCTCCTGTAACCCATAATCCTGCTCTGCTAGGTATCCCATAGGGTCACAAGAAAAAGAGCCCAAACATGGCTCCTCAAACTGACACTGGACCTGCTACTCCGCATCCTGAAGTGGAACCGGGGACTGGCCATCATCCTCATATCCAAATGACGGCTCTCCAGATGGTGCAGTCTGCTTCCACTATACAAGGTCCCTCAGGTACAACCATGCATCCTCTATAGTGTATGCAAAGAAATCTCCACTACTTCTCATCTGCACAAAGTCACGCGCCAACGGCTGCAACCCTGTGTAGAAAATCCGAAGAAGATCCTCTGCATTGAAAGCATGGCATGGACAACCAAGCACTAAACCATCGAACATCTCCAAAATATGACAGTAGGTGACCGGCGCCCCGTTTACGGTATGGGCGTGGTGTCGTTTTACCGCAAGTGCACGGTTAGTGTAGGGTGCAGGTTTATCGAACTTAGGGAGGTGGATGGCTTGAATGGCTACTAGCCTCGCCTAGGTTGTGTGCTAGCTACGCGGATGATATGGGTGGAAGTGTAGAAATAAAAGAAAGAAATGAAAAAGACACGAAATGAATTCCCCCAAAAACGGGCTAGAGCACTCATGACACTTGGCATTTGACTTTACCCAGGGTGAGACATTGCCCCAAAAGGTGGTACCTAGCGTCCATGGCCCGATATTCCGGTCGGTGCCAAGTACGCTAGGCCTACCCGGTTTCGGACGGTGGGCATTCCCATGTCCATTAACACCTTCCGCAACCGAGAGCATTAAGGCCACAATGATAACTCCCAACACTTTGTCCAAGCCGTTCCCACGTGCGAGGACTCAATGTCTACACTAGGGGTGTGAGCTGTGGCTAGGGAGTCAACCGCCAAGTTTATTCCCCCTTGGCCTGATGGTCAGAGGCGGTCTTTTTCCCGCCAATGACAATGAAACACCCGCGTGTAACCCTAATGGCCAAATAGATTGAATGTGATTTCTAGCAATACATCGAAGCGGGTCTTGACTGGACAAGACACCGGACCCCAACCCCCAACACAACTAGTGTGTTGCTGTACGAATTGGACCCAGATTGCTAGAAATCCCCATTGACGCAGTTCATCGAACACATGCCATGCAACCAAGTCAAATGAAACAACCAAGCATCAATCCTACCCTAACCCGTACTAGGGTTCATCAATACTACTCAATGATGAAAAACATATAAACAAACAACACAAAAGACATACAAACATTCATCATGAAGCAAGACAAATACAACACAAAATAATGGAAAACAAGAGAAAGAAATACTTATCTTGAGTTTGAATCTTCAATCCAATACAAGATTTATTAACCAAAAGACCTAATCTAAACTAACCTAGGCCTCACAAGAGAAGGGGGCAAAAAGCCCTAAAAACTGAAGAAGATCCTCTCCAAGTCGTGCCCCAACATGTTTTTATAACCCCCCTAAAAAACCCCACCGGTTCGGGTCCAGAAAACCCAATAAAACTGTCAAAACAGGCCCACCCGATCGGGTGGAAGTTCACCCGATCGGGTGGACAGAAACAGAGACTCAAAACGGCAGAAAATGTCTCACCCGGTCGGGTGGAAGTTCACTCGATCGGGTGAAGATCTATTCCAGACAGCACCCAATTTCAGCACATAGCCGCGGTCAGAAAATTCCAGAAAAATGTAGAAAAATCGGATTTGGGCATGCGACCTATCGTTGGAAAGCTAACGACGATGCCGACGCTAGAAAAATAAGAGATCACCCAAAATCCCTCTGGAATGATAGCAGATCTTCAATGAGTGCATCAGCAGCGCGCAAAAGCGGAAGAAAAGGCCACCCGATCGGTTGAAACATCAACCGATCGGGTGAGCCGCTTGTTGCTTTGGCCATCGGGCTTCGGGAGCTTCAACCGGTCACTGAGGAGAGCTGGTGGAGCCGTCGGTTCGATATTTGAGGCGATGCGGCTACAGATGAACCGATCGGGTGAGATGTCACCCGATCGGTTGGAATTCAGCTCCAAATTCCCGAGAACTCAGCTGTGTTCAACCGGTCGGCGAACCGGTCGGTTGATCTTCACTTCGCTTCAGCTTCCGTCCGGGTCAGACATGCGTGCATCACCCGATCGGTTGGCTGTGTCCAACCGATCGGGTGGGGGCTGAAAGATGGCAATCTTGGTCGTTTGACCCCCTGGATCGCGCGTGACTCCTTCCGTTGCTCCGGGGACTCATGATATCTTCATTATATGTCCCAAATGCTGGAAATCTCCTGCATTCACACAAAAAGACAAAGAAGTGAAATAAAACTAGAAATCACAAGAAAACGGGTACGGAACGACGGAAAACAGTGGAAAATCACAAAGAAGACGTGCGTGAATATATGAAATATAAACACACATCAAAATCCCCCAAGCTAAACCCTTCCTCGTCCTCGAGGAAGACGAGTGAGAGTAGGAGCTTGAAGGGAAAAAATAGAGAGAGAGAGAGAGAAAGAGAAATCAAAATCCTAAATCGCCCGTCAGAGCTAACAAAATCAAACACGTCACACTAAGCATGCATACGACAAAACACAACACTAAACCAAGGAATGAGTCCAAACAAGTGTCGTGGGCCCACGCAGTGAAGCGCGAGTGAGTGTGGTCGTGTGCTAGCAGACGGTGTCGCTATCTACATTGTGCAATAAGGCTCCGTATACACAAATCGAAGGAATGATCCAAATATCAATTCAATTTGAAATTGCAGTGAATATTAGCTCAAGCATGCATGAGAAGAGTATAAGAATAGAAGCGTATCATGCATCGGGGACTCCACAGCCAGGGACTAGGAAATCACCACACTATCGCCTAGATAATCGCTAGAAGGTCCCTATGCCAAGTGTTTTCGAAAACGATGGAGGTTGAGAAGGTGTGGAGTAGAACACTCGGTGCAAATTCTCGCCTTCCCTTTATTCTCGGTTGATAGGAAAAAATATTCACACTGGAAATTTTTGGGTTTTGGGTATTTGTATTTTTTTGTTTTTTTTGGCTATACATATTTTTTCTCTCTTTTTTATCTTTTCTCTTTTCTTTTCTTTTTTTGGGTTTTTCTTTTCTTTTCTTTTTTTGGGTTTTTCTTTTCTCTCTTTTTTTGGATTTTTGGATATTGGGATATATACATGTGTACTCTCCCAAGTGAGAGAACGGTACACGACGAGAGGATTTGCACCAAGTAAAACAAAAAAGAAATCGGAATCTAAACACTTGGGCAAAGGAAAATATTCTCGCTAATTAGAGCATGGGCTAAATGGGTTATCCTAGTCCTTAGTTCTGGAATCCCGACACATGCGAAATAAAGTATACGATATATATATAGCATGCAGAAGCAGACAGGAGAAACAAATACCGCATATTCAAATCGAAACGTGATAATCTAGGGGTCAACCAAGGGTAGGTATATAAAACAACATCACAAAGTAGAAGCATGCCACCTAGCTAGTCACGACTCATGACTCACATAAAAGCAAAGTGAACCCACGAAGCATGAAATGCAATAGGACTCGGCTTCCTAGGGTTAGTGAATGTGATCATCGTAGCTATGCTAAGTGTGTGTGTGTTTCTGTGGCAATTCATCATATGGGGTCATCTCTAGGAGAGAGAGAACAAAAGATGAGAAGAAAAAGAAAAACACGATGGAAAACGACTCAAATAACGAAGAAAAAGAGACAAATGACGCACGAAGTGCGACTCCCCCAAGCTGAAACTTGCATTGCCATCAATGCAATAATAGTTTACACGGGAGGGCAAAGAAAAATGGGGGGGTTCGCACCGACACAAAAAGTGAAAAACATGAAAAAACACATGAACGAAACTAAAAAAATAAAAAAAAGAACCACTCAAATAAAAGATATAAAACACGACGAAAGAACACATAGACACAGACACACAACAACGACACGCGAAAACATGCACATAAATCGATTCCCCCCAAGCTGAACATGACAATGCTAGCGAAATGATATGATCAATGTGATGCAGAAATATGCAAGGGGAAGATCGAAAAAGAAAAGAAAGAAATCAAAATGCAGGAGAGACGGTGTGCTTATTCTCCTCGGAAGAGGATGTGGGGTGTGGGCGGTAGAAGTGATAGAAGGGCACGACATGAAGGGTTATTATGATGCAAAAGCAAATCTTAGATACGCTCCCCTCGCTAATGAGAGGAGACGAGATTATTCAAATCTAAACTAGAAAGCTGTAAATTTTTACATTACTGGATTAGGATACACCTGAGCATAGGCGGATCCAAGATCTGAAGTGGGGCAGGTAGCTGCTCTAACTGCTCCTTCTGTGGCTCCGCCAGAAGCGCTGTGCCACGTGTGCCAATGGACCCAAGCAATGCACCTCCAAGCATCCCTCGTAGGTGTCCATCTGTGACCTGCAAAGGACGAGGTGCATTAGTCCATGGCAAGAAATTATTTCCCAAAATAAATGTATCCTAGAGATAGTTGCCAGTAAATGATGGTAAAATATATGAAATGTGGCGAACACTCCCTGGAAATGGTATGCTATCCTTTGTGCTAGTGACGATCAAATCCCCGCTCTCCATGTGAAGTTGCTCTCCAGGTGGTGACACACCGCAGCATACCTCAAGGGAAGTTGATCATGTGTCCTGCGAGAGATATGGTGTGTCAAAAATATATAATTCTAAAGGAATAGGACGTGAAAAGCGAGAATTAAATGTGGAGTGAGAGTGAGTATGAAAATCTCCCTGAATAGGGGCAATATGCTCAAGTAGATGCTCAACCGCAGAAGAAGTGGAGCGTGACGGTAGAGGTAGATGTGGCTCGGGCTCCATGAAGTGGACGATCGTATCCAAGCCCTCATGCACATCCTCCTCGACGGTATGCATAAGCTCTGTAGTCTCCTCGGTGCTCTCGTAGGACTCATGTGGGGTATCCAAATCAAGACAAGAAGTCTCTTCCACAGATCCTAGAGAAGTCTACCCATCCTCACTATCATCATCAAAAAATGCTTCGTCATCCAAGTGGTAGTGATGGAAAAATGGGGTGTCGGCATGAGATGTGTCTATGGTGGCTGATGGCATGGTGGTCTCAACCATGAAAGTGGGTATATCCTCTCCTTCATCCCCTCTCCTTGGTGTAGGCTCTGTGATTGGTGCCATCAAGTTTTGTAAGAATTAGCCTTGGTTAAACATGGCACTTTCAAGGAGAGACACGAGGCTTGATTCTTCTTGTGTTGGTGGAGGGATATAAGGTTGAAGAAATGGATGGGAGGTGTTTGGGCTAAGGTTGTGGAAAAATGTTTAGCCATGGTGTAGGGGGAGGCTCTCAAGCGTAAATGGGCAATCATAATACATGTGTCCAACCATCCCACAAGTCTCACAAACAACAACTGAATAAGGATCGTATCCTCCCATCTGAGCATCGAAATTTGATCTCCACATGGTTACACCAACGATACCTGGACAACAAAAATAAGAAAACTAGAGAGGAGCGTCAATAGTACAAGAAAATAACAAAGAGATAATATAATGGTGAGGAAAAAATTTCTTGGTTATTGTATTTGTTTTTTTGGCGTAGTCTAACAAACCCAAGCTAAGCTAATATCAAACCGAACGCTTCCCCGACAACGACGCCAAAAACTTGTCTGGTCCCCCGTTTACGGTATGGGCGCGGTGTCGTTTTACCGCAAGTGCACGGTTAGTGTAGGGTGCGGGTTTATCGAACTCAGGGAGGTGGATGGCTTGAATGGCTACTAGCCTCGCCTAGGTTGTGTGCTAGCTATGCGGATGATATGGGTGGAAGTGTAGAAATAAAATAAAGAAATGAAAAAGACACGAAATGAATCCCCGCTAACACGGGCTAGAGCACTCATGACACTTGGCATTTGACTTGACCCATGGTGAGACATTGCCCCCAAAAGGTGGTACCTAGCGTCCATGGCCCGATATTCCGGTCGGTGCCAAGTACGCTAGGCCTACCCGGTTCCGGACGGTGGGCATTCCCATGTCCATTAACACCTTCCGCAACCGGGAGCATTAAGGCCACAATGATAACTCCCAACACTTCGTCCAAGCCGTTCCCATGCGCGAGGACTCAATGTCTACACTAGGGGTGTGAGCTGTGGCTAGGGAGTCAACCGCCAAGTTTATTCCCCTTTGGCCCGATGGTCAGAGGCGGTCTTTTTCCCGTCAATGACAATGAAACACCCCCGCGTAACCCTAATGGCCAAATAGGTCGAATGTGATTTCTAGCAATACATCGAAGCGGGTCTTGACTGGACAAATCACCGGACACCAACCCCTAACACAACTAGTGTGTTGCAGTAAGAATTGGACCAAGATTGCTAGAAATCCCCATTGACGCAGTTCATCGAACACATGCCATGCAACTAAGTCAAATGAAACAACCAAGCATCAATCCTACCCTAACCCGTACTAGGGTTCATCAATACTACTCAATGATGAAAAACATATAAACAAACAACACAAAAGACATACAAACATTCATCATGAAGCAAGACAAATACAACACAAAATAATGGAAAACAAGAGAAAGAAATACTTATCCTGAGTTTGAATCTTCAATCCAATACAAGATTTATTAACCAAAAGACCTAATCTAAACTAACCTAGGCATCACAAGAGAAGGGGCAAAAAGCCCTAAAAACTGAAGAAGATCCTCTCCAAGTCGTGCCCCAACATGTTTTTATAACCCCCCTAAAAAACCCCACCGGTTCGGGTCCAAAAAACCCAATAAAACTGTCAAAACAGGCCCACCCGATAGGGTGGAAGTTCACCCGATCGGGTGGACAGAAACAGAGACTCAAAACGGCAGAAAATGATCTCACCCGATCGGGTGGAAGTTCACCCGATCGGGTGAAGTTCAATTCCAGACAGCACCCAATTTCAGCAAATAGCTGCGCTCAGAAAATTCCAGAAAAATGTAGAAAAATCGGATTTGGGCATGCGACCTATCGTTGGAAAGCTAACGACGATGCCGAAGCTAAAAAAAATAAGAGATCACCCAAAATCCCTCTGGAATGATAGCAGATCTTCAATGAGTGCATCAGCAGCGCGCAAAAGCGGAAGAAAAGGCCACCCGATCGGTTGAAACATCAACCGATCGGGTGAGCCGCTTGTTGCTTTGGCCATCGACTTTCGGGAGCTTCAACAGGTCACTGATGAGAGCCGGTGGAGCCGTCGGTTCGATATTTGAGGCGATGCGGCTACAGATGAACCGATCGGGTGAGATGCCACTCGATCGGTTGGAATTCAGCTCCAAATTCCCGAGAACTCAGCTGTGTTCAACCGGTCGGCAAACCGGTCGGTTGATCTTCACTTCGCTTCAGCTTCCGTCCGGGTCGGACACGCGTGCATCACTCGATCGGTTGGCTGTGTCCAACCGATCGGGTGGGGGCTGAAAGATGGCAATCTTGGTCGTTTGACCCCCTGGATCGCGCGTGACTCCTCCCGTTGCTCCGGGGACTCATGATATCTTCATTATATGTCCCAAATGCTGGAAATCTCCTTCATTCACACAAA
This sequence comes from Scilla litardierei, assembly GCA_030789695.1. Taxonomy (NCBI): domain Eukaryota; kingdom Viridiplantae; phylum Streptophyta; class Magnoliopsida; order Asparagales; family Asparagaceae; genus Scilla; species Scilla litardierei. Next base: position 112,068,674 of record CM061139.1, on the reverse strand, counting down.
AAGATAAAGAAGTGAAATAAAACTAGAAATCACAAGAAAACGGGTACGGAACGACGGAAAACAGTGAAAAATCACAAAGAAGACGTGCGTGAATATATGAAATATAAACGCACGTCAGTAGGTCTCAGCGTCAAACTGGACAAAGCTCGCCTTGTGTTCCTCAAATGCCTGACGCATCTGTACCTGATTCTTGTAATAAATAGGAAAGAAAGCTCGAAGGAAATCAATCTGAAAAGAAAGCCATGTAGAAAAAGAATCTTGAGGATAAGCATCAAACCAAATTTTAGCATCATCTCTCAAAATTGTGGGAACACTTTAAAATAAACAAAATCTGCGTGTTCTCATCAAACAAATCCCAAAACTCTTTTCTACACCATTTTCAAGCTTTGGCATAAATGAATTAGGATTTTCCAACCCCATACCGTGAAAGAACGGTGGGAGTTGGGAATCATCCACATCAGCATCGCTAAAATTTCAAACTGAATCCATAAGAAAAAAAATTTATATACAAAGATTTTTAAAAAAATAAAAGAAAGAGAGAAAGAAAGGAAAATGACTCAAAAAAGTATAAAATAAACAACCAAAAAGACTCAACACTAAGCTGGAAGTACCACATCTAAAGTGTCCAAAAGCAATCAAAAATATAAATGTGAAAACCGCTGTCCCCGGCAACGGCGACAAATGATTAACCGCGAGGGCGCGCATGATCCAAGTAAGATGCGTACGCCCTTCTCCCAAGAGAAAGAGTGTCAAAGCAATATAAACCCGTGAGTATGAGGTCGAATCCACAGGGATAACTCATTTCACAATCACAATCTCGATTGGTTAAGGAATGCCAAAGGTGTTGATACAACCAACTAAACTAACAAGTGCGGTGAGTGGAAGTGTGGGTGATACGATCAAGCCAAACTCCAGGTAGGTAAGGTGGAGACCAAGGTATGGAGCTAGTCAATCAAGGAGAAGTGTGTGGAATGGGATGTTGTTAGGTTCATGGGTTGATTAGCAATATGTTCATCCCAAATGAATCAACCCTTGCATTCATTTCAAGGTATGCGGAGTTGTGCACATAGGTAATGCCCTTAAGGCACACATCCGTTCTGCGGCCCCACCAAGGGTAATGCACGATTCATTGATGTGTTGATTAGTTGGTTGAAATCCCTAACTTAAGCTTGTGAGTCGATCCTTGCATCCGTGTCAATAGGATGCACGGATCGTGTACGTAGGTGTGACCCTTAAGGTACACCACCATTCTACTGCCCCCACAAAGAGTACCACACGACTCAATTAAATCTAGGGCACAACTCTGCAATCTACATTACTAGCATCCATTTCAAGGTATGCTAATCCAATTAAATGCAAGAGATGAGTCATTACCAATCAACCTCACAAACCCTAGCTAATCCCAATTCCACACACTATTGGCTCTAGGCCTTCATAATGAAAACAAGATGATAAACATTAATGAGTATTCATTATAAGCCATTAAGCAAACAATTATCCAATGAATCTCACTTTTATTGAACAACCATTCACAAATATTCATACAAAGCAATAGAAACCAATAGCTACAAGAGAGGGGAAGAAATCACCCAATAAAGCCCTAGAAATCCATGCTCTTCCCTCTCTTGCTCCTCCTCCAAGCTCTCCTATCCTCCAATGGCCTCCAAGCCCCAGCCCCAGCCTTTGGGGAAGAAGATGGGGCTCTCCTAGCCCCAATAGAACAGTAAAATCTGAGTGTATGCTTGTTGGAAATCGCCCAGGGCGAAAAATACCCAAAACTGCGCATTTGGGTCTGAGAACAGGTCTTGCAGGTCGGGTCGCTGGCCGCCCGACCCGCCGCCCGCATCTTTGGCCTGAAGAGTGCGCGCCTGTGCTTTTAAAACGGAGCAGGCCGCCCTGTTTGCAGGCCAAGCCCGTGTCGATATTGCGGGCGGGCTTTAAGCCCGCCTTTAAAATAAGCGGGCTCCTCAGCCTGCAAATAACAGCGGGCTGCACCTTCTTGCTTTCAGCAGGGCACGTGCTCTACGTGTGCCCCGCAATCCCTCTTCTCTTACCGAATTGGTGCCACGTGGCACTGTGAGATCGCGCCACGTGGTGCCCCTTTAAAACCCTTTTCTGATTTTTAAAACCTCATTTCTCCTCCATTTAATTCACCAAAAATACCCAGAAATCTCAGAGAAATCGCAGAAAATTCTGGAAAATCTCCAAGACTCCCAGGAGTACTTAAAAATAAGAGAATGAGAAATTAGTCCATATGATGATAAAATAAATATAATGGCTATCATAAAACAATATTGACCTCCATTAATCCATATAAATTATTCACATGCTCAAATAATTCCCAAAAATAGCTATGACGAAGGACACGCCCCTCAATCACGAGATGAAGCAATGAGCTTGTAAATAAAGTCACCTGCTGACCTGGACTGCCTAAGCTATGGAGAATGGGGAAAAAGCACAAGTCGTATCTTTCCATTTTTGATCCAATTATAATTTAAAAATGGACTACTTTTCCATATTGTTCACAATTCTTGTTTTGTTCTCTCTCTCCTCAGTTAGATGTATTTTGAGCTCAGAGTAGCCATGGAGGATGCTTCACGGGCCAAACGTGACTCCACAAATGTAGCTCCACAAAAGCGGCTCCCCCTGAACTTCCATCTATCCTGCCTATGTCCACCTCACCGGAGCCACCTCCGCCTTGACCTTTGGCATCGATGTCCACATCAACGAAAAAGATGGAAATGAATCACATGCATGTTTTACATCCCATGCCTACTCGGGGCATGAATGACCTATCCGGAGACAAGGATGACCCGTCACGAGGTGAGGATGACCTACTTAGTATGAGAATGAGCTATCCAGAGGAAAGTATGACCAATCCTAGGTAAGGATGACTAATCCAGGTCGACCTACGCAGAGCTGGGCTGACTGACCCATGAGAAGGCCGACCCATCCAGAAGGACCAGTCCAAGATGACCAATCCAGGATGACCCATGCAGGATGAACAGTCCAAAAGGGCCAGTCCAGGATGACCTATGCATGGAGACCGTCCAAGATGGCCCAGGCAAAATGACATATCCAAGATGACATATATTGCCAACTGAGCTCATCTAACAGCTTGGACGAGGTACTATTGGTAAAACAAAACTAAACCAATTCTTCAGTTCATTTTGTTTCTTGTTGAACTAAAATATGCTTGATGGGTTAAAATATCCTCGACAAGTGCACCTTAAGAGGGCTTTTGATCGGCCATGTTTTCCAATTTACTAAAGTGTGTAGGCCCACAAGTTAGCTCAGGATAGATCGTGAGCATGTCAGCTATGCAATCAGGGGGTGACTCCCTCGCGGGCCGACCTTGCTATGCACTTAAGGATTACTCTTATTACCTTTGCGGGCCGCTCAGATATACAATCGAGGGCCACCCCCTCGCAGGCCAAGCAAGCTACACGATCGGGAATGACCTTCATTTGCCCTCACGGGCTGCTCAGCTACACGATCAGAGGGCCAACCCTTCACGGGCCGACTGAGCAACAAGATCGGGGATGAACTCCTTAATCTCGTCAGACATAAGTCGAGGGGCCACTCCCCTCACCACCAAACAATCCTCGTCGGACGTAAGTCGAGGGGCCACTCCCCTTGCCACCAAACGATCCTCGTTGGACGTAAGTAGATGGGCCTCTCCCCTCGCCACCGAACGATCCTCGTCAAATGTAAGTCAAGGGGATTCTCCCCTCGCCATCGAATAATCCTCGTCGGATGTAAGTCAAGGGGCATCTCCTCTCTCCACTGAACGATCCTCGTTATATGCAAGTAGAAGGGCCACTCCCCTCGCCACCGAACGATCCTCATTGTATATAAGTCGAGGGGCCACTCCCCTCGCCACTGAACGATCCTTGTTGGACGTAAGTCGAGGGGCCACTCCCATCACCACTAAACAAATAGCTATACGATCAGGGCCTCCCTCGCAGACCAAGCAAACTATATGATCAGGGCTGGCTCAACTACATGAAGAGGGACCATACTTTGAAGTCGTCGCAAACTGATCTACCGATGAAGCTCGACCTCGACTGTAAGCCTAGGGGTCGCTCCCCACACCTACCGACTTATCACCATCTCAGCTATAAGTCGAGAGGGTACTATCCTTGCGAGCTGACCGACGCCCCGTTTACGGTTTGGGCGCGGTGTCGTTTTACCGCAAGTGCACGGTTAGTGTTGTTGAGTATTGACTCCCCGGATTTGGTTTTGGATGATGAACAAACATAAATATATCGTGAACTAACACTTTGTGAGCGCAGTTATGGAGATCGTCGTCAAACTTCTATGAACATCATATGCGACGTCTCAAGACTTCTCAGAGCGCGTGATCGTATGCCTAAAGCTTCGTTGAAGCTCAAGGACCATTATTGAAGTCATGAAGATTTGATTGAAGCTTTTGAAGACGGTTCTTCATAGTTTATTTAATGTCTTCTAGCTTCATTTTCGTAGAATGTTAAGCCTTGAGTAGGTCTTACGTTTTAATCTTCATAACGCTCATATCTTAGAGCTAGGATCTTAGTAGAAGTACATACGAACTTTCCCAAAGCTTCGCGCTTCGATTCGTGACTTCTTGTGCATGTTAGTTGGTTCAAGAAGAAGAACCAACTGACTAGATGGTGATCTAGTCGGTCGGAAAAGCTTCTTGGACCGACTAGTTTGCCTCCCTCAATTCCATGCTCTTTAATGTTTACAGTTAGTCGATCAACGTTGACTCACCAACCGACTAGTTGGTGAACTAGTCGGTCAGTGATCCTTCTTAGACCGACTAGTTGAGCCTCTACTGTACATGCCAAGTTACTGTTTTTCGTTAGTCAGTCAAAGAACGTTTGTTGACCGACTAGTTGATGAACTAGTCGGTCAACATTTGTTCTTGGACCGACTAAATCAATTTGTACTCAGACTATTTGTTTTATCTCTTAGTCGGTCTAAGTTCACTCACCGACCGACTAGTTGTGAAACTAGTCGGTTGGCAAGTCTTCTTGGACCGACTAGTTCTTTAAGTCTGAACTTCGACCTTTTGGCTGTTCAACCATTAGTCGGTCTACATTGTATCACCGACCGACCAGTTGATGAACTAGTCGGTCAGTGATCCTTCTTTGACCGACTAGTCTGGTTCAGAATAGAGCCGTTGGAGCTTTAATTGAAACGTTTTTCTCTCTCTCTTTCCTCTAACTTATATATACTTGGAGTGCTGCATTCATTGCACTCAAGGCTGATATTAAGAGAAGTTTAGAGATCAAAAGAGAAGCATTAAATCTCATTCAAAGCTCATTCATTTCCTTTCAATAATCTCTCCCTCACTCTTATTTCAAAAGAGAGATTCATTGATTGTGAGCCTTCCAAGCCAAGTGCTTGATTCTAGGTCACCAACATCCACCTAGGACTCCATTGCTGGTCATCTACTTGGAGCTAGGGTTTGGTGCCTCTTCATCTTCCCCAAAATCCGTTTTGCCCTAAATCGTAAGTTTACTCAAGGCATAGGATTTTGTCGGTAAGAATTTCATATTTCATTTATTTCGTTATTGTAAGTGTTTCACTCTCGGTTGTGAGAGTTTGTTTGTGATCCCGGGTTGTGGGAGTCATAATTTCATTTGTGTATGATTTGACTTGGTAGAGGTTTTCTACAAGTATTTCATAGTGCAAATTTGAGTTAGAGGATTCTAACTCAAGTATCCGGAGGGGATCCGGGTGTTTGGAACGTAGGATCACTGGGAACAAGTCGGGGAGACTTGGGTGGATCCGAACCCGTTAAATTGCTTGTTTGTGATTGTTTTCTTTGTTGTCACTTTTACATTTCCGCATTTTCGCATTAATTGGTAGAGTTTGCAAGATAATTAGGAATTATCTTCTTAATTATTTTAAAGTACTATTCACCCCCCCTCTAGTACTTGTGCAGTAGCTTAGCAGGGCATTACATTTGGTATCAGAGCCAAGTCTATAGCTATGTCTGCCAACGACAACAAAGCCGTTCGTCCACATTCAGATTACAACACCTTCAGGAACCGTGAAGGAGCGTCTTCGGTAATGGAAGGACACTCCTCGACGAGGCCTCCCTTCTTCAACGGTACCAACTACGGGTGCTGGAAATGCCGGATGGAAACTTTCCTCCGGAGTTCTTCACTATGGAGGGCCACGATGAAGGAGTATGTCGAGCCCGCCGAAGAAGATTTCGAGAAGTGGACTCCCGCGGAGATCGCCGCGGAGGTAAGCAATGCCAAGGCAATGAACGCCTTGCAATGTGCTTTGGAGCCCGAGGACTTCAATAAGATATGCACATGTAAGAGTGCATATCAAATATGGAACTCCCTCCTCATATTGCATGAAGGAACGAGTAGGGTAAGAGACTCTAAACTCGTTGTAGTTAATAAAGATTACGAGTTATTTCATATGCTACAGGGTGAGAAGATGAAGGAGTACTATGCTCGCTTCGTCGACATCACAAACGAGTTGGAAGCTCTCGGTAAGACCTACACCCAAAAGGAGAAAGTCTCGAAGATCATCGATGGACTTTCTTCTTGTTGGGAGAAACATACCTTCGCCATCGAGGAAGGTAATGATATGTGATCGGTCCATATTTTACACCTTTTTTCTGCATGTTTTCACGCCATTTCGATTGATCATATTGCGATTTTCACGAGTATTCGACGATATTGCGTTACTTTTCACTATTTCTTGTTTTTGTTGGATTTCAGGAAATATGGAGCGATTGGGAGCAAAAATGAGCTTAAGGGACTTGCACCCACTCCGGAGCGTCACCCAAGGCTCTTTTGAGGGCTATTCAGCGATGTGAGACGGGTGGAAGAAGAAGAAACTCCGTAGGAGCGACGAGGAGGAGAAACGGAGAAGATTGGGCATTTACAGCATGCCACTCGGCCGAGTGGAGCACTCACTCGGCCGAGCAAGAAGACCACTCGGCCGACCAGACCGGACACGCTACAACTGAAGGAATTGGGCGTGCACTCGGCCGAGGGATGATATCCCACTCGGCCGAGTAAGAAGATCGCATCGCCTGAGTGGCATGAGAAATCCACCATCAAAAGAGGCCGACTTACTGGAAATGTACAGGCTTTTGACGGTTCTGACTCGGGCGAGTACCGAATGCCCCTCGGCCGAGTGAGTAAAGCCACTCGGCCGAGTCACCTCCGAAGACAGACCCCCAAGACCCCCGACTTACTGGAATTTTACAGGGTCTATCACGCGGCTGAGTAGAGAAGCCCACTCGACCGAGTAGAGAAGTCCACTCGGCCGAGTGATGCCGAGGACACGCAGCGCCCAGATTTTCAGATAGCCTCTCACTCTTTTGAAATATTCTATTATTCCAGCAATCAAAGTATTTTTCTCATATTTTTTATGGATAGTATACTTCATAAAGATTCCAACGCCGCCAAGAACGTGCAAATCGGAGGTCGGATGAAATCTAGAGAATTTCTGTAAGTTGACGCTGCAGTGCTGGAATTTCCACTCGGCCGAGTCACATGTTCCACTCGGCCGAGTCGACGACGGGCCCAGATTTTAAGTTACGGTTTGGGCTGTTTTGGGCATGAATTTGAGGGGTTTTCTAGGGTTATTTGCTAGGGTTTTGGGAGACTATATAAGGGTTTTGTAGCCACCATTAGAGAGGATCCCCCATTATGTTTTCTTAGCCCCAATATGTTTTTCTTAGGATTATTTTAGAGGTTAGGTCATGCCCTAGGCCCCCTCTTGGATCTAAAAGCTTGTATATTGGATTGAAGATCTTCATCAAGCTAAGTATTTTCTTCTTTTTATTTGAATCTTTGTTTTTCTATCTTTTTGTATGCAAGCAATGATTTCTATTGATTCTCATATCCTTATTGCTATGCTAGAGTAGATTTGTTGTTCTAGGGTTTGGGGATGAACCCTATGGATATAATTTCATATTTGTGATGAATGAATTTCTAAATTGCTAGAATTACTAGGAGGTTAGGTTGTGATTGATTTACTACGGATAGCTAGGGATTTCCATAGATTTGGGATTTGCAAGAGATTGGATTCTAATGGATGGGAAGGCCTAGATATTCGATTTAGATTTACAATTGGATTTCTCTAGATTTGGTTTGCAAGAGATTGGACCAAAGCTAGGATTTTTAATTGTAAATTTATACCAATATTCGTTTGCAAGAGATTGGATGAATACGAACTATCACAACCTAGATCGTGACTCGAGTTTGCACGAGAGTGAGCTCGAGAAGCGATTGGACAATGATGTCGATCCTAATTCTAGTGGCTTAGGTTAGGGTTTGCACGAGAGTGGGCTCTAATCTAGATTTGCTATAGACCGGCAATAGCGCGAGAGCATGAGCTTGGTTCTCTATTCAGTTACGACTAGTTCACCTCAACGCAAGCCTAGTAATATTGAGATTCACTATTCACAATGACGAATGACGATCCGTAGTGGGGATTCCCTAGCCCTAGACTCTTTTATTGTATTGTATTTGAATCGATATCTGACCGATTTCTCTATCTCCGACACCGACATCCATCACCATTGCCATTACATTATACCATAACCATCTCCACCAATAAAACGTTCGTAGTCAAACCAACCTAGGATAGATTGGAACCAACACCACCTCCTCATGTTCGATACCCGCTCGCCACTACTCCGTGCGCTTGTGGTAAAACTACATTTGTTAGGAATATTCGAGTTTTTGGTTCAAAATGTTTTATTAAAAACACGTATGGTAGTTTGGACAAATTCGATCCAAGATCCGATGAGGGGATATTTGTTGGATATTCCTCACGTAGCAAAGCCTACCGGATATACAACAAACGAACCTCAACGATCAAGGAATCACTTCATGTTTCATTTAATGAAGGATTTGTCCCAACTCGAATTACTAATGACGATGACTCCATGGATGTCTTATGTGATTCAATTGGTAATTCTAACTCTAATGATTCTATTGATACTAACCCTACTAATGAAGTTTTTGAGAATGTTCCTAGTGATCAGGGAATTTCCAAACGGCTTCATACCGTTCGTGACCATCCTCATGAGCAAGTCATTGGCAATATCCTTGATAGTGTCAAGACGAGATCTCAAGTCAACTACTTCGCTCATTGTGCCTTTGCCTCCTCGATTGAGCCAAAGAATATTAATGAAGCGTGCGAAGATGGTGCTTGGATCTTAGCCATGGAGGAGGAACTCATTCAATTCGAGAGTAATGAAGTTTGGGAGCTTGTTCCATTGCCATCGAAGAACCACACCGTCATAGGTACAAAGTGGATCTTCAAGAACAAGACCGACGAGAACCAAATCGTCGTCCGGAACAAAGCTCGGTTAGTAGCTCAAGGCTATCGGCAAGAGGAAGGTATCGATTTCGAAGAGTCCTTTGCTCCGGTAGCTAGATTAGAATCTATTAGATTATTGTTATCTTTTGCATGCCATAAAGATTTTAAACTCTTTCAAATGGATGTTAAAAGTGCGTTTTTAAACGGAGATGTTGTTGAGGAAGTTTATGTTTCTCAACCTCCGGGTTTTATAAATGAAAAATTTCCAAATCACGTTTTCAAACTTAAGAAAGCACTTTACGGTTTGAGACAAGCTCCTCGAGCTTGGTATGACCGTTTAAAGAATTTTCTTTTGGATTTAGGTTTTAAAATGGGAGAAGTTGATTCGACGTTATTTGTTAAGTATTCGAATAATGATATAATTTTAGTTCAAATTTATGTTGATGATATCATTTTCGGTGCTACTAACTTCACTCTTTGCGAAGAGTTTTCTAATGTGATGAAGGATCAATTTGAGATGAGCCATATGGGTGAGCTCAAATATTTCTTAGGTCTCCAAATTCGCCAAATGAACGATGCAATCTTCATCCACCAAACCAAGTACACTGTGGAGTTGCTAAAGCGATTTGGAATGGAGAATGCTTCCAGGAAGAGGACTCCAATGAGCACGACTACACATCTTGATAAAGATGCGGGCGGAAAAGATGTAGACATTCGTCTATATCGAGGTATGATAGGTAGTTTACTATATCTTACCGCAAGTAGGCCCGATATTATGTTTGTCGTATGTGTATGTGCTCGTTATCAGTCTCAACCTAAGGAGTCACACTTAGTAGCGGTAAAACGTATTTTTACACACTTGATTTTGGATTACTTTATCCAAAATCTAGCACGTATGAGTTAATCTCATATAGTGACGCAGATTATGCGGGATGCAAATCCGACAGGAAAAGTACTAGTGGCACTTGCCATTTTATAGGAAATTCTCTTGTCTCTTGGTTTTCCAAGAAGCAGAATTCCGTATAACTTTCAACCACCGAGGCGGAATATATTGCCGCCGGTGCCGCGTGTGCTCAGGTTCTTTGGATGAGACACACACTTAAAGACTTTGGTATAAACTGTGATACTTGCACTATCATGGTGGACAACCAAAGTGCAATTTCTCTCTCTAAGAATCCGGTACACCATTCCCGTTCTAAACACATAGATGTCCGACACCATTTCTTAGATTATCATGTTGCTAAAAAGGACATCATTTTAGTGTACGTTGAAACCCAGAAGCAAATCATCGATATTTTCACGAAACCCCTAAAGGAAGACTCCTTTGTGTGGTTACGTCGAGAATTGGGGATTATGGGTGAATCCGAGATTTAGGATTCATATGTTCAATAATCTTGCATGCTATTCAATTTCATTATATTTGCACATGCTAGATTTATTGGATTTTCTGGATTTTTCGTTGAATTTTCGGAATTTTCGCTCGATTTGTTCATAAACATCAAATTTCAGATTTTCGATGTTTAATGGGGTTGTATAATGATTAATGAGAGTATTACGATGTTTCGTCCAAGTGCGATTAGGAGAGAACTCAAAATTTCTAATTCTAAAATTTTTGAACTCTGTTAGTCGGTTCATGTTCATTGACCGATCGACTAGATCGGCATCTAGTCGGTCAGTGAATGAACTCAGACCGACTAACTCATGCCCTAAAATTTGGCTTCAGTTACTGTTTGCAATTAGTCGGTTCAAGCTCATTGACCGACAGACTAGATCATCATCTAGTCGGTCAGTGCTTGAACTGTGACCGACTAATTGCATCGGGGGCAGTTGCGTCTTTTCGACTTCCAATCGACTTAATCGACCCCGCACTGAATTGTTTTCATTCTAGTCGATGCGTTTTCTCCTTCCCAGCCAAAATCCCCCGAGCCCCGTCGACTTCCTCCTCTCCCTCCGTCGATTTCCGACCTAGCTCCGGCCATTTTTCCGATCATCTCTCTCCTCCCTAGGTATCTCCTCCCTCTCCTAGCTGTTTAGGGTTCTTTCTCAGCATCTAGGGTTAGGGATTCTAGTTTTCAGTTTTGTCTAGGGTTTATCTAGGGTTTAGATCTCGTTTTCTAGTGTTGATTCGTGCGTGTCTTGTCGCACTTATGGCACGAACACGTATTCCGATCGAACCTACTCGTCCATCGCCTATGACCGTCGATTCACCTCCTAGGGAACCCTCGCAACCCAAACGCCGATCGAAATCCACCCATCCCTCTTCGTCATCGCCTCCTCTTAATCGAAAGAGGACGGCGACCGCGAAGCCCCGAGCCCGATCTCAGCCTAGGAAGCAACCCGTTTCACCAGCTTCGTTCCGTGCACCCACACCTCCTGATGATTCTGACACGGAATACATCCTGGAGACCGAGCATACCGCTCGGGATCCTACTCCTCCACCCCGTTCTTCCACACGTCAGCCTAAGGGAAAGGGTCCGATGCCAGTTGGCGGGTGTCGATATTTCTTTATGTCGCGATGACCCGATGTGTCTCGCGGCATATAACCGTATCGAACACTGTCCGCTGCTGTTGGAGCATTTCATACATTTTTCTGACTTCCCAGGCCTAGCTGATCTCCTGTCGACTAGCGGTCTTATCGATTATCTTCGGTATGACCCTAAGGCGAATCCACATCCATACCCTCGCCTTGTCAAGCTATTCTATGCCAACCGAGTCCGGGGTCAGTACGACGAGACCCACTCCATTGAGACGATTGTCTTGGGGACACCGATTGTCCTCACAACAGAAATCTTAGGGGATTTGATTGGTTGCTCCTCTTCTGGCCTCCTCCCTTCTGATATCTCCGTCGATGATATTTCTGAGCTTGATCAGGTGATGCTTGCCGAGATCTTTCACGAGATTCCTCCTGCCATGATTGGCGTGCCATCGAAGTCCTTCAAGCCGAATGCTTGGGTGCTTAACCTAATTCTGAAGTCGTGCCTCCTTCCAAAGTACGGCTCATCTTCCTTGCCATACCAGCCATTCCTCAAGCTCATTTACGCCATCTTCATAGGGAGCGAGATTAACTGGGCTCAGATCATTCTCGATAAGATGGATTCTTTCGAATGTATCCGAAAGTCCATGAAATCTGCTCACATCCCATATCCCGGCCTTCTGACACTTGTCTTCCGTCACTTTCGTGTCCCTTTGCCTCCTGATGATGAGCGTCACATCGGTCCCCCTCTAAATGCGACGGCCGTCAAGAAGTCTCTTGCGGCGCTTCGTCATGTTCAGAAGACGACCACATCTGCTTCAGCCTCTGCTTCAGCTGCTCCTGCTCCCTCTACTACTCTTGATGACCTCGCACGTTCGTTGAAACGTGTGGAGTCTCGTTGTGCTCGATCTGAGGAGATTCTTGCTTGTATCGCTTCTCGTTTGGGTATTGATATCCCTCCCTCAGTTTCTGATGAGGATGAGTTGGATGAGGATGAGATCGATGAGCTTGTTCGTGCTGCTACTACTCGTGCCCCTGAGGGTACTTCTGGTGCTGCTGTTTCTTCTACCGGTGATCCCGAGAGCACTCCTGCTGCCACCGTTCCACCGGTGGATGCTTCGTCTGTTGCTGCTCCTGAGATCACTCCTGTCGTGCCAGAGATCTCCACTCCTGCTGACCCAGTGACCACCTCCACTCCTGCAGAGCCTGCAGCTGCTGCAGATCCTCCCGCTGCCTCCTGAGCTTCTTTGAGGACTCTCCTAGTGCACATTGGTTGATAGATCTAGTTGTGAGAGTGTTGGGTAGGATAGATGGTGGTTGTGGAGTTTTGATATTTTTGTGATGTATTTTGATGTATCTCTGTGATGTTTTGATATTTTTGATATGTATGGTATACTCTGATATATGCTGTGATATGATGTTGTATTGTGTGCTTCGATCTGAGGATCGATTTTATGTATGTCGGCTATGTATATTTTTGATGTACTCTTGTTTCACATATATATATACATCGATGTTGACATTTATTCTCTTGTGCACATTATATTCTTTTTATGTCTCTGATGTTTGATATCGTCGCTCGACGATAATAACTTGGTTAAATAGAAATTATTTCTATGGAAACATAGAATTGTTTTCCATGCACTTAATTAACCAAGAATGTTGATATTGGAGAGTATATTCCATAACTCAATCCGTAAAATTGATTTGAGTTTTGATGATTTTATTTTTTGACTTTCGACTTTGGTCACATTGACACGCTTTGATTTTATTCGTATTTTCCTTTGGTGTCATTTGGACCGTGGTCGTATTCTACGTCTCACGTGCTTTTATTTTTAGCCATTGTTGTTGTCGTTGATCTCCTCCCACTCTTTTTGCTAATGCCAAAGGGGGGGAGATATAATAATGACGATGAGCTAAATGATAATTTAAAGCATGTTTCCAAGAATTTAATTTGATATGTTAGATTCAGGGGGAGTTAAGATATATAAATGGATTTTCAAATCCGATATTTCAATAATCGATTCACATTTTATACTTTACTCGTCTGCTTGAAGCGTATGATTATTATTTTATTTTGGAACTAATGTGTCATCAATGCAGGAGGAGTAAGTAAATTACATTTGAATCATTATTTTTGATTATTATTTATGTTGGTTTGTCATTGATCGCTCCGGGACGTACACCCAAAGAACGGTTGTAATTTTACCGCAAGCGCACGGTATAGCGGCGAGCGGGATATCGAACACAGGGAGGACGAATGACCGTGCTTGCTTCTAATCAACCTGGCTATTTAAGAATAGAGAGAATTGCCTTGGGCGATCCTGTCACAATCGTCAGACAAATGTGCGAAATATCAAATCAAATAAAGAACGTCTAGGGAATGGGGAATCCCCGCTACTCACCGTATTTCGTAAATGTGGTTCGTCGGTATCAAAATCGCTAGAATGAGAATTTGGATGAACTAGTTGCAACTAAATGTGGAACCAAGCTCACGCTCTCGCGCTGTTGCCGGTCTATAGCTATCCTAGGTTTGGGTCCAATCTCTTGCAAACCTTAGCCTAGGAAAGCTAGCATTAGGATCAACATCATCGTCCAATTGCGCACCGAGCCCAATCTCTTGCAAACTCGGTCCACAATCTAAATTAGGATAGTTCCTACCCGTCCAATCTCTTGCAAACGGGTATCGGCACGGAATTGCAACCGGAGATCCTAGTATCGGTCCAATCTCTTGCAAACCGATACTTCGAAAATCCGACTCCAACCCAATTCGGATTTCTAGGGCTTCCTATCAAATTGGGATCCAATCTCTTGCAAATCCCAATTGATATGAATACCTAGCTATCCGTAGTAATTCGATCCCAATCTAATCCCTAATAACAATCCTAGCTCAATTTCTACCAATTCATCACAATTATAAAATAGGGCTTGTAGGGTTCATCCCCACGCCCCCAAGACGTGGAGACTACTCACAAATCATAGCAATAGCACAAAAATAATCAATGAAATAGGCAATGGAATTCATCACAACAATGATATAAACAATAAAAATAGAGTTTTTGGGGAAGAGAGATGCAAACCAATGTAGTTCTTCAATTAATCCAACAAAAATCCAAGTTTTTCCTCTTCTCCAATCACCAATAATAAAGCTAAAAAGTAATCTCAAAAAGCTGCAAAAAATCTAAGAGATGGCTCTCTAAACTAGGGTAAAAACAGGGCTTAAATAGCCCCAAAAATCGTCCAAAAATCCTGACCAAAACGCCCCTGCACAGCCTGTTTTCCGCAAATTTCGCTACAGGCAGCGCATCGCAC
Organism: Scilla litardierei; assembly: GCA_030789695.1. Lineage (NCBI taxonomy): Eukaryota > Viridiplantae > Streptophyta > Magnoliopsida > Asparagales > Asparagaceae > Scilla > Scilla litardierei. The sequence goes on along the minus strand of CM061139.1, from coordinate 112,053,601 downwards.
TCGGCCGAGTGACAAAAGTCGCTCGGCCGAGTGAAAACCCTGTAATTTTCCAGTAAGTCGGGGCTTTCAGGGGTCTTCAGTTCGGAGGCGGCTCGGCCGAGTGAGTTGTCGTCACTCGGCCGACGGCTTCAAGGCACTCGGGCGGACGTAATAATCCACTCGGCCGAGTGGGTCTTCTGAAGCTCAGGCAGCCGAGAAACAGTAACTTCGATGTTTTGGAAGGGCCTCGTCTGGGCGCCACTCGGGCGGACGTGGTATCGTCACTCGGCCGATGTGGACTCCGACGCTCGGCCGAGTACACATGGAAATCATGTCTGAACGGGTCGGCCGAGAAGTGTCTCGCTGGTCGGCCGAGTGGCTCCTCCACTCGGCCGAGTGGGACACAAAAGATGCCCAATCTGATTGTTTTGGCCTCCTCGTCGCTCCTGCGACGTCCATTCTTCTTCCGCTCCTCTCCAACAGCAAAATATCCCTCGGGGAGGTCGTCGGTGGCCGTCTAGAGTAAGCGCGTCTTGAGATCACTCCAAATCGCGCCAAATCACCTGAAATGCGACAAAAACAACAAATCGTGAAAAGCATCGCAATATCGTCGATATATCGTGAAAAACATGATTTGGGCGATCTAAATGGCATGCAAATACACGGAAAAAAGGTGTAAAATGAGGAGTGATCAAAATCCCCCAAGCTTGCCTCTTACTCGTCCTCGAGGAAGATAAGTAAAAGGCGAACCCGGTGGATTCGGAAAACGAAAACGACGAAAAACGAAAAAAATGAAAAACGAAGAAGAATGAAAACCAAATGAAAATAAAGATGAAAGAAAGAAGCGAAGAGGTAGGATGCTAGATCATTTTCTCAGGATGTGGGTTTCACTTACTCTTATAGCATGCACCGAATGAAAAATACATGTCAAAGAATCTTATTTTGATATCATAGTATAATAGTGCAAATAGAAATAGAAAACCCCACGAACAACGATATAATCATGAAAAACGGAATGATTTTAAAATTAACATCGTCTGAATCATTTAAAGCGGTATACAAATCACAGATCACACACTTTTCAATTGAACGCTTTCTATCTGGAGTATAAGAGTATCACACTATAGAATAGAGAGAATAGAAAAGTTTGGATTTCATGAAATGAACGATAGGCTTAGATTTCTGGATTTCGTAAAGCTAGAAACAATCTCACCGAGTATAGAATATTACTTAGCCTAGGTTGTCGTGCAATGTCAAGTAGTCACTCTCTCTCACATCAATGGATCCCCTCCCCCAAGCTTATCTATAAGCGTGGTGGCACAAAAATATTTACATCCCCATTTTTATATAGCTCCAAAAGCAAAGAAGAGAAAGAAGAAAGAAAGAAAGTGAGATGTGATCTTTTATTGAGGATTTTTCCTCTTTTCTCTCTTTTTTTTGCAATAAGCAATATATACACAATGATCCCAACTCAGAGAGAGATAATGATATACAAGAATGTTTTTCTCTCTTTTATTTTTTTTATAGAATAAGAAACTTGGAGCTAGGGATTAATGGCGGGGGAAATGCCATATAATAGAATCACTAAAGGGGAGATTCACCAATGATTTTTAAAAGTAGAGAAATGATGTTCAAGATTTGTGGAGAAAGAAATATATATAACTCTCGGTTCACTCTATAAGACATGCACGACAACTTCAGCAGGGTAATCTAATCTACTCAGTTTTGATCGCAAAAAAGCTAACTAATCCAGATATATCATAGCTAACATCATTCACTCATCCCGAAGTGAAGTGTACAATTCATGCATATAGAAGTGATATAGGAAAAGAAATCAGTACTCCAGATATAGGCATTCAATGCGTGAATCTTGGTGTGTTTTCTGTGATAGCATACATATGAATATTCAGGCTCAGCTAATAATAAAACTTCATCCATTTTCATGTGGAAAAAGTGTGGGTTACTATTTCTAAATGCAAAGCAAGTCATAGCATATGATATTAGAAATAAAATCTAAGACATGACAAATATAGCATGCATATAGAATAAGCTAACTCCACGTAGACATCATCACAGAAAATTCATCTCTAGCATGAGATGAAAAAAGAAAGAAATAAAGATAAGAAAAATAAAACTATGCAATGCGGCACACAGAGAAATAAGAAAAACGTGATGCATGGCAAAATAAAAGAAAAATAAAGAAAAATGAGTGCAAAAGTGAAAAAACGGTGTGAAAAACTAAAAATAAAGGTGGCAAATCGAAAAAAAAAAAGAACGTGAGAACTCACTCCCCCAAGCTAAACTGCACAGTGTCCTCAATGTGCAAAGTGTGGCACACAGAGAGACAAGTAATGAGAGGGGCAAGTGAGGATGCATGCATGATGGAAAGAAAAACGATAAGAAAACGAAAAATAAAGAAATGAAAATATGATGCGGATATGATGCATGCACAGATATGAGTGATACGAGTATAAATGGGTCACCAAAAGCTCTCCCTCCCTCCCAAAAAAGATATATAAAGATACGGCAAAATGAGAATCCCAAAATAAGTGAGGGGAGGGGGGTGGACAAAAAGGCATCAGGACCCAGCAGAAACGGGCAGCACAACGGCAAAAGGAATCGATGGCATCAAAGGTGCCTAGGAAGGTGGTGCTGCGCCGTCTCTGTCCTGAGGCGGAGGTGGTGGTGGTGGTGGTGTAGGATGCTGAGCTGGGGTGGGCGTGGAAGTGGAAGCAGGTCTAGTGTGTGTGGAAGTGTGTGTGGGAACCTGCTGGGTGGGTGGGGGTACGCGCGGGAGACGCTCTAAGATCTGTGTCAGGCAGTAGTGGATCTGAGGGATCAGGTCAAAGCGTCCAGCCATCGTAGAGATGGTGGAGGACAGGGTCCTAAGGTCATCTCTAAGACCACTCACCGCCAACTCAAGAGCACGTATGCTCTGCAGTACAGTGTCGGGCGGGGGTGGTGCAGAGGGACGCACCGGTCTAGGCTGCGTAGGGCGGGGCTGGCGTACGCGAGTGGAGTATGTAACGGGCTCAGCAGGGAAGGGGACAAAAGGTGCCGCGCCAGCAAATGTGGGCCTGGCCTCAGTGTGAGGCCGGGACACTGGCTGGTGAGAAGTAGAGGCAGCGGCAGCAAAGGAAGCGTGCAAAAGTGGCAACGATGTGGCAAGAGAGGTCAGTGGCCCAGAAGTGTGGACAGACGCCACGACGCTCTCGGAGAATACGGCGGCTGTGGAGACAGAGGACTCTACCGCTGGGGCGGAACTGTGTGGACCAAAAGGTGCAATCCCAGCGGAGATCATGCTAGCCATGGTCTCCACGACCGCGGCAAACGAGGGCTCTCCACTCTCGACAAAGGTTGGCGGGCACTCAGGGAGTGCGGAGCAAAGAGGCTCCACGGACAGAGGGCCAGAGGTGGCAGCGGGAGTGGTGGGGACAGCCTCGGAAGTGGTGACAGTGGTGGAAGTGGGCTCAGCAAAAGTACTCTCGACACTGACAGAGGTGGGGACAGAAGTGTCAGGAGCAGCGGAAACGTCAGGAACAGGCTGAGGGGCCACAGGGTCGATAGGGTCGGCAGCAGGCTCGGCAGGGTGTGCAGCAGGGTCTGCGGGAGCAGCCTGGGCAGCGTGGGCAGCGTGGGCCTGCTCGGCCTCCTCGGCCTCGAGCACGTAGGCAGCGGGGATGAGGACATCCATCGCCGGGACCCAGTCAACGTGGGCAGGTGCAATCTGAGTCCGAGCAGGGCTCGGGAGAATCATGTAATCGGCCCCCATAAGGGCCGTGCAACCAGACCCAGTGACGCTCACCATGCGAACGAAGCATCTTCATCCGGGCCATAACGTCTATCGACAGAGAAGTGGGGCCCGATACTCGCCGCAGGTTGTCAGGTAGGTCCTCGCCGGTCATCATGGTAAGCAGGGTGATCAGACCGCCGCAGCATATCAGTGAGCGAGCGCCCACCGACACAATGATACGGTCTAAAAACCAAGCCGCAATGTCGATCACGACGGCGGGGACAAGCTCGTGTCCATCCCTAGATAGAGCTCTGGGACGTGTCATCGCATAGAGCATGTAGAGCTCTGGCGTAGACATCGTGCCCGGCTCATATCTGGCCAAAAAGGTGGTCGCCATAAGGCGCTGGGCAATACGTAGGCAGGGGTGGACAATGGCCGAGGCCTTGGCCCTACTAGGGTCAAAGGCGGCGTGGTGGCCTGTAATCCGGGCCCAGAAGGCACCGGCGTCGAAGGAAGGTGGGGAGATGTGGGTAGGGCCGTAACCGCGATCGGCTCCGGGGACTGCGGGCCATGAGAAGAACGCTCTCATCATATCGAGAGTGACCTGGCACTCTCGATCCATGAACCTGAATGAGCATCCCTCATCGGTCCGGGCAATCGAACTCAAAACCTCAAGTGTCGGGCGGGTGAACGTGTCCGCCGACACCTGAAGGAAGTCGCGCCAACCCACGTTGTCGTACAACGTGAGTATCCCCTCTAGTACCCCCAGGCGTCCAAGGTCAGCGAGGTGCACAAACCTGGAGGGTACGATCGAGCGCTGGGAGATACAGTTGAAGACGGCGCGGTGTGCGTCGTCTCGGAACGTGATCCCGAGCGGCCCGACCAGTGGAGCCGGTGGTGGTGGCTGTGCAGCGGCGGGGAGTGGCTGTGCGGGCTGTGGGTGCGCTGCAGGCTGTGAGGGGTGTGTGGGAGAAGGCGGAGGAGAGTCCTCCACCAAGTGGGAGGGGCCGGGCTCGTCCGACCGCTTCCGCTTGGCGGAAGCTCTCGTCGACCGCGGCCGTGTCCGGGGAGGCATATCGGCCCCGAGCGCGCCGAAAAATGAAAAAAGTGCGGTGCGTGTAAAAGAATGGAAAGAGTATACCCAAACACGCCGCGAGTGCTAAGCAGTGGAAGCGTGCGAAGTCCGCGCCTCCACGAAGTCCTGAGCAGCCCGTAGAAGCTCCCCTGAGCTCTCCTAAACTCCAAAAAACAACCTGCGCATGAAAAAGCGATATCAGCGAGTAATAATCAAAATGTATGGAGCAATAGGGGTATAATGGATAGATATAGAAATTGATTTGGGTTAGGGGGGCGTTTAGCACATGGATCCTCAAGAAATACACGAAAAGAGGAGAAAATAGTCGAAATAGGGGTACCGGAGGTGGTCGGACGGCGTGCCGCCGGCGGCGACTCGGGCGAGGCACCGGGGCGTGCTCGGCCGGCGGTGGCGGACCGAGCGGCGGCGGGGCGAGGTCGTCCGGGCGAGTGGAGGAGCTGGGTGAAGCGAGATCGGGCGAGGGGAGCTGAGGGGGCGCGGGCGGATTTGGGATTTGCGATTTCGAAATCCGCGCCCCCCTCGCCACTTATATATATAAAAGTTACGACTCGGCCGAGTGACGTGCTCACTCGGCCGAGCGAGGCAAATAAAGATTTTCTCCCCGATATCGCTTCGGCCGAGTGGCTTTGCCAGCTTCGGCCGAGTGGAGTAAGTCCATTCGGCCGAGTGACTCAAGCTACTCGGCATGACTCGCCCTAGGAGGGTATCCGTTTTACTCGGCCGAGTGATAATGTATACTCGGCCGAGTAGCAGTTCTAATGAAATGAGGAAAATAGACAGAGAGTTGGGTACAGCAGACTTCCCTCGTTCGTGAGCGGCTCGGCCGGACGAACTTCTGTACTCGGCCGAGTGACTAGTATGCTCGGCCGAGTGAGCCTTGTTTTCTGCTGTTTGTCTTCGTTTGGGCTCTAAACTCCGTCTTTCTTCCTCCAGTCGATTTCATCCTCCTCCTAAGCATCGAACGCCTTCTTGGGGCGCTCCTCGTCGTCTCGTTCATCCTCCTCATGATAGATCTACCTATCTCCTCTCCTGTCGAGAAAAATAGGACCCGTTATGACAAAATTTTTGGGCGAACGACTCGAAACACTAAAAATTTCTAAAACGAAAATAAAGAAAAAGTAAAAATAAAGCAAAAACCGTCGGGTTGCCTCCCGACAAGCGCTCGTTTAAGGTCGTGAGCTCGACCCCCTATAATTTTCAATCAATGCGGGATGTTTGGTGCATACGGGATGCACCCGTCAAACTTTCCGGGGAGCGCGCTTGGATTTGGATGTGGCGGCGGCGCGTTCTCCCGCGGTGGTCTCTCGTCTCGAATAGTGTTGGGGGGAGGCTCCCCCAAGCTAGCGTTTGCTCCGGTCAACGGCTTAACCGGTGATGACGGTCTCCGTGCCGGCGGAGCTTTCTTTGGAGACTTTAATTTCGAGAGCTTGCAGAGCTCTCGAATCCTTGCGACATCAGCGTCGTCTTCATCTTCATCAGCGGAGAAGTCGGGGGAATCGTCTTCATTCTTTTCATCTTGGCCTAAATCCGGGCCTTCTTCAAATTCTTCATCAAAAAGGGCGCCAATTGAGTGAGGAATCGCCTCTTCTATCACCTCGTCAAGGAGGTCCATGTAGTCGAGTTCCTCGTGATAAGGCATATGCTTCATAGCCTTAGGAATGTGGAGCTCCACCTCGATGTTTCCGACGTTTAAGGTTAAGGTACCTTCGCGCACGTCGACGATGACTCCGACGGTGGCGAGGAATGGGCGTCCAAGTATCAATGAAGTGTCTCCCTCCTCCTTAACGTCCATGATCACAAAGTCACATGGCAAGCATATTCCTCCCGGGACTTGTAGCGGTATGTCTTCGGTGATCCCCACCGGCCTTGTTATCCGTCCATCGGCTAATTGAATGCGCATGTCGGTGGGTTTCAACTTTGTCCCGGTGTTTAGCTTTAAGAACATGGAGAGGGGCATGAGGCTCACACTAGCCCCAAGATCGACCAACGCCTTTTGAAGAGGGACGCCGCCCAAGGTGCAAGGAATCCGAAAACTCCCCGGATCTTTGAATTTTGCCGGCTCCTTCTCTCTCTTGGTGAACCAAGAGCCCTCCTCGGCTAGCATGATCTTCTCCTTCCTTTTCCTCCCCGAAATCAAGTCCTTCAAAAATTTAGCATACGTGGGGATCTCGACGATGGCGTCAAGGAAGGGGATGTTAAGGCTAACTCCTCTTAGGTACTCGAGAAATTTTGCTAGCCTCTTCTCCATTTTCGCTCTAGCGAGCCTTTGGGGGAATGGGACCTGTGGCATGAAGCGCCTCTCCTCAATTAATCGCTCCGCCCTAGATTTCTCCTTGTCTTGTGGCTCCTTCTCCTTTTCAATCTCAACTATCGGCTCAATCGGCTCCAAGCTTTCATCCACGACCTCCTCAATAGGAATCATGGCGGGGGTGGTGTCCTTCCCGCCTCTAGTAGTAACGGCAACTACGGCATTGATGTGGCCCGTGTTGCCCCGTGGGTTTTGCTCCGGTTGCGCCGGCAATCTTTGAGTGTTCCGATTGAGCAACGCCAATTGCTCCGATATTTGAGCCACTACGGTGTTAAGAGAGTCTTGCCCCGCCTTCAAAGTAGCATTCACCTTATTTTGCTCGACCATGAACGCCTCCACTCTAGTTTCGAAGTCGGATCGTTGTGGAGCTTGTGGAGGGTTTTGATTTTGATTCCTCCACCCTTGGTTGTATCCGGGAGGCCTATATGGTGGAACTTGTTGCTTCGGTTGAAAGTTTTGTTGTGGAGGCCCCCTCGGTGGATAGTATTGTTGTTGGGGTGGTGGTGGTCGAGCTTGTTGAGTTGGTGGTTGTGGCGGGTTCAAAGCTCCTTCATTGTTGGCGTAGGAGAATCCCGGATGATTTCTTGCGGCCGGATTGGACCAATACCCTTGGTTCCCCGCAACATATTGTATTTGCTCCAAGGATCCTTCTCCTTGCTCTCCTCCCGCGTACATGGCTTGAGATTGGTCTTGCCAATCACACATTTGGTTGGTCGGCGCGGAGGTGGAAGGTGCTCCTTGGGGCTCCGTGATGAACTTCTCCAATCTCTCCACCACCTTGTGGAGAGAATCAAATTTGCTCGTGAGCTCCGCTACGGCCTTCGCCTCGTAGATGCTAGTTGGCTTTAAGGAGGATGTGGAGTGTCCTCGCTCATCGCCCCATTGTTGGTTATTTGAGGCCATCTCCTCAATTAGGGCCGTAGCTTCTTCGGGAGTCTTTGATAAGATCGCACCATTCGCCGCGGCATCAATAATTTGTTTGGTCCCCGGTTGGAGACCGTTGTAGAAGCTATGAACTAGCTCCCAATCCTCTATACTGTGGTGCGGGCATTGATGCTGCAAATCCTTAAAACGCTCCCATGCTTCATAGAGCGTCTCCTGTGGTCCTTGCTTGAAGGACATGAGAGCGCTCCGGATCTTCACCGTCTTGGATGGCGGATATAATTTATCAATAAATGCACTCGCCAACTCGTCCCAAGTGGTGAAGACTCCGTCAGCCTGCGTCCTCAACCAATAGAGTGCTTTGTCCTTAAGCATGAAGGGGAAGAGACGCAATCTGATAGCATCGTTGGAGACCCCCGGCATCTGGAATGTGGCGCACTTCGACAAGAATAGTTGGATGTGGTAGTGGGGGTTCTCATGTGCGTTCCCATGAAATGGGTCTTGTTGCATCAAAACCACCAATCCAGTCTTTAGCTCGAAGTTCTTGTCAGCCGCCAACCCCGGCATGGCAATGGATGAGGTGGTAGAAGAAGTCTTAGGCCGAAGCCTATCGCGAATAGAAATTATCCTCGCCATCCTTGCCGCCAATTCTTCAGGAGTTTCCGGGTTGGTCATATACCTCCCTTCCGGATCTTGTCTATTTTCCGCTCTAAGTCTCCGCGCGGTACGTTCGATCTCGGGATCAAATAATAAGTCTTCTGGGTCCGCCGTAGATCTCGTGCTCATGCACAGGGGAAACAGAGTTTCAAAGAGATGATTAGTACCGTGGAAGGGTTAGGTAAGAATAGTAAAGGAAATAATAATGGTAACAATAAAAAAAATAAAAATAAAAGAAAGAAGTAGCTCGGGTGAAAAAGAATCAAACGCAATCGCCTCCCCGGCAACGGCGCCAAAAACTTGATCGCTCCGGGACGTACACCCAAAGAACGGTTGTAGTTTTACTGCAAGCGCACGGTATAGCGGCGAGCGGGTATCGAACACAGGGAGGACGAATGACCGTGCTTGCTTCTAATCAACCTGGCTATTTAAGAATAGAGAGAATTGCCTTGGGCGATCCTGTCACAATCGTCAGACAAATGTGCGAAATATCAAATCAAATAAAGAACGTCTAGGGAATGGGGAATCCCCGCTACTCACCGTATTTCGTAAATGTGGTTCGTCGGTATCAAAATCGCTAGAATGAGAATTTGGATGAACTAGTTGCAACTAAATGTGGAACCAAGCTCACGCTCTCGCGCTGTTGCCGGTCTATAGCTATCCTAGGTTTGGGTCCAATCTCTTGCAAACCTTAGCCTAGGAAAGCTAGCATTAGGATCAACATTATCGTCCAATTGCGCACCGAGCCCAATCTCTTGCAAACTCGGTCCACAATCTAAATTAGGATAGTTCCTACCCGTCCAATCTCTTACAAACGGGTATCGGCACGGAATTGCAACCGGAGATCCTAGTATCGGTCCAATCTCTTGCAAACCGATACTTCGAAAATCCGACTCCAACCCAATTCGGATTTCTAGGGCTTCCTATCAAATTGGGATCCAATCTCTTGCAAATCCCAATTGATATGAATACCTAGCTATCCGTAGTAATTCGATCCCAATCTAATCCCTAATAACAATCCTAGCTCAATTTCTACCAATTCATCACAATTATAAAATAGGGCTTGTAGGGTTCATCCCCACGCCCCAAGACGTGGAGACTACTCACAAATCATAGCAATAGCACAAAAATAATCAATGAAATAGGCAATGTAATTCATCACAACAATGATATAAACAATAAAAATAGAGTTTTTGGGGAAGAGAGATGCAAACCAATGTAGTTCTTCAATTAATCCAACAAAAATCCAAGTTTTTCCTCTTCTCCAATCACCAATAATAAAGCTAAAAAGTAATCTCAAAAAGCTGCAAAAAATCTAAGAGATGGCTCTCTAAACTAGGGTAAAAACAGGGCTTAAATAGCCCCAAAAATCGTCCAAAAATCCTGACCAAAACGCCCCTGCACAGCCTGTTTTCCGCAAATTTCGCTACAGGCAGCGCATCGCACTCGGCCGAGTGACAAAAGTCGCTCGGCCGAGTGAAAAACCTGTAATTTTCCAGTAAGTCGGGGCTTTCAGGGGTCTTCAGTTCGGAGGCGGCTCGGCCGAGTGAGTTGTCGTCACTCGGCCGACGGCTTCAAGGCACTCGGGCGGACGTAATAATCCACTCGGCTGAGTGGGTCTTCTGAAGCTCAGGCAGCCGAGAAACAGTAACTTCGATGTTTTGGAAGGGCCTCGTCTGGGCGCCACTCGGGCGGACGTGGTATCGTCACTCGGCCGATGTGGGCTCCGACGCTCGGCCGAGTACACATGGAAATCGTGTCTGAACGGGTCGGCCGAGCAGTGTCTCGCTGGTCGGCCGAGTGGCTCCTCCACTCGGCCGAGTGGGACACAAAAGATGCCCAATCTGAATGTTTTGGCCTCCTCGTCGCTCCTACGACGTCCATTCTTCTTCCGCTCCTCTCCAACAGCAAAATATCCCTCGGGGAGGTCGTCGGTGGCCGTCTAGAGTAAGCGCGTCTCGAGATCACTCCAAATCGCGCCAAATCACCTGAAATGCGACAAAAACAACAAATCGTGAAAAGCATCGCAATATCGTCGATATATCGTGAAAAACATGATTTGGGCGATCTAAATGGTATGCAAATACACGGAAAAAAGGTGTAAAATGAGGAGTGATCAGTCATCACCAAAAAGGGGGAGAATGTTGAGTATTGACTCCCCGGATTTGGTTTTGGATGATGAACAAACATAAATATATCGTGAACTAACACTTTGTGAGCGCAGTTATGGAGATCGTCGCCAAACTTCTATGAACATCATATGCGACGTCTCAAGACTTCTCAAAGCACGTGATCGTATGCCTAAAGCTTCGTTGAAGCGCAAGGACCATTATTGAAGTCATGAAGATTCGATTGAAGCTTTTGAAGACGGTTCGTGATAGTTTATTTAATGTCTTCTAGCTTCATTTTCGTAGAATGTTAAGCCTTGAGTAGGTCTTACGTTTTAATCTTCATAACGCTCATATCTTAGAGCTAGGATCTTAGTAGAAGTCCATACGAACTTTCCCGAAGCTTCGCGCTTCGATTCGCGACTTCTTGTGCATGTTAGTTGGTTCAAGAAGAAGAACCAACCGACTAGATGGTGATCTAGTCGGTCGGAAAAGCTTCTTGGACCAACTAGTTTGTCTCCCTCAATTCCATGCTCTTTACTGTTTACTGTTAGTCGGTCAACGTTGACTCACCGACCGACTAGTTGGTGAACTAGTCGGTCAGTGATCCTTCTTAGACCGACTAGTTGAGCATCTACTGTACATGCCAAGTTACTGTTTTTCGTTAGTCGGTCAAAGAACGTTTGTCGACCGACTAGTTGATGAACTAGTCGGTCAACATTTGTTCTTGGACCGACTAAATCAATTTGTACTCAGACTATTTGTTTTATCTCTTAGTCGGTCTAAGTTCACTCACCGACCGACTAGTTGTGAAACTAGTCGGTTGTCAAGTCTTCTTGGACCGACTAGTTCTTTAAGTCTGAACTTCGACCTTTTGGATGTTCAACATTAGTCGGTCTACGTTGTATCACCGACCGACTAGTTGATGAACTAGTCGGTCAGTGATCCTTCTTTGACCGACTAGTCTGGTTCAGAATAGAGCCGTTGGAGCTTTAATTGAAACGTTTTTCTCTCTCTCTTTTCTCTAACCTATATATACTTGGAGTGCTGCATTCATTGCACTCAAGGCTGATATTAAGAGAAGTTTAGAGATCAAAATAGAAGCATTAAATCTCATTCAAAGCTCATTCATTTCCTTTCAATAATCTCTCCCTCACTCTTATTTCAAAAGAGAGATTCATTGATTGTGAGCCTTCCAAGCCAAGTGCTTGATTCTAGGTCACCAACATCCACCTAGGACTCCATTGCTGGTCATCTACTTGGAGCTAGGGTTTGGTGCCTCTTCATCTTCCCCAAAATCTGTTTTGCCCTAAATCGTAAGTTTACTCAAGGCATAGGATTTTGTCGGTAAGAATTTCACATTTCATTTACTTCGTTATTGTAAGTGTTTCACTCTCGGTTGTGAGAGTTTGTTTGTGATCCCGGGTTGTGGGAGTCACAATTTCATTTGTGTATGATTTGACTTGGTAGAGGTTTTCTACAAGTATTTTATAGTGCAAATTTGAGTTAGAGGATTCTAACTCAAGTATCCGGAGTGGATCCGGGTGTTTGGGACGTAGGATCACCGGGAACAAGTCGGGGAGACTTGGGTGGATCCGAACCCGTTAAATTGCTTGTTTGCGATTGTTTTCTTTGTTGTCACTTTTGTTGTGATATGATTCCCTGGATTTGGTTTTGGATGATGAGCAAACATAAATAATGTATACTAACTTATTTGTGAGCGCAGTTATGAAGATCGTCGCCAAAATACTACGTACATCTAAAGCGACGTCTCAAGACTTCTCAATACGCATGATCGAGTGTCTGAAGCTTCGTTGAAGCTCAAGGAGCAATATTGAGGTCTAGAAGAATGAAGATTGAAGCTTTGAAGACGGCTCGTAAGTTTTATTTTATAGTCTTCTAGCTTCATAAATTAGAATGTTAAGCCTTGAGTAGGACTTACATTATAAACTGCATTTCGCTCATATCTTAGAGCTAGGATTATCATAGAAGCCATTAGAAACTTTCCCGAAACCTATCGCTTCTTCCCTCGGCTTCGAGTGCATGTTAGTTGGTTCAAGAAGAGTCACCAACCGACTAGATGACGATCTAGTCGGTCAGCAACTCTAAATGAACCGACTAGATGCCTTGCTAAATTCAGCTCATCCCAGGTTGATCAATTAGTCGGTCAAAGAAGAGTCACCGACCGACTAGATGACGATCTAGTCGGTTAGGAATCCTTCTTGGACCGACTAGTTGAGCTTGCCTCTGTACAGCCTGAGTTACTGTTTCGAGTTAGTCGGTCAAAGAACGTTTGTTGACCGACTAGTTGAGAAACTAGTCGGTCATCATTTGTTCTTGAACCGACTAATTCATCTTGAAGTCAACCTACTCTATTTCGACTGTTAGTCGGTCAAAGATCATTCACCGACCGACTAGTTGTGGAACTAGTCGGTCGGCAAGTCTTCTTAGACCGACTAGTTGTCTTTGCCTGGAACTTCGACTTTTGGCTGTTCTTCCATTAGTCGGTCTACGTTGATTGACCGACCGACTAGTTGATGAACTAGTCGGTCGGTGGTTGTTCTTTGACCGACTAGTTGGGTTCAGAAAAGAGCCGTTGGGAACTTTTCCAACACGATTTTCCTTGCCTCTATAAATACAAACTTGATTCGTTTGAGGCAAAGTTAAAAGGTCCATTTTACAAGTAATTTCAGACCTAAGAGAAGAGCTCTCCCAAGCTAATTCAAAGCTCTCTCTCCCTCACAAGAATCTCTCCCTTCACTCTTTGAGCCATCTTCCTCAAGAGAGATTCTCTCCATTGTGAGCATCTCAAGCCAAGAGCTTGATCCTAGTCACCATACTCCACCATAGGCTTCCATTGCTGGTCATCTTCTTGAAGCTAGGGTTTGGTGACATCCTCTTCCACAAAATCCATCATTGCCCTAATTTGGTAAGTATACTCAAGGCATAGGATTTTGTAAGGTAAGAGTTTATTTCATTTCTATCGTATTTGAATTGTGTCTCTCGGTTGTGAGAGAGGGTGTGATCCCGGTTTGTGGGAGTCACATGTCTTTTGTATGATTTGACTTGTGAAGATTTTTCACAAGTATTTCATAGTGGAAATCTTGAGTTAGGGTTGCTAACTCAAGTATCCGGAGGGGATCCGGGTGGTTGGGACGTAGGATCACCGGGAACAAGTCGGGGAGACTTGGGTGGATCCGAACCCAGTAACAAACTTTGTCTGCGTATGTTTTATTCTTGTTGCTCGTCGTTTAATTCCGCATTGTCGTTTGTTCATTGCACAATAGTTAGGAACAACTCTCTTAATTATTTTAAGTACTATTCACCCCCCCTATAGTACGTGTGCAGTAGCTACCATAGGGCACTACAATTGGTATCAAAGCCAAGGTTAAAGCTACAAGGTCAAAGCCATGGCAAACAACGACTACAATGTCTTCAAGGATCGTCAAGGAGCTTCTTCAGTCTTGGAAGGGCAATCTTCATCTAGGCCTCCCTCCTTCAATGGTACCAACTACGGGTACTGGAAATGCCGAATGGAAACGTTCCTTCGGAGTGCTTCACTTTGGAGAGCCACGATGAATGAGTACGTCGAGCCCTCCGAACAAGATTTCGCTAAGTGGACTCCCGCGGAGGTCTCCGCGGAGGTAAGTAATGCCAAGGCAATGAACGCCTTGCAATGCGCAATGGAGCCCGAGGACTTCAATAAGATATGCACATGTAAGAGTGCATATCAAATATGGAACTCCCTCCTCATCTTACATGAAGAGACGAGTCGGGTAAGAGATTCTAAACTCGTGGTCGTGAATAAAGATTTCGAATTATTTCATATGCTGCAGGGTGATCGCACCCCGGATACACGTCCCGGAGCGACGGTTGTAGTTTTACCGCAAGCGCACGGTGTAGCGACGAGCGGGTTATCGAACACAGGGAGGACGAATGACCGTGCTTGTTCTAATCAACCTGGCTATTTAAGAAGAGAGAAATTTGCCTTTGGCGATCCTGTCACAATCGACAGACAAAGTACTGAAATATCAAATCAAATAAAGAACGTCTAGGGAATGGGGAATTCCCGCTACTCACCGTATTTCGTAAATGTGGTTCATTGGTATCAAAATTGCTAGAATAAGATTTTGGATGAACTAGTTGCAACTGAATGTAGAACCAAGCTCACGCTCTCGCGCTGTTGCCGGTCTATAGCTATCCTAGGCTTGGGTCCAATCTCTCGCAACCCCTAGCCTAGGGAAGCTAGCATTAGGATCAACATCATCGTTCAATCACGCACCGAGCCCAATCTCTTGCAAACTCGGCACACGACCTAGGTTGGGATAGTTCCTACCCGTCCAATCTCTTGCAAACGGGTATCGGCATGGAATTGCAACCGGAAACCCTAATATCGGTCCAATCTCTTGCAAACCGATACTACGGAAATTCGATTCCAACCCAATTCGGATTTTTAGGGTTTCCTATCGAATTGGGATCCAATCTCTTGCAAATCCCAATCGGTATGAACTCCTAGCCATCCGTAGTAAATCGCTCCCTCGCTAATCCCTAATAACAATTCTAGCAAAATTTCTACCAATTCATCACAAATATGAAATTGGGCTTGTAGGGTTCATCCCCACGCCCCAAGACGTGGAGACTACTCACAATTCATAGCATAAACACAAGAATAATCAATGAAATAAGCAATAGAATTCATCACAATATTGAGATATGCAATAAAAATAGGATTTTTGGAGAAGAGAGAGGCAAACCAATGGAGTTCTTCAATTAATCCAACAAAAATCCACTTTTTGTCTCCTCTCCAATCACAAGAATAAAGCTAAAAAGTAAACCTAAAACCTGCAAAAATCTAAGAGAAAAGCTCTCTAAAACTAGGGTAAAAACAGGGGTTAAATACCCCCCAAAATCATCCAAAAACTGTCACCAAAATACCCCTGCGCAGCCTGAAATCCGCAATTTTCGCTACAGGCAGCGCGTCGCACTCGGCCGAGTGACAAAAGTCGCTCGGCCGAGTGAGAAACCCTGTAATTTTCCAGTAAGTCTTGATCTTCAGGGGTCTTCACTTCGGGGGCGGCTCGGCCGAGTGAGTTGTCGTCACTCGGCCGATGGCTTCTTGGTACTCGGGCGGTCGGGATTATCCACTCGGCCGAGTGGGTCTTCTGAAGCTCAGGCAGCCGAAAAATAGTAAGTTGGCGATTTTTGAATGGCTCGTCTGGGCGCCACTCGGGCGGACGGGATCTCGTCACTCGGCCGATGTGGTCTCTGTCGCTCGACCGAGTGCACATATAAATCGTGTCTGATCTGGTCGGCCGAGCGGTGTCTCGCTGGTCGGCCGAGTGACTCCTTCACTCGGCCGAGTGGGACACCAAAAATGCCCAAACAGCTTGTTTTGGCCTCCTCGTCGCTCCTGCGACGTCCGTTCTTCTTCCGCTCCTCTCCAACAGCAAAATACCCCTTGGGGAGGTCATCGGTGACACTCTGGAGCAGGCGTATCTCGAGATCACTCCAAATCGCTCCAAATCACCTGAAATGCGACAAAAACAACAAATCGTGAAAAGCATCGCAATATCGTCGATATATCGTGAAAAACATGATTTGGTCGATCCAAATGGCATGCAAACATGCGGGAAAAAAGTGTAAAATAAGGAGTGAAAAAAATCCCCCAAGCTTACCTCTTACTCGTCCTCGAGGAAGATAAGTAAAAGGCGAACCCGGTGGATTCGGAAAATGAAAACGGCGAAAAATTGAAAAAAAATGAAAAACGGAGAAGAATGGAAAACGAAATAAAAAATAAAAATAAAGAAGAAAGAAAGAAGCGAAGAGGTAAGCTGCTAGATCATTTTCTCAGGACGTGGGTTCCGCTTACTCATATAGCATGCACTGAATGAAAAATACATGTCAAAGAGTTTTATTTTGATATCATAGTATAATAGCGCAAATAGAAATAGAAAACCCACGAACAACAATATAATCATGAAAAACGGAATAATTTTAGAATTAGCATCGTCTGAATCTTTTAAAGCGGTATACAAATCGCAGATTACACACTTTTCAATTGAATGCTTTCTATGAGGAGTATAAGAGTATCACACAATAGAATAGAGAGAATAGAAAAGTGTGGATTTCATGATATGAGTGCTAGGCTTAGATTTCTGGATTTCGTAAAGCTAAAAATAATCTCACTGAGTATAGAATATTACTTAGCCTAGGTTGTCGTGCAACGTCAAGTAGTCACTCTCTCACACATCAATGGATTCTCTCCCCCAAGCTTATCTATAAGCATGGTGGCATAAAAAATATTCACATCCACATTTTTATAAAGCTCCAAAAGCAATGAAAATAAACACGAAAAGAGAGGAGAAAGAAAGAAAGTGAGATGGGATCTTTTATTGAGGATTTTTCCTCTCTTTTTTTGATGTAGCATATATACACAACGATCCCAACTCAAAGAGAGATAATGATATACAAGAATATTTTCTCCTTTTTTTTGAATAAGAAATTTGGAGCTAGGAATTAATAGCGGGGGAAATGCCATATAATAGAATCGCTAAGGGGAGATTCACCAATGATTTTAAAAGTAGAGAAATGATGTTCAAGATTTTTGGAGAAAGAAATAGATATATCTCTCGGTTCACTCTATAAGACATGCACGACAACTTCAGCAGGGTAATCTAATCTACTCAGTTTCGATCACAAAAAAACTAACTAATCCAAATTTATCATAGCTAATCATCATTCAATCATCCTGAACTGAAATGTACAATTCATGCATATAGAAGTGATATAGGAAAAGAAATCGGTACTCCAGATATAAGCATTCAATGCGTGAATCTTGGTGTGTTTTCTGTGATAGCATACACATAAATATTCAGACTCAGCTAATAATAAAATTTCATCCATTTTCATGTGGAAAAAGTCTGGGTTACTATCTCTAGATGCAAGGCAAGTCATAGCATATGATATCAGAAATAAAGTCCAAGACATGACAAATAAAGCATGCAAATAGAGTAAGCTAACTCTACGTCATCATCATCACAGAAAAGTCATCTCTAGCATGAGATGAAAAAGAAAGAAATAAAGGAAATAAAGATAAAGGGAAAATAGAACTATTTACAATGCGGCACACAGAAAAATAAGAAAAACGTGATGCATGGTAAAATAAAAAGAAAAATGATGAAAATAAGTGCAAAAAGCGGAAAATGGTGTGAAAAACTAAAAATAAAGGTGGCAAATCGAAAAAAGAACGTGAGGATTCACTCCCCCAAGCTAAATGGCACAGTGTCCTCAATGTGCAAAGTGGGGCACACCGAGAGACAAGTAAAGTGAGGGTGAGAAGTGAGGGTGCATGCATGATGGAAAAAAAGAAAATAAAAATAAAGAAATGAAAAATATGATGCGGACATGATGCATGCAAATATAGGAGTGATACAGATATATAGATGTGGCACCAAAAACTCTCCCTCTCTCCCAAAAAAGATATATAAAGATACGGTCAGAATGAGAATCCCAAAATAAGTGAGGGGAGGGGTGGACAAAAATGCAACAGGACCCATCAGAAACGGGCGGCACAACGGCAAAAATAATCGACGGCATCAAGGGTGCCTAAGAAGGTGGTGCTGCGCCGTCTCCGTCCTGAGGCGGAAGTGGTGGTGGTGGCTGGACAGGCTGTTGAGCGGGTGTGGGTGTGGAAGTGGTAGCAGGCTGAGTGTGGGTGAAAGTGTGGGTGGGAACCTGCTGGGTGGGCGGGGGTACGCGTGGGAGACGCTCCAGGACCTGGGTAAGGCAGCAGTGAATCTACGGGAGCAGGTCGAAGCGGTGAGCCATATCGGTGACGGTGGCGGACAGGGTCCGAAGGTCGCCTCTGAGGCCACTCACCGCCCCCTCGAGAGCACGAATGCTCTGAAGTACAGTGTCAGGGGGAGGTGGTGCAGAGGGACGCACAGGTCTGGGCTGTGCAGGGCGGGGCTGGCGTACTCTGGTGGCGTAAGTGACGGGCTCAGCGGGTAGGGGAACAAAAGGTGCTGCGCTCGCGAAAGTGGGCCTGGCCTCAGTGCGAGGCTGGGCAGGACGGTGAGAAGTGGAGGCAGCAGCAGCGAAAGAATAGTACAAAAGTGGCAGCGAGGCGGTCGGAGAGGTCGGTGGCACAGAAGTGTGGACAGACGCCACGACACTCTCGGAAAATACATCAGCAGTGGAAACAGAGGGCTCTCCGCACTCAACTACGGTCGGCGGACGCTCGGGTGGGGCAGAAGAAACGGGCTCGGCAGACAGAGGGCCAGTGGTGGTGGTGACAGGCGTGGAAGCAGTGGAAGTGGGCTCAGCTAAGGTACTCCCGACACCGACAGAGGTGTGGACAGAGGTGTCAGGAGCATCGGAAACATCGGGGATAGGCTGAGGGGCCACGGGGTCAACAGGGGCAGTAGGCGCGGCAGGTGCAACAGGGTCTGCGGGGGCAGCGTGGGCAGCGTGGGCCTGCTCGGCCTCCTCGGCCTCGAGCACGTAAGCAGCGGGGATGAGAACATCCATCGCAGGGAGCCAGTCCACATGGGCCGGTGCAATCTGAGTCCGAGCTGGGCTCGGAAGAATCATGTAATCGGCACCGTAAGGGTCGTGTAACCAGACCCAGTGTCGCTCACTGTGCGGACGAAGCATCTTCATCCGGGCCATAACATCAATCGACAGAGAAGTGGGGCCCGGTGCTCGTCGCAGGTCGTCAGGGAAGTCCTCGCCGGTCATAAGGGCAAGCAAGGTGATCAGGCCGCCGCAGCATATCGGTGAGCGAGCGCCCACCGATACAATGATGCGGTCCAAAAACCAAGCCGCGACATCAATCACGACGGCGGGGACCAGCTCATCGCCATCCCTAGATAGAACTCCGGGCCGTGTCATCGCGTAGAGCATGTAGAGCTCTGGCATGGACATCGTGCCCGGCTCATATCTGGCCAAAAAGGTCGTCGCCATAAGGCGCTGAGATATACGGAGGCAGGGGTGGACAATGACCGAGGCCTTGGCCCTACTAGGGTCAAAGGCAGCGTGAAGACCCGTAATCCGGGCCCAGAAGGCACCGGCGTCGAAGGAAGGTGGGGGGATATGGGTGGGGGCGTAACCTAGATCGGCCCCGGGGACATCGGGCCACGAGAAAAATGCTCTCATCATACCGAGAGTGACCTGGCACTCCCGGTTCATGAACCGAAACGAGCATCCCTCGTCGGTCCGGGCGATCGAACTAAGTACCTCAAGTGTCGGACGGGTAAATGTGTCCGCCGACACCTGAAAGAAATCTCGCCAGCCCACGTTGTCGTACAACGTGAGCATCCCCTCTAGTACCCCCAGGCGTCCTAGGTCGGCAAGGTGTGCAAACCTGGAGGGTACAATCGAGCGCTGGGAGATACGCTCGAAAGCGACGCGGTGTGCGTCGTCTCGGAACGTGATCCCCAGCGGCCCGATAAGTGGAGCCGGAGGTGGTGGCTGTGGAGCGGCAGGGAGTGGCTGTGCGGGCTGTGCGGACGCTGCAGGCTGTGCGGGGTGTGCGGGGCCTGCAGGCTGTGCTGGGTGGACGGGGTGTGGTGGAGAAGGTGGAGGAGAGTCCTCCAACTCGTGGGAGGGGCCAGCATCATCCGATCGCTTCTGCTTGACGGAAGCTCTCTTCGACCTCGGCCGTGTCCGGGGCGGCATATGGGCCCCGAGCGCGCGCCGAAAAGCGTGAAAAGTGCGGCGTGTGCAAAATAAATGAGAGAGTATACCCCGACACGTCGCGAGTGCTAAGCAAAGGAAGCGTGCGAAGACAGTGCCTCTACGAAGCCCGAATCAGTCCCGAGAAGCTCCCCTGGGCTCTCCTAAGCTCCTAAAAACAACCTGCGCATGAAATGGAGATATCAGCGAGTAATATTCAAAACGTATGGGGCATTAGGGGTATAATAGATAGATATAGAAATCGATTTGAGTTTGGGGTTCGTTTAACGCATGGATCCTCGAAAAATACAGAAAAAGAGGAGAAAAAGGCGAAATAAGCGATACCGGAGGTGGCCGGAGTGGGTGCCGCCGGCGGCGACTCGGGCGAGGCACGGCGGGGGCTCGGCCGGCAGTGGCTGGCCGAGCGGTGGCGCGTCAGACGACGGTCGGGCGAGTGGGGGGCGCGAGCGAGGGGAACGGGCGAGGGAGCTGAGGGGTCGCGGGCGATTGGGATTTTTTCGTTTCGAAAAAACGTGCCCCCCTCGGCCCTTTATATAGTAAAAGTTACGACTCGGCCGAGTGACTAGGTCACTCGGCCGAGCGATATCAATGGAAAATTCCTCCCCGCTTACGCTTCGGCCGAGTGGCCTTGCCAGCCTCGGCCGAGTGGAGTAAGTCCATTCGGCCGAGTGGCTCAAGCTACTCGGCAAGACTCGCCCTAGGAGCGTATCCGTTTTACTCGGCCGAGTGAATGTATATACTCGGCCGAGTAGCAGTTATACTGAAATCAGGAAAATAAACAGAGAGTTGGGTACATCAGACTTCCCTCGTTCGTGAGCGGCTCGGCTGGACGAACTTGTGTACTCGGCCGAGTGACTAGTATACTCGGCCGAGTGAGCCTTGTGTTCTGTTGTTTGTCTTCGTTTGGGCTCTAAACTCCGTCTTTCTTCCTCCAGTCGATTTCATCTTCCTCCTAAGAGTCGAGCGCCTTCCTGGGGCACTCCTCGTCGTCTCGTTCATCCTCCTCATGATGGATTTACCTATCTCCTCTCCTGTCAAGCAAAATAGGACCCGTTATCACAAAATTTTTGGTCGAACGACTCAAAACACTAAAAATTTCTAAAACAAAAATAAAGCAAAAGCAAAAATAAAGCAATAACCGTCAGGTTGCCTCCCGACAAGCGCTCGTTTAAGGTCGTGAGCTCGACCCCCTATGATTTTCAATTAATGCGGGATGTTCGGTGCATATGAGATGCACCCATCAAACTTTCCGGGGAGAACGCTTGGATTCGGAAGTTGCGGCGGCGTGTTCTCCCTCGGTGGTCTCCCGTCTCGAATAGTGTTGGGGGGAGGCTCCCCCAAGCTAGCGTTTGCTCCGGTCAACGGCTTCACCGGTGACGCCGATTTCCGTATCGGCGGAGCTTTCTTCGGAGACTTCAATTTCGAGAGCTTGCAGAGCTCTCGAATCCTTGTGACATCAGCGTCGCCTTCATCACTTTCAGCAGAGAGGTCGGGGGAATCATCTATCTTCTCATCGTGGCCTAAATCCGGGCCTTCCTCGAAATCCTCATCGAAAAGAGCGCCAATCGAGTGGGGGATCGCTTCTTCAATTACCTCATCAAGGAGGTCCATGTAGTCAAGCTCCTCGTGGTAAGGCATGTGTTTCATGGTCTTAGGAATGTGAAGCTCCACCTCGATGTTGCCGACGTTCAAAGTTAGTGTACCTTCTCGCACGTCGACAATCACACCGGCGGTGGCGAGGAACGGGCGTCCAAGTATCAATGACGTATCTCCCTCCTCCTTAACGTCCATGATCACGAAGTCACATGGCAAGCATATTCCCCCCGGGACTTGTAGCGGGATGTCTTCGGCGATCCCTGTCGGCCTCGTTATCTGCCCATCGGCCAATTGTATCCGCATGTCGGTAGGTTTCAACTTCGTCCCGATGTTTAGCCTTAAGAACATGGAGAGAGGCATGAGGCTCACACTAGCCCCCAAATCTACCAACGCCTTTTGAAGAGGGACGCCGCCCAAGGTGCAAGGAATCCGAAAACTCCCCGGGTCTTTAAATTTGGCTGGCTCCTTCTCTCTCTTGGTGAACCAAGAGCCCTCCTCGGCTAGCATAATCTTCGCCTTCCTCTTTCTCCTCGAAATCAAATCCTTTAAGAATTTAGCATATGTGGGGATCTCCACGATGGCGTCGAGGAAGGGAATGTTGAGGCTAACCCCTCTCAGATACTCGAGAAACTTTGCTAGCTTTTTCTCCATTTTCGCTCTAGCAAGCCTTTGGGGGAATGGGACCGGTGGCATGAAGCGCCTTTCCTCAATCAATTGCTCCGCTCTTGATTTCTCCTTTTCTTGTGGCGCTTTCTCCTTCTCAACCTCAACCATCGGCTCAATTGGCTCCAAGCTTTCCTCCACGGGCTCCTCGGTAGGAATCATGGCGGGGGTGGTATCCTTACCGCCTCTAGTAGTAACGGCAACTACGGCATTGATGTGGCCGGTGTTGCCCCGTGGGTTTGGCTCGGGTTGCGCCGGCAATTGTTGAGTATTCCGATTGAGCAACGCCAATTGCTCCGAGACTTGAGCCACAACAGTTGCAAGGGAGTCTTGCCCCGCCTTCAAGGTAGCATTGACCTTCTTTTGCTCGACCATAAACGCCTCCACTCTAGCTTCGAAGTCGGATTGTTGTTGAGCTTGTGGAGGGTTTTGATTTTGATTTCTCCACCCTTGATTGTATCCGGGCGGCCTATATGGTGGAACTTGTTGCTTCGGTTGAAAATTTTGTTGTGGAGGCCCCCTCGGCGGATAGTGTTGTTGTTGGGGTGGTGGTGGTGGTCGAGCTTGTTGAGGTGGTTGTTGTGGCGGGTTCAAAGCTCCTTCATTGTTGGCGTAAGAGAAGCTGGGATGATTTCTTACGGCCGGATTGGCCCAATACCCTTGGTTCCCCGCGACATATTGTACTTGCTCCAAGGATCCTTCTCCTTGCTCTCCTCCCACATACATGGCTTGAGATTGGTCTTGCCAATCACACATTTGGTTCGTTGGTGCGGAGGTGGAGGGGTTTCCTTGGGGCTCCGTGATAAACTTCTCCAGTCTCTCCACTACCTTGTGGAGAGAATCAAACTTGCTTGTAAGCTCCGCTACGGCCTTCGCCTCATAGATACTAGTTGGCTTCAAGGAGGACGTAGAGTGTCCTCGCTCATCGCCCCATTGTTGATTGTTTGAGGCCATCTCCTCAATTAGGGCCGTAGCTTCTTCGGGAGTCTTAGATAAGATAGCACCATTCGCCGCGGCATCAATAATTTGTTTGGTCCCCGGTTGGAGACCGTTGTAGAAGCTATGAACTAGCTCCCAATCTTCAATGCTATGGTGCGGGCATTGATGCTGCAGATCCTTAAAACGCTCCCAAGCCTCATAGAGCGTCTCTTGGGGTCCTTGCTTGAAGGACATGAGAGCGCTCCGGATCTTCACCGTCTTGGAGGGCGGATAGAACTTGTCAATGAATGCACTCGCCAACTCGTCCCAAGTGGTGAAGACCCCCTCAGCCTGCGTCCTCAGCCAATAAAGTGCCTTGTCTTTTAGCGTGAAGGGGAAGAGCCGCAGTCTGATGGCATCGATGGAGACCCCTGGCATCTGAAATGTGGCACACTTCGACAAGAATAATTGGATGTGGTAGTGAGGATTTTCATGGGCATTCCCATGAAATGGATCCTGCTGCATCAGAACCACTAGTCCAGTCTTTAGCTCGAAGTTCTTGTCAGCCGCCAACTCCGGCATGGCAATGGATGAGGTCGTAGAAGAGGTCTTAGGCCGAAGCCTATCTCGAATAGAAATTATCCTCGCCATCCTTGCCGCTAATTGGTCCGCAGTTTCCGGGTTGGTCATAAACCTCCCTTCCCGATCTTGTCTCCTTTCCGCTCTAAGTCTTCGCGCGGTACGTTCGATCTCGGGATCAAATAATATAGCTTCAGGGTCCGCCGTAGATCTCGTGTACATGCACAGGGAAAACAGAGTTTCAAAGAAATGATTAGTACCGTGGAAGGGTTAGGTAAAAATAAGAAATAAAATAATAATAATAATAATAAGAAATAGCTAGGGTGGTAAGATCAAA
Organism: Scilla litardierei; assembly: GCA_030789695.1. Lineage (NCBI taxonomy): Eukaryota > Viridiplantae > Streptophyta > Magnoliopsida > Asparagales > Asparagaceae > Scilla > Scilla litardierei. The sequence continues at coordinate 112,029,049 of CM061139.1, read as the reverse complement.
CGCAATTGCCTCCCCGGCAACGGCGCCAAAAACTTGATCGCACCCCGGATACACGTCCCGGAGCGACGGTTGTAGTTTTACCGCAAGCGCACGGTGTAGCGGCGAGCGGGTTATCGAACACAGGGAGGACGAATGACCGTGCTTGTTCTAATCAACCTGGCTATTTAAGAAGAGAGAAATTTGCCTTTGGCGATCCTGTCACAATCGTCAGACAAAGTACTGAAATATCAAATCAAATAAAGAACGTCTAGGGAATGGGGAATTCCTGCTACTCACCGTATTTCGTAAATGTGGTTCATTGGTATCAAAATTGCTAGAATAAGATTTTGGATGAACTAGTTGCAACTGAATGTAGAACCAAGCTCACGCTCTTGCGCTGTTGCCGGTCTATAGCTATCCTAGGCTTGGGTCCAATCTCTCGCAAACCCTAGCCTAGGGAAGCTAGCATTAGGATCAACATCATCATTCAATCGCGCACCGAGCCCAATCTCTTGCAAACTCGGCACACGACCTAGGTTGGGATAGTTCCTACCCGTCCAATCTCTTGCAAACGGGTATCGGCACGGAATTGCAACCGGAAACCCTAGTATCAGTCCAATCTCTTGCAAACCGATACTACGGAAATTCGATTCCAACCCAATTCGGATTTCTAGGGTTTCCTATCGAATTGGGATCCAATCTCTTGCAAATCCCAATCGGTATGAACTCCTAGCCATCCGTAGTAAATCGCTCCCTCGCTAATCCCTAATAACAATTCTAGCAAAATTTCTACCAATTCATCACAAATATGAAATTGGGCTTGTAGGGTTCATCCCCACACCCCAAGACGTGGAGACTACTCACAATTCATAGCATAAACACAAGAATAATCAATGAAATAAGCAATAGAATTCATCACAATATTGAGATATGCAATAAAAATAGGATTTTTGGAGAAGAGAGAGGCAAACCAATGGAGTTCTTCAATTAATCCAACAAAAATCCACTTTTTGTATCCTCTCCAATCACAAGAATAAAGATAAAAAGTAAACCTAAAAAGCTGCAAAAATCTAAGAGAAAAGCTCTCTAAAACTAGGGTAAAAACAGGGGTTAAATACCCCCCAAAATCGTCCAAAACCTGTGACCAAAATACCCCTGCGTAGCCTGAAATCCGCAATTTTCGCTACAGGCAGCGCGTCGCACTCGGCCGAGTGACAAAAGTCGCTCGGCCGAGTGAGAAACCCTGTAATTTTCCAGTAAGTCTTGATCTTCAGGGGTCTTCACTTCGGGGGCGGCTCGGCTGAGTGAGTTGTCGTCACTCAGCCGATGGCTTCTTGGTACTCGGGCGGTCGGGATTATCCACTCGGCCGAGTGGGTCTTCTGAAGCTCAGGCAGCCGAAAAACAGTAAGTTGGCGATTTTTGAATGGCTTCGTCTGGGCGCCACTCGGGCGGACGGGATCTCGTCACTCAGCCGATGTGGTCTCCGTCGCTCGGCCGAGTGCACATATAAATCGTGTCTGATCTGGTCGACCGAGCGGTGTCTCGCTGGTCGGCCGAGTGACTCCTTCACTCGGCCGAGTGGGACACCAAAAATGCCCAAACAGCTTGTTTTGGCCTCCTCGTCGCTCCTGCGACGTCCGTTCTTCTTCCGCTCCTCTCCAACAGCAAAATACCCCTTGGGGAGGTCGTCGGTGACACTCTGGAGCAGGCGTATCTCGAGATCACTCCAAATCGCTCCAAATCACCTGAAATGCGACAAAAACAACAAATCGTGAAAAGCATCACAATATCGTCGATATATCGTGAAAAACATGATTTGGGCGATCCAAATGGCATGCAAACATGCGGGAAAAAAGTGTAAAATAAGGAGTGAACACAGGGTGAAAAGATAAAAGAGTATTATGCTCGATTCGTCGACATCACAAACGAGTTGGAAGCTCTTGGGAAGACCTACACCCAAAAGGAGAAAGTCTCGAAGATAATTGATGGACTTCCTTCTTGTTGGGAGAAGCGTACCTTCGCCATCGAGGAATGTAATGACATGAAAACTTATACGGTTACTCAACTAATGGGTACCTTGATGTCATACGAGGTACGCAAGGATAGCAAGCTCATGATGAAAGAAAAGATGAAGTTGTACTTGAAGCAAGACGAGCCTAAGAAAAGGGTGATTGCATACAAGGCCGCTCCATCTACCGATGATGAAGATTCGGAAGAAGAAGCGGACGATGAGTTGGACATGGAAGCTTTGGCCGATATGGCAAAGAAGTTCATCCGATTCTTCCGACAAGGTAAGTTGAATCGTAAATCAAAATTTATTTCGACTAATGCTTCTACTCCCGTGTGTTATAAATGCAATAAGCCAGGACATATCAAGCCGGATTGTCCTCTCTACAAACATAAGGGGAAGTGGAAGGCATCCAAGCACGACAAGTCGAGAAAGCACAAGAAAGGACTTGTAGGTACCTTCACCGACTCCGACTCCTCAAGTGGAGAGTCGGACGATGAAAGAGTGGAGAAAGCACACACGTGCTTCATGGGAAAAGAGGATCGTGATGAATAGACTTCCTCCGATGAAAGCGAGGATGGAAGCGAGGATGAAGGCGAAGAGGTAACCAATGATGAACTTAGATTAGCCAATGAACAACTTTAGAATAAGTTTTCTAATATGGCTACTAAATTTATGAAGACTAAAAATGAATTAGATAGTCTTAAAAACTCGCCTAAGCCTTTCATCGTCAACAACGACACCGTTGTTGATGGGTTGAGAAATGAGATTGAAAATGTCAAGTCTCAACTTGAGCATGTTCATATCGAGGATTCGGATGAACATGTGATAGCGGATTTGATGTCTCAAATCTCAACTTTGAGTATTGAGAATAAAAATCTCAAATCACGTGTTTGTGCACTCGCATCGCAAGTATCCACTTTGGATGCTTCTTTGCATTCTCTCACCGAGAAGCATGAGAGCACATTAGGCCGAATTCATGAATTCAACAAAGGTAAGGGCAAGTTGGACAATATCCTAAATGACTTACCTCCGGCCAATCATCACATTGGTTTGGGGTATAAGATGGGAGATTCATCCAAATCGTCTGTCACTTTTGTTAGGCCATATTCCGATGCTTCTACTAGTGGAAGTAAACACGTCATGGGTAGTTCTTCTACCAATGGTGCTTCCGCTAGGAACACGCCCCCATTTGGAAAGAAACCCACTTTGGGTGGACCTCCAAAGAAGGGTCATGCTTTCATGTATACCATGCCACGTAGGAACACAAATCCTACCCCCACATGTTAGCACATATGCCGATTTCTATGCTCCGCATCCACGAGCACGTGCACACCATGTGAGACACACTCATGCACGTGTTCCTCCACATTTATATGTTCATCCTCATTCTCATATGAATAAGTATCGTCATGCACCATTGCATCGCATGCCATATGCTACCCACGACATGCATCACATAGAAATCAACAACATATGCATGTTCCCAATAGGATTAGGACTCCCAAGACATACACTATTTGGGGTCCGAAGAACACAAGCATGCATGCTAAGAATTTGTATGTGAAATCATTTATAAATGATGTTATTTTGAATGATGATTATGTTGGGAAATCAAGTTCCTCTTGGACTTGGTTTCCGAAGGGTTAATTCCCTTTGACCCTTCATTGCTTGGTACCATAAGTTTAATTTCATTTTATGGGTACCAAAGCAATTGTGGTATGTATGGGTTACATTTAATTTGAATTTAGTTCACTAAATTTATTGCCTAACCCATAGGATCCAAAAAGATTTTTGGTTACCAAAATAATTTTCTCTAGGTTAAATCCACCATGAGATACCAACCCTACCAACTTCGTGATTTGCAAGGATTTTCATTCGATTGGAGTTGATGGTGCTTAAGTGATGCACCAAAGTAGGGGGAGCTTAATGTTGTAAGTATTTTCATACTTTTGATTCACATTGGTATCCATTGGTAGATTATATTACAATTGGTATCATTTTGCTTCATTTTGTATGCTAGATTAATGTATGCCATTGCCCTATGATGTTCTATCTATTTTTGGCGTAACATTTTTGCATGATACATTTGATATGCACATCGGATTATTTTTGTCTCTGATGTTGATTTCGTCGTTCGACGATTTTATGGATTAAATAGAATTCATTCTATGGAAACATAGAATTGTTTTCCATGCATTCTATTGATTTTGGAGAGTATGTTCCAAAACTCAATAAGTGAAATTGTTTTGAGTTTTGATGATCTCGGACTTCGATTTTCGTCTATGGCTTGATGATCTCGTATTTCGATTTTCGCCTATGGCTTGATGATCTCGTATTTCGATTTTCGCCTATGGTTTGATGATTTCGTTTTTCGATTTTCGCCTATGGCTTGATGATTTCATATTTCGATTTTCGCCTATGGCTTGGTGATTTCGTTTTCCGATTTTCGCCGATGGTTTATGATTTCGGTTTTCGATTTTCGACTTTGGTCTCTTTGGCACGCTTTGCTTTCATTCGGTACTTTACATTTGATATCTTACTTTGGTGTCATTTTGGACCGTGGTCGTATTCTTCGACTCCCTTGCGTTATTTTTAGCCATTGGTTTTGTCGTTGATCTCCTCCCGCTCTTTTTGCTAATGCCAAAGGGGGAGAGATATAATAATGACAATGTGCCAATTAATAATTCAAAGGAATTTACCATGAATCTAATTTGATGTGTTAGATTCAGGGGGAGTGAAGATATAAAAAGGGATTTAGATCCTACATGTCAATAATAGGATTCATATTTTATATTTCCCTCGCTGCTTGATGCATATGAATGTTATTGAATATGGAACTAACGTGTCATCAATGCAGGGGGAGTAAGTAAATTTCAATTGAATCATTATTATTGTTTATTATTTATGTTGGTTTGTCATCACCAAAAAGGGGGAGAATGTTGTGATATGATTCCCCGGATTTGGTTTTGGATGATGAGCAAACATAAATAATGTATACTAACTTATTTGTGAGCGCAGTTATGAAGATCGTCGCCAAAATACTACGTACATCTAAAGCGACGTGTTAAGACTTCTCAATACGCATGATCGAGTGTCTGAAGCTTCGTTGAAGCTCAAGGAGCAATATTGAGGTCTAGAAGAATGAAGATTGAAGCTTTGAAGACGGCTCGTAAGGTTTATTTTATAGTCTTCTAGCTTCATAAATTAGAATGTTAAGCCTTGAGTAGGACTTACATTATAAACTGCATTTCGCTCATATCTTAGAGCTAGGATTATCATAGAAGCCATTAGAAACTTTCCCGAAACCTATCGCTTCTTCCCTCGGCTTCGAGTGCATGTTAGTTGGTTCAAGAAGAGTCACCAACCGACTAGATGACGATCTAGTCGGTCAGCAACTCTAAATGAACCGACTAGATGCCTTGCTAAATTCAGCTCATCCCAGGTTGATCAATTAGTCGGTCAAAGAAGAGTCACCGACCGACTAGATGACGATCTAGTCGGTTAGGAATCCTTCTTGGACCGACTAGTTGAGCTTGCCTCTGTACAGCCTGAGTTACTGTTTCGAGTTAGTCGGTCAAAGAACGTTTGTCGACCGACTAGTTGAGAAACTAGTCGGTCATCATTTGTTCTTAAACCGACTAATTCATCTTGAAGTCAACCTACTCTATTTCGACTGTTAGTCGGTCAAAGATCATTCACCGACCGACTAGTTGTGGAACTAGTCGGTCGGCAAGTCTTCTTAGACCGACTAGTTGTCTTTGCCTGGAACTTCGACTTTTGGCTGTTCTTCCATTAGTCGGTCTACGTTGATTGACCGACCGACTAGTTGATGAACTAGTCGGTCGGTGGTTGTTCTTTGACCGACTAGTTGGGTTCAGAAAAGAGCCGTTGGGAACTTTTCTAACACGATTTTCCTTGCCTCTATAAATACAAACTTGATTCGTTTGAGGCAAAGTTAAAAGGTCCATTTTACAAGTAATTTCAGACCTAAGAGAAGAGCTCTCCCAAGCTAATTCAAATCTCTCTCTCCCTCACAAGAATCTCTCCCTTCACTCTTTGAGCCATCTTCCTCAAGAGAGATTCTCTCCATTGTGAGCATATCAAGCCAAGAGCTTGATCCTAGTCACCATACTCCACCCTAGGCTTCCATTGCTGGTCATCTTCTTGAAGCTAGGGTTTGGTGACATCCTCTTCCACAAAATCCATCATTGCCCTAATTTGGTAAGTATACTCAAGGCATAGGATTTTGTAAGGTAAGAGTTTATTTCATTTCTATCGTATTTGAATTGTGTCTCTCGGTTGTGAGAGAGGGTGTGATCCCGGTTTGTGGGAGTCACATGTCTTTTGTATGATTTGACTTGTGAAGATTTTTCACAAGTATTTCATAGTGGAAATCTTGAGTTAGGGTTGCTAACTCAAGTATCCGGAGGGGATCCGGGTGGTTGGGACGTAGGATCACCGGGAACAAGTCGGGGAGACTTGGGTGGATCCGAACCCAGTAACATACTTTGTCTGCGTATGTTTTATTCTTGTTGTTCGTCGTTTAATTCCGCATTGTCGTTTGTTCATTGCACAATAGTTAGGAACAACTCTCTTAATTATTTTAAGTACTATTCACCCCCCCCCCCTCTAGTACGTGTGCAGTAGCTACCACAGGGCACTACAACTTTTACATTTTCGCATTTCCGCATTAATTGGTAGAGTTTGCAAGATAATTAGGAATTATCTTCTTAATTATTTTAAAGTACTATTCACCCCCCCCCCCCCTCTAGTACTTGTGCAGTAGCTTAGCAGGGCATTACAAGTGTAGGGTGCGGGTTTATCGAACTCAAGGAGGTGGATGGCTTGAATGGCTACTAGCCTCGCCTAGGTTGTGTGCTAGCTACGTGGATAATATGGGTGGAAGTGTAGAAATAGAAGAAAGAAATAAAAAAGACAAGAAATGAATCCCCGCTAACACAGGCTATAGCACTCATGACACTTGGCATTTGACTTGACCCAGGGTGAGACATTGCCCCTAAAGGTGGTACCTATCGTCCATGGGCCCGATATTCCGGTCGATGCCCAGTACGCTAGGTCTACCCGGTTTCGGACGGTGGGCATTCCCATGTCCATTAACACCTTCCGCAGCCGGGAGCATTAAGGCCACAATGATAACTCCCAACATTTCGTCCAAACCGTTCCCACGCGCTAGGACTCGATGTCTACGCTAGAGCGTGAGTTGTGGCTAGGGAGTCAACCGCCAAGTTTATTCCCCATTGGCCCGACGGTCAGAGGCCGTCTTTTTCCCGCCAATGACAATGAAACAACACGCGTAACCCTAATGGCCAAATAGGTTGAATGTGATTTCTAGCAATACTTCGAAGCGGATCTTGACTGGACAAAACACCGGACCACAATCCCCAACACAACTAGTGTGTTGCCATATGAATTGGACTCAGATTGCTAGAAATCCACATTGACACATTCCATCGAACACATACCATGCAATCAAGTCAAATGTAGATTCCAAGCATCAATCCTAGCCTAACCCATATTAGGGTTCATCAAATACTACTCAATGGTGAAGAACATAAAAGAAAGCAATGAAAGAGACAAATAAACAATCACCATCAAGCAAAATGAAGATAACACAAACAATGGAAAATAAGAGAAGAAAATACTTATCTTGCAATTGAATCACCAATCCTTTACAAGATTTATTGAAGTAGAAAACCTAATCTAACCTAACCTAAAGCTCCAAAGAAAGGGGAAGAAAAACTGCTGAAAAATGTGAGAGGATCCCCCTCAAGTCGTGCCCCATCTTTTATTTAAAAGCCCCCTCAAAACCCTCACGGTTCGGGTCCAAAAACCCAGTAAAACTGTCAAAATAGGCCCACCCGATCGGGTGGAAATAAACAGAGACTAAAGTGCTTAAATTTGGCTCAACCGAACGGCCATCCGGACACCCAACCGTTCGGTTGAAGTGAAAATCCAGACAGCACCCACTTTCAGCACACAGCTGCGCTCAGAAAATTCCAGAAAAATGTAGAAAAATCGGATTTGGACATGCGACCTATCGTTGGAAAGCTAACGACGATGCCGACGCTAGAAAAATAAGAGATCGCCCAAAATACCTCTGGAATGATAGAAGATCTTCAATGAATGAGCAGCAGTGCGAAAAAGGGGAAGAAAAGGCCACCAGATCGGTTGAAATGTCAACCGATCGGGTGAGCTGACAGTCGCTTTGGCCATTGGGCTTCAAAAGCATCAACCGGTCACTGAGGAGAGCGGGTGGCGTGACTGGGTCGTTGTTTGTTGATTTTCAGCATTAGATGAACCGATCGGGTGATATGTCTCCCGATCGGTTGGAATTAAGCCCAAAAAGATAGAGAGCTCTGTCGATCTCACCCGATCACTGAACCGATTGGGTGAACTGCTCTTCAATTCAGCTCCTGTCTGGGTCGGATATGCGTGCATCAACCGATCGGGTGGCTCTGTCCACTCGATCGGTTGAGGGCTGAAATTTGGTTTTCTTCGACGTTTGGCCCTCTGGATCGCGCGTGACTCCTGCTGTTGCTCCGGGGACTTGTGATATCTGCTTTGATTGTCCCCAATGCTGGAAATCTCCTGCATTTACACAGAACACAAAGAAGTGAAAGAAAACTAAAATTCACAAGAGAAAGGGTATGGAACGATGGAAAACAACGGAAAATCACAAAGAAGACGTGCGTGAATATATAAAATATAAACACACGTCAAAATCCCCCAAGCTAAACCCTTCCTCGTCCTTGAGGAAGACGAGTGAGAGTAGGAGCTCGGAGGGAAAAATAGAGAGAAAGAGACAGAAAGAGAAAACAAAGTCCTAAATCGCCCGTCAGAGCCAACAAAATCAAACACGCCACACTAAGAAAGCATGCGACAAAACACAACACTAAACCAAGGAATATGAGTCCATACAAGTGTCGTGGGCCCACGTGGTGAAGCACGAGTGAGTGTGGCCGTGTGCTAGCAGACGGTGTTACTATCTACATTGTGCAGTAGAGTTCCATATACACATACCCAAGGAAAGACCCAAATATCGATTCAATTCGAAATTGCGGTGAATAGTAGCTCAAGCATGCATGAGAAGAGTATAAGAATAGAAGTGTATCATGCATTGGGGACTCCACGGCTAGGGACTAGGAAATCACCACACTATTGCCTAGATAACCGCTAGAAAGCTCCTATGCCAAGTGTGTTCGAAAACCATGGAGGTTGAGAAGATGTGGAGTAGAATACTCGGTGCAAATTCTTGCCTTCCCTTTATTCTCGGTAGATAGGAAAAATATTCGCACGGAAATTTTTTTGGGTTTTGGGTATTTATATATTTTTTTGGATTTTTGGCTATACATATTTTTTTCTTTTCTCTTTTCTTTTCTTTCTTTTTTTTGGGTTTGTCTTTTCTTTTTTTTTTGGATTTTTGGATATTGGGATATATACATGTGTACTCTCCCAAGTGGGAGAATGGTACACGACGAGGGGATTTGCACCAAGTAAAACAAAAAAAAGAAATCGGATTCTAAACACTTGGGCAAAGGAGATATTTCTCGCAAATCAGAGCGTAGGCTAAATGGAGTTATCCTAGTCCTTATTTATGGAATCCCGACACATGCAAATTGAAGTATACGATATATATATATATATATATATATATATATATATATATATATATATATATATATATATATATATGCCCACGAGAGGGTGTCCTGGTGGTAAGTCATTCCGCTCCAAAGCCAAGAGTCATGGGTTCAAGGCCTCTGGCCTACATGGGTTGGCATTTGTTGGGGGATTATTTATCCTGGGGCTACATCTCCCCTCTCGGAGCATACCCGGGGGGCCGTCTGGGGCACGGCGGCTTCCCCCCAGTTTACATAGTCTCGGCCGGGCTCTCGCCTTACCCTCCTATGCCGAAGGCTGGGGGAGGGGGTTGGGGATTTTTCTGGGTTGTCAAATATATATATATATATATATATATATATATATATATATATATATATAATGCATATAGAAGCAAACAGTAGAAGCAAATAACGCATATTCAAATCGAAGCATGATAATCTAGGGGTCAACCAAGGACAAGTATATAAATCAACATCACAAGGTGGAAGCACACTACTAGCTAGTCACGACACACGACTCACACAAAAGCAAAGTGAACCTACGAAACGTGAAATGCAAGAGGACTCGGCTTCCTAGGGTTAGTGAATGTGATCATCGTAGCTATGCTAAGTGTGTGTAGTTTTGTGGCAATTCATCATATGGGGGTCATCTCTAGGAGAGAGAGAACAAAAGATGAGAAGAAAAATAAAAACACAATGGAAAACAACTCAAAAACAAAGAAAAAGACACACATGACGCACAAAGTGCGACTCCCCCAAGCTGAAACTTGCATTGCCCTCAATGCAATAGTATTAAATACGGGAGGGCAATGAAAATGGGGGAAAAGTACGCATCGACACAAAAAATGAAAAACGTGAAAAACACACAAATGAAATTGAAAAATAAAGAAAAAGAACACACAAATAACAATCTCATAAAAACAAACACACGAAAAAGACGTCACACGACAACATGCACAAAAGTCGATTTCCCCCAAGCTGAACATGGCAATGCTAGCGAAATGATATGATCATGGTGATACAGAAATAATGGGCTAGGGGGAGAATCGGAAAAGAAAAAGAAAGAAATCAAAATGCAGCAGAGGAAGTGTCCTCGTCCTCCTCGGTAGAGGATGGGGGTGTGGGCGGGAGAAGTGATAGAAGGGCACGACATGATGGGTTATTATGATGCAAAAGCAAACCCTAGATACACTCCCTCGCTAATGAGAGGAGACGAAATTATTCTAATCTAAACTAGAAAGCTGTAAATTTCTACACTACTGTATTAGGATACACCTGAGCATAGGCGGATCCAGAATCTGGAGTGGGGCAGGTAGCTGTTCTAACTTCTCCTTCTGTGGCTCCGCCAGAAGTGCTGTGCCACGAGTGTCAATGGACCCAAGCAATGCACCTCCAAGCATCCTTAGTAGGTGTCCACCTGTGACCTGCAAAGGACGAGGTGCATTAGTCCCTGGCAAGAAATTATTTTCCAAAATAAATGTATCCCAGAGATAATCGTCAACATAAGATGGAAAAATAATAAACGGGTGACGAATACTCCCTGAGAATGGGTCGCTATCATCTGTACTAATGACGATCGAATTCTCGCTCTCCATGAGAAGTGGCCCTCCAGGTAGTGACGCACCACAGCATACCTCGAGGGAAATAGATCATGTGTCCTGCGAGAGATATGGTGTGTCAAAAACATATAAGTCTAAAGAAATAGAATGTGAAAAGCGAGACTCAAAAGTGGAGTGAGAGTGAGTATGAAAATCTCCCTGAATAGGGGCAATATGCTCAAGTAGGTGCTCAGCCGCAGAAGAAATGGGGAGCGAATGTAGAGGTAGATGTGACTCGGGCTCCATGAAGTGGACCATCGTATCCAAGCCCTCATGCACATTCTCCTCGACGATATGCTCATACTCCACCATCTACCCGATGTCCTGAATGACATCCTCATGGTTGACCACAGACCAAGGAGGAAGATGTGATAGAGATGGCTGTGGAGGTGGATGTGGAGCGGACCCCTCGTATGTGGTCGTGGTGTTCTCGTCCTCACGCACATCCTCCTCACCGGTATGCATAAGCTCTATAAACTCCTCGGTGCTCTCATAGGACTCATGTAGGGTATCCAAATCAAGACGAGAAGTCTCTTCCACAGATCCTATAGAAATCACCACATCCTCACTATCATCATCAAAAAATGCTTCGTCATCCAAGTGGTAGTGTTGGAAAAATGGGGTATCGGCTTGAGATGTGTCTATGGTGGCCGATGAGATGGTGGTCTCAATCATGAAAGTGGCTATATCCTCTCCTTCATCCCCTCTCCTTGGTGTAGTCTCGGTGATTGGTACCATCAAGTTTTGTAATATTTGGCCTTGGTTAAACATGGCACTTTCAAGGAGAGACACGAGGCTTGAATCTTCTTGTGTTTGTGGAGGGATATAAGGTTGAGGAAATGGATGGGAGGTGTTTGGGCTAAGGTTATCGGAAAATGTTTGGCCTTGGTGTAGGGGGAGGCTCTCAAGCGTTAGTGGGCAATCATAATACACGTGCCATGCCATCCCACAAGTCTCACAAACCACAAATGAATAAGGATGGTATCCTCCCATCTGAGCATCGAAATTTGATCTCCATATGGTTATACCAAAGATACCTGGACAACGAAAATAAGAAAACAAGAGAGGAGCGTCAATAGTACAAGAAAATAACAAAAAGATAATATAATTGTGGGGGAAAATTTCTTGGTTATTGTATTTTTTGTGTAGTCTAACGAACCCAAGCTAGGCTAATTTCAAACCGAATGCCTCCCAGGCAACGGCGCCAAAAACTTGACCGGCGCCCCATTTACGGTTTGGGCGCGGTGTCATTTTACCACAAGTGCACGGTTAGTGTAGGGTGCGGGTTTATCGAACTCAGGGAGGTGGATGGCTTAAATGGCTACTAGCCTCGCCTAGGTTGTGTGCTAGCTACGCGGATAATATGGGTGGAAGTGTAGAAATAAAAGAAATAAATAAAAAAGACAAGAAATGAATCCTCGCTAACACGGGCTAGAGCACTCATGACACTTGGCATTTGACTTGACCCAGGGTGAGACATTGCCCCTAAAGGTGGTACCTAGCTTCCATGGGCCCAAAATTCCGATCGATGCCCAGTACGCTAGGTCTACCTGGTTTCGGACGGTGGGCATTCCCATGTCCATTAACACCTTCTGCAACCGGGAGCATTAAGGACACAATGATAACTCCCAACATTTTGTCCAAGCCATTCCCATGCGCTAGGACTCGATGTCTATGATAGGGGCATGAGCTGTGGCTAGGGAGCCAACCGCCAAGTTTATTCCCCCTTGGCCCGACGGTCAGAGGCTGTCTTTCCCCCGCCAATGAATATGAAACACCCTGCGTAACCCTAATGGCCAAATAGGTCGAATGTGATTTCTAGCAATACATCGAAGCGGATCTTGACTGGACAATACACTGGACCCCAATCCCCAACACAACTAGTGTGTTGCCATATGAATTGGACTCAGATTGCTAGAAATCCCCATTGACACTTTCCATCGAACACATACCATGCAATCAAGTCAAATGTAAATTCCAAGCATCAATCCTACCCTAACCCATATTAGGGTTCATCAAACACTACTCAATGGTGAAGAACATAAAAGAAAGCAATGAAAGAGATAAATAAACAATCACCATCAAGCAAAATGAAGATAACACAAACAATGGAAAACAAGAGAAGAAAATACTTATCTTGCAATTGAATCACCAATCCTTTACAAGATTTATTGAAGTAGAAAACCTAATCTAACCTAACCTAAAGCTCCCAAGAAAGGGGAAGAAAAACTACTGAAAAATGTGAGAGGATCCCCCTCAAGTTGTGCCCCATCTTCTATTTAAAAGCCCCCTAAAAACCCTCACGGTTCGGGTCCAAAACCCCAGCAAAACTGTCAAAACAGGCCCACCCGATCGGGTGGAAATAAACAGAGACTAACTGCTGAAATTTGGCTCAACCAGATGGCCACCCGGACATCCAACCGATCGGTTGAAGTGAAAATCCAGACAACACCCACTTTCAGCACACAGCTGCGCTCAGAAAATTCCAGAAAAATGTAGAAAATTCCGATTTGGGCATGCGACCTATCGTTGGAAAGCTAACGACGATACCGACTAGAAAAAATAAGAGATCACCCAAAATCCCTCTGGAATGATAGCAGATCTTCAATGAATGAGCAGCAGTGCGTGAAAGGGGAAGAAAAGGCCACCCGATCGATTGAAATGTCAACCGATCGCGTGAGCTAACAGTCGCTTTGGCCATCGGGCTTCAAAAGCATCAACTGGTTGCTGAGGAGAGCGGGTGGCGTGACCGGGTCATCGTTTATTGATTTTCAGCTTCAGATGAACCGATCGGGTGATATGTCACCCGATCGATTGGAATTAATCCCAAAATACAGAGAGCTCTGTTCGTCTCACCCCATCACTGAATCGATCAGGTGAACTGCTTTTCACTTCAGCTCCTGTCCGGGTCGGATACGCGTGCATCAACCGATCGGGTGGCTCTGTCCACCCGATCGGTTGAGGGCTGAAATTTGGTTTTCTTCGATGTTTTACCCTCTGGATCGCGCGTGACTCCTCCCGTTGCTCCGGGGACTCGTGATATCTGCTTTGAATGTCCCCAATGCTGGAAATCTCCTGTATTTACACAAAAACACAAAGAAGTGAAAGAAAACAAAAATCCCAAGAGAAAGGATACGGAACGACGGAAAACAACAGAAAATCACAAAGAAGACGTGCGTGAATATATAAAATATAAACGCACGTCACGAGCCAACCTCCCTATTCGACCAAGGTTACTTCTTCCTCATGCTTATCACATCACCCGACCTCAACCTTTACAACGGTTGAGCTTGAACAATGGGGGACATTGTTACATCATATATGGTGTGCAATTATTGGGCCATTGCCATGCTAACCCACGGTTCATAACTCATGGGATGAATGAGTCAACCACCAACTTTCTCTTGAAGAGCCATCAATGACAGGCGGTTACACTCCATCATGGCCCACTTCATTAGCCAGACTAATTAAGCAATTAAGGCATACATTGATGGTGGTGGTTACTCTAATAGGGCCATCTTATTAGCTGGAAATGACAAGCCATAAGGAAGAGATAAAAGTCCCAGAGAACAATGAAGAGGTGGGAGGCCAAATCCTACATGGAGGTATCACAACACTCTTTACTTCTCCAATCTACATTTCCTCATAGATAGCTCGGTGTGACAGTGATCGGACGACCTACCAATAGATATGACCTAGCCGGGCCGAGCCCCTTTTGAGTCATCCACTGACTTAAGCATCGGAGGGGATTCGGTTGGGCCCCAGCCCCGACCCCCCAGACGATTTGCCTATGTTGCAGATCAATGGAGGCATCATGGACCTAAGTTGAGCTTCAGATCCATAGCTCAGCCCTTGCTGTAATTTTAACTTATATGGATTAATACACTGGGGGGGTGAATAGTGTGTATAATAAAAACTATTGCAATTAAAGAGTTACTTCTAATATCTTAAGATGTGAAGAAAATAAAGTATGTAGATAATACAAATCAAACGCAAACAGAGAGATATATCCTGGTTCAGATCCTCTTGATCCTAGTCCAGTCCTCTACCTCTAGTAGATATTTTCACTATCAACACTTGCAAAACCGCAAGCAACAACTTTACAAAAATGGCAACACCTCCAGTGTTCCAGAATTTGTACAATCTCTATCCAAGAGATCCAGATAACTTTGTAATGAAATAATGAAATAACAAACACATATAGCCTTGTAATGAATATGTAATATGAATTCAAAAGATGGTGTTTAAAGGAGAGACTTCAATGTTTCAAGATATGAAATGGTGAAACACAAATGAAGTTCTTCCGTTATTAAATGAAGAGATAGATCTATTGATTTCTTCTTACAAATAAGAACTTGAACAACTTTCCCAAAAGTGTTGAAATTCAAGTTCTTCTGTTCTTAAATGAAGAGAGAAATCTAATGATTTCTTCTTGCAAATAAGAACATGAACAACTAATTGCAAAAATGCTTTAAGAATAATATTTCAACAAATCACAAATGGGAGAGAGAATCAAAGGAAAATCGTAATAGAAAAGTTGAGGGTGTACCCCTATATTTATAGGGTTAAAAAATGGTTTCAAACGGTTAGAATACAACGGCAAGAAACTGTCCTAATAGGATAAAAATAAAATTAGCAGGCTAAAAACTGTCTCGTCTACTAATTCTGAAATGTTAGAGGTTTTGTGTGCAAATGCAAGAAACTACCTTAATGGAACAAAAAATGAAATTAGCAAACTAAAAAATTATCTAGTCTGCTAATTCTGAAATGTAGATTTTTTTTTACCGTTGGAATACTAATCCGTAATGATTGAATCTAAAAATCTTTCAGTCAAAGATTTTTGGAATTAAAGTCAAAGAAATGAATTGGTGGACTAATTTTTAGAAGTGGAATTGTTTGTGATCTGAGAAATGAGGTTTGAAGGATAATGAAATAAGTGTCCTATGAAACTAAGATAAATCATTATAAGGCTTTAACAATCTATTAAATATATAATTCTTCTTGATACATAAAGCCGTAGATATTTGACGTCATCTTGAACTTTTTAGCAGAAGATCCTTGTCACATGTTTATATCCAATACTGTGAGTTGTATGACCTTTGTTGTATACTGCATAACAAGTTAGTATACCTGCATAGATAGAGTTATTATTAACGAAATATGTTTGTAATATCAAAACCATATGGAGATATGAATATGGAAGTATGAAATTCCAACATTCTCCCCCTTTTTGATGATGACAAACATTATATATATGTATGTTACTTCCCCTGAATAAGTGCCATAGGCTAATAGTTATTTCTCCCCTTTTGTCATCCACAAAAAGTAGATTTGTAAATTTAGCTGACCAGGAGAAACATTAGCAGACTAATTGGGAAATAACACATAAAAACGTATATTAAACAGACAAACTGAAATAACTTATATTAAATAGGAGATACAATCAACCAACTACATAACTGAAGTACAACAAACTGCATATCCAACCAACGAACAAACTACATATGCCAACGGATTAACAACAAAACATCAAAACATCATCCAGAAAACAGCAAACTGACGACTGCAACAAAACATGACTTCATCCAGCAACAGAAACGACGGCAAGCAGAAAAGGATCAAGGATGAGAGGAAGAGGCTGGATTGCGGTCACAAGTAGAAGGCCAGGGAAAAGATTCGAAGATAGTAAGAATCTGTCCTTGGGAGATCTGCATAGCTTCCAGCATCTTGTTATGATGCTGCATAGTGGTGTCATAGGCACTCAGATGAGTTTGAATGCCAATGAACCCATCATGCATTTCCTTTTGGAGGCCCTCAAGAGAATCAGTAACCGAAGCCTTGAATTCGGCAAAATCAGAGGCCAAGGACTGACGAGCAGTATGTTTGGGATAGGAAAAAGTTTTGTGATCACATTGCTTATAGGATTTGAAGCGACCACGCTTGACACCACTAGAGGACCCCGGAGTAGAGGATTGAGTAGCTTCAGAAGGGGCCGTAGATTTGGCCGAAGCTTTAGAGAGTGGAGTAGTGTCGGCCGCATTCTCGGAATCGAAAATTTCAAGGTGCATGTTATGGAGGGTGGTAGAGTTGAAATTTACGGGATTGTAGCGTTCTACAGCATTAGTGGTGGTAATCTGAAATGCGATGAAGGATCTTGGTGATGAGGCAAGGGAGAAAAAGATATTTCTTGGGTTGCTTGACAAGAGTTTCCATTAACACATGACCCTATTGCATGGGTAGTTTACCCATGATCGCATACAAATGGCGAGCAACAGTGGTACTTATGTAATTCAGATAGCCGGTCTAGGGAACAAGGTTATAGATGATAAATTTCACCACAAGACGAGCAGAGGGATAAAGCTCGGATGCGGGCTGATGCTTAGGGTCAAATTAGGGGGATAAAAGGGCTCAGATCTTGGAATCCAAGTAGGAGTCGGGAAGAGAAAACTTATGAGTGGGTGGAAGATTGATGATAGTGGCGAGCATTTCACCGGAAAGACGAATCGCATAGCCGTTGACGATGGTGGAGAGGGTAAGGACGCCGTTGATGGTGGCTGAATCGAGGTTGGCGTAGAACTCCCGGACGAGAACAGTGTAGAACGGAACTCTGTTGTTGAAATTCCAAAGGTGGACGAGGCCAGCCCCTTCGAGAAAATCGAAAAGCTTCAAGAACGCCGGATCATCGAACTCGATGAAGCGCTCAGCATAGATCTGGAAATCGGTCAAGCGGTCGAACTTCTGCTCGGCTTCGGGAGTGCGAAAACGTTCGCCGAAGGAGAGAGGAACGAAGTCGAGGTAGGTGGGATCCATGGAGAAGAAGATGATTTCGGTTGAGGGTGTTGATGAAAAAGATAAAGAAGACCCTAGAAAGAGATCGGTGGGTTTTAAATAGAGAAAGAAAAACAAAATTAAGTGGAGGGAACGGTTGCCGAAGTGTTGTAAAGGGAGTTGCCATGATAAGTTACAAAAATCGAACAGTTTGT
Source organism: Scilla litardierei (assembly GCA_030789695.1). Taxonomy (NCBI): domain Eukaryota; kingdom Viridiplantae; phylum Streptophyta; class Magnoliopsida; order Asparagales; family Asparagaceae; genus Scilla; species Scilla litardierei. The sequence goes on along the minus strand of CM061139.1, from coordinate 112,010,834 downwards.
AAAAGAAACTGAAAGCACCGTTTGAAACGAACGGGTGGAAGTAACTGATAAAAGAAATACATGGGGAAGACAAACAGTTATAAAAATAATTTCAGAATTGGTTTAGAAATTAGTTGCCGAAAAAAATAGTAATCGGCTAAAAACTGTTTCAGATAAATACCGAGAATAAAAATAATTTTTTTTTCCAATTTGATGTCCTTGATGCGATATATGGCATGCTTAGTAGGGATAATTGATATTAAGTGATGTCATGGGTGTAAGAGAGAATTGACATGTGTGTAAGAGAATTGACACTAATTGATGTTAATTGGATAATTAGATTGACACTAATTGATGTTAATTTGATAATTGATATGAGTGTAAGATAATTGACACGAATTGATGGGAAATAATGATGGAGTAGATTAAAACATCTATAAGAGCCCTACTAATTTTGGCAATGTCTGATAACTTTGTAAGTAACAAAAAAAGAGTAAATTTCGGCAGAAAAGAAAGAAATATGGGAAAAAATATATTAAAATAAAATTAGGAAAATTAATATGATATATATTTAAAATTCAGAATCACTGATAATGCCTAAATCTCTTCTAAGTTTAATGAAAGAGTCTTCTTTTAAAGGCTTGGTTAAAATATCCGCAATTTGATGTTCAGTAGAAATGAACTTCAAAACTATATCACCTCTTTGAACATAATCATCTAAAAAATGATGTCGAACATTAATATGTTTAGTGCGTGAATGATGAACTGGATTTTTAGATAAATTAATGGCACTAGTGTTATCACACATTATAGGACATGTATAACAGTTAATACCATAATCTGATATAGTTTGTTTCATCCATAGAATTTGAGCACATGCTAACCCAGCGGCAATATATTCTGCCTCTGTGGTAGATAATGAAACAGAATTTTGTTTTTTGCCAAACCAAAAGACTAAAGCATGTCCAAGAAAGTGGCATGTACCACTAGTACTCTTTCGGTCTGATTTGCAACCAGCAAAATCTGCGTCACTATATGATAATAAATCATATGTGCTAGTTTTAGGATAAAACAGTCCAAAATCAGAAGTATGTTTAACATATCTAATTATCCTTTTTACAGCAGTAAGATGTGACATCTTAGGATCTACTTGAAAACGTGCGCATAGACAAACTGAAAACATAATATCTGGTCTATTAGCAGTAAGATAAAGTAGAGAGCCAATCATACCTCTATAAAGACGTTGATCAACACTCTTACCATTTAAATCTTTGTCTAGTGATGTAGATGTACTCATTGGAGTATGTTTATCTATAGAATTCTCTAAGCCAAAACGCTTAATGAGTTCTTTGGAATATTTTGATTGATGGATGAAGATGCCTTCCTTTATTTGTTTGATTTGAAGGCCAAGGAAGTAGTTGAGTTCACACATGTGACTCATTTCAAAGTCCTTCTATATAATTTTAGAGAAATCTAAACAAAGAGATACATTAGTGGAACCAAATATAATATCGTCAACATATATTTGAATAATAATGATGCCAAATTCTATGTTTTTAATAAATAAAGTTGAATCAATTTTACCAATTGTATAACCATAATTTTAAAGATAACTTTTCAATCTTTCATACCAAGCACGATGTGCTTGTTTAAGACCATATAAGGCTTTCTTTAATTTGAAAACGTGATTATTAAGAGTTTCATGACAAAAACCTGGTGGTTGTTCAATATAAACTTCTTCTTTAAGAAAACCATTTAGAAAAGCACTTTTGACATCCATTTGAAATAATTTAAAATCTTTATAACAAGCAAAAGATAATAACATTCTAATGGATTCAATATGTGCAATTGGTGCATAGATTTCATCATAATCAATTTCTTCTTCTTGATTATAACCTTGTGCAACCAATCGTGCTTGTTTCTTGTTACCTGACCAACTTCATCCAATTTATTTTTGAATACCCATTTGGTACCAATAATTGAATGATTTGGTGATCTGGGAACTAATTCCCAGACATCATTTCTCTGAAATTGATTGAGTCTTCCTGCATAGCAATGATCCAAGAACTGTCTTTACATGCTTCGTTGAAGTTCTTTGGATCAAAGTTTGAAATGAATGCATAATGTGCCATTTGTTCTATTTGTGCACGAGTTCTCGCACCATCTGAAATATCTCCAATATTAAATCTAGTGGATGATTAGGAACTTGTGTAAATGCCTTAGAAAGATCTGCATTATCTGAAACAGATTCAACAGAGGGTTTAGTAGCATTAATATCATCAAGTTTAATATAATCTAAAGAATTAGATAAAGGTAATATGTTCTCTTCATCATTAATGATGGGAGAATTAGATGAGGGGTTCTCATCAAAGGTGACATGTAGTGATTCTTCAATTGTTGAAGTTGTTTTGTTATATATTCTGTAGGCTTTGCTACGTGTTGAGTATCCAACAAAAATACCTTCATCATATTTTGAATCAAATTTGTCGAGTGGATCTTTAGTATTAAGAATGAAACATTTACATCCAAACACTTTAAAGTATGATACACGAGGAATGCGATTAAAGAATAATTCAAAACAAGTTTTATTAAGTAATGGCCTTATAAGAACTTTATTCATAATGTAACAAGCAGTTGCGACAGCTTCTCACCAAAAATATTTTGGTAATTTACTATCACTAAGCATTGTTCTTGCACATTCTTGTAAAGTTCTATTTTTTCTTTCTACTACTCTATTCTGAGGAGGAGCACGAGGAAAGGAGAAATTGTGAGTAATGCCATTTTCATCACAAAACTTGGAGAAGGATTCATTCTCAAATTCTACCACATGATCACAACGAATAGTGACAATGTTAGAGGATTTGATCTTTGTATCTTTCTACAAAATATTGAAAATTCTTCAAAGGCGTCATTCTTATTTTGTAAGAATATAACCCAAGTGTATCTTGAATAATCATCAATAAAGACAAATGCATATCTACTTCTATTCAAAGAAGCTACTCTTGAATGACCAAACAAATCCAAGTATAGGAGTTCTAAAGGTCTCCTTGTTGAGATAATGTCCTTTGATTTAAAAGAAGATTTGTGCATTTTTCCTCGCTGACAAGCATCACAAAAATATTTGTGTTTGAAAGAAATATTCGGCATTCCATTAACTAATTTATGTTTTGAAATATATGAAAGGTTTTTGAAATTAGTGTGTCCAAAACGTTTATGCCATAAAAGTGTATCATCTGATGTAATCATTAAACAATGATTGTGAGTGATAACAGACATATATAAGATATAAATGTTATTCTTACGCTTACCACGAAATAAAATAGAAGACATATCAGAATTATAAATAATGCAATCATTTTGTTCAAATACTATTTTATAATTTTTATCACATAATTGACTAATGGAAAACAAATTGTGTTTCAAACCGTCAACCAGGAGAACATTCTTAATGATAGGCTGATTTGTATTTCCAACTGTTTCGATGCCTATAATTTTGCCTTTGTTGTTGTTACCAAAAGTAACTGTGCCTTCATCTTTATATTTAATGGTTGAAAGTAAGTTAACATTTCCCGGCATATGTTTTGAATATCCATTATCCAAAATCCATCTTTCTTTCCTTGGTACCTGAAAAATAAAATATTAATCATTGGTACCCTTTGATTAAGGGTCCTTGCGTTTAGATTTTTGGAAGCCAAACCCAAGTGGAATTTAGCTTTCTAATATAATCACTAGAATGAACAATAGAATGTATATAATGAGAGATATAACCATTTCTATCTTTTAAACATGAGTTCTTAGGAACACATATACTAATTGTAGTAGGTTTCCTATGAGATGATTTTGAAATGTTAGTAACATTTCTTTATGAAGAGGAAGTAGGAATGTTTACTTTCTTCGTGTAAATGAATGCATGATTCTTCTTCTGAGATTTAACAAAGGTTGTTTTTCCACTAGATGAAGATGTGTTACAAGACTTGGGTGCATTCTTATGAGAATATTCCAATCCTTATCTTTTATTTACTGGATATTGAATTTTTAGCAAATCATCGAGACTCTTTCCTTTGTTAAATTTATTAGCACTAGAAGACATCTCATCGTATTTCATCTTTAGTGATGAGATACTTTTATCCATTTCGGATATTTGTGAATGTAATGCTTGATTCTTAGTTTTGAGAAGTTCATTCTCTTTGCTAAGATCTAAATCTTGAGAAGATGTATTCTCAATATGTATAGAATTAGGTGTAGTGCTTTTAGAAGATAATTCTTGATATTTAAGAAGAAGATTATCATTAGTCTGTTTCAAGGATTTATGATGTCCATTTAATTTCTTGAAAGGAGAATAAAGATCTTTTAAAGCATCTAGTAATTCTTCGTTGTTAAAAGAACTTACATTATCTTCATCATTTTGTGCCATAAAGCACATGTTAGCACTTTCATCATTGTTATCTTCATCATCTGAAGAATCATCCCATGTTGCCGCAAATGCTTTCTTCATTTTATCAAATTTCCTTTCTCTTCTTCATTGTTCATTATTGTTGTTGGAAGTATTGAACTTTGCTTTGAGAAGTGGACAATCTTTTTTCATATGTCTAGGCATATTACAATTGAAACAAAGGGAAGAATCAGTATTCTTAGATTTAAAATTATTATATTTACCTTTTTGAAAGAACTTTCTGCAGTTCTTGGCAAGGAATGCCATATCATCATCCTAGTCTTCATTTTTTGATGAAGCGTTGAAGGCGAGCATTTTCTTCTTTTGTTCTGAATCTTCCTTCTCATCTTGTAATGTAACTTCATGTGCCATTAAGTTACCAATAAGATCTTCCATGGTTAATTCCCTAAGATCATTGGCTTCCTTAATAGCAGTAATCTTTGGACGCCATTCTAGGGAAAGTACTTTAAGAATTTTGCGAACATGATCATAAGAAAAATAAACTTTTCCAAGAGCATTAAGAGAATTAATAATGTTAGTGAACCGGGTGTTTATTTCTCCAATTGTCTATTTGTCTTGCATTTTGAACAACTCATATTTATGAACCAAAGAGGAAATCTTAGTTTCCTTTACTTTACTGGTTCCTTCATGAGTTATCTCGAGTATGTGCCAAATCTCTTTTGCAGTTTTGGCCTAAGATACTCGATTAAACTCAGTTTTATCCATGGCACAGAATAATGCATTCATGGACTTTGAGTTGTTGGTTGCTGCAGATTTGTCGATAGCGGTCCATTCAGCAACAGGAGTTGTTGGCTTTGTGTATCTTGTCTCTATGATGCTCCATATCTCATAATGCAAACTTTGGAGATGGATCTCCATTCGTATTTTCCAATATGAGTAATTAGAACCATCAAATAGAGGCGGACGTATTTGAGAGTGCCCTTCAGGATATTGATTTGTGTTGTAGTAGTGTGGTATTGCAACCCCTGAAGATCCTTCTGTGTTTGATTTTCCTGCCATCTTTGCCTTGCTCTGATACCAAATGTAATTTTAACCTGTATGGACTAATACACTAGAGGAGGGGTGAATAGTGTATATAATAAAAACTATTGCAATTAAAGAGTTACTTCTAATTGCTTAAGATGTGCAAAAAATAAAGTATGTAGATAATATAAATCACATGCAAACAGAGAGATATAAATCACATGCAAACAGAGAGATATATCTTGGTTCAGATCCTCTTGATCCTAGTCCAGTTCTCTACCTCCAGTAGAGATTTTTCACTATCAACACTTGCAAAACCACAAGCAACAACTTTACAAAAATGGCAACACCTCCAGTGTTCCAGAATTTGTACAATCTCTATCCAAGAGATCAAGATAACTTTATAATGAAATAATGAAATAATAAACACCTATAGCCTTGTAATGAATATGTAATATGAATTCAAAGGATGGTGTTTAAAGGAGAGACTTCAATGTTTCAAGATATGAAATGGTGAAACACAATTGAAGTTCTTCTGTTCTTAAATGAATAGAGAGATCTATTGATTTCTTCTTACAAATAAGAACTTGAACAACTTTCCCAAAAGTGTTGAAATCCAAGTTCTTCCGTTCTTAAACGAAGAGAGAAATCTAATGATTTCTTCTTGCAAATAAGAACATGAACAACTAATGGCAAAAATGCTTTAAGAATTATATTTCAACAAATCACTAATGTGAGAGAGAATCAAAGGAAAGTCGTAATAGAAAAGTGAGGGTGTACCCCTATATTTATAGGGTTAAAACGGTTTCAAACGGTTAGAATACAACGGCAAGAAACTGTCCTAATAGGATAAAAATAAAATTAGGGGGCTAAAACTGTCTAGTCTGCTAATTCTGAAATGTTAGAGGTTTTGTGTGCAACGGCAAGAAACTACCTTAATGGAACACAAAATGAAATTAGCAGGCTAAAAAATTATCTAATCTGCTAACTGTGAAATGTTAGATTTTTTTGTGACCGTTGGAATACTAAACTGTAATGATTGAATCTAAAAATCTTTCAGTAAAGATTTTTGGAATTAAAGTCAAAGAAATGAATTGGTCGACTAATTTTTAGAAGTGGAATTGTTTGTGATCTGAGAAATGAGGTTTGAAGGATAATGAAATAAGTGTCATATGAAACTAAGATAAATCATTAAAAGGCTTTAACAATCTATTAAATATACAATTCTTCTTGATACATAAAGCCGTAGATATATGACGTCATCTTGAACTTTTTACCAGAAGATCCTTGTTACATGTTTATATCCAATACTGTGAGTTATATGTCCTTTGTTGTATACTGCATAACAAGTTAGTATACCTGCATAGATAGAGTTATTATTAACGAAATATATTTGTCATATCAAAACCATATGGAGATAGGAATATGGAAGTATGAAATTCCAACACTTGCTCTCCACAACCCAGGATCTTCATTCCACAGGTCCCTCTCCTCACCAACAAAGGGTCATCTCGTCGAAGGCATCCTCATCGGACCTCCTTTACTAGATGGCATACCCATCCGTCAATAACACCAAAGTCCAAGCTTGAGTAATGGTGGCCTTCTTGGAGGCTGAATATAGAGGGGGACAATCTCACCCCTCTTTTGTTTCTTCTTGGCATCGACGGTTCCAGCCAGGGAAATGTCCCTCTTCTTCAAACCCCCAATGTCCTGCTGAGTGGTGCCCACCTTTGCTGAGATACTGCTTGTCCGAGCTCTCAATGGCTTTGGCCAAACTTTCGGTGGCCTTGGCTAGGCTCTCTGCCCCCTTTATCACTAGAGGGGATGATGGTCGGTCAGACAAGCCAACCCCGGTCTTCTTGACCCCAATACAAAGGAGCTTATGCATCTTGGGGTCCATTAAGAACTCATGTCCGACCACATCTGTAAAAAGATAAAAGAGTATGGTGAGCAATCATAAGTACAAGTTCTGAAGGTCGGTTTTACCTTCAGCTACACATTTTTTCCCAAAACCTCGGTCATTAGCAAAGCAGAGATGGATTTTTTATTGGTTGGCAGAGCTAATAAATATTTGGCTACCTCGGTTTCAGCATCCAAAAGGGCCATTTCTTTTGAATCCATAATGCCAAGGCCACCCTAATGGGTCAGAATAATAGCCCAACCAGGAAAAGTAACGAAAACAAAATTTCTCTTCCAGCCATGAACGAAGCTTAAAAGGTTAATAATAAGTTTCTTTATTCTCCTAGGGGTGAAATTATACCACATACCGGAAAGCTTCACTTAGAAGAAATAATTGAAAAGTGCTAAGGTCGGCTCCACATCATTCAACAAGCAAAGTGCAATGAAGCCGACCAATGCTCTAATTAAGTTCGGCATCAATTGGAAAGGGGGAGTTCCAAGAATTTAAGGACCTCGAGGATGAAGGGGTGAAGTGGGAAATAAAGTCCATGAGAGACGGTCTTCGAGTATACTCCGACCTCATTTTTACCAGGGAAACAGATCCTCTCATTATTTTGATGGATTCGAACCCTGTAAGAAGGTCGGATGTACTCGTTTTGGATTTTTGGGATCCAAACAGAAGAGTCATCATGGACCATTTTCATGATCTATTCAGACACATTAGATTCCTCTTCCATAGCTTGCAGGGTTGGAACCTTTGAGAGAAGGGGCTCAATGAGCACGCCCTTCCCTTTACAGAGGGCATGTTTGGGCTCTAAAGTAGTTCCGGCTCTCTCCATTTTCAACCCATGATCTATGAAGTTTGAAAAAGAAGGAATACTTACTCGAGTGACTGCAAAGTCAATCAGAGAAGAAGAATGCAGAGGCGAAAGAGAACACAAATTTTTCAGAAAGTAAAGATGCTTCTTCTTCAGCCCTCGTTCTCTACTTATACAGGATTGCAATTCCTTTAAGGCAAGCTCAGCCGTCTAATCTCAGACGTGTGTCAACATCTCGAAGCAACGACCCTTCGAATTCTGTGCTTTTTTGGCGTGCAAACCCTATGGCACGGAGCTTTGACGGCCAACATTAAATGCCTTGTCTCGACTGTCGCGCCAATCTAATCTCTACATGTCACATCACCCGACCTCAATTACCACATCGGTTGAACTCGGAAGATGAGGGCCATTGATACAGCTTTGGGCTAGCTTAGTGACTGCTTGATTATTTATCTCAAGCCAAGTAAGGCCCACGACATCAGCCCAACGGGCCAGAGACTCGCACATGAGGCCAACTGACTCCTCATTTAAGTTGACAACCGAGCTAACTATTGCGCTCCATCATCAATGCTAACCGTTCAGCTCATCATCAATGAGAGCATTTAATGACCCACCGTTCAGCCTGTTATCAATGGCGACGGCACGGATCTAGATGCAATAAAGCTCCATTAAGGGCCGGACATTACTCTGGAACATCCACTGCTTAAAAGTATCCTCTTCAGACAACGAGGAAAGGGACTTCTAGCTCATTCTACATTCTCAGACATTCTCTGAAAACCAAACTCTTATACTCTGGTATCTGCCTCCACCTAACTCTACATTTCCTTCATAGCTCGACGTGATAGCTAGCAGATGACCTCCCAACAGTTAGGCATAGTTTTCATATGCCTCCTTGAGTCATCTACTGACTTGAGCATCGGAGGAGATTGGGTGAGACCCTAGATCCAACCTCCCTGACGAGCTTCTAGTGTTGCTAGCAGCCCAGAGATAGCTCGTACCTGACTCCAACAGCACGGATCTTGTCCTCTTCAACCAGTGATCAGCCCGCTTGGTGTCTAGTGTTGGATAATTTACAGATTTTAAGAGGATGGTGCTATTAAAATAGAGAAAGAAGGGACTATCGGTTTGCCGATGCGTGCAAGGCACTGTCCATAAGAGTAGATTTCCACCCCTCAGAGTAAGAACTCGGTGCAGGTCAGGTCCAGCGGATATCTTCTAGGATTCAATGACAACGGCCTTGTAAGTGTGCACTCACAATACAAGGCTCCAGTGAGCAGCAACAGTTCGTCGATCTCGAACGAAGAGGAAGATGGATCTGTTCGGGTTTGTGGAGGCAGAGGCGAACAGAACAGAGTCACAGCAACAGCAGCAGCAAATTTTGGTGGAAGAATGAATTTTTTGCAGTGTACAAAACACTTGACAGAATGAGTTTATATAGGTGAAGAAAAATGATTGTTGGAATTACAGTCATTAAAGACAAAAAATAGCTGTTGCGATATTAAAACATCCATTAAATAAAATATAGCTGTTGAGCCATTAAACAGTGCTATTAAGAAGAATATGGTTGTTGGGGAAAATTAAAAACCATAATGGGCCTTTCAAATTCTGCCAAACAAGAGGGCTAAAAATATGATGCAAAACTCGGGCACTCCGCGTGCGCACCCGTGAACCCCCCTACGCAGGCGCTACGCCAGCGCGCACACACTAAGGTTTTCCGGATCCGACGCCCATATTTTCCATTCGGTTCAACCCGGTTTGGGCTCAGTCCATTGCTTGGGCTCATGCGCACGCGATCTACCCCCAAATCCTAGCCCATTAACAAGTCCAATAGCCCATTATCAAGAAGATTCTAATATACCCATCCAAGAGTTATCTCCCATCCAATGTGGGACTATCTTATCTTTGAAATTGAAGAAATATCCAACAATCCCCCATTATTTCAAAATTTCAAGAGGTAAGGAAATAAGAATCCAACATGAGGAAAAAAGAAAAACGTGAGATCGAATACGACAATTCAATACATTAGCAATGGTGACTTTCGGTCTATGAACCATTACTTAGGGAATGAAAGTGTGTTCTACAAGAAGTTGGTGAAACATATAGTTTTCCTTTATTGTAAAACATTGACTCACAACCCATATTGAATCATCAATGAATAGTTGCTTGCTCTTTCGGGTTGGCACGTTTCGGCTAAGCGACATACCATGGGTGCTCTAATGAATGTACCCAAATTCGCATAGGAAGCGGCCCCACTTCCACACCCATATAGGTGGACACATAGAGTGGGCTCGACGATTATGCACACCACCCAACAAGGGCTATGGTTTCCATTAAGAGCCATATGCTCAACCTCTCTCATCGTCGATAGCACTATCTACACCATAGGAAAGGGACATGAACATAATGATAGTGCTCCTCACGATCAACAAGTGACTTGTTGTTACCTATATGAACCTATTTCATGAGATCATCATTCACATAGGTTGGGTTACCATCACTCTTGACCTATGTTTTAGGTATAAGTCACATTTCCCTGGATGTACTTTAATTTCCTATTTAGTGGTTTTGTCAGAGGATCTGCCAAATTCATCTCTGACCTTACATAATCAAGGGATACTATCACATGATCTAGAAGCTGCCTCACAATAGAGTGCCTTAGGCATATATGCCTACTCTTCCCATTAAAAACTTTATTTTTGGCTTTTGCAATTGCAGTTTGACTATCACAATAGATAGACACAGACGGTACCGGTTTTTCACAAATGTGAAGATCACCAAGAAGGTTTTTAAGCCATTCGGCTTCACTACATGCCTTCTCCAAGCAATAAACTCGGATTCCATAGTAGACCGAGCAATACAAGTTTGCTTGGATGATTTCCAAGACACAGCACCTCCACCAAGTGTAAAAACATAACCACTTGTGGATTTAAGCTCATCTGGATCAGAGATCCAGTTTGCATCAGTAAAACCTTCTAAAATTGATGGATTACCACTAAAAATAATCCATATTCAAGAGTTCCTATCAAGTATCTCATAACTCTTGACATTGCATTCCAATGATCACTATTAGGATTTTGAGTGTAACGACTCAATCTACTAATAGCATATGCAATATCAGGGCGAGTACAATTCATCAAATACATCAAGCTACCAATGATCTGAGTATATTTAATTTGTGAAACAGATTCAACAAAAATTTTAGCTAAATGTAAACTAGCATCATATGGAGTAGGTACAGGTTTTTGATCATGATATCCAAACTTTTCAAGCATTTTAATAACATAATGTTCTAGAGAAAGCATAATCCCACTAGGTGTCTTAGTTAATTTTATACCTACGATCACGTCAGCTTCTCCCATGTCTTTCATATCAAATTTAGAAGACAAGAATGACTTTGTTGCATTTACTACATCTAGGTTGGTGCCGAGAATAAGCATGTCATCAACATATAAGCAAATAATAACACCAACATCATTATCAAACTTTGTGTAAATGCATTTATCAGCATCATTAATATGATAACCATTTGAAAGCAAAACAGAATCAAATTTATCATGCCATTGTTTTGGAGCTTGTTTTAAACCATAAGGAGATTTAATAAGTTTGCATGCTTTATGTTCATTTCCAGGAGTGATACAACCTTCAGGTTGTTCCATATAAATCTCTGCTTCCAAATCTCCATTCAAAAAGCAGTCTTTACATCCATTTGATGGATAACAAGACTATGTATAGATGCTAAAGCAGCCAAGACACGAATAGAAGCTATCCTAGTGACAGAGGCAGATGTGTCAAAGTAATCTATGTCTTTCTTTTGGTTGAAGCCTTTAGCAACTAATCTAGCTTTGAACTTGTCAATAGAACCATCAGGTTTTAGCTTTCTTTTAAATATCCACTTGCAACCAATAGTTTTAGCTCCTGGGGGCAAGGTAACAAGTTCCCAAGTGTGATTTGACATAATGGATTCCAATTTCACTGTTGATTGCTTCTTTCCAAAATGTGGCATCAGGAGATGTGATGGCTTCATGGTATGTAGGAGGATCATTATCGATAAGAAAGGTAAAAAATCCATCACCTAGATTAGTCTCCCTCCTAACTCTTTTACTCCTTCTTACTTCTATCGCATCATCATTATCATGTGAATGAATATCGAAGTGTGCGATGATAGAGGGCAGAAGTCAACCTAACATTATCCATTTTCATTGGAAATATGTGCTCAAAGAAATCATCATTCTTGGTTTCAACAATAGTGTTAGGCTCCATGATGTTTTGCTCACTTTTAACAACTAGGAATCTATATGAAGCACTAGTTTGAGCATATCCAATAAACATGCAATCAAAGGTTTTAGGACCTAACTTTCTTTTCTTAGGTTTAGGTAAAAGAATTTTAGCCAAGCACCCCCACATTTTGAAGTAACTAAGGTTTGGAGAATGACCTACCCAAAGTTCATAAGGAGTCTTACCTAATTTCTTATAGGGAATTTTATTTTGAATATGACAGGCAGAGAGAATAGCTTCTCCCCATAGGTTAAGAGGTGCACTTGAACTAATTACCAAAGCATTCATCATCTCTTTTAAGGTTCTATTTTTTCTTTCTGCTATGCCGTTAGATTCAGGAGAATAAGGAGGTGTAGTCTCATGAATAATCCCATGTTCTTCACAATACTCATTAAAAGATGTAAACTCCACTCCTCTATCAGATCTAACCCTTTTTATTTTCTTATTAAGTTGATTCTCTACTTTAGTCTTATACTTCAAAAACATATCTAAAGCTTCATTTTTAGATCTAAGCAAATATACTTCAGTATATCTAGAGAAGTCATCTACAAAAGTAATATAGAATTTCTTACCACCGCTAGTTATATTGCTTTTCAAATCCCCAAGATCACTATGAATTAAAGAAAGTAATTCACTTTCTCTGTGTACAGATCTACATGTTTTCTTAGTGGCTTTTGATTCAACACAAATTTCACATTTGTCATTAGAAGCAGATGAAGCATTCATCAAACCAATTTCTTTCATTTTATTAATGTATGAATAATTGACATGACCTAGTCTATGGTGCCAAATATCAAATGAGTCAATTAAGTAAGCAGAAGAAGAGGAAGCATTATTATTCATGACATCAAGTACATTCAAAATGAAGAGACCTGGGTTACAATACCCTTTTCCCACAAACTGACCATTCTTGGTCATTACAATTTTATCAGACTCAAAAGTAACCTTAACCCCCACTTTTTTCAGAAGAGAGACAGAAACCAGATTCCAACGGATATTTGGGACATGGAGCACTTCGCTAAGCGAAAGGATTTTTCCTGAGGTTAATTTGAGAAGAACATTCCCTTTCCCGATTACGGGTGAGGGTCTTGAATCTCCCATGTACACATTCTCCTCACCAGAACTGATAGGAACATAGGAGGTAAAAGCTCCTCTATCAGCGCAGATATGCCGAGTTGCCCCGGATTCAATTACCCAGTCCTTAGCATGTGCCACCATGTTAACATCCGAGATCAATGCAGCAATTATATCTCCTTCTACCAAGTTTGCACTTGGTTTGGGAGTGTCTTTCCGGAAGCGACATTGAGCTGCATAGTATCCAGGTTTCTTGCAAATAAAACAGTCTCCTTTCTTCTTGAAAGTAGTGTGGTTTTGGCCCTTTTGAAATTTCTGATTAGGTTTGTGGTTGGGTCTAAATTTCTTGAAATGTTTCTTAGGATGTGTGAAGGAGGAAAGGAAGAATTAGCCTCAATAAGATTGGCTGATTGGCTTTAGAAACAATTTCTTTAGCAGAAAGTGGGTTTCTCTCTTTCCCTATTCTTTTCCTCAATCCTAATATGAATAATCACATCTTCAAGAGACATTTGTTTTCTTTTGCGTTTAAGACTGTTTTTGTAATCTTTCCAAGATTCAGGAAGTTTTTCAATTAGAGAGCCAGCAACAAAAGGATCAGGGAGAGTGATGTTTTCATTTTAAAGATCTTCTATGAGAACATGGAAGTCATGAATTTGGAAGAAGACAGTTTTATCTTCAGTCATAGAAAAATGAAGATAGTTTCATATAGCAAATTTTTGAGTACCAGCATCTTCTAGGATATATTTCTTGTTGAGATTAGACCAAATATCAGAAGCAATCTTGGTGGGACAGTAGACATCAAAGAGTTCATTGGACAGTGTATGAAGGATGGTATCTCTACAGATTTTGTTAGCACGGTCCCAGGCAGGAAAGTCTTTTTCATCTGTTGGTTTAGGATCTGTGAGTGCAAAGGCAAAGCCAGTGACATCAAGAGTGCCAAATACTTTTTCAGGCAGATGTTTAGCAGTCACAATAGCAGAATCCATAGTCTACTCTTAATATTGTTGGATAATTTGCAGATTTTAAGAGGATGATGCTATTAAAACAGAGAAAGAAGGGACTTATCGGTTTGCCGAGGCGTGCTAGGCACTGTCCTTAAGAGTAGATTTCTGCCCCTCAGAGTAAGAACTTGGTGCAGGTCAGGTCCAGCGGCTAACTCTAGGATTCAACGACAACGGCCTTGTAAGTGTGCACTCACAATACAAGGCTCCAGCGAGCAGCAACAGTTCATCGATCTCAAACGAAGAGGACGATGAATATGTTCGGGTTTGTGGGGGCAGAGGAGAACAGAGCAGAGCCACAGCAACAGCAACAGCGAGTTTTGGTGGAAGAATGAATTTTTCATAGTGTACAAAACACTTGACAGAATGAGTTTATATAGGTGAAGGAAAATGACTGTCATTGAAGACAAAAAATAGCTGTTGCGATATCAAAACAACAATTAAATAAAATATGTCTACAGATTTTGTTAGCACGGTCCCAGGCAAGGAAGTCTTTTTCATCTGTTGGTTTAGGATCTGTGAGTGCAAAGGCAAAGCCAGTGACATCAAGAGTGCTAAATACTTTTTCTTGCCAACGCTTAATGAATGAACCAGAAAACAGTTCGATTTTAGACAAATCGGGCAGATGTTTAGCAGTCACAATAGCAGCATCCATAATATACTCTTAAGATTGTTGGATAATTTGTAGATTTTAAAAGGATAGTGCTATTAAAACAGAGAGAGAAGGGACTTATCGGTTTGCCAAGGCGTGCTAGGCATTGTCCTTAAGAGTAGATTTCCGTCCCTCAGAGTAAGAACTCGGTGCAGGTCAGGTCCAGTAGCTACCCTTCAGGATTCAACGACAACGGCCTTGTAAGTGTGCACTCACAATATAAGGCTCCAGCGAGCAGCAACAGTTCGTCAATCTCGAACGAAGAGGAAGATGAATCTGTTTGGGTTTGTGGAGGTAGAGGCGAATAGAACAGAGTCACATCAACAGCAGCAGCGAATTTTGGTGGAAGAATGAATTTTTCGCAGTGTACAAAACACTTGACAGAATGAGTTTATATAGGTGAAGGAAAATGACTGTTGGAATTAAGGTCATTAAAGACAAAAAATAGTTGTTGCGATATTAAAACAGCCATTAAATAAAATATAGATGTTGAGCCATTAACAGCGTTATTAAGGAGAATATGGGCCTTTCAAATTTTGCCAAACAAGAGGGCTAAAAAATATGATGCAAAACTCGGGCTCTCCGTGCGCGCACCCGTGAACGCTCACACGCTAAGGTTTTCCGGATCCGTCGCCCACATTTTCCATTCGGTTCAACCCAGTTTGGGCTCGGTCCCTTGCTTGGGCTCATGCGCACGCGAGCTACCCCAAATCCTAGCCCATTAACAAGTCCAATAAGCCATTATCAAGAAGACTCTAATATACTCATCCAAGAGTTATCTCCCCTCCAATGTGGGACTATCTTATCTTTGAAATTGAAGAAATATCCAACATCTAGTCAGCGGCGTACATCATCCCACAACAGCTACTACAACCGAGCCATCTTCCAACAACTCTAGTGGTGATCAGAAAAACACACGTAAACACTTCCAATATTTTTACAAGTCCCAAAAACCACATCATTGAATAATATTTCTAAAGGGTAAATGACATTAAAATACCCTAACGTTTGGGCCATTTTCACTTATATACCCTATCGTTCATTTTGGTAAACTTTGATACCCAAATCTAAATTTGATGTAGGATTGGAGGAGGAAATATTGCAATATTTCCTCCTCCAATCCTACATCAAATTTAGATTTGGGTATCAAAGTTTACCAAAATGAACGATAGGGTATATAAGTGAAAATGGCCCAAACGTGGGTATTTTAATGTCATTTACCCTATTTCTAAAGAACTAAGTCTATCCTGTAAATGCTTACAGGACTAATATAGAAAAATTTATGTTCAGGACAGTTGTCTATTATATCCAAAATGCATGGTATGATTTTAAGACAATGTCAAAACATGATAGTTTTCTAAATATTATTCATTTAGAAAAAGAGTTATTGATAACTTTTCGATTGCGGAATGGCAAATCTTGAACAGCCCTGCTCGATTATTAAAGGCCATAAAACAGGGCATGGAGGGGCACAACTACCAGGCCTCCTATCGTCCCGCCAGGCTCACGTGAAACGCACCCCCCCAAGAATATTTTTCATACATGAATTCGACCACGTCGACACCGACAGTTTCCTCCTCGTACTTGCACTCCGATCATCACAAGCCTTTGTTTTTTAAACTTAGTGTTTCCCTTGAGCTATGTTCGTGTCTGACAATAGTCCCCTCTCTCCCTCTCTCTCTCTCTCTCTCTCTCAGTTCGTGAAAAATCTAACGAGGCTAAACTTTTTTCAAGCATTAGTTTGGTGGAGCCTGTGGACAAGTAAATCTCGGTTTCACATTTTTTTCATCCAAACTTGATTCAGTTTCAAAACCCGAAATTTGATCGCTAAATTTGATCACAGTTTACATGGGTAAATCCGCCAACAACGAATATGCTGTTGACGAGGACTCCTTCGATGACGTGGCGCTCCATTAGCTGATGAGTGGGATCTGAAGAGAGACGGTCCATGGTTGGTGAGAGCTAGGTCCGAGCTGTTTGGTGGAAACCCGGCCTAACTTCTGAGTTGTCTTGGTAGGTCTGCAACACATGAAAATCGTCGGTGGGGGTCAGACTTGTGTTCCGAGTCAAATCTCATCCGATACTTAAGTCAGTGGATGACTAGAAACGATCGGGGCAACTAGATCCGACCTATTGTAAGATCGTCTGATCACTGTCTCACCTAGCTAGGAGGAAATATAAAGTGTAATCAGATAACTGGGTGTCAGAGTACCCAAGTTTTTAGTATGTCTTGATATAGCTCATTGTCTTATCGCTGTTGAGACTTCTTATATGTGATGGTTTCTCTGAGTGCCGTTAGCTGATAACGGCCTCGCATTTATGACACGTTCGTGTCCCTCATTTACGTCGTCCCCCTGGAAAGGAGCAAAACATCTACTCATTTACTCCCGGTCATTACTAACAGATTTATTAGTATTCGGGAGCTCAACGGGTGGATGAGTTGTCCCTTTGACTGGCATCTAACCTCCTTTGTGGGTGTTTCAGAGTGTTTTCTCACTACAATATCGTTGACCGTGGACTGCCCGGTCAACGTGGTCAAGGGGCCGATTAGGGTCCCTTGCGTGCGTCGAGCGTGTGTAGACGCGACACGAATTGGAGACGTAGTCGACGCGGAGCTCGTCTGCTGGGCCGGGTCTGGATCCTCGGCCTCTAGGGGATGAGGGGAAGCCTCGGCCCGGTGTGAGGTGCTCGGCCTCGGACGGTCGGACGACGAGGGGAAGCCTCGGCGCCTTGGTTTGACGCGCGACCGACGCAGAGCTGAGGGGAAGCCTCGGCTCGGATGGGTGCGCTCGGCCTCGGTCGGTTGGACGACGAGGGGTAGCCTCGGTCGTCTCGCTGGATGCATGGCCGGCGTGGAGCTGAGGGGAAGCCTCGGCTCGGATGGATACGCTCGGCCTCGGTCTCTCCTGGCGTCAAGGGGTGGCCTCGATGCCTTGGCTGATGCTTGATGGCGATGGCCTGGTGCCGAAGGGAAGCTTCGGCACTTGGATCTAACGTCTTCCTGAACAGACGAGAACACTCGTCAGGGAGGCCGGACCTTGGTTCCGGCCAAATCCCCTCCGATGCCTAAGTCAGATGACAGTCTGAAAGAGGAAGCTCGGCGGGGACGGTTCGACTCGAGAGGAGATCGGAACGACGTCCTCCTGCGCGAGCGGGGGGAAGGAGATGAAGTGGGGGAACTAGGTCGTTGATGGAGTACCTTAGGTTTTGTTACCTGAGATGTCGTCCTTTGTTCAGTCGTCCTCCTAGTCCTTTTATAGGCCTCTCGTCGCGACCACCCATGACTCACGTCCTTCGTCCGCCCCCAATCGTGCCCCCTCAATCCGCCTCCCTATCGTCGCTCCCCGCGCCATGCCAGCACCTCCCCATAACGGCCCTTAAGTGGCAGCGGGCCTGGGGGAACGGTTATCGCTGGAGTGGGCGAGTGACTCGCGCGTTTCCGGGGTCGGGTCGGATCGATGTCCGGGGTCCTCTCATGGGCTTCGTTGGGTGGGCTTGGACCCCCCATGATTTCGCGTAGTAGGCTGCGCCTTTGGGCCCATGCTGTTGGGCCTCCGCAAAATAGACGTATCAATTGCCCCCATTGGTGGGGCGGATCGGCCTTGGCCGGCTCGGCTCGACCGATGTGACTCCTGGGGTTCCGATTGGTGCGTCAGTCGAGGCGCGGTCATAAATGAAGGTCATGATGAGGCGGATCGATAGGACTTCCCTTAGCGCCGATTTCGAAACGCCGCCGGCTCTTTGAGGCTTGCCACGCGTTCCTGTCAGGCGTTTTGAATTCGCCCCTAGGTCTTGTATATAAGTGCACCGGCTGCTTTGATCCCAACTTCTTCCTCGCTCTTTTCTCTGTTCCGGGCTTTCCACAAACTCGGAGTCTCCCGCCGCCTTTGTTCTCTTGCCTTCTCCAAATAAACAAAAAGGTAACTCCTTTCCCATTCCCATATTATGGCAGCTCTTAGGATAGGTGGCTCTGGCCAAGGGGCGAGGGATCCTCCTGAGTCCAGGCGTGGCGGGCCCCGATCTGTGGGATCCGGTTCCTCCTCGGGGAGCCGTTCCCTCCGAGACAAAGGGAAGGAGAAGCTCTTCCCGGACTATGCTGGCGATGATGTGGCGTCGGTTGCCGCGCGGCTTTGTGTACCTCCGGTTATCCTCAGAACGCCGTCGAGGACTACTTTTCTGGCGGCTGCGGAGATTCGGGGAAGGTACCTCTGTCACCCGTATGATGTTCGAGTCCCTTTCATCGACGAGCAGATCTGTCTTCTGATGAGCAACGAAGTCGGCGTTTACGTCGAGATGTTCCGTCTGGGTCTTCGTTTCCCGCTCAATCCCTTCTTTATCCAAGTTATGGAGTACCTAATGGTGTCCCTTTGCCAGTTTACCCCCTGTTCGGTTGCGGTTCTGACAGGCTTTGTGATGCTCTGCTGCACTCGCGGTCTGGAGCCATCTCTCCCCATCCTCTTCTATTTTTATCAGATCCAGACGGTTGGTCTAGGGTCATGGCTGCACCTCCGAGCCCGCGCGGGGAGGGAATGCCTGATCGGGCTACCCCACTGGGCGGGGGATTGGAGCTCGGGTTACGTCTTCGTAGTCTTCCTTGAGGATGCTCAGATTTTGACAGGTTGGGGTGGGTCAGGTCGGCCTAGCCAAACGCTAACCCTCTCCGAGGCTGATCAGGCGGCTGTCGTGCTGCTGTCGACCCTCCCTTTGGAGGCGAAGTCTATCTGGCCTTTGCTGGACGACCTACTCCTGAAGGCCGTCTTGTGGTCTCCGGGTAGGTCGCTTTTTTAGTCCTGGATTGCCCCGTGGCTTACCCTGATTTCGGTTTCTCTTGCAGGAATGGCTGGTCGTGAGTTCACCCGCAACGTTGATGAGCTAATTCGGTGTGGAGCCGCTCGGAGCCGAGGCAGTACCTCGGGAATGGCACCTCGGTGGACCATTGAGGAGGAGGTGCACCGAGCCGAGCCCACCGTGGGCAAGGTGGCGGTCGCGCCTCCCGCCTCTACTTCTGGTAGTCCCCCCCCCGGAGGGGTCGCAAGAGCCGGATCCGTCCTACCGGCCCAAGTGGCGGGGGGTAATGATGGGTCTGGTGCATCTCCTCTTGCGCTTGGCGCGCCTCCTCGTGTCTCCGAGGGTGGAGGCGGCACGAGGCGGAAGCGCTCCCCTTCGACGCCTGCCGAGCCTCACGGAGGGAAGAGGAGGAAGGAAGGCGTGGATCCCTCCAGTCCGGTGTGCTCCGTGCCCCCGGCGGTGGCCGCCGAGGATCTCCCAGTGACCCTGACGACCACCCCCGTCACAGCGTCCCCGCCTCCTTTATCGGGAATCGGTGCCCTGTTGGCAAGCTGCTCGGCCTCCCTCGAGGTCACCCCCGGGGACTCGGTGTTTGTCGACCGAGCCTTGGCCCAGCAGTTGGCCGAGGGCTCCGTCCTCCCCTGGGACCGTGGTCTCCTCGAGAGGGCCCCCACCGACAAGGTGTCGGACATCTTGGTCTGGATCCTTCAGCAGGTCTGGCTATCCCGCTGTCCCTTTCTTTCCTTCACTCTCTTCTTGGCTCATGTCTTGTCGTTCAGGGTTCAACACTCGCTGTCGAGTCGCAGCGTCGAGCTGTCCGTTTGAGGGAGCTGGAGGAGTCCTCTGCGAAGGACCACGAGTGGGCTGGGGCGGCGGAGGTAGCTGCGATGGCGGCCCAGATGGAGTCTCGGCAACTCAAGCTCCGGGTGGCCGAGCTAGAGGGACGAGTGGCCGATCTCCAGGGGGAGTTGAAGGACGCCCGGCGGTCAGCCGGGGAAGCGGCGGAGTCGTTCCGCCTGGAGAGGGAGGAGCTCCAGAGGGAACTGTCGGATCGGCGTCAGGCAGCGCGGTTCGCGGATGAGGTGGAGAGGGGCGTCGTCGGGACTCTGGGGGAGAGGATCTTCGAGGTCCTCAGGGAGGCCTTCGGTAAGTATGAAGACCTTATCGGCCCCCGGATCTTCGAAGTCATCCAGTCCTCCTTCTGGGATTGTGCGGAGCGCGTCCTACAAGCCCTTCCGTCTGCCGATCCCCTTCGCTCCGGGGAGGGCGAGGCGCCTGAGGATGCGTCCTCCCGAGCCCGGGTCCCCTAGGTTGTCCTTCCCGGCCTATCACCCTTGTTTTTACCCTCAAATTTTTCAGCATCCGCTTCGCTTTGGCCCAGCCTACTTTAAATGGATCCCTGACCTCGTGATCTCCATTGGCATCTTTACCGGCTCTTTGCTTCAAGGTGAACAATTGCTGATTGCAAGGATGTTCATTTAAGCCAACAATTTTGTGTTCTTGGTCGACAAATTTTGCTCTGCCGGCGTCACCCTAGTTTTCGTGGGTGACGAGTTTTGTTGTTCGCCGAGAGTGGATTATTTGTAAGGTGGTTCCTCCACTTCGAATTTCCTGTAAAAAGACACACTTTTGTACCTCGGTTAACTGTTGGAAATGAAATTGACCTACTTGAATTCTCCGTGCATTTTGCTTTGTTGTTGCGATTTCGGCTCCTCTGCTGATGGTGGTCGCTCGCCTCCTTCCTCCGGGAGGTCGCCCCTAGTCCCTCGTGTGGACAAGTCGGTTGATGTCCTTATTGGCTGGGGGGTTGCTCTTAGTCTTATGAGCAATGGAGTAGGTCAGCGAGGGAGAAGTCCCTCGGGTTAGGACCAGTTGGCGTCTGCGCTGGCTGGGGGAATTGCCCCCAGACTTACGAGCGATGGTGTCGGTCAGCGTGGGTGAAGCTCCTCGGCTTAGGACCGGTCGGCGTCTGCGCTGGCTGGGGGAATTGCCCCCAGACTTACGAGCGATTTGGTCGGCGAGGGTGAAGTTCCTCGGCTTAGGACCGGTCGGCGTTTGCGCTGGCTGGGGGAATTGCCCCCAGACTTACGAGCGATTTGGTCGGCGAGGTTGAAGCTCCTCGGCTTAGGACCGGTCGGCGTCGGCGCTGGCTGGGGGAATTGCCCCCAGACTTACGAGCGATTTGTTCGGCGAGGGGGAAGCTCCTCGGCTTAGGACCGGTCGGCGTCTGCGCTGGCTGGGGGAATTTCCCCCAGACTTACGAGCGATTTGGTCGACGAGTGCGAAGCTCCTCGGCTTAGGACCGGTCGGCGTCTGCACTGGCTGAGGGAATTGCCCCCAGACTTACGAGCGATGGAGTCGGTTAGCGAGGGTGAAGCTCCTCGGCTTAGGACCAGTTTTAATTGACCCCCCGCCCGGTGAGGTGGCGATCTTCACTCTTATGCAGCCTTAGCGAAATGTTGACTCCGTAGGAGATGAATAAAAGGAAAAAGGAGTGCATTTGTACTCTTAAAGGTCCTATTGGACTAGTACATTTGGAGGAAAAAGGAAATAAGGCTAGACGGGGGGATGTGAACCTAGATAATCTCCTCCCGACTAGGCGGTGACTGGGGGGCCTCGCCTGCTCACTCTATGATGCGGAGGGGTCCTTGGACGGCGTTGACCTTCTTTCCTTTGTCCGGCTGCTTGGATGTTCCTTCTCCGTGGGCCGGGTCGTCGGTAAAGTTCCTTGCGTGCCCTCGGCTCATCAACTTCTCGATGTCCTTCTTTAGGTGCCAGCAGTCTTCAGTGTCGTGGCCGTTGTCTTTGTGGTACTGGCAATACTTTTCCCCATTTTTCCCCCCTCTTTTTGTCTTCGGCGGGGGGCGATCAGCGCGCTCTTCCTTCTGCACTTGAGTGAGGACGACGTCCGGGGTGGCGTCCCTCGTATCCTCCATCCGCTGCTTGTTTCTCACCCTCTTCTCTGCCTGGTACCCTTCGGGGCTGCGGCGCTCGCTATCGCCGCGCTTGGTCCCTCGTCTGGCCTTTCCTGCCTCGATGGCCAAGGTCTCCTCGGTCAACATGAAGCGCTCGGCCCTCGCCATGATCCCAGCGAGATCTTTTGGGGGATCATTGTGCAGAGATTTCTTCAAGCCTCTATGACGCAGCCCTTTCTTTAGGGCCGTTTGGACAACGAGGTCGGGAGGGCTGTTTACGTTCAGCCGCTCAGCGTTGAAGCGGCGCATAAATTATCGGAGCGGCTCGGTCGGGCCCTGCACTATGTTAAACAAATGTTCAGCATCGGGCATTACCTGTCGCCCTGCCATGAACTGTTTACAGAACAGCTGGGTGAGTTCCTCGAAGCTGTCAATGGAGCGGCTGGGCAGGCTGCAGTACCAAGTTCTCGCTGCTTCCCTGAGGGTCGAATAAAAGCCCCTGCAGAGCAGGGTATCATCGGCTCCCTGGAAGGACATGTCCCCCTCGTAGTCCATCACATGGTTCCCTGGATCTCCTATCCCGTCGTACTTCCCCAGCGTCGGGATCTTGAATCGAGAGGGGACCCGTGCGTCGGTTATTCTCTGCGACAGGGGGCACCGGTCTCCGTGGATGCCTCCAGGGGTTCGACACGCGCCTACCTCAGGCTCGTTCTGTTGTGGAGGTGGCACAGGTGCTGGCTGGGCTGGCTTAACGGCCTTCGCCACACTGGGGGTGGGGCTGGTCCGGCATTCCCGGCTCCTCCGGCGGGAGCTTCCGCTTAGCCATGATCGGTCCCTCGAGTGGTGCCGATCACTTCTTCTGCGGTGGGGTGATCGTGGCCGACGAGACGACGTGGTCACTGATTCGTCCCCCGTGTATTCGGCACCCCTCATGCTCCTTTCGCGATGAGAGGAGGAGGCGCACGATCTCGCCTGGTAGAAGCCGAGTAGTGTGAACCAACGCTCCGTGTTCGGTCTTCGGTTTCTATGGTCAGCGACCACAGCGGACCGCAGGAGCGGGGGGCCCCCCTCCCAACGATAGCCGTCGCCCAACGCGTCCCCGTTGGCTGGCGCGGCACCGATGAGTTGCTGTACCGTCGTGACCAGCGTCTGAATGTTCACGTTGGTCTCTTGGGCCAGGGCACGGAGCTGCTCCTGCGTGGCCAGCTCGGACTCGCCAGTCTCTTCGGCTGAGGGGCGTGGTGATTGCCATTGGGTGTGCCCTCAAGGTTGCTGTTGGGTGTGCCATTTCCCTCCTCCGGGATGGGGGGCATGCGTCTCTTCCCGTTGCAGGCGTGTGCCATTGCAGGTGTGGTTTGTTTTTCGTGGGATAGTTCTTTCCCACAAACGGCGCCAGATGTTTCAGAGTGTTTTCTCACTATAATATCGTTGACCGTGGACTGCCCGGTCAACGTGGTCAAAGGGCCGATTAGGGTCCCTTGCGTGCGTCGAGCGTGTGTAGACGCGACACGAATCGGAGACGTAGTCGACGCAGAGCTCGTCTGCTGGGCCGGGTCTGGATCCTCGGCCTTTGGGGGGATGAGGGGAAGCCTCGGCCCGGTGTGAGGTGCTCGGCCTCGGACGGTCGGACGACGATGGGAAGCCTCGGCGCCTTGGTTTGACGCGCGACCGACGCGGAGCTGAGGGGAAGCCTCGGCTCGGATGGGTGCGCTCGGCCTCGGTCGGTCGGACGAAGAGGGGTAGCCTCGGTCGTCTCGCTGGATGCACGGCCGGCGTGGAGCTGAGGGGAAGCCTCGGCTCGGATGAATACGCTCGGCCTCGGTCTCTCCTGGCGTCGAGGGGTGGCCTCGATGCCTTGGCTGATGCTTGATGGCGATGGCCTGGTGCCGAAGGGAAGCTTCGGCACTTGGATCTAACGTCTTCCTGAACAGACGAGAACACTCGTCAGGGAGGCCGGAGCTTGGTTCCGGCCAAATCCCCTCCGATGCCTAAGTCAGATGACAGTCTGAAAGAGGAAGCTCGGCGGGGACGGTTCGACTCAAGAGGAGATCGGAACGACGTCCTCCGGCGCGAGCCGGGGGAAGGAGATGAAGTGGGGGAACTAGGTCATTGATGGA
Organism: Scilla litardierei; assembly: GCA_030789695.1. Lineage (NCBI taxonomy): Eukaryota > Viridiplantae > Streptophyta > Magnoliopsida > Asparagales > Asparagaceae > Scilla > Scilla litardierei. Next base: position 111,985,900 of record CM061139.1, on the reverse strand, counting down.
GTACCTTAGGTTTTGTTACCTGAGATGCCGTCCTTTGTTCAGTCGTCCTCCTAGTCCTTTTATAGGCCTCTCGTCGCGACCACCCATGACTCACGTCCTTCGTCCGCCCCCAATCGTGCCACCTCAATCCGCCTCCCTATCGTCGCTCCCCGCGGGCCTAGGGGAACGGTTATCGCTGGAGTGGGCGAGTGACTCGCGCGTTTCCGGGGTCGGGTCGGATCGATGTCCGGGGTCCTCTCATGGGCTTCGTTGGGTGGGCTTGGACCCCCCATGATTTCGCGTAGTAGGCTGCGCCTTTGGGCCCATGCTGTTGGGCCTCCGCAAAATAGACGTATCAGTGGGCTTATTGGCTTTTCGGCTACGTAGATGTATTCATATTGAGCTCCTTTACGAGTGAAATATTTTCTTCGCCACATGGACGGCCCAACGTAGTAACAAAAACTAAACCGCATTGTAAGTGAAAGATCTAAATCATAAAAGTTCAATTTCTATTGCGAGTGATTTTTATTAAAAATAATTATATTTGTAGAGGGAGTTGCTACGCGCATGTACCGAATTGCTCTGCGCACGACCGCTTTTACTTTTTACTCCGTACACGACGAATAAAATAATAATATTAATGTTTTTGCTCTGCGCACGACCGGAAGTACCAAAAATATCCCTTATGGAAAAACATCATAAAATCATGAAAAAATTATTGAAAGATCAAATTAAAAAAATTATAACATATACGAATCGAATGACGGATGGCTAAGATCATGATGACACGAAGGTTGAAGATCGAAAAAAAACCGAAATATGAAGAACGGGAATTTTTTCCAAAATTGTCCGTTGAGTTGATAAACGCGCACAACAGCTAAATTTCTGTTTAATAACTTCAACGACATATAATGCGCAACGAACACGGCGCCCCTATTCAGTATCTCCGAATGATGAATCTGCTGATCATATCAGCGTTAGTTTAATCATATTAAACATTCATTCAACAGAATCTGATGATCATATCAATGTTAGTTTGATCGTATTAAACAGTCTTTCAACATATTTGGAGAGGTAAAATTGCTCACCGCGCATAACTGGCAAAATGTGGAGCAAAAGCAAAAAAAATTTGTCAGTTGTGCAAGGTGAGCAATTTTGACTCTATGGAGCAAAATTGCTCACTGCGCAGAACTGGCATAATTTTTGCCAGTTGTGCGCGATGAGCAATTTTGCTCCACAGAGCCAAAATTTTTCACCGCGCAGAACTGGTAAAATGTGGAGTAAAAGCAAAAATTTTGTCAGTTGTACGCGGTGAGCAATTTTGCTCACAGAAATTTTTTTCTCGCCGCGTACAACTGGCAAAATTTGGAGCAAAAACAAAATTTTTGCCCGTTGAGAATTTTTTTTTTGCCTCATCGCGAACAACTGGCAAAATTTTTGTATGTTATGCACGGTGAGTAATTTTGATTCTCCACTTCGGTATTTACTCCCGTGCACAACTGTTCAAAGTAAGAGTTGGTTTCCTGAGTTTTTCAAAAGTTATTTTCGTTACTGTGTTCATATCAAAAAGCGGTCGTGCACAGAGCAATTCGGTACGTGCCTGTATCAACTCCAATTTGTTAATAGTCGCTCTGACGGGCGAAGGACTCGTCTCGTTCTCATCTTTCTTGTGTGTCCCCATCTCATTAACAAGCGACGTTTCTTGGCCTCTTCCGACGGGGAAGACTGAATGAACACGTGTTTCACAGCTTTGCCTTCTTTTGGGCCCACAGTAAAGATGGGCCGGCCCACTAATTGATTCATGGGCTGGTGTTGGACTGGATCAAACCCAACAAGAACCCAGCAGATATTTGCAGTACTCTTTTGTACAGGCAACAAGAAATTATTTCATAAGGCTGGGGGTATAATACGAAGCATAATGTTTATTTCATCTATACCTTCATGTGTAGGGTGCGGGATATTTGCAGTACTCTTATGCTTCAAGTTTAATTACAGGTTTGCCATTATTTCTTCACATCAATGCTGCCCTTTCCTCCTTCCCTTTCATATTTTTTCTCTCCAGCGCCTCATTTTCAAATTCATCTCCATGGTCAGTATGAAAAGAAATAATTTCTAAAGAGAGTGGTCTTTGTACTCTTTTGAAAATTATTACCAATTCACTTAATGCATCATTTTTATTAACTAAAAATAATAACCAAGTGTATCTAGAATAATCTTCAACTACAACAAAAACATATCTACTACCATTAAGAGAGCATACTCTAGTAAATGCAAATAAATCCATATGAAGAAGTTCTAGTGGTCTACTAGAATTAAGAGCTCTAATACTCCTAAAAATACTTTTAGAAAATTTGCCATGTTGACAAGAGTAACAAATCTTTTCAAGTTTAAATTCATTTTGGACAAGCCGCTTACCAAATCCTTTCTGCAGATCTTATTTTATGTTCTTAATATTGACGTAACCAAATCTTCTATGTCATAGAATAGGGTCACTAAATGAGGCTACCAAGCAAACTTTTGAATCATGATTATTCATATTTAAAGTATAAATGTCATCTCTTCTTTTACCTTTGATCAAAATACTTTTTTGCATTATCATAAACTAAGCAAGCATCATAATTAAAAACAACTTTATAATCTTTATCACAAAGTTGACTAGTACTAATCAAATTGAGCGTTAAACTATAAACTAAACTAACATCCTCAATAAGAATGTTAAATTTGTCATCGACATTACGAATATTAACCGTCTTTCCCTTCTTATCATCTCCAAATGTCACAATCTCCTTGTTCTTCACTTGTATTGAGCTCAAAAGTTTGAGGTTTCTAGTTATTGTTTGGAGCATCTACTATCCATTATCCAAGTTTCTTTTAAAGGAACTTGAAATAAAATTTCTTAAGCATTTGGTACCCACAAATGTTGGGTCTATAATATTAGCTCAACAAGTTATTCACAAGAGAAGAAACTTAAAATAATCAGAAAACTAGAATATATGCAAAGCAAAATAAAATTTAAGTTATGATCTGAAATTTCCTTAACTAAATTCGACTGCAGTAGGTTTACTGGTCGACTATATGAGAACTAGTCGACTATTAAGTCTATAATGATTGACTACTTTGTAGAAAATCTGAATATACAGAGATAGTGTCATAAAACTGGTTAGTGTCATAAAACTGGTCGACTGTAGTACAAATCTAGTCGACTATTGCATGATAGAATGCAAAATTGATAATCTAATCATTCTAATCTTATCTAAGACTATAAAAATAAATTATAATTCTATCTAACATTAATTTGGGTATCAACATGATAGCATAGTGTGACGACACGTATCTATCAGTACGCGTATTTGTATTCGACGTGTTTTCATATATTAAAAGTATTTTATAATGGTTGGTCAGGAGTTTAATATCAAATTGGTTTTAAAATCATTTATAAAAAATGTTTTGTAGTATCAACATAGTTAAAGCATATTTTAGTGAGTTCGAGTGCCATCCAATACCCCTAAATAATTTATATAATAATCTATATCTAATTATAACCGATATATCAGTATCAATAATTATTCTATGTAAATGTTATCAAAACGATTTCAAACTTCTACCATATGATTCTATGACCATTTATTTCTCTCCATATTAATATCGTAATTTTCTGGAATCAAATCGTCCTAAAACCTGCAACCCCGCATACCAAATGTTTTGGCCCAAAACTCGTATCTCCGTACCTTAAACTTCAAAATGAATCTCATATTCGCGATCCTCACGATGATATAAACCCGTGGCTATGTTTTCGTAATTTTTCGAAGTCGTATGCGAAAACGGTGTGGTATTACGTCATTTTTACTAATTACAATCATTAATGACGTATTTACTATTACTAATTACCCAATTACTAATTACTTTACCCCTAACCGCACTTAATCAATACTCTAACTACCCATTTAACCCACCGAATGGGTTGGTTAGATCCAACATGCCAACCCATTTCATTAATATTCCATTCATTAATATCATATAATCAATTTATATTAACTTATTAAACTATAACTTTATAATTACTAAACCTATATATGAACTAGCCCCTCCCCTCTCCAACTCACGCACACAGGCAGAACCAGGCCCTCTCTCCCTTGAACTCATCTCACTCCCCGCTCTCTTTCGAAACCCACCAAAATAATCAAACTCCCCGAATCTCTCCACCCCTCGCCCTCTCTCAGTCTCCTCCCCTCTCCCCTATACTCCGCCTGCCGCCTGCCGCCCCAAAGCGACGCCACCAACGCTCACCCCCGCATGCAACACCGTCGTCTACCTCCCCCAAGCCCCCTCTCCCGTTGTCTCTTCCCAGCACTCGACAGCTCCGACGCCACCCTCACCCAAAAGCGACGCCGCCCAGCTCCCCTTGATGTCGCCGCTCCGCCCATAGTCCACCATCGTCACCCCCTCAGCAGCGAGCCCGCCCTCTTGAGCAGCGCCGCTCCCCCAATCCCTCCGCGTCAGCTCCCCCTCTCTCTTCCCCTCACCGTTCTCCGACAACCTCCCGCCCATCGAAGGACGCCTCACCGTCGCACAACGACGCCTCCGACCATGCCCATTCTCCCTCCGCTTCCCTCTCCAACTACACCCCGCCAAGTGCCCCCGCTCCCCTCGCTCACGCCGCCACTAGTGCTCACCGCCGCCGACTACCACCTTGCTGCCGCCCCGAGCCTTCCGCCGCCGCCCTCCGCTCCCCTCCGACAGCTGCAGCACGAGCGCGCGAGAGTTGCAGCGAGAAGAAGAGAAAGAGAAGAGGTATACGCGATCTGTATTCTGTACGTATTGGTATACGTATTAAGTATATACGTATATTTTTATAGACTGATTGGTTTTAAATTAATTATAAATCGTATATGTGTCAGAAAAATACGAGACAATGCCTAAAAATCAGAAACAACGAAACGGACTCATTGGTGCTGGTTCCATCGCCAAAAGGCAAGTATATCTCCCACAATGATTTTTCAAAGGCAAAACTCAATAAAGCCAAATTTTCTTTAAAATTCATATCATGAGATTTTCACGTACACTTACGTACAAGAAAAATATTTGTTGTAGTACTAGTTAATACGATCGTTTTGACCACCTTTTGGAAGAATTCCGTCGTATGGTTTGTCCTAGAGAAATATTTAAAAAATATAATGAAAAATTGTTTTCTCGTTTTAATTAGTTTTTGGGTCAAATAAATTAAGAAAAATCCCCATTAATTATTTTAAGGTCTTGAAAGATGTCTACTAGCCTTAGAAAAATATTTCAAGCTTAATTAGACACATTTGCCAAGTTGGAATCATTTCTGTGCTCATTTCTTTAAACTATTGCAAGTATGCATTTTCTCCATGTTTTTAAATACTATTTCATTTAATGTGACACCAAACTTTACATGTCACATGTTGTGTATTGCAAGATAAAAACCCGCGTGCATGTGTGTGGACACTTTGATAAGTTAATTGAATATGCCTTGTGAATTGCAACATTTTTGGACTTATATGAATTGCTTGAACTACTCAAAAATCATAGACATGCGGGCCGGTTTGGCTAATCATAGATATTGCATGCCAAGATTTGGCTATTCCCGTGGGCCGGTTTGGCTATCAGGCTCGTGTTCCAGTATTACAACTTTTGATGGCTGGTTTGGTTGAATCTGGCTCGTGGTCTAGAAAGTACACATGGGTGGGGTTGGGTTCGCAGGCACTAGTCAGAAGTAAACGGTTCACCTTCGGGGGCACTTAAAGGTAGATTCACTTGCTTGCTGCCTAACGACGTGAATCTTAGTGCACTAAATTGAATACACTCTTGAACATCTTGAAAATGCAATACCGAAAACGTACGACATGTAGAATTGTTTCTGCTTTCACTTAAATAGAACTGCGATGTTTTCACTTAAATAGAACTGTCATTCTAGTATAATTTCTGTTCATACTGCTTAGAAATTATAATTGTTGTTACTACTTTCAATTATAATAAGACTGACATACTAATGTAATTTCTGCTTAGAAACTATAATTGTTCGTTTGTTCATAATTCTTTAACTGCCATGCTTTTGAAAATCTTGCCGAGGGTCAGTTTTTCTAACGTTTTATGTCTTGCTGAGCGACCCTCACTTACATATATTTCCTTGTCTTTATCTAGTGAAATATACGTCAGGTTTGAGACAGATGTGTTGGATCCTGTGGATGGAAAACAACACTAGAAGGGGGCTGAATAATGTTGTGCAAATAGTAAATTTTTTCGTTCGTTAATTAGCACAATTAAAAACCTTCTAATGTTGCCTAAGAAACCAAGTAGAGTGATCTACGCTTGCTTCGTAATCAACAAGGTAACCTTACGATGAATATAAATATGAGTTACAAGCAAGATAAGATTACAAGTAATAAATCTTTTACACAAGAATAGATCTTTTTACACAGCGGAAATAGATAAATTAACTTTGCAATAATATGAACAACAAATTACAGAGATACAATTGTTAGCAGATAGAATAAAATGCTAGAGCAAAGATAAACAATCACAGAAAAATGCAAACGCAAAGACAATCGATTTTTATCCTGGTTCCCCACAACTTGGGTACGTCCAGTCCCCGACCAGTCCGATACGAGATTAAATCCACTATTGCATTAGCAATACAATTATCTAATTTCACTTGTTAGGATTTTCCAACGACCTAGCCATGACCAGGATTTCCAACCACCTAGACTTGTTTAGGATTTTCCCGTCCCTTACAACTAAGGAAATCCACAAAGAAAACAAAGTTTCCAATTCACCACAATATTGGAGATTGGATTACACCCAGAATTCTATAGCCAAAATAAATAAAGCAATTGTGCGTTTACGTGGCTAAAGAATTTAGATCGATCTTTAGATCACACAAAGAATATTAGTTTATTCGTTGTGATCTAGATCTATCGTTTTTAAAAATTCTTTAAGAATAGAAATTGAAGAACAATGTTTTTTTAAAACAACTTTTAAAAAATAGCCAATTAAAAATAGATCTCAAAAATAATAATTTCTGAATGAGATTAGAGAATTTAAAAACAAAGTTGGCTATATCGATGAGAGCAATAGAACGACGAGAGATCCTTTAGAATTTTAGCTTAATAGAATAGAGAGATTAGATGTGTATAGAAATGATCTCATAGGAGTCTATTTATAGAGTTTCAAGAGATGAATTTGAATTTCAAACGATTTGACTTTCAGCCCAAACAGATATGGAAATGGAGTGAAATCAGGAAGTAGAGTCGTTGGAAAACGACAACTGATAGTCGACTCCCTCAGGGTGGTAGTCGACTCCCAGAGAATTTCAGTAGAAATTCTGCTTCCAGCTGGTAGTCGACTCCCTCCTATGGTAGTCGACTTCCAGAGCAAATTTCTCTGAAACTTAGCTAGTTGAGAAGTGTAATCAACTCCTGGGTCTATTGGAGGCTGACTACTGATAATAAATCGACTAGCTTTTGCTCTCAAGAGTTAAAAAGGATTTTAAAAACATTTAAAACATTTTTCTCCGAAATCATTTATGTGTGTGCAATATCTACTTTGGATTTGACATAATCCTAAGAAACAAAAAAAACTCACACACTTAGACTAAGACGAGATCTTCAGGAAGCCGTTTAGATGATTAAAGTAGATGCGCGCTTCTCCTGAATTTTGAGTTCTTTCTTCATTAAGCTTGAGCACGAGCTACATCTTGTGCTTGACGTAGAACTAGCAAATTCGTCTTCGTCTTTCGAATGTGGTTGAGCATCTTCGGAGTATGCGTAAAGTCATCGTTCGCACAACCTGCACACTTGAGTTGTAGTGTAGTTAGTACACTAACATCATTTAGTGTGCTCATCATCAAAACCACTTAGGAGTGTGATTCAATTTCCCATCAAGAGGAACATACCATGAGACTTAGCAGGTTGAGTACTTTTGACGCTGAGATCCCTTGCTGAGGAACAACGTGCCTTCGCTTCACTGTTATAATTTAATATTATTATTGTAAACTCATCCAGGTGTAATTCCACTTTGTGTAACTATTTTTAATAGCCATGGGCCTTATTTATGTACATGTAATCTGGACATTGAGTTGTAATAATGATATTTTGTGTTGTTCTAAGTTCACATGCAAGAACCTGTAAAGTTTAATACACCGACACTTATTGTGCTTAAGTCAAAGAAGAAAGAAAGAAAATAAATAAGTACTTCTTCTTTGGTTTAAGCACATGTAGACCCGCTCGCATCCTCGCTCCTAAGTATAATGGGAAGCGAGGCGTGACACATAAATACCCTAAAAATAAAGGTTCAAACATAATCAATTATTACAAAACCAAATCCGATTTGGATTAGATTTCTTAGCATAATCATAAAATTTACACATATCTTTCACAAAATTGTCTCTTAGAAACACATCTTATCACGCAAATCAAATCTAATATAATTTCTAACATGATGCATACCATGAGATTTATCCAAATGTTTATGATGAGCATTAGAAATATTGCATCTACTATCTCTCTTGCTTGCAAACCTACTATACATGAAAGCATGATTCTTCTTTACAACATTATCATGCACATGATTGGGTCTAACAATATTTCTAGGAATAAAATTATGTTTGTGTGTGGGAGTGGCTCTTGCACTAGGATTGTGATGGATATTGAGACACACCAAGTGTGATTTTGATGATGATGAAAAAAATGAAGCATGTGTATGTATTTAAGACATTAGGTTCAAAGATATGGATGGTGATTCATTTCAAGATTCATGGAACTCATCCAAAGTCATGAAGCCATGCAAACATGGAGAAGCTGGGAGTCAAGATGAAAGTGATGATAGAGTTCAATCAAGGCAAACCAAGAGCTTAGAGAATAATCAAAGACATGGAGATCAATTTCAAGCTACATCAAGTTCAAGTTTTGGTAATTTGATGTATATTTTTATGTCTAGATTCAAAGTGAAAGTTTTGATTGAAGCTTCACACACACATAGGATTTATCCAAAAATATTTTATAATCATTTCTATTGGAAATTTTACTCAGTTTTCTACATATCTGAAAGCTAGTTGACAAGTCCTAGAACACCAGTCGACTAATGCTCTCTGAAATTGGAAATTATGTTCCAGTGCAGTAATCGACTAGTACTCTCTGTTCTTTTCACAGCCAATTTCCGCATGACGCTAGTCGACCAATAGATGAACAATAGTCGACTAGTGCTGTTATATATGGCTAAAATAGTAACATTTGACTTTGCAATTTTTAGCCGTTGCAAGGGCAATTTGGGTAATATGCGTGACTCGATTTTTTGCCTATATTATGAGGTTTTTTGAGGGATTTTACAAGAATCAAATGAGCAATTTTTGAGCAATTCTTTATGAAAAATTCAAGCTTTCTAATCTCTCTCAAAGTTCTTTAAAAATTTCTCCTAGGCCAAAGTTTTCAATTGATTTTCAAAAGATATTAAGTTTTATTGGTTTAAATTTTTACTTAATCTCCTAGAGCTCTAACTCGTTTCATTGAGTTTAAGTCAATTTTTCTCTTGTTCTCCAAAATTTTGAGTTTTATTATATTTGAGATCTTAGAGACTTATCCTTAGCCACATATATTTACTTGAGCTTCAATCTTGGCTATATATAAGAATTTGTCACTCCACCAAGTAAATAAGGTTTGTAAATCATTTAGTGAAAGATGTGGTAAGAATATTGTTTAAATTGCTTGGTGTTATTGCTACTATGTTGTAATTGTAAACCACATTTGTGTGGTAGATCGGGAAGTACTCGGCTTGTGAGGCATTGTGAAGTCCTCTTATTGGAGAAGATGCAAGTTGTAATCTTCTCTCTTGATGAGTTTGATTAGTAGGAAATCTAAGCTGTACTTAGAGTAGATATAGCCTGGGTTTTAGGTGAAACAAGATAAATCTCTCTTGTTTACAATTGTCTCTTATATTGTCTCTTAATCTATCTTTTTTACTTGCATTTTTGTGTTTAATTTTGATGTGCTCATATTTTTATCTTGCAAGTTTTTTGAGATATGTTGATTAAGTCCCAAGAGAGTTAACACTCATTGGAGACTTGGGTGAATACAGAGGGTGTAAATTTTAAATTAGTGCATTTTATTTGATAACACTATTCATCCCTTAGTGTTTGCTCGACATCTACAGGATCCCCAACAGATCGTTTTTAAGCCTATCAAGCTTAAGAACCAATTCTTCATGCTTAAGCTTATTCGTGCAAATACACTAGTAAGCATATCAATTCTATCATTCAATTTGGAAATAGAAATAACCGGCTCATTCTTCAAGCACTCATAATCATGTAATAGATCATCATACTCATTTTTAACCTTGTCATGATCAACAATCAAAGCACTAAGCTTTTCTTCTAATTTTTTGCTTTCTTTCTTTAATTTAGCATGTCGCTAACAAGTTTTTCATGTTTTTTTAATATAATAATCGAAAAGCTTCTTCTAATTCACTATTATCATCATCACTAGAAGAAGAGTCAAAGTCATTTACCTTATCATCTAAATGTGTCATCAAGCATGCTTCCTTGAGTGTTGGCCTCCATTGGTTGAGTCTCCATAAGTTGTTCCCTATATTTTTCTTCTAGGATGCTCAATAGTTGGTATGTGGTGGTTGCATCTAAACATCATTAAAAATTTCATCAAAAATTCCGACATAAAGAATTTCCATTAGTTCATGGAGTATGCTTCTTTTGCTCACTTTAAGTGAGTATAGTTCTTCATATGGATCTTATAAGAAGACTCCTTATTCGATATTCTTCGCTCCAAGAAATATTGTAACGACTGCTTTTCATGTATCTGTATATAATATAATATATGTTTTGGTGGATTTTCTCCTCTTGTGTGGTTTTCGTCTCCGTAGCTTTCATTTTCGATCGATTCGTCGTGTTTTCTCGTTTCTTCCTTAGGATTGTCGATTTCGAAGTGTGTCACTCGTGACGGACTTCATAACGGTCGTATCTAACTATTAGATCAAGCCTAGGAGTCTTAGGTATCGATCCCGGGGCCCCGCGCTCCGTATCGGAACTTTTGGTGCTCATTAGCCGGTGTAAGAAGGGCCACCGACCGACTAGATGACGATCCAGTCGGTCGGCAATCCTTCTTGGACCGACTAGTTAGCTTTCTAAATTTCTTAGGAGTTACTGTTTATCGTTAGTCGGTCTAAGAACGTTGGTTGACCGACTAGGTTGCAAACTAGTCGGTCAGCAATGCTTCTTTAACCGACTAACTCATCATCTTAATTTTAGTTGAGTTACTGTTTACTCTTAGTCGGTCTAAGAACGTTCATCGACCGACTAGATGCCAAACTAGTCGGTCAGTATTTGTTCATGGACCGACTAACTCTAGAATCCTATTTTCGTTCAGGAGTTACTGTTTGCACTTAGTCGGTCTGCGTTGGTCGACCGACCGACTAGTTGCCAAACTAGTCGGTCAGTGGTTGCTCTTTGACCGACTAACTAGTGTTGAAACCCTAATTTCTGGGCAGCCGCCAGCTCAACCTATTTAAACCCAACCCAAACGATTTCATCTTCTCCAACACGACCAAAACCCTAAAATCTTCCCCCTTGAGCCCCCATCTTCCTCCAAGCTTCATTTCTTCATTCCAAGCCCTAGAATCATCATCCAAACCATCCATTCACTCTATCTACCTCTCATCTTCCCCAAAATCTCACCAAAACCCATCAAAATCCCCAAATCCCCCAAAACCCTAGTTTTCCCAAACTTCTCCAATCTTTTCCAGATCTGATCCTAGGGTTCCCCGGAGTGTTTCTTCCGTCTCCTCTTGGTAAGAAATCGATCTACCGTTGTTTTCATAACCTATTTATATTTTTATGAAACCCTAATAAAATTCATGTTGTTTGGTGTTTGTCTCCCCCATAACAGCGATTTCCCCGTAGATTGGCATCCGTGTGACGAAGTGGTCGCCATCCCCGGTGCTAGGCAAGTGAAACTTGCCACTTAGGGTTTTAGGCCATGTTTTAGGCCATTTGCTTGTTGTAGGCGTAAAAGAGACTAGGCGACGAAATGATACTCGCCTAGGCGCAAATTGGGGAACTAGCTTGACAACGAAGCTAGTTCCGACATTTAGCATGTTGCACAATTACCATGTCATGTTTACTTTCCATTAACGGTACGCAATTTAAATGTCATGTCATTGCATTCTTTTGGTGATCCCGTGATTGCGTAGCATCGCTACACTACTTGTGTTCCTGGCTCGTGACCAGAAGCGAGCATAATGAGTTGCTAACCCCAACGCTCGATATATTGAATTGTGAAATAAGAAACAAGCTCCCGTGCGGGGCAACCCTGGCTCACTTGCTGGGCTCATGTTCAGGGACCCTGGCTTGTTTAGTGCGGGATGGGGTAAGGGTTAAGCGGCCAGGCAACTGGGGGTCTGTTTGATCAACAACTGCAGTTGTAAGGCGTAAACTCTTTGGGGTGGGGTAGTGTTTGGGGCCGATCGGTCTGAATGTTGTACCATTCATCGAAGGGCGCAAACATCTACAAAACAACCGTGAAATGTGATTTGTGTTTAGTGCCGATCGGTCTGAATGTTGTACCATTCAGCGAAGGGCGTAAACACCTACAACAATGTGAACTGATTGAGATTAATAGTAGCGTGGCTACTCATGTCTTGTCTTGTCTTGTCTTGTCCCGATAATTGTTCTCTTGTACAAATTGTCTTGCCATGTCTTAAATTGTGCACTCATGTTATAACTGCCATGTCATGCATACTAAACTACTAGGTTGCTAGTTGCCTTACTTTCAGTTTCCTTGCCCAAGTCTTTTAGACTTGCTGACATGTGCCCCTTTACTCTTTTGGGTGACACATGTTAGATACTGAGCCCGAGTACCTTGTTGAGGACGAGGTGTTTGCTGAAGCCGAGCCCGAGCTTGTGTTTGACGGGGAGTACGTGGACACTGGGGACCAGTCCTAGTGTCTTCGTGTGTTTTACTTTTGTTAGACAGTTGTTTTGTTATCGGTGCGTAGCACCCATACTTTGTTATGTCGTTTCTTTTGTTGGCCTTGTTCTGGGCCTTTAGACTCTTTTCTTTTAGCCTGGTGGCTTTTCTGGATGTTGGACTTATTTTCTTGTTGGACAATATATGAGATGTGAGATTTTATTTCAGTCTCTCCTTGTGTTATTATTGTTATTCTGTTGTGGTTACAGGGACCTGCTTATGTATTATTGACGCTTATCGGGTTTGGGGCTTCATAGCTCCACTCCCGTGCGGACCTTTTCACGTCTCGCCTCCATTTTAGGGAAGCGGGTCGTGACAGGTTTTGTTGGTGGCCCATGCAGGTCCTTCTGTAACTGCGATTTTTGGAATAGCGATAATAATATTAGAATGTCCAATAAATTAAGTTCGACGTCCGAGTCCTAAGCTATGAGTCTAATCTGATTCGTTTTCTGTGTCACTAGATGGCAGGAAGACGTTTCACCCGTGGTGGGGGTAGTGGCGCGGTCCCTCATGATGAGGAGCCTGAGAGGGAACCCCCCAGCGGTGAGATGATGCGGATGATGCTCCAGATGATGCAAGTGCAGCAGGGCGTGCTTCTGCAAGTCCAGAATGCTCCACTTGCTCGAGCTGCCCGGGCTCTTCCGGATGCCCCTCGCTCTGAGCCAGGAGCGAAGCAATTTCGGGAGCTGGGTCCCGCGTATTTTGATGGGTCTGAGGGTCCTCTGGCTACCGATGAGTGGATTCGGAACATCGAGGACAATCTGAAGATGGCCAAGATCACCCCGGCTGGATGGGTTGATTTGGCGAAGAGGCAACTCAAGGATAATGCTCGGAATTGGTGGGATGCGGAAGAGAAGATGTTGGTGGAGCCGATAGCTTGGGCTACCTTCAAGGCCAGATTTGATGGTGAGTTCTTCCCGAAAGCTGCCAGGGAGGAGATGCTGCAGCGTTTTATCGATTTGAAGCAAGGGAACTCGTCGGTGGACCTATATCACCAAGAGTTCATGAGGCTGAGTCGGTTTGCACCAAAGATGGTGCAGGACGCTGAGGAGAAGGCTCAGAGGTTCCTGCAGGGGCTTGCTTCGGAGCTCCAGAGTTTTGTGACCTCCTCTGACCGGGAATCTTATCAGAAGGTTCTAGTAGCAGCCAAGAGGCAGGAGCTGCTCGTGAACCAGAGGAGGGGGTCTGTTGTTGGTGCTGGGAAGAGGCCTGTGGAACAGGCGAGAGCTGTGGTTAGACCTGGATTCAGGCCTAATCAGTCTGCTCAGTTTAAGAGGCCAGGAGGGCCTATTCTGAAGTCTTGCCATTTCTGCGGTAAGCCTGGCCACATCAAGGATCAGTGTCGGAAGTTTTTGGGCCAGTGTCTGGTTTGCGGTGATGCTTCCCATGTCGCGAAGGATTGTCGGCATGCGGGTCCGCTGCGGAGGGCACCTGTTGCAGCTCAGCCGTTGCAGCAGCGAGCGTCTGTTCCTGCTGGTCATGGAGCAGCTCTTATTCCGCAGGGGCAGGCTTTTCGGCAGGCTGTTCCGCCGAGGAGGCAGGCTTTTCTGATGACCGTTGCGGAGAGCGCGGCTGTGGATGAGGTTATCGCAGGTAATCCTCAATCTAGCTGTTACTTTCCTAGCTGGTTTTGATTGTTAGATTATGTTGTTTGCTTGAACATGGTTGTTTGCTAGACTAGGGTTTGATTGTTAATTGCTTGTTAGGTGTGGTTTTGGTGTGCACATTTCCTGCACGAGTCCTCTTTGACTCTGGTGCATCGATGTGCATTATTTCTCGGAGCTTCGTGGAGAGGCATTCCTTGTCGACGTCCCCTCTTCCAAAGAGTTGGAATATCGTTACAGGGAATGGCGTGGTCTTGGTGCATCGTGGTTGCGAATCTTGCTCGTTGGTGGTATGTGGACATGAGCTTTTTGCTGATTTCATTGTCCACGACATCATCAACTATGATGCAGTTCTTGGGATGGATTGGCTTGCGAGCTTCTATGCTATGATTGACTGCAGGAGGAAGAATGTGGTGTTCGAGATTCCTGGACATCCAGTATTTGAGTTCAGTCGTGGTAGCAGTTCGCTTGGTCCTGTCAGATTTCGGGCCAGGCCGGTGGAGGCTGTGGCTATGCAGATGGAGCTGGAGTGGCCAGCTGTGGTGCGTGATTTTGGCGACGTCTTCCCCGAGGAGATGTCTGGTTTGCCGCCTGATCGAGCTTTGGAATTTTCTATCGATCTTGTTCCAGGTGCGCAGCCAATTTCGAAGGCGCCGTATCGTATGGCACCTGCAGAATTGGAAGAGTTACGGAAGCAGTTGGATGAGCTTTTGCAGAAGGGTTATATTAATCCTAGCGTGTCTCCGTGGGGAGCACCGGTGCTGCTGGTGAAGAAGAAGGATGGTTCGCGTCGCATGTGCGTGGATTATCGGGAGTTGGATGCGGTGACCATTAAGAATAAATACCCGTTGCCTCGCATCGATGATATTTTTGATCAGCTTGGAGGTTCAAGGGTGTTTTCTAAATTGGATTTGAGGAGTGGTTACCATCAGTTGAAGGTGAAGAAGGGAGATGTTCCGAAGACAGCGTTCAGGACGAAGTATGGACACTATGAGTTTGTGGTTATGCCTTTCGGCGTAACTAACGCGCCCGCAGTTTTCATGAATCTGATGAACCTGATTTTCTACGACTTTTTGGATAAGTTTGTCGTTATATTTATTGACGACATTCTGATCTATTCGAAGTCGGAGGAAGAGCATGCCTCGCACTTAAGGACGGTGTTGGAGATTTTGAGGAAGCATCGTTTGTATGCTAAGTTTTCGAAGTGCGAGTTTTAGCTGGATCGAGTTGCTTTTCTCGGGCATGTGGTGACTGGAGATGGTATTTCAGTGGATCCCGAGAAGATTCGGGCCATCAGGGAGTGGCATGTTCCGTCGTCAGCATCTGAGATTCGGAGTTTTCTTGGACTTGCTGGTTATTATCGGTGATTTATTAAGGACTTTTCTCGTATTGCTGAGCCGATGACCAGGTTGACGCGGAAGGATGTTGCTTTTGTTTGGTCGGATGATTGTGAGAGTGCTTTTGGTATCTTGAAGGAGAGGTTGACGACTGCCCCTATTCTTGTTGTGCCTGATCGCAGCGGTGGATTTGAGATCTTTTACGATGCTTCTGGCAAGGGTCTCAGGTGTGTGTTGCATCAGCATGGGCACGTTGTGGCGTATGCGTCTCGTCAGCTTAAGGTTCATGAGAAGAATTATCCGACGCATGATTTGGAGTTGGCTGCCGTTGTGTTTGCTCTTAAGATTTGGAGGCACTTCTTGCTGAGTGAGAAAGTGAAGATTTTCACCGATCACAAAAGCTTGAAGTACATTTTCACTCAGAAGGAGCTCAACATGCGACAACGTCGATGGTTGGAGCTTATGGCGGATTATGATATTGATTTGCAGTTTCACCCTGGCAAGGTGAATGTGGTTCCAGATGCTCTGAGTAGGCTTCCAGCGGTGATGATTTTGACCTCGCAGTGGAGATTGCAGCAGGATTTTTGTGAGTCTGGCGTGGAGATCGTTCTTCCTGGGGAGGCTTCGTCGTTGATGTACATGCAGGTACAGTCGACGATCGTGGATCGGATTAAGGCTGGCCAGGCTGAGGATCCGAAGCTGGTGAGGATTCGGGAGCAGGTGGAAGCCGGTCTGCGGACTGACTTTTTGATTC
This sequence comes from Scilla litardierei, assembly GCA_030789695.1. Taxonomy (NCBI): domain Eukaryota; kingdom Viridiplantae; phylum Streptophyta; class Magnoliopsida; order Asparagales; family Asparagaceae; genus Scilla; species Scilla litardierei. The sequence goes on along the minus strand of CM061139.1, from coordinate 111,969,237 downwards.
ATGAGGATGGCTCGCTGAGGTTTGGAGCCAGGTTGTGTGTGCCAGCTGGGGATATCAGAGAGGAGTTGATGGTGGAGGCACACAGTTCGCCGTATTCTGTGCATCCTGGTGGCACCAAGATGTACCAGGATCTTCGTCTGAATTATTGGTGGCATGGTATGAAGAGGAGTGTGGCTCGGAGTGTAGCCAAGTGCTTGGTTTGTCAGCAAGTGAAGGCGGAGCATCAGCGTACGGCCGGGTTGCTACAACCGATTCCGATTCCGGAGTGGAAGTGGCAACACATTACTATGGATTTCGTGACTGGACTACCTCGGAGTCCGAAGCAGAATGACGCGATTTGGGTGATCGTAGATCGATTGACCAAATCTGCGCACTTTATTCCGTTCCGAGTGGGACAGTCCACTGAGGCGCTAGCGAGGAGATATATGGAGGTAAAATTCTTTTTACTCTCCGTTTTATTTCCTTTTCCTAGTTTGGATAGTGATGTAACTTGAATCGTGCAGGAGGTTGTGCGACTTCATGGAGTCCCCGTGAGTATCGTGTCTGACAGAGACACGAGGTTCACATCTCAGTTCTGGCAGAGTTTGCAGAAGAGCTTGGGTACGCGTCTGAGTTTCAGCACGGCGTACCATCCGCAGACGGATGGCCAGTCCGAGAGGACGATTCAGATTTTGGAAGACATGCTGAGGGCGTGCATGTTGGATTTCAAGGGTTCGTGGGAGGACCATCTACATTTGGTGGAGTTCTCTTACAACAACAGCTTCCAGGCGAGTATTGGCATGGCGCCTTTCGCCGCTCTTTATGGGAGGAAATGTCGATCGCCATTGAGTTGGGATGACGTTGGTGATCGGGAGTTGTTGGGACCTGAGATGATCGTGGAGGCCGTGGATATCGTCAGGAATATTCGGGAGAGGTTGAGGATTGCTCAGGACCGTTTCAAGCATTGGGCGGATGCTAAACGTCGTCCTTTGGAGTTTCAGCCGGGCGACCATGTGTTCTTGAAGATTTCCCCGAATCGTGGTGTGATTCGTTTCGGGAAGCGTGGAAAGTTGAGCCCGCGATACATTGGACCGTTTGACATTTTGGAGAGGGTTGGCGAGGTAGCTTATCGCTTGGCCTTGCCGCCATCTTTGAAAGGAGTTCACAATGTTTTCCATGTGTCGCAGCTTCGTCGATACATTAGCGATCCGTCTCATGCGGTGGATTTTTCGGAGATTACCGTTCGCCCCGATATGACGTATGACCAGCATCCAGTGCAGATTCTGGACAGGCGTCAGAAATCGCTTAGGAACAAGATTGTCAATCTTGTGAGGGTGATGTGACGACACGGTTCACCTGGAGAGTCTACTTGGGAGAATGAGGATGAGATGCGAGAGCGTTTCCCACTTTTGTTTCCGGACTCGTGAGTATTTGGAAATTCCGAGGACGGAATTTTTCTTAAGTTGGGGAGGATGTAACGACTGCTTTTCATGTATCTGGATATAATATAATATAATATATGTTTTGGTGGATTTTCTCCTCTTGTGTGGTTTTCGTCTCCGTAGCTTTCATTTTCGATCGATTCGTCGTGTTTTCTCGTTTCTTCCTTAGGATTGTCGATTTCGAAGTGTGTCACTCGTGACGGACTTCATAACGGTCGTATCTAACTATTAGATCAAGCCTAGGAGTCTTAGGTATCGATCCCGGGGCCCCGCGCTCCGTATCGGAACTTTTGGTGCTCATTAGCCGGTGTAAGAAGGGCCACCGACCGACTAGATGACGATCCAGTCGGTCGGCAATCCTTCTTGGACCGACTAGTTAGCTTTCTAAATTTCTTAGGAGTTACTGTTTATCGTTAGTCGGTCTAAGAACGTTGGTTGACCGACTAGGTTGCAAACTAGTCGGTCAGCAATGCTTCTTTAACCGACTAACTCATCATCTTAATTTTAGTTGAGTTACTGTTTACTCTTAGTCGGTCTAAGAACGTTCATCGATCGACTAGATGCCAAACTAGTCGGTCAGTATTTGTTCATGGACCGACTAACTCTAGAATCCTATTTTCGTTCAGGAGTTACTGTTTGCACTTAGTCGGTCTGCGTTGGTCGACCGACCGACTAGTTGCCAAACTAGTCGGTCAGTGGTTGCTCTTTGACCGACTAACTAGTGTTGAAACCCTAATTTCTGGGCAGCCGCCAGCTCAACCTATTTAAACCCAACCCAAACGATTTCATCTTCTCCAACACGACCCAAAACCCTAAAATCTTCCCCCTTGAGCCCCCATCTTCCTCCAAGCTTCATTTCTTCATTCCAAGCCCTAGAATCATCATCCAAACCATCCATTCACTCTATCTACCTCTCATCTTCCCCAAAATCTCACCAAAACCCATCAAAATCCCCAAATCCCCCAAAACCCTAGTTTTCCCAAACTTCTCCAATCTTTTCCAGATCTGATCCTAGGGTTCCCCGGAGTGTTTCTTCCGTCTCCTCTTGGTAAGAAATCGATCTACCGTTGTTTTCATAACCTATTTATATTTTTATGAAACCCTAATAAAATTCATGTTGTTTGGTGTTTGTCTCCCCCATAACAGCGATTTCCCCGTAGATTGGCATCCGTGTGACGAAGTGGTCGCCATCCCCGGTGCTAGGCAAGTGAAACTTGCCACTTAGGGTTTTAGGCCATGTTTTAGGCCATTTGCTTGTTGTAGGCGTAAAAGAGACTAGGCGACGAAATGATACTCGCCTAGGCGCAAATTGGGGAACTAGCTTGACAACGAAGCTAGTTCCGACATTTAGCATGTTGCACAATTACCATGTCATGTTTACTTTCCATTAACGGTACGCAATTTAAATGTCATGTCATTGCATTCTTTTGGTGATCCCGTGATTGCGTAGCATCGCTACACTACTTGTGTTCCTGGCTCGTGACCAGAAGCGAGCATAATGAATTGCTAACCCCAACGCTCGATATATTGAATTGTGAACTAAGAAACAAGCTCCCGTGCGGGGCAACCCTGGCTCACTTGCTGGGCTCATGTTCAGGGACCCTGGCTTGTTTAGTGCGGGATGGGGTAAGGGTTAAGCGGCCAGGCAACTGGGGGTCTGTTTGATCAACAACTGCAGTTGTAAGGCGTAAACTCTTTGGGGTGGGGTAGTGTTTGGGGCCGATCGGTCTGAATGTTGTACCATTCATCGAAGGGCGCAAACATCTACAAAACAACCGTGAAATGTGATTTGTGTTTAGTGCCGATCGGTCTGAATGTTGTACCATTCAGCGAAGGGCGTAAACACCTACAACAATGTGAACTGATTGAGATTGATAGTAGCGCGGCTACTCATGTCTTGTCTTGTCTTGTCTTGTCCCGATAATTGTTCTCTTGTACAAATTGTCTTGCCATGTCTTAAATTGTGCACTCATGTTATAACTGCCATGTCATGCATACTAAACTGCTAGGTTGCTAGTTGCCTTACTTTCAGTTTCCTTGCCCAAGTCTTTTAGACTTGCTGACATGTGCCCCTTTACTCTTTTGGGTGACACATGTTAGATACTGAGCCCGAGTACCTTGTTGAGGACGAGGTGTTTGCTGAAGCCGAGCCCGAGCTTGTGTTTGACGGGGAGTACGTGGACACTGGGGACCAGTCCTAGTGTCTTCGTGTGTTTTACTTTTGTTAGACAGTTGTTTTGTTATCGGTGCATAGCACCCATACTTTGTTATGTCGTTTCTTTTGTTGGCCTTGTTCTGGGCCTTTAGACTCTTTTCTTTTAGCCTGGTGGCTTTTCTGGATGTTGGACTTATTTTCTTGTTGGACAATATATGAGATGTGAGATTTTATTTCAGTCTCTCCTTGTGTTATTATTGTTATTCTGTTGTGGTTACAGGGACCTGCTTATGTATTATTGACGCTTATCGGGTTTGGGGCTTCATAGCTCCACTCCCGTGCGGACCTTTTCACGTCTCGCCTCCATTTTAGGGAAGCGGGTCGTGACAAATATCTCCATTCTTCTCCTTCAGATTGGAAAGTTTGTTCTTAAGAACATGGATGGAGTGCTTGGGCTAAGATCAGATCTAAACATAAGCTCTCTCGTCGTTGATGCCATCTTAGTAACCTTGCTCTAATACCAAGTGTTGGGATCATGAGATGGCAAGTAAACAGTAAATGAGGATGAATAGTGTTATCAAATAAAAGCACTAATTAAAATTTTTACCTCTATGTTTTCTTAAGTTTCAATGAGTGTTACCTCTCTTGAAACTTAATCAACTTAGCTCTCAAATAATTGGTAATAAAAAGATGTAACAAAAAATGTTATCACAATAGCAAATAAGAGAGATAAAGTCAAGAGACAATATAGAGACAAACATAACCATAAGAGATTATATTGGTTCACCTATCCGTGGACTATGTCTAGTCCCATGCACAGCTTGGTTTTCACTAATCAAACTTCCAAGAAGTAGATTACAATTGCCCCACAACCCGAGGACTTCCCAATGCCTCTCTCAACTAGAAGACTTCCCAAATGCCTCACACTTTGAGGACTTCTCAATAATCAAATCTATTCAACAATAGGACCTCAAATACAAGAGGATTTTGCAAAAACTTATTAGCACACCCTTGTGTGGATTTCACTTACACTTTTCGAGAGGAATTACAAGCACATGTAGCTACCAAATTAAAGTTTGATGTATGTAATGGTGTGGCTAAGGAAAATTTTCTTTGATCTCAAGAGATTAGGGATAGAGCTCTATGGAGATCAAAGAAAATAAGGCCAAAGATTGCTCAAAAGATTTAGAAGAATTTGACTAAAGAGATAAGGTTTTTGCTTTGGAAATATTGAGCACAAGAGAAAATGATTGCTTACAAAAACTTAATAAAATCTCTTTCAATTCATATTATACAAAACCTCATATCAAATCCCTTAAATAGCACATCAATCTGCCCAAGGCAGATTGACAAAAATGCCATCCAACGGGTAATCAAAATGTGACCAGTGTAAGCTTAACGGCTAGTACTAGTCGACCATAGTTCATCTACTAGTCGACTTGTAGGATGCTAGTTGACTAGTTGGATAACAATAGTCGAATAGTTTGGTACTGTCAGAATTCCTGAGAGCATTAGTCGATCCTAGTAAAAGAATTGGTCGACTACAGTGTAACCACTAGTTGACTAGTTCCATAACAATGATTGACTAGTTTTCTGAAATTGTCTTAGCCTAGTTCTGATTCAGTAACTAGTCGACTGGCATATCAGTCTGGTTGACTAGTTTGCTTGAACAGTAAAAGGTTGATCTAAAAACATGGAAAATAAGTTTTGAAAATATTTAAACCATTGTAGAATATGTAGTAAACCCATTTTCCTACGTGTGTGTAAGCTTCAATTAGTGACTTTAAGAATTTAAGATAAGTACAAAAAATAATATCTGATCACTCACAAAAATCTTGGAGTTGTGATGGATTATTTGGCTCTTCAACTTATCTACGATGTCTTGCACTTGATGAATTCGTGGATGAGCTTGCACTTGCTGAATTCGTGGATGAGCTTCTAGTCTACATGTAGAGCTCCAAATCTTTTTACTCTTCATATTCGAGCTTGAGCTCCATATCTCCAATATTCATAAGCTTGAAATGAAAAGCTTTGACTTTTTTGACCATGTTAATTTGACTTCATTGGAATGAGTCTTGTGTACATATACTCACAAATTTTCATTAGCAACACTAATTGTTTGTTCATCATTAAAATATACCTATGGATGATGCGATATCCAACAGTTTGTGCACTGTTTCAATTGTTCTCTGTGTTATACATGATTATGTCCAAGTTTCCCATAGGCTGTGTCAATGATGAAATCGAGATGCACATGGCTTCATCGTTATATACACCCATATATAACTAGGTGATGGAAGGGAACTTAATTTTTCAAACGAATAGATCACCGTGAAAAAAGTTTTGAATTTACTTGATCTTATGTATGTTAAGGTTTTAGAATATATAGATCAAAATTAACAATGCTTGTCCTTCAAAAAAAAAATTCTGGAATAGGTTTTTTTTAAAGGTTGTTATATGAGGCTTACGCGATTATGTTATATGTCATATGATACACATCTTTATGCAAATAGACAAATGTATGCACATAAAATCGATAATATTCAAACCGAACTTGATCGTGTCAACATATTTTGAGTTTGACTTGTTAACAATTTCGACTGAGCGGACTATCGAGCCAAACTGCAACAATTTGCAGACATTTTGTTAGTTTGACAGCCATATGCATGGGCAAGCTATTCCATATTGAAATTCGTAACATCATTGCAGTCTCTAGCTTAAACCCCAAGCATATTCTCAACCCAAGATGTATACATATTCAGCTTCTAGCAAAGACTACATGATATTTAAGATGCAAGCATACTAATATGTGTGCCAGATCATGAAGTAACCATGAGAGCATTAATTGATATACAAAGTTCCATGAGAGGATTCCCCCTCGTTTGCAATTTTGTTTCACTAGTTTAACTAGTCCATATGCATATTGTATTTTTGGGAACATAAAACATATCGTGTAGGCAAAATATAACTTCATTTTGAAGACTGATTAAGATTCCCAGGTTTAATAATCTCATATTTGTTGGGATTTTAGCAAAAAAGGTGGAGACAAGTATGAAGGCTATCAAGATCACAGGGGAGGGAAGGGAAAAGGTGATTAATTAAAGGAGAATGACAACAAAAAAAGCAATTAAGCTTGTCTCTCAGTTGCTCTATAATGGAGTCTCTTATAGCCCCACAGCAAAAGGAAAGGAAGTCGAGAGGCCTCTCTTTTGATTTATGAGAGGGGCATATGCATTAAACCCTATGATCACTTCAAATTTTATCATCATGCAAGCTTTTATCATGCTACAGTGCTACACTAACCCTAGCTGTTGTTTTGGTTGAGGATATATATATATAGGGTCAAAATTTGACTGATGCAGAGCTAGGAGCCCAAGATGTCTTCATTAGCAAAGAACACTACACTTGCTGGGGAATCGCATCAATGTAATTGTTTTCTTCTTCTAGCTCGCTCTGACCCTACGCAAACGCCACCTTTTGCTTGCAAAGTTGGGCAACGCAAAAAAGCAACGATAAAATTAATTAATCAAGCTTAATAATCAATCTTCAAACACACTGTGATTATACTAAAAGAAAGATGGCGCATGATGATAACCCACTAACCGAATCAAAGATGATGGGGGAAATTGACAAGGTTGGTAGGGCCCACCCACCAGACATGCTCTCATTGGAACCCTAAAAGTCCACCCATTATCAGAATTATTAATCAATCAGCATCACAATACTATAATGCTGTGGGTTTTGCCCAAGTTCTGGCTTGCACACCTCACCATGCACTGTGATGCTTTAGTTTGTTAAATCAAAAGTTGATATGATTAAGATGACGGCTTGAATGAAAGAGGCCCCTGGTGTTGGATATACAAATTTGAGAAAATAGGAAGTAGAAATAGAAATAGAAGAGAGGAACAGGATGGGGACAATTGCTGCTGACATTGCACAAAACAAAAACCCAAAGCGTGAGAAATCCTGAGGACTAGAGCTATCTAAATGACAAGAATAGGGTAGTTGAGCTTTGATTACTCTCCCCAACCTCACCAGCTGCTGCCTTGATGTTAAATACCTCTATATGTGTGTGATGAGAAGCCGTTTGAAAAAGACAGGCTGTATTGAATTAAATGGTGTTCTATTTCTTTGGCACTGTACATTCTATTGTGAAAATTCTATTCTGAAAACCATCACCAAAAAATAACAAGAATATTCATATTAAATCTATTAAGAACATACTTAAAAGTGTGTGTGAAAGTGTACATGAATCAATTGAAAATAATGGATTTTGATCCGTACATTGGCCGTCCATATCAACACAATTTTCTAGAGATTTCATTTAGCTTTCTCTATGATCTATATCTCAAAATGTCAAAACGGCCTATCCGAGCCGGCCTGGGTTCAGTTTCTACCCAGGTCGGCCCGGCCCGGGCAGGGGCGACCCCGCCCAACCCGAGCCGCCGGCCCATGCCCAGCTATTTTTGATTTTTTTAAAAAAAATATTTTAAAAAATTCTCAAAATCTGGAACAATTCTTTAAAAACTAAAAGATTCAAATATTAAATTTAAATGTTGTAAAAGTATAGGTAAATTAAAAAAGTTATATATAAAATATTAGTAACTTATATGTAAAAAAATTATATGTAAAAGTATATGTAAAATGTTACGTATAGGAAAAATATTAGTAACTTAGAAAATAAATAGTGTACCTTATAAATAAATAATTATCTTATAAATAAATTTGTTACATATAAATTTATATAGTAAATCTGTAAATGTAACATGTTATGTGTGAGAAAAATATAAGTAACAAATAAAATAAAAATGCAAGAAAAATTTTTAATCCTGAAATTCTCGAAGGTCTCTGGTTGAACCTTTAAATTTTATTAATTGACATCTTTTTTTTTTGGGGGGGGGGGACATTCGTTGGCCAGCCTTACCCCTCATACATTGACCAAAAAAGCAATCTAATACATGTAATAAAATGCTGATACAAGTAAAGAAATTTAGCATTAAGTCTCTTCTTCTTCTTCTTCTTCTTCTTCAGAGTCTTCAGATATGTCAGTTTGATGTTGAGTCCTCGCTTCAGCCTTGAACCAATCCTTCGCACAAACCGCCGCTTCGACTATATCTGGCTTCAGTCGTGACCTCTTATTGCTAAGAACACGACCACCTATACTAAAAGCAGACTCCGAAGCAACAGAAGATATGGGTACAGATAACAAATCACGAGCCATGATGGAAAGAATTGGATAACTAATTTTATATTGTTTCCACCATGATAGAACATCAAAATTTTCACTAGCAAATCTTCTTCAGTAAAAGGACAAAAATTTGACAAATACGTAGACAGTTCACTAGAAGAACTATCTGTGACAACTATTCTTTGCTTCTTCTCCCCATAAACAGGAGGAGCCTGCTTGGAGCAGAAGAAGAAGCTTGAACATTAACGATGTGTGTGCAGAAGTACCAAATCGTTTCTCATATACAGCAAAAAGGGATCTTAAGCTACTTCTAAAACTAGTTTTGTGTTCTTCTACATCTATGTTCATGTTTTCATAATAGGTATCTAATAAGTCAAGTACACCTTCCTCCTTAACACGGGGATCAAAAACCTTTGCTAAAGAGTATAGCAAAGGCACTGGATTCCAATACTTACGGAGTTTACTCTCCATTTGTCCAATCATTGCTCTAAGGTCAGGAGTACTAGAGGTCTCATTATCTCTTTGTTTTTGTATAACATCCGAAATCAACACTAATTGGTTTAAGCCTAGAAATGATGTGGGGTAGTAAACTCAAAAAAATTTGTTTGTTGACAAGTAGACAATTTCAAAAAAAAACCATAAAGTTCATATATAATAAGCCACTCATAATCACTAATGTCATAATCATTATTATTTGCAAGGTGTGTACTTGCAAACTCACTAAGTTGGGTTCTATTCAATTTCATGCAACGCATCATTAGATACGTTAAATTCCACCTATGTGGAACACTAAATTTAAATGCTTTATATGGAAGCTGGTTACTACAACAAAACTATCTGTATTCCCCCTTTTTTGTGAATTAGTTGTAATTAATAACATAAGGTTTCTTGCCATTTCAAGATAAATAGAAGCAATTTTCAGTCCATCCTGCACTGCTAAATTTAAAACATAACATGCACAACGTTGATGAAAAATTAACTCATCTAGATCAGGGTTTAATTGACGTTTTAAATAAGTAATGGCAATATTATTATTAGACGCATTATCAAAAGTAAATGTGAGAATTTTTTTCTGCTATATCATACTCACGACAAATAGATAGCAAAATCCTACCAATAACCCCACCCGTATGTGCATGCATGCTCTAACACTTTAAATCCTATAATTCTTTTCTGAATTAGGAATTTGTGATCTACAAAATGGGCCGTAAGACATATGCAAGATCCACCCCCATTTTGTAGACCATATATCAGAAATTAAAGAAATCCTAGAATCTAGATTAATAAAAAGCTGATGCATATTAGCTTTTCCTTCGTGAAACGAACTTATACAATATTTTCTAATAGTGTTCCTAAACACTCTTCTAAATATAGGGTTAAGTACCATTTGGTGGAATTGCTCTAATTCGGAGCTTTCACCATAATTTAATGATAGTTCTTTGCTTAACACTAATCTAGCCATCTATTTTCTCATATTTTCAGCAGAATATGAGAAACCAGTAAGAGAGGTAGATGATGCAGTTAAATTTAAAGTGGATTGTCTAGCATCTTTTTTAGCATGAGATTTCATGTGTCTTAATAGATGTGAAGTGTCAGCAGTGTGTGCGGCAGCAAAACTAGTTCTACATATTTTGCAAAAGGCACGAAGTTGTTCGAAGCCATATTTGTCTTTAACCATTTCATGTGAAAAGTGATCCCAAACACTAGACTTTGGTCCTTTTTTGGGTTGTTTGTGTAGGCATATGTGAAGCAGGAGAAGATGTTTGTGCTGGTGAACTTGTGGAAGTGTGTGCAGCATGCGAAAAAGGGGACTGTGTAGCTGTGGTATGACGGGGCTAGGATTATTACTAGCTATATAGGTCTCATTTTCTTGTGTTTCAGTATCTTCAATTATTTGGTTAAAGAAAGGATTACCTGCGCCTACCTCTCTATTATTACGTATTAAATTAGCATAATAATCTAGTTCGACTGTGTCATCAAATTTAAAGACTGTAACATATTTAGAGCCAGAAGGTTCTGCCATTATGCTAAGTTAAAAGTTACACTAAAGGAACCTGTTACGACCTGAAGATCATGACGGTCCGACCTTCCACCCCAAACCACCGAAATACCCTGCCAACTCGCCCCTCCCCCTTGAACAGGCGGTCGACCCGGCGACAGGGTGCTCCACACCTGAACTTCAGAGACCTGCAGGGCGCCTGTCGACCCTAGAGTCTGACACGACGGGGAGAAGGGCACACTCCGCCCTGGCCGTCGATGGGGTCGCTCTCCAATACGACCCCAGCAGGATGCGCATCCGCTCTTCCCCGGTCCGCCAGAATCAGCGCGCAAAGTGTGCGTTCGGACCGCTCAGCCTCGGCCCGGGCCGGCCCGACGACCCGTCTCGGGCCCGGCCCCTGGGAGGCACTCCGACATTTCCTTGGCACATCGGACACGACAAACAACCTAGTACAAGGACGCTACTGACACTTGCGCCGCCCGACCATCTGACAAATCACCCCTGGCCGCTGCGCCCCCTGACACTTAACGCTTTCGGCCCTGACACCCTGACAAAAGCGCCCCTAGCCGTTGCGCCGTCTGACAAAAGCATGGCTGAAGCTCCTATTCCTGACATTCTCTTCTAAAGCTTCCGCTGACAGCAGGGCCAGCTCAGCATGTCGAGTCAGCATGCCGGTCAGCCTTACCTAACCACCTCCCGTCAGGTATAAATACCCCCTCGCCTCCAACGGTGAGGAGGTTGGCAAATTTACTCTCAATCTTATTACTCACACACAAGAGCAAAGGTCATCCATATCTTTGTTCTTCCACCATACATAGCTCGTCACATACGGTCGACTCACCTTCAGTCCGACCTGCATGCCTAGCCCCCGCTTTAAGTCCTATTACTGACTTAGGCATCGGAGAGGCTAAGGGTTGGACCCCAACCCGGCCTTTCTGACGAGTTGCTCCTTGTGCAGGTTAGCTCGTCACCATCGGTCGTGCTTGACCCCGTCCCGGAAGTTCGGCCCGTCTACCGCATCCTTCCGGATTCGACGCCGTGGTCAGCCTTCACTACAGGCTTAGCCTCATCATCCCACTAATCACATGTTAAATATCCTACCCGAACCCTCACCATTATCATAACCACCGTGCCCTTGGTTTCCCATAATACAAATTTATTGTACGCGAGTTCTACCCCCGCAACAATTTGTGCCGTCGTGGGAACGAAGGGTTACACCCATGTCAGATCCCATACCGATCAACCGAAACCCTGACCACGGCAAGAACCCTATGGATCAAGAATCGCACTCTCACCCAGTGACTCCTGCGACTAATCCACCCCCCTTGGTGGAGGTCGAGACAGTCCAGGCCTCAGCTCGTGCGGTACAGCAGAGCTTCGAGGCCTTCACTAAGATGATGGCGAGCTTCGCTGCATCCAGGACTGAAGCGCCCGCTGGCCCCTCTGAGCCCTCGAATGTGAGGCGAAATCTTCACCCTCAGGTCAACGAAGAAGTAGGAGACGAAGGCCTCGCCGAGGAGATAGAGGCCCAACAAAGACTCTTGGAAAAAGAGATGGAGGTCGCGCGGATAAGGAGGTGCCAAGAGGAGGTGACCGCCGCACAGATGCGTCTAGATGAAGCGGCCGAGGCCGCCCGGCAAGACCGCCTCGACGAAGAAGTCGCTCGTCGCCAACTCCACTTCATCACCGCGAAGCGCGAGAGGCTAAGGCAGGAGAATGAAGAGGACTGGGAGATCTCAGAAATGTCGACCTCGGGCCGACAGCGCACCCCGGACCACCTTGACAGGAAGCCTTCCGTCAACAACTCCGCTTCCTCGTCGCAGAGCACGAGGGGTTCTGGAGGAAGGACCGGGAGCGAAGAGGGATCCCTGAGGAGCCAACTTCGGGCCGACGATACCGGAACGACCGTAGTCCGCCATCGACCGGGTCGCCGCCCCACGGAAGAAGTCCCCCTCGGCGACCACCCCCTTCCTTCCAGGGACACGATGACCGTCGGCAGCAGGGGCGATACCGGAGTCGAACATCGGATCGGTGAAGGGAGCGCATGCCTGAGCGCCCCGCCTACCCGTAGGAGGCCACGCGGCTAGCGCGGTGGATCACGTCGGCCCAGAGACCCGCGAGGTTCAAGACCCCCAGCTGGCCACCTACAGCGGAAGGGGCGACCCCCTCTCACACATACAACAGTACCGGGGGGCGATGGAGACGCAGGATGTGGATAACGCGTTCATGTGCCGGCTTTTCTCACAGAGCTTGCGGGACACGGCGTTGGAGTGGTACTACGGTTTACTTGCAAGATCCATCGGGAGCTTCGGTGAGTTATCTCATAAATTCTGCCAGGAGTTCCGGGCCGGGCGCACGAAGAAGAAGCCTTTGGACTACCTCAGCACGATAGTCTAAGGGGAGGGAGAGACGACTGGGAAATACATGCGCCGCTTCCAGGATGAACGGCGGGTGGTGGTGGCCTGCGGCGACGAAGTGCTCATGCTAGCCTTCAAGACGGGGCTGCGGAATCGAAGCCTTCAAGAAGCCTTACTCCGAGACCTGCCCGTTGACTACGACGCGCTAATCGCTCAGGCGGAGAGGTATGCGCTGAGCGAGGAGACTCTCGACGGGAAGAAACCAGTCGCCCCGGTGAAATTTCCCCAGGGCAAGCCTCGGTCCTATCCCAGGCCGAGGCAAGAAGACGGGCTCCGGGGCTGCGACTAGCTGGCCCACCCAGGACGAGACCCAGGGGGCGTCGTCCGCAGGATCACCCAGGCCCCGTACATGAATTCGCCCCCACCCGGGAGCCTGCCCGAGCGATCCCGAGGCTGGAGGGACCCCTCTGGGCCCAGTACACGCAGCTCAATGCCCCCATGATAGAGCTGTTGGCTGCGGCGACCAGGGCCGAGCTACTACCGGACCCGCCCAGGGAAATGAAGTCGGACACGGCAAGGTGAGACGTCCAGAAGTATTGTCGGTATCACCGGGACCACGGTTACGATACCGACGACTGCTTCACCCTCAAGAGAGAGATCGAGCGCTTGATACAGGAGGGTCGCCTTGGGGGCTTCATGGAAGGCCGGAGGCTGATCCAGGAGGAGAGGGCCCTGCGAGGGGCACGGAGGCCGGACCCGCCCCCCGACAACCAGCGGGAGGAGCCCCGCCCGTCCAAGGTGGTCATGCGCATAGACGTGATATGCGGAGGACCATCCTCGGGGGGAGCGTCGTCGTCAAGCAAGAAGGCGTACGCGCGGCAAGTGATGGCTGCGGGACTGGGCGGCGAGGCAAAGCATAGGAGGGTGGCTCGACCCCCCATTACTTTCACCGATGAAGATCTTGAAGGAGTCAAGCTGCCGCACGACGACGCCATCATCATCGAGGCTCAGATCGGGATGGCCATCATCGGCCGCCTCCTGATCAACACGGGGAGCTCCTGCGACATCTTGTTTATGTCAACGGTTGAGAAGATGGGGCTGAAGCAGGCAGACTTGAGGCCTTGTACGGGCCACATCGTCGGCTTCACTAGCCACTCGGTTCCCATTGTGGGGATGATCACCTTTCCGGTGTCACTCGGAGAGGAACCCAGGGTCGTCACTCGCATGACACAGTTCGTTGTCGTCGACATTGCGTCGGCGTACAACGGGATCATAGGGCGACCATACATGACGGCCATTGAGGCGCTCCCCAGCCTGCTCCACTAGATGGTGAAATTCCAAACTCCGCGAGGGGTGGGGTTGGACGAGGGAGCCAGAAGCTATCCAGGAGCTGCTACGTGGGATCAACCAAGCATAAGGGTCCGAAGCAGGCCTTACCGATCGACCTCCTTGATGAAAGAGAGGACTTCTGTGACCAACGGTCGACCCCCGTTGAGGAAGTCAAAGAGGTGTCCATGGCGGCGGATGAGGGCAAGACTGTCTCCACCAGCACTGCAACTCCCGGGTGAAGAAGAGAACCTTCAGAATAGGCGACTTGGTCCTCAGAAACGTCACCTTCAAGCCTGAGACCGCTAGCTGAGGGAAGCTGGCGGCCAAATGGGAGGGGCCCTACGAAGTCGTCGACACCGTCGGGCCGGCCACTTACATCTTGGCGACCTTGGATGGGAGCAAGCTGGCCCACCCGTGGAACGCTGAGCACCTACTAAAATACTACAAGTAATTGTGAGTCCTCAATAAATTATTTTCTTTACTGTGTATTTTCAAATCTTGTTGTCTCCACGTGAAAATTTCAGTTTAAATGCACAAGACTCTGGGGCAGGACCAATCCTTGCCACCCAAACTGTAATGACCCCAAAATTCATATACGTGTATTAATACACATTCTTGGATGTATATATATATGCGTATAAATTTTTGGGAGTCCTTATGTATTTTATTTAATTTTGTCAAGCTAAAAATTATTTTTAAATAATTTGTATGACATGATTTTATTAAATGAAGTATATGGTTGGAATACTAATGTCTTGATGGGTAAGTATTGCATGTGTATTAAGTGTGTATAATTATTTTCTAAAAGACAAATCCTAATTTTACCTAAGTGACACCTCACCCTTTGATGTGTCAATAGCTCCTTGATCCTTACCTAACCCAAGTCTTGGTGGCATGCTAAGAGGATTTTAGGGAGATGAGGTGGCTACTCTAAGAATAAGAATGAAAGGTTTCATTCACTCACTCTCTCCCCAAAGATCAGACCGAATTCATCCCTTCCCGTTGCTTTCTCTTAGACATTAGGGGGACTGAGCACCCGTAGGGCTACGCCACCCTCACTCTGCACACACCCGTAGCATCCCTGTCGTCATTTGGTTCTGTTGCTCATTCTGGGAGCTTGTGAAGGAGAAGAGAAGGAGAATGAGAGGGTTGAAGAAGGATGAGCCATAGGGATTTGGGCTACCCCCTTGTCTCTCATCACCCCTGAGGTAGGATTCCATCTCCAACTAGTATTAGAGTTGCATGCTTAGTTTCATGGTTGTTGTTGTTGAGGTTTTACCTTTTCTTATGTTAATCCTGAGTTTTGTATGGTTGTGTGCGGTGAGTAATCCTGAGATTTGTATGGTTGTGCGCGGTGAGCAATTCTGAGATTTGTATGGTTGTGCGCGGTGAGCAATCCTAAGATTTGTATGGTTGTGTGCGGTGAGCAATCCTGAGTTTTGGGTGGTTTTGTGCGGTGAGCAAATCTGGACAGATTTACATGCTGATTGTTTTGCTTAGTCCTTCCAATCTAGAATTGAGTTTGCTCTGAAACTTTTATGGCCTAAAGATTGGACTGTTACCTATAACTTTCAAGTTGTGAACTTTTACTAATTCAGATTGTAATTAGAGCTAAAAATTCTATCTTGCCAACATGCCTGTTTTTACCCAGTCTGAACACATTTTACTAAAACAGTGAGCAGTCCCTCAATACTTGATGAAATTGTATGTTCTTGGTCTCGTTGGAAAGTTAACTTCAAGCTCTACAACTTTGTAGTTTTTCATTTCTGTTAGTTCTGCCTGCAATTAGTAGTAATCTGGTCATTAAGTTAGTGTAGTTTCTGTTTTCAATTCCAGCACAAGTACACTTTAGTGTAAATTCTGTAGAAAATAGAATACTCATCTAAACTTCATGAAAACTGATATGTGAATTCAGGACATCTATATCTACAATGTTCATTTAGATTGCATGTTCATGTTCTATTCAAATATATGGAGAAATGTGCTCCTCATTCTGACTGTTCTGTTTTTCCAGCAAGTTGAAATATTTGAATGTTGTTTTAAGCTCTTTTTGAAGTTAACATTGCCATCAATGTTCTTAATTATTTCTATTACATGGTGATATGTGGTTTATGTTCTTGGTACATGCGAAATGATGATGTGAACATGGTTATACGTTTTATGAGAAATGAGAAAGGGAATGCACAAGGCGATGCATGTCCCAAAGATGTGATGAACTGTGGAAAGAAAAGAAATGGAAGATGTTATGTTTCATGAAAATGACTAAGTCCTCTTAAAGGAGGGTGACATGGGGTTTGGGGGAAACACGGGTAAATTAAAGGAGTTAAGGAGCGGACAGATGATATGAATTCTCACCCGCTGTATCACTCCCAGAAGGGCGAGTTGAAAGGGTTGGAGAGGCCGCTGGTGTACCTGTGATGCACCATGACGGTAATTGATGGTTTACTCCGTTTGTCCCATAGAAAAACCGAGCAGGTCTCGCTCTAGTGCCTTGCCCCGTTCGGGCACAGAGTTGCGAGAGGCCCCCTCCGGTGCCCGTGTTGCTGGTTGGGGTACCACTTTTCACCCACCCTGGGTGAAGTCCGACTCCTTAAGGTCCTAAGATTTATCCGGGTTCCAAAATGCTAACCAATGAATTAATTGTTAATCCTTATTATTCTTGTAGCAATGATAAATGTATGTGTTGTTTACTTATGTTTCTTTACTATGTTTCTTTTATGTTGTATATAATTGTTGTACACCTTGCCTGTTGCACGAGCACGCTTTCACATGTTCATAAGTATAGTTGTTACTTACTTTACTATAGTAAATGTTATGCCATGACATACACTCTGCATGTTCACGTGCACCCTTTCTACACTTCATGTAAGGACTAGTTGAGATATGGAATTCCTACTGGGTCACGCGTTGACGTGCCCCACCGTTGACTTTTCAGGTTGGTTCTTTGAGTTGGAGGCCTTGACTCAGTTGGTTGGATTTGCGGGTGGTGAGAAGTGTGGATGACTTGTGAGTGTTGTTGTATTTGGGTGAGATGTGAGTTTTTGTACCTTATTGAGATGTGGGTATATTGTATATGGTTTTGTATAAGGAAGTTGTATATGAATCGTTTTATTTATATACATCAGTGATTGTTGGTTCTCTTGCGTTTTGGGTTGTCTGGAATGCTATATGTACTATCCCAGCAGTGCGCAGTGGACCTGCTTGTGTTTGTGATTTTGTATTTTCTTCGTAGCACCCGTCTCTTTGGGAATACCTGATACGGATTCGTACTTATCGGGTATCCTGGGGAGCGGGGCGTTACAGGTGGTGGCCCATGCAGGTCTCCGCACTGCGGCTGTGTAAGGATAGTGCGTGTAGTGTTCCAGAGGTAGTTTAGTCTTAAGGTGGTAGGAGTTCTACCTTGAGATAGAGCCCTGATATCAGAAGTTTGAGGTATAGAGCCCTGAGGATAGACACTAGAGTGTTGATTGAGTAAGAATGTGTGTATATATCTATGTGTGTATGTATGTGTACCTATACATTTGTAGCTCTATAAGTGTTGAATATGGCTTGTCGAGTATATTGAGATGATATACTCATGTACATATGACTATGGTATATGTATGAATGATTATATGGATATATGATTGTATTTGAAGTATATGTGTTAATATATGGTTGACTTATGAGTATTGTGTATAATTGGGTTATATACTTGATTGAGGTGCATGTAGTGTATAGATGTACTGTGTAGTGACTATATAATGTATGTGATGTATGCACTTGTAGAGTGTGCAGATGCATGTGTGGATCCTTGAGTTCCACCCGTGTATGTGTGGCTATGTTTTAAGAGTATTAGTGTTATGTGTTGATATATGTGATGAGTATATGTTACATGTATGGCTGTAAGCTGGTACGCTTACACTTGTATATGGATGAATATAGTTTTGTATGGTTATCTATGTGTATTGATATTGATATGATAAAACTTGTGTGATGATATATCTGTGAATGTTGGATTGGTACTAGGAGACATACATGATTGTATGTCAGAGTATAGAGGTGCATGCGTATATATGGTAATATATGGTGACCTATGAGGAGTGTGTATTATGGACCTACATAGTTAATTGAGCTATAGGTGATGTATAGATATGTCATGATGTCTGTGTTTGTTATATGTGGTGTATGTGTACATGCTGATTGTGAAGATCCACGTACGAATCTTTGTGTTCCACTCAGGTATGAGTGGGCATGCCATATGTGTATTAGTGTTATGTGTTTGATAAATATATATCTTGAAGATGTATATGGTTGCATGCCTGGTTGTAAGCGGATACACTTACACCGGTGTTTGGATAGATATATCATTAGGTGAGTAATTGTGTTTATTGATATTGTTGTATGAGACTTTAAGTGATGACATGTATATGTGTGCTTGGATATATGCTAGGAGACATACAAGGTCGTATGTCTATATCTCTATATAGGTATACGTGTGTATGTTTGTACAAAACAATGAATGCGTGTACTGTGAAATGATATAAGTGTTGATATATGAATGTGTTTATATATAAGTTTGGGGGTAGATTGACCATATATATCTCTATTCACCATTAGCTATGTCCTAAGTTGGAAAGTCCGAGGACGGACTTTATTTTAAGGTGGGTAGGATGTAATGACCCCAAAATTCATATACGTGTATTAATACACATTCTTGGATGTATATATATATGCGTATAAATTTTTGGGAGTCCTTATGTATTTTATTTAATTTTGTCAAGCTAAAAATTATTTTTAAATAATTTGTATGACATGATTTTATTAAATGAAGTATATGGTTGGAATACTAATGTCTTGATGGGTAAGTATTGCATGTGTATTAAGTGTGTATAATTATTTTCTAAAAGACAAATCCTAATTTTACCTAAGTGACACCTCACCCTTTGATGTGTCAATAGCTCCTTGATCCTTACCTAACCCAAGTCTTGGTGGCATGCTAAGAGGATTTTAGGGAGATGAGGTGGCTACTCTAAGAATAAGAATGAAAGGTTTCATTCACTCACTCTCTCCCCAAAGATCAGACCGAATTCATCCCTTCCCGTTGCTTTCTCTTAGACATTAGGGGGACTGAGCACCCGTAGGGCTACGCCACTCACTCTGCACACACCCGTAGCATCCCTGTCGTCATTTGGGTTCTGTTGCTCATTCTGGGAGCTTGTGAAGGAGAAGAGAAGGAGGATGAGAGGGTTGAAGAAGGATGAGCCATAGGGATTTGGGCTACCCCCTTGTCTCTCATCACCCCTGAGGTAGGATTCCATCTCCAACTAGTATTAGAGTTGCATGCTTAGTTTCATGGTTGTTGTTGTTGAGGTTTTACCTTTTCTTATGTTAATCCTGAGTTTTGTATGGTTGTGTGCGGTGAGTAATCCTGAGATTTGTATGGTTGTGCGCGGTGAGCAATTCTGAGATTTGTATGGTTGTGCGCGGTGAGCAATCCTAAGATTTGTATGGTTGTGTGCGGTGAGCAATCCTGAGTTTTGGGTGGTTTTGTGCGGTGAGCAAATCTGGACAGATTTACATGCTGATTGTTTTGCTTAGTCCTTCCAATCTAGAATTGAGTTTGCTCTGAAACTTTTATGGCCTAAATATTGGACTGTTACCTATAACTTTCAAGTTGTGAACTTTTACTAATTCAGATTGTAATTAGAGCTAAAAATTCTATCTTGCCAACATGCATGTTTTTACCCAGTCTGAACACATTTTACTAAAACAGTGAGCAATCCCTCAATACTTGATGAAATTGTATGTTCTTGGTCTCGTTGGAAAGTTAACTTCAAGCTCTACAACTTTGTAGTTTTTCATTTCTGTTAGTTCTGCCTGCAATTAGTAGTAATCTGGTCATTAAGTTAGTGTAGTTTCTGTTTTCAATTCCAGCACAAGTACACTTTAGTGTAAATTCTGTAGAAAATAGAATACTCATCTAAACTTCATGAAAACTGATATGTGAATTCAGGACATCTATATCTACAATGTTCATTTAGATTGCATGTTCATGTTCTATTCAAATATATGGAGAAATGTGCTCCTCATTCTGACTGTTCTGTTTTTCCAGCAAGTTGAAATATTTGAATGTTGTTTTAAGCTCTTTTTGAAGTTAACATTGCCATCAATGTTCTTAATTATTTCTATTACATGGTGATATGTGGTTTATGTTCTTGGTACATGCGAAATGATGATGTGAACATGGTTATACGTTTTATGAGAAATGAGAAAGGGAATGCACAAGGCGATGCATGTCCCAAAGATGTGATGAACTGTGGAAAGAAAAGAAATGGAAGATGTTATGTTTCATGAAAATGACTAAGTCCTCTTAAAGGAGGGTGACATGGGGTTTGGGGGAAACACGGGTAAATTAAAGGAGTTAAGGAGCGGACAGATGATATGAATTCTCACCCGCTGTATCACTCCCAGAAGGGCGAGTTGAAAGGGTTGGAGAGGCCGCTGGTGTACCTGTGATGCACCATGACGGTAATTGATGGTTTACTCCGTTTGTCCCATAGAAAAACCGAGCAGGTCTCGCTCTAGTGCCTTGCCCCGTTTGGGCACAGAGTTGCGAGAGGCCCCCTCCGGTGCCCGTGTTGCTGGTAGGGGTACCACTTTTCACCCACCCTGGGTGAAGTCCGACTCCTTAAGGTCCTAAGATTTATCCGGGTTCCAAAATGCTAACCAATGAATTAATTGTTAATCCTTATTATTCTTGTAGCAATGATAAATGTATGTGTTGTTTACTTATGTTTCTTTACTATGTTTCTTTTATGTTGTATATAATTGTTGTACACCTTGCCTGTTGCACGAGCACGCTTTCACATGTTCATAAGTATAGTTGTTACTTACTTTACTACAGTAAATGTTATGCCATGACATACACTCTGCATGTTCACGTGCACCCTTTCTACACTTCATGTAAGGACTAGTTGAGATATGGAATTCCTACTGGGTCACGCGTTGACGTGCCCCACCGTTGACTTTTCAGGTTGGTTCTTTGAGTTGGAGGCCTTGACTCAGTTGGTTGGATTTGCGGGTGGTGAGAAGTGTGGATGACTTGTGAGTGTTGTTGTATTTGGGTGAGATGTGAGTTTTCGTACCTTATTGAGATGTGGGTATATTGTATATGGTTTTGTATAAGGAAGTTGTATATGAATCGTTTTATTTATATACATCAGTGATTGTTGGTTCTCTTGCGTTTTGGGTTGTCTGGAATGCTATATGTACTATCCCAGCAGTGCGCAGTGGACCTGCTTGTGTTTGTGATTTTGTATTTTCTTCGTAGCACCTGTCTCTTTGGGAATACCTGATACGGATTCGTACTTATCGGGTATCCTGGGGAGCGGGGCTTTACACAAACCAGAGAAGGGCACGGGCCGAGCTACGCGCTCGCTCCCCCCTCGTGACTCTGGGGCAGGACCAATCCTCGCCACCCAAACCGGAGAAGGGCAAGGGCCAAGCTACGCGCTCCCTCCCCCCTCGAGACTCCGGGGCAGGACCAATACTCGCCACCCAAACCGGAAAAGGACACGAGCCGGGCTACGTGCTCGCTTCCCCCCTCAAGACTTTGGGGCAGGACCAATCCTCGCCACCCAAACCAGAAAAGGGCACAGGCCGAGCTACGTGCTCGCTCCCCCATCGAGACTCTGGGGCAGGATCAATCCTCGCCACCCAAACCGGAGAAGGGCACGGGCCGAGCTACGCTCTCGCTCTCCCCTCGAGACTCTGGGATATGACCAATCCTCGCCACCCAAACCGGAGAAGGGCATGGGCTGGGCTACATGCTCGCTCCCCCCTCAAGACTCTGGGGCAGGACCAATCCTCGCCACCCAAGCTAGAGAAGGGCACAAGCCAAGCTACGTGCTCGCTCCCCCCTCGAGACTCCGGTGCAGGACCAATCCTCGCCACTCAAACCAGAGAAGGGCAAGGGCCGGGATACGCGCTCGCTCCCCCCCCCTCAAGACTTCGGGGCAGGACCAATCCTCGCCACCCAAACTGTAGAAGGGCACGGGCCGAGCTACGCGCTTGCTCTCCCCTCAAGACTTTGGGGCAGGACCAATTCTCGCCACCCAAACCAGAGAAGGGCACGGGCCAAGCTACGCGCTCGCTCCCCCCCTCAAGAGTCTGAGGCAGGACCAATCCTCGCCACCCAAACCAGAGAAGCGCATGGGCCGAGCTACGCGCTCGCTCCCCCTCGAGACTCCGGGGTAGGACCAATCCTTGCCACCCAAACCGGAGAAGGGCATGGGCCGGGCTACGCGCTCTCTCCCCCCCTCAAGACTCTGGGGCAGAACCAATCCTCGCCACCCAAACCAGAGAAGGGCACGGGCCGGGCTACGTGCTCGATCCCCCCCTCACGACTCTGGGGCAGGACCAATCCTCGCCACCCAAACCAGAGAAGGGCAGGGGCCGAGCTACGCGCTCGCTCCTCCCTCAAGACTCTGGGACAGGACCAATCCTCGCCATCCAAACCAGAGAAGGGCACGGGCCGAGCTACGCGCTCGCTCCCCCCTCGAGACTCCGGGGCAGGACCAATCCTCGCCACCCAAACTAAAGAAGGGCACGGACCGGGCTATGCGCTTGCTCCCCCCTCAAGACTCTGGGGCAGGACCAATCCTCGGCACCCAAACCAGAGAAGGGCACGGGCCAAGATACGCGCTCGCTCCCCCCCCCCCCCCCCAAGACTCTGGGGCAGGACCAATCCTCGCCACCCAAACCAGAGAAGGGCACGGGCCGAGCTACGCGCTCGCTCCCCCCTCGAGACTCCAGGACAGGACCAATCCTCGCCATCCAAACCGGAGAAGGGCACGAAACGGGCTACGCACTCGCTCCCCCCTCAAGACTCTGGGGCAAGACCAATCCTCGCCATCCAAACCAGAGAAGGGCACGGGCCAGGCTACACGCTCGCTCCCCCCTCAAGACTCTGGGCAGGACCAATCCTCGCCACCCAAACCAGAGAAGGGCACGGGCCAAGCTACGCGCTCGCTCCCCCCTCAAGACTCTGAGGTAGGACCAATCCTCGTCACCCAAACCAGAGAAGGGCACGGGCCGGGCTATGCGCTCACTCCCCCCTCAAGACTCTGGGGCAGGACCAATCCTCGCCACCCAAACCAAAGAAGGGCATGTGTCAGGCTACGCGCTCGCTCCTCCCTGGAGACTCTGGGGCAGGACCAATTCTCGACACCCAAACCGGAGAAGGGCACGGGCCGAGCTACGCGCTCGCTCCCCCCTCAAGACTCTGGGGCAGGACCAATCCTCGCCACCCAAACCAGAGAAGGGCATCGGCCGAGCTACGCGCTCGCTCCCCCCCTCAAGACTCTGGGACAGGACCAATCCTTGCCACCCATACCAGAGAAGGGCACGGGCCGAGATACGCGCCCGCTCCCCCCTTGAGTCTCTGGGATAGGACCAATCCTTGCCGCCCAAACCAAAGGGGGGTACAGGCCGAGCTACGTGCTCACCTCCCCATTAAAGACCCGGGGCAGGTCCGACGAGTTTTGACCACCTAAGCCAGAGGAGAGCGCGGACCAAGATACCCACTCGCTCACCATCCTCTCAAGCGGACCCATGAGCCTCAAAAACTCGAACTTTGGGAAAAGGACAAGGGCACGTGGACCGAGGTAGGCCTCGCGCAGGCCAAGGACCGCTGGTCAACGCCGGGTCCTGATAAAGCATGCCCCCTATGCGACTCGTGAAATGAAAGGACGCTCGGGAAACATGATATTAATGACGACACATCCCCCGAGAGGCAAGGACTGACGAATCGCGTCCAGCGCCACTTAGAAAAAGCGGTTCCCGAAGGGCGTGATTCCGAGGAGCCCATTAATGACGCCAGCTCACTGCATTAACTTCGGGGGAACCGTTAGCAAAATCCCTGTATAAATACTCCCCTCACCCCCAATGAAGGAGAGGAGGAGAAAGCTACTATGAGGACAAGTCAGTCTCAATCCCCCTCCATGAAGGATGAGAAGCAGCAAAGAACCCCGCCACCACGATGGGTGATTGCTTCCACACGACGGTCGCCGATGGGCTATTCCTCTTACACAGGGGGAGCCTCGCCTTCCACTCCTCTGTCTGCCCTGAACCAGATGAAACATGCGAATCGGAGGACTTGCGGCGGTTCGCTTCCCCCAACCAGCATCCGCTCCACCCCGATCCCTGCTGGCGGGAAAGGCAAAAGCCCCACCGGGCTTACCAGCCTCCACCAACGCGCCTCCTAGCAACCCACCTCCCATTCCTCTATCTTCCCATCGAGGACAGGCCGCCGGAGACCCTCCCGGGGAGATGACGCCACTACCGCTACCTCGTCCTCCACTTCCGACTCCTCGTCCTCCACCTCTTCCGGGGTTTCCCTTCGACGTAAGGATTCCCCAAAGTGACCTTGCAACCCTTCATGGTCGAGGAGGCGAAAGACGAGGCAGCACGCCACCGCCACCTCATGCCCCTCCTCTCCCAGGGTTTCCCTTCGACCTCCTTCCAAGAAAACGTTGTAAGAGTGATCTGACGGAGGACAACAACAAGACAGCCTCCCTGGTGAGTCCAAACGGAGAGAAATGGTGCGTCAACGTGCATAGGGGCGATCGAGACAAGTACATTGGAGGGCGTGGTAGGCTTGATCTAGTTCATGCTCATAACCCTTCATGGAAGGGAAAGCGAGAATGGACGCAACGAGCAGCAGTAAAGGAAAGGGGCATACGTCGGACAAAGGAGCTCGCTCATCCTGATGCAGTCTACAATAAGTAAAACGGCTTCGCAGACCGGATTACGCACCATATCCCATCAGAACTCCGCAGTTAAACAGGTGTCCAACCTCTGTCGTTTTTGTTAAATTCTTGTAAAAGTTAATGAAAAAGGCTATTCCAAGCGAATCCCTAATCATTATCTAAGCGCGTCCTAACTTGGGAACAATCCCCGTCAAACTGCGGGACGAGCTCACGAAACTAGGCCATCCATCATGGCGAAGAGGAAAAGGTCCGAGCTGCACGCTCCCCCTTATCCCACAGGTATAACCCGGGGCTTCGCCAAACAAGAGATAGCAAAATTAACGGAGACTTCATTATATATATAGTCCGAACCTTACAATAGTAGCAGGGGCCGACCTAACAAAACGAGGCCTCCCTCGGGCCGGCCTTACCGTTCCCTCTAAACAAAAAAGGGGGGAGGGCGAGACAGAACTATTCTTGAGGACCGCTGGCGCCTGAGGCTCCGCCGCTCGGCGCGACATCCCTCCCGTCGACTTCCAAGGGGTCGGCCTAATTGTCGACGGCCGCCTCCTCGGCGACCACAACCTCGTCGACCAACACGTCCTCAAACACGTACTCATCCTCCCCCGCCTCTCCCTCCCCCTCCAAGGCCACTAGCACGTCGAAGTCGACCTCAATCGGAGGGTAGATCTTGGCCGCCCTTTCCTTCACCTGGCTTAGGCAGGCCTTCCAGCCCGTGGCCTTACCCTCCATTATGCCCTCATACGTCGCGTCCGTGAGGGCAGAGATGATGGTCGACTCCTAATACGACTGAAAATCCTCCATCTTCTAGTTCAACTCTTCTCTTGCGGACTTCGCCTGGGCCTCCAGGTCGGCGGCACGCGGCTCCTCCCGTTCCAGCGCGCTCTCCAACTCCTAAACCCGATCGGCCGCGGAGGCGGCCTTCACCTCATGATCTGCAAGGAGCCCCTTCAGGTGCTGGACCTCCAACTCGAACTGGCTGCACCTACCCTTCTCCTTCTCTAGCTGCTCACCGGCATTCTTGCGAAGCTCAGCAAGCTCGGCTGCCATTCTCGCAATGGCGCCCTCGGCCTTGTTTATAGCTGGCATATGGCCCCTAGCGGCGAGCATTATAAGGATGGACTGCCAGACAAGAGAAAAGTCTGTTAGGATACTCCACAAAACCATGGGGAAGTCTTGACCCAGTTTGGGGAAGACTTGACCCAGTTCAGACCGCCCACATGCACGCCGTGCCATATCGCGGTGCCGCACAACCCTTCATGCTCGACAGCAGATAAACCCTCCCTATCGCGGGCAGGAAAAAGTTCTCCACCAACCTCACCGCCATCCCACCGTCTTCAAAGACGGACTCATCGGTCCCCACTCGGAAGGCATCTGATGAAGGGCCTCATCCGGATAGCTCTCAACCTCGGCCTTTCTGGCCTTGAAGTGGATGAGCGAGGCCTCGCAGCTGGGGTGGGCCTGCCTCTCCAACACAAATCACGGGCAGTTGTACGGCCAACCCTCCCAAACCGACCACCTGGCCCTGGAGCCCGACCCGCCAGAACCCTCCGGGTGATCTTGGGCTATGATCTTCTCAGCAGAGGGGGGTACCCTCGGGCTTGGTGGACGGGCTTCGGGGGCCACCACCCCGGGTTCGGCCCGTTCCTCACCTCTGCCCTCAAGATCGATGACCGAGGCGGCGGTCCCCTTATCAGTCCCTTTCCCGAGCCGACTGACACTCCTCTCCCTCTGAGGATCGGCGACGGCCGACGTCGCGGGCAGCCTCGACCTCTTCGAGGACGCCTTCCCCTTTCTCGAGGCATCCCCTCCGGCCTCCTCTCGCGACCTCTTCGAATCCGCCTTTTTCGCTTTCTGCGCCGCCTGCTCTGCAGCTCGCTTCTTCATCTCCTCCAGCGAAAGACTCATGGTGCAACCTATAGAAGAGAGAAAGCTTAGAGTGAGCACTTCAGATGCAGCAATCACAAAGTTTGTTTTACCTTCGGGCCAAATGTGTCGAGCTATCATATGGGCTTAGCAAGCATCACATACTCCCGGCCCTCTCCGGGGATTGCCATCAGGAACCGGGCCACATCTTCTTCCTCATCACTCAGCTTGATCCCCTCCTTCGCATCGGGATTCAGCTCCCCCCAGTTCGATCTCATTGCCACACCCACGGGCACCGAGACGAACACGTATTGCTTACCCCACCCCTTGATCTTGTCTGGTAGCCCTTTGATGAGGGGGTGGCTTTTCTTTGCGGACAGGTCACGGTAGGACCTCGGCCTCTTCACCACAAAGAAATACCAGAATAAAGACAGGGACGGATAGACTCAGTTGCTCACGCACAACACCAGAAAGCCGATGATCGCACTAAAGGAATTCGGCATCAGGCGGAACAGCGGCAACTCCAGGAAGTTCAAGATCTCTAGCACGAAGGGATAGGGGGAAACGCAACCCCTGCTGAAAGCAGGCCATGTACACCCCCACCTCGTAGTCTCCTGCAAAACACACCCGCTCCAGCGCGGTGGGCTCCCGGATGGAGTAGCATGGCCTGATGAACGACTCGCTGATTTCTGAAATAGACGTCCTCAACACCGACCTCACACCCGTGATCTCGTCGGGCACCTTTCCGGCCCCCTCCACCGTAACAATGGCCGGAGTAACAGGCTTCGAGATCCTCTTTATGGGTCGTTTCCCCTTCTTCAGGTCCTTCGGGGCCTCCGAGGGCGAGCCCACTGATTGCTCGTCGCCCGCGCTACTGCTCCGACTCTCCGATGACCCCTCCCCCGAACTCTGCGCCGTATTCGTGGTGGAGCTCACTTCCTCCACCGTCCTTGACCCCGGCATGTGGAAGGAAGACGTTGACGAAGACATCAAGAAAGAAGAGGTTTAATACCTGAACGATGCCGACGGCTTCGACGACGACGCTGTGACGGCGACTGGATCTCCGACGACAACTTCGGTAGGAGCTAAACAATCCCCGGCAACCACAAGATCTTAGAAACTTTTTCAAGTGAGAAACCCTCACTGGCTCCTCACCCAGAGATCTTTATAAGGTGCCTCGAAATATCGCGACCGTAGACTTCCCGCCATGCGTCGATGATACACGCCCATCGACGCTTTGATCCGTTGTATGACGCTTCGATCCGCGCGGTATAACGCCTCGACTGATAGCAGCTGTCGCATCCGCCATGCTTCCCCCAAAGAGTGGTCGAACTGCTTCGAATCCCGTCTGTCGCCGATTTGAAAAGATCGCATCGGTCATGCGACGGACACCGAAACGCTTCAATTCCCGCCCTCTTTCGCGTCGAAATGATTACGCCAAGTCAAAATAGTACAAAATCCCCCCCCCCCCCTCTTTCCTTACCGGGACCAAGAATGGCCCCGCCAGCATTACGGCGGCCAGGGACATTGGGCATCACCTGTTCGGGGTCGGACTGCGACACTGACCCTCCACAAACTGACAGGGCAGAATGCCTCACCTTGCCCCGAACCAATGGATTGCCAGTTCGCCCTGAGCTCATTCTTATACCGTCAACATACTGTGTCTCAACATCCCTCTCCCCATGACCTAGCGCGTGTGTACAGACGGATGTTGGGGGCAATTATACCCTCGCAAGCAAACAGTCCACACACTCAGCAAGGAGAAGAAGAAACCAAGACGAAATCAATCCATTTCATTTATTTTAAATGGCAAGGCCATTCACGGAGCCCGTCGAGAATACAACACTACATCAGGCTCGGCCATCGACTGGCCTTACAAGAAGAAATAAAGTTCATCTACTCTAAATCCTCAGCGTCGTCGCCTCTCCGCCGGCCGAGCCCCCAGGTCCCTCGTCACCTGGCGAATTCCCGTCTCCCTCGCCTCTTGAAGCCGCGGAATGACATGCTCGTCATGATAACCGCGGATAGCAGCTTCGATCATGTCGCGCTCAACCCCTCGTCTCTCCTCCAGCTGCTGCTTCAAAATACCCTTCTCCCTCATCTCCACCTCGATGGTCTTCTTCAGGTAGGCTATCTGCCCCGCCTGCAGCTCGATCACCCTTTTCTTGCTAGCCATCTCCTCGGCGTGCTTCACCAGGATATCGGCCCGCTCCCGCTCCCCCTCCAGGAGTTGGCGCTCGATCGTAGCCTTCGACGAATCGAAGTATGTGGCCCGTGCCTTCTCAACTTCGCAGGCCACCGCAACCCTCACCAGCTCCGATTCCTTCTCCCTCAGCTTCTCTCTGACGTCAGTAAGATCAATCCTCGCCTTGTCGAGAGCCGCCTTTGTGGCGGCCACCGGAGTTCGGTGATGTAGGGCCACCATAGTTGTGACCATCTACAAAAAGGCCTCGCTCAGTCGAACACAAGCAAAGAAAACCTGGGATGCAAGACGAGGAATTCGACCTACCTGCATGACGTTCCACAGAGCAGAGACGCACAGCTGCTTTGCCCCCACGCAGATCAAGGACTCACAATCCCGTGGCAGCATGCAATACTCCTCTAGACGTGCCGCCACCTCGGCATCCTCGAATATCGACTCATCACGGCCTATCCGATAGGTCGGCTAGTGAAGACTATCGCCTGGCAGCGCCTCGACCTCAGCCTTGGTCCTCTTGAAACGAATGAGAGCGTTCTCGCAACTCGGGTTCGTCGTCCTTCCCATATCCCGCATGGGGATTCCATACGGCCACTTCTGGACCGGGGGTGCCTTGCGAGGCTCGCCCGCCTCGGGGATCCGCGTGGGAACCGGGAGGACCACTCCCCAAATGGGCGGACCTTCGGGTAGGCCCTCGACGGCTCGACCAAAAGAGGCACCCGATTCGGACGTCATTCGCCTTTGGTTCTCCCCCTCCTCGCCCGTGACCTCAGACCCCCGTTTTCGAGATCCTTCTTCGCCCACCACTTTCTTGCTCTTCTCTCGAGGGCCGACGTCCTCCGTGACCGGTGCTCCGGCTGCACTCGACACTCCCTCTGACGTTTGCATTATGTCTTCACCTGCGATGGAGGGAAAGATCAGGGTAAGCTTGCATAAACGCTCACCCAACTCAAACTACATTGGGACCAAAAATCCTGGGCGAGCCGACTGTCCTGCATCAAGTTCGCCAACCAGCGGTGCACCTCGGGCAGCTGTGTCAAGATCTGCGCCTTCACCGGATCTTCACCAGTTAGCTTCACCCTCTCATTCACCAGAGGGTTCAGCGCCCCCCAGTTCGACATCAGCACCGCATCGACCGGCATCTCAACAAAGACAAAATCCTCCATCCACCTACAGACATCGGCGAGCACCCCGACGATGAGCTCCCTCCCCCTCCTCGCGCAGATACAGTGGTACATCCCCCTCTTTCGAACTACGAAGAAGTGCTGGAACAAAGACAGGGACGGGCTCAGGGAGCTGGCAAAGCATAGCACAGCGAACCCCACCAGCAAGCCCCAGGAGCAGGGCTCCAAGGCGAAGATCGGCACATCTAGGAAGTTCATCAGGTATAGAAGGTAAGGGTGGATCAGGAAATGAAGTCCCAGCTCGAAGGATCGGGCGTAGACCCCAACTTCATTATCCCCAGGTGAACACACCCTTTCCTCAGGTCCCGGTACCCGTGCTTCGCAGGGCGGGCGCACGAACCGCACCCGAATCTCCCTAATGTTGATCATGTCCGGCATGCACCTGACGACTTCAATCGCCCTCGGTACGTCAGTACGCCATGTCCTCCTCCGCTGAGGCCTATGCGCCCCTACCACCTTTCCTCTACCATTGACTCCTCTGTCGCCGCACTACTACCACCTTCGGAGTCAAAATAAGAAGCCATCAATTAAAGGATATGGAGATTACCTAGCAGAGCAGCTGAGCTGAGAAGACGATCGGAAACGGACCTCTGGCGAAGACAACAGTGACAACGTCAGGGGACGACTGACAAAAATCGGGAGGCACGAAGAAGAGTTGAAATCGGAAGAAAGCTTCCGTCGATCTCCTTCTTTCCATACTTATAGAAGACAACAGGCCATCTCGACCGTCGATGTGCCACCACGCGGTGCCCATCGGAGCATCTCTGACGCCTCGACTGGCGTGAAAGTCGCCTCATCCACGCGTCGCAAGATCACTAGCGGGGGCGCTTCGATTTCCCCCAGGTACTTTCAAATCGCAATAATGGCCAACAGGGTGGGAATTCCTAGACCTGTGTCGCCGCTCCCGAGCACGGATCGGGATCTGAATCGTCGCTTCAGAGTAGGGGAAGTAATACGTCATCCGAGCCGAGTCGGGCTCCCCCTCGAACTCGAATGTCGGGGGTAATTGTTACGACATGAAGATCGTAATGGTCCGACCTTCCGCCCTAAACCACCGAAATACCCTGCCGACTCGCCCCTCCCCCCTGAACGGTCGGTCGACCCGACGACAGGGCGGTCCATACCCGAACTTCAAAGACCTGCAGGGCGCCTGTCGACCCTAGAGTCCGACACGACGGGGAGAAGGGCGCACTCCTCCCCGGCCGTCGATGGGGTCGCTCTCCAACATGACCCCAGCAGGATGTGCATCCGCTCTTCCCCGGTCCGCCGGAATCAGCGCACAAAGTGTGCGTTCGGACCGCTCAGCCTCGGCCCGGGCGGCCCGACGACCCGTCTCGGGCCCGGCCCCTGGGAGGCGCTCCGACATTTCCTTGGCACATCGAACACGACAAACAACCTAGTACAAGGACGCTACTAACACTTGCTCCGCCTGACCATCTGACAAAGCACCCCCTGGCCGCTGCGCCCCCTGACACTTAACGCTTTCGCCCCTGACACCCTGACAAAAGCACCCCTGGCCGTTGCACCATCTGAAAAAAGCATGGCTGACGCTCCTTTTCCTGACATCCTCATCCGAAACTTCCGCTGACAGTAGGGCCAGCTCAGCACGTCGAGTCAGCATGCCGGTCAGCCTTACCTGACCGCCTCCCGTCAGGTATAAATACCCCTTCGCCTCCAACGGTGAGGAGGTTGGCAAATTTACTCTCAATCTTATTACTCACACACAAGAGCAAAGGTCATCCATATCTTTGTTCTTCCACCATACATAGCTCGTCACGTACGGTCGACTCACCTTCAGTCCGACCTGCATGCCTAGCCCCCGCTTTAAGTCCTATTACTGACTTAGGCATCGGAGAGGCTAAGGGTTGGACCCCAACCCAGCCTTTCTGACGAGTTGCTCCTTGTGCAGGTTAGCTCGTCACCATCGGTCGTGCTTGACCCCGTCCTGGGAAGTTCGGCCCGTCTACCGCATCCTTCCGGATTCGACGTCGTGGTCAGCCTTCACTACAAGCTTAGCCTCATCATCCCACTAATCACCTATTAAATAGCCTACCCTAACCCTCACCATTATTATAACCACCGTGCCCTTGGTTCCCCATAATACAAATTCATTGTACGCGAGTTCTACCCCACAACAGAAACTGATTGACGTTTGATAGAGAGCTTCGGATGAAGACCCTGTATTTGCACGAGAATTGGTCGTGAACGGAGCTTGAAGAGCCCAATAATAGAGAGAGATCGAAGCGTAAAGAAACCGGTTGTAGCGAGATTTGTGCAATAGATCGGGGCTTGAAGAGCCCGGTAGTACGACTGGCGAGTGGCGAGAGATCAGTTGTTGCACCATAACCGTGAGAGAGAAGCTTGATAAATGTTGAGAGAGTGAAGAGAGGTGTGTAGAAATTTAGAAAATAGGATGATAAGAAGAATTTGAGAGAGTGAATAGAGTAGAGTTGAGTGTAGAAAATAGGAGGGGAGGGGGTATTTATATAGGAATAGGAGGAAAAAAACAATTTTTTTATTAAAATGCCCAACGAGCAAAAGCCGTTGGCAATTTCCCGGGCCGGGCCGGGATCGGGCCAAATCCCGGGCCGAATCCCGGGCCGGGCCGGGAACCCCTCCCCAACCCGGCCCCAACCCCGGGCCCGAGCCGGTCAACGGCCCGTTGACCGGCCCTCAGGCCCGGGCCGGCGTGCCTCCAGGCCGTTTTGATATGTTGATCTATATCTGTTGGTGGAAAGTCAGAATAGAAAACATTCGTTCGTGTGATATGAGTACCATAACCACTATATGTAGAAAGCAACCTTGTTATCTTTGGTATTTATATTTTAGTCCATCATAAAAATAGAAACTACACTTTAAGTCTCTACACATTAAATTAAGGCTCACATCATATGATATACATTAAAGCCCAAATACCCCGAACTTAACCGAACACTTTTAATTGGGCTTAACTTTATTCGCCTATCTGCAATACATAATTATTGACATATAATCCTAACGATGGATTAATTGTCCAACAATCTCCTACTTGGGCTATATGTGCAATCTTATAATTATGCTTTGCAAAAACAATTAAAAGAGCTCAACTTTGCAGTCATTATCAAAATATATCTATTAACCAATCTGGTTCATCAACCATACCAACATAGCATCAAAGCGGCATTCATTACAAATGTCGTAACACTGTCCATCAATGGTCATGTATGCCAATACAACTGAATGACTGGAACATGATGTGTAAGTGTAGTATGGAAATTTCATGTAATATGATCTTATATGTTTATTTTTAACTAGCCCACACTTAAACCATAGTGAGATCAAACCCATACAAAAATCAGAGTAAGTAAACCAAAATTTTATTTATATAGAAAATAGGCTCAAAATATCCATAAACTAAAATTAACTAAAAAATATCTATATCATAGGAGCACCCAAAAAATACAAAGTCCCATTAAATAGAATATACTCAATCGACGTGACATTCATGCCATAAATGTGATCGTGAAGCACTATGGGTGGCAATCCCTTAGTAAGCGGATCTGTAATCATGTAGTTTGTTCTTATGTCTTTTATAGACAGCCGTTCACTCCGAACTCTTCCTTTAACAACTAGGAACTTGATGTTTAGATGCCTCGACTTCATCGAGCTCATGTTGCTGTTGGATTATAAAACTGCAAACTTATTATCACAAAATAACTTGAGTGGTCTTTCAACACCATCCACTATGCATAACCTCATGACAAAATTGTTGGAAGATGTGTATGCCCTAGAGGTAATTTATCTATGTGTATATGTACAAACATATTGTTTGAAATAACAGTAAGCTGTTTAGTAAGAATCTACCTGAGTAAATAATAATTTAGTCTTCATTAGAACTTAGGTAAAGTTCTGAGACTTAATGCGATGTCAAACAAGTATCGAGATGAAGATATCAATCATAGAGAATTGCTTGACCGTTTTTAGCATAAGTCTAAAATCGTTTGTGGTCGTAGATGTTTCGAGAAAAGGATATCGACACATCGGATAGACCATTGTGTCTTTGTCTTCACCTTGGAGTAGTGACGATGATCTCATGGTCGTTCAACTTGGCAAAGTCGGAGACAAGACACCAAAAATTGTCACACCTCGCTCCCCAGGATACCCGGGAAGTACGAATCCGTCCCAGATTCTCCTAGAGTAGCAAGTGTGAAAAGAAAGAAAAGAAAAGATATAAACAAAAACCAGCAGGTCAATGCGCACATGCTGTGATAGTACACGTAATGCTCCACAGAAGTCAACACAGAACAATGATGAACAACAACAACAA
The DNA here is from genome assembly GCA_030789695.1 of Scilla litardierei. Taxonomy (NCBI): domain Eukaryota; kingdom Viridiplantae; phylum Streptophyta; class Magnoliopsida; order Asparagales; family Asparagaceae; genus Scilla; species Scilla litardierei. The sequence goes on along the minus strand of CM061139.1, from coordinate 111,934,484 downwards.
CCAAAAATCATGTTCAAGCACAACTTATTCATATACATTGATACAACACTACATGAGACAAACCAATACATAACTCAAGACAACAACTACAACTCCCTCTCTCCCTGGCCACCTCCAAAGTCAACGTCCCTGGGGCTGCAACTATCTGGTACCTGAAAAATGGGGAGGAGCATGTCAATGCGTGTCCCAGTAGGAAATCCCAACACTAATGGCAAATCATGTTATTATTTGCTTAATTAATATGGTTACACGTTAAGGTAAGATCATGGAGACCATGTGACATAGTATAACGGTAAGGCATACTACTGTATGACGTAAAAGCATATGAAATGGAGACATACCTGCCGTTAGGGAGTGAATTGCTGCAAAAGAGAGTTAGTGCTGCAAATAATATATAATGAAAGAAACAACAAAGGCAACTACACCTATATGATTACAATGAGAAATAAATACAATAGGACAAGAAACAACTACAAGTACATAGTGTCACAACAATACAAGTAGAGGGAAGAGGAAACACTACAAGTAGAACAAATAACATGTAATTTATTAACTTATTGAAAATCTGGGTAAACTGTAAGATATAAGAACCTAGAGCTCACCCCATGGATTGGGATGAAAAACTGCACTCGACCCAGTGGACACGTGCACTGTACGTCGAGCCTCTCACCCTGCCCCGTCAGAGGACCTGCCCCACAGGCCCCACCCCAAGAATGTGGTGAGTATGGCACACGGTGCAGTGGTCACGGACACTGTACAGCGGGCCTCTCCGCCTCCTCCCTGAACTGTAGCGAGAGTGAGGATCTCCACATGCACCTCTCCACACTCAAACCACATCATAACAAGCGCCATGTAACCATCACTCCCTGTAAAGACGAGCGAGAATAATCATTCCATATCACATCCTCTCCTCCCCACCTTCATTGTCCTGGCCCTATATTCACAATTTACTCAAATTTCCCCCAAACCCCGGTTTTAACAGCTCACCCTCTTTAGAGAGGACTGAGACGTTCAAGAATTTCACTTTATCATCATATTTAGTAATGCAGGAGTCATGTTGCATGGCGTCACATTTCACATCATATCAACATGGTTCATGCACCGAAGTGTCATGCCATCCATCGTAGTCACATCACATATCAACATGGGTCATGCACCCAAGTGACATGCCATTCATCATATCCATTTCAGTTCATTATTCATAACATATGAAACCTTGCTTTTCATGACCCCATCATTACCAATTTACAACATGGTTCATGATACAAGTGTATACAAGCTCATTTCTCATGTTTCTCAATTTTTGTTTCATTGATGCATTTTCACAAACACTTGGCAGGCAACATAAACATGATCATTGTCACATCAGCAAATTCAATAGCCATTTGCATAACTAAGCTAGCTTTCAAGTAACAATGATAATCATGAACTATAGATGGAAGATTAGCAACAATACACAATTCATAACACTACTTAAACACTTCAGTTTGCAGGAAACGTGCAGACAATCATAAAGAATGGCTGATATCACCCATTTATAATAGGAATTTAGCAAAAATTCCTAAATGAAAATTATAGCTAATGAAATATTCTTTTCAGATATAAAATTTCATAAAATCCAAGCATTTGTGCTAATTATCACGGCCTAAATTCTATAGGGTATAAAAACTATTTTTCAGTCAGAATCTTGAGACATATGTTTCAATTAATTAGAGTTAGTTATCATTCTAATTAGATAAAAGTCAGAACACGAAAGTTGTAGCTCTGGAAGTGTAGATTCTGAAAATGTCTAACGTTGCATAATTTGGATGTCTACAGTGTCAGATATTACCATTTTAGTGAGGTGGTGTAAAATCTGGCAGAATCTGATACTCCAGATACAACAATAGTTTAGGGCTAATGACAGTTCAAATTTGTAAAAATTCAAAACATGAAAGTTTGAGATAACTTGGTAATCCTTATAACATAATTTTTCCAGAATTTTCTCTTGTCTAAATTAAGAGATATAATCAAATGAACAAGCAACAGAATCTAGATTCAATTTCAGCCAACATCATAGCAAGAGAGCAATTTAATTAAGCCAAGAGTAACATATCTACCATTAGGGAAGGGTTTCCTATCTCAAGATGGAAGCTCTCCTCATTTTCCCACCTTTCCCTAAAGCTCCAACTCCATCCTACCATCCTTAAGTTTGCACCTCCATGAAGAACCCTAGCTCTCTTCTCTTCTCTACCTTCTTCTTCTTCTTCTTCTTCTTGTTTTTTTCTTCTTCTTTTTTTATAATGGAATTTCGGTCAGGTTATAGGGGAGGGGAATATGGGGTAGAGAGATGGAGGAAATTAAAAAAGAAAAGGAGAAGAAAAGGATAAGGGAAGAAAAGAGAAGAAAAGAAGAGAAGAGAAGAGAGAGAAAGGGAATTCTAGAATGAGTTTTCCATGGCTTATCCAATCAGCAATGACATTTATTAAATGACCAAACTACCCCTTACATCTTCAAGTATTTACAAGCTTGCCATTCCTTTATGCATACACCTTTTGCCTATACACACACCCCCTCATTTACCTAAATGACCATTTTGCCCCTCACCTTTCTAAAAATTTACGAGGATGCCCTTGACCACTAACCCCTTCTCACACTAGCATGACTCTCCCTACACACAACCATGCATACCCACATACCCACACATGCATACATACACCACACACACATGTCCAATACATACTTGTTATATCAAACACACGACGTCATTCACACTTCTCCTGCATTCATGTCTCGAATTCTCGTCTCTTAGCCACATATTATGGCACAACCCCAAGTACTACAATACATACATCGACATTCACAATTATTTCATGCCTACATATGCATCATAAGTAGAAATACCACATGTATATAGTAGAATACACATATAGTTCAAAACAGGGCATGACATCATACCCACCTTAAAATAAAGTCCATCCTCGGCCTTTCTAGGGTGTGGGCCCCACCAAGGGTTAGATAGGTATGATGGTCTTACTACTCATGAAGTACAAATAAGAATACGTACCTACACCATACTTATATACACCATATGCTTCACGGTCATCCATACACATCTACATCACATACATACCACGGATACATCCTACTATTCAACTAGTAGCACATCCACATCACTATGTGCACTCACTACATATATATACATAGACGTCCTTCACATAAACATCTAAGTACATATATACACACTAACATATACAACACACACACCACAAATAGATCTCTATAAGTATCCTTATATGTATCCAGATCACTACTCATACCTATATGCATATGACATCACATCATATCCATATCACGATACATAAGGCACTCATACATATTACATGTTATGGTATATTTTCAGACATATCACGATACATTCAAGTATAAACGACTTATAGTATACCTGTATATATTTACACATACGTCTATATACATGCACAGATACACAACTATACACATCAATCTACACACCATAACTTGACAAACAGGATCACCATCACGGTGTCACACCATATGTACATCGGATCCATATACACTCAATACTCAGTCATATATGTTCACTCACAATTAATTATATGCACATAAATATCTACACACACACAATATTTAGTGGCATCCATACATACACCTACGTGCATTTACTAACACAAGCATGATCAAGTCACATATGGACCACAATCATAACACATGCATGGTCAAGTCATATATGGCCCACAATCACAGGTGCTCATTAAAGAATGAGTTCACTAAACGACCCAATGTGAGTTATCATATGCTTAACATTAACTAATCTGTCAATGATAATCTCAGTGATGATAATTTGGTCCTTAGACTTAAGGTCATTGTGCGAACTTGTACGTGAAATGTGTCACTTAAATCTCTGACCTAGCTTCGAGGCAAGGCCTGTCGAAAGGCCTTTGGTTAGGTGACATTTGAAGCGTGCGAGGAGAGTACTGACCAAGAAAGAATTCATCTCTCTCGTTTATAGGGAGTAAGTGTAGCATGTGTTACTTCAGTCTTTAGTAAAAACTCTGGCCAGAGTATGTTGGAAGAAGTCCAACATTATTATACTAAAGACTGATGGAGACTAACCGAGTTCAAGCTTTATGGTAGACAGTCGAATATACCCTAAGCTTGACTAAGCGACATAGTTATGATGCATGGACTAAAACGGTGGCATTCATCATGAACACAGTCAAGATGGTCCCGACAATACTCTCATGTCATTGAGCTAACCATGTAATGATGATACCAAAACAAGGACGGCACCTACTGCTCGTGGTCACTGTCGTCTGGGCTTTCGTGCCTCACCTATAGTAGGGTCAGGCTGTATGGTCTCACACAGAGTAAGACCTTGGTCAAGTAATGGGTAGAATTAGGGAGATAATACATCGAATGTATGGGAATTAAGTGTGTCGCAAAAGGTTTCCGATATAGACTTTGAAATATTAATGATGTGGGATTAATTGAATATGATGCAAAAGAATAAAATACGTCGTAAAGGGTTTGCGAGCTTATTTATAATAAAGACATAGAACAAGCTCAATCCAAGGATACATTAAAGTCCCGGATTTTTTTTGTTTTGGTCTAAGCTCTACTAGGGCTGAATAAGGACCGAAAGAAAAAAAGCACAAAAATAAGCCTTACCCATGCCCATTTAGGCATGGGGTAACCCAGGCCCGGCTATGGGCCTAGGTACTCAGCCCAGGCGGGCGGGCGCTCATACCCACAGGCACCCAACCCATGGGTGACCAGGGCAGGCACCCGACGGATGCTAGATCAGTTGGAGGGCGTACCCGGTGGGGCCCACAGGTGGGCCCCGACAGATATGCCTTGTGCAGACTGCGAAAACGTAGAGTTTGGGCTGTTTTGACGAAACTTTGAAGCGACGTTAGAGGAAATTAAGCACCATTTTTCTATGCGTTCATCGTTCTGTGCTCTTCGATTTGATTATGATATCTCTTTCGGAGTTGAGCAGTGAGTGAGGAAAAATTTCTTAAAGTTTGGCATTCGTGGAAGGAAAACTTGAAATTGATTTTCCCCTCAAATTATTTAGTCCCACATCGGAAGTGTTGAGAACAGGAGGGGTCAGTTTCCTATATAAATAGGGTCTAGCTCCCCTCCTCAGAACTTGTACCGGTGCACCATACACCAAGCCTTGGATCAAGGGATGTCTCAAAAGTTAAGAGCACACCTAGATCGAATATGCGAAAATAATTATTCCCACTTTTCCCTTATTCTTCCTTGCTCCTATTTGGGCTATAACAAAGCTAAGAAGGAGTTCGGATCGGATCCGAAGTATTGATGGAGGATCCACTCAAGGTGAAACTTTTTAGAGCACGTGGTTGGCTCAGCCATAAGTGGTTTGCTCTCCTCCGGACGCGGTTCAACTCGGGAGAAGTGGCTCAGCCCCAATGCGGGGCATTGGTTTATGGGATTCTGCGCTTTGCTAACGTGCAACGCGGTTAGTAGTTTAATTTATGCATTTTAATTGCAATTAATGTTATAAATTTATCCTTAGGGGTTGGTCAGACCCACCCGGGATAGTAGAGATTCTGGATAGGGTTTTATTATTCCTTAGGGCTTGACTTAAAACTGTTTTTTAAGTTGTTCTTTCCGCTGCCTTTATGCTTTGTTCATCTGCCTGACTTAAGCCAAACATCGAATTTTAGCCCAAAGGATCATTGAAACCCCGTCAGTTGTATCAGATTCAGTCTACGTGATCTATGATTTTCTGCAATTATGAAATGCATATGATGTTTATGTTTTAGAAATAAGTAAATAAATTGATTATTTAGTTTTTAATAATTATGTGATGATTATTAATATATTATGGTAACTTAAACTTTATAAGATAATTTTAAGTTACCTGTTATCATGCTAAAATTTTATACAAATAAAACTTTTAGTTGATATTTTAATGGTTATTTCATTTCTTGCTCATTATGTGATAATACAAGAAAACCTTTATCATTAAAAGCTTTCTAAAAACTTATGAGATAATTTTTTAGATGAATATTCTATGATTTAAAATTGTTGTACCCATTAAATTCCTAATACTTGATTAGAGTAGCCCTCTCAAATATTTATTATTATGTAACTTAATTGTTGTAATAATAATTTTGAAAAAGGCTATGATTTAATTTGTTGCAACTTGAATATTTAAATACTTAATACATGATTAGGATAACACCCTAATAATTCCTTATAGTTGATGTGGACCATAATAAAAGTTATTAAGTAATCCTAATAATTTTAAATTTTAGGATTCAACTAGTTGGTAGGATGAACTAGTTTATGAGGCCATATTAAATTGATGTCACACATTTAAATAATTAGCATCCTTAAATGATCATGAACCGGTGTCTAGAAAGTTTGTAACTAGTATTGTGGATCACCTCAGCTTGACTGTGGATAGTGATCCTGACCTAGCCAAATCCGCCTAGTCGTGTTCCGTTGGACCACAAGGATGAATTTTTTTAATGTGACACCATCGATTACATCTAGTCAAATACGTGTAAAATCTTCTTCAAGATTAGCTGTAGTCCTCCTTCTTTTGGAATTTAGAAACCACGGATTCATGTTATAGTTGTTGAGTCAACGCAATTCATGTTATAGTTGTTGAGTCAACGCAAGCTATAACATGGCTATCTTTTGGGAACCAATTGCATTCAACATATGATGTAGTTCAACTTAACCCAAACCGTTGTGTCGCGAACATAACTGAGTGCCGGTGTAAGTTAGGATTGGACAAGAAAGCAATGGTCTGACTAGACTAGTCTTTATGATTTGTTGAGCCAACTCAAAGTCATAAGTGACTATGGATAAAAACTGATAAGGGAATCGCATTCAATGTGAGTGATAAAGAGCCATCTACCGATAGCAGAGTCAAGCAACTTGTTGAGCCAACTCAAGGTTGTGAAACTCAAGGTGGTTGGATCCCTTTCCCACTAAATATCATTATTCGTTCATCTATATGGATTAAGATGATCACTATAATAGTGGGAGGATATAGTTGGATAAAAACCAATCTAACTGTATTTAAAAATTATGAATATATGCTAAACTAGGGTAGTTCTTTGTTTTATCGGATGGAATCCAAGTCATAATATCCTAAAAGAATATATTAACTGGTCAAAATGATTGGTTAAGGAATATAAACTCAAAATCTAATTTGATAGCCTAAACTATGTTCTTTCTGACCTTAAAGTCCTTATTAGCACATGCGTAAGGACAATGATTTCCTTAAGCTCTAGATCTAGCATAATAAAAGCATGATTCTTGTCACTCGCCTCTATGAGCTATATGCTCCAGGGGCATCTTGGACATACTGATGTTCAAAGCATGGTTCTCCTACAACTTGTTAAGTCAACTCAAAGTTGTATGGAAAACAATTTCAATACACAAGGTTCGAAACTTCGTGCAAACTGTTTGGCTTGATAATGAGTGCATGTGCAGTGCAAGACCATGTATCCCAATCAAATCTTTAGTCAATCAACTTTTTGAGTCAACTCAAGGTTGTGAAGCCCAAGTGTTTGGATGCATGAGATGCTTGCACAGCTAATATTTGTTTTGGGACAAGTATTGAGTAAATATGATTTAGAAAGGAGAAGGCATTAGGGAAAGTCGGCTGAGAAAGATTGTTTTGTCTATCATGAGAAAAGATATAGTTGGAGGAACTGAAAGAGAAACATATTTGATGCCACGGTTTCGGAATAATTGTTATAGTCGTCTACCCAACTTAGGCCGGACGTCGATTTTGAGCCCAAAGGATCGCTTAAAACCCGTCAAAAATTTTATAGATATATTCTATTATTGGATGCTTCATAACTTGCTATGAACTCAAGATAAAAGATGATTAAGAGAGACTATTTAGCATTCTTTAAGAAAGTGTACCTCCAGCTAGTACGTGCCCGTCACAAATTTCACGGTCTTGGCATACAAGAAAATCGAAGTCAGTTCCCAATGATCCCAAGATTTACGACCTTCAATATATGTAGTCTTTTGTTCACCATAAGACCCGATTAACTTTCCAATGGTTTACGAAAGTCACGCATGACGGTTTTGCCATGGCTGAGGAGGGTTTTAGGCCACGTAGACTTTCCTTTGTACAGTTACTTTCCTTCCAGTTTCCTTGCCCAAGTCTTTTTAGACTTGCTGACATGTGCCCCTTTACTCTTTTGGGTGACACATGTTAGACCCTGAGCCTGAGGTTGCTACTGAGGACGTGGTGTTCACTGACGCTGAGTCAGAGCCCGCGTTCGTCGAGGAGTTTGAGGACACGGGAGATCAGTCGTAGAGACTCAGATGTTCGAATCCTCGGTCGAGAAATCTGTTGAAACCACAAGCTTAAATAAATAGAAAGTCTACGTAGAGAAACTAAACACTTTAATAATGAAAGTGATGATGGTGTGAAAGTGTGTCGTGAATACGTAATCAAAGCGAACAACGAAAGAGTCGTGTATGAAAATATATGAGAAACATGCACATGATATGGGTTCGTTAGGATCAGCGATTCGTGTATTTTGGTTGATTAAATATAACTCAACAAATCCTCCTTTTGGGAGCGATTCGTCGGAAAATATCCTTTTGGGGGTTCAAGCGCAATATGAATAAAAACGTCGCTAAAACTATAGTTCTACGAATATGGTATGAAGCTCTCTTTTGGAGAGATCAAATCTCACCCTTGTGGGGTGATCATCAACGTATTCGCTTCTTTTGGAAGACGAAAAGAGGATTAAATAGCACAAACATACAATTTTAGCGACTTTTACGATGAAGAACAACAATATTCAACCTAAATAACACGAATCACATCCCCTAACTACTCCATATCATGCACAACAGAGATTTAGCTACATATCATGCAAAAATAAACAACTTCCATAGCAAAATACATCAAGTTTATAACAAAATACGCTAGAAAACACCAAAATACGGGGTTTGAGTTAAAGGAAATATCACCAAATCTCCAAGTTTCGACTTCAAACTCTTTGAAAATAATAATAAAAGCCTCTGGAAATTTACAGAATTTTTCAGAGAGAGAATTCGGCTCCTAAGTGCTCCAATACGCCAATTATACTCCCAAAAACCCTAGAATACGCTTAAATAAAGAGATTGCGGGTTTAAGTCGTGCTAACGGGTCTAAAACCCGCTCCAATAAAGCTTTAACCCGATCCGAAACTGCTGGAAGATGTACGCCGTTGATCGCAAGCGGGATCGCTTCACGAGCCGCCACGTGGGCTTTATTTTTCGTGCGCCCGCATCCGCTTGTTAACTCCGAATTCATCTCGGGGTTTTATCGCAGCCGTTCGATCAGATTCGAACGAGCAGGATTTCGCCACGCCGCTCCGCAATGTGCTGCGCTTCGAATGAGGGTTGGAGTCGATCTGGGCCGTTGATTCGTAATCGAACGGCGGATCTGCGGCCGCGTCGCTCGAACTGATTCGCATGCGCTGCTTTGAAGGCATCCATCTCAGCCGTTCTTTGTCGATCTAACGGTTGTGAGTTGAGCGCCCCGTTCGTTTCGTTCGTCCGTTGGATGGGCAGGAGTGATGCCGATGCTCGCCGCGTGTCTCGAGAAGAGGCGCTCCGCAGCGTTCTCCGAATACGAGCTTCGTCTCGTTTCGACTGTTGGATCTTAATCCAACGGTCTGTATCGAGCGTTTGCTGAGAAAATGCGGATGCCGTTGGATGTAGCTGCGGACGGTGGAGATGCAGCCACGTGTCCCGTATAATCGTATTTCTTTGCGTATTTCCCCAATTAATTGGTATTCTGCATTCAAAAATACACAGTAATTAGCACAGATCTCAGAAAAATACAAGTAAATAGTCGTTGGAATCGTGAGATCGAGACGATGCTAGGAAAAATATAAAAAGTGCATAAATACTTCATTAATTACTGTTTTGTGCTCAAATAAGGTGTTTTCTCTAATAAATGCCGGTGTATAAAATACGAGTGTGTTACAGAACAATATAGCATCATTATACGCACAAAATAGCACTAGATGAGGGGTTAAATACACAATATTCAACCCAAATCAATTATTGTGGACACATTCTGAGATCGGTTAACTTATAGTCTCTTATTATTATTATTGTTGTTCTGTTTGCCTTTACAGGGACCTGCATATATTCAGATTGACGCTTATCAGGCGTGCAGCTTCACAGCTCCACGTCTGAGCGGACCTTCTCACGTCTCGCCTCCATTTTAGGGAAGCGGGGCGTGACAGGTTTTGTTGGTGGCCCATGCAGGTCCATGTGTAACGGCAACTAACGGAATAACGATGATAATATTTGAATGTCCACGGATAAAAATCGACATCCGAGTCATAAGCTATGAGTCTAATTGTTTCGTTTTCTGTGTCATTAGATGGCAGGAAGGCGAAATACCCGATCTTCTGGTGGTGCACCCCCTCATGACGAGGAGCCTGAACGGGAGCCCACCAATGGGGAGATGATGCGGATGATGCTTCAGATGATGCAGGTGCAGCAGGGTGTGCTCCTGCAAGTCCAGAATGCTCCAGTCGTTCGAGCTGCTCGGGTAGTTCAGGATGCCCCTCGTTCCGAGCCAGGAGCGAAGCAGTTTCGAGAGCTGGGTCCTGCATATTTTGATGGTACTGAAGGTCCTCTAGCTGCTGACGAGTGGGTCAGGAATATTGAGGATAATTTGAAGATGTCCAAGGTCAACGACGTTGGCTGGGTTGACTTGGCGAAAAGGCAGCTTAAGGATAATGCCAGGAATTGGTGGGATGCTGAGGAGGAGCTCGTGGAGGAGCCGATATCTTGGGCTACCTTCAAGTCCAGATTCGATGAGGAATATTTTCCAAAGGCTGCCCGGAGAGAGATGTTATAGCGCGTCATTGATTTGAAGCAGGAGAGCTTGTCGGTGGATCAGTATCACCAAGAGTTCACCAGGCTGAGTCGGTTCGCACCGAAGATGGTGCAGGATGCTGATGAGAGAGCTCAGAGGTTCCTGCAGGGACTTGCTTTAGAGCTTCAGAGTTTTGTATCTTCCTCTGATCTGGAGTCTTATCAGAAGGTTCTAATAGCGGCACGGAGGCAGGAACTGATTGTGAACCAGAGGAGAGGACATGTTGCTGGAGCTGGGAAGAGGCCTATGGAGCAGGCCAGAGCGGTGGTTAAGCCTGGTTTCAAGCCTAATCAGTCGGTGCAGTTCAAGATGCCAGGAGGGCCTATTCAGAAGTCTTGCCATTTCTGCGGCAAGACCGGGCATATCAAGGAGCAGTGTAGGAGATTCATGGGCCAGTGTATTGTCAGTGGAGATCCTACCCATACCATGAAGGACTGCCCGAAGTCGAAGCGGCCTTGGGGAGCACCTGTTTCAGCACAGCCATTGCAGCAAAGAGCGCCTGTTCCTGTTGGACGTGGAGCAGCTCTTGTTCCACAAAGGCAGGCCTTCCAGCAGGCTTTTCCACCGAGGCGACAGGCTTTTCTGATGTCTGAAGTGGAGAGCATGGCTGTGGATGAGGTTATCGCTGGTAACTCTCAAACTAGCTGTTCCTTTCTTAATTAGTTTTGTTTGTTAGATTATGTTGTTTGCTTGTACATGATTGTTTGCTAGAATAGGGCTTGATTGTTAGACTGTTTGTAGGTGTGATTCTGGTTTGCACATTTCCTGCACGAGTTCTTTTTGACTCTGGTGCATCGATGTGCATCCTATCTCGGAGCTTCGTGGAGAGGCATTCCTTATCGACGTCCCCTCTTCCCAAGAGTTGGAACATCGTTACAGGGAATGGAGTGGTCTCGGTGCATCGTGGTTGCAATTCTTGCCCGTTGGTGGTTTGTGGACATGAGCTTTATACTGATTTCATTGTCTACGACATCATCAACTATGATGCGGTCCTTGGGATGGATTGGCTTGCAAGCTTCTATGCTACGATCGACTATCGGAGGAAGAAAGTGGTGTTCAAGATTCTCGGACATCCAGTGTTTGAGTTCAGCCGGGGTAGCAGTTCGCTTGGCCCTGTCAGATTTCGGGCCAGACCGGTGGAGTTTGTGGCTTTGCAGATGGAGCAGGAGAGGCCAGCTGTGGTGCGAGAATTCGATGACATCTTCCCCGAGGAGATGTTTGGACTGCCGCCTGATCGAGCTCTCGAGTTTTCGATTGACCTTATTCCGGGAGCGCAGCCTATTTCGAAGGCACCATATCGTATGGCGCCAGCCGAGTTGGAAGAATTGTGGAAGCAGCTGGATGAGCTTTTGCAGAAGGGTTATATCAATCCTAGTGTGTCTCTGTGGGGAGCACCGGTGCTGCTGGTGAAAAAGAAGGATGGTTCGCGTCGCATGTGCGTGGACTACAGGGAGCTGAAAGCGGTGACCATTAAGAATAAATACCCGTTGCCTCGCATCGATGATATTTTTGATCAGCTTGGAGGATCGAGGGTGTTTTCGAAGTTGGATCTGAGGAGTGGTTATCATCAGCTGAATGTGAAGAAGGATGATGTTCCGAAGACAGCTTTCAGGACGAAGTATGGACACTACGAGTTTGTGGTTATGCCCTTCGGTGTAACCAACGCTCCCGCAGTTTTCATGAATCTGATGAACCTGATTTTCTACGACTTTTTAGATAAGTTTGTCGTTATCTTTATTGACGACATTCTGATCTATTCAAAGTCGGAGGAAGAGCATGCCTCGCACTTGAGGACAGTGTTAGGGATTTTGAGGAAGCATCGTTTGTATGCTAAGTTTTCGAAGTGCGAGTTTTGGCTGGACAGAGTTGCTTTTCTCGGGCATGTGGTATCTGGAGATGGTATTTCAGTGGATCCTGAGAAGATCAAGGCCATCAGAGAGTGGCCTGTTCCGTAGTCAGCATCTGAGATCCGGAGTTTCCTTGGGCTTGCTGGTTACTATCGGCGCTTCATTAAGGACTTTTTCCGTATTGCTGAGCCGATGACCAGATTGACGCGGAAGGATGTACCTTTTGTTTGGTTGGGTGATTGTGAGAATGCCTTTGGTGTTCTGAGGGAGAGATTGACGACTGCCCCTGTTCTTGTTGTGCCTGATCGCAGTGGAGGATTTGAGATCTTTTGCGATGCTTCTGACAAGGGCCTTGGTTGTGTGTTGCATCAGCACGGGCATGTGGTGACATATGCTTCACGTCAGCTCAAGACTCATGAGAGAATTACCCGATGCACGACTTGGAGTTGGCTGCTGTCGTGTTTGCGCTCAAGATTTGGAGGCACTTCCTACTGAGTGAGAAAGTGAAGATCTTCACCGATCACAAAAGCTTGAAGTATATTTTTACTCAGAAGGAGCTCAACATGCGACAGCGTCGATGGTTGGAGCTCATGGCGGATTATGAGATCGATTTGCATTATCACCCTGGCAAGGTGAATGTGGTTCCGGATGCGCTGAGTAGGCTTCCATCGGTGATGATGTTGACTTCGCAGTGGGGATTGCAGCAGGATTTTTGCGAGTCTGGAATTGAGATTGTTCTTCCTGGAGAGGCTTCTTCGTTGATGTGTATGCAGATACAGTCGACGATCATGGATCGGATCAAGGCTGGCCAGGCTGGAGATCCGAAGCTGGTGAAGATTCGAGAGCAGGTAGAAGCCGGTCTGCGGACTGACTTTTTGATTCATGAGGATGGCTCGCTGAGGTTTGGAGCTAGGTTGTGTGTGCCGGCTGGAGATATTAGAGAGGAGTTGCTAGTTGAGGCACACAGTTCGCCATATTCTGTACATCCTGGTGGTACCAAGATGTATAAGGATCTTCGCCTGAACTTTTGGTGGCATGGCATGAAGAGGAGTGTGGCTCGGAGTGTAGCCAAGTGTCTGGTTTGCCAGCAGGTGAAGGCGGAGCATCAGCATATGGCAGGGTTGCTACAACCGCTTCCGATTCCCGAGTGGAAGTGGCAACACATCACTATGGACTTTGTGACTGGACTGCCTCGGAGTCCGAAACAGAATGACGTGATTTGGGTGATTGTAGATCGATTGACCAAATCTGCGCACTTTATTCCATTCCAAGTAGGACAGTCCACTGAGGCGCTAGCGAGGAGATACATGGAGGTAAATTCCTTACTCAACGTTTCTATTTTCTCTTCCTAGTTTAAATAGTGATGTAACGTGAATCGTGCAGGAGATCGTACGACTTCACGGAGTCCCCGTGAGTATCGTGTCAGACAGAGACACGAGGTTCACATCTCAGTTGTGGCAGAGTTTGCAGAAGAGTTTGGGTACGAGTCTGAGTTTCAGCACGGCGTACCATCCGCAGACAGATGGACAGTCCGAGAGGACGATTCAGATCTTGGAGGACATGCTGAGGGCGTGCATGTTGGATTTCAAGGGTTCGTGGGAGGACCATCTACATCTGGTGGAGTTCTCTTACAACAACAGCATCCAGGCGAGTATTGGCATGACGCCTTTTGCCGCGCTATATGGGAGGAAATGTCGTTCGCCTTTGAGTTGGGACGACATTGGTGACCGGGAACTGTTGGGACCTAAGATGATTGTGGAGGCTGTGGATGTTGTCAGGAACATTCGGGAGAGGTTGAGGATTGCTCAGGACCGTTTTAAGCATTGGGCTGATGCTAAACGCCGTCCTTTGGAGTTTCAGCCAGGCGACCATGTGTTCCTGAGGATTTCCCCGAATCGTGGTGTGATTCGCTTTGGAAAATGGGGGAAGTTGAGCCCGCGATACATTGGGCCGTTTGACATTCTGGAGAGAGTTGGCAAGGTAGCCTACCGCTTAGCCTTCCCGCCATCTTTGGAAGGAGTTCACGATGTTTTCCATGTGTCACAGCTTCGTCGGTACGTCAGTGATCCGTCTCATGCTGTGGATTTCTCGGAGATCACCGTTCGCCCAGATTTGACGTATGAGCAGCAGCCAGTGCTGATTTTGGACAGGCGTCAGAAGTCACTCCAAAACAAGGTTTTCAATCTTGCGAGGGTAATGTGGCGACACGGCTCGCCAGGAGAGTCTACTTGGGAGAGAGAGGACGAGATGCGAGAGCGCTACCCACTTTTGTTCCCGGACACGTGAGTGTTGGGAAATTCCGAGGACGGAATTTTTCTTAAGTTGGGGAGGATGTAACGACTGGTTTTTCATGTATTTGGATTATCTATATTATAATATATGTTTTGATGGATTTTCTCCTTATGTGTGATTTTCCGTCTCCGTAGCTTTCGTTTTCGTTCGTTTCGTTATGACTTTCCTAGCTTCTTCCTTAGACAGTTGAGCTTGGAGTAAGTCATGCATGACGAACTTCATATCGCTCATATCTTAGAGTTAGTTTGAGCCTAGGAGTCATAGGAATCCTTCCCGGAGCTTCGCGCTCCATATCGAGACTTTTCGTGCACGTTAGTTGGTTCAAGAAGTGGAACCAACCGACTAGATTACAATCTAGTCGATCAGGAACTCTTCTGGAACCGACTAGTTCATTAAATCAATTATTCAGGAGTTACTGTTTACTCTTAGTCTGTCTATGAACAACCACCGACCGACTAGATGTGAAACTAATCGGTCAGAACTTGCTCTCAGACCGACTAGTTCCTTTGATAAATTTTACCTAAGTTACTGTTTATTGTTAGTCGGTCAATGAACACTCACCGACCGACTAGGTTGCAAACTAGTCGGTCGACGGGCCTTCACAGACCGACTAATTCATTACCCAGATTTATTCCTTCTTTCGATGTTTGATTTTAGTCAGTTACAGTTGAATGACCGACCGACTAGTTCCCAAACTAGTCGGTCAACAACTCTTCTTTGACCGACTAATCGACCCCGAAACCCTAGGTTCGGCCCAGCCGCCGCAACTTTTTCTATTTAAACCCCCGATTCTTTTCATTCTTCTTTCATTTCTTCTGAGCCATTTTCTTCCCCAAATCATCCTCCAACATTCCCCAAGCATTTCCTTCTTCCTTAGAGCTTCCCTCTCGCCATTCTTGTGCCAGCCACCTCCCTTAAGCCGTCGGCCAACCCCAAAACCCCCCCAAATCCCATTTTCTCCAGATTTTCTCGCCATTTCCAGATCTAAGCCATAGTTCTCCGGATCGTTCTTCCGTTGCCGTGCTTGCTCAGCATCGTTCTTCCGCTACGATACGGTTAGTAAATCGATGCTTTAATATTCTCATGGCCCACGTTGTGATTTTTGTTAAACCCTAATATAATGGGTCGTAGATTCGATTATAAAACCGGATTGGATGTTGTTCTAATATTGTTTTGCCATGACAGAAATCCCATCTCCGTAGTTTAACATTTTGTGACGTGCCTCGTTGATCGTCATCCTTGGTGCCAGGCAAGTGAAACTTGCCACTGAGGGTTTTAGGCCACGCTTTAGGCCATTTGCTTGTTGTAGGCGTAAAAGAGACTAGGCGACGAAATGATACTCGCCTAGGTGCAAATTTTAGGATCTAGTTTGACAACGAAGCTAGATCCGATTTCTTTTAATTATTTGCACTTGTCACCCCTGCATCTTATCTGTCATGTTTAAATTCAATTAACGGTACACGAATCATCTGTGTATGCCATGTTATCCATGTCGAATGTTGCATTCGTAGCACACGCTACAATACTTGTACTACTTGATCCGGCTAGGCACCTGCTTTTAGCGGGCACAACCCTATGCCAAAAACACTTCCTGGCTCGTGATCCAGAAGCGGGCTACTTGTGTTGGTCAAAAGCCAATGCCCGATACACGTGGAGGGGTAGGGATAAACGGTCACTTGAGCTTAAGAGTTGGCCCGATCAGCCACTCTAGCCAACAGGCGGAATCTCTGTGCACGACGTGCTTACTAGACTTTTCTTTGTACTTGTACTTGTTCATGTAAAACTTGTCATCCATGCCATACTTGTTACTTGCACTTTATCTTACTTGTTGCTTCCATACTATATTTGCCATGCTATGCATCATACTATAACTGCTAGGTTGTTAGTTACTTTCCTTCCAGTTTCCTTGCCCAAGTCTTTTTAGACTTGCTGACATGTGCCCCTTTACTCTTTTGGGTGACACATGTTAGACCCTGAGCCTGAGGTTGCTGCTGAGGACGTGGTGTTCGCTGACGCTGAGTCAGAGCCCGCGTTCGTCGAGGAGTTTGAGGACACGGGAGATCAGTCGTAGAGACTGTTTGTGTTGTTGTTTAGACTGCTTTAGTTGTCGGTGCATAGCACCAATACTTTGTTTTGTGTTGGCTTTTGTTGGCCATGCTTTGGGCCTAGACTCTTTCTTTTATCCTGGTGGCTTTTCTACGATGTTGGATATTATTGTGGACAAATTCTGAGATCGGTTAACTTATCAGTCTCTTATTATTATTATTGTTGTTCCGTTTGCCTTTACAGGGACCTGCATATATTCAGATTGACGCTTATCAGGCGTGCATCTTCACAGCTCCAGGTCTGAGCGGACCTTCTCACGTCTCGCCTCCATTTTAGGGAAGCGGGGCGTGACAGGTACTAAAATTTGTCCTTCTTGAACAATTTCTTGAATAGGAGGATCTCCGACATTGTCTTGATTTGTTGTCTCTTAAATAATGTAATGAATGAGATCCTGATCAATATCAATAATACATGCAGGAATATCAACATATTTCCCTAACTATATCTCCCCCCCCACAAACTTGACATCCTCAAAGAACTAGGCATTTCCCGACTCAAAAATCGACTTGGTTATAGGATCCTAAGATGTGTATCTCCTGGATCATTTAGAGTATCCAATGAAATAGAAACTCGTCGTCATTGAGTCTCGTTTCTTTTCATTAGGCATATAAGGCCTTGCCTCAGTTGAATATCCTCAAACATGCAAGTGCATTAGACTAGGCTTCTTACACGTCCACAATTCAAACATGGTTTTAACAGTTGCCTTAGTTGGAACTTTGTTTAAGATACATGCAGTAGTCTTAAGTGGTTTTCCTCAGAGTGATTCTGATAAGGTAGAATGTCTAATCATACTCCTTATTATGTCCTTAAGCCTCTATTTTCATCTTTCAGCAATGCCATTCATAATGGATGAACCCGGCATAATGTATTGTGAGATTATACCACATTCATCTAGAAATTTAGCAAACCTGAACATTGTTCACATGAACCATCATATCAACCACGGTACTCACTGCCATGGTCAGATCTGATACTTTTGATTCTTTTACTGAGTTGATTTTCAACTTCAGCCCTATAGTTTTTAAACACATTCAATGACTATGACTTTTCAAGAGAGAGAGAGAGAGAGAGAGAGAGAGAGAGAGAGATATATATATATATATATATATATATATATATATATATATATATATATAGTCATATTTAGAGAAATCATCTATGAATGTTATAAAGTATTGTTGACCATTCCAAGCAACCACAAGAAATGGCCCATAAATGTATGTCACAGATATCAAAATTTGAGAAATTTAAGAGAGCAAGAATTTCATCTCACACAAGTATCTTTATTCTAGGTTTGGAGGTATCATCTAATCTTTTATGCTATAATGCAACTAAATTCTCACCGGTTAATTTTTTTGTACCATGTGCACTTAAATGCAGGGATTCCATAAATAAAGCAATTGTATTAATTAAATAAAGATTATAGTAACATGACAAAGAACCAGAACCAACCAATTTTGAATCATGAAACAAACTAAATTTTCCATTTCCAAATGAACAAGACTTATCAGATTTGTCCAAAGCAGAGATAAAATTCAAATTACGTCTCAAGGACGATACAATAAATGTTTTATCAAGATCCAAATAAAATATAGTCTTTAACATCTAAATTTCTCTTTAACATCTAAATTTCTATATTACCTCAAATTGAACCATCTTGTCATCACCCACATAAATGTATCTTTCAGTATCATTTGGCTTTCGACAACTCAAGCAACTTTGTATAGACACATTGATGTGAGTAGTTGCACCAAAATCTATCCATCATGTGTCCATAGATACTAAGTTAAATTAACTTCAGAACAAATCAAATTAAGAAGTATACCTTTCTTAGCATGCCATGCATGATAGTTGTTGCATTGCTTCTTTTTATGTCTTTAAGCGCTCCACAGAAGAAACAACGGATACCTTTTGATTCATTAGTTTTCTTTTGCTATTTCTTTTGAGATTCAGTATTTGTAGCTTCCACATCCTTTTCCTTTTCTTGTTCTGGTAGGTTGACACCAACTGAGCACTTTTTGCCTTATCTTGCTTAAGCATGTCCTCTTCTTAGACACATTGTGAGATAAGCTCATTCAGAGACCAAGTCTCGTTCTGACAGTTATAGCTCACCTTAAACTGGCTAAAATGTACCAGAAAAGATATGAATACTAAATGCACTAGCAAGTTTTCAGAGAGTTTGAGCTGAAGTGCTTCCAATCTGGAAGCAAGATGAGACATCTCCAGGATCTACTTTCTGATAGTACCTTTACACTTATACCACATTGAAATTTGACTTGTCAAGAGCATACTTTTTTTAGTATTTTCATTCTTGACAACACTCTTTTCAATATCCTTAAGGAACTTCTTTGCTGTGATATTTTCAGACATTGTGCCCCTAAATGCTTCTAGAATGGCATTCCTTATGATTATCATGCACATACGATTTAGTTTCTTCCACCTTTCCATATCACTCTTATCATCAAAGGTAATCTTATTCGTAAGAAGTGGGGAAGACTCTGCCCGTAACTCAAGGTCGAGATCCATAACTCTGAGAACTATCAAGAGGTTCTCCTTTTATGATTTGAATTTAGAGTCATTTAGCATATGAATGGAGTTAATGTTGACATTAATATTAGTGGGAGTCA
This sequence comes from Scilla litardierei, assembly GCA_030789695.1. Taxonomy (NCBI): domain Eukaryota; kingdom Viridiplantae; phylum Streptophyta; class Magnoliopsida; order Asparagales; family Asparagaceae; genus Scilla; species Scilla litardierei. The sequence continues at coordinate 111,914,718 of CM061139.1, read as the reverse complement.
TAGCTGAAAAAGAGACAAACAAACAAACAAAAGAATCTCATAGAAGTCTCAATAATAAAAATAAATACAAATAAATACAAACCACATTTCAAGATATCGAGCACTTCATTAATATTTTATCTTTAGACAAAAAATTACTTATAAATGATATCTTGGTGTAGTAATCAAACACTGATAATAATAACATGTCTAACAATAAATCTTCATTTTGGACGATTTATTATTCACATGTAAAACCAAATAATCATTACATTTTTATTACCGCAGGTGCACATATAACTATTTTAAATATTGATCTTCTTTTGGCCTGATGAATATTCACATAACATACATGCACACAACTTTTTATATTTGCAAACAAAATTAATTTTCACAAAAGAGGTCACTTTGATGGCATATTGTTTCAATTAATTCATCTCAATACATACATACATACATAGACATGAAAATATTTGAATTTAAATTGCACAAAAATTTATCCTTAAAAAGGCAATTTTTTATTAGTTGATGTTGCCGCGGGTCGAAGCCGTAGCTCTTCCTTCATATAACAAGCCCAATTTTTTCTATTCTCTAAATTTGATGATGATACGTCGAAATAGAAAATCTTCGTTCGTTCTGTGTGGTCTGGGACAATAACTACTACATATAGATGACAACCTTATTATCTTTTGTATTTCTATTTTGGCACATCATAAAAATAGAAATTATATTTGAAGTCCATACACATTAAATGCACACATCGTATCAAATGCTTTAAAGACCAAATATCCAAAACTTAGCATATCATTTTTAATTTGGCTTAACTTCATTAGACCTATTGCAATACATAATTATTTATATATAAGCCTAACATTGAATTAATGATCCAGCCATATGGTGATTTTCATAAAGCGTTCGTCTTAATTTTTTTTTAAAATCGGCCAAGCAATCGGAACCCGAGCAGGCCTAAGCTGATCTCAAAATCATTGGTCTTTCCATGAATTAAAACCCTCAATTCTGCAAGCACTATTGATTGATAATGAGCTAGTCATATTATTACCTAAATAAAATCACAATTCATGGTATTGACTCACACAACAAGATTCCAAACTGACCAAACCAACCCCAAGATGATTAACATGAAGATTTAAATTTCTCATCAGGCATTTTTTCAAATTATGCCCAATTTTTAAAATCTTTTTAAAGTTATTATTATTATTATTATTATGAAAAAAAGAAAGCATCCAGTATATGCTCAAAATGATGCCAACAAGCATAAGATTTCAGGACAAAAGAAAGCTTTCCCCTTTCCTGCTGGATTGACTTTTAGTCCTCCAACCACAAAAAACCTTTTTACACATTGCACCCTTCCCACAAATTATTCTCAATGTAATAATATTGCAAAACAAAAAACAATAAAAATTAATGCAAAAGTCAATGCACATATCTTCAATTAAATTAGTTATCTACTTTTACTTTTTCAAGAAAAAGGGTTTTTTTACTGTTTAGTTATGAGGGTTGAGGAGGTGGGTGGGGATAAAAAAGGAAAAGAGAAAGCAAAAACAGAGATGAATGCAAGCATGAAACATGTATATGGATTGAGCACTGGAGTGGAGTAATGAGGCTGATGCCACCACCACCATCCTGCTTTTAATTTGGAGAGAGAAAGTGTTTTAGAGAGAGAAAGAGATAGTCAACAAGAGAGAGAGAGAAGGAGAGTGTTTGGGGATCTGGGTTTTGTTGGCAAAGGGAGGAAGATCTGATCTATGCTCTCTTCTCTTCTGTTGTGATTTGGATTTTGTAATCTTGGTCATCTTCCCTTTAATTTTTTTTGTTTTTTAATTTTTTTTGCTTGAAAATATTGTTGATCTGATAGAAAAAGAGAAAGTCTCTCTCTTTTTCTGTTCTTTTGATGATGGGAATATCTGATTTTTAGGGTTTGAACCATTTTGCCCCCAAAATCCTCTTGAAATGAAGTTAGGGTTATACAGAACTCGTAAAGCTTTTCCCCTTCCCCAAATCTCAATCTTGATGGTCTGCTAGAAAGTATCTCTCATTTCGATTTGAACCCTATGCATCTGTCGTTATGGAAGCCCATCTCCCACTGCGCGTCGCTGATCCTCGACAAGAAGAGCCGCCGTAAAGATTCCGGCGGCGGCCCCTCCGAGGAGCCCGCCTCCGGCAGCAAGAACAGCAACAAGAATAACAGCAGAAGCAGCAAGAAGCCATCGATTCTCCGCCAGCTTCAGGAATCCAAGCTCCGCGAAGCTCTCGAGGAGGCCTCCGAAGACGGGTCCCTCGTCAAATCCCAAGACATCGACGACAACCCCTCGGCCGGCGGCGGCGGCGGCGGCGATCCCCTCTCGAACGCAGACGGCTCCATTGGCCGGTCCCGCTCCCTTGCCCGTCTCCACGCGCAAAAGGAGTTCTTGCGAGCCACCTCTCTCGCCGCAGAACGAACTTTCAGCACGACGGAATCGATCCCGGACCTGGAAGAATCTTTCTCCAAGTTTCTGACTATGTATCCAAAGTACCAGAGCTCGGAAAAGATCGATAGACTGCGATCCGATGAGTACTCCCATCTCACAGAGTCTGGAGCTAAGGTATGCCTTGATTATTGCGGATTCGGGTTGTTTTCATACTTGCAAAGCTTCCAACAATGGGAGACTTCGGCATTTAGCTTGTCTGAGATCACTGCTAATTTGAGCAACCATGCGTTGTATGGCGGTGCTGAGAGCGGCACCGCCGAACATGACATTAAGTCGAGGATTATGGACTACTTGAATATACCGGAGAATGAGTATGGGTTGGTCTTTACTGTGAGTAGAGGTTCGGCGTTTAAGCTGCTTGCGGAGTCTTACCCTTTTCATACGAATAAGAAGCTGCTGACGATGTTCGATCATGAGAGCCAGTCCGTGAATTGGATGGCTCAGAGTGCCAAGGATAAGGGTGCAAAGACTTATAGCGCGTGGTTCAGATGGCCGACGATGAAGCTGTGTTCGACTGAGCTGAGAAAGCAGATCTCCACTAAGAAAAGGAGGAAGAAGGATTCGGCGGTGGGGCTGTTTGTTTTTCCGGTTCAGTCAAGGGTAACAGGGTTGAAGTATTCCTATCAGTGGATGGCATTGGCACAACAGAACAATTGGCATGTGCTGCTTGATGCCGGTTCTTTGGGTCCTAAGGACATGGACTCGCTCGGGCTGTCTCTTTTCCGGCCGGATTTCATTATAACGTCGTTCTACCGGGTGTTTGGGTCCGACCCGACTGGTTTTGGTTGCTTGCTTATTAAGAAATCGGTGATGGGTAGCTTGCAGAACCAGAATGGTGGCACTGGGTCGGGGATGGTGAGGATTGTTCCGGTGTTCCCTCAGTATTTGAGCGATTCGATCGATGGGTTGGATGGAATGGATGGAATTGAGGATGATATGATCAATGGAGATGATGATTCATTGATGCCCGGTACCAGCAAAGGATCCCAAATGCCGGCATTCTCTGGTGCATACACTTCGGCTCAGGTTCAAGATGTGTTTGAGACTGAGATGGATCAGGACAATAGCTCTGACAGGGATGGGGCGAGTACAATATTTGAGGAAACGGAGAGTGTGTCGGTTGGAGAGGTCATGAAAAGTCCAGTGTTTAGCGAGGATGAATCCTCGGATAACTCTTTCTGGATTGACTTGGGTCAAAGCCCATTTGGTTCAGACCACTCAGGCCAGTTGAACAGAGGCGGGAAGGTGGGCTCTCCATTGCCACCGTCCTGGTTCACCGGGATAAAGAATAATAATAGGATGTCTCCAAAATTGGCAACCAAGTTGTCAAGGAGCCCCATATATGATGATCATGTAGGGTCCTTTGATGCAGCTGTCTTATCAGTCTCGCAAGAATTGGACAGGGTAAAAGAGGTCCCTGAGGAAGAGCCACCAGAAATTGGCAGACAGAAGGAGATTTTCCATCGCAACTGTGAGATTCAAGAAGAGCCTGAGGTTAGGTCTGCGGCAGGGTCACGTACTGTAAAATTCTCTTCTACCAATGGAATGAAATCCAACAGCTCGGCCTCTATTTTTGAGCATCATGGGAGTCATGCGAATGGTTCAACATTTGATCATTGCTCGGAGACGAAAGAAAGTGCCATAAGGAGGGAAACAGAAGGTGAGTTCAGACTGTTGGGAAGAAGGGAAGGAAATAATGGGAGGTTTGCTGGAGGGAGGTTCTTTACGGTCGAAGAGAATGAGCAGGTATCGAGTATGGGCCGTAGGGTCTCATTCAGTATGGATGACAGCAGATGTGAAAGATTGAGTCATCATCCAGAGGCTGGAGAAGTCTCTACACACAACCAAGGTGATGATGATGATGCTGTCAGTGATGGTGACGACGACGACACTCAAGAATGGGGGAGAAGAGAGCCAGAAATAGTTTGCAGACATCTTGATCATGTGAACATGTTGGGTCTCAACAAGACCACCATCCGACTGCGGTATCTGGTCAATTGGCTTGTGACATCTTTGCTTCAGTTGAGATTACCAGACTCAGATGGAGGGAGTGGTGTTCCTCTTGTGAACATATATGGACCAAAGATCAAGTATGAAAGGGGTGCATCAGTAGCATTCAATGTCAGAGACAGCAGTGGGTCACTGATCAACCCTGAAGTTGTTCAGAAGCTGGCAGAGAAGCATGGAATCTCTTTGGGTATTGGCTTTCTGAGTCATATACGCTTGCTAGATTATCAGAAACATGGGGCAGTTGATTTGGGTGAAACTGCCTTCTGCCGGCCTGTCTCAAATGGCCGTCATGATAGCAAAAATACAGTTATCAGAGTGGAAGTCGTCACGGCATCTCTGGGATTCCTCACAAACTTTGAAGATGTATACAGAATGTTGGCTTTTGTGGCCAGATTTCTTGATCCATCTTTTGTTGAAGGTGATAGACTATCTACAGTTGCAGAATCCTTGGAAACATAGCAACAGTTGAAATTGCACCACATATCCTGTCAAGCTTCAGGGGAAACACATCGCCTCTTGGAGCTCGATTGACCATGATAATGGCTTGATGGAGAGATGCTGAGACAACATAGAGCAGGAGGAAGGTTTGATCTCTTGTTTATTTCTTTTGTGATCCTTCCTCTAGAGTTTCCCATCCTGTTGGAGTAATAGCTTGTGTTTAGGAAGTTGCGGATTTATTAATTCTTGGCCCTATTCCTTGTGGTATGTACTTTTTTCATTTCATGTAGATTTTGCTAGAAATATGTATTCTCCCCTGTGGTGGGCTGAGTGCTATTTCCATCTATTGCTGTTTGTAAAGCAGAAGGTGAATAGGCAGGAAACCGTTTTGTTACATTGTAAGATTCTCATTGCTCAAGTAGGAAGATGAATTAATCATTTTACAATTGTTGTACTTCCTCTCAGCTTATTCCATGTTTGCGATGGTATTTTTTTTCCCCGAGTGTTTAGCAAATACTAAGCGTAAGTGTGCAGTCGGTTTTACAATCTTCCCGGCTTAGCCAGTTTGTTATATTGTAAGATCCTTATTGTTTGGATATGAAGACGAGTTAATCATGTCATACTTGCGTACTTTTTATGATCTTATTCTCATATATCCAAGCGTTTGTTTTCCTGATTGTTTTCAGATATTGCGTTCAAAGTATGTAAGACTCGCTGTAGTCTGCTTAACTTTTAAATCATATAGCGTGTCAGTTTACCATATGTTCATTTGGCAGCAGCCTATCGAAGATCCTCAGAACATGTAGCTAGTGTAGATGTAGCTGGTTCTTTTTATAATGGGTTTAAATTGTTGGAAGTCAGTGGAGCATTGAAGCCAAGTGGAGTACAATAAACGGTTAGTTTTCTCACATGCAAAGATTGGCTGGATTGATATGGATTTTGTATTTCTTTTTCTCTTTCTGAACTTATTTCTTCCCTTGCTGTTCGTTAGACTATGATTAACACGAGGATCTGTTATGTTTTGCAGATAAATTTAAAAATCCACCCGTTTGCATGTGATGAGCCAATTGGGTGGTCTCAGATGGAGTTGTTCAGAAGTAAAGTCTCTAATATGACTTCTTCCATCAGCATTGCATGTGGATTAGAAATGATTGACTTGCTGGCTAATCTTAGTCTGAAAGACAGTTCTTTAGATTTATATTTCTATGCTATTGATCAGATCTGAAGTCAAGGTATTGACAGCCATTTTACCATCAAAGTACATTTCTACATTGAAATCTTTGTTCTTTGTTTGGTAGGATTTAGCACCTAGCCATGTATTCCCATCTCAATAAGACCCGCCTAGCTCGTCTGTTAATTGTTAAGCTTTTTTTAGACAAACCGGAAGTTTTATTTTTTGTTTATTGTTATATTTTCTCAGATATTTTTCTATGATTATTTTGAAGTTTGATTCCCGCTAGGATATATTTGATTAGGTCAGAAATTGATGATGAGAGACCACCGATATGGAAAATATAGTTGAAGAAGTTCTTCGGTTCATTTTACATAATCAAATGCTAGAGCGATCATTTAAAATTGTATACTGCTTCTTTGGAGTGCAGATAAGGTGGCTCCTGATGGAGTCGAATGGGAAAAATGATTCCTGACCCCCAAAATTTACGATCAATGACTTGTTATTTTTTGGTGTTACTTGTGTATAACTGTTTTCTACCATTGCATGATTTCTGTTCTTTTCGCCTGAGATCTGGAAGTTTACCAGATTTGTTTAGGGAGTAGAAGCCACCGCCTTTTGGAACCCCGCCAATAGCAATGGAAGGTAAACTGAGTTATCTTCCGTTCCCTTCTCAATTTTCAACTTTTTTGTGTGGCTGTTATCGATGTTATGCTGATGTTTTCTGATTGTTTTGCTGGTTGTGCGTGCAGCTAAGCTAAGAAACGGCTTGCTGATGAAGTGTACACCTTCATGGCAGTGTCGGCTTCAATCTGGTGAGCATGCAGCCCCCACTCACCTAACCATGTTGTTCCAAAATGGCCATGCCTCCTGCCAAGATTAGGTCAAGGTTGTCTCTTCGTTACCCTCCAGCGTGGCAATCTCGTCGCGATCTGCAGAAGTCAGCGCGCTCCAAGCTTAATCAGCACTCGCCGTGACCCAAGCAAGAAACTGATGCGGCTGCCACACATCAGAATGGAATTTGGGCGACTTCCAGCACCAACCCACTTGCCTCACTGCAATGTCAAATGGGGATTTTAGAGGTGTTGAGACGTTGGCATCAGACGAGGGTTTTTAACAGTTGGACTGTTGACCTTGTGGAGAGGTTAGGAAAAGCTCAACATCTGTTGGGCCATTTTCGAAAGCAGGCTAGGATTTTTATTTGTTTGTGAGGTGGTTGTTGCTGTCTTCCCTATCACCTGTTGTCATCAGCGGCAACATCAACGAGACCATAATCACAATCTTGACGAAGTCATGATAACGAAAGAATCATTAGTTTGCTGGGATAAAACGAGTAAAAATAATGTGAGGTCTGACCTTGCTTGGTTCTGTTGCAGCCCTTGACATATATTTTTTGGTTCTATTTAAAGCACATGTTTATTTTTGGCCGGTTTGTTCATTCTCCAGGCTCTGTTCTAGGGTTTTATTTTTGTTGGTTGAATGAGGTTTGGTGCTTTTATTGTTCTTGTGATGCAAAAACCATAAAAATCTTGCAACAATCTTTTTGAATAACTACTTGAAAATCATATGGTGGGATCTCACTTGCAGTTACCAACCGCAATCAAAGTTACTCAAAACTTCTGTTGATGCTTTCTTTGAGGAAAAAATATATAAGCTTTTTATATACCAACTAGGTCGTCCTTTCTTTTGATCTAATGCGGACAAAGGCGATCCCCATTTGTAACCTGATAAAAAAGAAAACTTCTTAGCCCCAAATTTTGGCCAAATGAACGTTGGCCTGTTGACGTATACAACATCGTATACATTGTAATTTAGAAAATTTAGAAAATTTCACCAGAATGGAGTTTGTTACCCTGCTCACGGACAATAGTTCAACTGAGGAACACAGAAAACACCTTTACATCACGTCAAACTTTTCCCGAAACTAAACAAACATCTCATGCCACCTACAGCAAAATTTTCAAGTTCAAGCGAGCAGAAGCTAAATTAACTGCTTTGGGTCGATGGGATCCTTCAAATACTGCTGGATCCCATAAAATCACCCTTGCAGTAGCTAAATTAACTGCTTCTGATCAAGTCGGATGTATCTTCTGGCCAGACATCACCATGTTGCTTAGTTAAGTCCTGCCCATTGGTACTGGATTTCGTAACTGTTTCAAACGCTTGTGAAGAAAGACTCGTCGTCTGAATGTTTCTAAAACATTGATTCCACGAACTGAACGCATGCAGCAAGTCTAGGTATCTGCCATCATCTTGATAAGAAAAGCAATCTCCATAGCCAATTCCTTAGTTTGTAGATACTTGTTATCCTCCACGATGTCTGTTGTTAGATTGAGCAGCACCGGACGCTTTGGGTCGTAGTTTGTGACCTCACGTACTCTCGCAACCCATTTGGCTGCTTCCCACACACCAAACCTACAGTAAAAGGAGTACAGGGTAATCGTGAATGCATTGAATAATGACATGTTTAGATTGAAACTGAAGGGAATATTCTGTCATGCATTGATACTCAAATCTACAATGAAACGCCCGACCGGGAAAAAAAATTGGGTTTTCCATTTTCTATTTTCATTTTTTGTCATTTCATCATCAAAGCTATTTCCCATTAAGATGGAGTTGGCTGAGGAGCAAGGATTTACAACGAATTTCACAAAGTTTTATGCCTGGTTGTTGAGCCCACATCGACCCTTTTTTAATCCACCGGAAACTTTGCAAAGCATTCGGGCAATTCCCCCCCCCCCCCCCCCCCCCCCCCCCCCCCCCGCGATATGACGGGGGATATGACGCTGGGCTATGATGGTCCGTTATCAACCCTTTTATAACCACTGCCAACCTGCTGGCCGAGAAAACTATGAATGAGAAAGGGGTTTACCATGATCCTAAAAGGACAGGTGTTTATGACCATGATCTAAAACTATGAACAAGGAATGGACGGGCCAAGTAATTAGGTTAACATATATTTCAGTAAGTAGTGGGCAGAAGTGTTAGCGAAACATAGAATATGGGGAAAAAATGTCAAATAAGTACCGGAAAGTTAGAAAAACATATTAGAAAACTGACGATTTATCTGAGATTGTCCTAGGAATGTTCAAGAGTCGGCATCTAACACGTCATTTTACAATTTACCGTCTTAAAATACTACTTGCTTGTCAAAAATGTCTGTATTATGTTGTGCCCACTGCCTTGAACAGTAAGAGTAACTAAACCACGTGGCTTCCCAGACAACCTGCTTAGCAGTTCATTCTACTGTTGCACAGAGTGGCATATGGTACCTAGAATATCGCTGTAGCAGCTGCAGACCAAAAAAAAACTTTAACCAACCATGATCCTAAAAACCGTTCACTCATGCCGCAAAGATGCTCTATGAACAAAAGTCATTCTTCAAGCAAAGGAAGAGAGACTATTAAAGGACAGATCTGCTAAATTTCTAGCTTAAATCCATGAACATGAAAGGAAGAATGTTCTCACCAAAAAAAAGGAAGAATGCTCAATGATCGATTAAAAAACTCTTACGTAATTAAACCAAATTTAAATTTTCGACTTCATTCTAGATTAGCAACAGATGATAATGTTTACAGTGCTCACGCAAGGAGCCAACGTTACAAGTTGCATGCTACAGTGGAGACATGGAGAATGAACTAAGAAGTTTGAGGCCAAATGTGACTGTAGGGGATTAGATACATTGATCCTCATTAAAAATAAATGTAAAATTTATACACAATTTAATTGGTTTTGTAATGTTTGATTTATTTTGAAAAAAGAATATAAAGATGGAAGTTATCATATGTAAGTAGTGCAGGTGAATGCAAGAAAGTAGTGCTCAAGGTGTGCCATGTAACCTCACCCCTCATGAGCTAACATGAAGACTAACGCGTACAGAGATTTGCAGTCTACTATTTTTATGGCAGTGGACAATAAAAAAGGATCTTCGCAATGGACATTGCAGTCTCAGGAATTGAACATTAGTAAAAGGAAAGGTGTATATTTCCCAAAGTGCCCCTAGAAGTTGTACTGTATGCGAACAAGGTGCTGGAGAACTAGTTGCATACGGTATCAAGGAGTCTTGGAAGCCCCCAAAAAAGGTGTTTGAATATTTGTCCCCAGAGTAGGAAAGGGCATATATAACATCTGCCTTGCTGGACTGATTTGAAAAAGGCTCCTAGTGACTCCAATACGGATAAAAAGCATGAATATCCCTTCTCTCCTTTTGATATACTCCCATTTAACATCTTTCCTTCTCTTTTGTGCATGTATGCATTAGTGGTAGATCCACAATTGAATCCCCCCTTTTGTAATAAGCGAACACCTTATCATTTTTACTCTCTTTTACTTCCCATCAGCAAGCTTTATTTCTGACTTACATTGATTCCAAAATAAAAAATCTTTCTGACCCCAACTTGTATTGCATACGATAATAACCATTCAAGTAAGACCTTTTATATCAGCTGATTTTCTTCCCTACCGTGCCTTTTAGCAACTCAGTTCAAACTTATAAATCAATCGTTTGGCAATCCCTTCCAGTAAATTGGTTCAAACTTTCTTTATTAATCATTCACTCCTTTTCTATTCACTGGTCTGCACCCTGCAGGTATGGCAGTCAATCAGTGCGATTGTCATTTCTTCTCAGATCACAAGTTTCTTCTACCTGCAATTATATTTAATGCCATAATGTTGTCCTAACTTTGTGGTACCCAAATACGAAGCTCCAAGTTAACCACCTCCCTGATATACCATCGTTATACACATATTTTCACTGTTTTCCTTGTGCAAACCCGAACCTATTTCCTTCAATTTTCCTCTAGAATCCTAACCTAAAAGAGTGACAAATCTGATGCGATCATTACGTACGAGAGGAGGCCGAAAGAGTAATTGCTATGCGCACCGACTATTTGGGCGAAATTTCTTTATGCACAATAAGTTTTACTAGTTTTGCTGTACGCATCACGCCTAAACATTATATAAGTGAGGGCGTGGGCTAGGGTTAGGTTATGCTTATTTTGTGAAGAACAATTGTAGGCATCTCTTGTGAAGGTTTTAGTCTTTGTTCCGTGCAACAAAGCTAGGAGAGCGAGTCTCCTCTCGAAAGAGACTCATTTATCAATCTTTTTCTTAGTTCTTCGCAATCTAAAAGACCCAAAAATCCTCTTTTTATATTTTTCCACCTTTAAATTCTGAAATTAATTGATACGAAACCCTAGTTCGTATCAAATTGGTATCAGAGCATCTACGATCTATGGGTGATTTGCTACAACTTCGGGCCATGAAGAGGGAAGCCGCGCAGACGGGATGCGATCTCCAAGAATTGAAGGAAGCTACTTCAGATCTGAAGTTTGTGAGGGAGGCCATGGCGTCAATTCCAGAGATAATGGAGATGTTACAAACCCTAACGGCCAGGAAGGTAGGAGATCGCGTCAAGAGGATCCAAGAGGAAGAGAATCAGGGTGATTTCACGCTTGAATCAAATCCGGATCTGGAAGTCTCAGATCCGGATCTGGAATTCTCAGATCCAGATCTGGAAGTGTCAGATCCAGATCAGGAAGTCGCAGATCCAGATCTGGAATTTTCAGATCTGGAAGTTTCAGATCCAGATCTGGAATTTGCAGATCCAGATCTGGAAGTCTCAGATCTAGATCTGGAAGTGTCAGATCCAGATCTGGAAGTCGCAGATCCAGATCTGGAATTTTCAGATCTGGAAGTTTCAGATCCAGATCTGGAAGTTTCAGATCCAGATCTTCAATTTCAGATCCAGATCTTCAATTTCAGATCCAGATCTTCAAGTTTCCGATCCAGATATAGAAGTTTCAGATCCAGATCTGGAATTTTCAGATCCAGATCTGAAATTTCCAGATCCAAATCTTCAAGATTTCAGATCTGAATCTTTCAGATCTGGATTTCTTCAGAACGGAAGTGAAAACGGTGGAGATCATTTTCATCCTTTTGATCCAGGAGGAGGCTTGCACGCACTTGGAGTAGGGCCTCCGCGGACTTCATGCACCACCTTGAGAACAAGGTGGCTCTTTTAGGGGCGGAGTAATGATGCGATCATTACGTACGAGAGGAGGCCGAAAGAGTAATTGCTATGCGCACCGACTATTTGGGCGAAATTTCTTTATGCACAATAAGTTTTGCTAGTTTTGCTGTACGCACCATGCCTAAACATTATATAAGTGAGGGCGTGGGCTAGGGTTAGGTTATGCTTATTTTGTGAAGAACAATTGTAGGCATCTCTTGTGAAGGTTTTAGTCTTTGTTCCGTGCAACAAAGCTAGGAGAGCGAGTCTCCTCTCGAAAGAGACTCATTTATCAATCTTTTTCTTAGTTCTTCACAATCTAAAAGACCCAAAAATCCTCTTTTTATATTTTTCCACCTTTAAATTCTGAAATTAATTGATACGAAACCCTAGTTCGTATCAAATTGGTATCAGAGCATCTACGATCTATGGGTGATTTGCTACAACAACTTCGGGCCATGAGGAGGGAAGCCGCGCAGACGGGACGCGATCTCCAAGAATTGAAGGAAGCTACTTCAGATCTGAAGTTTGTGAGGGAGGCCATGGCGTCAATTCCAGAGATAATGGAGATGTTATAAACCCTAACGGCCAGGAAGGGAGGAGATCGCGTCAAGAGGATCCAAGAGGAAGAGAATCAGGGTGATTCCACGCTTGAATCAAATCCGGATCTGGAAGTCTCAGATCCGGATCTGGAATTCTCAGAACCGGATCTGGAAGTGTCAGATCCAGATCTGGAATTTTCAGATCTGGAAGTTTCAGATCCAGATCTGGAATTTACAGATCCAGATCTGGAATTTACAGATCCAGATCTGGAAGTGTCAGATCCAGATCTGGAAGTCGCAGATCCAGATCTGGAATTTTCAGATCTGGAAGTTGCAGATCCAGATCTGGAAGTTTCAGATCCAGCTCTTCAAGTTTCAGATCCAGATCTGGAATTTCCAGATCCAGATCTGGAATTTCCAGATCCAGATCTGGAATTTCCAGATCCAGATCTGGAATTTCCAGATCCACCTTTCTAAAGCTAAACCAAAGAAGATTTTGGATCTGATTCAATTCAAGAAAATTCTACACCGATTCTTGCAAGGATAAGATCAAGGTTTGGAAAGGCAGGATAATCCTTCTCCACAATTAGGACGAGTTATGACCTTTGCTAGGCAATTTTGCAAATCCAATGTATTTGCTAAATTTTCTTTAGCTGAAGAGTTACCAATTCATGGCTTACATGACATTTATTCACACGAATACCGTGTTCAAATTGCATTTTTCATCTACATTTCGTGAATCTCGCATGAGCACTTCTTGCATTACCATTTCATTATTACCTACATTTATTCATTTTTGCAGTTGATTTGTCTTTTATTAATTCCTTTTGAGCATCATAGGTTAGAAACGATTCCTTGTAACTTGATCATCATCCATATAATTCCACGCCGCGTTTACAACTTTACATAAATGTGTGTGCATGGTTACTCATATCCACATTCAGAAGCCCAATAGGTCAGCACTACATCACCTTTGAACACCAACTTCAAACACCTTGTAAACAAGATCATCAAACAAACATGAAATCCCACACCTAAAAAAAGATGTGGTTCAGATCACATCCCCAAGGATAGCCACAAGGGATTTCACTACTGTAGATAACATCCTCCTCTCAGTTCCACATCTAATAGGAGGAATTAAGAACCCATTGGTAAGAACCAACATCTTTTAATGAAGATCCCTCTTATTGGCAATCATACATTTAATAATGAAGATCAATCCTCACTTAACTATCTATTCCCCATTTTATCTTCCCGTCCCTTCGACACTCCCTTGCACTCAAGTTTTCATCATAAAGGAAAACTAGGAAACCATATTGGCTATGAGGTTAGCTAAATCTCCCAACAACATGACAAGTAGATGGCTGCACATTATATATAATCATAGATTTCATAACACATGCAAATGCATGTGTAATAAAATTACAAATTTACACAAAATCGAGTTCATAATATACCTGGATCTAAAAATATAGAAAATGATGACATTCAATATTTATTAATTATTCTATAAAACATGCCATTAAAATGCACGCCATTTAGAATAGCAGTTATTAAGTACGGATTTAATGCATGCATAAATTGTTTGAATTAAATGTTTGACCTATTTTTTTTACTTTTAAAGACTAATTTTAAAAGGATGTCATGTTAGACTGTTAGTTCATGACAATAGGGTGGAGGGCTGTAGTTATAATAGAAATATAAAGTAAACTTTGGCCCTTGGCTATCATCAGATCTAGACCTTCCCTCAACAAGGCAGCTACAAAGTTTTAATATGTTGGTAAATTAAAATGTAGGTCTAGGTTAGTTACAACTTACAACTTTTCGATATCAGAACAAAGTCAGTGTAAGCCTTAGGGCCACTTGTACTAATATATAGAATCTTAGCGGAGGCGAAATAAAATGTAATTCATTATCCATAGACAGCAACACCATGTGCGCAATATCATGAACAAACCAATATCATGTAGCAAACTATTACTAATCCGAACATGCCCTAGATTGAAAAATCAAAGCAGACAAGTCTAATAAGGTTTAGCTTAAAATAGTCTAGCTTTGTCCAGTTTATGACTCAGGGTTTTGACGTACAACAAGTAGATCCTCTCAATTTTACAGGTCAAAAGTGTAAATGGGTTCCTGATTAGCTCTACTACGTAATGTTAGAGTGCAAAATACATAATTGTAGAGGTCTGTGTAAAGTGAAAACTATATATATATATATATATATATATATATATATATATATATATATATATATATATATATATATATATATATATATATATATATATATATATATATATATATATATATATATATATCAGCTTTCGGTTGCGAACAATTTGCACAGACCGGGTTGGTGAGAAATGCAAAGTGAATCGCTGGATTGCTTTGAGACAAATCTGAAAGCTCAACTTTTATTATTAATAAGTGGGGCCCATTTGTAGAATACTAACAAAGAGAGAGTTTCTCATGAGAGAAAAACTCAGATGAGTTTCTCCGGTGAAAAACCTCCTCTCAAAACTGGAGACAACCATTCTCCTCTTTTCTGTTAGGATCATGTGGATGACAAGCAGTGTTATAAAAGGCGGGTTCATTATGCGCGCGGTCTAGGAGCACATAGCACATAAGCGGATTATGCGGCCGATTATGCGGTTTATGCGAAAATGAATATTTTAGTAAAATAAATAAGCAATAAGTAAATTTGTATGTGTTTTTGTGTATATTAAATTAAAAAATCTTAAAAGACAGAAATAAGGAAACAACCTTATTAAAATTTAAAAATATGGATTAATTCATACTAAAACATCAATTATCAAGACGATCTATACACAAAATAACTAAAGTCTAATGTACAAAGCAATCTACGCACAAAACATAAATATTAAGTTTTACGTCCAAGTCAAAAGCATGTCAAATATAAGTACTTTGAAATTAAAAATGATTTCTATGCTTAACGGGTGGGGTTTCTTAATGGTTTGAGATTTTCTAGTGGTCGATTATGCGCCCGCATATGCGAATATGCGAACACATAACATTTATGAGGCTGATTATGATGCCAACCGCATAATTCGGCTGCATATCTAATTTTTCATGCGACCAAAGGCCGCCTCCTTATATGCGGCCATATATGCGGCCGCATATAACTTGTTTTAGAACACTGATGACAAGTAGACACTAGATAGGAGTAAACAATATTTATCAAATAATAAAAATCCCTCTATTAAAATTCTATATAAGTTGTTAATTAAAGTTACCTAATTAAAACTTAATCAACAATATTATTTGCAAATATAGAAATGAGCACACCAAAATATAAACACAAGTATGCAAGATAAAGATAGAAATCAAGAGCTATGAAGGGATTTGGGCTTTTTCTTCTTCTTTTTCCTTCTTTTTCATCTAGAATTATTGCCTTATGAACTGATATCATTCACTTAAATAGGTGATGAAAACAACTCTGATTAGGATTTGTTTTCCTAGCATGCATATACAAGCAATTATGACATATATGCATATTCTTCACAAAATTGTATATATATATATATATGCATGTCTACCGTTCTCAATCAAATTCTTTGGAACTCATATCTTATCATTTAATTTATGCCTAGGCATGAGATTTTTTAACACAAGGATGCAGAAATACATGATTATTGAAATCTAATTTATGATGAGCACTAATAGAAGCTTTCGATTTCACATTCATATTGCATGCAAATGATATGTACAAGAAAGCATAATTATTTTTAGCACATTTAGCATGCAAACTAACATGATTCTTTTTAGCATTAACAACATTCCTAGAAATATAATCATCCATACATGAAGGAGTTGTGCTTAAACTAACATTGCTTTTAAAATTATCAAACTTAAGAATCAATTCCTCATGCTTCAACTTACTAAAAGATAAATCATTCATAAGTGCATCAATACGAGCATTAAAACTATTCATAAGCAAAGAATTATCAACTCTTAATTTTTCATTGTTTGTGCATCATTAAATTAACAACATTTAATTTAGTAATAAAAATACTATGTTCGCTACTCAAAATATCATGATCATGCATGAAAGTATCATATTTAACTTTCAAGCACTCATGATCAAGCAATAAAATACCATGCTCATTTTTTACCTTATCATAATCATGCTCTAAAGATGTATAGTGATCGACTGAATCATTATATTAAGTAAGTAAATCACTATCATTATCATCATTAGAGGTAGAGTTTACATCGTCGCCATCTTCTTGTGCTATGAAGCACATAGTAGCCCTTTCTTTCATTTGCTTCTCCATTTCAATTATTGAGGTTGAGACATTGTTAAATTTCTCATAATCAGCAAGCATGTACCAAACTTGATTTGTACTAGTAGCTTCTGACACATAACTCAAAACTTTGTCAGATAAAGAGAAAATCAAAATTTTCATTACCTCATCATGAAGAGTGGCCATTCTTTTCTCTTTATTTGACCATTTAGATATGTGTCTTGTGGTTTGTGATAAAGTTCATCCACGCAACTCCGTATATCACAATCAATGGATTTGTTGTAGATCTTCATTCGGTTCTTCCATTGACCGTAGGAGACGCTGTCAAACATCGAGAATCTCGATGGATCTTCTCCATAAGGCATGTCGCTTGTTGACACCATCCAAATACCAAGCTCTGTAACCAATTGTTGGGATATTGTGGATGTCAAGTAGCCACAATATGGGGGTGAATTGTGTTTATCAAATAATAAAAATCCCTCTAGTAAATTCTAGCTAAGTTAATAATTAGAGTTACCTAGTTAAAACTTAATCAACAATATTACTTGCAAATATAGAACTAAGCACAACGGAATATAAACACAAGTAGGCAAGATAAAGTGAGAGAAATGCAAAATAATCGCAAACACGGAGATTTATCCCGATTCACCCCAAACACCGGGTTACATCCAGTCCCAAGTCCTACTTAGATTTTCCACTATTTCCCAAATAGTAGGACTTGCAACTTGACGAACAATCCTTACTTTTGCTACACAACCACAACACCTCAACCCTTAAGGATTTTACAACACCAACACCTATCCTCTTGATAGCACCAACCCACACTTGAAGTTTACAACTTTGAAGCATAAATATTACTACTTTCCCTAAGCCTTGAAGATGAAGTACAAAGTGTTTTTGTATGGCTAGGGATTTGAGTTCTACTATATATAATTTATCTTTGGAAGAGTAGAAAGAATAGCTCAAATGAATGAAGAAAGAAGGAGCTATAGAAGAATTTGGGATAGAAGAATCTGGGCTTTTTATTCTTCTTTTTTCCTTTTCTTTTTCATTTAGAATTATTGCCTTATGATATGAGATCATTCACTTAAATAGAGAATGAAAACAGCTCAAGAAAAACCCCCAAAAGCCCCCTCCAAACGGTCAAAATGGCAGAAATTTGACCGCTGTAGACTAAGCTAGCCCTGACTAGTCTGCTAATGTATATGTTAGACCCGCCTGGGTCTAGCCGCCGGCCCATCTTGGGCCGGCCCATGTGGGCCGGCGGGTTGCTTTTGCGCGCGCGCCCCTTTGCCCTAGAAACCCTAGTTTCTCTTATAAATAAGGACTAGACGTCATTAGGATTTTTATGCTTGATATTGAATATTTCTATTGAGCGTCTCTTAGGTTTAGGTCTTAGATTAAACGAGTGCGAACGTCCTCTTCGGCGTCTTGGGAGGAGAGCACACCTCTTTTGTGCTCAAATATCTTGTTCTTCTTTATTATTTTGCTATAAAAATCGGATCTTTGGTTGGTTCCTAACATTTTGGTATCAGAGCACGTGACGATCTATGGCGGCTACGACAAGATCCCACGACAAAATTGAAGCTTTGGAGGCCAAATTCACGAGCGAAATCGATGGGATCAAGAAATCGTTGGCGGCCAACGACGAATCCATGGCAAAATTGACAACCTCCATCAACCAATTGACGGCCAAACAAGCAAAGCACGACGAGCAATTCGCGCAAATGATGGCAACCCTAAATCAATTGGCGACAAACAACAAAGGGGATGGGAGCCCTAATCCGACACCAAAGACGGCACCTTTGAAGAAAGAGAAGGAAAAAGAGGAGGTTTTTATCCAAAATCAACCCTATTTGGTGGAGGAATTGGACGAAGACGAAGACGAAGAGCCATAGAAGGTGGATTATCGCGAGGAGGTGCGGCGTAACGCGGTGGGGTACCAAAGGGGGGGCGGAGGCCCTAGCCGCCCCTTTTGGACAACGCACGAAGGCGAGGAGGGTTGGCCGGCCCCCCAAAACCCTCTCGGGGGGCGGCTGCCACGCGACGGAGGCAGGGGAGGCCCCCTCGCCCAGCGCGGGACCCGGCAGGGCTGGCCAGGCCCTGCCGGCCCCCGCCCGGGTCCGGCGACCCTGCCGGACCTCCGGCAGGGCTCGCCGGCCCTGCCTGGAGGCCGGCAGGGCCCGTCGGCCCTGCCTGGTGGCCGACAAGGCCTGGCGACCCTGCCGGGGCTCCGGCAGGGCCCGCCGGCCAGGGCCGACAGGGCCCGCCGGCCTTGCTGGGTGATCGACAGGACCTGCCGGCCCTGTCAGAGGGCCGGCCGGCCCCGCCTGCAGCACATCGGGGGCGGGAGCCCCCTGGCAGCCGCCAGGGGGGAGCGCGCGTACGGACAACCTCCAGATGGGTTTTCGGACCCCCACGGACAGCGGACAGCAGTAGATGATGGTCGTGGACAGTTTTTGGGAGGGGTCTTGGACCCTTCGGGACGGCGCCCCGTAGCGGAGGACCCTTTGTACGGAGACAGAGGCAGGAGAGGCCATTATTATGACGGCGGGGGTGGCTACAAGGCGGAGTTCGGCGATGACGCAGGATGGGACGATTTTGAGGGCCGTCGGGAGGATTACTGAGGAGACTGGGGGCCGCGGAGGAGTGCCGCCTAGGCGAGACGAGACTCAGGACGAGAGGAGGCAGCACTACCGTCCACATCACCGAGAGGAGGAAAGGCCCGAGCAGGGGCACTTTGGAGGAGATTGCAGAGTCAGGAAGTTGAAGATGCCGGTATTTTCTGGGGAGGATCCACACGCCTGGTTGTTTACAGCAGAGCGATACTTCGCGGCACATCACATGACTGAGGCCCAGAAGCTGGAGGTGGCAGCCATATGCATGGAGGGGCGTACTTTGGGGTGGTTCCAGTGGAAGGAGAGGAGGCAGCAGATCTGGAGCTGGGAAGAGCTGAAGGACATGGTTCTGGAGAAGTTTCGAGACCCCCGCTTGGGAAACTTACATGAGCAGCTATTTGCCCTCGGGCAGGAGGGGCCGGTGCGGGAGTACATTGAAAAATTTGAGACGCTGGTAGGGCGAGTTCATGGGGTGTCAGACGAGTCGCTGGAGGGCACCTTCTTGAAGGGGCTACGCCCTAGTCTTCGAGCTGCGGTGAGGCCATACAAGCCTCGGGGGCTTTCAGAGGTCATCGAGATGGCGCAGATGGTGGAGGACTCCCGAGCTGAGGATAGGCGAGGCGGGAGCGGCTACAGTGGACAGATACAGCGGATCACCACGACGGGATAGGCGGAGCAGGGGTCCCTACTGAGACAGTTCCGACAGGGCTTGAGAAGACGGGTGAGCCGAACCCACTACCAGCCGGGGGCCCATTCCGACGGATGACCGATGCAGAGATCAGCGAGAAGCGGCAAACGGGGCTTTGTTTCAGGTGCGACGAGCGCTTCTCTCCCGGACACCGCTGTGTGGATCGGAGGCTGCAGGTATTAATAGCGGAAGCCGACAAGGAAGATGACATGGAGGACGAACGCATCAGAGGGGAGGACGACTCCCACTCGGAGTAGCACCGTCGGTACTTACACCACCTTGAGGACAATGTGGTTCTTTGGGGGGAGAATTGTTAAACCCGCCTGGGTCTAGCCGCCGGCCCATCTTGGGCCGTCCCATGTGGGCCGGCAGGTTGCTTTTGCGCGCGCGCCCCTTTGCCCTAGAAACCCTAGTTTCTCTTATAAATAAGGGCTAGCCGTCATTAGGATTTTTATGCTTGATATTGAATATTTCTATTGAGCGTCTCTTAGGTTTAGGTCTTAGATTAAACGAGTGCGGACGTCCTCTTCGGCGTCTTGGGAGGAGAGCACACCTCTTTTGTGCTCAAATATCTTGTTCTTCTTTATTATTTTGCTATAAAAATCGGATCTTTGGTTGGTTCCTAACAGTATAATGACTAGTCAACTAGTTAGGCAACTAGTCGACTAGTGATTTGAACTATAGTCGACTAGTTCAGCTTGCTCAAAACCTCAAAAACAGAAGTCGACTAAGCTCAATGGGAATTTGACTAGTTTTTAGATACATGATTTTGACCTATGAAATCTAGGTTTTTGATCATCAATCAAATCCATATCAATTCTAAATGATAATTGGTTCCATGTGTGTGACATCTTCAAGGCATTATATGAATTCTAATGACAAGAACAAAAAATATAGCAAATATAAAAATATTTATTCAATTTGTTGTAGCATGTTTTTCATCTTCTTGTCATTAAATCCTTCCTTTTCAATTCAGTGACTTGGAGTCACCACCATCATTTGACAAGCTTTGCTTTGATATCATAATCTTTTAAGCATGAGCAATCTTGAGCAAAATCACTCGATCTAATTAAACATGTCACATCTCAATGAAATTCACTAGACCACAAAACAATGTATATCATCAAAACATGTATTGGGGTATCCAATACTCAACATTTTCTTCAGTTGATCTTCTGCATCCTCTTTATCTTATCCCCCCAAATTGAAATTCATGTCTCTGTCTCTCTATTCATATGTAACCTTCTCAGTTCCCCTCAATCTTCCACCTTTTTTCCTCATCCTCCTCTGCCTACACCGTCCACTTCCTCCGCCAGCACCACCTCCGACAATCCCCTAAGACCTCTAATTTACATGGCCAATTATATACATGAAAATCTCATATTGAAATGATTTCTATGTTGTATTAGGAGAGAGCAGTCTACTGTCAACCCTGCTGTGGATATTTAACCAACAAACAGCACAGAGTGGCTTTGGGTCCTGGGTTAAAGAACACTGTCCCATATTGAAAATAATAGGAAAAAATGAGACATAAAATAAAAGTTGGCAACTTGCATAATAGCTTTGTGTTAAAGTGTCTGAGTTGAACTTGCCGTAGGACACCCCGTTTCTGTTGTAAACCATTCTCAACAGAACCCCAGTTCTTCATGCCAACAACTTCTACAAATATCACATCTATGCAGATAAATATGATGCATATTGTTCACTTTGAAAATCAAAAGATAGAGAGAGAAATGGGAAACCTTCCCCTAAGCTCAGTAGACTTAGAACGCAGAATGATAGAACCTAGGGCTTATTTGTGGGGAAAATAGGGATTTAGTGGGGAAAATAGGGAAAACAAGAAAAAGAGGAATTTTTATATTTCTTTCAGATCTGGAAATAACAAAGATAAGCCTCGATTCGAGATGGGGAGATCTCCTAACTTTCTATTGGAGAAGAAAGAATAATTCTCCAAAGTCGGCACCTTGACCTAGGGTTTACAATCTCCAAAATAAGCATGGGAAAACAATTAGGGCCGGCTAATCATATTAACACGTTAAAATTGCAGTTTTGCATAAAAGCCCCCTTAATCTTCAGATTTGCATAAAACACCCCGTCAGAATTTACAAGTTTGCCCCTGAAGTGGCTCCCGCGCGCCTCCTCCGATATGTGATAATCATATCATTACTCCCCCAAAAGTGCCACCTTGTCCTCAAGGTGGAAGTCTGGAAATTGATGTCTGATCGCCTTTCGGGACTCCCATGTAGCATCATAATCCGACAGACCCCTCCATCTGACAAGCACCTCCTGCACTCCTATGCTCTGACGAACACCTCGGAGCTCCTGTGGCTCCTGACGAGCACATCGGACCTCATGTGGCTCCAGCAGTACCTCAATGTCCTCGATCAGATTGGGTGGAATGGAAGGGTATGTGACAAAGTGTGGTCTCTAATCACCCGTCGTAGCTGGGACATATGGAACACCGGGTGGATGGTGGATGTAGTAGGTAGCTGTAGACGATACACCACCTTTTCAATTCTGGCCAACACCTCGAAAGGACCATAATAGCGAGCCGCCAGCTTTTCATTACTCCTATGCGCCATTGCCCTCTGTCTATACGGCCGCAGGTTTAGATACACCTTGTCGCCTACCTCAAAATGCACATCTCTCATGTGCATGTCTGCACTTGCCTTCATAATCGGTTGTGCTCTTAACAAGTGTCACTTCAGCTCCTCCAATATCCTGTCTCTCTCTCCTCCAAGTGCTCCTCCACCTGAGACACGGGGGTCGTACCTCGGTTGTAGTGTATCAAATGGGGGAAGGCCTCGCCCCGTAAAGAATGCGAAAAGGGGTGCTCCGTGCTGCCGAGTGGTAGGAGGTATTGTACCAATATTCTGTCCACACCAACCACTTAGCACATTGCTACAGCGACTTTAATGCAAAACATCTCAAATATGTCTCTACGCTCCTGTTCACCACCTCCGTCTAGACATCTGTCTGCGGGTGGTGGGCCGTGCTCTTTCTCAAAGTGGTCCCCTGCCCTGGCCTTCATAATCTGATGTGCTCTCAACAAGTGTCGCTTCAGGTCCTCCAATATCTCGTCTCTCTCCTCCAAGTGCTCCTCCACCTAAGACGCATGGGTCGTACCTCGGTTGTAGTGTATCAAATATAGAGGGTCTCACCCGTAAAGAATGCGAAAAGGGGTGATCCACGCCGCCGAGTGGTAGGATGTATTGTACCAATATTCTGCACACACAAACCACTTAGCCCACTACTTTGACGACTCTAATGCAAAACACCTCAAATATGTCTCTATGCTCCTGTTCACCACCTCCGTATGGCCATCAGTTTGCGGATGGTGGGCCGTGCTCATCATCAAAGTGGTCCCCTGCACCTTGAATAGTTCCCTCCAAAAGCTGCTCAAGAAGACTGTTGTAATCTGATTCAATAGAGACAGAAAACCCATGCAGATGCACCACCACCTTCATGAAAGCCGCAACTATCGTCACTGCTGTGTATGGGTGCCGTAGGAAATGGAATGGGCGTACTTGCTGAGGCAGTCCACCACGACAAGTATGATAATGAAGCCCTCTAACCTCGATAACCCCTCAATAAAGTCCATGCTAATGTCCTCCTAGACCCTCTCTGGCAATGCTAATGGCTGAAGTAGTCCGACGGGAGCCATCGCCAAATATTTGTGACGCTGTCAGACGTCACACTCCGCTACTAGACGCGCGATGTCCCCCTTCATCCCTGACCAGTACAGCTCTCTGACCATCCTCATGTCGGTCTGTTGCACCCCAGAATGACCCCCCATCGAGCTGACATGGAACTCCTAAAAAAATCGTCGATATACGTGAAGACACAGTAGTAGCACCAACTACCCCTGCTATATCAACCTTCGCTCACTCCATGTGTACCCCGGGTACTTTATAGATACATGCTGCAACGCTTCCCGTATAACCGACAACCGCTCATCAGCCTCTATCTCATGCGCCAGAGACTCCCAGTTTAGCAGTACTGGTACAGAAATCGTTTTCACCTCTGCTACCTCCTCCCTGCGAGACAAAGCATCTGCTGCTTTGTTCTCCAACCCTGTCATGTACTGAATCTCGAACTGGTAGTGGATCAACTTGGAGAGCCACTTCTGATAGTCCTCTGTAACCATGCGCTGCTCCAAGAGGTATTTCAGACTCCGCTGATCAGTCTGCATTACAAACTTCCTCCCTAGCAGATAAGGCTGCTACTTCTGTATGGAAAGTACTATCGCCGTCAGCTCCCTCTCATAAACTGAATTCAGCCGTGCTCGGGCTGACAGTACCTGGCTAAAGTAAGCCACCGGTCGCTGATCCTGTATAAGAACCGCCCGCAACCCAAATCCTGACGTATCTCTCCACCACAAATGGCCTGCTGAAATCAGGCAAAGCTAGTATGGGCACGGTCGTCATCGTCTGATTTAGAGCCTCGAGCGCCATGGTCGCCTCCTCTCCCTAATGAAAGCTGTCATTCTTCAACTGCTCCGTTAATGACCAAGCAATCGTGATGTACCCCTGAACAAAATTCTAATAGTATCCCGTCATGCCTAAGAACCCCCACAATCATCGCAGTGTCGTGGGACGGGGCCAATCTAACATGTCAGTAATCTTCGACCTATCTGCCGCCATCCCCTCTGCTGATACCACATGGCCCAAATATCCTACCTGAGACTGCCCGAAGAGACACTTCTTTCTGTTGGCGTACATCTGATGCTCCTGCAACTCATACAACACCACCTGCAAGTGTCCTACATGCTCCTCCAATGTACTGCTGTAAATAATAATGTCGTCAAAAAATACCGGCACAAACCTCCGCAAGTATGAGCGGAAAACATTGTTCATCAAGGCCTGGAATGTCGCCGGGACGTTCGTCAATCCAAATGGCATGACCAGAAACTCGTAGTGTCCCGCATGCGTCCTGAATGCCGCCTTGGGAACATCTGATGCCCTCATCCGTATCTGGTGGTACCCCGAACTCAGATCAATTTTCAAAAATATTGTGGCATTATGCAGCTCATTAAGCAACTCATCAATGACTGGAATCGGGAATTTCTCTGCCACGGTCTCCTTATCCAGGGCTCAGTAATCCACACAGAAGCGCCAGCTGTCGTCTTTCTTCTTCACGAGCAGAACCAAATGGACTCACGCTCGACTGGATCAACACTGCCTATAACATCTTCCCCACCATGCTCTCAATTTCATCCTTCTACACATGGGGGTATCGGTATGGTCGCACACTGATAGGGGACACTCACTCTCTCAAGACAATAGCGTGCTCATGTCTCGTGGCGGTGGAAGACCATATGATGTGTCCATATTTTCCATCTTTTTACGACATGGTTTCATCTCATTTTAAACGGCCAAACTTCACTTTTCTATACTTTATCGCGTATTTCACGATATATTTGATTCTCGTAGAGTTTTGTGGATTTTCAGGAACTTCGGTGCGATTTGGAGATATATTGGGCGATGGACACGGGCGCCAATGCCGAAGCGTCAATGGCATCGTGCTTGATGAGCCGAAGCTGTTGGAGAGGAGCAAGAGAAAACGAGAAGGAGAGAGAACCAAAAGAAGAAGAAGAAGATCAAGAGAAAGTGTCTGGAGGCTGCCAAACTCTAGACCGCTCGGTCCAGCGGCTATCCCGCTCGACAGAGCTGATGTCACGACGAGAAGAGGATAAGTAAGGGCTAAGAGGGTCGACTCGCATGATGTCGCTCGGCCGAGCGACCCATGCGCTCGGGCCGAGCGACCCCTACTGATTTCCCTTGGAATTTTCGGTCTCCTTAGCTCAGCCGAGTGGCCATCCTGCTCGACCGAGCGACCCCCACTAATTTTTGCCTGTAATTTGCTTTCTCCTTAGCTCGACCAAGCGACAATCCCGCTCGACCAAGCTGCCTCTATTGCCAGGCCCACGAAGTGAAGCACCAAGATGGCGCTCAGCCGAGCGCTAGGGTGCGCTCAACCGAGTGCCATACCGCCAGACTCTAAGTTATTTTTTCCTAATTGGATTTTGGGTCGGTTTTCTTGGGATCCGCGAATTTTAGCAGGTTTGTATAAATAATAGCGTTTAATTAGGTTTGAGGGGGCTGGATTTTAGAGAACTTTTTGTTAGCCGTCACCTTAGAGAACAAAGAACTTGCGATCTTTTGCTACGATTCGATCTCTTGTGAACGGTTCGAACTTTATTATTTTTATATATTTCTGCTATTTGTTTCGCTCTCATTTGATATTAATTTTATTATGTTTGCAATGCATGTGATTATTTTCTTGATTGTTTTGATTACGATCTCTTTTGACATGCTTGAATAGTGCGTTTCTAGGTTTAGGGTTGAACCCTAGGATCCTAAGGATTGAATGCTAGGTTGCACCTTAGTTGGATGAATCTAGGGTTACACTATGGTCGATTGAACCCAGATTGTGGGGGATTAGTCCTAAAATTGGATATTCGTGAGAACGACCTCAAATCTAGGGAAAATCCCCACAAATCTGATTAAGGTCTAGTGGTCGCTTTTTAGGGCTCGTGTTCATGAGAGTGACATGTGCACTAGAGGTCATTATTAACCCATAATTCGCTAGTCGGCGCCTTACGAGCGTACTATTAGAGCCAATCATAGTATAGTGCCCCAACCTTATTTCATGATAATGGATGCAGTTTGTGCCACGGGAATCGTGTCAAGTGTAATGCATGTATCTAAATGTGAAGCCAACGAAAGTGCGGTGACACATTGAAATACGTTAGACGAGCAGCTCAACGAAAGTTAACTACTCGTTCTCATTCTCGGATGTGACACTCTCACCATAACTTAAAATTCAACAATAAATACTCAACAGTGTCCAAGCCCGAACGACTTAGCGGGGATTCCCGATTACCCTAGACTATTTAAAATCTTGTGAAACCAATCGTCTGTGACAACGATTTTCTCGTGCCAACCCCTGGCCATGTGTTCTCATACTTTCCATAAACTAAACACTAAACGACTGCCTCCCCAGAGTTCGACACTTTTATTCTATACTACACCACCGTACACTTGCGGTGAGTCACGCTTCCAGGTGTAAATCCGGAGCCGAACACCAGGCGGGGTCTGAAAACCCCACTCAAACTGGCTACGCAGCTCCTACAACGCTAGTGCCAACTCATGCTCTCCCTGCTCATTGTCTCCTCTAATGACAGCCCCCCTGAAACTCCACCAAGAATCTCCCTCCTGTCGACTGAAGTGCTCTAGTAATGGCTCTATAAGAAACTAGGAAACGACATAGACTGGGTCCCCCAAGACTACAATCAAGCCCCCTCCTGATACTCCAGCCTGAGTAGCCCCCAATTGGTCTTCGTGTCGCCAAGGGTCTACAACCACTTCATCCCCAAGATGATATTTGTACTCCCCCAGCTCCAGCGGAAGAAAGTCGGCTACGATTTGAACCCCCTGTATCGTAAGGAGCAAACCTCTACATATGTCACTGCTCTGCGCCACCTGTCCTGTACCCAGCACCAGTACAAACCTGCATATGTCGTTCATTTCCAGCCTCAACATCTCCACCAGTGGCGAGAAATGAAATTGTGGGTAGCCCCACTATCGACCAACATCGTCACCTCTAGCTCTGCAATCTGCCCTACCAACTTCATGGTGTGGTTCGTAGTGAACCCCACCACAGAGTTAAGAGAACCCTCCGCCAGGTCCAAATGTGGGTGCTCCTGATCCTCCTCCTCGTCAGCATCCAGCTCCACCACGTCTTCCTCATCCTCCTCGTCATTCACTATCAAGATCTGCAGTCTGCGATCACCATACCGGTGCCCAGTGGAAAACTTCTTGACACACTTGAAACACAACCCATTGGCTCTATTTTTCCGAATCTCAGCATCAATCATCCGACGTACCCGCCCTCCTGGTCGTGTCTCAACCCCTCTTTCCTTGCTGGCCCCTGTCCCCACAGCCGATGCTCCTACTCCTATGGTCGCCTTCGGCCCCCCGACAGGTGCCTGTCTCCGAAAAGAGGATAATCCCCAAGCCCTGCAGGCCTTCCTCTCCTGCTCCAGTCTGTCCTCCACTATCCTTGCCAAGCTAATGCAATCCCGCAGACTCGTCGGCCTATGAGACCTCACCTCTGATCTGATAGTCGGCTTCAACCCCTTCATGAAGCTTCCCTCCAATGACTCTCCTGACACTCTATTGATCCAACTAACCAGCATCTCAAACTTATTGATGAAATCCCTCACGGTCCCATCCTACCTCAGAGCATACAACCTCTCGAAAGCAGTGCCTGCCTGTACCTCCCCAAATCGCTCCAGCAAGAGCATAGCAAACTTATCCCACGTGTGAAAAGGCTGGTCCTGCTGCGTCTATCGATACCACGACAACGCTTCCCCTTCTAGGCAGACCCCAACGGCCCTAAGCCACTCCTTCTGTATCATAAATACCTCATAGTATCTCTCGACTCTGTACAGCCATGAATCTGGGTCCTCTCCCTCGAAGACGTGCATCTTCAGCTTTCTGACTTGGTTTTCTGCAGAAAACCCTCCTGGAGCTTCTCTCCCCTGTTGATAATCATGTCGTCGATATAGAGGGTGGCGTCGTACCCCATATCCAGGGCCTCCATCTCTCCCGTTCCTCGTGCCGCCTCCCCAACCAGCTGTTATATCTCTGTAGTATGCATGGTCATCCTCAGGGTACCTTTCATACCCCTCAAGCTCCGCCTCACGCTCTAGAGGCCCCAACACCCCAATCATCCCGAGCACCATCAATTCTCTCGCCAAAGTCTCCTCGATGTCCATGTCTTCCCTGAAAGGCCGCCGGAGGCTCCTGGTAGGGCTGGCGGCCCGTCGCTTGCTGTCAGGGCCCATGGCGCGCCGCCAGGGGCTCAGTCTGCCTCTGGTGGGTCGTCAAGGACCCCAGGTGGGCCTGGCGAACTGCCAGGGTGCCTGCAGAGCCCTGGCGGTTCACCGGTGGCACTGGCGGACTCGCCAGGGCTCGACGATGCCCTAGCAAGCCGCCATGGCACCGCGTGGTCCCTAGCAAACCGAAAGAAGCCCTTCACGAAAAGGATTTATTTTCTCCTTCCCCTTCGCTAAAGCCCTCGTCTTTTTCTCCAGATCTAGGGTTTCGGCTTGTTGGAGATCCGTCTTTTTCGTCAAATCATCAAACCTTTGGTTCATGGTTTCCATGAGTAGCGTAAACTTCCGATCGAACTCTCTCCTTTGCTCGTCGACGCTCTTCTTAATCACGTCATGGATCTCGCCTTCAATTTTCGCCAAATTCTCTTCCAATGCTTCTACCTTATCTTTCGACCTCGTGTTCGCCATGGATCGACCACTCTGATTCCACTTGGATAGAACCTAGGGCTTGTTTGTGGGGAATATATGGATTTAGTGGAAAAACAAGAAAACTGGAATTTTTATATTGCTTTCAGATCTGGAAATAAAAAGATAAGCCCCAATTCAAGATGTGAAGATCTCCTAACTTTCTATTCGAGAAAAAAGTCTAATTCTCCAAAGTCGGCACCTTGGCCTAGGGTTTACAATCTCCAAAATAAGCATGTGAAAACAATTTGGGCCGGCTAATCCTATTAACACATTAAGTTTTCAATTTTGCATAAAAGCCCCCTAATCTTCAGATTTGCATAAAACATCCGCCAAAAGTCAGAATTTACGAGTTTACCCCTGAAGAGACTCCCGCGCGCCTCCTCCGATATGTGATAATCGTGTCACAGAACCAATCCTCGTGATGATGCAATTGCTGCATCAGAAAACATAATCCCAAAAAACGAGATGCAGATGCTCTCTTTGTTCTCAAATACAAAGGTATATTAATTTTGTAATTAAGCATGTATATAGTCTCTGTATTAATTGCATCTTTAATGATTATGAACGTTGTACTAATCATACCTGTTAATTCATTTGCAGGTTCTTAGGTGCACTATGGATACCATCTGAATACGGCCATCGTAGCCCAGGCGCTGCTTCAGCCTGCCGTTTGCCTTCGCATCACTTGGACGGTTCCTCGGAGTCCTAAACTTGATCGTCGGGGGGTCTCTGCACCTTCTACTCTTACAACCTCCACTCCATTGTTCTCAAACACCACGCTTAGAAGAAGCCATCTTTATTATTATTATTATTATTATTATTATTATTATTATTATTATTATTTAATAGCCTCCCATGTTCTTTCAATAAAATTATAATGTAATAGAGAAAAAAAATGAAGAGGGCAAACAGATTCTTTGGGGATGTATAAACCAACAAGGTATCTATCAATTACCTCCAACCCCAAAGATTTTCTCTAAAAAGTAAGCTTGATTGATGGTGACGACATGGGTCAAGGTTTGCAAGTAAACAATAGAGGCTGCCTGCTTATATTAATTAATTATATATTCAAAACTATATGAATACTAGTCATAACCCGTGCCCGCGGGCACAATTCATTTAACATTTTACCCCGCGAAATTTTGGTTCCCTAAAAAATTATTTCCATAGCCAAAATTGCGCAAAACAACAAATTAGCGTAAAACTATTTAGCGGCACGGGCACCTTCGGCGTGGAACAACAAATTTGACGCAGGCGCCTTCGACACGGGACAACTAATTCGACGTAGAACAACAAATTTGGCGTGAGAGCCTTCGACGCGGAACAACAAATTAGCGTAAAAAATTTTAGCGCCCGATGCCTTTAGCACGGAACAACAAATTAGCGTAAAAAATTTAGCGGGCGCCTTCTGCACAGGAAATTATTCTCATCTTGTTGCCTCATGCGTCGAGGAGACAATGGGCCCCGCGTTGAGGGAGAGATCATTCGATCTGCAGCAGCATTCGTTCTGCAGCATTAAGTATAAGTTAAATTTTTTTCCCAAATGCATTAACTGCGTGCACTCATCTATTTTCCAGAAACCTTCATTCTCCAAAAAATTTCATTTATCTAGAAACTTTCATTTCTCGAGAAATGTTTTCCTTCCAAAACTTTCCACAAAATCTCATCTCAACCATTCATTCCTTAAGATTAAATCTCAGCAGTTCTTTTATCAACCCTTTTGTCCTAGGCAGCTTGTCCTAGTGAGCTCTAGAATTCAAAAAATGTTGACAAATGTATAATAGACTAGTCATAACCCGTACCCGCGGGTACGGTTCATTTAAGATTTCCCCCGCGAATCTTTGTTCTCCAAAAAATTATTTCTACAACCAAAATTTAAAATAACAACAAATTAGCGTAAAAATATTTAGCGGCACGGGCACCTTCGGCGTGGGCGTCTTTGGCGCGAAACAACAAATACGGCGCGGGCGCCTTCGGTGCAGAACAACAAATTCGATGCGGAACAACAAACACGAGGCGGACGCTTTCGGTGCTGAACAACAAATTCGGCGCGAGCGCCTTCGGTACGAAACAACATATTCGGCACAGGTGTCTTCGGCGCGGAACAACAAATTTAACATAACAAATTTGACGTCGAACAACAAATTCGGCGTTTGCACCTTTGATTCGGAACAACAAATTTGGCGCAGGCGCCTTTGGTGCGGAACAACAAATTCGACGCGGAACAACAAATTAGCGTTAAAAAATTTAGCAGGCGCCTTCGGCACGGAACAACAAACATTAGGGTATTTTTTGGTGACGGTATTAGCTTAAATTTTTTTACGCTAATTTTTTTACTTTGTTTAATTTAATGGATCATGTTTCTTCAAATTCTTTCCCAATAAGCTTTTAATTTCAAAGTTTTGGTTTTCAAGACACTTCCCCTCCAAAATTTAATCTCCATAATCTTTCCCAATACACTTTTAATTTCAAAGTTTTGGTTCCCAAGACACTTTTTCCCCCAAAATTTATGTTTTCCCACTAAAATTTTCACAAAATCAAATCTCAACCACTCTTTATCTTGTCCTTGTCAGCCCTAGAATTCAAAAAAAGGTTGTCAAATGTATAATAGATGATAATTTCATGTATATAATTGGTCATGTAAATTAGAGATTTTAGGAGGGCGTTGGGGGTAGCACTTGCGAAGGAGGATGGTGGAGGCCGAGGAAGAAAGGTGCAAGATGGATGGGAACTGAGCAAGATGGAAGAGAAGGTTATAGATGAAGATAGAGAAGCAGACATGGATTTCAATTTAAGGGGGAAATATGATGATGATGAGACATAAGATGAATGGAAAAAAGAAGAAAAGGATTCTCTTTAATCCCAAGAGAGGAGAGTTTTTTCACATGAGAAACGCATTTGTGTTTTTCTCTCGCGAGAAACTCCATATCTTTATTATTCTACAAATGAACCCCACTTATGAATAACAAAAGACGAGCCTTCAGATTTGTCTCGAAGCAATCCAGAGGTCCACGTTGCATTTCGATCCAAACCGGTTTGTGCAAATTGCTCGCAACAGAAAGCTGCTATATATATGTATGTTTGTGTATGTAGAGAGAGAACTATCTCTAACCTTTTTTTCAATTATTTGAGTTCAGATTTCTACATGGTATCAGAGACAGGGAAGGTTTGAAAGCTGCAAAAATCTCTGTATGGCTTAAAGCAAACTCCATGAGCATGGTTTGATCAATTCATTAATGTAGTGATAGATTTTAGATTACAACAAAGTCAGAATGATCATTCATTGTTTTATCAGCTTCAACATGGCAGGGCATTTTTTGGTAGCATATGTGGATGATATAGTTATAACTGGATATACGGTTAAGGGCATCAAGAAGTCAATCAGACAAAGGATCGTGGATCTCTTCAGTATTTTGTGGTATTGAGGTGGCATGTCTTTATCGTAGAGAAAATATATGCTTAATATGCTATCAGATGTTGAGATGTTAGAATGCAAACATATGACTACATATATGGATCATAACTCTCAAGTTTTTGACAGCTTAAGGGGAGTTGTTACATAATCCGAAGATATATATATGACTTATTGGCAAGCTGATTATCTTACAATGAATTAACTTGATATCGTCTTTCCAGAAGTATGGTGAGTCAATTTATATTTGGTCCTAGAATTGAACGTAGTGACAGATTTTGAGGTATTTGAATGGTGCACCAGGGTGGTGTCTTCTCTATTCAAATTATGGATGGTAGGATTGTTGGGTTCTCTGATGAAGACTGGATATTTAACCTTTTGATCGTAGCTCCACTAGTGTATTCCTTTTGATTGTAGATCCATATGCACAGAATCTATGTATCATGTTATGGCAGCTACCATGAGTAAGTTACATGAATCCATCAACGGCTTACCAAGCTTGGTTTCTTTTCATCTACTATGAGGTTCTATTATGATAATTGAGTGGATATTTATATATTTTGCAAGTTGATCTTTCATGATAGGACCAAACATATAGAGATTACATGCCATTGTTCAACATATGATCAAGAAAAGTGATTGAGAATTTGAGACCAAGCATGTTAGTTCTACTAATCATATGATAGATATGCTCGCCAAACATCTTAGGAAGTCATGAGTAGATTTTCTTTCTAACCAGCTGGGTATGTATAATATATATATGATCCAGCTTGATGGTGAGTATTAGAGTGCAAAATACATAATAGCAAGAATCTTTGTGTAAAGTGTAAACTTTATATATATTAAAGTATTGGTTTAGAGAGAACTAACTTTCTTTAACCTTTTTTCAATTACTAGAGATTTGATTTCTACACGTAACAACTCTGTTGAACTAAAAATTACTTGAATGTGCCAACAGAAATTTGCTCAAGCGGCATGACACTTCCATGTTGGAAGGCTATACATTTGACTCTTCCCATCCTCAAAGGGCAAGTGGATTTTTTGAATTATAATGCAAGGGTGCATGATCGTAGGCTTATTATGGAACGACTCAAGTTCATGACACAATCTACTAGTAGTTCGTGAATGCCCATTGTGATCCATGTGCATGGTAGGGTGTTAGGATGTGCATGATATGGTGGCAATGAATATGCCCTTTACTGGGGGATAGGGGAAGGGGAAGACGAGGATGCCAATTGTGTTCCTTGGAAGCTTGTTTCCCCTGGGAAGGCTCATTTAGCTCCAATAGAGCCTTTTTTCTCCTTTATGTGCAGTGCCTTATTGCCCTTGTAACCTTCCCCCTCTATAGTGTTGTAAGCCTAGGGGCTTTCTCCAAGAAAATAAGGAAGTGTAAGACTATGGGTGTTCGGATGTGTACGATATGCCCATTGGGTTCCTTGACATCTTGTTTCCTCTGGAAGGCTCCTTTTGCTCCAATGAAGCCTTCTTTCTCCCTTATTTGTGTTGCCTTCCTGCCCCTTGTAACCTTTCCCCACTCCATAGGGTTCTAAACCTATGTTGATTTCTCCAAAAAAAATAAGATAGATAAAAAATTGTTTGGATGTAAGCCTGCTATGACAACCAGTCTTGAAACTTGTAACCATGCATAAACTAACTATGAAGCAATCTAGACATTTGATGTAGTCTAGCTAACTGAAAATTGATATAAGCTAAAATTTCTAATGTTAACTAATGTTAAGAACATAATATTACATCCATCAACCCTCAACAATCATCATAATATCAATTTTGGTGTAGTGATAGGGAATTCAAGATAGAGGTTTGCTCCATGTGTGCACGTATTTTAAAGCAGATCTACGAAAACCAAAAAAATAATGCACAAAAGCCATTGCTTTGGTCCAAATATGGGCCTTCGACCTACAAGGGGCTGCAAGAATTTAAGAACGTCTCTCAACTCTCACCATAACTTCTGAGAGTTATTGTGCATTGACAGACTTTTTAAGAGTAAATATAACATGTGAACCGCAATTGAAATTTTTCAGTGTTAGAATCAAAGCAAGTTATAATAATATTGCAGCCAAAATTTACCTTGTATTGAAAGATGATGTTACCAAGACAGCTGGGTATGCAACATCCTTCTGAATATTATCATAAGGGGAATATTTCCTGATGGCTAGGAATTCCTCAAGGTCCATAGGATATCCAAATTCTTCGTAATCAATAGGAGTAAGCGGTAATATAGGATAAAGAAGTGTATTACAGGCATCTAAAAAAGGAACCTGTACAGGAAAGGGGCCATTTGTTAATGACAAGGATCCGAAGTTAAACAATAGAAAAATAACGAACATCAGTATAACTTTTAACATGTATAACCCATGCAGATGTGTGCCTAGTTGCATGTGTACAATTATATATCAGCATAGTCTTGTTATGCTTGTATTGCTTGCTATCATATATAGCGGGCCATCAGTACATACTGCCCAGTCAACTTGCTATCAGACATTTGTTTTTTGATTTGGCGGTATGTTCTTTATCATTTAATTCCAATAAAAATCGAAAAAAAATTCTTTATTTTGAAGATCAATCACTACTTCCAGTCCTCCTGTTCCCACACTTGAATGGAGAAAATGAGGGGGGATGTCATGCTCATACATGTAGCTGGCACAAAGCTGGAACAATGCTGGATGTTGTTTCTATGGAAATCGATGGATTCTCAAAATTATATGGCATGATTAATAATACACAAATACGTTTAATAATACACAAATACAATTTATATATATACTAAACAAGAGAGTAAACATCAACGTACCTTTCTTTGTTATTCTTGTTTACAACACTCACTTTATGTTTTTCTTGATGAGAAAAATAATTAATCCGAAAATAGGCCTAAATTATTCTTAATTAACACTTAATAAAATAGTCCTAAAGACTCCGCTTCATATAAAACATCCCATCAAGAAATTATAATAACTACTTATATAGCTATGATAACTATAGTAACTTTTATATATTATAATATGCCAAATAACATATCAATATATGATCATAATTGCATATATAAACATATATCATTCAATAATTAATAGAATTGAATAGTCACATAAGTGTAAATTTCTTATATTCCCTCACTGGACTCGAATAATCATATTAACATCCTTTAAGCACCACAATGTTGTACGTTGTAACTATACTTTATGATCAAAATTTAATAGTTACACTTTAAAGTAACATAAATTTTTCTTTAAGTTCCAAAATATTTACACTTTGCAAATAACTTTATCTAAATAGCCTTATGAATATATACTTAACTATTCCGAATCCAACTTTTATTTGCTTTATAAATGAGTATCATGTGACTTAAATATGATGTGCATACTTTTTAAGTCATTCCTGAAATACTAACTCTCAAAATATGTCCAGATAACAGTTATATAATCCTTACAATAACAAACATCATTTCAACAATATTCTTTATATGACCTTTTAATGAAATGATTAGTAAATGTTCTAGTCAATAGGTCAACTTAAAGTGCTCAAATATCATCAATGATCATAATTTCAACTTCAACCTCATAACATCAACATATACTAATATTACTATTAGAAGATGTTATGTGCAAATGAACTGATACAAAATTACCACTTTATATCTCACAACTCAATCAAAATGCATATAAGATATCTCGTAGCAATTTATAATCTATGTTTTCATCGTTAAGAATGAAATAACTTAATAAAATGTAAATAAGCTACAACAAAATAATCTTTATTTTCATTAGTAATATTTGATCTTATTGTGTGCAGAAATCCTATATAACAAATATTCATTACTAATTTTTAGTTAAGATCATTTTAATTTACTATTAATGGAAAAAATCTATGTACCTATGGGTATAAAAGATATGCTCCCACTAAAGTCTAAAATTGTCTCAAACACAATTACTCTACATAAATAATTACTTCCTTATGGGGTATAATGGATACTAAATGTAGAATTAATTGCAATATTAAATGCTTGACACGATGTTATTAAGATGTTATATCTAATATCTTTACTATATACTTTTGGTTACATAAAACATACTACTTATAATTGTATTTATAGTCTACTTGGTCCAAATAATAGAACTATTACTTTATATAGTGCATGGAAAAAATTTCTGATAAAAGTATGAATTTTACTATCAAATTTCCATATATCAAAAGATATATAGGTTCAGCTATGTACAATGAAAATATAGTAAAGTCATTCTCGAATAGAGTAGAACATAATTTTAAGACCGATCTCTAAAAAGTAGAACATTAAAACTAATCTTATATAAAATAGAGCATAATTTTGAAACTAGCTATATAAAATAGAGCATTAAAGCTAATCTTATATAAAGTATAATTTTAAAGTTAAGCATTAGAGAGTAGAGCATTAAAACAAATCTCATATAGAGTAAAACATAATTTCAATACTAGCCTATATAGAGTGAAGCATTAAATCCAATCTCATATAGAATAAAGCCTTTGATAGCATGATATCATAATTAATACATATACACATGCTCAAGAAAGTAGACAAACATTAGGCTTCAATAAAATTAACATGACAAAGATTACATATTTTTGGCATGATAGATAAATTTCAATCATCGCTCTCAAGGATGTTAAGGCTATTCCATAAATTTTATGATAGTTTATATCCAAAAACTTTGATACCAATATAGTCTCCTTATATCATACTTACTACTTATATCTATATAATAATTTCTACATAATCAATGTTGTAGAAATATAAAAACTTGATGTAAATCATGAAATTTTCGATAACTATAAAACATGTTATGTAAACTCATAAGTTGAAGCCTTGGTCAAAAAACATCATGAACCAGATATAAATGCAGTAGAAACAGTTCTTAAAAATCAAAATTATATCATATACATATCTTTACAAAATAATGCAATAAACTATATAACTAATAAGACATGGATTGTGAAAACAGGATAGTAACTATGCTTTGACACCAGCTGTGGGGAATTGATGGTTTCTCAAAACTATATGGCATAATTAATAATACATAAATATAACTTATGTACATACCAAACAAACAAGTAAATTGATACGATCCGGTGGATCGAATCAATAGAAATCAGAATTTAAAAGAGGAAAAAATTAAAAAGAGGATTTTTGATTGAGAATTTCGAAGAAGAACAAAGATAAGTGAGTTCTTTCGAGACGAACTCGATCTCCTAGCTTTTATTTGAACGGACAAAAAGCCTAAAGATCCTTCGCAAGATGCCTAAGGATGTTCTTCAACAAAATAAGCATAGCCCTAACAATGGCGGCTAGCACTAATAAATAGAAGAAAATGGGGAATTACTAATTTAGCCTGAAAGGACTAAAATACCCCCTAACCTACTAGACCCACTAAGTCACGATCCCGCGCCTCCTGCGCCGCACGTACGTCACGATGGGGGGGACCGCGTCACGGGTCAGTGAAGGGGGGCCCGTAGGTGGTGCGTCCGCATCAATACCCCCCTAAAAGAGCCACCTTGTCCTCAAGGTGGAAATCTGGAAACTGCTCCCGAACCACGTCATACGCCTCCCACGTGGCATCACAATCTGGCAGGCCCACCCAATAAATCAGCACCTCTCTGCGTCTTCCTGGCCCCTGTCGAACTGCCCGCACATCCAATGGCTCCAGCAGTACCTCCATGTCCTCCGTCAGTGAAGGTGGCAGCGTCGACGTCGCTGACTGGTCTCCAATCGCCCTCCGTAGCTGCGACACATGGAACACCGGATGTATCCTCGAGGAAGGAGGTAGGTGTAAACGATACGCCACCTTCCCAATCTTGGCTGCAATCTGGTAGGGTCCGTAGTAGCGAGCAGCTAACTTCTCATTCTGCCTCCGAGCTAATGTCTTCTGCCTATATGGTCGCAGCTTGAGGTACACCATGTCGCCCTCCTGAAAATGGACCTCCCTCCGATGCCCGTCTTCCCGGGCCTTCATAACCTGCTGTGCCCTCAATAGGTGTCGCCGGAGCTCCTCCAACATCGCATCCCTGTCCCCCATGTAAGCCTCTACCTGCGACACCGGTGTCTGCCTGTCGCCAAATCGGAGCAAGGACGGTGGGTCTCGCCCATACAGGATCCGAAAGGGAGTCGTCCCCGCGGCAGAGTGGTACGAGGTGTTGTACCAATACTCCGCCCATGCCAACCACCTGTACCACTGTCGGGGCTTATCCGAGGCGAAGCACCGCAGATAAGTCTCTATGGATCTGTTCACCACCTCGGTCTGCCCGTCTGTCTGCGGGTGGTATGCCGTGCTCCTCTTTAGGACCGTGCCCTGTACCCTGAAGAGCTCCCGCCAGAACCCGCTCAAAAACACTTGGTCCCTGTCGGACACTATAGACCCCGGGATCCCATGCAGGCGGATCACCTCTCGGATGAACGCTGTGGCCACCGTGACCGTTGTGTAAGGATGCCTCAAGGGTATAAAATGGGCATACTTACTCAGACGGTCCACTACGACGCAGATCACTGAATATCCCTCGGACCGTGGTAGCCCGTCGATGAAGTCCATAGTGACCTCCTCCCATACTCGCTCCGGTAACTCTAACGGCTGTAGGAGTCCTGCCGGGGCCATGGCCATGTACTTGTGACGTTGGCAGACGTCACAAGTTGCTACTAACTGGGCAATCCTCCTGCGCATTCCGGGCCAGTACACCTCTCTAGCCATCCTCTGGTATGTCTGCTGCACCCCGGAATGTCCCCCCGTCGCCGACCCGTGGAACTCCTGAAAGAGGACGGGTATGAAGCCTGAAGCCCGTGGCAGCACCAACCTCCCCTGATACAGCAGTCGACGTCCCTGCAAGGAATACCCGATCGGCCCCTCCTGTCCCTGCTGCAACAACTCGCGGATCCGCCCCAGCTCCTCATCACTCTCCGCCTCCTGAAAGATGGGCTCCCAGTCCAGCCACATCGGTCGTGATAAAGCCCTCAGATCCACGCTCTCCTCCCGACGAGACAAGGCGTCAGCTGCCTTGTTCTCCAACCCTGGCCTGTACTCGATAGCGAACCGGTACCCCACCAGCTTGGACAACCAACGCTGGTGCTCCTCAGTAACCAACCGCTGCTCCAGCAGGTACTTGAGGCTCCGCTGGTCCGTCCTGACCACGAACTCCCGACCCAACAGATATGGCCGCCACTTTGCCACCGCAAGGACAATGGCCATCAACTCTCGCTCATACACCGATTTCAGTCGTGCTCTAGCTGACAACACGTGGCTGAAATAGGCGATGGGCCGTCCCTCCTGCATGAGCACCGCTCCCAACCCATATCCCGACGCATCGGTCTCCACCACGAAAGGTAGGCTGAAGTCTGGCAAGGCTAGAACTGGTGCAGTCGTCATGGCCACCTTCAAGGCCTGAAAGGCCTTGGTGGCTTCCTCCCCCCAACAGAATCCGTCCTTCTTGAGCTGTTCGGTAAGGGGCCAAGCTATGGTGCTGTACCCCTTAACGAACTTCCGGTAATATCCGGTCAGTCCCAAAAAGCCTCGGAGAGCTCGCAGTGTAGTAGGAATGGGCCAGTCCAGCATGGCCT
Source organism: Scilla litardierei (assembly GCA_030789695.1). NCBI lineage: Eukaryota > Viridiplantae > Streptophyta > Magnoliopsida > Asparagales > Asparagaceae > Scilla > Scilla litardierei. Next base: position 111,874,192 of record CM061139.1, on the reverse strand, counting down.
CTATCTTCGATCTGTCGGCAGCTACACCCTCGGCTGACACCACGTGCCCTAGATACTCAATCCGTGCCTGGCCGAAACTGCACTTCTTCCGGTTGGCGAACAACTGCTGCGCCAACAACTCCCGGAAGACCACCTCCAAATGGCCCAAGTGCTCCCCCAAGCTCCTGCTGTAGACGAGGATATCGTCAAAGAACACGAGAATGAACCTCCGCAGGTAGGGCTGGAAAACCTTGTTCATCAAGGCCTGGAAAGTGGAGGGGGCATTCGTCAAGCCAAAAGGCATGACTCTGAACTCATAATGGCCCTCGTGGGTGCGGAAGGCAGTCTTCGGCACATCCTCAGACCGCATCAAAATCTGGTGGTACCCGGCCCTCAGGTCGATCTTCGAAAAGATCGCTGCTCCATGAAGCTCGTCCAGCAGCTCGTCGATTACCGGAATAGGAAACTTGTCAGCGACAGTTTCCTTATTCAGCGCCCGGTAATCAACGCAAAATCTCCAACTCCCGTCCTTCTTCTTGACCAGCAAGACTGGGCTCGAAAAAGGACTCACACTAGGCTGGATAATCCCAGCCTGCAGCATCTCCCGCACCATCCTCTCTATCTCATCCTTCTGAACATGCGGGTACCGGTATGGCCGAACACTCACCGGCGCTGCCCCATCCCTCAATACAATCGCGTGCTCGTGTCCTCTGGATGGTGGTAGCCCCTGAGGGTCCTGGAAGACCTCCTGGTACTGCTCCAGTACCTGCTCGACCTCCGCCGCGGTCTCCTCCTCGTGCTGCTCACAGTCCGCTGTCAGCCCCTGATACTCCACAAGGAACCCCTCCCCCTCGTTCCGCAACGCCCGAGTGATGGCCTTGAAGGCCACCAATGAAAAGCAAAGGGTCGGGTCCCCGGTCAACACGACGGTCCTCTCCCCATCTTGGAACTCCATCCTCAGGAGCTTCCAATTCACCTTCATCTCCCCCAACTTCTTCAGCCACTGCACCCCTAAGATGATGTCCACGTTGCCCAACTCCAACGGCAAGAAGTCCTCCATAATCTGGACCCCCTGCAAGGTCAGGCATAGACCCTTGCAGAGCCCCTTACTCTCCTCCATCTTCCCCGTCCCTAGCAGAACGGTAAACTTCTCCAGGGTGCTCAGCTGTAGCCCATGTCTCTCCACTACTCGGCTGGAAATGAAGTTGTGGGTGGCCCCACTATCGATCAGTACCGTCACCGCCGTGTCTCCCAGCTGTCCTGACAACTTCATGGTGTGGTTCGGGGTGAACCCCACCACGGAGTTCAGGGATACCTCGGCGAAGTCTAGGTGAGACTTCTCCTCCTCCACCGGTGGCTCCTCCTCAAACTCCTCCTCAACCACGTACCCCTCCTCGTCTGGCACCATGGTGATCTGCAGCAGGCGGCTCGCACACCTGTGCCCAGGGGTGAACTTCTCGTCGCAACGGAAGCACAGCCCCTTGGCTCTCTTCTCTCTCACCTCGGCCTCCGTCATCCGCCGCCCCAGGGTAGCTGGGCGGCCCTCTCCTCGAGCCTCGGGAACGGCCGCAGGTGGTCTCGGTGCTGTGGCTGGTGGAGTGGGGCGGGAGCCCTGTGCCCCCCAAGCGCCCCGTATCCGCCTCTCCTCTGTGTGCTTCTCCTCCGCTTTATGTGCTAAGCGAAGGACGTCCTCCAAGGTAGCCGGGCTCTGCATCCTCAACTCAGCTCGTATGGACGGTTTCAGCCCCCTCATGAAGTTCCCGATCATCACCTCGTCGGTAACCCCCTTTACCCGGCTATTCAGCATTTCAAACCTCTCTACATAGTCCCTCACGGTCCCCTCCTGCCTCAGGGCCGACAGCTGCTCGTAAAAATCCCCCCCTGCCGTCTCCTGAAATCGGTCCACGATCAGTGATGACAACTCCTCCCAGGTCCGAAAGGGGGACCGTGCTATCTTCCACCGGTACCAGGCCAAGGCCTTCCCCTCAAAGTAAATCCCAATGGCCTTCAGGACCTCCTGCTCCGTCAGACCCATCACCTGGAAATACCTCTCCGCTCGGTATATCCACCCATCAGGGTCGGTGCCGTCAAAGGTCGGCATCTTCAGCTTCATCAACCGCCGGTCTGCGTTGATGTCGCCTAGCTGCCCTCTATCTCCGCCACGGTCGCCCGCCCTGACCATCTCGCCACCCCGAGCCTCCCTCTGGCCTCCCCCGTTAACCCCGTACGGCTCCTCTGGCCATGCAGGTCTCTCCCACGCCTCGGGCTGGTAGTAATGCCCCGGAAACTCTGGCGGCCGTACACGATTGGGCCTTGGCCCAGGCGGAATGGTCTCTGCTCCCCAAAACTGGCCCGCTGGGGCCCCAATTGCCGCTCCTGAGGCCCATCCGCCTCTCGTCGCCCCCAAAGGCCCTCCAGATTGGGGTACGAACCCCGCCACACCGCCAAAAACTCCCCCCGTGCTCGCCGCGCCTCCGGAGAAGTCGCCCGGACCCGCTGACCCCTGCCCGGGGTCCAGCGGACCCGCCCGGCCCCAAACAGGGGCCGAGCCCCCTGTTCCGCCCCCGCCTGGGGCTGCCGACCCCCAGGCGGGGGTCGCGTGGCCTGCCCGACCCCCAAAGGGGGTCGGCTGGCCCTGGGCACCCCCGCAAGGGGGTGCCGACCCTCCGGCGACCCCAGATTGGGGCGCCGGAGGCCGGGGGTGGCCGGCCTGACCCGCCCAGGCCGTGGCTGGGCCGGGCGGGTCGGTCGACCCCCATGATGGCCCGACAGGGCCCGTGGATGAGGATCCGGGCCCTGTCGCGCCAAACCCTAGCCCGCCGGCTAGGGTTGTAGCCGCCGCCGCCGCATGCGATTTCCCGTGGCTCGGGGGTCCTTGATTTGTTGAATCGACGCCGGAATCGCCTTGGATCTCTCCCGTTGCTCTCCCCATGTCGCGATCCGCCGCCTTCTCCTTGGTCAAACCTTGCAACAACTCCATTAACGCCGGAATCGCCGCCGTGGCCTCCTTCAAACTTTTAAGATCCCTTCCCGTCTCCGCGGCCTCCCTTCTCATGATACGAAGCTCCGATTGAATGTCTTCTTGGGTGTGTGCATGATCCTTGAGCGAAGCTTCCATCACCTTCCTCAAACCCTCGATCTCGTGATTGAGATCATCGCGTAGACCTTGGATCTTCTCATCCACGGAAGCCCTCGTTCCCGTTGCCATGGAATCGTAGTGCTCTGATACCAATTTGATACGATCCGGTGGATCGAATCAATAGAAATCAGAATTTAAAAGAGGAAAAAATTAAAAAGAGGATTTTTGATTGAGAATTTCGAAGAAGAACAAAGATAAGTGAGTTCTTTCGAGACGAACTCGATCTCCTAGCTTTTATTTGAACGGACAAAAAGCCTAAAGATCCTTCGCAAGATGCCTAAGGATGTTCTTCAACAAAATATATATAGCCCTAACAATGGCGGCTAGCCCTAATAAATAGAAGAAAATTGGGAATTACTAATTTAGCCTGAAAGGACTAAAATACCCCCTAACCTACTAGACCCACTAAGTCACGATCCCGCGCCTCCTGCGCCGCACGTACGTCACGATGGGGGGGACCGCGTCACGGGTCGGTGAAGGGGGGCCCGTAGGGGGTGCGTCCGCATCATAAATAAAAACATTCATTCTTTTGATAATATATATGAAGAAAAACGTTTAATTTTATTGTTATTCTTACCTATGACACTCACTTTATGGCTTCTTTGATGGAAAATATAATTAATCTAAAAACCAGTATTAAATCATCTTAATTAACCCTATTCATATATGTAAGCAAGAACTCATATTTATATAACTCGTTCCATCAAGGAGTTAGTAACTATTATGTAGTTATGATAGCTATAATAACTTTTATATAGTTATAATGTACCAAATAGCTTATTATTATGTACTCAAACTTGTATGTATATATTAACATGTCTCATATTACAATTAATAAGATTTAAAAGTCACATGAGTGTAAATTTCTTACAATTTCTATCCTGAGCAAGATTCCCAACATGTGTGAAACTATTAAATCCGTAAATTATGTGAAACTATGTGTGGGTTTTTTGGGGTTTTAGAAGTTCAATGGCAAAACTGTAAATATGTGGGATGGGTGGCTTTTCTGAGTGAAGGGGTTTCTCCACGAATGACGTGACATTGCCATGTGGGATAAACCCGTGTGGAACACCCTCTTTTGTATAAAGGACTCATTTGTCCATAAGATTACCTTATATTAAATTTGAGAAAATGACATGGATATCAAAATAGAATAAGCAACAATAAATCGAAAAATGGGCAAGAAGATAAATACTCTAGTTGGATTTGGATTTTTCGACGGTTTATAGACTACTACTTTCTATTATCAGTTGGATTCGTCTTTTGCCTCCTTTGATACATCCTTTAGTCAAAAAAGAATCAAGGGTTCCTTTGATCATGTTTATGCTCCCACTTTCACTCATTTTAACTTCGATGAAATCATCGTTGTCTTCATTTTTCTTTTTTAACATCTTAACAACAATTTCTGAACTTCACCCGGACAAAGTGAACACAGAATAGTATCGTTGTAGGTTGTAGGTTGCGTCCAAATGCACGTTTATCTTTGTCACTTCACACATAATTTATTACCATATGTATTGCACTTCAAAAGTGATTTATTTCTTTAACTTAAAGACAATGATCCAATGATCCATGACCTGATCAATTTTCTTAGAGCTCTTCTTGGCCGTTCTTTCCATTTTAAAAGCTTCAAACTGATAAATTAAACAAATTAACATTATATCACGTTAACAAATAACAACTATTAAATATTGAAAATAATAGCTATTTTAATTAACAATTAATAAATACCAACTATTTTTCGTCCAAATGCGCATTTATCCTTGTCACTTCACCCATAATTTATTACCATGGGTATTGCAGTTCAAAAGTGATTTTTTTAAACATAAAGACAATGATCCATTACCTGATCAATTTTCTTAGAGTTCTTCTTGTTCGTTCTTCCCATTTGAAAAGCTTCAAATTGATAAATTAAACAAATTAAAATTATATCAAATTAACAAATAACAACTATTAACAATTAAAAATAATAGCTATTTTAATTAACAATTAATATATAACAACTATTTTTATTAAAACTGATTTTTATATCAGATAATTTTTAATTAACAGAACTAAAATTAAAAAATAGACTAAAATTACTAAACAAAAATAAAATCTGATTTTAAAAACTAAATAAAAAACTAGAAATAAAGATGAATTAAAAATTGAAATTAAAACCTGAAATAAAAACTGTACTTAAAAATTGATTTTAATATTACATAACTTTTAATTCACAGAACTAAAATTAAAAATCATAAACTAAACAGAAATAAAACTGATTTTAAAACAGAAATAAAAAATTGGATTAAAAATCGAAATTAAACGTTAAAACTGAAATAAAAAAGAAAACTGAGAAAAAATTCATTAAACTGAGACAAAAAAATAAAACCGAAATAAAAATGTTCCTTAAACAAACTCAAATAAAATCTGAAGTTAAAATTCATAAACAACTAAAATAAACACGACTTAACGTCTGAAATTAAATATCATAAGAAGAAAATCTAAAATAAAAATAAACACTTACATAATTTCTTTGGCAAGTTCGAATCCTTCGTCATCTTCGATTCCAGCCTCTACCTTCAATTACGGCTTTGATTTCTTCGTCAAGCATCAAATTCGTCTTCGATCAGTCTTTGATGTTGTCTCTAAGCTTGATTGCTTGGTCGAAATGGGGTTCAAGCTCAACAGCAAGCTCAAGCGACGTAAAACCACAAAGCATATGTTTGTTTGGGATTACAGAGCCCTAATATTCGTTCAGTTTGGATTTAAGTAAAACCCCATTTTATATCATATCGGGCAATATTTATATTTTATCTTATATGATATGAACATATGATTTGTATCAAAATGTGCCCATATCATATCGTATCATACGATATGACTCACACACCGTACGATAATGATAACTATGACCCCACTCTATGAAACATCTTAATTCCTCAAGTTGTCATTCGGAAGCTTCATTTCATGCAGAATGTCAACCAATCTGCACCCTTCCTTTTGTAACCCTACATTGGCAGCTTACTTAGCTAAGAAAACAAAAGAGCATGTACTATTTTTATTAATACTGAGAAGCAACAACTTCGATATGTGTGCGTGCGCGCGTGCATTTGCCTGTCTGCCGATAGATGCAGACTAATGAGCGTCTGTGTTGGGAAAATGACAGACAAATTTTAACATATATTTTATCAAGCCAATTAATTGGCTACTTTGGGGGAGGGCGGTTGCAAACTAGTTAGAGAGGTTAAACATATGTACCTTTAACACTGCAGCATGAAATAAGCCTGGGTAACTGTTAATGGCTGAAGCAACCAAAAGGCCACCAGCACTGTATCCCCAACCGGCAAGCTTATTTTCATGAACAATACCTTTCTCAATTAGAAACTCAGCACATGAGATATAATCTTGTATTGAATTTTTCTTTCTCATCCGTTTGCCATCATGATGCCACTTTTTACCACTGCCACCACCACCTCTACAATTGAAGACAGAAAAGATGTCAGGGAACAATATGCCCAAAACAAGGCACCCAAAGGGAAGTCACTTCATCAGTAATTAGTAAAATAATAACAATGTCAAGATGATAATTATAAAATAATTAATCTCACATGTATGTGGGCAATGCGTAAACAGTGAAAAATATATAACACATAAGTAAACTTGAAGCTGCAATAATGGCAAAAATAGAAATTTATCAATGTGAGTGCTAATCTAAACGAACTACATGGTAACTTCTTGGTCCCAAGTTTTAGTACGATCCGAAGAAAGGCAGCATTTCCCATTGAAACTTTAGAATATTAATGGTGCTTCACCAGACCACCACTCAGCTATTATGGTAATGGGTGAATCTTTAGGTAAATGGGAGTAAAACAAATACATTATCCATTACTAATATCTGCATAAAAGCTTTGGATAAAAGAAACAATCATGAACTTCTAGAGTTTGGAAAATGTGCCTAAGAATTTTATATAAATATATCTTGCTTATTCATTAGGTAAATGGGAGTACAATGAGTACATTACCCTTTACCAACATCTGCAAGTAAGTTTTGGGAGAAAGAAACAATCACATACTTTCAGAGTTAGAAAAGGTACATAAGAAGCTGATATATATCATCTGTATCCACCTTTGAAAAGCATAAATTGATTTATCATGCAGTTCACCTTAATCAACTAATATATAATAAATATTCCAAAGAAGACAATCAAAAATTTTAAACCTCAGCTATGGTGCACATATACAGACACCCTGACAAGTGGATGAGACAACATAACTAGGCAATACTTCAGCAAATTCTGAAAAGAACACTCAAAATAGAAGTTCAATGTCCAATATGAGTCCGCACGACAAGGCTCCATGATTTGACGTGTATGTGTCACATAACACGTCAAGAGGTGGACCATGGACATAATTTCTTAGTACACTGATTTCCAGATATGCTCTGGAAGTTACAACAACATGTCTTTGCATCTCTTCTGCATTAAAGTATCCATCATAGTCTCTCTCAACAGTGCACATGTGTGCACACAAGACCGAGCCGCATCCCACAATACTAACCCTCTTTATATTCAATCTCTGGCCTTACTACAGGCATACATCAAACTAAACTACCTAGTTAAAAGTTGTCCTTGAAGACATTCACCACAAATAAGAAATGAGTTATATTTCCCATTCACAGTATGGTCTTTGCTAAATATGTGATTGCTGGTCATTAATCAATTGAAGTGGTGTTTGACCACTCACTGTGCTCTATCTTGACCACCGCGTTGAAATAAATTTAAAAAATATCACAAAGGAATCAACTTTTTAATATGGCTTATGTTAAATAAGTCCGGGTGAATGTCATAGCTTATTTATTACAGCAGTATGTTTAATGCATTACAATGTTTTACAGCCTAGGCATTTGTACAAATAGAACCCTAGGAGTCGTGTATGAGTGCCCAAACAAAGGAAAAACAAATTTAAAAATGTGTCTGCTCCCTTGCTCAGAATTTGATGCAGCTCAGCATGTGATGCAGCTTACACATTCTCACTGCAACAGACCGCGACCAAGCACAACGAACTTAAATGTGGTTGTCCAACAGACCACAATCAAACACAAGAAACTTAAATGTAGGTGTCTGCAATAGACCGCACACAAACACAACAAACTTAAATGCGGTTGTATGCAAGGACGACAATCTTCAAAGATCTAATCTTTGGAGGCATACTGGTGGAATAAAATGCAAAGTTTGTTAGGCATATAATGTCCATGTCATCATGCTATGGCCATATAAACTTAGGTCAGGGAAGAATGATATCAATGTCCCTCAGCGATGAGCTCAAAACAATGCAGGCATCAATCTATTTATGTCAAGAAACCCATGTAATTCATATTCCTAACACTAGAAGAAACTTTTCAACCATGAAGTTATGAAAATTTGATTTATGCTGAAACTTTTTGCAAGATACGCTGGAAACTTCTGCTTGCAAATCAATTAATGCTGAGTTTGAAATTTGGAATCTAGAAGTTGTCAAAGAAGTCACAGACTCACAGGAAATTTAAAGGAACCCCTAGAAAGTTGAAGGAGCTGATAGAATTTTTAATGAATATAACGGCATAAAGGAATTCAAGTTAAAACATATAACCTTGATGTATTCCTCTGTTTCAGACACACTAGCAACAAGGACTTAAAACCTAGCTAGGAGATGACCTACGGCACAAATCTTCCAGGGAGACCTTCATGTGGTACGAAAAAACTAAAGCTTCTAACTCTCTCCAGATGAACAATCTAACCGTTGCTCAAATTGAAGGTGAAACATTTGCACTCATCCTAGAATTTCAATATTATCTCATTTTGATTAGATAAAAACGCAGCTATTACCACTGCAACTGTGCAAGTGATTATCTCAAACATATTTCTGGACACTCTACAGTGAATGAATTGGATTCGTCCCATTTGAATACGCCAAAAGCAAACTTTTGTTAGAAGAGTACATACTATTCAGATTTCAAAACCAATAATCAAATGAGACACCCTCTGAGAGAACTAAAACAAATTTCGAGATTAAGAAATGTCATTGGGTACCAGTAAAATTGAATAAAACATGAAGTCCTCTAAATCAGTTGGTGTGGAAGACAGAGCATGAAAGAAGTTATTTTTGATGAGCCAGACATGAACCACTAACCTGACATCAGCATATGCAATTACCCAACCTCGATCAAGAAGGCTTTTTAACTCACTTCGCCAGCGCTTGTCTAGTAGCTCACCATAAGCGCCATGCCCATGAAGTAATCCTGGACTACATTCTTGCTTGTGTTTCCGCGAGTACACAATAGTCAAAGGGACCATAACCTCATCATTTGAAGGAACATCATAATAATCACATGCATAAAACTCAGAAAGTTCATTCCAAATACAACCCAACCCTTCAGCTTCACATGCGACATCAGAGCTCCTTGGAGGATATTTTTCTTTCATATTAGCTGAAGTAGTTCCATACAATGTCCTTGTTCTTTCATGCAGAACATTCTGTTGCTGCACTATTAGCCACTTGCCAGTTGCTAAATTGTAATCCACAACAGCATCAGGCATCTGTTATAAATTCTAAGTACTCTTTAATAAAGAAAAGTAGGATATATTATCACTTGGAAACAGAAAATTTTGGATGATGCTAACTCAAAATATAGCATGTAGAACAGTTATGCCACATGATACAAGGGATGCAGGCAGCCTGTCAGTAGGCATCAACATTGCAAGCATGTGTGTCATAGACTTGCACCACCTTGCATTCTAACATCATAAGATTATAATGATGAATGTCACAAGCAGTTTGGTCTAATCACTAAAACTAATCAGTTCAGAACCCAAAAAATAATGCCAGCTCAAGGGCCATATAATTTGATGGCACATGTTGGGCATCAACATTGCAAGCATGTGTGTCGTAGACTTGCACCGCCTTGCATCCTAACATCATGAGATTATAATGATGAATGTCAAAAGCAGTTTGGTCTAATCATTAAAACTAATCAGTTCAGAACCCAAAAAATAATGCAGCTTAAGGGCCATATCATTTGATGGCACATGTTATACAAGCATACAAGACAAAAATAACCAAAAATAGAAATACACAGCCATTGGCTGCATAAGCTAACTATTCTTGAACTTCCAAACAAAAATACTTCAGCAAAATCTGGTGTATGTTATAGAGTAAGCCTAACTCTGTTGATCAAATATAAACCTTCTATTACTTAGTTATGCGTGCAGGTGCAGCAAAAGTAGACTGTATGTTAATAATGACGATATTGCCCAAAAGTCAATATATAATGTGTCATTGTCCTCCAAAGGTGTGGCTTGCATATGCAAAGTTTCTAACTTAGTATATTTCGTAATGCTCAGATGCCATCAGCATTTGTGTAAATGTTGCTAGTGTATCACCATAGGTTGGCACCCAAAACAAGCCCAGAAAAGGATTCATCATTCATGTTTGTTTTCATGCATCCGTAAGAAAACAATAAAAACAAAATGTAATCTGCATACCACAGGCGATGATATTACAAATCGAATGATCGAGGAATAGTAGTCATAATTGGGCCCCGAAGAAATCTGACAGACATGGGTCGGAAGAGGTAGATGGCCTGAATGAATGGCAGATAAACACATACCGCCCTGCAAATAAAAAGTGATGATCATAGCATTGGATGATGACGCCAACGAGGAAGTGGGGAACGGGGGGGGGGGGGGGGGGGGGGGGGGGGGGGGGGGGGGCAAAAAATTTAAATGATAAAGCAAGAAACAAGTATGAAACAACACTGAAGACCATAAAATTCTAGTAATGGAAAAAAAATGACCACTACAATCATGCAAACGTTAAAAAATTTATAAAGAGAGAAGAAAGAAAAGCAAAAGAAACAGAAAAGACAACATTCAAACAGATTTCAAAACTTTGCAAAGCCTGTTTAAGCCACTATCTCTTGCCGGCTCAGTTGACAGACTGATTTTATTGTGATAAGAAGCAATGAATCAACATGGTTCACGCCAACTAAGCAAAATATAATTCAAACATCTATTTGGTTGATACTCCATAGAGCTGATTTTTCCGTATTTTTGCGCTGATTTTTCCGTATTTTTGATGCATACATCTCACTACTTCGTCCAGAAACATGCTTCTCACCACTTAGCTGACGGATGCAGTGTTGCAACTCTGCTACCCTAATTAAAGGTGGAATCCCTCCTCAAGCACTAGCCTCTACCAACACCTATAAACATGTGCTAGGAAAGGACGTTTTTTTCATTAAGTCCAAGTTTTAAAAAATATTTAAAAAAACGACCAACTAAAAAACTATTTTCCAAGACCGACTAAGTTTGGTCCAGCTCAGCGTGCGTGCATGTGGGAGGCGATTTTACGTTTGGCCGCGGTTTGAAACAGCGGCCAAAACGCAATTTGGCCGCTGTTTCAAACCGCGGCCAAATTGAAAAGATATGGCTCACTCTACTCGTTCCATCACCAGCATTGATATCCATTGCATTTTCTTGTGAACCGTCGTCAATAACAATCGAATCAGATTGCCTTCTTGTAGGATGAGCAAGAGGTGATCAAGTCCAGTTTGATCTGTTGCTGCTGATACTCGTAGGATTCAACAGGTGGAAGGATCGATCAGATTGCCTTCTTGTCGAGGCTGCTGCTGCGCCGAGGGGAGGAAGATAGGCTGCAGTCGCGGTCAGTGGAAGATGACTATCTTTTCAATTTGGCCGCGGTTTGAAACAGCGGCCAAATTGCGTTTTGGCCGCTGTTTCAAACCGCGGCCAAACGTAAAATCGCCCTCCACACGCGCGTGCGCACTGAGCTGGACCAAAGTTGGTCGATTTTTGTAAATAGTTTTTAAGTTAGTCTTTTTATTTAATATGTTCTAAAATTTAGACTAAATGCAGAAAACGTCCGCTTGGAAAATGTCTTCACCTAGTTGTTGTACAGTTGTACTAATTTTATCAATGTATTGTGTTTACTCTAACACCTTCCTTCAAAAAAGTATTCACGGGAATATCAAGTCTGATTTGGACTTACAGCATTTCTATTACAATCATAAACATTTAATGTACAACGTGTTTATTACTGATCAAAAGACAGAATTTGAGTTATGTATCAAACAACTGCTACAAAGGTCATGGTACTTAATGTTACGGGTCTAGAAGCAGGTGCACTATTTAAGTAGTATGGCGTGTGAAGAGCGTATGCGTTATTAAATCAATATTGTGGTCGGTAAACCATTTATGAATACACTGTGTGCGCATATGCAGACCAATAGACACATCACATGCTCATACATTTGAAGACAAGTAAAATTAAAGCTTAACTATTATAATACCAACCAGGTTTTGAGGTATCGGCCGATACCATTAGGTATCGGCCGTATCGTATCGGTATCGGCAGTTGACGATACCGAAACCAATGGTTAGTATCAGTATCGGCCAATACTGAACGGTATCGGTCAGTTTCGGCCGATACCTGTCGAAACTGACCAATACTAGCCGAAACTGACCGATATCGTTCAGTATCGGTCGAAGACGGAGGAATAAGAATGTGTAATTAAATAAAAATTCTTTAAAAAACTCAAAAAATTTCGTGAATCAATAGATTGCATAGAAAGCTCGGTTTAAAGAGAGGAGAAACCCCTAGGGTTTCGGCTTGAAAATGATAAAGAATTAGACGAAGAAAAGGCAGAACCAAGAAAAAATTGCTGAAAAAAGAAGAAAAAGGACAAATGGAAGATGATGAAAAAATGGAACACACCTCATCGCGTCGCCGCCTCGTCGAACCTGCCTCCTATCTCGTCGAACCCGCCTCGACTATCTAGCGTGCGAGTGAGAGAGAGCAAAGGGAGAGAGAAAAAGAGGCCCAAGTCGCCTTTCAGGAGATGCTGCTTTCTTTAAAAGGCAAACTTGTAAATAAGTGGTATGTGCGTAAAGTAAAACAGTCGGTGCGCATATCAAGAGGATATTTTGTGGCAACCCTGTAAATAAGTGGTATGTACGCAAAGCAAAATGGAGGGTGCGCAAAGCAACCCCCAGCGAATTTTTTGGCAAACTTGTAAATAAGTGGTATGTGCGCAAGGTAAAACGGCGGGGGTGCAAGGCAAGCTTTAAAATCTATTCATTTATCTAAATTTAGTATTTAAGTATCAAACTTTAGGTATTTAGTATTTGATATGATTACGAACTCAAATTTAGTTTATCTATTTAGTATTTAGTATTTGATAGTATATGATTAATATTTTAGTTTGTTAAGTATTTAATAGTATTTGATATGTTTAGATTTAAGAACCTCCGAAACCATCACTGTGTATATAGTATATACATATTTAAAGTATCTCCGAAACCGAACCGATACCCAAAACGAAACTGCCGAAACTAGCGATATGGACAAAACTGAAACTTGCTTTCGAAACCGTCGAAACGGGCGATACCGATACCGAAACCTAAATTTTGGAAAGAACGATACCGAGACCGAAACCGAGACCTAAAACCTTGATACCAACTCCCCTACCTTTCAATTGGAATTATGATTTCAATTTGAGATGTCATGCGCTAACACATCGTATTCCTTTGAGTCAATTTTTTAGAATGGAGAAAGAAAATTATTCAACAAAATATATAATGCAATTTCAATTTTAAAAGTCTGCCGGTATGTCTTCTATTACGTACACAGGTAATAATCCTTATTTCCTAATAGCATGCCACATTTGATAATTATTAAATCACAATCCAATGGCTTCACTAAATAATTGTTTGATAGTAAGCATCATCTTTTTCTATGTTATACTTTTACAAATTAAAATGCATTATCGTTTACAATTTGGGTACTTCTATTTTACTTTCATGAGCACATACGTTGGAAGACTTGTAAAATTAAGAACTATGATAATAGAAGCTTGTATCTTTTGATAACTTGATACGATCCGGTGGATCGAATCAATCATATCAGTTTTTAGAGGAAAAATTAAAAAGGTGGAATTTTTAATTGGATATTTGACGAAGAACACAGATAACTTGGATTCCTTCGAGACGAATCCGATCTCCTAGCTTTTATATGAACGGATTAAAAGCCTAAATTTCCCTCACAAGATGCCTAAGAGTGTTCTTCAACAAAATAAGCATAAAACAAATAATGGCGGCTAGCCCTAATAATAAAGAGAGAGGGATTTACTAATTCGGTCAGAAAAGACCGAAATACCCCCGAGATAATTAGATCTGAACCACACGTCTCCTCCTGTGGAAATAAGTGATAGTGGAGCCTCCTGACTCATCCGCGCTCCCCACTCCTCCCGTCGGACCCGCGCCCCACTCGGGTGAGGTGGTAGCAACCGCATCATTACCTCCCTGTAGAAGAGCCACCTTGTCCTCAAGGTGGAAGTCCGGAAACTGCTCCCGAACAATATCGAACGCCTCTCATGTGGCATCGCAGTCCGACAATCCCGCCCAATGTATCAAGACCTCCTGCCGACGTCCCGATCCTTGACGCACCGCCCTGACGTCCAACGGCTCCAGCATCACCTCCATGTCCTCCGTCAGTGTCGGTGGTAGTGTGGATGACACCGTCTGCTCTCCAATAGTGCGGCGAAGCTGCGAAACATGAAAAACCGGATGGATCGTAGCCGTCGGAGGTAACCGCAACCTGTAGGACACTTGGCCAATCTTGGCATCAATCTCAAAGGACCCAAAGAATCTGGCAGACAGCTTCTCATTCCTCCTCGCTATGATCTCTGTCTGTATGGCCGCAGCTTGAGATATACCATATCCCCGTCCTGAAAGCTCACATCCCGACGATATCCATCTGCCCTTGCTTTCACCACCTGCTGAGCCCGTAGCAAGTGCTTCTTCAGCACCTCCATCATTCCATCCCTCTCCTCTATGTAACCCTCCACCAACGAGACTGGTGTCTGTCTACTCCCGAATCGAATCAACTCTGGTGGGTCTCTCCCATACAACACCTGGAAATGGGTCGTCCCTGCTGCTGAATGGTACGAAGTATTGTACCAATACTCCGCCCAGTCCAACCAACGGTACCACTGTCGAGGTGTCTCTGAGGCAAAACACCGCAGATACGTCTCGATACTGCGATTAACCACCTCTGTCTGCCCGTCTGTCTGAGGGTGATAGGCGGTACTCCTCTTTAACACCGTCCCCTGTACCCGGAACAACTCCCGCCAAAACCCGCTCATGAACACCTGGTCCCGATCAGACACTATAGAACCAGGGACCCCATGCAGCCGTATCACCTCTCGAGTAAACGCGGCCATCGAAACTGCCGTGTAAGGGTGTTTCAGCGGTATGAAGTGTGCGTACTTACTCAACCTGTCTATCATTACAACAATCACCGAGTATCCCTCCGACCTGGGTAATCCATCAATGAAGTCCATCGTCACCTCCTCCCACACCCGCTCAGGCAATGCCAAAGGTTGTAGCAACCCTACAGGTGCCATGGCCATGTACTTGTGACGCTGACAGACATCACAAGCCGTCACTAAGAGGGCTATCGCCTTCCTCATCCCCTGCCAATAAACCTCTCGGGCCATCCGCATATAAGTCTGCTGCACCCCGGAGTGTCCCCCAACCCCCGATCTGTGGAACTCCTGAAACAGCACCGGTATGAACGCCGATCTCCGAGGTAAGACCAACCGTCCCTGGTACAACAGCCTGTGCCGCTCCAAAGAGTACCCCTTCGGCGCCTCCCCGCCTCCCTGTAGTCGCTCCCTGATCTGTCTCAACTCTGGGTCAGTCTCTACCTCCTATAACATGGGCTCCTCGTCTAACCACATCGGTAACAAGAGCGCCCTCAAGTGCACTCCCTTCTCTCGACGAGACAAGGCGTCAGCCGCCTTATTCTCCAGCCCCGGCCTGTACTCAATGTCAAACCAGTACCCTACCAACTTCGACAGCCAACGCTGGTGCTCCTCAGTCACCAACCTCTGCTCCAGTAAATACTTCAGGCTGCGCTGATCCGTCTTGACCACAAACTCCCTCCCCAACAGGTAAGGCTGCCACTTCTGCACCGCTAACACAATAGCCATCAGTTCCCTCTCATATACAGATTTCAGCCGTGCTCTAGCAGAAAGCATCTGACTGAAATAGGCTATCGGTCGCCCTAGCTGCATCAATAATGCCCCCAACCCAACGCCTGAAGTATCAGTCTCTACCACGAACGCAATGCTGAAGTCAGGGAGCGCCAACACCGGGGCGGTCGTCATCGCTACCTTCAAGGCCTCGAATGACTTGGTCGCCTACTCTCCCCACTGGAACCCATCCTTCTTCAACTGATCCGTGAGTGGTCGTGCGATGGTGCTATACCCCCTTACAAACTTCCGGTAGTATCCCGTCAGTCTGAGAAATCCCCGCAACACCCTCCGAGTGGTAGGTACCGGCCAGTCTAGCATCGCCTCTATCTTTGCCCTGTCTGCCTCGACCTCTGCTGCCGACACCATGTGCCCCAATTACTCTATCTGCGTCTGTCCAAAACTGCACTTCTTCCGATTTGCATATAACTGATGCACCAACTCCCGATATACCACCTCTAAATAGCCCACATGCTCCTACATGGTCCTGCTGTAGACAAGGATGTCGTCAAAGAACACGAGGATAAACCTCCTCAAGAACGGCCGAAAGACTCCTCAAGAACGGCCGAAAGACCTTGTTCATCAAGGCCTGAAATTTGGACGGAGCATTCGTCAAGCCAAAGGGCATGACGAGGAACTCGTAGTGCCCCTCGTGGGTGCGAAAAGCGGTCTTCGGCACGTCCTCTAGCCTCATAAGGATCTGGTGGTACCCCGCCTTCAGGTCGATCTTCGAGAACACAACGGCACCGTGCAACTCATCCAACAGCTCGTCGATCACTGGGATCAGGAACTTGTCGGCCACCGTCTCCTTATTCAGCGCTCTGTAGTCTACGCAGAAACGCCAGCTCCCGTCCTTCACCAACAGAACCGGGCTAGAAAAAGGGCTAACACTGGGCTCTGGATCACCCCAGCCTGTAACATCTCCCCGACCATCCTCTCTATCTCGTCCTTCTGCACATGGGGGTATCGGTACGGCCGCACACTCACTGGTGCTGCTCCCTCTCTCAAGACTATCGCATGCTTATGTCCCCTCATCGGTGGTAACCCCTGCGGGTCCTGAAAGACCTCCTGAAACTGCTCCAGCATCTGCTCAACCACCTCGGGAACCTCTGCTGGCTGTTCCTGCTCAACTCCAACTGCACGGCACTCCACTAAGTACCCCCCTCCCTCCCTCTGTAAGGCCCGAGTAATGGCCTTAAAGGCCACCAACGAAAAGCATAGGGTGGAGTCCCCTGTGAGCACCACCGTGCGGTCTCCCTCCTCAAACTCCATCCTGAGACGTTTCCAGTTCACCCGCGCGTCCCCCAACTTCTGCAGCTACTGCACGCCCAGAATAATATCGACATTCCCCAACTCCAGGGGTAAGAAGTCCCCCATAATCTGTACTCCCTGCAAGGTCAGACATAAACCCTTGCAGAGCCCCTTGCTCTCCTCCATCTTCCATGTCCCCAGCAAAACAGTAAACTTCTCCATAGTGCTCAACTGCAGCCCATGACGCTCCACTACTCGGCTAGAGATGAAATTGTGGGTGGCCCCACTGTCGATCAGCATTGTCACAGCCATATCACCCAACTGCCCTGACAACTTCATGGTGTGGTTCGGTGTGAACCCCACCACGGAGTTCAGGGAGACCTCCGCGAAGTCTAAGTGAGACTTCTCCTCCTCCTCGGGTGGCTCTACCCTGGGCTCCTCCTCGTCATCCCGACACTCCTCATCTGGCACCATGGTAATCTGTAGCAGGCGGCTCGAACATTTGTGGCCAGGGGTGAACTTCTCATCGCAACGGAAACACAACCCCTTGGCACGCCTCTCCCTCACCTCCGCCTCCGTCATCCATCGCCCAAGAGTAACGGGGCAAGTCTCTCCCCTAGTCTCCGGTGCACCGGCAGGTGCCCTCGGCGCTGCTGCTGCTGGTGTGGGTCGGGGATTTTGGGTCCCCCACGTCCCACGTATCCTCCTCTCCTCCGTATGTTTCTCCTCCGCCTTCTGTGCGAGGTGAATCAGGTCCTCCAAGCCCCCCGGGATCTGCATCCTCAACTCAGCTCGAATGGAGGGCTTGAGCCCCCCATGAAGTTCCCCATGAGTGCCTCCTCCGTGACCCCAGGCACTCGGCCTGACAGTAGCTCAAACGTCCTGACAAAGTCCCGCACCGTCCCCTCCTGTCGGAGTACTCTGAGCTGCTCGTAAAAATCTCCTCCTGGTATCTCCTGGAATCGATCCATCAAGTAGGCTATCAACTCCGCCCACGAACCAAAAGGATGTCGGGCGATCCGCCACCGATACCATACCAGCGCCTCCCCCTCAAAGTAAATGCCGACGGCATGGAGAACCTCCTCCTCCGTGAATTCCATCACCTGAAAATAGCGCTCAGCCCGGTAAATCCACCCATCCGGATCTGCGCCCTCAAATACGGGCATCTTCAGCTTCTTCAACCGTCGGTCCGCATTGGCATCTTCCTGCGCCACCCCCTCCAGTCTCCTCTCCTGAGGAACATATCTCCGAGGAGGGTCGTTTTCTTTTCAAGCATACTCCTCCTCTGACCACTGTTGTCTATCATCAGGTCCCAACCCATTCGGGCCTCCAAAACGCCTTCCTGTGTCAGCTCCACATCCTGGAAAGCCCAAAAATGCATCCCGAGGATTCGTCGCCGCTGGTCGTCCCTGGAATAAACCCTCACGGCCTCCCTCCACCTCGACGGAACCCCCAAAAGGCAGAAACGGAGCCCCCAGGGCTCGGCGTGGCTGGGCGAGGGCGGCGCGACCCCCGCCCGCCTGTAGCAGGGTCGTGCGGCCCTCAGCGGCCACCTGTCGGGCCGCGCGGCCCAGCCAGGGGGGTCGCGCGGCCCCCGCGGCCTGCCGGCGTGCCCTCCCCGGCCACCGGCAGGTCCTTTCGCTGTGCGTGGAGGGGTTTCGGCCCACCTCCCTCCACTCCGGATTCCCCCGTTGCCGTTGCCGCGTAAGTGGTTGAAGATCCGGGAAACATCCTCACTATTTTCGCATCATGGATCTTTTGTCGCTGATCCGAATCATCCCCATCATCCAAAATTCCCTCAAAAATCTCTTCTTGAACCTTCTTCCCCTTTTTCGTCCCTAGATCCGCCATTAGGGTTTGAAGCATTTGGCCGATGTTACTCGTCTCCGCCTTCATCTCCCCTCTCATTGCTCGCAAATCTCCTTGGGTCTCCTATTGCTTGTGGACGACGCCCGTGATCCTCTCGTTCGTGGCAGCTAGTTCTTTTTAGAACTCGTCGCGCAATCCTTGAATCTTCTCGTCCATACCATCCGTCTTCGATCTCGTGCTTGCCGCCATCGGATCTTAATGCTCTGATACCAATTTGATACGATCCGGTGGATCGAATCAATCAAATCGGTTTTTTTAAGAGGAAAAATTAAAAAGGTGGAATTTTTAATTGGATATTTGACGAAGAACACAGATAACTTGGATTTCTTCGAGACGAATCCGATCTCCTAGCTTTTATATGGACGGATTAAAAGCCTAAATTTTCCTCACAAGATGCCTAAGAGCGTTCTTCAACAAAATAAGCATAAAACAAATAATGGCGGCTAGCCCTAATAATAAAGAAAGATGGATTTACTAATTCGGTCTGAAAAGACCGAAATACCCCCGAGATAATTAGATCTGAACCCCACGTCTCCTCCTGCGGAAATAAATGATAGTGGGGCCTCCTGATTCATCCGCGCTCCCCACTCCTCCCGTCGGACCCGCGCCCCACTCGGGTGACGCGGTAGCAACCGCATCATAACTATAAAGCAATCTCTTCAGATACTTATCCAAAAAATAAAAGGCAATTAAATAAGCATGATAACAATCATAATTAAAATTTTATCTAATTAAAATTTAATAGTTCCGAACTCTAAGCTATAAATCTGTAAAAGTTCGACAACTGCATGAAAGTCTAATAAAGCTCAACAATAAAGAAAAAAACATCAAGACAAATCAATTATTCATTATCGTGTTTCCCATAGTTCTTGGGTTGCCAATTTTAGCAATCATGATGGAAATGCCACAAAATTAGATGGCATTAACTGGATCGAAATTCGAAGGGTGTCTGTTGTTTATAAGAAAATGTTCTAAGCAAACATATTGTGATTACCAAGTATAATCACTCAGATTCTGAGATTTGATTGTTGTCAGCATAACAAGAAAAAGATGGAGATAGAATTTGATCTCTCATTGTACAAGATATATCTGTTATTGACATAAAGAATATAATAAATATTATACTTTTAACATCATCATTTCCATCCATGAAAATCGCTTGATGTCAGCCATTCAATCCCACATGGCCTCTATGCACAACTTGACAAACTGTGGATGTAAAAAAATTGGACACACGGTGTTGTTCATGTATGCATGACAAATTATCTACGGAATGGATCAAGACTTAGATGAAACTAATTAGTAAAGCAAACAAACGTCAAATTATTTCCATTTAACCAACATGACAAGAAATACCCCACATTTACAGCCCACATCTACATGACCAAAATGAGGTTTTACTCGTGTCCCAACCGTTTCATTCCCAGTATTTACAGTTTCACTGAATCAATAAATTCCTCGTTACATATCCTTAAAGGTAAGGTCCGCTATAGCCAACTGAAATTGTAGAACGAAGGACCATGACAAACAAAATCTCAAATGTAGGTCAGGTATAGCAAAGAAGTGAGTAACAAAAGCAAGCATAATATCTGATATCTATAGCTGCTATTATATAGTATAGAAATGAAAAGAATATATAAACAAATACAACATCCATGATAGAAACTAATATATAGAGAAAAAGAAGAGTATGATGAATGAGGAGCCACATGCTTGAACTAGGAGATTGAAGATTGCACTATATAGAACAGTGAATAGAATCCAGTAACAGTTTTTGTGGTCATGCAACATGAGATACAGTTAACGGTCCTGCTGGACCATAAGAAGCATCCTGAGATACAATATAAGTGTACATAATAAAAAACCAGCTGGCTATCCATCTTTGATTATAGTTGGTTATATGGGAAAAAATTGGAATGCCTGAAGAGTAATTTGGAACTGCTATCAAAATAGTAATGCCAAAGCTACTTATGCCATTTAAGCTTCAGGATCGTGGATGAGCAAATTCATTTGCATCGGCACAATTCTTGTTTTTTATGAAAAAGAGAGTGTAATAATTACATGAGCCATGAGTTTGTAACACGCATAAAAGGAACCAACCCCAAATAAAAAGAGTCACATGCTTGAACTAGGAGATTGAAGATTGCACTATATAGAACAGTGAAAAGAATCCAGTAACAGTTTTTGTGGTCATGCAACATGAGATACTGTTAAAGGTTCTGCTGGACCATAAGAAACCTCCTGAGTTACAATATAAGTGTACATAATAAACAACCAGCTGGTTATCCATCATTGATTATAGTTGGTTTTAGGGGAAAAAATTGGCATGCATGAAACAGAAATTTGGAACTGCTATCAAAATAGCACTGCCAAAGCTACTTATGCCATTTAAGCTTCAGGATCGTGGATGAGCAAATTCATTTGCACCGGCCCAATTCTTGTTTTTAATGAAAACAGAGTGTAATAATTACATGAGCCATGAGTTTGTAACACAAATAAAAGGAACCAATCACCAATTTTGCTAATGTATTACATACATAAAATAGCCGATACCATATGATACCAATTTTGCTAACGTATCATAATTTGCTGGTATATGGTAGCAACCTGAAAGAAACAGTTGCTTAATCATGTTGTATTAGAAAAAGTTACTAACATTAGAACACCGAGCTGCCTGGAAACAATATGTTGTACAGCAATTAGCAAAGTATTAGGTAAACTGTAGTCTTCCAAATTATTCGCAGAATTGTAAATGGTAACTCACCTTGACATCCACTGGCAACGGCAAAGCAATTGAACAAAGTTGGAATTTTTTGCCATCTTTCAGAACAAGAACCATATGTGTGTTACAAAAGTCAACATCTTCAATTGTGATACCAGGCTCATCAAGAATAATATTCTGAATGGTTTACAAGGTATAACCATATAAGAACAGATTTTAGGAATCACTGCCATTCTGTAAATGGCATTATTACAAAGGAAGACAGATGGTGCCTACTTAAAAAAGATGTTAAACATGTGCTAAATTTCAAGAAATCAAATCCCTCTGAATTTTGGGGCGTTTTGGAAAAAACTCCAAAAAGCTTTTTTTGTGCTCAAAACCCACACTCAACTTTTGTGTTTTTAGGGACGCCTCTAACGACGGCAAACAGTGGTAGCAATTAAAAACCAAAAAATAATAATTAATAAGTCTAGATATTGAACAATATTTAAATAAAAAATTAATATTTAAAAATTGTCCAACATTGAAGTTTGATGTAGTTCATGAAGAAAAAATTGTTAAAAATATTTTGTTTAAAAAATAATCCAACACTGTTTCCCGCCGTTGGGAGCTTTCCCAAAGAAAAGCAAAAGTTTAAGGGGCTTTAGGGCACAAATCAGATTTTGTGGGGTTTTGAACAATGCCTCAAAGTGTGGGGGGGGCTTCTTGAAATTTAGCCTTTAAACATAGTATCATTAGCTCTATGAAACAAAGTAATGTAAACCTAAACAAGTATTTGGTTATCATAAGTTCATGACCACCTTTACTTAGATAAAATCAAAGTGAAAGACACAACAGTCATCAAGTTTTTGTTCATCTGTTTATAATCTTTATTTAGATGTTTACATTCAAGGAACTACAAGCTGAATAATGCCTTAGGTTCTTTTCTGTAAGAACTGTACTGAGAGTTATAAGCTCTAATTGATTGTCTTAGAGATGGTTTGAATATCTGCTACTATTCTTCTGTCCCAAAAAATACGATAATTTATTTGTATTTATGTATATGACCTCCCATTGCACCGTGACTAGCAAGTTAATTAGGGAAAACTGCACCAGCTTGTTAGCCCTCAACTTAGGAGCAAGTCTGGTTTACATGGCCTGTCAAATCCGCAATCAGGGGGGCCTTTTAGCTCAAGAACAAGAGTTGAAGCGCTTGTATGGGTTTCCAGAGGCACGGGGATGTGTGCGCAAGTGTGTGCAATATCCAGCACTTTGATTTGGAAAGTTTCCTGTATTGGTATGGTTTTTCCCTTGAAATTAATCGAAACAACGTTGCTTATAGCCTTATACTACTATTTTGCATATCTTATTTTATTTAAGCTTTTATCCCTCTATTTAGGGATTTAGTTATTATTATCTATATTATATCACCTTCTATATCAAATCCTTCCATTTGTTATAATAATATGACATTCAACTGCCAAAGGCTTAGGATCTCAAATATATAGCATAGCATTTATTTTTTACTTCATTCTTTTATTTGTTTGTCTACTTCTGAAGAAGCTATAATGGTGTTTAAGTGAAAACAAGAGTTATGTTGTGAATGGAAATAACCAGAGTCGGTTAGAATTGTGGGTATCTTAGAGATACGCCCATATCTATGTATTCTATCTTTCTACTCTCCTACCATGCCTATAAATAAAGGGCTGGGGGGTTCCTCCCCCAGTAGTTGATTCATAACACGTTTTCAGCACGAGCCTCTAAATTTTTTCCACAAAATTTTTTTCGTTCGTTGCGAAGGCAAAGGCGAAGGCGAGACGGGAGATCCACGAGCGCGAGGTAAGGCTTCCTCAATCGAGCGTCGTCATCCGCGTAAGACTTCGAGCAACCGTCGCTATATCCGGAGGACGGATATAGAGGTAAAAACACTAAAACGATGTTTTTTATCATACGTATGAATGCTCTATCCCTAGATCTCAAAAGATCGTTATAGGGATCGATTGTCGCCTTGAAAACGACGAATTTTTCATCCCAAAAATCAATTTTTTTAGGGTTCTTTGATCTTTTTGGCCAAACCCTAGAATTAGCCCACCGGCGGCTTTCCCCCCGGTCGCGCCGTCCCCCCTTCTTACAGAGGGGGGCGGCCGCCGCCGCGCCCCCCCTGCAGGGGGGCGGCCCCCGCCGCTCCCCCTGCAGGGGGCGACGGCCCCCGAGGCCGCGCCCCCCTGCGCCGCCACCCCCCCTGCTGCAAACCCTAGCAGCCAAAGAGAGAGAAAAAAGCGTTAAAGAGTCAAAGGTTTTTCCTACTGGGTTTTCCATAGCCAAAGGTTTTTAACGAGGCAAATCACATCAACTCTGGATCCTGAAGTATCCACCCCTCTGTGACGCTCAGAATCCAGAAGTATTCATGAGCAGAGTCACTTGTACGAATCAGGGGGAGTTAAAGAGCGTTTGTACTCTTTTTCCTTAACTATGGTTTCTCCCACATGGTTTTCCATAGATAAAGGTTTTAACGAGACAAACCTCACCAACTCAGGATCCTGAAGTATCCACCCCATGTGAGACTCTTATTACGCTCAGAATCCCGAAGTACTCTTGAGCAGAGTCCACACCTATGGCTGGATAAGGGGGAGTGTTGTGAATGGAAATAATCAGAGTCGGTTAGGATTGCGGGTATCTTAGAGATACGCTCATATCTATGTATTCTATCTTTCTACTCTTCTACCATGCCTATAAATAAAGGGCTGGGGGTTCCTCCCCCAGTAGTTGATTTATAACAAGTTAGATATTCTCTTCATTGTTCCTTTTTCATCATTGCTTTCTTTATCATAGTTAAAATCCTAGAATTGGCGAAACGGAATTTGAAACAAACAAAGAGATAACAGTGGAGAATATCTAACTCTTGTTTATATAGCCTTCTATATCAAATCGTTCCATTTGTTATAATAATATGACATTCAACTGCCAAAGGCTTAGGATCTCAAATATATAGCATAGCATTTATTTTTTACTTTATTATTTTATTTGTTTGTCTACTTCTGAAGAAGCTATAATGGTGTTTTAGTGAAAACAAGAGTTAGATATTCTCTTCACTGTTCCTTTTTCATCATTGCTTTCTTTATCATAGTTAAAATCCTTTCTGTGAGATGAACTGGCGAAACGGAATTTGAAACAAACAAAGAGATAACAAGCGGAAAGAAAACACAAGAGGAAACGGTATAAGTTGGAACTTTAAAGGTCTCTCTATTTTGTTCTTGTTTGACATTTCTGTTTTCTTACTTTTAAGTCTAACTCTACGATATGAATTGTTGGAAGTTTTATTAATATACTTTTAGTTTCCAAAATTTTCCTTTGACTTCATTAATGATTTTTAAATCTAGACTTCATTAATGATTTTTAAAGCTAAGTTCTATTTACTTGACACCGCAAGTTTTCAATTATGCATGCTAGCATTAAAAATAAAATTTTTCTGAACATTTAAAAAGAGGTTTAATTGTGAAAGTTTTATTATAATTAGAAAACTTGTAGTTTTGAATATTTTGGCAGCTTGATGAGAATGATGATATGCATCAATTATAATTTCCCTGTTGATTACCTATCTGTGTTAATTTTATATTATATACTATGCCCGCCCATTCTATCAGAAATTTCTGGCTCCACCAATAATGGTATCTCTATGGCGGTAGAGGGCAGTGTATAAACAATACCCACAAGAAAGATCATGGGAAAAAAGGCAGGTATGCAACTTCATATAGTGTGCCACAACATCATCTTTTGCATGAATGAAGCGGGGAATAATTATGTGGGAGAGCAATAGAAACAATATTGAATATAATATTTATAGTCTAGTGCAAACGTCTAAATATTTGAGTATATTTACAATACTCAATTTTAGATTAGTGTTGCTTTGACTACAGTCTCAATTAATACCCATACTGCCCTTTATCACATTATGTATGCATCATAGGGGCTAAGGTATGTTAGAAAGCACAGAATCATTTTAGTAAGGTACTGGGATGAATATTCTAGAAGTAAAGCTATTAACAGTAGCCTAATAGAGCAATTAAGGGACTAATTCATTCAAGTTGGTGTGTGGGCAGTTTTCTTTTTTATTTACTTCTGTTTACATTTTATTATTGTTACTACCACTCTCTTTATATTTTCATTATTCTAGAAGAAAGATTTTCTTTACTGATAAATCTTAATAATGTATTAAGAACTTTTCCAACTTAAAGAAATCTTGGCACACGCCAAGAAGAAGTCAATTTTCAAGCCACCATACCCACCTGACCCCACCATAGCATTTCCGCTGCCTAGCCCCAGATATGTACCCCCTGATTGTACAGATGATGGTTATGAATGTTGACTAATATTAAAAAGGATTGGAAATGAGAATAATAAGAACTGTGGCAGACTTAGGAGAGGTAATGTGATGAGTAAGCCAGAAAATGTGCAGATACAGTTCGAGGCCAAACATAATCAAGAATCAATAAAGGTTGTGTGTGCATAGCATGCCGTAATCATCTATTTCCAGATAGCGTTTAGGTAGTGCTAACAATGTGAATTTTCTAGTTGGTATGTATATTGTCCAAATCAAAGTGGAAGTTTTACATTCTAGATGCTTCTGAAAGTAGCTTAGCTCATACACAGTGTATACCACATTCATTCATTCATGTATAAACAGTAACTTTTAGGATTTAGCTCAAAGCTTAGTTTAAGTCATGGTTGATTTGGGTTTACTTTTTATAAATTTTTTCCTGTTTGTGTGAGTTCTATGTAATTTAGGATCTAAGTTGAACTACAATTATAAATAGTAGTTCGATTTGATTTAGAAATCTTTTGGTTTAGTGTAAATAGCAGATCTAAAATCCAACTAAGTCAATGGGTTTTTATAAGAATTTGTGATGGTTTATTGGGATGTTTTGTGAGATTTGTGTATATTGGTTAAATGAGTGATGATAGCTGAGAAAATTAATCTCTCAAATCTTATGTTTCATTTTCTTATGTAAATGTCTTCATGTTGTAACAAACCAATACCAGAGTTGAGATGATTGGTCTTCATGCTGTCGAGATGTCCAAGCTGATGTTCAGTCAACAATCGAGAAAGCCAAGAAGAAGAAAAAGGAAAAAATGAAGCTGAGAAATTGATGTTACTACGGGTTGTTGGTGATTTAAAGAAGCACTTTGGTTTTTTCAACTGTTGTGGAGTAATGGTGAATGTCATGGATTTGATCGAGTTGGCGGACCACAAAGCAAGAAAATTACCTTCTATGATATTAGTTGACCACAAAACAAGAAAGAACACGATGGTGCCTTCTAAGGTGATGGCAACCGCATAGTAAGAAAATTGGGTGTAATGGCTTCTTAAGGCACTGTTAAGACTTGAGTCAAATCGGATTATGAGAAAATTTTGGTTTAGAAGTACTAGATTTTTGTTCAACATGAAGTTGTTTTTGAGGTCCTGTCTAAGTTATTCAAGTTGGATGCATCAGTTGTCCAATGAAAACAATTTTGAGTCAGATGAATATTGTTTGGATTTACTCAAAAGCTAGTTTAAGTTTTTTATTTTTTTGTGTATTTTATGTAATATAGGAGTTTAATTTGGATTACAATTATAAATAGTAGTCTGATTTGATTTAGAAGTCTTTTAGTTTAGTATAAATAAGAAGTCTTGGATGGAACTAAGTCAACGTGTTATTATGAGAATTTGTTAAGAGTTTCAAGGTGTTTTTCTTATATTTGTGTATTTTTGTTCAGTGTTTTTAGATATTAGTACCCCAAATTACCTCACTTTTGCAATTAGTCCATCAAATCATATAATTCACAATTTAATCGCTCAAATCTCTTAAATCATTAGAAGCCCATCCCTCTAGTTAAATTCTGATTCAAATTGAAGGATATTCTATTAAAGTTAATGAAATATCATTCTCTTCTCTCCCCTCCTTCCTCCTTTCACTCCTCCACTCCTCCACTCCCGCCTCAACTCTAGCCTTCACCAACTCCTTTCCTCCCCCATAACGCTAACCCTAACCACATCCCACTCCTCTTTCTTCTCATCTCTCTGGAAACATCTCCACCAAACCTTAATCATAACACATCCGCTTTCTCCTCCACTCACCTCTCAAGAAATCCCACCTCCAAACCCTAATAATAATCCATCCCGCTCCTTTCTCCATTTATTTCTCAAGAAATCCCTCCTCCCAAACCCTAAGCATATCCCATCTCCCTTGTCTCTCCTCTTCTCTTAAGAAGTCATCCCACCAAACCCCAACCCTTACTCATCTCTCTCCTCTTGACCTCAAGAAATTCCTCTCTCAATCCCAAACCCTAAATCTATTTCCTTTCTCTCCTCACATCCCTAAAGTATTCTCTCACCCAAATCCAAACCCTTACTCATTACTCTCCTTCTCTCATCTCTTCCAAGCTCTCTCCAACCTGAAACCTAAAATAACCACAGTTTCCAAACCAAAATCCAAAATGAGAGGCTTACTTCAGATCTGTTCGAGTATGGTTAGTATTTAACCAAACCCGATTTAAATTTTGAATGGAAAGCTTCAGGATGCACCATTTTCTAAAAACTTGATCAATTTGAAAGACTAAATTGCAAATAATATGATTTGAGTGGACCAATATCAAAATATAGTTAATTTGGTAGACCAACGTTTTAAAAACTCTTTAGTTTATAAAATTGGCACATTCATCTCTTAAATCTTATGTTTTATTTTCTTATGTGAATCTTCTTTCTACCATAACAATAACAAAGAGCTGAAGATGTACCACTATTGGAAAATCAGAATATCAGTGAAAGTTTGATTGGAAAATCTTGTGGCTTTGGCCAATGCCTTTGACATGTAAAAGGAATCTAATAGATAGAACATCAAGTAACATATGTCAAGCATGCAACATATGTTAATTAGAATCCTTAAGATCTGCATGCCACCCTCATTGCAAGTCAAAATATCACAAGAACAAGTTGAGTATGCCATGCCAAACCCATGTGACATCCCGGAATATTGCAAATCAAGGTGCCAAACCTAGAACTTGCTTCAATATTTCCAGCCTTCGGGAATGCCATCCAACCTTTTATACGTGTTGCTAGTATTTCTCGTAATGTTTGTAAAAGGACAAGCATGTTATGCTCATGCAATTAACTAACTTATTTTCACGGACAAATAGGAATTAATTTTCTTCACTCAATAGGTAGAAGGAACATATATCATACAATACACATTGGACCATTATGGATATACAGTGACAGTCTATATGAACTGCCTAAAATATATTGCCACAAAACCTCTTTGCATGTAGTATACATACCTCCCAGTTTCTCAACCCAGAATCTTCAATAGCACATCGCAAGAGATAATGTGAATCAACTGGTACACCGCCTCTGGGAGCATCAGTGAAAAGATATAAATATCCTTGATTATGCTCAACAATACAATGAGCATGAGGTTCAGATTCCCAGACTAACTTCATTCCAGACAAGGGATCAGCGGCATTTATCAAGTATACCTACGAAAGAAAGTTTTAATTGAAGTGATCACTTATAAGAAGAAATCAATATAGTAAATGCAAAATTATGCAATACCTTTGAATAAGTATTTGAAAAGATATTTACAGTAACAAACTGAAAATCCTTGGTATTTCTAATGTTAAGATATACATTCTCATCGGATTCTTCCAGAATCAATATATCATCCTTACTGGATCCAAGCAAGCTACAATAAATCCTAAAGGAGAACAAATATTCAATTACAACACATGGGAAAGGAAAAGAATTCACTAAAATCCAAAATGTTAATATTCTCACCGAAATGGTCTCTTGTCACTGTTTGTGACTGTATATATCAGTGCCTTTCCGCTCATTGCCCATGATAAATTTGCAACCCGATCAGCATGGGGCTTGTCACACAGTGAACCGGTAGCTAAATCCCTCACGGATAGAGTGAAGGAATCTTTCTCTTTATCATACATAGTGTATGCAAGATAACGATGGTCTGGGGATATCTCAGATAATTCTTCATATGAGTATCCTGTAATTGGAAAAATAGGAACTACTGATGTCATGAACGTGTGCTAGCTGGAACACAAACACCAATGCAGTGCATGTTTGTATATCAAGGTGGAAGTATGTCAAGTTATAGCAGTGCAGCAGAATGTATACAATACGGATGTTTGGAGGATAAAACAGCTACATGTAAATGACAATGGATAAAGAGAACATCGGTTTGAAAGGAAAACGTTATGAGACCTACGCCTAACCCAGGCTTCTTCAGATCCTATGAGCTTCCGCAAATTACTGCAACCCTGATATCTTTAAGGGAAAGGAACGCAAGAAAGTGACTGGCAGCAGAACAATCTGGCCGTAATCACAGTTGGAAAGCTGAAGTATAGCTCATGGGCTGTTGCAGCCCCTGCTAACACATCCACAACAGCTTGGTTATCCCACCACCCCAGTGGATAAAGGTCAATTATGATGGCGCACTATCAACAATGCACGATTACGGAGGAGCAGGCTTTGTAGATAGGGATGTGGAGGGGCATTTGGTGGGAGCCAATGGGTTTCCAACCCAAAGATCACTTGGCTCCAATTGCTGAATGCCTAGGTTGATGGAAGCACCTAAAGTTTGCAGTGGTTTAGAAACATTTTGATCAAGTCTGCTGGATAATGAGTCCTGAACAATTATTGGTTAGGCCAATGAGGGGGGAGGTAATGAGTCTTTATGCCCAACATCTTTTCGGAAATATCCGATCACAGAACTGCGGGTCACATTAGTTTCGTGAGAGCAACATGGCGGCAGATTAGGTCACCAGAAGAGGAAAAGCAGGCTTGTGGAGTTTATGGATGCGACAAATTTTCACCCAGACCTATGGACAATTTTGCTAGCAGCTTTTCGGGTTGTAGCCTCCAATGTGGTAATTAACTTCCATTCCCCATCCCCCCCCCCCCCCCAAAGGAAGAAAGGAAGAAAGGAAGCACAAAAAAGAACAAATAAAAAGGTCATAAAGTATTACCTTTTTTTTTGCATAATTCCGCTTTCTTTTTCCAGCTTCTTGGAATGTACTTCCAACATTTGAAAGCCAACATAAAAATAAAATAAGCATATTGCTAGTTTCAAGGTTTTTGATGCACCCAAAAGACATTGCCATAAAATGCAAAGTTTCATGACACTTGTGTGGTCAGTTGCTTAAGAAGTAGAGATAAAAATTTAAATACTGTTATATAAATGATAGCAAAGCTGTTGTAACCTAGGTAACAAGGATATTTCAACAATGAAGTCGTGGTGTATCAGACACATGTCGGACAAGAAACTTATCTCTTTAGTATACTTTTTAGAAACCACTTAAGTGTCACTGCATCATGTCGTATTGTCCCCATGTCGGCCTGTCGATGTCCATGCAACATAGTTCATAAAAAGAGATGTTACTCATGCAAACAGTCAGAACTAATTGATCTCTTAGAAAGGTCAGAACCCCACTTACTCGAAAGCCCATAATGTTGGATTGACGGCTAAAAATGTATATCAAGCAAACCTAACATTTTCCTTCATATGGATCACTTCAAACGGCTGTATAGATGGGAGTAACATATATCTTTATTTGTCAACATGAGGTTTGAACCCAAGATGTCTTCAGAATTGATTTTCTTTCACCGTTTTAAAATTTCGGTAAGTCAACTAAAACTCAAGTGATATATTTTTATATTCTAACAAGTTCTATGTAGCAATAATCAATCCTCTGAAAAGATGTGAATAAAGCAATCAACATGAACAAGCATACTATGAAACATCAGTACTTCTACAGCATGGAAGTATATTGTACTACCAAATACTAATGATTTCAAAAGATGACTACATCATCAATAAACTAATCCAAAAGTAAGCATTGATTCAAACAATGTTATAATTGCGGAAATATTTAGATCTGGGATATCTCCATTGCTGAATGTCAAGGTTTAGAAGGTGCTAGGTGGGTGAGGAAGGGTGTGGCACTTAAGCCATCGCCAACTGTCCCAGTTGGCGCTTAGGCGATGGTAAGGAAGAAATCAAGTTCCTCTGCCGCTTCATCATCGCCATTCACCAATGGTGGCAGCGTCTCAAGCAGCCTCCAGCTTACTGCACATGCATGATAGCAGGGAGGGATGGAGGGGGAGAGAGAGGGGCTAAAAAACCATGGTACCTTATATAATAGAAGTGAGTCGATTGAGAATTTGCTCAAAAGGCTAGGCCTCTTAGAGTATCCATGATTGATGAAAGGGTGTGACAGCCAAAGATGGTACCCTAGCTTCTGCAAGTACCAAACTTTCCATGGTTATACCTTGTATAGTGTAGCTTAGAAGAAAATTGTGGAACCAACGACCAAGTAAAAAAGGTTTACGAGTGGAAATGTAGCTGATATATAGAATAACCAAGTATCCTCTTACTATAGATTGCTCACTATAACCAAATTCTAGGAAAGAAACTAAGGAGTATGATAGAACCCGAAGAAAATCTGAAAGTTTATTGATAACAATAGAAAATATAGAGATAAATTGGCTGCAATTTTAGGGGTAACCTCCCTCCCAAGACGTCGGTTGTAGAGGACGGCCACACTCTCACTTGGAAATACCACAATAATCAAATCAAAGCATAAACTAGGGCCGCCGACCTATACCCCTTCGAATACAATTCCACTCATTAGCCAATTACAAGTATGGCATTATAATAATTAAAATAATAGAAAAAAGGCCAAAAAGTCGTGAAAACGCCCCTGAATCATGCGGTTGGGCCCGGTCCTCCTCTGGTGTGCCGTTGTGTGTAGGTGATGAACCCATCACTACTCCCCCAAAAGAGCCATCTTATCCTCAAGGTGGAAGTCAGGAAACTGTTGCGCCATGATGCCCACCAACTCCCAGGTGCTCTCGTGCTCTGACAAGCTCTTCCACCACACCAACACTTCCCGCTCACCAGCGCTCTCTCTTCGTACCCACTTCAACTCCTCAGGCGCTAATATCACCTACATATCTTTCGACAATGTCTTGGGGAGTGATGGATAAGGGGTATGTTCGCCAATCACCTAACGTAGCTGGGACACATGGAATACAAGGTGAATGACAGATCCTGGGAGAAACTTCAATCTGTATGCAACTAGTCCCACTTTGGCATCTATCTCATAAGACCCAAAATATCTAGGGGATAGCTTCTCATTTCTTCTATGTGCCAGAGATTTTTGTCTATAAGGACGCAATTTCAAATACACCATATCCCCCACGTCGAACTAAACATCCATGTGATGTGAGTCTGCCCTAGCCTTCATGATCTGCTAGGCCCTGGCCAAATGAAACCTCAACTCCTCCAAAATCCGGTCCCTCTCTGCCAAGTACTGTCGAAACTGGTGTAGTCTCCTGCCCATAATGCAACAAGTGTGAAGGGTACCGCCCATACAATATCCTGAAAGAGGCTACTGTGTGATAAGACGTGTTGTACCAGAACTCTGCCCAAGCTGACCAACGGGTCCACTCCTTTGGGCTCTCTAAAATGAAGCACCATAAGTAGGTCACAATACTTTATTCCTATCAGAGACAATGAACTTAGGCCAGGGACGGACCCACTTAGGAGTTAGGGGGCCCGCCCCTCAAAATTTACATGTCTAATGTAGCAGGGGAAGATATGTAAGGGTAAGTTAATTGATTTAACCTCCACCTACATGGTTCTTTCATTGGCATGGTGGTAGTGCGGTCCCTTCCCAAGCGCTAGGTCCTGAGCTCGATCCTCGTTAGATGCGAAAATTTTTAGATTTTCGGTAGTGATGTCCCTCCCCAAGTGCCAATTCCCAAGTTCGATCTCCCCAAGCGCCAATTCCCGAGTTCGATCCTCCTTGGGTGCGAAAATTTTTGGATTTTCGATTTGTTACTACGGCCTTTATTGGCCAATTTTTGGATTTTCGATTTGTTGCTACATCTTTTTTCCATGTTTTTAATTATAGCATAGCGGAGTCAGCATCTAATTGAGAAAAGAAAAAAGTCTCAAACAAAAATATATCTTAATTTAAGCTTAAATTCTCACACAAGTCATTGTAAACCAAAGAATTATCTAATCACGCAAGTAAACGTTGTGATTTCTAATTAGCGTTTTAAATTATCATGGTTAACTGAATCTACCTAAAATGTTTAATTACTAAACACGCTTCTCTCATTCCCTTAAATTTAAAAGATTACTTAATTCTTGGCTAGTTCCAATAATTATATTTTTAATTTTTTGTTTTTTGCAAATTAAAGATGTAATCAGCGTCAGTTTCTCGTTCATACCTTCGTTAATATGTGAACGATTGTGTTTAATAAATGCATGGAAAAATTTGTTGCTCGTTTAAAGTAATCCAGTATAAATCATCGTAACTTATTTTCATCTCATGCAATTAAAACTTGTTTTTGTTTTTGGCTTTTGGCTTTCTTACTCGATCATTAACACATATGTTGCATGGGGCCTGAACAATGAATTTCATATCAACTTTGTTGTTCACTTCGTCACCTCAGATATACTTAAACGTAATAAAAACACATCCTTTATCTCTTTGGACTTGTCGACTTGAACATCATCACACATATGTACTTTACGCGTGCAGCTTGTATTTTTTGCAATGTCGTCCAGCCCCGGGGCATCTAATCCTGGTTCCGCCCCTGACTTAGACAGCCCATGCAACCGAATGATCTCCCTCAAAAACGCCTTCGCCACTAAAACTGTGTTGTATGGATGTCTAAGTGGTATGAAATATGCATACTTGCTGAGGTGGTCGACCACAACAAGTATTACTGTGAACCCTCCAGATTTAGTCAACCCATCAATGAAATCCATGACCAGATCCTCACAGACTCACCTGGCAAGGATAACGGTTGTAGCAAACCTTCAGGGGCCATCGCCATGTACTTGTAACGCTGGCAAACGTCACACTCCGCCACCATCTTCGAGACATCTTTTTTCATCCCCTTCCAATAGACCTCCCTCGCTAATCTCATATAGGTCTTGCGGACCCCCGAATGTCCGCCAACGGCACTGCTGTAAACTCCTGGAGAATAACGGGAATGTGTGTGGATGACCTCGGTATCACCAAGCTCTCCTGATATAACAATCTACCATCCTGCAAAGCATAGCCTGGATGATCCTCAGATCCCTGCAACAACGCTTTCTGAATGTCCGTCCACTCCTGGTCATCAACCTCCCGCTGCAATGGCTCCCAGTCCTACAGTACCAAAACCGACAAAGCTGCCAAGTGTACATCCTCGTCCCATCGTGA
The DNA here is from genome assembly GCA_030789695.1 of Scilla litardierei. Lineage (NCBI taxonomy): Eukaryota > Viridiplantae > Streptophyta > Magnoliopsida > Asparagales > Asparagaceae > Scilla > Scilla litardierei. The sequence continues at coordinate 111,838,909 of CM061139.1, read as the reverse complement.
CAATGCATCTGTAGCCTTGTTCTCCAACCCTGGACGATATTCTATCTCAAATAGGTATCACATAAGCTTCCGGAGCCACTTCTGATGTTCCCTTGCTATTATGTGTTGCTCCAACAGGTACGTGAGACTCCTCTGATCGGTGTGAACCAAGAAACACCGTCCCAGCAAATAAGGCCCCCACTTCTGAATGGATAGGACTATAGCCATCAGCTCCCTCTCGTAAACAGATTTTAAGCTGGCTCTCGCGTCAGCACCTAGCTGTTGTATGAAATAGGTCATTGATCCTGCATCAGCACAGCCCACAGTTCATGTCCCGATGCATCTGCCTCCACAATAAATGGCCTGAAAAAATCTGATAACACCAATACTGGTACGGTAGTCATGGCCTTTTTCAATGCCTCAAATGCCAGTATCACCTCGTTACTCCAGACAAATTGGTCCTTTAGCAACTCCATGAGTGGCCAAGCGATCATACCATAACCCTGCACAAACCTCTGGTAGTAGTATGTAAGAACCAAGGACCCCCTCAACCCACTAAGAACGGTGGGACGCGGCCAGTCCAGTATCACCTCTATCTTTGAACTGTCAGCTGCTACTCCCTCTGAGGATACCGCATGCCTCAAGTACTCCACATGTGGCTGTGCAAATAGACACGTCTTCCCGTTTGCATACATCTGATGGTATTGCAACTCCTTAAAGACTACTTGAAGATGGTCCAAGTGCTCCTCCAAGGAACGATTGTACACAATGATATCATCAAAAAATACCAGTACAAATCGTCTAAGGTACGGGCGGAATACCTTATTCATCAGGGTCTGGAATGTAGCATGGGCGTTAGTCAAGCCAAAAGGCATGACTAAGAACTCATAATGGCCCTTCATGGGTCCTGAAGGCAGTCTTCGGCACCTCCGCTCGCATCCTGATCTGATGGTAGACTGATTTAAGGTCAATCTTTGTAAAAATGAATGAACCATGTAACTCGTCCAGAAGCCTGTCAATCACTGGTACGGGGAACTTATCAGGCATTGTCTCCTTATTTAATGCCATATAGTCCACACAGAAGCGCCAACTCCCATCCTTCTTCTTCACAAGTAGCACAGGGCTAGAAAAGGAACTCACACTGGGTTGGATAACACCAGCCCGCACTATCTCTGTCACCATCTTCTCTATCTCAGTCTTATACGCCTGTGGGTAACGATAGGTCAGACGCTGATAGGAGACACGCCCTCCCGCAGTACTATGGCGTACTCGTGGTCTTTAGGTGGTGAAAGACCCTAAAGTTCCTGAAAAACCTCCTCAAACTGCTCCAGCAACTTATGTACCTCCCCTGGAATAGGATGCCCACTACCAGCATCATCGCCATCATCTCCCACTAACCTGTGTAGCTCCACCAGAAAACCACCCCCCTCCCCCCGCCTGGATGATCCTCGCTATGGTCCTTAATGAGACCAAGGACTTGCATAGACGGGGTCCCCCTGTAGTACTATTGCTCTCCCATCCTCCTGAAACTTCATCCTGAGCAGCTTCCAGTTCATCTTCACATCTCCTAGTGTCTGTAGCCACCTCATGCCTAAAATAACATCCGTACTCCCCAAATCTAATGGCAAGAAGTCCGCCAGCACCTGTATCCCCTGCAATGCCAGAACCAGCCCACATCAAACACCAGGGCTACTCTCCATCTTGCACATCCCCATCATCGCACCAAAGCTGCTTGTATCCACCAACTGGAGTCCTTGCTGCTCCACCACCCTCCGGAAAAATTGTGGGTAATCCCACTGTCGATAAGTACAGACACCTCCTGGTCATATATGTACCTAACCAACTTCATGGTATGGTTCGATGTAAACACTACCACAGAGTTGAGGGAAACCTCCGCCACGTCCAACTCGTGATGCTCCTCCCCTTCTGTAACATCGACGGCCTCGTTCTCCACATCTGAGTCCTCCTCAGGTCCTAACAACACCTAAAGCTTGTGCACCATGCACCTATGTCCTGGGGTAAATCTCTTGTCGCAACGAAAGCACAAGCCCTTCTGCCTTTTCTCCCTTATCTCAGCATCTGTCATCCTCCTGAACTGACCCCCTGATGATGGTGCACTACTCTTCTCTCCAATCTTCTCCTTATTCTCATGATCTGTCCATGTAGCCACCTTCAGCCTCCCTGTCGATGTTGGAGCTCCACGAGAGACCTGTCCACCCCCTACTACTCCTGACTCTCTACTCCTCCATCTGGTGGTCCTCTACCATCTGCGCCATCTATATGACCTCCATCAACCCCTGAGGCTTATATGGGCGAATACATGAGCGAAAGTACCCTCTAGTGCCTCATCAGAGACCCCTCGCACTCGCCCTGAGAGCGTCTCAAACCTCTCTCCGTACTACCTAACAGACCTGTAGTGCCTGAGTGCGAACAGCTGCCCATGAAGGTTCCCCATGTGAGACTCCCGGAACCTCTCCAATATGCAATACTTGATCTCCTCCCAGGAGCGAAATGGGCGCTGATACTCCCTCCACTAATACCATCGCAGAGCTTTGCCCTCCAGACATACTGCTGCCACCTCCAACTTCTGTGCCTCCGTCATACGGGACACAGTAAAGAACCTCTCTGCCCTGTAAATCCACGCATGTGGATCCTCCCCCTCGAATATGGGCATCTTAAATTTTCGAACTCTGTTGTCCACCCCAAAGTGTCCCTGGTCTGTTCTTCCCTCGTGGTGTCTCTGGCGGTGGGGATGGTAGGTGTCTCTGTGCCCCTCAAAGCCCCCCTGGGCATCCTCGTCCTCTGTAGTCCTCCCAAACTTCGCCTCACATATAGGCTCCTCCTGCCTCATCTTCGTAGTATTCCCCCACCTCATTCCTCTCCTGAATAATACACATCACCTTGTGCATGTCTTAAGTACCCGTGGAGCGGCTGAAATTAATCCTCGGGCCCCATGGCGCGTCTATGGGGGTCTGTGGGGCTGCTGCCAGCCCTGGGAGGACTCGGGAATCCCCCCTATCGGCTGCCAGGGGGCCGCCAGGGGCTGCCGAACCTTCGACAGCCATGTCGAGGCTGCCGGAGGCCCGATGGCCCTTCTGCTGGTGCGGGCAGGGTCGGCCGACCCTGCCTGGGGCCTCCTCGTTCACCCAAACTATTAGGTTCTGGGGGTTTGGTCGGCTTCCTCCATAGCTCCGTTGATGCGTGGCATCCTCCTCGTTCACCCAAACTCATTCCTCTTCCTCCTTGAAATATTCGTCGGCATCAGAAAGCAAGCCCTCCTCGTATATCTCCATTTTTTGCTTTCCCTTTATCCAAAGGTGCCGCCTTTATGGTAGGATTGGAGTTTCTGCTTTCGTTTCCACCCTTCGTCGTGAGGATCGCAAGTTGTTGGATGATATGAGCAAGGGCCTCGTCTTGTTTGTCTTACTTAGCTGTGATCCTATCATTGGAAGCCGTCAACTTTGCTATCGCTCGCACGCAATGGACGAAGCCCACAACCCGTTCCCCTCGCTCATCTCACGTGGTGAACAAATCGAACGACGCGGCCATCAGGAATCAACGATCGACGACATCTGAAGGGTTTTCGAAAACCCTAGCCCCGATCTCATCTCGCGCCGTCGTGGATTCTTCGGGATTACAATCTGATAAGATCTCTCTCTCTCTCTCTTCTCTATTTAAATGATGTTTGTTTAGGGTTTTGGCACGCGAAAAATTGTTTTCATCTTCTCGAAATTTCTGAACGAGTTCAAATCTGGACATTCCGATTTCTTCTGAATTATTTGGGAATTCTCTCGGCTTTGGTTTTCTACAAGATCGGTAAACCTTATTTGCTTTAAATTTCAATTATACTCGTTTGTGCTTCAATTTTGTTGCGAAAATAGGGTTTGATCTAGGAGATGATGATTCGAGTATAATATGAAAGAGGAACTCTCCCCTTGTGTTAATTATGGCATCCTTAGGTCGAGGAGACAACTTTGTCGCAGCCCCGCACCACTGATTTAGGGTTTTAGGGTCCTAGGGTTGGCCGCCGAGGGGTTTCCCACTTCGATTGGGTGTTCGGCTGGTTTTGTCGTGCAGCTTGTATTGTTCGTTATGTACCTTTCTTGCTGATAGGTATCATTTCCCGTGTATCCATTGGCTGTGTTCCATGCGGTTGTTTTTGTTCTTTGGTCCATGCTTTCCTGCGACATTGAATTGTTAGACTGTTCTTTTCTATACAGTTACAGTTTTTAACAAAAACGAATCGTTGCAATATTTCATAGTAGATATGAGACTGCTTGTGGATTTTAAATAGGATTTCTGTTCTGCTGCTATGTCCCAGGCTTTGAGGAGTTTTCCCCCTCGAGCACAGTAGACCCTAGAACCCATCACGGATGCCAAATGAAACGAATCTTATCCTAACTATGTTTTAGTCATTTAAAAGTAAATTAGTTTCAGTTTTACATGTTACGAAAGATCTGATTGTTTTAGTAATCTTTTGGGAATGTTATAAATAAAGTTTTACCTTCACAGAAATTTATTATAGCATCGTAATGTTAGAAGATAAGTTTTGTGATAATGATGGTGCATTTGAATGTATTAATTGTGGAATACTGACGCATTGGAACGATTGCTATAGACACTATCGGTTTGATGCAATATTCGTGTTACATAACTTACAGAGAATAGAACTAGATGACAATTATAGTTAGAAAGACATGGGGATTATGGGAACTTATAATTAAAGTTGGAAAGGGTGGCAAAGACTACGCTCATTGACAGAAATTAAATGACTTGACTGGGTTCCTTTGATGATATCTTGGAACAATATATTTAGCGCACAGGCGAGCTCGCCTGTGAAACCCGATGTTGTTCTTCAGCCCGTTCTTTCCCTTTAGATTATGAGTATAATATAAAAAATGGAATGTTTTAGTTAGATAGGTACAACCTAGTGCTTAGAGTTATTGGCTGGTTTAGGACTAGGGTTGCATGAAAGTTATGATTGTTGTTTATTGTAAATATCATTTACTTTATCCTTTCAAATATTTTCTCAACGGAGACTGAACCAGAGTACGAGTAGGCTCCAGCTTTTGAGGAGTTCGAATTCTCAGTGGAGAGCGCTGATTTCTGAGACGATGATCAGTAAGGAGAGTGTTTATCCATTGTTTAGTTGCTTTCTTTATTGTTTAGAAATAAAAGACTAGTAGTTTATCTTTTGTTATGCTTTTGTACCCTCTTTCGAATGATGAATAAAGTTCTCTTTTTTGAAATTCTCTGTTTGCTCTTTGTTGGCTTCACTGAAACTTTGCAGAACCTGCACAAATAACGAAAAAGTAATTATACCCGGAAACGGGGTGTTACACAAAGCTTATCTTAACAGATTAAATGTGTTCACATTCAAACAAATTGCTTAATTATGAGCGTTGAAATCTCTCTGTATTTATTCACCAATCTATCAAAAATATCATATACCTCTACGTTTTTGAAAAAATTATTATAGAAAAAAATTTGTACTTAAGTCAAATAAATATTTGAAATTAGGGGTAAAGAGCTAGGATTCTGTCTACCCATTAGTAAAACAAGCCTTAAAAATAAAAGTCCATTTTAACCTAAAGTCTATAATTCTAAAATGAAATAAATAAATTAATAAAATGAAAAATTATAGAGCTATAAATTTTTCAAAATACAATTAACTTAAGATACATGTTAGCTTATCTTAAGAATTCTACCCTTAACCATGCTTCTAAAGTATAGGTTTTTTAGCACTTGTTCCTACATCTTAAATTCATGTTATTCATTATTAGAAAATATTTAAATTCACAAATGACGTTTATTTAAACTTGATCCATTTTAATTGTAACCTAGGTTTATTTTCTTCCTTTTTCTTCTTTATATTTTCTTTTCTTTCATATTATATGTAACTCAAATCAAGGTTTAAGGTCTCGGTATCGGGTTCGTCCATTATGACGGTTTCGGAGGTGAGTTTCATTTTGTCTGCATCGGTAGTTTTAAATACTTAAAACCCTATCAAATACTATCAAATACTTAAAAACTAAAGTATTAATCATAGACTATCAAATACTTATCAAATTTGTATTACTAGTATGTATTTATAAATTTGTATATATTTATTTATTTACAAGTTTGACATTAGTTAACAAGTTTGCCATTCCAAAAAAATCAGCAGATATCCCTTTCATTTAATTAGAAGTTTGCCATTACAAAACAAATGCCGGCTTTGCACACCCACCTGCGCATATAGCACTTATTTACAGGTTTGTCATTACAAAAATCAGCCTGGGGAGTTGCTTTGCGCACCCACCATTTTACTCTACGCACATACCACTTATTTACAAGTTTGCAATTAAAATATCAGTCGCCCTCCCTTTCAGCGGTGATCGTCCTCTTATTTGCAAGCTCTCTTTCTCTTTCTTTTTCTCTCTTTGTTGTCTTTCTCTATCTCGGTCGATCGTTGAGGCAAGGCGTCGAGGCGTTCGTCGAGATGAGGTGTCGAGGCAGGAGAGGAGTTTGTTGACGCAATAAGGCGGTGAGACAACTGGAGAGGAGTTCATCGATGCGGTGAGTTCAATTTTCATCTTCTTCCTTTTTTTCTTTTTCTTCTTCTTTCCTGCAGTTTTTTCGTCTAGTTCTACAATTTGGGATCATCTTCATCATCATTTTCAAGCCGTGACCCTCGTGTTTCGGTCGAAACTGGCCGAAACCCCCGAAACCGAGAAACACTAATCGTTTCGGTCTCGGTTCCTCCAAAACCAAAACGAAATGGCCGATACCTAAAACATTGATTCAAATAGCTATGTAAACTAATATAATATAACTTATCATAACCTCAAATACAAAATCTCAAATTCATGCGGTCTTTGATATAAACTGTTTATTTTCTAATATCCATCTCTACTTAAAGCGCAAAATCCTATCCCAAATTCTAATTATGCAAAGGAACGTTTATGTTTTTAAGCTTAAAAATTATAGACAGTTACAAAATGAAATCTTATGTGTATATCCCTATTATTTTTAATGTTAAGTATAACCAAATTTGACTTCAAATGTAATTCTTATAAAGAAGAAAATCTCTATATACTTGAAGTATTTTTGGAAGAGGGCAATAAAATATGGAGGAAGTATAAAGATATTAGGTAATTTGAGCTATCATAATTCATTTGTTTCTTAATAGCATATGCAATTTTTTCTTAGTAACATGCACTTATTAATTCTTTAATATTGCATTTTTAAACAGAGACAAGTGGCTCAAGAGAACAAGAAATCGAACAAATTTTATATAAGTTCATTACGCCATACAATATTTGGAAGAAATTTATAGATTTAATTTTTGTAGATGGCGTAGAATCTAAATAAACTTAATCCATACATAATTATGAATACTTAGTATAAATAACTCACTTCTTGGTCTTCGACCCCCTTAGTCACTACGAGTGACACCTGATTAGTGCAATGTGATGTGTCTATTTATCTATCTCTCGACTCGAAATGGGAGGCATGTTTGAAAAAGGATCGCACTATATTTTTCTTTAATTCCTTCCTTATTTTTATTTTTGGTAATTTTTCATATTTTCTCTTTTAACATTTGACTTTTAAGCACGTAACATAGCAAACCAAAACTAACTTGAACAAAAGTGACACCCAGCTATTCTTCATAAGAAAAGAAAGAAATCTATATCTTACCGAGAAATGCATACATGGTGTATTATCACACAAGATTCGGTAATTAGTTTCGGATTGAAATAAGTCCAGAAATTAGCCTTCCTCTTGTTCGTATAGAAAAGAATGAAGAAGTGAAGTGGGCCTCCCTTGGTAAGTGGTCATTTGCTCTCTCCTGAGGTTTTTCCGCTTTGGTCCTCAATCCCCTTGAGCTGCTACTAATTCTAGAAAAGGAATTTTCTTCTATTATTTCTTTTATTTATTTTATTTATTAGATATTTGTTATGAAGTTTCTATATAATAGATTATCTTTCTGGCTATGGCCATTTTTTCCCAAAATTGATTTTCTTTTAATTATTAGATTCTTTTCTGATTTGATAACCACATAATAGAATCTGACATTTAATTACTAGAATATAGTGTTTTTATTTACTAATTATAACTATCACAAAAACCACCCATTATTAAATAAGATATTTTTACAAAAAATTTACCCTCTTTTCACTCATTTTTATTTATAGATATTAGGACAATTGAATTCATAGTATTAATTAATTCAATAAAATTTATTTAAAGTTATCTAGTAAACTCATTAAATTAGAACATAATAGATTCAGAATATTTGATATTTTTATAAGCTAAACATACATTGTTTTCATACTACTTAAAATTCATTGAATAAGAATCTAAAAATGCAAAATATAAAGAGAGGAGAAATTTGTAACAAATTTGTAAAATAGAAATTCAAAACCATATATGAATAGAAAGTAATATATTCTTATAAAAAGAAAGAAGTCAGGAAAGAATCTAAATCTAACTAACATTATTACATTGTAAGTGCACCAAATTATAACCTTTATCTAATAAAATTGTTAAAAATACAAAATCTTCCAATTTATTTTAAGTAAAGAAATCGAACAAGAATCTCAATTTAATTAGCATCGATGCAATGTATGTGCACCAAATTGTAATCACAATCTAATAAAATTGTTATAATTATAAAATAAATAAGTTATGTAGATAAAATAATTTTCCATGTGCAAGGCACATGCCTAATGCTAGTTCAATAAGATGGACATCAAGATTTTAAATTTTTTGAAGTAATTTTATAATTCATATTAAAATTTATGTGTTCTTTAAAATATTAAATTTTGTATACTAACATGAATTTTAAGAAATCTAATCAAATTTTTCTTACATATAAAAAGAGAAGCTACCTACCCATGTAAAATATTGGTTTTATATTCATTTTCTATTAGATTGTGCTTATAATTTAGTGGGCTTTTATTCTCACAATACTAAATAATTGAAAATTTGTTTTAATGTCTACTTTTCAAGTAGTAGACTGGAACTCTAATTTAATATGATTTCTATCCATATTACTTATACTTTAATATCAAATTCTATTATATATTCCTGATTTATTTTAAGAAATTTACTAATTATCTAAATTCTCAATATTTACTTATTTCTTTAAATTTCTACTCCGTATGTTTTAAGATTATAATTCGATGTGTTTAATTAAAAAGAAACAATTAATTTCAAATGTCCTAAAATAAACTATTATTCTAATTTAATGAATTTCCTTATAAAAATTTAATTAGACTAGTTAACTCTAATAGTATACAAAATAACCAAATGATGGCATATACCCAAAATACACAAAAAAGAGGGGGACAAAGGGTGACAGACTCTAAACTAATTTTTTAAGAGTAATTATAGATAAACTATCACTTACCATACAGTCAAGGGATTATTGGTTTTGGATTCCAAGCTTAAACTTGAATATTTGTTCAAGTTGCATTTGGACTACGATTTGGATTTAGTTTTGAATTTTGTAGTTGTATTTACCAAGATCGTATAACTTCGACCAAGACCAACGGTTGGATTCGGACATGGATTTTGTAGTTGGATTCTTGATGATTTCACTTATTTATTTTTTTATTATATTAATACTATGAGGTGCTCATAATCATTTGTTTACTAAATACTAATTAATCACTAACTATTTACTTTTATCATAATAATGTTATTAACATTTAACTAATGAAATATTAATAACTATTATTAAAATTCATACACTTTGTTTTATTATTTTCATAATTTAAATGTTTTTAAAGTAAAAATCGAGGTCCAAAAGGAAAACTTATAGAACTACCCACTTCTAATCTCCTGGTTTTCCAAAATCTAACTTTAGATATTTTCAAGTTTTGTCATGTTTATTGACATCCATTCAATATAGATGTGGCAAAATAAACCTGACCCGATCCGAACCCGGCCTCCTTAACCAGATGAGTAGAGATCTAACCGGATCGGGTAGAATCCGAGTCAACTTTGTCGACCCAAATAAAATGCGGATCGGGTAACAGTTTGACCCGCCAGCCTGGATTCATTCGAAGCCTACCCGTTTTACATTATATTTGTATGTATATTTATATAAAATCATGGGGACACAAGTTGCATGTGGAGTTTTGATAAGGAGTTTCAATTTTTTGCGTTGGTTTAAGTGGTTTGGGGTGTGATTCACATCATTGTATTTTTTTGTTAATTTCACATCTTAATTCTTAATTTACATAAATAATTTAATAGTGTTTTTAACGCAGTTGGTGGATACTTGATCATTCATAAGAGTGATCTTCGGATCGATTCTTGTTGCCGACCATTTACTTCAAATATTTTTTTGAAAGTTAAAAAAAATTGATTCATGTGGGTCGGATTCGGGTAACACAACAACCCGTCAGGTTGTGTATAGGTTTTATGTTCCTGATCCAGATTTGATACGGGTCAGGTTCGAGTATGCCCCTAAATGGATCAGATCAAACCTGACTCGACCCGGCCCGGCCCGTTTGCGACCCTTAATTCAATCCTTAAAACTTCTAATTTTCATCTTTTTTACTCAAATATGATGCATGTCGGAAGTGGGAAGGGAGATGGTTGGAATTTGGGGAAGAAATAAATTAGGGATTTGATAAATTTTCGAATCTCGCATCCTGAAAATCTTTCGATCACCGACTTACATGCCTCGCACGTGAAGATTATTCGGACCTCTCACCCATGCAATCAAGTCCACTCTCGCACACCAATGCAAAAGATTTAATTTGTGGAGAAACTAAAAGTTACAACAGAAGCTAATTTTTATTAAATTCTTCATTAAAAACTAATAGGTTTGTGGCCTTTATATAGGCTTATAACTTGACTCTATAAAACACAATAAGACTAGAACTTCTAAAGTAACTAAAACACTCATATAACAAAAAAGACTCTACTAACAAAAAAGACTCTACTAACTAAAACTCTTAAAATAACAAAAAGATTCAAATAATTATAATTAGAATTTTCTAAAGAATCTAACTCTATCAAATAAAAGACTCCTTCTCAAATTGAGTCTCGAATTCAATTTCTGTCATTCTCATCGGCTTAAGAACTTCATCACCTGGTGAATGGCGATAGGAATAGCATAGCGAGATAGAAATCAGTAGTCCCTTATAACTAAAAAAGATGTGTCCATAAACTTTGAAGTACAATAGAATGTGAATATGCAGACGAATATCTTTTGTAAAACTCTCCCAAATAGTAAAAGAGGCGAAATTGTATAGAATCTTCTTATTTGGATGATGTGGAGAATCCAGTATGACAAATTAGAAGTGCTCAATCTCCTCAAACTTCTGTAAAAGACTCGACTCAGTCTCATCAGGATTGTCACTCTATAAAGCTCGTAGAAAACTTGTATGATGCATGCAAAGCTTCGTTGTTGGTTCTAGTACGAACCTCTCTAAACAAATTCAAATCATGTTGTCATCCATAACTGTAAATTCCTGTAAATTTCTATTTGAATCTGCATGAGACTTGTGAGTATCGTTGTTTATTGCAAAATTTTCAGAAGTCCTTCTATGCAAGGCACTCAAATCATATGCAAGATGTTCGTGAAATGCAAAATGCGGTAGGAATTAGGTCAAAACTAGACTTTAATGAATTGAAACTCTTATGATGAGATATTTGAATTAGTGGCTTTCTAAGGATTAACCCATTTTTTAATTTTCAATTATGTTCTTATGGTTTACAAGGAGTCAAAACAATTTTCTTTCCTTCAAACATGAATGTGTATGTATTGGATCTTTCAGAATGTGCAACATCTAAGTCATACAGCCAAGACCTACCTAGCAAAATATGTAAAGCATCCATAGGTATAACATCACATCAAATGCCATCATGATAGCTCAAAAACTGGATAGGCACCAAACAATGTTGGGTAACAGAATGTGATTGATCATCAACCCATGTAATTTTATTAATCTGTGGATGATGTTCAGCTTTTAGTCTCATCTTTTCAATAGCTAAGTTAGCAACTAAATTGGCACAACTGCGTCCATCAATCGTCACTTGGAAAAATTTCTCTCCAATTTTGACGAGTGTAAAGAAAATATTAGTCCTTCGCCAATCAATCTCACTCTTAGGTGTAGTAACCAGACACCTAATGACTTATAAACTGGCACTAGAATTCTCTTCTTCTTCACCTGGGATAGCAGTAACTTCAGGGATATATTCTTTTTCAATCTCATCATCATTATTAATCTCTCCCATATGTAAGGTTTTATTGGGTCGTTGACTTGCAAAATAACCAAAGCCATGACATTTAAAACATTGCACCTCTTTATGTTTTTGTTGTGATTGTTCTACAAGCTTAGCCTTTCCATTTATCTCCTTCGTCGCATTCGTTTTTGATTTAATCATATTGTTACTAGCCGCTTAAATTGCTCCCCAGCTTTAAACGGAGGCTTCTTATTTACGGGAGTTCTCATGATTTCCAAATTTAAGGCTAAATTAAATGCTTGTTGGACAATGTCTACATTATAGAGCAACATCTTACGCCTAATGTCTGCTCTCAATCCAGAACAAAAACTGTCAAGTGTATATCGTGGGTCTTCTTGTAACTCACTCCTAACAAATAAATTATTGAACTTAGTCATGTATTCCTCAACAAACATGCTTTCTTGACGTAGGTCGTTCAGTTTTTCTATTAGGAGATCTCTATAAATACGAGGCAAATATTTTTCTTTGAGCTTGATTTTCATTTCATTCCAATTCTATATAGGTCTCAGATGCTCTCTCTTTGTTTTTTATACATGTCCAGAAAATGTAGCAGACCATGCTAGTTTTATCTTAGCAAATTAGACCTTTCGTTCATTAGATAAAGGGTACCACTCAGACAAATGTTCCATCTCTGCTAACCAATCTAAAAAGGTCTGAGGATTATAAGTTTCATCAAAAGTGGAATCATCTATCATAATCCATCATACAATATTATCTCACTCAGTTATTCTTAATATTCTCATCTTGTCTCCTATTATTTCGATTGTTTTCATCTCTTATCTGATACGGCTCGGCTAGTCCAGGAGGCGGGCCGTGCGGATGTGGAGGGGGCTCCGGTTCGGGTCTATCAACGGAGGAGGCGACTTGGGTCCACCACGGACCCGGTCCTAAACTTGTAATTCCGCAAGAGAAGGGGAGGGCTAAAGGATAATTCGACATTTGATAATCCCTCCCCTAATAAGGGGGCCGGCCGGCCCTAGCAATGGTTTTATCGAAGAATTAACAAAGGTAATCTTATTTTTTTAGAACCCTAGTTTAATCATATTGCTAATTAGTTGCTCGTTTCCTTAAATCTATTATTCTAGGAATTAATTAGTATTTTCAGATCAGTTCTTCGTCATTTAAACCCTAGATTAGGAAGTCCAAAGCCATAAAAATCCCACTTTTGATCCCCACAAAAAGCCATAATCGTATCAAATTGGTATCAGAGCCGTCGATCTATGGCGAGCGCACGATCCAAGGAGCGGGTCGAAGTTTTGGAAGAGAAGGTTGAACGGATGGAGGCCCAAATTAGCAAGGGTTTCATCGACGTGAGAAGGAAAGACGCCGAGATAGCCGCGGAGATCCGAGGAGAGATGAAAGAGATGAAAGAGAACCAAGAGAAAACGGAGGCAAAATTGTCGGAATTAACAGAAGCTATAGCGGCGTTAACCGCACATCTCGTACCAAAGGCAGATCCAAGTAAAAAGGAGCCACCTTTGGCGAAGGACAAGGGCAAAAAGACGATTTTTTTTGAAGATGGACCGGAACGAGATGAAAACGGAGGCGTCGATCTAGGAGACAAGGAGTGGGAGACTTACAATGACCACGCGCCGCCGCGCCAAGGAGAACAGAGCACTGGAGGGGGTTTTCCGGCCCCCGGCAGCCCCGGGTGGCCACCGCACCCTCAGGGAGCTCTGGGGGCCCGGCGAACCCCCAGAGGGGCGGGTCAGGGCCCCAGGCCCCCAGGAGGGGCGGCCGCACCTGCCGCCCCTCCCTGCGCCTCCGGCGAACCCAGGCGGACTCGCCTGGGGGCCGCCGGCCCAAATTCAGGGCCGCCCGCCCCAGTGAAGCCCTGGGGGGCTTCGGCCGACCCCGGGGGGGGCTTCCGAGGTACAGCGGACCCCTGGGGGCCCCCGCCGACCCTCCAGGACGTCCGACAGACTTTCTCGAGCACATCCGGGCACCCGGGGGGCCCCGCCCGAGGTCCGAGTAGCACAGTTTACAAGTTTTCAGGCTTTTGGGGACCCGGAGGCCACCACCAGATCACTGGAGGGTCGTCGACTCAGCCCCCACCCTTCGGTGGAGTGACGGGTGACTGGAGAGCATACCACGGCACACTGGGAGGTCACCAGACAGAGTATAGGCACCCACGTGGTGACTGGCATGGACATGGTGCTGAGGGAGGATTCCGAGATCGGGCAGAGGCATATTTTCCAGATGGACGACAGGGGTACCAGCAGAGGAGAGGATTTCAGCACCATGAGAGGGGGATTCGCTGGTGAGAGGCGCCTGAGGAAGCTCGAGGTGCCCATCTTTGAGAGAGGAGACCCAGATGACTGGTTGTACCGGGTGGAGAGGTACTTGGAGGTGTCAGCAGTAGTTCCAGGAGAGGATTGGCTTCGGTCGATAGGCGTCTGTTTGGAGGGGGAGGCCTTAGGCCGGTTTCGTTGGACTGATCAGCAGCAGCCATTTCAGACGTGGGCAGTGTTTACGTCGCTCTTGACGGTGCGATTTGGTGCAGGACAGTCTGGTGGCGTGTTCGAGAGACTATATTCTCTGAAGCAAGAGGAGAGCGTAGGGGATTACATCAAGAAATTTGAGTCGCTCTGCCACCGAGTTTGGGGAGTATCTGAGGAGTCTTTGGAGGGCTGCTTTATGAAGGGACTGAAGCCTACGGTGAGATCAGGACTGAGGCAGTTCGATCCAGTGGGTCTGTGTGGGATGATGACATTGGCTAGGAAGGTAGAGGACCATCAGGAGACAGAGCGGAGAGCCCGCGGGACGTGGGGTAGCGCCCCATTCAGGAGTCAGGCGGCTGCTACAGGACAGAGGACTGCACCATCTTCAGGGACCACGTCTGGTCAGGGAGCTACAGCCGTTGCTGGGGGCGGCAGAGACAGGAGGCAGGAGCCCCGAGCTGGGGGCAAGTGCGGAGGATGACAGATGCCGAGATACGAGAGAAGCGGGTGATGGGATTGTGTTTCCGATGTGATGAGAAGTTCACCCCAGGACACCGATGCGCTGATCGGACTCTCCAGATACTGATAGCTGGCGATGAGGAGGGAGAGGACGAGGTTGTCATCCTAGAGGCAGGAGAGGATGAGGAGGAGGTAGAGCACCAGCACTTGGACTTTGCGGAGGTGTCCCTAAATTCCGTGGTAGGGTTCACGCCGAACCATACCATGAAATTAGTGGGACAAGTGGGCAGCCAGGAGGTTATAGTGTTGGTCGACAGTGGGGCCACCCACAACTTCATTTCCAGCAGGTTGGTGGGGGCACAGGGACTGCAGGTGAGTGGCACGGGGCGGTATGGAGTGATGCTGGGCACGGGACAGGTGACACACAGCACAGGTGTCTGTCGCGGGGTGATTGTGACCATTCAAGGAGTGCAGATTGTCACAGACTTTCTTCCCTTGGAGCTAGGGAGCACCGATGTCATACTGGGGATGAAGTGGCTGCAGACCCTCGGGGAGACCAGGACAAATTGGAAGATGTTGAGGATGGAGTACCAGGATGGGAGAGGACAATGGTATTGCAGGGGGGATCCCAGCCTGTGTCGTTCTTTGGTGTCTTATAAGGCCATGTGCAGGGCGATCCACACGGCGGGAGGAGGGTTCTTGGTGGAGCTACAAGCTGTGACAGCATCAGTGCAGAGCGAGGACCAGACACAGGTGGTGGTACCGGAGGTTGAGCAGCTGCTGGCTCAGTATGAGGAGGTTTTTCAGACACCTCAGGGCATGTCACCACACAGAGATCATGAGCACGCCATCGTCTTGAGGGAGGGCGTGTCCCCCATCAGTGTGCGGCCCTACAGGTACCCACAGGTACTGAAGGATGAGATAAAGAGACAGGTAGAGGACATGCTGCAGGCAGGAGTGATACAGCGGAGCACTAGCCCCTTCTCTAGCCCTGTTTTATTGGTGAAAAAGAAGGATGGCAGTTGGAGATTCTGTGTGGATTACAGGGCCTTGAATAAGGAGACGGTTGCAGATAAATTCCACATCCCTGTGATTGATGAGTTGCTGGATGAGCTCCACGGGGCAGCCTGCTTCTCCAAGATTGATCTGAAGTCAGGGTACCATCAGATACGGATGAGGGCGACCGACGTGCCCAAGACTGCTTTCAGGACTCATGAGGGGCACTATGAGTTCCTGGTCATGCCCTTTAGCCTGACGAATGCCCCTGCGACATTCCAGGCCTTGATGAACAAGGTATTCCGACCCTACCTCCGGAGGTTTGTGCTGGTATTTTTTGACGACATCCTGGTGTACAGTCGCATCATGGAGGAGCATGTGGGGCACCTGCGAGCAGTGTTGCATGAGTTGCAGGGGCAGCAGCTGTGTGCTAATAAAAAGAAGTGTCTGTTTGGGCAGCTGCAAGTGGAGTACTTGGGACACATGGTGTCTGCAGAGGGGGTGGCGGCGGATAGGGCCAAGACTGCAGCCATGTTAGACTGGCCGATACCTACCACCTTACGGGGGCTGCGGGGCTTCTTGGGCCTGACAGGGTACTACATGAAGTTTGTCCAGGGATACAGTACGATTGCTTGGCCACTTACCGAGCAGCTCAAGAAGGACAGCTTCCACTGGGGCGAGAAGGCGACCAAGGCGTTCGAGGCCTTGAAGCAAGCGATGACGACGGTGCCTGTTTTAGCACTTCCAGATTTCAACAGACCTTTTGTGATAGACACCGACGCGTCTGGATATGGGTTAGGCGCCGTGTTGATGCAGGACCAGAGACCGATTGCTTTCTTCAGCCAGACTCTGTCAGCACGAGCGAGGCTGAAGTCAGTATATGAGCAGGAGTTGATGGCAATTGTCCTATCCATTCAGAAGTGGAGGCCCTACTTATTGGGAAGGAAGTTCATTGTGAGGACCGACCAGCGGAGTTTGAAATATCTGTTGGAGCAGCGCATGGTTACCGAGGAGCACCAGAAGTGGCTCTCCAAGTTGTTCCATTTCACATTCGAGATACAGTACCACCCAGGCCTGGAGAACAAAACGGCAGACGCCATCGCGTCGCGAGGAGCATGCAGAGGTGGCGGCCATTTCAGCAACGGTCCTTCTGGACTGGGAGCCGTTGAGCAGGGAGATTGAGGCTGATGAGGACTTAGCGAGGATACGGGATGCACTGCAGCAGGGCTCTGCTGACTTCCAGGGGTACAGCATGGACGGACAGAGGCTTCTATACCACGACAGACTGGTGATTCCCAGGGGCTCCATCCATATCCTGGTGATTTTCCAGGAGTTCCACGGCAGTGCCATCGGCGGACACTCCGGGATACAGCAGACTTACAGGAGGATGGCGAGAGAGCTATACTAGCCCGGGATGAAGAAGGACATTGCTCAGCGGTTAGCAGAGTGTGACGTGTGCCAGCGTCACAAATACTTGACAATGGCTCCAGCAGGACTCTTGCAACCGTTGGCCTTACCAGAGAGAGTCTGGGAGGAGATCGGCATGGATTTTATTGGGGGGTTGTCGCGATCAGAGGGTTACAGTTCTATACTAGTGGTGGTCGATCGGCTTAGCAAATATGCCCATTTCATACCCCTCAGGCACCCGTACACTGCAATTACGGTGACAGCAGCTTTTATGAAGGAGGTGGTTCGCTTGCACGGTTTTTCCGCCTCCATAGTGTCAGACCGCGATAAGGTGTTCATTAGCAGTTTCTGGCAGGAGTTATTCAAGGTGCAGGGGATCAAGCTGCGGAGGAGCACTGCCTATCACCCACAGACGGATGGTCAGACAGAGGTGGTGAATAGGAGTGTGGAAACCTACCTGAGGTGTTTTGCGTCAGATGCGCCGAAGCAGTGGGCCAGATGGCTGGCATAGGCAGAATATTGGCACAATACCTCGTACCACTCGGCAGCAAAGAGCACTCCTTTTCGGATCCTATACGGTCAGGACCCGCCCCAGTTGATACACTACAGCCGAGGGGCCACACCGGTGTCACAGGTAGAGGAGCATTTGACTGAGAGTGGCAAATATCTGGAGGAGTTGAAGAAACACCTGTTGAGAGCCCAGTAGATTATGAAGACCAAGGCTGATGCACACCGGAGAGATGAGCAGTTTGTGGTGGGAGACCGGGTTTACCTGAAGCTCCGACCTTACAAACAGAGGACCTTGGCCCGTCGGAGCAATGAGAAGCTAGCAGCCCGCTACTATGGACCTTTCTGTTGGATCTGGATCCTAGCCTAGAGGGGGGTGAATAGGCTTATAAAAATAATTCGTGCAACCCACGAATAAGCACACGCAGTTATAGCAACAACAGGGTAAATAAAAAGCAGACACAGAGTACACAGCAATTTACCCTGGTTCGGTCGTCCCAACGACCTACTCCAGCCCCCAACGCAGAACTAGTATTGAATAGCGCAATAGGTACAAAACCACAAGTTAGAGCAAGCTCAGAGCACCCTCTACGTCTCTACACTCACCAGGCTCTCAGTACCCCCACACACAGTGTTTCCTCTCACTATCAATCCTAGCAAAGCTTTCTACCAGCTAGTCCCAAACTAGTCGGGTCCAACTTTTCTAGTCCTAACTAGACAAGTCCCAAAATAGTCACCAAAAACAGGTAAAGTTTCCCCTACAGAGAACGTTAAACTAAGACACAAATAAAGGAGTTTAGGGTTTAGAAATGCTCAGTTTGTGTCTGTGTAGGCGTCTCTGTCAATCAGCACATCGTCAGCTCCAATCCGACACAAACGGTGTCTCAATCTGACTCCTGGATGTCAAGTTATGCACTGGTCTGTGCACAAAGCAATTTCAGTTCAATCCCTTATAAACTGTCGGTCTGTGCGCGTAGCAGCTCCTTTTAAAATTAGCAGTCGGTGTGCAGAGTAAACCCAGTTCAACACTTCTCGTCTTCGGTCGGTGCACAAAACAAACTCCCTTAAT
The DNA here is from genome assembly GCA_030789695.1 of Scilla litardierei. Classification (NCBI taxonomy): domain Eukaryota; kingdom Viridiplantae; phylum Streptophyta; class Magnoliopsida; order Asparagales; family Asparagaceae; genus Scilla; species Scilla litardierei. The sequence continues at coordinate 111,819,805 of CM061139.1, read as the reverse complement.
CCCCAGGCCACGTCAGCGCGATTTGAAGCGGGGCTTCGTTTTTAATTTCGCTCGTATGGAGTAATCCCCGCCGTCGATTTGTTTTGCTGTGCGATCTCACCCGTCCGCTCGATTTATTGCATGCAGCAACGAAGGCAACGGCGATGGCGGTGGCTCGATCTCCTTCGACTTCTTCTGACTTCAACGACGGCGATAGTGGGCATTCGCTCGTCTTCTCCGACTGCTTCTTTGCTTCGCTCAACGGAGATGGAGACGGCTTCCTTCAGGAATGATGATCCTCTTCGACCTCAACGGCGATGGTGACGAGAGCTCCGGTGGCGGTGTTTCGTGCAGCAGCGGCGAGAACTTCAAGCAACGGCGATGGCGGCGTCTTCTTCGTTACGTTCTAGGGCGTGTAGGCAGCGGAGGTCTACTCCGGGCGGCTTCTTCGGCAACGACGAGCGGCGACAACTCCTCGGTGATGGCGAGCTCTCAGCGACGGCGGTGAGTCCTGTTTTCTCCTCGATGGCGATGGCAAGGCGACGAGGCGACGATCTCCGAGATGCGAACTCTCTCCTGTGTTCACGGCGGCAGCTCTCGTTGTTTCAGCAGGGGATCACGGCGTTGTGTTAATGCGCCCAATGTGTTCGATCAAATGCTTGACCGGAGCCTTCAATCAGCAAGGCTGCTTGCAATGTGGGCCTTGCTTACGTGAATATACTTTGTTCCCTGTCAACCAATAGGAATTTTGCTTGCTTGGAACTTGTGAGGGATTTTTGGTCTTGAAGCTTGTTGATTTGTTGATTGCGGCAATGGGCAATGCTTGCTGATGAGTTGGCAAAGCCAACAATTGTGGGCTGACTCCCTTGGATGCGTGAGATGTTTGCTGATGGTGAAGATGGGAATTTTGCTTTGGCCTTGGCTCAATGGTAATTGCGGCAATGAAGAAAAGATCTTGGCTTTGAAGCTTTTTGTTCTTGCCGTAATGTAGATGATAGGATTTGTGTTTTTGCCTTGGACTAGCAAATATGACCGACCTAGAATTTTCGATGTATGCCACGCGACAATCATTAGGGTTGAGAAGAGAGCTTATATAGGGTAATGATAGGGTGATGCGGTTACGGGGAATCCTATTTTGAATAAGAGTTTAGAGATTTGGTTCTATCGCTTTGCACCACAAATAGGAGATTTGATTTGATCAAATCGGGATTTGATAGCAATTCAAATTGAATATGAAATTGCAATTAATCTCTAATTGATTTGACCATATCCCAAATAGATTCCATCTCTCTCCTCATTGACCAAGTCAAATCTTCTTTGTGCACACACTCCCTTTCTCCCAATTTGCTATACGAATAGCAATTCCGCCAAAAGGTGAAAATATACTGTTTCGCCAATCCTGAAACACACTAGCACACACATTAGATATCATGACACGTTTGTCATCATCAAACAAAGAGATCCTAGATCGTTGCGTCCAACAATCTCCCCCTTTTGGTGATGACAAACCCACAAAAGATTTGAGCAATAAGTATAGGTGTGTGAAGTGTGTTGAAGTGTGATGAAGGGTGTGATGATATATGATGTATGGATGAGTCATTCAAACATATATTCAAGTATGATCCCCCTTCTCTCAAGCTCCCCCTTCAACATTAACATTATTCAAGTATTGTTCACAAGCTCCCCCTTCAACAAATAATACCGACAACAAATCTGCAAAATCTTTTCTTTCTCCCCCTTTGTAATCACCAAAAGTGGATTAATGAAGCCACAAAAATATTCCATGCAAAAGTAAACCGTTATTAAATGTAGAGTGCAATTTGCATGAGTTTTCCAAAGAATAGACAATTCAAGCTCATAGAATTTCATAATAAGACTTCCCACCTTTGTGTAAGTGTAGTAATATAGACAATAAAGTACCAAGGGAGATTCAATTTCAGAAAATCAACCAAATCAATCCACATTTTCCATTTTTCCATGAATATCGCTAGGATTGGTTTTTTTCCACCTCATCAAAGATGAGTTCAAGTTACCGACCCCCGAAACATGGCCTAAAATGACTTTTAAATGCGGGGTGGCATTGCTTGACGAGTTAAATACACCAACGCTAATGATTACCCATTTAGCACAAGTTGGATACGCGTGGGTTGTGTATTAGCCATGAAGTGTATCCATTTTTCATACTGAGCAATTTTCATATATATTTTTTCATTTGCAATTCTTTTGTGCTCAATTTTTATTCATGGCTAAACACTTCATATTCCTTAGAAAATTTCAGAAATTAATCATTCCTACATTCACTTTCCATTATTCTTCAAAAGAATCTCCAAAAGTACTAAAAAGTCAAATATCGTGAAAGTGCAATTGTAGGTGTAGAAGTCAAGTTTAAAACTTATGAGACATGTCATGGCTACTAAAAAGAATAACATCATGTTCATGTAGCTACAACAATAATGAATTGACTTCTACAAGGGATAGATTTAATCATTCATACAATACCACTTAGGATAAAACCTAAAGGGTATTCTTTTAAGCTCAATTTTTTTTTGGTTTTTCATTTTTTTCAGAAAAAAACAATAAAAAAATCATGCATGCAAGCACACAAATCAAAATAAATCAAGCACACAAACAAATCTATGAATGTATGCAATGAAATGCAAAGAGGGATAAAAATTATACCTTCTCGTCGCTTTTTGACGAAGGAGCTAAAAGAATGAGACATTGAATTTAACGCTCCTCGCCAAAACTCCATCACACCTACATGACAGGTGTTAAGTGTGACCTTGGAATCCAACAAGGTCCACTAGTGTTAGCCAATAAGTTTTAGGAATCCACACTTGTTTAAACTTGATATTTGTGTTCCTAAATTTACAATAATATGAAGTGTGGCCTACACTATCACAAGTAAAGCACTTTGCATATTTGTTCTTTGCAATAGAGTGTGCATTGTGGAATTTCTTGAATTTTGGCTTTTCGACATTTTTCAAACCAAATCCAAGTCCTCTTCTGTTATTGCCATATAGTTGATTCTCTAAAATAGTATCCAACGATTGTTTTCACATAGAGAATTTCTTAATGGCCAATTCAAGATTAGAGACTTTGGATTTCAACAATTTATTTTCTTCCACAATCAATGTGCATTTACTTATAAAAGCTCTCTTGTTTTCCTCTTCCTTCTTTTCAAATTCAATCATTTTTCTTTTAAAATCATTATCCAACATGCAAAATTTATCATTAAGCTCTCTAATCACATAGTCTTTTTCAGTTTCGAGCTTAATCAAATCAAGTTTAAGCATGCTAATATTATTCATCAAGGAAGGACAAGAGAGGCAAGGTGCTTCATCATTAAAACTGGACTTTTCCTTTTTCAAAGTGTCAATAGTAGAGTCACGAGCAACAATATCAATTTTGAGTTTTTCAATCTCTTTAGACATTTCATATTCAGATTGTTGCATTTCAAAGTTCTCATTTTGATAATCATCTATAGTGGATTCAAGCTCTACTATTTTATCTTGCATTCCTTTACAAAGAATAAGGAGTTCAGTTTTACTACCAGAAATTACCTTATCGTGTATTCCCATCAATGCCATGCATGAGTGGGCTTCATGTTCTTCCTCCTCACTCTCATCTTCGCTGTCCATATCCCAAGTTAGCACCTTGGATTTTCCTTTTTCTTTAGCTACCTGAGCTGTCTCATGTGGGCAATCCCTCATTCGATGTCCTCTTTTCTTGCATTTAAAACAAGTCATTCTATTAGTAGCATTCTGATCATAAGTTTGCTTAGAAGACTGAAAAAAGTTAGAGCGATTAAACCTGGGTTCCATTTCTGTTCTTCCTTGCTTGGTCTGGACATACTTTCTGAAGTTTCTGACCATTAGCGCTATGTCATCATCATCATCTTCACTTTCGTCAGCTTTCAGAGCAAGTGGCGTGGTAGCTTTCTCCTTCTCCTCAGGTTTATCCCTTTTATCCACGTTTTGCATTTCAAGCTCGTGGGACATTAAATTACCTATCAAGTCCTCCACCCTCATCTGTGATAGATCCTTCTCTTCTTGGATGGCAGTAACTTTAGGCCTGAAAGAGCTTGGCAGTGCTCTTAATATCTTTCTCACCTGATTAAGGCTAGAATATGGCTTACCGAGCGAACTAGACTTGTAGACAATGTTGGTGAACCTCGCAAACATTTCTGATATGGTCTCTGATGGTAGCATGCGAAATCCCTCGTATTCCGTGCTCAGAAGTGCAAGTCTAGACTCATTCACCTGTGACGTTCCCTCGTGCGTCACCTCCAAAGTATGTCATATTTCCTGCGCAGTTAAACAATGTGAGATGCGATTGAATTAAGATTTATCTAGTGCACAAATGAGAGCATTCATAGCTTTAGCATTAAGAGAATAAAGCTTCCAATCATTATCATCTCATTTATCATCAAGTTTAAGCATCTCAGTGTTTTCAATTTTAATAACAGGTGATTTATAGCCTTTTTCAACAATTTGCCAAGTTTTATAATCAATAGAAATCAAGTAGATTCTCATACGATTTTTCCAATAAGCATAGTCTACTCCATTAAATCTAGGTGGTCGTGAAATAGACTGACCCTCAGCAAAAACACTATCAATGTGGTCCATGGTCAAACTAGGCTAGATCCTAAAACCTGCTCTGATACCACTTGTTGGATCTGGATCCTAGCCTAGAGGGGGGTGAATAGGCTTATAAAAATAATTCGTGCAACCCACGAATAAGCACACGCAGTTATAACAACAACAGGGTAAATAAAAAGCAGACACAGAGTACACAGCAATTTACCCTGGTTCGGTCGTCCCAACGACCTACTCCAGCCCCCAACACAGAACTAGTATTGAATAGCGCAATAGGTACAAAACCACACGTTAGAGCACGCTCAGAGCACCCTCTACGTCTCTACACTCGCCAGGCTCTCAGTACCCCACACACAGTGTTTCCTCTCACTATCAATCCTAGCAAAGCTTTCTACCAGCTAGTCCCAAACTAGATGGGTCTTACTTGTCTAGTCCCAACTAGACAAGTCCCAAAATAGTCACCAAAAACAGGTAAAGTTTCCCCTACAGAGAACGTTACACTAAGACACAAATAAAGGAGTTTAGGGTTTAGAAATGCTCAGTTTGTGTCTGTGTAGGCGTCTCTGTCAATCAGCACATCGTCAGCTCCAATCCGACACAAACGGTGTCTCAATCTGACTCCTGGATGTCAAGTTATGCACTGGTCTGTGCACAAAGCAATTTCAGTTCAATCCCTTATAAACTGTCGGTCTGTGCGCGTAGCAGCTCCTTTTAAAATTAGCAGTCGGTGTGCAGAGTAAACCCAGTTCAACACTTCTCGTCTTCGGTCGGTGCACAAAACAAACTCCCTTAATCCCCAGGCCACGTCAGCGCGATTTGAAGCGGGGCTTCGTTTTTGATTTCGCTCGTATGGAGTAATCCCCGCCGTCGATTTGTTTTGTTGTGCGATCTCACCCGTCCGCTCGATTTATTGCATGCAGCAACGAAGGCAACGGCGATGGCGGTGGCTCGATCTCCTTCGACTTCTTCTGACTTCAACGACGGCGATAGTGGGCATTCGCTCGTCTTCTCCAACTGCTTCTTCGCTTCGCTCAACGGAGATGGAGACGGCTTCCTTCAGGAATGATGATCCTCTTCGACCTCAACGGCGATGGTGACGAGAGCTCCGGTGGCGGTGTTTCGTGCAGCAGCGGCGAGAACTTCAAGCAACGGCGATGGCGGCGTCTTCTTCGTTACGTTCTAGGGCGTGTAGGCAGCGGAGGTCTACTCCGGGCGGCTTCTTCGGCAACGACGAGCGGCGACAACTCCTCGGTGATGGCGAGCTCTCAGCGACGGCGGTGAGTCCTGTTTTCTCCTCGATGGCGATGGCAAGGCGACGAGGCGACGATCTCCGAGATGCGAACTCTCTCCTGTGTTCACGGCGGCAGCTCTCGTTGTTTCAGCAGGGGATCACGGCGTTGTGTTAATGCGCCCAATGTGTTCGATCAAATGCTTGACCGGAGCCTTCAATCAGCAGGGCTGCTTGCAATGTGGGCCTTGCTTACGTGAATATACTTTGTTCCCTGTCAACCAATAGGAATTTTGCTTGCTTGGAACTTGTGAGGGATTTTTGGTCTTGAAGCTTGTTGATTTGTTGATTGCGGCAATGGGCAATGCTTGCTGATGAGTTGGCAAAGCCAACAATTGTGGGCTGACTCCCTTGGATGCGTGAGATGTTTGCTGATGGTGAAGATGGGAATTTTGCTTTGGCCTTGGCTCAATGGTAATTGCGGCAATGAAGAAAAGATCTTGGCTTTGAAGCTTTTTGTTCTTGCCGTAATGTAGATGATAGGATTTGTGTTTTTGCCTTGGACTAGCAAATATGACCGACCTAGAATTTTCGATGTATGCCACGCGACAATCATTAGGGTTGAGAGGAGAGCTTATATAGGGTAATGATAGGGTGATGCGGTTACGGGGAATCCTATTTTGAATAGGAGTTTAGAGATTTGGTTCTATCGCTTTGCACCACAAATAGGAGATTTGATTTGATCAAATCGGGATTTGATAGCAATTCAAATTGAATATGAAATTGCAATTAATCTCTAATTGATTTGACCATATCCCAAATAGATTCCATCTCTCTCCTCATTGACCAAGTCAAATCTTCTTTGTGCACACACACTCCCTTTCTCCCAATTTGCTATACGAATAGCAATTCCGCCAAAAGGTGAAAATATACTGTTTCGCCAATCCTGAAACACACTAGCACACACATTAGATATCACGACACGTTTGTCATCATCAAACAAAGAGATCCTAGATCGTTGCGTCCAACACTTTCGAGGTGACAGCTCAGATCGGGAAGGTGGCCTATCGACTGCAGTTACCGGCCACCTCCACCATTCACCCAGTATTTCATGTATCGCAGTTGAGAAGGGCCATTGGGGATCATACACTATCACCCACCTTGCCACCCACTTTGACAGAGGACATGGAGGTGCTTTTGGAGCCTCAGGAGCTGACAGAGATCCGGCAGGCTACAGACGGGACACAGGAGGTGCGCATTCGCTGGCGGGGCCTACCAGACTACGATGCTACATGGGAATCCGTCACAGTGATCCGCAACCAATTTTCGGAATTCCACCTTGAGGACAAGGTGGCACTGTTGGGGGGAGTAATGATGTGTCTCGGCTAGTCCAGGAGGCGGGCCGTGCGGATGTGAAGGGGGCTCTGGTTCGGGTCTATCAACGGAGGAGGCGACTTGGGTCCACCACGGACCCGGTCCTAAACTTGTAATTCCGCAAGAGAAGGGGAGGGCTAAAGGGTACTTCGACATTTGCTAATCCCTCCCTTAATAAGGGGGCCGGCCGGCCCTAGCTATGGTTTTATCGAAGAATTGACAAAGGTAATCTTATTTCTTTAGAACCCTAGTTTAATCATATTGCTAATTAGTTGCTCGTTTCCTTAAATCTATTATTCTAGGAATTAATTAATATTTTCATATCAGTTCTTCGTCATTTAAACCCTAGATTAAGAAGTCCAAAGCCATAAAAATCACACCTTTGATCCCCACAAAAAGCTCTAATCGTATCAAATCATCCTAGGTTCCTCATCAAACATACTATGTGCATTATTCTCAAAATTTTATTCTTTGGTCAGCTTAATTTCTATGGCATCTAAGCAATCGATTTATGTCGGCTTTTAATTCTAGATACATCTTTTAAAGTTGATTTTCTAGCCTTTGAATTACGTTATCATCCATATCTGATCCTATGATTTTGTCATTATGCGATAACATGCAATGCTAACCAATCACACAGATACAAGATCATAAAGCACAAAAATGTGTGCACTAATTATGTAAAAAATTAAATACTAAGGTCCAAGTCTATATGTCACGATCCAGACCTAAATATGCTGATGCGACACATAGATCGAGAACACCAATGATATCGACTAATCTGAGCAAAATCTAAAAAGGAATTTTGTTTGGAATTTAGCAATTGCGGATTAGATCAATTAAAGATTACCAAGAATGCAAATCGGTTTTGATGTATTGTGTAAGGCCTCTAAAACTTGTATAGCTTTAATCCAGATGATTATGGTCGAAAATTTCGTGCAAAAACTCGAAAAAGCGCCAAAATATGCTAAAATTATGGCTGAAATAAGGCTTAAAATCCCTGCAATTCGCAAAAATCTCTTTAATGCTCAACTGCAACTTTGTACTCATACTTCAGTATTCTGCAGTGTATTCATACTTATGTATTCTGTCAATGTATTCATATTTTCATATCCTCCTGCACTCGTAGTCCTCTCCCTAACAGGATCAGTATGTGTTTCTTCAGCAACAGTTGGGCAAAAGACTTCGGCTCCTCGATCTTTGTTGGTGTGGATATTTGTTGATGGTTTTGTGTGTAGTGATCGGCTAGAGCTATTGACGGCGGTACGATGTAGGAGCTAGGGTTTCACCGACGGTCCAATGTAGGAGCTAGTGTTTGGCTGACAGTCGACTGAATCTGGAGGAACTAGGGTTTCGTCGACGATCCAATGTAGGCGGTGAGGTTTTGTGTGAGGTGATTGGCTGGAGCTATTGACGAATGATGATGAGGTTGCTGAAGATGTTAGGACATGGAAGCTGGGTTTCAGAAGGGGCATCGGCGATTTGACGACGACTATCGATGGTGGATCTGCTGATAACGGTGAAAGTGATCTCTGCTGACTGGGATCTCTTGAGGAGGCGACGGCGCCACTTGTGAAGTCTCTTTAAGGCAGTGTGGTGGAGTTTGGTCGTTGCGGCTACGGTGGTTTGAAGTAGGGCGATGTTGGATGATCTGAGGGATGTGTTCTTTGTCGACTTCAGCAGAAGGTTGCTGCTTCGATCCGATTCTCTCCTTGTTGAAGGAGTCGATGGGCGAGAGCCGACGGCAATCATGTAATGAAGGCCTCGCCGTCAATGCGTTGAACTGGGTAGGGCATCGACGGGCTTTAAAGTTAGTGTTTTCTTTGGGTTTTTTCCTTCCTTCGCACTGTTCTTTCTTTTTTTTTCTTTTTTAGAGGATCTTTTATTTCTCTTTTATTGTTATCGAATTTTTTTATGTTTTTTATGTTTTACTCTTTTTCTCTGTTTTTCTTTTTCCTCTCTTTTTCTCTGTTTTTCTTGTTCTCTTTGATTTTGATTTTTTATCTCTATTTTTTGTGAATCTACCTAAAAAAATTTTGATGATGAAGATGAAAAAGTAGACTAACTCGATTGAGCTAGCTCTAATACCAATTTGACGTAGGACGAAAGTGGGAAGGGGTGTGGTTGAAATTTGAGAAAGACGTAGATTAAGGATTTGAAAAAAATTCGGATCTCGTATCCCAGAAATCTTTCAATTTCCGACTTGCACGCCTTGTACGTGAAGATTCTTTGGACCTCTCGCACAGGCAATCGAGCACACTCTCACACACCAATGCAAAAGATTTACTTTGTGAGAAACTAAAAGTTTACACACAGATACTAATTTTCATTGAATTCTTCATTAAAACTAATAGGTTTGTAGCCTTTATATAGGCTTACAATTTGTCTCTCTAAAACTCTCTAAAACCCAATAGGTCTAGTACTTCTAGAATAACTAAAACACTCAAATAACAAAAAAGAATCTAATAAAAAAATTTTAAAATAACAAAAAGACTGAACTAATCTGAATTCTCTAAGGACTCCAACTCTATCAAATAAAAGACTCCTTCTAGAATTGAACTCCTTCTCGAATTCGATCTCTATCAAAATATCTCAGAAAATTACTATTAAAAATACAAAATCGAGGGGGTGGAGTTATCGCCGCTGTATGCCTCCTTACTTCTACATTGTGTCACCGTTATTGCAAGAGAGAAGGTGGCGAAGAAGGGGAGAATGAGAACGGGTATAAGAGTAGAAGGGGACGGTTCAAGAAAGATAGGAGAGCAATAAAAGAGGGGATCCTTGGAGTCCATTAGGGTCTTGGCTTGGGAAAACCATATGGGTTGAAAGGTTGATTCTTGGATTGGAATCTAAATCCAACTAACCAGTAACAATATTTTTCAAAATCCAAATCCAATGACAAGTTTTGGAATTTAATTGCAAATCCAAATCCAAGCTTGAAATCCAAAACCAATAAATGCCCCTCCTAAACACAATTTGTATCATTTAGATTGCACTCAACGACATATTTCACATCATATTTATGGGTATACATTAGCTTTCCCAAGATATTTCCCAAGATATTGACCACTTAATTATGATCAGTTCACCTAAACACCTGAAATCTGCCACGCGTCTCAAGGTCCTTTGCCATTAGGACCACAAGAAAGCATTGACAACATTGATGATACTTTGCCCTTACATAGTTAAAATGATTTTATTCCATACTCCTAAACTTAAAGTACAAATTAACTTGATCCAAAAGCAAATTTTGAAAACAAGTATTTCCATTAAATTATGGTGCCTAGCAATTATCACATTCTGACTTATGGTATTATGACATTGAATCTATAAATTGATATGGTCCCGTGTCATGATCCCTAGTTTTCTTCTTTTCATATTTGACCTTTCGTGATAAAATTGTGTAGGATAAAATCTGGACATCTGCGGGGGGGCGAAAAAAAGAAGCAAAGATACTTGAGTACGGCAAACTGAACTTAAGAACCATAAATGTAATAATATTATTGTGGTCATAGTTTCAATCGTATTAAAGAGAAAACATGTTTACAAGACTATCAAAAGAAAACCAATTAGAACTTATGTTCAATTCCGGTTTCTTTTGAAATTGAAACAAATAGTATTGAACACCAAACTCCACCAGAACAGCTCACAGAAGCATTCAACTGCTCAAATGAAACTTTTACCTCAAGAAATTCACCTATCGAGACTCAATCTCTGGACACATGCTTAAATTGCCCAGCAGTGAATGATTGCTCTGTGAATATGCCTAACCACTGGGAGCATGACTAGTTACATGCAATAATTAATCCACATGTAATGTACTCGGTTTGGACCGTAAGCTTGGTCTCTAGAACATTGGTAGGTTTAAATCATAAGCTCAAATATGGTGAATTTTCCAAATTCAAAACATATTTTTGACCGGGTGAAGCAGTTTACCAATTGCTAATAAAAGCTAACTAGTGACATTACACAATGCTAAGATGAAACCTAATTAAGATTTGCATTCAACTATCACTTAAGTTCAGCGTTTAGAAAAGCACTAAAACAGAAGGAAGATTACAAGGCTAACAAAATAGTATGTCTGAAGATTGCTCATAGCACAGTTCCATATTCTCAAGGAGTGAGGTTGAAAACTTCGTAGGAAGGCCACCAAAAAGACATCCTCATATCAATCTAGAAAAGAAAAGGTAGATTCCAGTAATTATTTCAAGATCTCTCTCTCTCTCTCTCTCTCTCTCTCTCTCTCTCTCTCTCTCTCTCTCTCTCTCTCTCTCTCTCTCTCTCCTCTCTCTCTCTCTCTCTCTCTCTCCATTCATCCGTGTCATCCATCAATAACATAATTTTATCGTATTGGCATAGGTGAAGCTTCTACAGTTAGCATACCAGTATTCACTACGTGTCAAAGTTGCTAAAGACCATGGAATACAGATTTAATAGAGTAACGTTGCAGTATTTGTTCAATGGTGACTGTATTTACTACGTCCAAGAAGTTAGTCAAAAAGCTAGAAAATCAAGTGGGCATAGATATACCTTCTCCATGAACGCCTGAAATTCATGCAGATGTGTATAACATCTTGTACCAATTTTACTTGGGGATAAGTTTACACTCAACAAGGCATCAATGTAATCCCAGCATTTGAAGATTCCCACAAAGGTGACTATGCTAGGCAAATGCTAACTTAAAAGAGTTCTTTACTGACAGGAAGACTATGAATTACATTTCCCACTTGCACGGAATCAGTTAGCAGAGCTAATCGAAGGGTAATCTTTTCTCAAGCTCCTTGATTGAGAACTTGTACAAGAAATTATGAACAAAATAGAAGAAAGATGGCATCTTTTACCTCCGAATCGCTCCGCTTCCACATTATAATCCACCAGCTTCTGCTCGATCCTCTTCCCCGCGGTAAAATCAAACCCCGCCGACGCCTCGCTGTACGAAATAAACTCCTCGTTTAAGCTCGCCGACCGCCGGCAGAGCACCGGGTACTGCTTTCCCTCCTCCACCCTCCGATAGTACAGCCACGGGCCCCACCGGACGGGGGTCGTGCAGAGATCGGTCGCCATTCTAGTCGCCATCTCGATCTGCAGCTTCCTCGTGAGACGGTCGGCGGCGAGAGAGGCGAAGACGGCCTCCGTGTACTTCTCCTCTTGCTCCATGTAGATGTCCATGTGGCGCATGGAGACAGAGTCGGAGAGGTTCGACATCCAGCTGTAGGGGTCATGCCACGTAACGCCGTGGACGGTGAAGGTGACTGGCTTCTGCGGGGGGCGTGGCGGCGATGGCGGCGGCGGCGGCGGCGGCGGCGGTTGGTATTTGGGCTGCTTGGCGGAGCGCCGGTGGTGGATGAATCGGCGGAGGCGGCAGCGAGGAGACGAGAGGAGGATCACCGATCGGAACATTTTTTGGAGAAAATTGGGTAATTACCATGGGTCAACCATGGGTTTTAATTTCTACCACCCATTTTACAAAGTTTGCTAGAATACCATCCCAACTAAAAAGTGACCAAAATACCCCCATTAAAATTCCAAAAATTAAAACAGCAGAACGCCATCGGTCTCCGCCTCTCTCTTCTCTTAACCGCTCCTCTCCTCCTCTCCTCCCCTCCCTCTCTCTCTGGCGTTGGTCTCAAAGGGAAGAAAGCCGATGGCTCATTTTAAGTGCATCTTCTCGCTCCTCGTCATACATTCTTGATTGAAACTGTGTTCATGACCTTGTTCAAGATTCAACTGAATACTACTTAATAACCAGAATCGTCGGATCTTAACATAAACTTCTGTTGATATTTACTTGACACCCTAGCTTCTGATATGAAAATCAACGACGAAAGCTTTTGTGTTAATTTTGTACATTTGGGTTGTGGTTTTGCTTAGTAATATAAAGCAAAGTGTTGCATAATAAGTGGGCAGCATCTTGGGATTATCTGACATCCATTAATGGGCTTTCATGCTTCTGCTCATGAGCGTGTTCTTGATGAGTTAATGAAGAGATGATTTTATCTTCCCGTTATCCATGTGTGCGACTGTGCATGCTTTCTAGAATGCATTACCAAACTTTGTATTAGTTTGTGTGTGTCTGAGCTAGAGGCTGTCTTTAGACTTATGAGTGGGTTCATTCAGAATTGTTTTAGATACATGATGATGTAGGATCAGATTTGTTTTTAAAATTAACATGATGTCCAGTAATTTTTGGATCATTGGCATGTCCTCCCACTTCGCCGTACTCCGACAAAGCCCCACGAGTCAGTTTGCGCCAATTTGCACCAATGTACGTCAATGTACGCCAATATACGCCAATATACGTCACGTTTCATGACGTATATTGGCGTATATTGGCGCATATTGGCGTATATTGGCGCAAATTGCCTCATATGGCTTTGTCGGAGTACGGCGAGGCATTGCCGTAGATGTGGGGTGGTCGGAGTACGGCGAAGCGGGGTGGTCGGAACCCAACGCCGAAAATACCTCTACGTCGACGCCGAACTCCGACCACCTCGCTTCGCCGTACTCCGACCACCGCGCATGTACGGCAACGCCTCGCCGTACTCCGACAAAGCCCTACGAGCCAATTTGCGCCAATTTGCGCCAAATTTGCGCCAATATACGCTAATATACGCTAATATATGTCACGTTTCGTGACGTATATTGGCGTATATTGGCGCATATTGGCGCAAATTGGCGCAAATTGGCTCGTAGGGCTTTGTCGGAGTACGGCGAGGCGTTGTCGTACATGCGCGGTGGTCGGAGTACGGCGAAGCGCGGTGGTCGGAGTTCGGCGTCGACGTAGAGGGTATTTTCGGCGTTGGGTTCCGACCACCCCGCTTCGCCGTACTCCGACCACCGCGCATGTACGGCGACGCCTCGCCGTACTCCGACAAAGCCCTATGAGGCAATTTGCGCCAATATGCGCCAATATGCGCCAATATACGCCAATATACGTCACGAAACGTGACGTATATTGGCGTATATTAGCGTATATTGGCGCAAATTTGTGCAAATTGGCTCATAGGGCTTTGTCGGAGTACGGCGAGGCTTTGTCGGAGTACGGCGAGGCGTTGCCGTAGATGCGGGGTGGTCGGAGTACGGCGAAGCGGGGTGTTCGGAGTTCGGCGTCGACGTAGAGGGTATTTTAGTGTCTCACGATGATCATCTCAAAATGCAGCAGTCGGGCCACCAACTCACATGATGACCTCTCTGTTTCGCTCAAAAAATAAATAAAAAATCCCACATACATCTAATCCTCTATAAATTTTCCTCAAGATTCCCATTTGCTTAGAGCAAGAAACTGAACCAACAATATCTCAAATTAAAGAACCAATAATGTCTTCCAGTGATGGCCTGAGCTCACAAGAACTACTCCTGGCTCAGTCCCACTTATGGAACGAGATGTTTGCATTCATGAGGTCCTTTTCCCTCAAGTGTGCCATCGAGCTCGGCATACCCGACGCCATGTACACCCACGGCGAGCCCATGACCCTCGCCGACCTCGCCGCGGCCATCTCCATCCCATCCTGCAGAGTCGAAAAATACCCTATGAGGCAATTTGGGAACGAAAAGGGTATTTTAGTCTCTTTTTTTAGAGGGGTGGTATTCTAGCAAAGTTTTTAAACTTGGTGGTAAAAATTAAAACAACTCGTTGACCGGTGCTATTTAGCCAATTTTCTCGTTGGAAAGTGGGGTTAGGTTGTAGAGTTGGAAAGTTGAGGTGGAGTCTACTCCGTATATTGTGTTTTTTTGGTTGAAGAAAGTTGGATGAAGAAAGAGTTGTGGGGTCTACTCAAATTTAATTTTTTATATTTAAACCTAAACTAAATACTTAAAACTAAATTAATTAATTAATATATTATCTAATGTTATGAATGATGGAAGCCTTTGGCCTCCCCTCCTTCATCACTCATTCATTAGGCCCCCATTACTTAGAGTAATGGGGACCCTTGGTCTCCTAGAGGCTTTTGGCCTCCCCACTATGAGATATATAAATAGAGCATCATGGCTCTTAGCATGGTGACTTATTCTTAGCAATGAAATTCTCTCTCTCTCTCTCTCTTGAGTTCATTATCATATAACATGTTATCAGCTCGTTTGCTCTAAAATTCTTTGAGCTTTTCATCCCGTCTCCCCTCAAAAATTAAACCCGTACGCGCAAAGGAATCTATTGTTGCGGCGAAGCTTTGCGGAAATTTTTCTTTGGAGCGTATCGGGAGCGGAACTATCTACGGATTTTTATTATCACGATCTTCCCTAGATCTTTGATCTAGAGGTAATTTCTTTTCGATCACGTAGATACCTACAAAATATAGTAAACTATGATTTTACAATGCTTCTTTTTATAGGCTTGTATAAATCTGCACTATTTTGTTTAATATCAAAAATTTTTAAAAAAAAAATTGAGCAGCTCACGGAAATTTCCCTTAATTAGCCATGGCTCTGACTGTAAAAGTTGACGATGAGACATGCATATATCTGCTTGATGTCAATGCATCTATGTTGAATCTGTTCGGCATTTGAATTAATTTAACAGTTCGCAGTTAAGAGAAATAGACCATGACATTTACAGAATGGGAAAGGGTTTCATGTAGTCAACCCCAAATTTTGAAACAGAGGCCTTATTTCTGCTGATGTTGTTATTGTTTACTAAAAACAATTTATGCTTTAAAAGGAATTGTCATATGACCGAGACAAGAGAAAGAAAAAAAACAAATTGAAATTTAAAAAAAAATCAGTATGGAAGGGGGCCATGGGTACCATTTATTGAGAAGCCATGACTTGTATGAGCCATGTAACTACCATCTCATGTATGCAGTAAACAAAATATAGTACTCGGCTCCTTTTAGCTAAATATTTGGATCCTGCCGGCTGCAGCCATTAATTTCTTAATATTACCCTAAATCCACAACAGTCACCCAACCGAGTCTCCCTATTCATGAAGGCAAGAATTATTTATAGCAGGCAGACAGGTTAATTACCACATGATATCATGCTGGTACATGGTCAATATTTAGGGTTCTTGAGGATTATTTGTATTCCCTAATCCAATAGTAGACTTAATTTAATTAAAATTGAGGTTTGGGCCTGCAGCCCATTTGTGACTATCAAATATTTAAATTGGGCCTGCAGCCCCTATTACCTAACGGTATATATTTTAGCATACTATATAATGGCCTTATGCCAATTCCTTAACTGGACTCTCCCCTAAGTAAAATCAAAAATAATTTATATATTCCATGTTGACAAATTGTTTTAAACATCCCTCTTGCATATTATAATCTATGGTTTACTAGGACTCTTATTTTCAAAATATAATTATCTTAAAGATCCTGAGACCGCTCTGCCGTTAGTCAACTAACCTAACGGTGTATGACGTTTCCACGTGGTCTACAAGATATTTATATTTTCTAGTTTCCCTTACCATATGTTTTGCTTGAGATATATGCGTGGTTGTTTACTTTTATGCCCGTAGCATATTTAGAACTGCGTGGATGTTTAAATCAGTAAAAATGTGTTTTTCGGGATCGGCCATTGTATACCTATTTACTTTCCTTGCACTTTTATTTTCTTTTGAGAGAATTTGTAAGTGAGGAAATTTGTATTTTAAAGCCAAAGCTCGATGCAACAGCACATAGAATTGATGAAAACTCCTTCAATGGATCATGATGTCGGTCAATGTGCTTGGCTAAGTTTGCTGGACCAACCTAGCTTGACTGGGTAACAAGTGGTCCTGGCTTAGTCAATTCACTGGCCGCGTCCGCTGGACCGCAAGGAGTCGATTCATGACTGTATAAGCCAAAGCTCGATGCAACAGCATATGAAGACGGAGATATAGGGACCCATTTCAGTTTGGGTTTCCAAAGTTGTATTATTTTTTTTTCCTATTATGGACTTTAAACGAACTTTGGACTGTGTACTATTTTGGGTATCTGGCCGATCCCCGCATTTTTACTTGTTTATTTCTTTATGCATGAATTTTTAAATTTAAATTAATTCATGCTCATTTTAAAATACGTAGATAAATGGCAAAATTGGCAAGCGTCGATTTCGAGGTCCTCGATTCTACAGGGACAAATTACCTGAGTTGGCGAGTGGACCTGAAGTTCCACTTGCGTTCAATGGCCCTCCTTGGGTCCATTTTGGCTCCTTCCTCGGCCCCAGCAGCGGCCGAAGCTTCTGCTACAGCTAGCAGCAGCCCCACAACCACTGTATCCGATGTAGATAAGGCGAAAGCCATAATCTACATTAGGAAGCATATAGATCGGACCTTAAAGGCCGAATACTTAACGGTTGAGGACCCGAAGGACCTGTGGACAGCACTGGAAGCACGGTATAAACATCAAATTGATGTTATATTACCCCGTGCCAGTTATGAGTGAGAAAACCTCAGACTTCAGGACTATAAGTCCGTCGCTGAGTATAATTCTGCACTTCATAACATCACCTCACGCCTGAAGTTGTGCGGTGAAGAAGTGACAGAACAGCGCATGTTGGAAAAAACATTTACCTCGTTTCACGAGAAAGATGCAATCCTCATGCAGCAGTATCGTGAACGCAACTTCACGAGATTCTCCGATCTGATCTCATGCCTACTTAGAGCAGAGCAGAATCGAGATTTACTGCTAGCAACTCATAACTTACGTCCACCTGGCACTGCCCCTATCCCTGAAGCCCACCACGTTTCTCCCCAGAAGTGGAAAAACAAGAGGAAGACTAAAAATACTAAAGGGAAAGCGGTAATGAAGCAACCAAGAGGTGCAGCTCCCCAGACAAACAAAAACAATAAAGTGAAAAGAAACTTCACTTGGAAGCGAAAGGACACCAAGCACGTGTCACTTCCAAAGAAGACCTGGGAGGACAAATGCCATAGATGCAGCATGACTGGCCATTGGTCCAGAAACTGCCGCACTCCTCGCCACCTACAGGATCTATACCAGGCGAGCCAGAAGTCTCGACCTGAAACAAACTTGGCAGGTGTACAGCCGCCAACAGTCTTTACTGCTAAAGACTTCGAGAACGACGATCTGCTAGATTGAGCATCATCATTTATCTATGCATTTAGAATTCGATGTATCTTCATCTGTTATTTGCTTTAGTGCGGACTTTTATTTATGAATGTTGTCTACATTTTCCCTCAAATAAAATTTCTTTTTTTTGGCTTATATAGATGATGTCTGAGTGCCTAGTGGACAGTGCCTCGACGCACACAATCCCTCGCGATCAATGCTATTTTAATAGCTTAAACAAATATGACGGTCCTGTTATCACAATTTCAGGACTGTCCCAAATAATCGAAGGAACTGGTGAAGCAATTATATTGCTCCCAAATAACACAAGACTTCAAATTAATAATGCATTATTCTCTCCTATATCAAACAGAAATCTCGTAAGTTTCAAGGATTTCCGTTTAAACGGATATCACTTAGAGACCAGGGATAAAAATAAGGTTGAATATCTAATTGTAACTCGTCAAAAAGATGACCGGAAGATCATCTGCGAGCGATTCAAGGGACTCCCGTCGGGTCTATACCAAACATACATTCAACAAGTAGAAGCCAATATGATTGAACACCAGACGTGCCAATCACTACCAGAATTCCAACTCTGGCACAATAGACTTGGTCACCCTGGAACAGCAATGATGCGCCGCATCATCACTGAATCCCGTGGACACAAATTGAAGAACCTGAAGATTCTTCAAAAGGGTGAATTTCCATGTCTCCCTTGTTTTAAGGGAAAACTAATAACGAGACCATCCCTCCTGAAAGTGGGATTAGAGTCTCCTGGCTTCCTTGAGAGAATTCATGGTGACATTTGCAGGCCTATTCACCTCGCAAGTGGCCCATTTCGGTACTTCATGGTACTGATTGATGCATCAACCAAATGGTCTTATGTGTGCCTCTTGTCCACCCGCAACCTAGCTTTTCCAAAGCTATTGGCACAAATAATAAGGTTGCGTGCTCATTTTCCTGATAACCATATCAAGAAACTACGTCTTGATAATGCGGGAGAATTTACTTCACAAGTCTTCGAAGACTATTGCCGGGCAACGGGTATTGAAGTTGAACATCCGGTAGCTCATGTTCACACCCAAAACGGATTAGCTGAGGCTCTTATAAAGAGACTCCAATGGATTGCACGTCCATTGCTTATGCAATCCCAGTTGCCTGTGGATTCTTGGGGGCATGCTATTTTACATGCCGCATCACTTATTAGGATAAGACCCTCTGGAGGTCACACTTTATCCCCGATGCAACTAGCATACGGCGCACCTCCGGATATCTCTCATTTGAGAGTGTTTGGTTGTGCGGTATATGTCCCAATAGCACCACCGCAGAGGACCAAAATGGGTCCTCAGCGTCGTCTAGGTATATATATTGGGTTTGATTCGCCCTCTATTATCAGATACCTTGAACCCCTGACGGGTGACGCATTCAAGGCACGTTTTGCAGACTGTGAATTTAATGAGAAATTTTTTCCAAAACTGGGCACACAGTCTAAGAAGCCAGAAGCTTCTGAGACCATTAGTTGGGACCAGAAGTCTTTGTCCCAATATGATCCGCGTACTAATCTGTGTGAAGATGAGATCCTAAAGATCCTTCACATCCAGAATACAGTACATATTTTACCGGATAAATTCACGGACAACCAGAAGATTGTCCGTTCACACGTCCCTGCTGCCAATACGCCAGCTAGGATTGACATCCCCATAGATGGATGCAGCCCACCGGCAGCAGAATTGGTTGTACCTCAAATGAAAAGAGGACGCCCACCAGGTTCAAAAGATAAAGTTCCTCGAAAGAGGAAGACTCCTGGCGATACTAAGATTATCCCTCCACAGGATGCTGAGCTCAGACCAGCTACTTCTCCCCTCCTGATTTCCCCAGCAGAGGAAACAATAGGAGAAACATCATTAAATTTTGTACGTACTGGAGAAGTACTGGACAGAAATAGCATAGTCGTTGACGACGATTTTGCGTTCGATATTGCCGTTCACGTCACTGAATATGACGATGACGTCGAACCACGATCTCTAGCGGAATGTAAATGCAGAGATGATTGGCCAAAGTGGGACGAGGCAATAAGAGTAGAGCTGGACTCACTCTTGAACCGCAAAGTTTTTGGACCAGTAGTCCAAACACCAGTAGGTGTAAAACCTGTGGGATATAAGTGGGTTTTCATAAGAAAAAGAGATGAAAATAATGTGATCGTTCGCTATAAGGCACGCCTTGTAGCCCAGGGATTTTCCCAAAGACCGGGGATTGATTACGAAGATACGTATTCCCCGGTCATGGATTCGATCACCTTCCGATTTTTAATCAGCCTAACTTCTCTGGAAAGCCTAGAAATGCAGCTCATGGACGTTGTGACTGCATATCTATATGGCGATATAGATAAAAATATCTATATGAGACTTCCTGATGGGTTTAATCTACCCCCAGAGATGAAAGAGATACCTCGGGACGTATTCTCTGTAAGGCTACATAGATCATTATATGGTCTAAAACAATCGGGCAAGATGTGGTATAACAGACTAAGTGATTTTCTTGCACAGCAAGGATTCACGAATAACGAAGTCTGCCCGTGTATCTTTATCAAAAGAACGGGAACAGGATTTGTCATCATATCTGTATATGTAGATGACTTAAATCTCATAGGATCTCCTGCAGAGATCAAAGAGATATCTGAAAGCCTTAAACATACTTTTGAAATGAAAGACCTAGGCAAAACAAAGTATTGTCTTGGCTTACAGATAGAACACCTAAGAGG
The DNA here is from genome assembly GCA_030789695.1 of Scilla litardierei. Taxonomy (NCBI): domain Eukaryota; kingdom Viridiplantae; phylum Streptophyta; class Magnoliopsida; order Asparagales; family Asparagaceae; genus Scilla; species Scilla litardierei. The sequence goes on along the minus strand of CM061139.1, from coordinate 111,798,871 downwards.
TGGAATCCTATTACACCAATCTAATTATACAAAGAAACTTCTACGCAAGTTTCATATGGATAAATGTCATCCTTTAGGTACTCCTATGGTCGTAAGATCACTAGATGTACATAAGGACCACTTCCGGCCACTGGAAGAGGGGGAAGAGATACTGGGTCCTGAAGTACCCTACCTCAGTGCCATTGGAGCACTTCTATATCTGGCTAACTGTACGCGTCCCGATATAGCGTTTACAGTTAATCTACTAGCCAGACACAGTGCTGCGCCCACAAAGAGCCACTGGAACGGAGTAAAGCATCTTCTGCGATACCTTCAGGGTTCCATTGATCTTGGACTTTACTACCAAAGAGGTGCCTCCCCCAAATTGTTTGGTTATGCTGATGCAGGTTATCTCTCTGATCCGCACACGGCAAAATCTCAAACAGGTTTTGTATTTACCTACGGAGGTACTGCTATCTCTTGGAGATCGGTAAAACAAACCACTACTGCTACATCTTCCAACCATGCAGAGCTCATCGCGATCCATGAGGCGAGCAGAGAATGTTTTTGGCTACGCTCCGTCGTCCAACACATCCTCCAATCCACTGGCCTGAAGACCAGTGATCTGGAGCCTACTGCCCTATTCGAAGACAACGCCGCATGCATTGCTCAGCTTCAGAAGGGCTACATCAAAGGCGACAGGACAAAACACATTTCTCCCAAGTTTTTCTGGACGCACGAGCAGAAGAATGACAAGCAGATTGAAGTTCGACAGATCCAGTCATGCAACAACTTAGCTGATCTTTTTACTAAGGCATTGCCTAAATGTACTTTTGTAAAGCTTGTAAAGAACATTGGTATGCGACAGTTGAAAGACCTGCAAGCCTGAAGCTTGTACGGATCAGGGGGAGTAACATGTGGGTTGCACTCTTTTTCCTTAAGCTGTTGGGTTTTCCCACTGGGTTTTCCACAGCTAAGGTTTTAACGAGGCAAACACACTTACTCTGGATCCAGAAGTATCCACCCCTTGCCTCAGTAGCTGAGACTGAAGTGATGAATGTGTAAGGGGGAGTGTTATGAATGAGGGAGGCCTTTGGCCTCCCCTCCTTCATTACCCATTCATTAGGCCCCCATTACTTAGAGTAATGGGGACCCTTGGTCTCCTAGATGCTTTTGGCCTCCCCACTATGAGATATATAAATAGAGCACCATGGCTCTTAGCATGGTGACTTATTCTTAGCAATGAAATTCTCTCTCTCTCTATCTCTTGAGTTCATTATCATATAACATCTAATTAATACTTAAAATAATTAATTGTGTACGAAATGTGTAATCAGAAGTGCAAATAGCGCTTGGCCCACCCTTTTAATGCGCAAAAGCAAAAAGAAAAAGAAAAAAAACATGCGCTCCCATTGGTTGGAAGAGAGAGGGTCCCACAATTTATTTTGAGAATCCGGCTAATCCACCCTTGGGCGTTGGATTTCACAGCCCCCTAAGGAATCATTGTTTTGGCTGCTACCTCAGCCTTTATTTCCCACAATCCGAGATGCCAAAAGAACACACAAAAAAACCCGGTCAAGGGATCCAGTGAACAGTTCATGAATAGTGAGTGAACATTAATTTTTCACTTTCTCTCCCCCACAATCCGAGAAAAGAACAGGCCCTAACTAGGCTGGATTTGTAAGACTTTGACCCAAAGAAAATTTTGCTCCAATAGCATGAAATTTCGTTCCATTTACAAAAGAGTCGTGCTATCTGCACTGCAGCGTGTGCGATGCAGGCATGGACAAAAATGTGAAGCGACCCGTGGATGCAGAAAAAAGACGATCATCTGCAGCGAAAGGACGTGTGGGCTTGACATATACTAAAAGATACAATATTTAAAAAAATATTAAAAGATAAAAGGCAAGGAACATCTCCCTCGTTCACGTGCTCCCATGTGCACCATCCACCTCCCACACTTTGACACTCTCGTCTTTGAAGAGACAACAACTTGTGACACCCGTGACAATGGTTGATTGCTTTTTAAAGGAACATGTTCAGCATCTACAAGTGTGATGGGCACAGATTCATTAACTTTTTTGGTCAAAAGGTGTCTGTCGTTTGCTATGGACTGATGGGCTCGAGGATACTGCATGCCTCGGGCTTGGTGGAGGAGTGATCACTCCTTATTTTACACCTTTTTTCCGCATGTTTGCATGCCATCTAGATCGCCCAAATCATGTTTTTCATGATATATCGACGATATTGCGATGCTTTTCACGATTTGTTGTTTTTGTCGCATTTCAGGTGATTTGGAGCGATTTGGAGTGATCCCGAGATGCGCTTACTCTAGACGGTCACCAACGACCTCCCCGAGGGGTATTTTGCTGTTGGAGAGGAGCGGAAGAAGAATGGACGTCGCAGGAGCGACGAGGAGGCCAAAATAAGCAGATTGGGCATTTTTTGTGTCCCACTCGACCGAGTGGAGGAGCCACTCGGCCGACCAGCGAGACACTGCTCGGCCGACCAGTTCAGACACGAGTTACCTGTGCACTCGGCCGAGCACAGAAGACCCACTCGGCCGAGTGACGATACCACGTCCGCCCGAGTGGCGCCCAGACGAAGCCCTTCCAAAACATCGAAGTTTCTGTTTTTCGGCTGCCTGAACTTCAGAAGACCCACTCGGCCGAGTGGAGAATCCCGTCCGCCCGAGTGCAGTGAAGTCATCGGCCGAGTGACGACAACTCACTCGGCCGAGCCGCCCCCGAACTGAAGACCCCTGAAAGCCTCGACTTACTGGAAAATTGCAGGGTTTTCACTCGGCCGAGCGACTTTTGTCACTCGGCCGAGTGCGATGCGCTGCCTGTAGCGAAAACTGCGGAAAACAGGCTGTGCAGGGGCATTTTGGTCACAATTTTTGGACGATTTTTGGGGCTATTTAAGCCCTGTTTTTTCCCTAGTTTTGAGAGCTCTCTCTTAGATTTTTTGCAGCTTTTTAGATTAGTTTTTTAGCTTTATTCTTGTGATTGGAGAAGGAGCAAAACTTGGATTTTTGTAGGATTAATTGAAGAACTACATTGGTTTGCATCTCTTTTCCTTAAAAATTCTATTTTTATTGTTTATATCATTGTTGTGATGAATTCTATTGCTTATTTCAACGATTATTTTTGTGATCTTGCTATGATTTGTGAGTAGTCTCTACGTCTTGGGGCGTGGGGATGAACCCTACAAGCCCACTTTCATATTTGTGATGAATTGGTAGAAATTGAGCTAGAATTGTTATTAGGGATTAGATTGGGATCAATTTACTACGGATTGCTAGGTATTCATATCAATTGGGATTTGCAAGAGATTGGATCCCAATTTGATAGGAAGCCCTAGAAATCCGAATTGGGTTGGAGTCGGATTTTCGAAATATCGGTTTGCAAGAGATTGGACCGATACTAGGATTCCCGGTTGCGATTCCATACCGATACCCGTTTGCAAGAGATTGGACGGGTAGGAACTATCCTAATCTAGATCGTGGACCGAGTTTGCAAGAGATTGGGCTCGGTGCCCGATTGGACGATGATGTTGATCCTAATGCTAGCTTCCCTAGGGTAGGGTTTGCAAGAGATTGGACCCGACCCTAGGATAGCTATAGACCGGTAACAGCGCGAGAGCGTGAGCTTGGTTCTACATTCAGTTGCAACTACTTCATCCGAATTCTCATTCTAGCAATTTTGATACCGATGAACCACATATATGAAGTATGGTGTGTAGCGGGGATTCCCCATTCCTTAGACGTTCTTTATTTGATTTGATATTTCGCACATTTGTCTGACGATTGTGACAGGATCGCCAAAGGCAAAATTCTCTTCTTAAATAGCCAGGTTGATCGGAGCAAGCACAGTCATTCGTCCTCCCTGTGTTCGATATCCCGCTCGCTGCTACACCGTGCACTTGCGGTAAAACTACAACCGTTCTTTTGGGTCACGTCCCGGAGCGATCAAGTTTTTGGCGCCGTTGCCGGGGAGGCGATTGCGTTTGATTCTTTCTCACCCTAGCTATTCTTTTTTTACTATTATTATCATTATTTTTATTTCTTATTTCTTACCCAACCCTTCCACGGTACTAATCATTTCTTTGAAACTCTGTTTCCCCTGTGCATATACACGAGATCTACGGCGGACCCTGAAGCTTTATTATTTGATCCCGAGATTGAACGTACCGCGCGGAGACTTAGAGCGGAAAAGAGACAAAATCCGGAAGGGAGGTATATGACCAACCCGGAAACTCCTGAAGAATTGGCGGCAAGGATGGCGAGGATAATTTCTATTCGCGATAGGCTTCGGCCTAAGACCTCTTCTACTACCTCGTCCATTGTCGTGCCGCAGTTGGCGGCTGACAAGAACTTCGAGCTAAAGACTGGATTGGTGGTTTTGATGCAACAAGACCCATTTCATGGGAACGCCCATGAGAACCCCCACTACCACATCCAATTATTCTTGTCAAAGTGCGTCACATTCCAGATGCCGGGGGTCTCCATCGATGCTATCAGTCTGCGTCTCTTCCCCTTCACGCTTAAGGACAAGGCACTCTATTGGTTGAGGACGCAGGCTGACGGAGTCTTCACCACTTGGGACGAGTTGGCGAGTGCATTTATTGATAAATTCTATCCGCCATCCAAGACGGTGAAGATCCGGAGCGCTCTCATGTCCTTCAAGCAAGGACCACAGGAGACGCTCTATGAAGCTTGGGAGCGTTTTAAGGATTTGCAGCATCAATACCCGCACCACAGTATAGAAGATTAGGAGCTAGTTCATAGCTTCTACAACGGTCTCCAACCGGGGACCAAACAAATTATTGATGCCGCGGCGAATGGTGCTATCTTGTCAAAGACTCCCGAGAAAGCTACGGCCCTAATTGAGGAGATGGCCTCAAATAACCAACAATGGGGCGATGAGCAAGGACACTCTACGTCCTCCTTAAAGCCAACTAGCATCTACGAGGCAAAGGCCGTAGCGGAGCTTACGAGCAAGTTTGATTCTCTCCACAAGGTAGTGGGGAGATTGGAGAAGTTCATCACGGAGCCCCAAGGGACCCCTTCCACCTCCGCACCGACGAACCAAATGTGTGATTGGCAAGACCAATCTCAAGCCATGTACTCGGGAGGAGAGCAAGTAGAAGGGTCCTTGGAGAAAGTACAATATGTTGCGGGGAACCAAGGGTATTGGGCCAATCCGGCCACGAGAAATCATCCCGGATTCTCTTACGCCAACACTGAAGGAGCTTTGAACCCGCCACAACAACCACCTCAACAAGCTCGACCACCACCACCCCAACAACAATACTATCCACCGAGGGGGCCTCCACAACAAAACTTTCAACCAAAACAACAAGTTCCACCATATAGGCCTCCCGGATACAACCAAGGGTGGAGGAATCAAAATCAAAACCCTCCACAAGCTCCACAACGATCCGACTTCGAAACTAGAGTGGAGGCGTTCATGGTCGAGCAAAATAAGGTAAATGCTAGCTTGAAGGCGGGGCAAGACTCCCTTAATACCGTTGTGGCTCAAATATCGGAGCAATTGGCGTTGCTCAATCGGAACACTCAAAGATTGCGGCGCAACCGGAGCAAAACCCACGGGGCAACACGAGCCACATCAATGCCATAGTTGCCGTTACTACTAGAGGCGGGAAGGACACCACCCCCGCCATGATTCCTATTGAGGAGCCCGTGGAGGAAAGCTTGGAGCCAATTGAGCCGATAGTTGAAGTTGAAAAGGAGAAGGAGCCACAAGACAAAGAGAAATCTAGAGCGGAGCAATTGATTGAGGAAAGGCGCTTCATGCCACCGGTCCCATTCCCCCAAAGGCTCGCTAGAGCGAAAATGGAGAAAAGGCTAGCAAAATTTCTCGAGTACCTAAGAGGAGTTAGCCTTAACATTCCCTTCCTTGACGCCATCGTCGAGATCCCCACGTATGCTAAATTTTTGAAGGACTTGATTTCGGGGAGGAAAAGGAAGGAGAAGATCATGCTAGCCGAGGAGGGCTCTTGGTTCACCAAGAGAGAGAAGGAGCCGGCAAAATTTAAAGATCCGGGGAGTTTTCGGATTCCTTGCACTTTGGGTTGCGTCCCTCTTCAAAAGGCGTTGGTTGATCTTGGGGCTAGTGTGAGCCTCATGCCTCTCTCCATGTTCTTAAGGTTAAACACCGGGACAAAGTTGAAACCCACCGACATGCGCATTCAATTAGCCGATGGACGGATAACAAGGCCGGTGGGGATTGCCGAAGACATACCGCTACAAGTCCCGGGTGGAATATGCTTGCCATGTGACTTCGTGATCATGGACGTCAAGGAGGAGGGAGACACTTCATTGATACTTGGACGCCCGTTCCTAGCCACCGCCGGAGTCATCGTCGACGTGCGCGAAGGTACCCTAACTTTAAACGTCGGAAACATCGAGGTGGAGCTCCACATTCCTAAGGCCATGAAGCACATGCCTTATCATGAGGAACTTGACTACATGGACCTCCTCGACGAGGTGATAGAGGAGGCGATCCCTCACTCAATTGGCGCTCTTTTTGACGAAGATTTCGAGGAAGGCCCGGATTTAGGCCACGATGAGAAGAAAAATGATTCCCCCGACCTCTCCGCTGAAGATGATGAAGTCGACGCTGATGTCGCAAGGATTCGAGAGCTCTGCAAGCTCGCGAAACTAAAGTCTCCGAAGAAAGCTCCGCCGGCACGGAAATCGGCATCACCGGCAAAACCGTTGACCGGAGCAAATGCTAGCTTGGGGGAGCCTCCCCCCAACACTATTCGAGACGAGAGACCACCGCGGGAGAACACTACGCCGCAACTTCCCAATCCAAGCGTTCTCCCCGGAAAGTTTGATGGGTGCATCTCATATGCACCAAACATCCCGCATTGATTGAAAATTATAGGGGGTCGAGCTCACGACCTTAAACGAGCGCTTGTCGGGAGGCAACCCGACGGTTTTTGCTTTATTTTTACCTTTTCTTTATTTTCGTTTTAGAAATTTTTAGTGTTTTGAGTCGTTCGCCCAAAAATTTTGTGATAATGGGTCCTATTTTTCTTGACAGGAGAGGAGATAGGTAGATCCATCATGAGGAGGATGAACGCGACGACGAGGAGTGCCCCAAGAAGGCGCTCGACGCTTAAGAGGAAGACGGAATCGACTGGAGGAAGAAAGACGGAGTTTAGAGCCCAAACGAAGACAAACGGCAGAGATTAAGGCTCACTCGGCCAAGTATACTAGTCACTCGGCCGAGTACACAAGTTCGTCCGGCCGAGCCGCTCACGAACGAGGGAAGTCTGCTGTACCCAACTCTCTGTTTATTTTCCTGATTTCAATATAACTGCTACTCGGCCGAGTACATATTCCCACTCGGCCGAGTAAAACGGATACCCTCCTAGGGCGAGTCTTGCCGAGTAGCTTGAGTCACTCGGCCGAATGGACTTACTCCACTCGGCCGAGGCTGGCAAAGCCACTCGGCCGAAGCGTAAGCGGGGAGGAAATTTTCATTGGCCCCGCTCGGCCGAGTGACCACGTCACTCGGCCGAGTCGTAACTTCTATTATATAAGGAGCTGAGGGGGCGCATTTTTCGAAATCGCAAAATCCCCCAAACCGCCCGACGCCTCAGCTCCCCTCGCCCAAACCCCCCACGCTCGCGCCCATACTCGGCCGCCCGCGCCGCCGCTCGGCCTGCCACCGCCGGCCGACCACCGCCGCGACTCGCCCGAGTCGCCGCCGGCGGCAGCTGCTCCGGCCACCTCCGGTATCACCCCTATTGCCCGTTTTCTCCTCTTTCCGAGTATTTCTTGAGGATCCATGTGCTAAACGCCCCCCTAACCCAAATCAATTCCTATATCTATCTATTATACCCCTAATGCTCCATACATTTTGATTATTACTCACTGATATCGCCTTTTCATGCGCAGGTTGCTTATTGGAGCTTAGGGGAGCCCAGGGAAGCTTCTACGGGCTGATCCGGACTTCGCGGAGGCGCTGACTTCGCACGCTTCCACTGCTTAGCACTCGCGACGTGTCGGGGTACACTCTTTCCACTCTTCTACACGCACCGCACTTTTTTCACTTTTCGGCGCGCTCGGGGCCGATATGCCGCCCCGGACACGGCCGCGTTCGACGAGAGCTTCCGCCAAGCGGAAGCGGTCGGACGAGCCCGGCCCCCTCTCACGAGGTGGAGGACTCTCCTCCACCGTCCCCCACACACCCCGCACACCCAGCACAGCCTGCAGGCCCCGCACACCCCGCACAGCCTGCAGTGCACCCACAGCCCGCACAGCCTCTCCCCGCCGTTGCACAGCCACCACCACCGGCTCCACTGGTCGGGCCGCTCGGGATTACGTTCCGAGACGACGCACACCGCGCCGTCTTCGAGCGTATCTCCCAGCACTCGATCGTACCCTCCAGGTTTGCACACCTCGCTGACCTAGGACGCCTGGGGGTACTAGAGGGGATGCTCACGTTGTACGACAACGTGGGCTGGCAAGATTTTCTGCAGGTGTCGGCAGATACTTTTACCCGCCCGACACTTGAGGTTTTGAGTTCGATCGCCCGGACCGATGAGGGATGCTCATTCCGGTTCATGGATCGAGAGTGCCAGGTCACTCTCGATATGATGAGAGCATTCTTCTCGTGGCCCGCTGTCCCCGGTGCCGATCGCGGTTACGGCCCCACCCATATCCCCCCACCTTCCTTCGACACTGGTGCCTTCTGGGCCCGGATTACGGGTCACCACGCTGCCTTTGACCCTAGTAGGGCCAAGGCCTCGGCCATTGTCCACCCCTGCCTCCGCATAGCCCAGCGCCTCATGGCGACCACCTTTTTGGCCAGATATGAGCCGGGCACGATGTCTACGCCAGAGCTCTACATGCTCTATGCGATGACACGTCCCAGAGCTCTATCTAGGGATGGAGACGAGCTTGTCCCCGCCGTCGTGATCGACATTGCGGCTTGGTTTTTGGACCGCATCATTGTATCGGTGGGCGCTCGCTCACCGATATGCTGCGGCGGTCTGATCACCTTGCTTACCATGATGACCGGCGAGGACCTACCTGACGACTTGCGACGCGTCCCGGGCCCCACTTCTCTGTCGATAGACGTTATGGCCCGGATGAAGATGCTTCGTCCGCATGGTGAGCGTCACTGGGTCTGGTTGCACGGCCCTTACGGTGCCGACTACATGATTCTCCCGAGCCCTGCTCGGACTCAGATTGCACCAGCCCACGTCGACTGGCTCCCTGCGATGGATGTTCTCATCCTCGTTGCGTACGTGCTCGAGGCCGAGGAGGCCGAGCAGGCCCACGCTGCCCACGCTGCCCAGGCTGCCCCCGCAGACCCTGCTGCACACCCTGCCGAGCCTACTGCCGACCCTGTTGACCCAGTGGCCCCTCAGCCTATTACTGATGTTTCTACCGCTCCTGACACCTCTGTCCCCACCTCTGTCAGTGTCACGAGTACCTCAGCTGAGCCCACTTCCACCACTTCCACCACTTCCGCGGCTGTCACCACTGTCACCACCACACCCACTACCACCGCTGGCCCTCTGTCTGCTGAGCCGATTTCCTCTGCCCCACCCGAGCGCCCGCCGACCGTAGTCGAGTGCGGAGAGCCCTCTGTCTCCACTGCCGCTGTATTTTCCGAGAGTGTCGTGGCGTCTGTCCACACTTCTGTGCCACTGACTCTCTGGCCGCCTCGCTGCCACTTTTGCACACTTCTTTCGCTGCCGCTGCCCCCACTTCTCACCAGCCGGTGTCCCGGCCTCACACTGAGGCCAGGCCCACATTTGCAGGCACGACACCTTTTGTCCCCTTCCCTACTGAGCCCGTTACATACTCTACTCGCGTACGCCAGCCTCGCCCTGCACAGCCTAGACCGGTGCGTCCCTCTGCACCACCCCCGCCCTACACTGTACTGTAGAGCATACGTGCTCTTGAGTTGGCGGTGAGTGGTCTTAGAGGTGACCTTAGGACCCTGTCCTCCACCGTCTCTGCGATGGCTGGATGCTTCGAGCTGATCCCCCAGATCCATTACTGCCTTACACAGGTCTTGGAGCGTCTCCCATGCGTACCCCCACCCACCCAGCAGGTTCCCACACACACTTCCACACACACTAGACCTGCTTCCACTTCCACGCCCACCCCAGCTCAGCAGCCTACACCACCACCTCCTCCTCCGCCTCAGGACGGAGACGGCGCATCACCACCTTCTTAGGCACCCTTGATGCCTTGATTTATTCCTGCCGTTGTGCTGCCCGTTTCTGCTGGGTCCTGTTGCACTTTTTGTCCCCCCCTCCCCTCACTTATTATGGTATTCTCTTTTTGATCATATCTTCTTATATCTATTTTGGGAGAGAGGGAGAGTTTTTGGTGACACTTATATCTATGTTTCGCTCCTATCTGTGCATGCATCATGTCCGCATCATATTTTCATTTCTTTATTTTACCTTTTTCTTTTCATTTTTCCATGCATGCATCCTCACTTGCCCCTCCCATCGCTTGTCTCTCGGTGTGCCACACTTTGCACATTGAGGACCCTGTGCCATTTAGCTTGGGGGAGTGAGTTCTCACGTTCTTTGATTTGCCACCTTTATTTTTAGTTTTTCACACCATTTTTTCGCTTTTGCACTTATTTTTCATCATTTTTCTTTTATCTTGCCATGCATCACGTTTTTCTTATTTTCCTGTGTGCCGCATTGCATAGTTTCTATTTTCCCTTTATCTTTATTTCTTTTTCATCTCATGCTAGAGATGACTTTTCTATGATGATGATGACGTTGGATCTAGCTTATTCTATATGCATGCTATATTTGTCATGTATTAGGTTTTATTTCAGATATCAGATGCTATGACTTGCTTTGCATTTAGAATAGTAACCCACACCTTTTTCCGCATGAAAATGGATGAAATTTTATTATTAGCTGAGTCTGAATATTCATATGTATGCTATCACAGAAAACACACCAAGATTCACGCATTGAATGCTTATATCTGGAGTACTGACTTTCTTTTCCTATATCACTTCTATATGCATGAATTGTACACTTCACTTCAGGATGATTGAATGATGATTAGCTATGATATATCTGGATTAGTTAGCTTTTTTGTGATCGAAACTGAGTAGATTAGATTACCCTGCTGAAGTTGTCGTGCATGTCTTATAGAGTGAACTGAGAGTTATATTTATTTCTTTCTCCACAAATCTTGAACATCATTTCTCTACTTTTAAAATCATTGGTGAATCTCCCCTTAGTGATTCTATTTTATGGCATTTTCCCCCGCTACTAATTCCTAGCTCCAAATCTCTTATTCCATAAAAAAAAAGAGAGAAAAACATTCTTGTACATCATTATCTCTCTCTGAGTTGGGATCGTTGTGTATATATTGCTTATTGCAAAGAAAAAACAACAACAAAAGAAAAAAAAAGAGGAAAAATCCTGAATAAAAGATCCCATCTCACTTTCTTTCTTTCTTCTTTCTTTTCGTTGCTTTTGGAGCTATATGTATAAAAAAATGGGGATGTAAATATTTTTTATGCCACCACGCTTATAGATAAGCTTGGGGGAGGGGATCCATTGATGTGTGAGAGAGTGACTACTTGACATTGCACGACAACCTAGGCTAAGTAATATTCTATACTCGGTGAGATTATTTTTAGTTTTACGAAATCCAGAAATCTAAGCCTAGCACTCATTTCATGAAATCCATACTTTTCTATTCTCTCTATTCTATAGTGTGATACTCTTATACTCCAGATAGAAAGCGTTCAATTGAAAAGTGTGTGATCTGTGATTTGTATACCGCTTTAAATGATTCAGACGACGTTAATTTTAAAATTATTCCGTTTTTCATGATTATATCGTTTTTCGTGGGTTTTCTATTTCTATTTGCACTATTATACTATGATATCAAAATAAAATTCCTTGACATGTATTTCTCATTCGGTGCATGCTATAAGAGTAAGTGAAACCCACGTCCTGAGAAAATGATCTAGCATCCTACCTCTTCGCTTCTTTCTCTCTTCTTTATTTTCATTTCGTTTTCATTCTTCTTCGTTTTTCATTTTTTTTCGCCGTTTTCATTTTCCAAATCCACCGGGTTCGCCTTCTACTTATCTTCCTCGAGGACGAGTAAGAGGCAAGCTTGGGGGATTTTGATCACTCCTTATTTTACACCTTTTTTCTGCATGTTTGCATGCCATCTAGATCGCCCAAATCATGTTTTTCACGATATATCGACGATATTGCGATGCTTTTCACGATTTGTTGTTTTTGTCGCATTTCAGGTGATTTGGCGCGATTTGGAGTGATCCCGAGATGCGCTTACTCTAGACGGTCACCAACGACCTCCCCGAGGGGTATTTTGCTGTTGGAGAGGAGCGAAAGAAGAATGGACGTCGCAGGAGCGACGAGGAGGCCAAAATAAGCAGATTGTGCATTTTTTGTGTCCCACTCGGCCGAGTGGAGGAGCCACTCGGCCGACCAGCGAGACACTGCTCGGCCGACCAGTTCAGACACGAGTGACCTGTGCACTCGGCCGAGCACAGAAGACCCACTCGGCCGAGTGACGATACCACGTCCGCCCGAGTGGCGCCCAGACGAAGCCCTTCCAAAACATCGAAGTTTCTGTTTTTCGGCTGCCTGAACTTCAGAAGACCCACTCGGCCGAGTGGAGAATCCCGTCCGCCCGAGTGCAGTGAAGTCATCGGCCGAGTGACGACAACTCACTCGGCCGAGCCGCCCCCGAACTGAAGACCCCTGAAAGCCTCGACTTACTGGAAAATTGCAGGGTTTTCACTCGGCCGAGCGACTTTTGTCACTCGGCCGAGTGCGATGCGCTGCCTGTAGCGAAAACTGCGGAAAACAGGCTGTGCAGGGGCATTTTGGTCACAATTTTTGGACGATTTTTGGGGCTATTTAAGCCCTGTTTTACCCTAGTTTTGAGAGCTCTCTCTTAGATTTTTTGCAGCTTTTTAGATTAGTTTTTTAGCTTTATTCTTGTGATTGGAGAAGGAGCAAAACTTGGATTTTTGTTGGATTAATTGAAGAACTACATTGGTTTGCATCTCTTTTCCTTAAAAATTCTATTTTTATTGTTTATATCATTGTTGTGATGAATTCTATTGCTTATTTCAACGATTATTTTTGTGATCTTGCTATGATTTGTGAGTAGTCTCCACGTCTTGGGGCGTGGGGATGAACCCTACAAGCCCACTTTCATATTTGTGATGAATTGGTAGAAATTGAGCTAGAATTGTTATTAGGGATTAGATTGGGATCAATTTACTACGGATTGCTAGGTATTCATATCAATTGGGATTTGCAAGAGATTGGATCCCAATTTGATAGGAAGCCCTAGAAATCCGAATTGGGTTGGAGTCGGATTTTCGAAATATCGGTTTGCAAGAGATTGGACCGATACTAGGATTCCCGGTTGCGATTCCATACCGATACCCGTTTGCAAGAGATTGGACGGGTAGGAACTATCCTAATCTAGATCGTGGACCGAGTTTGCAAGAGATTGGGCTCGGTGCGCGATTGGACGATGATGTTGATCCTAATGCTAGCTTCCCTAGGGTAGGGTTTGCAAGAGATTGGACCCGACCCTAGGATAGCTATAGACCGGCAACAGCGCGAGAGCGTGAGCTTGGTTCTACATTCAGTTGCAACTACTTCATCCGAATTCTCATTCTAGCAATTTTGATACCGATGAACCACATATATGAAGTATGGTGTGTAGCGGGGATTCCCCATTCCTTAGACGTTCTTTATTTGATTTGATATTTCGCACATTTGTCTGACGATTGTGACAGGATCGCCAAAGGCAAAATTCTCTTCTTAAATAGCCAGGTTGATCGGAGCAAGCACAGTCATTCGTCCTCCCTGTGTTCGATATCCCGCTCGCTGCTACACTGTGCACTTGCGGTAAAACTACAACCGTTCTTTTGGGTCACGTCCCGGAGCGATCAAGGAGCTGGATATAATGCCACTCGTTCTCTCTCGCACACCTCCGCTTATCTCCAACCTACGTCGTTCTCTCTCTGTAACGCCCCGCTCCACAGGATCCCCGAGAAGTACGAATCCGTCTCAGGTGATTCAAGAGCAGCGAGTGTTACAAAGAGAAATATAAAAAGAAAAACTCAAATCAGGTCCACTGCGCACTGCTGGGATAGTACATGTAATGTTCTCCCCACATCAAACGACAACACAGAACACAGAGAGCACTGAAACAAGGAACGCTGAACTTTATTTATCTAATATCATCCATATATATACATCATCTTATACAACAGCTCAGCCCCACCACAAAAGAACCCAAGAGTACATAGCTCTCTCACCTTACCCCTCACCACCCCAACCTAACTCATCCACAGAACTACACTGCTCCACTGCATAGTCACCAACTAACACCAACACCAACACCTGAAAAGACAATGGTGGGGCACGTCAAAGCGTGACCAAGTAGGATATCCAACTTCACCTCAAATGCCACTACCTACGATGCGTCTACATGCATGATAATGCAATAAACAATGCATGGCAAGACAACGATAACAAACGTATATAAAACTGGAAATGGGTACGAGGGAAGGGGTTTACAATAATAACCGAACACCAATAAATGCAAGCTGAGGAAGTAAACAATTAAATTACAAGTATGAACACACTTAAGAGCATAGAAGAGCAAATCAAGCAAGTCATTGGTTAGCATTTTGGAACCTACGTAGTGGGTAGGACCCTTTTGGGACTGGACATCCCCCCCAGTTGGGGAGGAATTGGAACTCCACCAGACATGCTATGGACTGAGCCAAGCGTACAATGCTGTTAACAAAGGAGCCCTTTCCTCATCCTCCTTATCTCCGCCACTCCCCGCCTCATGGGCTATGTCAGGAGTGCAAACCACAAACGGTCCATCCCTCATGTCCACATACTACTTTGGTTCCCCCAAACCCCGTGTCACCCTCCTTTAAGAGGACTAAGTCATAAATTCTTACTTTCATTACATATGAAACAATGAATCATACGTGCATTAATTAGAGGGTAAGACTAAAACAAAGAGAACATATGAAATGCAACTTTAAGATCATAACCACAAACACAATATCCCATTAGAGTGCAATTCACATGCCATTCTTTTTCTTCCTCTTTCTTCCTTCTCTTTTCCATCAACATGTCACAACAGCCCAACAAGGCCTCATGGCTGAAATTACATGTGGGCAATTCCCACTCCATTCTCACATAGAGGCAACAATTCCATCATTGTAATATAAGACAGCAACAAGCAAAATGGAATAAGTTGCTAAAGTATTGATGAGGAATCCAAACTGTACATGCAAGCAACATAAAAATTGAAACATGCAATCCCTTACTACAATTAACCACATACAAAGTTAGCATCTTAGATCAACATATGGGGTTATGCACTTCATGGTACACCATCCCAACAAAATAGAAAAAAACCATTGCTTTATGAATCAAAGGCCATCTTATAACAAGTGCAGGAAATTATAGAAAGGCTGTAAGAAAGGCTGTTTATCAATAATTCTGGTGAGAATCTCACAAAAGTCACAACTGCAAACTTGTAGGTAAACAAGTTTTACATTCACCCACCAATTTTCAGAAAATCTTGTATAGTATCCGATTTATGGTGTCAATTTTGCCAACAAATAGTAGTTCTGAAAACTGATACAGGAAGTGCAGCAACTCCAACTGCAAATTACTCATAGCTAAGAGCAAATATGGATAAAACTCTCAACATAAAAGTTGTAGATCTACGAGTTAATGTTCCAATGAGACCAAGAACACCTAATTCTATTAACTGAGCAGGGAGATGTGGGTGTTTTACTGAAAGGTGTCCTGAGGGGATGAAATCCGACAAGCTGCAAAGAAAACCATTTTTCTCCTAATTCTTGAACTGAAAGTATGTCATATTTTATATGATTATGGGGTACAATTTCGTGAACTACACCACCATATTTTTTTAAGAATTTTTCTTCATCTATTTTGGTCAGGAATCACAACTAAACAGAGGACAGATTCTGTAGAAATTTCAGAAATACAAACATGCATAATTGCACAAAGAACTACATGATGTGCAAGGGCAAATGAGGAGGAGAGGATTCCTACCTCTAATCCTTGCTTTAACTCCTCCAAAACCCTCATTTCTAGCTTTATGAAGCTCCATGAAAACTCTTGCAAGATCCTCCACAAAGCCTCCACCTTTCTTATGAAAACTCTTCTCTTCCTCTACCTCTTCCTCTTCCTTCCTTCCTTCCTTCTCTCTTTCTTTTGTTTTGTTTTGTTTTGTGGATGAAGAATTCAGCCTTCATACGAAAGAGAGAAGGAGAAAAGAAAAATGAAAAGAAAATGAAGAAGAAAGATGAAGAAGAGTGTAGAAGAGGGGATATGATTAAACAAAAATCTTTCTTCTAGAAGCCCTCTTACTTACAAGTTTGCCATTACTCTTACACGTGTCATGTTGCTTTACACACACCCCCACACTTAATTACAAGTTTGCCCTTCTACTATGCACACACCCCACTAATTTACAAAAAATGCCACTAACCACAACTCTTTTCACACTAGCCTCTTTACATGACCCATTTCCTATTACACATAAAAGGTAATAATGCTTAATAAATAATAATAATCTTAATAATAATACTAATAATACTATTACCATACTACATTACTACTAACACACTACATTGCATACAAGGAAATCCAATAATACTACTAATAATATCTATCCTTACTACTACTAGCACGTCCTTATTACAAACCACATCATCCTCACTAATATACTATGCACCCATAGTATTACATCAATACGCACACTACACACGTATTCGAACACGCATACACTATATATCACATAAAAATATAGGCCCTAACGTATATGGCACTCTGGGCCATTACACTCTCTCCTCAACCCACGTTCGCCGGCTTCCAGCTCCCATCGTTCGCCACCCCCTCAACCCATGTTCGTCGGCTCCCAGCTCCGACGTGCGCCACCCCCTCAACCCATTGTCTACTCATGTGCTCGTCGTAGCCGTCAGGTGGAAACTGATGTGTCCATATTTTCCATACATTTACTGCATCATTTCATATCATATTCGCCATCCAAAGTTCATATTTTCATATATTATCGCGCTTCTAACATTAAATTCGAGTTTCGTATAGATTTGTGAATTTTCAGGAACTTTGGAGCGAATCGGAGCTATTATAGGACACAGGCACATACGAGACGTTCAGAGCATCATTGGCCTGGTTCCATAGGTGTTCGGCAAGGCAAGGAAGAAGATTAGAGGAGAGGATGAGAATAGAGCGAGAGTTGAGAGCTCTAGGTGCAATTGGAGTCCATTTCCCATGTCACTCGGTCGAGTCGATCAGCACTCGACCAAGCTGACACGAAGGAACTCCAGCGAGAACGGACACGCCCCACTCGACCGAGCAGCCAGCCAGCTCGATCGAGCTGCATCTAAACAGAGCGACTATTCCGAGCCATTCTACAAGCACTGTAGCTCGACCGAGCAACCAAGCGTACTCGACCGAGCAGATCATCTACTCGACCCGAGTCGCCACCAAACAGAACAATGTTTTGAGGATAGTTCAGGCCTACTGTAGCTCGACCGAGTGGAGGGGCTACTCGACCGAGTAGCTCGGATCAGCCCAGAGCCAAAGAAGCAGCAAAGTGGAGTCGCATGTCAGCTCGACCGAGCGGCACCGCTACTCGACCGAGTAGGGCTCCGCGGCCAGACTAGTTAGTGGGACCAAGTGCCCATATTTTCTGATTTTTGTTGGGTCCATACCCCTTGTATATAAGCACAATTTTAACCCTATTTTAGGGATGAGATTATTTTCTTTAGTTTTAGTTTTCTTGAAGAGAGTTCTTAGCCGTTGCTATTTTGTAGAAGACAAAGTTCATATTTTTATTAGTCGCCTTTGCTTGGAATCTTGTGCCCTTAATTCTCTGTGTTTGCTTGTTGATCTACGACTTTTTGGTAATGATCTTCTCTCTTTATATGCTTTAGTTGATGTCTTCAATTGCGATGTTGATCTCTCTAGTCTTTATCGAATTTTCTATTGTCATCTCTATTATCCATGAGTAGTCTTATTTCGGGCTAATGGATTAGCCCTATGATTTTAGGAATTAGATGTAAAGTTAGGATTTTTAGGTTGTTTTGGTGCAAAAGGGTGTGATTTGATTGATCTAGCCAAGTTTGTAGGAGATTCCAGATAGAGTTTGTGATCCACGAGGTGGCGCATTCTTGTAAGGATATCATATGAACTTAATTAATATGTTAGTGAATCCAATTAGGGTTCGTGACCACGGTGTAAGGACCATGTATATGGGGAAAACACTAGAAGGGGGGTTGAATAGTGTTTATGCAAATTTAAAAGGAATTTACGCCAATTAAAATGCAATCCAACGAATAATGCGGAATAAGAAATAAACCCAAATAAGAAACAATTGCAAACACAAATATGTTTCTAGGGTTCGGATTACCCAAGTCAACTCCCGACTTGTTCCCGGTAATCATACGTCCCTTCCACCCGGAATCCTCCGGATAATCAAGTTAGAACCCTAACTTGAGGTTTCCTTAAAGCCCACTTGTAGCAACCCTACAAGTGCAATCGAATACAATCAATGTCATTGACTCCCACAACTTGGGAGCAAGCAAAACCACTCTCACAACCCGAGAGCAAATTCAATATATGAAATAATGAAATCTGAAAATAACACTTACAATCACCTATGCCTTGAAGTAGAACTTGAAGGAGAAGTGATGTGTGTTGAAGAACTCTCTTGGACGAGAGAAGAAAGCCCTTTCTCTTGACTGCACAAAATTCCTAGAAGATCACTTCTTTGGTTCTAGGTTGGAGAGCAAGAGAACAAGATTTGGAAATACGTAAGGCTTTGGATTTGAGAGCTTTGATCTTTGGAAATGAAAGCTTGAGAGATTTTTACAATGAATGAGTAACCTTCCGATGGAACAGTAGAAGCTCTACTTATAGCTTTCTCAAATCCACAAAACATTTTAGGCAAAAACCCAATTGGAATCCGTGAGAAAAATCTCAACGGATAGAAACTGCACCCACACCAATCGACTGATGAAGAAACCTCAGTCGACTTATGCACAGTCAACATGGGTAGGTAAGAATTCATAACGGTAACTTACCACATGGACAGTCGACTGATGAAGCAAATGTAGTGCCCTGTGGTAGCTACTGCACATGTACTAGAGGGGGGGTGAATAGTACTTAAAATAATCAAGATAGTTATTCCTAACTATTGTGCAATGAATAAACGACAATGCGGAATTAAACAACAATCAACAAGAATTAAACAACGCAAACAAAGAATGTTACTGGGTTCGGATCCACCCAAGTCTCCCCGACTTGTTCCCGGTGATCCTACGTCCCAACCACCCGGATCCCCTCCGGATACTTGAGTTAGCAACCCTAACTCAAGATTTCCACTATGAAGTACTTGTGAACAACCTTCACAAGTCAAATCATACACAAAGTAATTTGTGACTCCCACAACCCGGGATCACAACCACACTCTCACAACCGAGAGTGAAACTTACAATTCAAATATGAAATGAAATAAACTCTTACCTTACAAAATCCTATGCCTTGAGTATACTTACCAAATTAGGGCAATGATGGATTTTGAGGAAGAGGGTGTCACCAAACCCTAGCTTCAAGAAGATGACCAGCAATGAAAGCCTAGGGTGGAGTATGGTGACTAGAATCAAGCTCTTGGCTTGAGAAGCTCACAATGGAGAGAATCTCTCTTGAGGAAGATGGCTCAAAGAGTGAAGGGAGAGATTCTTGTGAGGGAGAGAGAGCTTTGAATTAGCTTGGGAGAGCTCTTCTCTTAGGTCTGAAATTGCTTGGAAATAGGACCTCTTACACCTCTTCAAACGAATCAGGATTCTATTTAAAGGGGCAAGAGAAATCGAGTTTGAAAGAATCCCAACGGCTCTATTCTGAAGCAGACTAGTCGGTCAAAGAAGGATCACTGACCGACTAGTTCATCAACTAGTCGGTCGGTGATACAACGTAGACCGACTAACGGTAGAACAGCCAAGAAGTCGAAGTACAGGCAAAGACAACTAGTCGGTCTAAAAAGACTTGCCGACCGACTAGTTTCACAACTAGTCGGTCGGTGAATGATCTTTGACCGACTAACGTCGAAATAGAATAGGTTAACTTCAAGATGACTTAGTCGGTTTAAGAACAAATGCTGACCGACTAGTTTCTCAACTAGTCGGTCGACAAACGTTCTTTGACCGACTAACTCGAAACAGTAGCTTAGGCTGAAAATGACTGTACACAACTAGTCGGTCTGAGAAGGACTCCTGACCGACTAGATCGTCATCTAGTCGGTCGGTGACTCTTCTTTGACCGACTAACTGTAGTCATAGAAAGAGCTGAATAAAGAGAAGGCAAACTAGTCGGTTTGAGTAGAGTTGCCGACCGACTAGATCGTCATCTAGTCGGTTGGTGACTCTTCTTGAACCAACTAACATGCACTCGAAGCTGAGGGAAGAAGCGATAGGCTTCGGGAAAGTTTCTAATGGCTTCTATGAATATCCTAGCTCTAAGATATGAGCGAAATGAAGTATATAAAGTAAGTCCTACTCAAGGCTTAACATTCTAATCTATGAAGCTAGAAGACTATAAGATAAACCTTACGAGCCGTCTTCAAAGCTTCAATCTTCATTCTTGACTTCAATAAAACTCCTTGAGCTTCAACGAAGCTCCAGGCATACGATCATGCGTATTGAGAAGTCTTGAGACGTCGCTTTTGATGTTCGTATTCTTTTGGCGACGATCTCCATAACTGCGCTCAAAAATAAGTTAGTATACATTATTTATGTTTGCTCATCATCCAAAACCAAATCCGAGGAATCATATCACAACATTCTCCCCCTTTTTGGTGATGACAAACCAACATAAATAATAATCAATAATAATGATTCAATTGAAATTTACTTACTCCCCCTGCATTGATGACACGTTAGTTCCATATTCAATAATATTCATTCGCATCATGCAGACGAGGAAGATATGAAATATGAGCCACATATTGACATATAGGATCTAAATCCATTTTATATCTTCACTCCCCCTGAATCTAACACATCAAATTAGATTCATGGTAAATTCCTTTGAATTATTAATGAGCACATTGTCATTATTATATCTCTCCCCCTTTGGCATTAGCAAAAAGAGCGGGAGGAGAACAACAATATAACCAATGGCTAAAAATAACGCATGGGAGTCGAAGAATACGACCAAGGTCCAAAATAACACCAATGCAAAATATCAAATGTAAAATACCGAATAAAAGCAAAGCGTGTCAAGGAGACCAAAGTAAAAAATCGGAAACCGAAATCATCAAACCATAGGCGAAATACGAAATACGAAATCATCCAGCCATAGGTGAAACTCGAAAACCGAAATCATAAAATCATCGGCGAAAATTGGAAAACGAAATCACCAAGCCATAGGCGAAAATCGAAATACGAAATCATCAAGCCATAGGCGAAAAAAAACGAAATCCGAAATCATCAAAACTCAAATCAATTTCACTTATTGAGTTTTGGAACATACTCTCCAAAATCAATAGAATGCATGGAAAACAATTCTATGTTTCCATAGAAAGAATTCTATTAAATCCATAAAATCGTCGAACGACGAGATCAACATCAGAGACAAAAATAATCCGATGTGCATACCAAATGTAGCATGCAAGAATGTTATGCCAAAAATAGATAGAACATCATATAACAATGGCATACACTAATCTAGCATACCAAATGAAGCAAAATGATACCAATTGTAATATATTCTACCAATGGATACCAATATGAATCAAAAGTATGAACATACTTACAACATTAAGCTCCCCCTACTTTGGTGCATCACTCAAGCACCAACAACTCCAATCGAACGAAAATCCTTGCAAATCACGGAGTTGGTAGGGTTGGTATCTCATGGTGGATTTAACCTAGAGAATATCATTTTGGTATCCAAAAATCCTTTTGGATCCTATGGGTTAGGCAATAAATTTAGCTAACTAAATTCAAGTTAAATGTAACCCATACATACCACAATTGCTTTGGTACCCATAAAAATGAAATTAAACTTATGGTACCAAGCAATGAAGGGTCAAAGGAAACTAACCCTTCGGAAACCAAGTCCAAGAGGAACTTGATTTCCCAACATAATCATCATTCAAAATAACATCATTAATAAAAGATTGCACATACAAATTCTTATTATGCATGCTTGTGTTCTTCGGACCCCAAATAGTGTATGTCTTGGGAGTCCTAATCCTATTGGGAACATGCATATGTTGTTGATTTCTATGTGATGCATGTTGTGGGTAAGCATATGGCATGCGATGCAATGGTGCATGACGATAATTATTCATATGAGAATGAGGATGAACATATGAATGTGGAGGAACACGTGCATGAGTGTGTCTCACATGGTGTGCACGTGCTCGTGGATGCGGAGCATAGAAATCGGCATATGTGCTAACATGTGGGGTAGGATGTGTGTTCCTACGAGGCATGGTATACATGTAAGCATGACCCTTCTTAGGAGGTCCACCCAAAGTGGGTTTCTTTCCAAATGGGGGCGTGTTCCTAGCGGAAGCACCATTGGTAGAAGATCTACCCATGACGTGTTTACTTCCACTAGTAGAAGCATCGGAAGATGGCCTAACAAAGGTGGCGGACGATTTGGATGACTCTCCCATCTTATACCCCAAACCAATGTGATGATTGGCCGGAGGTAAGTCATTTAGGATATCATCCAACTTGCCCTTACCTTTGTTGAATTCATGAATTCAGCCTAATGTGCTCTCATGCTTCTCGGTGAGAGAATGCAAAGAAGCATCCAAAGTGGACACTTGCGATGCGAGTGCACAAACACGTGACTTGAGATTTTTATTCTCAATACTCAAAGTTGAGATTTGAGACGTCAAATCCGCTATCACATGTTCATCCGAATCTTCGATATGAACATGCTCAAGTTGAGACTTGAGATTTTCAATCTCATTTCTCAACCCATCAACAACGGTGTCGTTGTTGACGATGAAAGGCTTAGGCGAGTTTTTAAGACTATCTAATTCATTTTTAGTCTTCATAAACTTAGTAGCCATATTAGAAAACTTATTCCATAGTTGTTCATTGGCTATTCTAAGTTCATCATTAGTTACCTCTTCGCCTTCATCCTCGCTTCCATCCTCGCTTTCATCGGAGGAAGTCTCTTCATCACAATCCTCTTTTCCCATGAAGCACGTGTGTGCATTCTCCATTCTTTCATCGTCCGACTCTCCACTTGAGGAGTCGGAGTCGGTGAAGGTACCTACAAGTCCTTTCTTGTGCTTTCTCGACTTGTCGTGCTTGGATGCCTTCCACTTCCCTTTATGTTTGTAGAGAGGACAATCCGGCTTGATATGTCCTGGCTTATTGCATTTATAACACACGGGAGTAGAAGCATTAGTCGAAATAAATTTTGATTTACGATTCAACTTACCTTGTCGGAAGAATCGGATGAATTTCTTTGCCATATTGGCCAATGCTTCCATGTCCAATTCTTCGTCCGCTTCTTCTTCCGAATCTTCATCATCGGTAGATGGAGCGGCCTTGAATGCAATCGCCCTTTTCTTTGGCTCGTCTTGCTTCAAGTACGCCTTCATCTTTTCCCTCATCCAGATCTTACTATCCTTGCGTACCTCATAAGACAATAAGGTACCCATTAGTTGTACGACGGTATATTTATTCATGTCATTACCTTCCTCGATGGCGAAGGTACGCTTTTCCCAACATGATGGAAGACCGTCGATAATCTTTGAGCATTTCTCCTTTTGGGTGTAGGTTTTCCCAAGAGCTTCCAAGTCGTTGGATATATCCACGAAGCGAGCATAGTACTCCTTCATGGTTTCACCCTGCTCCATATGAAACAACTCAAATTCTTTGTTAGCAACGACGAGTTTAGAGTCTTTTACCGTACTCGATCCTTCGTGCAAAATGAGGAGTTGGTTCCATATTTGATATGCACTCTTACATGTGCATATCTTGTTGAAGTCCTCGGGCTCCAACGCACAATTCAAGGCATTCATTGCCTTAGCATTGGCTACTTCCGCGGCGACCTCCACGGGGGTCCACTTTGCGAAATCTTCTTCGGAAGGCTCGACATACTCCGTCATGGTGGCTCTCCATAGTGAAGCGCTCCGGAGGAAAATTTGCATCCGGCATTTCCAATACCCGTAGTTGGTACCGTTGAAGTGTGGAGGCCTGACGGAGGATAGTCCTTCCATAACTGAAGAAGCTCCATCGCGGTTCTTGAAGACGTTGTAGTCGTTGTTCGTCATAACTTTGAACTTGTAGCTTTAACCTTGGCTCTGATACCAATTGTAGTGCACTGTGGTAGCTACTGCACATGTACTAGAGGGGGGGTGAATAGTACTTAAAATAATCAAGATAGTCATTCCTAACTATTGTGCAATGAACAAACGACAATGCGGAATTAAACAACAATCAACAAGAATTAAACGACGCAAACAAAGAATGTTACTGGGTTCGGATCCACCCAAGTCTCCCCGACTTGTTCCCGGTGATCCTACGTCCCAACCACCCGGATCCCCTCCGGATACTTGAGTTAGCAACCCTAACTCAAGATTTCCACTATGAAGTACTTGTGAACAACCTTCACAAGTCAAATCATACACAAAGTAATTTGTGACTCCCACAACCCGGGATCACAACCACACTCTCACAACCGAGAGTGAAACTTACAATTCAAATATGAAATGAAATAAACTCTTACCTTACAAAATCCTATGCCTTGAGTATACTTACCAAATTAGGGCAATGATGGATTTTGAGGAAGAGGGTGTCACCAAACCCTAGCTTCAAGAAGATGACCAGCAATGAAAGCCTAGGGTGGAGTATGGTGACTAGAATCAAGCTCTTGGCTTGAGAAGCTCACAATGGAGAGAATCTCTCTTGAGGAAGATGGCTCAAAGAGTGAAGGGAGAGATTCTTGTGAGGGAGAGAGAGCTTTGAATTAGCTTGGGAGAGCTCTTCTCTTAGGTCTGAAATTGCTTGGAAATAGGACCTCTTACACCTCTTCAAACGAATCAGGATTCTATTTAAAGGGGCAAGAGAAATCGAGTTTGAAAGAATCCCAACGGCTCTATTCTGAAGCAGACTAGTCGGTCAAAGAAGGATCACTGACCGACTAGTTCATCAACTAGTCGGTCGGTGATACAACGTAGACCGACTAACGGTAGAACAGCCAAGAAGTCGAAGTACAGGCAAAGACAACTAGTCGGTCTAAAAAGACTTGCCGACCGACTAGTTTCACAACTAGTCGGTCGGTGAATGATCTTTGACCGACTAACGTCGAAATAGAATAGGTTAACTTCAAGATGACTTAGTCGGTTTAAGAACAAATGCTGACCGACTAGTTTCTCAACTAGTCGGTCGACAAACGTTCTTTGACCGACTAACTCGAAACAGTAGCTTAGGCTGAAAATGACTGTACACAACTAGTCGGTCTGAGAAGGACTCCTGACCGACTAGATCGTCATCTAGTCGGTCGGTGACTCTTCTTTGACCGACTAACTGTAGTCATAGAAAGAGCTGAATAAAGAGAAGGCAAACTAGTCGGTTTGAGTAGAGTTGCCGACCGACTAGATCGTCATCTAGTCGGTTGGTGACTCTTCTTGAACCAACTAACATGCACTCGAAGCCGAGGGAAGAAGCGATAGGCTTCGGGAAAGTTTCTAATGGCTTCTATGAATATCCTAGCTCTAAGATATGAGCGAAATGAAGTATATAAAGTAAGTCCTACTCAAGGCTTAACATTCTAATCTATGAAGCTAGAAGACTATAAGATAAACCTTACGAGCCGTCTTCAAAGCTTCAATCTTCATTCTTGACTTCAATAAAACTCCTTGAGCTTCAACGAAGCTCCAGGCATACGATCATGCGTATTGAGAAGTCTTGAGACGTCGCTTTTGATGTTCGTATTCTTTTGGCGACGATCTCCATAACTGCGCTCAAAAATAAGTTAGTATACATTATTTATGTTTGCTCATCATCCAAAACCAAATCCGGGGAATCATATCACAACAGCAAAGACAATCGACTGTTAAACCAACATGCGACTGTAATTACTTCTACAGGCGACTGGCCGAGAGATGGTAAGAGAATGAAATCTGGGAATCCTGTAAGATGACAGGACAGACGACTGATGCAGCATACACAGTCAACTGGTCCAAGAGACAGTCGACTGTATATTCAACATTAGTCGACTGGCCGTAAGAGGCAGATCAAAATAGTTTGGGTAGAAGGATAGACATGCGACTGATTTACAAAACACAGTCGACTGTCACTAGGATAGGCGCCTATGAATCGTTCATCAGTGGCCTGTGCAAGATAAACAGAAATGCCCAAAACTTGATTGCAAAAGCTTGTGAATAACATGCGACTGAAGAACAAAACACAATCGACTATTTTTTAGACTGGCAACTGTAAACTGTTAAGCAGTCAACTGTTATAAACAATCCTTGCACAATCAACAACCAAATGAATTGGGGTCAACGAACAAATGATATAATGATGTCCTACGACCAAATGTAGATGTGTGTGAGTGCTCCATCAAGGTTCTACTTCTATGCTACATACTAGAAGAGATAAAAGAAAATTTCATTTGACGAATAATCTCTTCTTTCCATCGTATGAGCTTGAAGTCTTCACGGAGCTTCAATCATCATCTACGATCATCCAATCCATGTAATTTGCCTTCAATGAACTTTGTGAGTCATCCATTGCTATTAGATCTTCATAAATAGCTTAGGCGATGGATTAACTGCAAAATAGGAGATTAGTCACAAGTATTTATGTTTGCTCATCATTAACACCAAGTAGGGAGAAGTCCAATACTCAACATTCTCCCCCCTTTTGATGATGACAAACAAACATAAACAAAGAGATAAATAATTGTGCGTAATGAAAACTTACTCCCCCTACATAGATGCCAATCAAGTTAGTCAACAAATATTAGGGCATCTACGTATCAATTGAAGCAAATGAGAAGATATGCATGAATATAATTCAAGAAATCTAGGAATTAAAATCTCTATTCATTGTAATCTTACTCCCCCTGAATCTAAGGCAACTTCAATCTTAGATTCAAAGTGTTAGAACATACTTAGCACATTCATTATGAATCTTGTATGTTTATTTCTCTCCCCCTATGGCATTATCCAAAAAGGTGGGAGCAAATAACAACAACAATAATAGTGCTAAAAACGAACTAACAACAATCAAGGAGTATTAAGATATATCGAATCAGAACTCATAAAATCACATCATATACACATGTGAGTAATGGAATTAAAGTCAAATATCAACATTTTAGATATACATAACGAAAATAATTTCAAAAACTGGATCACATCAGAGATAACATGAAATATCGAAAATCAAATCCACATTGTCTCAAAAACACATCAAAGAGAGTATATCTAACTTGGAGACAACAAAACATACATCACACAGATAAGATAAACATTATAACATAGTGTGACAACATCATCATATATAGATATATAGAAAAGCTGAGTGCATCGACGGATGGACATCTACATGTCCATCACACAAAAATATACATCATGATCAAGACAAAAAAATACATCATCATGACAACATTGAAGTACACCACCAAACAGATATAAAGTGAACAATATCAACATCATCCAGACTCAATCACAACATACCACTCAAAGACTAAACCAAACAAATCTAGGACTGAGTGTCGTCAGGAGCTGCAGAGGAAGAAGGCTCTGGCACAGCAGTGATATCCTCTGGAAGAGGGTTAACAGCAGCAGTAGCAGCAGGAGCATCAGCAGCAGCAACACCAACATCAGCATCAGCATCAGTGACGATGGGCTGAGGAGGCTCATGAGGCTAAGGAGGAACAAATCATCTCAGATGCTCAGGGAAGGGAATTCCCTGATGCTTGAAGGATATGGAAAGCAACTCATAAATACCAGACATCATCTGACTAAGAGAGCCAGATGCAGGAGGAGCATAGGAGGATGGTTTGTCAGCTGGAGGTAGAGTAGATGAAGATGGAGCTGAAACTGATTTCCTCTTCTTCGATGCAGACTGCAAGGCCGAAGAGGACTTAGCCTTGGCAGCAGCATCCTGGAGAGGAGCAAACGGCATGGGCTCAAAAGGAGACAAATCAATGCCAAAATGATGAAAAACATGAGTAAGGAGTCCACCATATGGAATGTAAGACGAGGAGAACGTGAACTCGACCTTGTCCATCCTATCAAGGAGGACACCGGCCCAGTTCACGGGCATGTCAGAAAAAATAGCATACATACACTTCAGTATCTCCTGAGATGGCTGGTCAGACGATCCAGACTTCGGCAGGATGTTGGAATTCACCACTAGGTGAGCAGCCCAACCCCTAGCAGAGAACTTGGATGATCTAATCCCAGAATCTATGGCTGAAGGTAACTCTCAGAACATATCCTGGAGAACAGATTGGTCAAGCTCGTCAATCTTGGAGATGCAGATATCAGTGGGAAGGGAACCAACAGAGGGAATCCTAAGAATAGTCATTAGGAGAGTGGGAGAGATCTGGATATGGGTTCCCTGAATGACAGTATCAAGGATGCCGGTAGAAGAATACTCACCGCGAACGCGGTTCGCATAGAAGAGCTTCACCAGAAATGGGTAGGCTCTAGGGGACTCGCTCTGAGAGAAGCGAAAAAGATCGGTGAGATGAGTGGCAGAAAAGAGGTCAGAAAGTCTCTCAGTTGTGAAAGAGGGGAAATGAATGTACCGCTCCCTAAGAATCTTGATCCCTATAAGAGAGTGATATTTTGCCAAACAGAGATCGTCTCGACAAATAGGAACTAGGGGATTAGCATGGGGTACAGCAGGAGATTCTTCTGAAGAACTCGAAGCTGAAGGGGACAGACGAGGGTTCTCAGCAGCAGGCTCACTGATGTAAACACCAGTGGGCTTGCACTGACAATGGATCAAGGGCTGCACATCGAAAGAAGTAGCTGAAGAAGAATCGGCATGTTTGGTTCGGGCTTGGAAGGGTTTCTTCTTCTTGGCGATAGGCTTCTTGGGTGCCCTAGGACGCTTAGGAGCAACGATTTTCTGTTTTCCCTTACCCTTGGGTGCCATGGAAACGAGAGAGAGAAACGATGCAAAGAAATCGAAAGACTCAAATCGAACAAAGGGCTAGAGAGAGAGAAGCAAACCAAGTAGAGGAGATGTGAGGAGGCAATGACGAAGCAATCAACAAGCGAGACGACGGAGATTGACGGCAACGACAAAGAAATCGAGCGGGAAGACGAAGCGTTTCAATCAGAGGAGAGAGAAACGTACATGACGAAAAGAACAGTCTCGACATATATAAGAGATGGGGAATTAATCTGGGCCGTTGGATTAAGAAATCGATGGCTCAGATCAAAGCAGTAAACCGACACGAACAATAGACAGTCGACTGATGAACAGAAGTCAGTCGACTGGATGAAGTGATAAAAATAAAGCTCAGAAAGATGGGCAGTCGACTGGAAAGTAACAAGCAGTCGCCTGTTCGTTGGACAGTCGACTGGCCGAGAATCAATAAACTTCAGCAAGAATACAGAGAGCTCTGTAGAAAAGTTGGCAGAAGGAACAGTCGCCTGATGACTAAAATTCAGTCGCCTGTTAAAATAACAGTCGACTGTAAGACAGTCAACAGTCGGCTGTGCGAAAGATACAAATTCTCATATTGAGGAAATAGAGAAGGGCAGTCGACTGTCGAAGGAAAGACAGTCGTCTGTCCTGGTCCAAAAAGCACAGTGAGATAGAATTCCAGAGAATACGAACACACACCCTAGGACCTATACTCTAATCACAGATACATCGTAAAAACAATGTAAAAACAATAAATCCGTTGAAACCCAAATCACTACAATCAATCTCAAGAAATCATGAAATCAAATAATTCACCATTTGCCTTTCTTAAACACATATATATAGTTAAGCACAAGAAGATATGCAACAAAAAGATATGAGCTCAAAAAGGTGTTATTACATGAAAGTTGAGCTTCTAGATTTCAGATTCACTCATAATTCCTAATTCTCCACGCAACCTTACAAATGAATCTTCTTTAAGAGGTTTAGTGAAGATGTCGGCAATTTGTTTTTGGGTTTCAATGTACTCTAAGATGAAGTCCTTCTTAGCTACATGATCATTTATGAAATGGTGTCTCACGTCTATGTGTTTGGTACGAGAGTGGTGTACCGGATTCTTGGAAAGACATATGGCACTTTGGTTATCAACCATGATTGGGCAAGTATCACAGTTGACACCATAGTCCATAAGAGTGTGTCGCATCCAAAGAACTTGTGCACATGTAAGACCCGCGGCAATATATTCCGCTTCAGTCGTGGACAATGACACCGAATTCTGTTTCTTAGAAAACCAAGAAACAAGAGAATTTCCTAGAAAATGGCAAGTGCCACTAGTACTTTTCCTGTCGGACTTGCATCCGGTAAAGTCGGCATCACTATATGAGATTAACTCATATGTGCTAGACTTAGGGTAAAGTAACCCATAATCTAGAGATTGATTGAGATAACGAAATATTCGTTTAACCGCAATCAAGTGTGACTCCTTAGGTCTCGCTTGATATCTAGCACAAAGGCATACGGAAAACATTATATCGGGCCTACTAGCGATTAAGTAAAGTAAGCTGCCGATCATACCTCGATATAGACGAACGTCTACATCTTTTCCGCTTTCATCCTCGTGTAGATGGGTATAAGTACTCAAGGGAGTCTGTTTGCTTGAAGACGATTCCATACCGAATCGCTTGATAAGCTCCCATGTGTACTTTATCTGATGTATGAATGTGCCATTCTCCATTTGCCGAATTTGCAATCCAAGGAAGTAGGTGAGCTCTCCCATGTGGCTCATCTCAAACTCATCCTTCGTTGACTTAGAAAATTCTTGACAAAGATTAAAGTTAGTAGAACCGAAAATAATATCGTCTACATAAACTTGAATCAAAAGAATGTCATTTTCATAATCTTTAATGAATAGTGTAGAATCAACTTCTCCCATTTTAAAACCTAAATTCAAAAGAAAGGTCTTAAGTCGATCATACCAAGCTCTAGGAGCTTGTATCAACCCATACAACGCTTTCTTAAGTTTGAAAACATGGTTTGTAAATTTTTCATGAATAAAACCGGGAGGTTGAGAAACATAAACATCTTCATTGACAAACCCATTTAAAAATGCACTTTTAACATCCATTTGATGAAGTTTAAAATTCTTATGGGATGCAAAAGATAAAAGTAATCTAATAGCTTCTAATCTAGCTACGGGGGCAAAAGATTCTTCGAAATCAATACCTTCCTCTTGCCGGTAGCCTTGAGCTACTAACCTTGCTTTGTTCCGTGTGATTACCTCGTTTTTATCCGTCTTGTTCTTGAAGATCCATTTGGTCCCAATGACTTGGTGACCACTTGGTAGAGGAACGAGTTCCCAAACTTCATTTCTCTCAAATTGCATTAGTTCTTCTTCCATTGCCACTATCCAAGAGCTATCCTCACAAGTTTCTTGGATGTTC
This sequence comes from Scilla litardierei, assembly GCA_030789695.1. NCBI lineage: Eukaryota > Viridiplantae > Streptophyta > Magnoliopsida > Asparagales > Asparagaceae > Scilla > Scilla litardierei. The sequence continues at coordinate 111,767,193 of CM061139.1, read as the reverse complement.
TTTGGCTCAATGGTAGAGACAAATGCGCAATGAGAGAATTCTTCAATTCTCGACCTCGTTCGAACACCCAAACCAATATCTCCAATAATTTGGTTATGGGGATGATTGCGAACGGTCGGGTAAGCTTTGGGTATACCTGTATCACTAGGAACAACTTCAACAATTTCGTTAGAAGTGTTAGTCTCAACAATAGAATCATTAATCTTAACATTATTAAGAGAATAACAAAGAATATCTACATTATCATCATCAACAAGAGGAAAATCAAAATCTTCACTAAATGATACGTGAAGTGATTCCTCAATCGTTGAAGAAGTTTTGTTGTATATCCGGTAGGCTTTGCTACGTGTGGAATATCCAACAAAAATTCCCTCATCGGATCTTGGCTCAAATTTGTCAAAGTTACCAAATGTGTTCTTTATAAAACATTTTGAACCAAAGACACAAAAATATTTTACTCGAGGCTTTTTGTCATAAAACAATTCAAAACAAGTTTTGTTCGTTCGGGGCCTCACTAGGATCCTATTGAGCACATAACAAGCCGTGTGCACCGCCTCTGCCTAAAACTGTAGTCCTAAATGACTATCATGAAGCATAGTATGTGCACACTCAATAAGAGTCCTATTCTTTCTCTCTACAACACCATTTTGAGGTGGTGCCAGAGGGAAGAAAAAATTATGAGTTATCCCGGTGTCATCACAAAACTTAGAAAAAGATTCATTCTCAAATTCTCCTCCATGATCACTACGGATAGTGATTATGGTGGATCCTAAATTTTTTTGAATTTTCTTTGAAAATTTGTTAAACTCTTCATAAGCTTCATTCTTATTAGTTAAGAATGAAACCCAAGTAAATCTAGAAAAGTCGTCTACGACAACTAATCCATAATGAGCATTACCTAAAGAAGCGGTTCTAGTTGGCCCAAACAAATCTAAATGAAGAAGTTCTAGGGGCCTCTTAGAAGTAATCCCTTCTTTAAGCTTAAATGAAGATTTACTTAGTTTACCTCGTTGACATGAATCAGAAAAGCTTTTCTTATTAAACGCGATTTTAGAAAAACCTTTAACTAGATCATGTAGGGATCGTCTAACCCTTGCAATACTAACAACACACACTAGAGGGGGGTGAATAGTGTAATGGCAATAAAATTGTCCAAATAAAATTAAACTTGCAAATGCGGAATTATAAATGCAAGAGGAATTAAATGGCACAATCAATCCAAACGCAAACACAAAGTTTTACCCTGGTTCCCCAAACTTGGGTACATCCAGCCACACCAATATTCACTATATTCCCACACAGAGAAGTGAATACAAATCCCACAAAGAGATACCCCACAAAGAGGATTTATGCCCTACACAAGGACCCAACCAATCCTACACAAGGATCAAGATTCCCACACAGAGAATCACTAACTCCCACTCAGAGAATTAGGGTTAGTCCTACACTAGGACACTAAACTCCCACAAAGAGAATTTCCTAAGTCCCACAAAGAGACAACCTCCCACAAAGAGAGAAACTCCCACAAGGAGAGTATCCTAATCCCACACAGAGAAAAGGAGAACAATTTACACCTTGTAAAGTAAATACTCTTACCTATGCCTTGAGATGCTTACTCATAAATGAATGCAAGGCATGGAAGAATATCTCCAAGTGTTGGAATATGCTTGAGAGCACTTGTATGATTTCCCTTGAGCTGGACTTCAATGCATGAAGAAAGATGAATGCTCAAATAGAGGGAAATGAGGGAGCTTGAGAGTGGCTTATTGATCTCTTGAGATATTCTATATAATCAAGAGTTTATAAAATGTTGTCAAGAGTTCTCAAGAATGGCAGCACACTCATATATATAGGAATCCTATATCAAGCCCAAAAACCCAAAGAAACAGCCAGAAAATCAAATCTGCAACGGCTAGAAACAGGGTGAAAACGACAGGAACAGTCGACTGATGATCATAAGACAGTCGACTGATCAACGACTAGAAAATATCCAACGGCTATAATCTGAGCCAGGACAGTCGATTTAAGAAGACAATACAGTCGACTGACAAATAGGACAGGCGCCTGTTAATCCTTCAGCAGACGACTGCTGCAGGGGATGGATCGAAACAGAGAGCTGCACTCTTTCTCCACTTATTCGCACAGGCGACTGATGTTAATACTACAGTCGACTGTCGAATAGTCAGGCGACTGTATATTCTTCATCAGTCGACTACTGTAAAAGTATGGAGAGAAGACAGAGAGATGCAGAGATTGCACTTACGCTAGACAGGTGACTGTTGACCAAATCTCAGGCGACTGTAAATGTACAGGCGACTGGGAACTGATTGACAGGTGACTGTGCGTAAAGCTCAAGTGTGAGTCAATAGAAATGTTGACTTGAGCCGTGCATATCAGGCGACTGTAGAAGGATCTACAGGAGACTGGAAATCACCCAGTCGACTGTGTTTCCCTCAATAGGCAACTGACAGAAGAAGTGAACCTATTGGGTTGGATTCTATGATAATCCTAAGGTTCACTAAGATGGTTAGATGCATGAGCATGAATGAGTAAACCATCTAGCAAGGCATTACATCGATCCTAGACGCAAAAAGAGAGAGAAAGCAATAAAGTAAATTACATGGATTACAATGCTTTCAAAAGAGTCTAAGTCTACAATCTTGATGCCTTAAAGCTCTCCATCATCTCCAAGCTTTGGCACTCCTTGAGTCCAAACTTTGGCCCTTCTTCACATGATGTTCATCTTTACACCAAGTGATTAGTCTCCAACAAAGATATCCTTGAAATAAACTGAGAGACTAAAACATGAGATTCATTAGCAACAACATAATGTTGTGATCATCATCAAAATAAGATTGGTATAAAACACCAATACTCAACAATCTCCCCCTTTTTGATGATGACACACATTATGTAAATCATAAAGAATTAAAGCACAAAGCTAATGATCTCCCCCTACTTATATGCACCAATTAAGTAATGAGCTACACAAAGGTAAATACTCATAAACCAATAACAACATGGTGACATATAATAGGCATGGATTACATAAACCAATTGCAAAGTAAAAAATCATGCAAACAAGAATGGTTTATCTAATCCCATATATCTCTTCCCTATAGAGATATCTCTCCCCATATGCATATGTAAATATCTCTCCCCTATAGATATGATCACATAATGCATATATCTCCCCCCTTGACATCGTCAAAAAGGTGGACATCAAAAACATCCCCCTTTATCATCTTAACCAAGATGTGACACTATGCAAGAAAAGAAAGATATGTATGATACCAAATATAAAATTGAGTGGGTATCAATTCAATGTCCCATGCTCCCCCTAGATCATAGAAATGGTCAACTTTTGACTTCTAGGATCTAATACCAATTAATTATTGGAGCCATGGGCCAAAAGTGTATCAAAGCACAAGATATGGAAAAAAAAGCTTCAAAGATACACAAGGATATTGCCAAAAACAAAGGTACATGAAACAAGTTGGCAATAGACAAGAGGTTTGGTTTGAGACCAAAAATAACGAAATGTAAACAATGATCTCAAAACAAAAACCTCCGAAATGAGAGTTAAAATATGTCTTAAAATAATTTAAACATATATTATATTAACTCCCCTATTGACATACACATGGATCTTGCATGTATGTCAATAAACCCCAAGGTCCCAATTTTCATGAAAAGAAATAAATTTGAAAAATATTTTCAAAATCATGAAACACACACAATCAATGGGTATGTATAAAATAGCCATAGAAGTATAATACCCATGCAATATGCAAATGTGTGAGGAACCTAAACATTAGGTAACCAAACCCAAGAGGAGTTTGATTTCCTAACATAATCACACGAGGTGATTACATCCCTAACTAGAGAGTTGATGTAACTATCTCTCTCTTGCTCACTAGCCTTAGTGGGAATCCATAATCTCAAGGATTTCCTAGGCAAAGGTTTTGCCTTAGCAAGAGGGAAGGATGTGGCATGCTTAGGTGTAGAAACAAGTTTCTTAGCATGCAAAGAATGAGGATTTTGCTTCTTAGCAAAAAATGAAGATTCTTCATTCTTCCTCATCACCTTGTGATCTACATGCTTCTTGTAAGTGTTATTGTTGTACAAGAGAGCATGGTGATTCTTCTTAGGTGCTTTAGCAATATTTCTTGAATTTGCACCAAAGGAAGAATTAGAGGTGGGTTTGGGAACCACATTTTAAACATAACCCAAACCTCCTCTATGATTTGCCGGATGTTGTTTTCCAACATATCGTGGAGTGAATCCCTAGAATACACAAAGCTTATGAGCTTCCGGGATTCCTCTTCACATTTCAACGTAAGTTGTTGAATGTGAGCATCTAAGCTAAGGTTTTGAGCAATGAGATTTTCATTAGAAATGCTCAATTCCTTAACTTGAGAAAGAAGTGTGTCTTTCTCACAAGTGTCATAAACATGTCTTTCATCATGAACTACACTTGCAGATTCTAACTCATGCACCCTACTCATAGCATTATCAAGTTTAGCTTTCATTTTATCATAAGAATCGATGCACTTACTTGCCAAATTGGAGGCCACATTTAGTCGGTATTCAAGCTCCTCATAGGATGGTATTTCTTCCTCGGCTTCCTCATCACTATCCTCCTCGTTTGAGCTTGACGAAGACTCTTCCCCATTGGCCATAAAACAGCTTTCTACTTTGGAGTTGTGCCATGTCTCTATCTCTTCATCGCTAGAGTTAGATGAAGTTGATGAGGAATCATCAAAGGCAACGAAACACCTTTGATCGTGCTCCTTGTCATCTTCTTCTTCATCATTAGATGTGTCCCCATCGGAATCATCAAATGTGCCACTAAGTCCCTTCTTTTGGTTCTTGACCTCGGACTTGGCTTTCCAATGTTTCTTCTCTTTACCCTTACTGGTATCTATGTTGAGTTTGGAAGGGCATTCGGAGGACATATGACCTATTCCACTGCAGTTGAAACAAACCAACTTGTTAGACTGTGAAACCAACTTTGAAGAAGACATACCTTGATTTTCCTTGAGGAATGCCTTGAAATTCTTGAATTGCTTGGCAAGCTCGATGTAGTCATCGTCACTAAGAACTTCTTCTTCACCACTTGGAGCTTCTTGTTGGAACTTCTTTTTCCACTTGAAAGACTCCTTCTCACCATGCAGAGCAACGCCCTTTTTCTTCTCGGACTTGGTTGACTGGATCTCTTCCTTATGTTGAAGTAACACTTCATGAGAGATTTCCAAAGTATGCCAAATACTATTAGCCGATTTGCACATGGAGATGCGATCGAACTCATCCGGAGTGAGGGCGCAATGGAGAACACACATAGCCCTAGCATTGACTTTAATCAAGTCCTTCCCTGCTTTAGTTCTCAAGGCCGCGGGAGTAGATGGCTCCTCGAAGGGTGACTCCGTTATGTCCCAAAGGTCGTGACTCTTTAAGTAGACCATCATCCCGATCTTCCAACTCGGATAGTTGGATCCGTTGAAGAGTGGGGGTCGAACGGTAGAGAGACCTTCTTCATGAGGCGCGGAAGTAGGGTTGAATGCCATTGTTGCAGTATGCTTTAACCTCGCTCCGATACCAATTGTAGGGATCGTCTAACCCTTGAAATACTAACAACACACACTAGAGGGGGTGAATAGTGTAATGGCAATAAAATTGTCCAAATAAAATTAAACTTGCAAATGCGAAATTATAAATGCAAGAGGAATTAAATGGCACAATCAATCCAAACGCAAACACAAAGTTTTACCCTGGTTCCCCAAACTTGGGTACATCCAGCCACACCAATATTCACTATATTCCCACACAGAGAAGTGAATACAAATCCCACAAAGAGATACCCCCACAAAGAGGATTTATGCCCTACACAAGGACCCAACCAATCCTACACAAGGATCAAGATTCCCACACAGAGAATCACTAACTCCCACTCAGAGAATTAGGGTTAGTCCTACACTAGGACACTAAACTCCCACAAAGAGAATTTCCTAAGTCCCACAAAGAGACAACCTCCCATAAAGAGAGAAACTCCCACAAGGAGAGTATCCTAATCCCACACAGAGAAAAGGAGAACAATTTACACCTTGTAAAGTAAATACTCTTACCTATGCCTTGAGATGCTTACTCATGAATGAATGCAAGGCATGGAAGAGGATCTCCAAGTGTTGGAATATGCTTGAGAGCACTTGGATGATTTCCCTTGAGCTGGACTTCAATGCATGAAGAAAGATGAATGCTCAAATAGAGGGAAATGAGGGAGCTTGAGAGTGGCTTATTGATCTCTTGAGATTTTCTATAGAATCAAGAGTTTATCAAATGTTGTCAAGAGTTCTCAAGAATGGCAGCACACTCATATATATAGGAATCCTATATCAAGCCCAAAACCCAAAGAAACAGCCAGAAAATCAAATCTGCAACGGCTAGAAACAGGGTGAAAACGACAGGAACAGTCGACTGATGATCATAAGACAGTCGACTGATCAACGGCTAGAAAATATCCAACGGCTATAATCTGAGCCAGGACAGTCGACTTAAGAAGACAATACAGTCGACTGACAAACAGGACATGCGCCTGTTAATCCTTCAGCAGACGACTGCTGCAGGGGATGGATCGAAACAGAGAGCTGCACTCTTTCTCCACTTCTTCGCACAGGCGACTGATGTTAATACTACAATCGATTGTCAAATAGTCAGGCGACTGTATATTCTTCATCAGTCGACTACTGTAAAGTATGGAGAGAAGACAGAGAGATGCAGAGATTGCACTTACGCTAGACAGGTGACTGTTGACCAAATCTCAGGCGATTGTAAATGTACAGGCGACTGGGAACTGATTGACAGGCGACTGTACGTAAAGCTCAAGTGTGAGTCAATAGAAATGTTGACTTGAGCCGTGCATATCAGGCGACTGTAGAAGGATCTACATGCGACTGGAAATCACCCAGTCGACTGTGTTTCCCTCAACAGGTGACTGACAGAAGAAGTGAATCTATTGGGTTGGATTCTATGATAATCCTAAGGTTCACTAAGATGGTTAGATGCATGAGCATGAATGAGTAAACCATCTAGCAAGGCATTACATCGATCCTAGACGCAAAAAGAGAGAGAAAGCAATAAAGTAAATTACATGGATTACAATGCTTTCAAAAGAGTCTAAGTCTACAATCTTGATGCCTTGAAAGCTCTCCATCATCTCCCAGCTTTGGCACTCCTTGAGTCCAAACTTTGGCCCTTCTTCACATGATGTCCATCCTTATACCAAGTGATTAGTCTCCAACAAAGATATCCTTGAAATAAACTGAGAGACTAAAACATGAGATTTATTAGCAATAACATAATGTTGTGATCATCATCAAAATAAGATTGGTATAAAACACCAATACTCAACAGATCATGCTTAGCTAACTTATACAAGTGCTTAAAGTGAACATGACCAAAACGGCAATGCTATAATAGTTGTTCACTTGTGTTAGCAACTAAGCAATGTTCTACGGTTTTAGGCAAGCTCAAATAATAAATATTTTTATGCCTAATACCGGAAAATAAAACATTGGAATCACAATCAACAATTGTATACAATCCTTCTCCAAAGTTAACATTGTAACCTTTGTCACAAAGTTGACTAATGGAAATGAGATTGTGACACAAAACACTAACTAGAAAAACATTAGTAATTAAGGGTTTAGAAGGATTACCAACGATACCTACTCCAATGATGGTTCCCTTTTGATTTCCTCCAAAGGTGACCGTTGCACCATCCTTGATGCTAGTCACTTCGGAGAGCAAAGAGGGATCTCCCGTCAGGTGCTTAGAGCAACCACTATCGAGAATCCATCCTTTCCCTTTAGAGCTAATAAGACATTTATTGCTCTTCTTCTTTCTATTGGGTACCTCTTCATCCGAGTCGGAGTCACTCTCATCAGAGAGTGTGTCGTCTCGTGCCATGAAACGCATGTGGACGCTCTCACCCTTCTCATCATCGGAATCACTCGATGATTCTTCACTTGAGTTATCGAATGTACCTACGAGTCCTTTCTTCTTGTCTCTCTTGTTCTTATCGGACTTGTGATACTTTGGCGCCTTCGACTTCTATTTGTTCTTTAGCGTTGGGCAATCCCTCTTGATGTGCCCTGGCTTATTGCATTTAAAGTAAAGAGAGGAAGTAGCATTAGTAGACTCAAAACGTTTATTAGAAGAGAATTTACCTTTGCAAAAGAAGCGTTGGAACTTCTTCGCCATTTGGGCCATTTCACCCAAATCCATTTCATCTTCCGAATCTTCGCTATCGGAGGATGATGAATTGGCGTTGAAAGCCAAGGCTTTCTTCTTAGCCTCTGAAGGATTTATCATGGCTCGAATCTTTAATCGGTTCTCTCGTCTTACCTCATAAGACATGAGAGTCCCGATAAGATTCACAACAGTGTAATTCTTCAAGTCATTGACCTCTTCGACGGTGATCGCTCTCCTTTCCCATTTGGAGGTTATTCCCATGATGATCTTCCTTACCTTGTCAGGTTCGAAATATTTTTGGCCAAGGGCTTCCAATTCATTTGTGATGTCGGTAAAGCGACCGTACATCGATGCAATGCTCTCATTCTCCTACATATGAAACAAATCGAAGTTTTGCACGGCAACATATAACTTTGAAAGCTTTACCTTGTTCGTTCCCTCATGGGTAACGATGAGATGGTTCCAAATTTGATATGCACTCTTACATGTGCATATCTTGTTGAACTCATTCGGGTCCAACGCACAATGAAGAGAGTTCATTGCTTTAGCGTTGCTGACTTCGGCGGACTTCTCGGAAGTCGTTCATTTATCGAAATCCTCTTCAGAGGGCTCGACGTATTCCTTGTGGAGTGTTCTCCAAAGTGAAGCACTCCTAAGGAACGTCTCCATCCTACACTTCCAATAACCAAAATTAGTACCATTGAAACGTGGAGGACGTACCGTAGATTGACCTTCGAAGAGTGTGGACGCTCCATCACGTTCGTGATTGTTGTATGAAATCGGCGGAGGAACGTTGTTGTTGTTGGATGCCATAGATCTAACCTTGCGCTTTGATACCAATTGTAAGGACCATGTCTATGGGGAAAACACTAGAAGGGGGGTTGAATAGTGTTTATGCAAATTTAAAAGGAATTTACGCCAAATAAAATGCAATCCAACGAATAATGCGGAATAAGAAATTAACCCAAATAAGAAACAATTGCAAACAAAAATATGTTTCTAGGGTTCGGATTATCCAAGTCAACTTCCGACTTGTTCCCGGTAATCATACGTCCCTTCCACCCGGAATCCTCCGGATACTCAAGTTAGAACCCTAACTTGAGGTTTCCTTAAAGCCCACTTGTAGCAACCCTACAAGTGCAATCGAATACAATCGATGTCCTTGACTCCCAAAACTTGGGAGCCAGCAAAACCACTCTCACAACCCGAGAGCAAATTCAATATACGAAAATAAAGAAATCTGAAAGTAACACTTACAATCACCTATGCCTTGAAGTAGAACTTGAAGGAGAAGTGATGTGTGTTGAAGAACTCTCTTGGAAGAGAGAAGAAAGCCCTTTCTCTTGACTGCACCAAATGCCTAGAAGATCACTTCTTTGGTTCTAGGTTGGAGAGCAAGAGAACAAGATTTGGAAATACTTAGGGCTTTGGATTTGAGAGCTTTGATCTTTGGAAATGAAAGCTTGAGAGATTTTTACAATGAATGAGTAACCTTCCAATGGAACAGTAGAAGCTCTACTTATAGCTTTCTCAAATCCACAAATCATTTTAGGCAAAAACCCAATTGGAATCCGTGAGAAAAATCTCAACGGATAGAAACTGCACCCGCACCAGTCGACTGATGAAGAAACCTCAGTCGACTGATGCATAGTCAGTATGGGTAGGTAAGAATTCATAACGGTAACTTACCACGTGGACAGTCGACTGATGAAGCAAATACAGTCGACTGTTAAACCAACAGGCGACTGTAATTACTTCTACAGGCGACTGGCCGAGAGATGGTAAGATAATGAAATCTGGGAATCCTGTAAGATGACAGGACAGGCGACTGATGCAGCATACACAGTCGACTAGTCCAAGAGACAGTCGAATGTATATTCAACATTAGTCGACTGGCCGTAAGAGGCAAGTCAAAATAGTTTGGGCAAAGGATAGACAGGCGACTGATTTACAAAACACAGTCGACTGTCACTAGGACAGGCGCCTGTGAATCGTCCATCAGTGGCCTATGCGAGATAAACAGAAATGCCCAAAACTTGATTGCAAAAGCTTGTGCATAACAGGCGACTGAAGAACAAAACACAGTCGACTGTTTTTGAGACAGGCGACTGTAAACTGTTAAGCAGTCGACTGTTATAAACAATCCTTGCATAATCAACAACCAAATGAATTGGGGTTAAAGAACAAATGATCTAATGATGTCCTACGACCAAATGTAGATGTGTGTGAGTGCTCCATCAAGGTTCTACTTCTAGGCTACATACTAGAAGAGATAAAAGAAAATTACATTTGACGAATAATCTCTTCTTTCCATCGTATGAGCTTGAAGTCTTCACGAAGCTTCAATCCTCATCTACGATCATCCAATCCATGTAATTTGCCTTCAATGAACTTTGTGACTCATCCATTGCTAGTAGATCTTCATGAATAGCTTAGGCAATGGATTAACTGCAAAATAGGGGATTAGTCACAAGTATTTATGTTTGCTCATCATTAACACCAAGTAGGGAGAAGTCCAATACTCAATACACGGTAGTGGCTGGCGCGCATTTTGACGGGATCTACCAACATCCTATATTACTAATTGATGAATACGATAGTAGCATCGATGAAGAGCAACCAATTCACAAATTGAAGCTCCAATCCACGAGGTGGCATGAGCAGAGATTAAGTATAGTTGTCGTCCTTAATGCACGCATCGTGTGAAGTCATCCACGAGGTGTGACTACACAGGATACATTAGACAAGTGATACAATGAGAGTTGATCATGAGTTCTTCATCTTAGATGTGAAAATCTCCCCTTAATAAAGCCAATCCAACGCAAGAATCCTAACCTAGCATCGACATCCGACGATCCTAGTGGTGAGTCTTATTGCCCTAGTCTTTTTAAATTGTTGATAATCTTGATAAGATATATTTTGTGACAATCAATTTGAATACGTCTGCTGACATTGTTCTGAGATCTGGAAAATACCCAAGTTAATTAATGATTCGGGATATAAATTGCTTATTTTCCCCCCATTTATGGGCCTTTTATGTGTATATCATGTTATTTTGGCTTTGTACGGGCATATTTGTGATATTGTTTATTATTAAAGCTTATTCCTATTTTATACATATAATGTGGTTTTTATGGACTAATTTTTACTCCCCTTATTTTTCAGGTACTCCTGGGATTTTTCTGGATTTTCTGGAATTTTTCCAGAATTTTATGGACCTCGGATCTATTTTTGGTGAATTATTTGGAGCAAACAAGCATTTCTGGGATTATTTCAAAAAAAAAGAAATAAAAAAAATACATTTGGGCCCGGAGGCCTGCGGCCCGCTCTTTGAACGGGCCGCTGCTACTGTTTACAAAAAAAACGAATTTAAACAAAAAGCTGACTGCGGCCCGCTATTGGAGCGAGACGCCGTTATATAAAAAAATTAAATTAAAATTCACCGCCAAGCGGGCCGGCCCGCTCCCCATTTATTAGCTGCGCACACAACGTTCTTTGGGGGCGGGCAGCAGGCGCCCGGCCCCGGGATCCGACCCGGTAGGCTTAATGAATGGCATGTGTGCGATTTTTTGAGGGGAACTCGTTTTTTTGGGTTGGTTGCTGTTTTTTTGGGGTTTCTTCTTCCCCATTAGAGCTAGGGCTAGGGCTTGGAGGGGAAGAGGCCATGGGAGCTTGGAGAAGCTTGGAGGAGGAGCAAATTGGAAGAGGCTAGGGCTCACTTGGGGAGATCTTGGTGAAATCTATCCTCTCCCCCTTTGTATTTTGATATCTCTTTACTGTAATGAATTAGGGCTTATTGTGAATGAAAATTCCATCTTCTTTTTCATGATGATTGAGTAGTGTTGAATGGCTTCGGTTGTGATTCATTGATGTTGGGTGTTAATTTTAGCCCTAATTTCCTCTTGCCTATTATATTGTTAATCTTGGATGAATTGTTAGGGCACACTTTAATCGGCTAAGTCCCGAGAGGGCACAATTCGAGATGAATCCATGTTCCTAATTTGATTAGTGCCATGATAATATATCCATGATTATTGCTAATTGTCGTGTTTTTAAAGCTAAACTTTCCGATTAAGCTTGCCATAGCCGGAGGCCTAATTGAGTTATATGTGGGTAATTTGAGCTTGATTAACACCAACATTAGTGAGCCCACAACCCATGCTCCTCGCCAAGCTATCCTACACTCCTAATTTGGTTCTCTAACCCTACCCACTTAGGATAAAATTTTTATTTCCCCACACTTTTTCACACTCATACACCGTTAAGCGAGGTAGTTGTAACAAGCTATTATTTTTCTTTATCGATCAAACTTGTGTAGAACGACTTGTCCCTGTGATCCGACCCGGTACTCACCGGTTATTTTTATTGCATTGACACTCCTACGCTTGGGAGTGGAAGGCGTTCTCCTTGCGCGTCCTTCCGTCATCAACCAAATTGGCGTCGTTGCCGGGGACAACGGTTTCTATTATTAGCATTTTTTGATCGATTTTGAAAGTTTTAGTGTGATACTACTATCTCTTAGTGTGAGTCTTTTCGATTCTTCATTTTTCACTTATTGTTCATCCTTATTTATTTTACGCTTTTTGAGTCTTTTTGATTGTTTTTTTTGTTTTTTTTCAAACATGGCAAGTACTTCAAACTCTCTTGGGTTTGACATGCGGGTGACCAAGTCCCTACCAAGATTCCTTGGTAAGGATGCGGAGAGCCCTTACCTGCATATTAAGAAGTTTGAGAGTGCTTGCAAGCTTCATTTTGATGGGAACACGTGTGCAGAAAAGTTTTATCTTAAATTTTTTCCCTATTCTTTTGATGGTAGTGCATTAAAATGGTTTAAAGTTTATCTCCAACATCTTATTCCATCTTGGCCTGTACTAAAGCAAAAAATTTTTATGAAGTTTTTCCCATCTTACAGGACCAAAACATGGCAAGGAAGAATGGTGAACTTTGCTCAGCGCATCGGTGAGACATTTTTTCAGGCTTGGACGCGTTTTTCAGAGTTAGTGTACAGTTGTCTACATCATGGATTTGACAGGGTGCGTCTTCTTTGATTCTTCTTGGAGGGTCTGCTTTTGGAGATGCAGGATTTTGTGGATATGTTGGACAACGGCCACTTTTTGGACATGGATGAGAATGCGGCTTGGCATTATTTGGAGTCCTATAAGGACGAAGATCACACATTGGTTGTGACTCCAAATGAGCCAAGCCATGAAGATTTGGTCCACCAAGCCCCGAATGAAGAAGTTCTTATGGATCTCACCCCACCGGTAGTTGAAGAATTGAGTGCCCCATGCCAAGTAGTAGTTGAGGAACCAAGTGTTGGCATGGAGGAGTTGGTTGAGCAGGTGGAGAAAATTGTCTTGTCGGCATCTCCTATTTCTACTGGGCTGTGCCATTAGTTGTTGAAGAATTGGATGTTGACATGGTGGAGATAGAGGAGTCGATCGCTTGCACAGTTGGGATCGAAGTTGGCAAGGGGGAGTGTTCTTTTGTTGATGTGCCCGAAGAAGATGCAAGCGAGGGAGAGCTTATACCACATGCTATCATGGATCACGAGCTTCCCTCTCCTTCGGTAGTTTCTATGGAGATAGCACTTCCTCCCCTGATTGATATTGAATACTGCGGAGATGAATTTAAAACCACATCATTTTCAACCACCCAAGGAGTTTTCTCACACATTCATCATACTTTTCATTCCGTATTTTATATTGATGATTATGTGTGGACGTCATTTTTTGGGAATGTGTCCCCATCTCTTTCTTACACAACCCGTCTCCTTCCTTATATAGGTACATACTTTAAGGAGATGCTTGGGGTTGTATACGTGGCCGCCATTGCACGTTTGGTCGAGGAGCATTGGCGGAGGAAATGAAAGGAGCGTTGGAACAATTGCCACCGTCGATGGAAATTTTGGATCCCCCATTTGCCACGGTGTGTTCTTTCCAATATTGTAAATAAATAAAAAGTTAGTTAGTTTGCTTTTGCATGTTTGCTTTCGTGTGTTTTTTTCTTTTCTAGGATCTTTTGTGAGATATAATACTCTTCCAACATTGCGGACAATGTTTATTTTAAGTTGGGGGGAGAGTGTTAGAATCTTAAGATTGTTAGAATTTTGTTGGTTGCTAAATTTCTTTTTTGTGAGATACTTCCATCTTGCTCGCATCCCATGAACTTCATTGCATATCATATTTGGCCTCCTTGTCCATATGCCGCTAGCTTTATGGTAGTCCCTACATGCTTAATGACATGCAATTTCTTCGGATTATTATTTTGGTATTAAATTCTTCGATGTTTGATTGTCACATTTTCATTTCTTTTCCATTTTGGAGTAAAATGCTAATATGCCATGTATGAAGCTAATTTATACGTCGTGATATCTCTTTGAAATAATTTGGGGGAAAGTTTGGTGTAAGTAATTGCATGATTTGAGATGAATGGCTTAGTTTTTAATTGGATTGGGCGTGGCCATTTGGTTATGTTTTGTTTTCCTTCTAAGGAGTGGGTGGATGAGTTGATAATTCATGTTTAGAATGAAAAACAGAGTTATATAAGTGAATGTTTCTTTCTAATCAAATTGAGTAGCCGGTGCCCCATGAAACATTGGGGAGGACGCCAAAAATGAGATTTAGGAGATCATTCCATCCCTTTGCCTATATAGCGTTATCGCGTGTATGCAAAGGTGGCCGTGTTTGCATTGTTGAGTATTGACTCCCCGGATTTGGTTTTGGATGATGAACAAACATAAATATCGTGAACTAACTCTTTGTGAGCGCAGTTATGGAGATCGTCGCCAAAATTCCACGTATATCAAAAGCGACGTCTCAAGACTTCTCAAAGCGCGTGATCGTGTGCTTGAAGCTTCGTTGAAGCTCAAGGACCTTTATTGAAGTCAAGAGATTCGAAATGAAGCCTTTGAAGACGGTTCGTCAAGTTTTATTTATAGTCTTCTAGCTTCTTTTCGTAGAATGTTAGGCCTTGAGTAGGTCTTACGTTTTAATCTTCATAACGCTCATATCTTAGAGCTAGGATTACCTTAGAAGCCTATACAAACTTTCCCGAAGCTTCGCGCTTCGATTCGTTGCTTCTAGTGCATCTTAGTTGGTTCAAGAAGAAGAACCAACCGACTAGATGGCAATCTAGTCGGTCGGCAATCCTTCTTGAACCGACTAGATCTCCTTGCTCAATTCAGCCTAGACACTGTTTATCAATTAGTCGGTCCAAGAAGGTTCACCGACCGACTAGTTGTCAAACTAGTCGGTTAGGAATCCTTCTTGGACCGACTAGTTGAGCTTTCATTTTCCAGCCCGAGTTACTGTTTACAGTTAGTCGGTCCAAGAACAACTGTCAACCGACTAGTTGTGAAACTAGTCGGTTGGAATTTGTTCTTAAACCGACTAGTGCAACTTGTATTCAGCCTATTTGATTTCATCTGTTAGTCGGTCAATGAACACTCACCGACCGACTAGTTGTGAAACTAGTCAAGTCTTCTTATACCGACTAGTTCTCTATCTCCTGAACTTTACTTATTGGCTGTGAACTAGTTAGTCGGTCCAAGTTGAATCACCGACCGACTAGTTGTGAATCTAGTCGGTCAATGATCCTTCTTTGACCGAGTAGACTGCTTCAGAAATAGATCCGTTGGAGTAATAAATGCACGAATTTTCTCTCTCTCTCTTCTCTATCCTATATAATCTTGAGATGCTCCTTCATATCATTCAAGGTTGATATTTATTTCATTTTAGAGAATCAAAGAGAAGCATTTTTATTCTCTTTTTCCAAGCTCATTCATTGCTCAAGCATCTCTCCCTCACTCTTATTCCTAAAGAGAGATTCATTGATTGTGAGCCATTCAAGCCAAGAGCTTGATTCTAGGTCACCAACTCCACCCTAGGCTTCTATTGCTGGTCAACTCCTTGGAGCTAGGGTTTGGTGCCTTCTTCTCCATCAAAATCTTCCTTGCCCTAAAATCGTAAGTTTACTCAAGGCATATGATTTTGTTGGTAAGCATTGCAAAGTTTTTCTCTCGGTTTGTGAGAGTTGTGTGTGATCCCGGTTTGTGGGAGTCACATTTTCATTTGTGTATGATTTGATCTTGTAGAGGTTTTCTACAAGTATTTCATAGTGTAAATTTGAGTTAGATGTTTTCAACTCAAGTATCCAGAGGGGATCTGGGTGTTTGGGACGTAGGATCACCGGGAACAAGTCGGGAAGACTTGGGTGGATCCGAACCCGTTACATACTTTGTTTGCGATTGTCTTTTATTGTTGTCAACTTTCATTTTCGCATTGTTGGTTGAGTTTGCAAAATAATTAGGGATAATTACTCTTGATTATTTTAAAGTACTATTCACCCCCCTCTAGTATTTGTGCAGTATCTACACAGGGCATTACATGCATTTCATAGCGTTATCGCGTAAATGCAAAACATAAACATAAAAAAAGAATACAAAAAAGGAAAAAGAAAAGAAAAGAAAAAATGAATATATATATGAAAGAATAAGCAACATGAGTGATGCAATCTCATCTCCCACAACGTAGAGGAATTTCTTTTGTTTTGGCCATTTCCATGAAAATTGGAAATTTTGTCATTTGCGATATATACTAATGAATGCGATACGGTGCTTATTACTTCACTTTTCTTTGAATTGGATTGAGGAGAGTGTCATTTGTTATTTACTTTCATACATTGGGTATATTGGCTTTGAAATCATTTGGAAACACCATTTGGGGTATGCCATGAGGATATTGTGATTTTGGTGCGTGTTTTCCCATTTAATCCGAATTTATCGCATATTTTGCTAGGGACTAGCAAAAAGCTAGTTGGGGGTGTGATTCGGGATATAAATTGCTTATTCCCCCCCCATTTCTGGGCATTTTATGTGTGTATCATGTTATTTTGGCTTTGATACGGGCGTATTTGTGATATTATGTATTATTAAAGCTTATTCCTATTTTATACATGACTAATTTTTACTCCCCTTATTTTTCAGGTACTCTTGGGATTTTTCTGGATTTTCTAGAATTTTTCCAGAATTTTCTGGACCTCGGATCTATTTTTGGGGAATTATTTGGAGCAAACAAGCATTTCTGGGATTATTTCAAAAAAATAAAAAAAAAATACATTTGGGCCCGGAGGCATGCGGGAGCGGGCCGCATGCTACTGTTTACAAAAAACGAATTTTTTTATAAAAAAAAGCTGCCCGCGGCCTGCTCTTGGAGCGGGCCGCCGTTAAATAAAAAAATTAAATTAAAATTTGCCGCCAAGCGGTCCGGCCCGCTCCCCATTTATTAGCAGCGCGCGCAGCGTTCTTTGGGGGCGAGCAGCGGGCGCCCGGCCCCGGGATCTGACCCGCTAGGCTTAGTGAATGGCCTGTGTGCGATTTTTTGAGGGGAACTCGTTTTTTTGGGTTGCTTGCTGTTTTTTTGGGGTTTCTTCTTCCCCATTAGAGCTAGGGCTAGGGCTTGGAGGGGAGGAGGCCATGAGAGCTTGGAGAAGCTTGGAGGAGGAGCAAATTGGAAGAGGCTAGGGCTCACTTGGGGAGATCTTGTGAAATCTATCCTCTCCCCCTTTGTATTTTGATGTCTCTTTATTGTAATGAATTAGAGTTTATTGTGAATGAAAATTCCATCTTCTTTTTCATGATGATTGAGTAGTGTTGAATGGCTTGGGTTGTGATTCATTGATGTTGGGTTTTAATTTTAGCCCTAATTTTCTCTTGCCTATTATATTGTTAATCTTGGATGAATTGTTAGGGCACACTTTAATTGGCTAAGTCCCGAGAGGGCACAATTCGAGATGAATCCATGTTCCTAATTTGATTAGTGCCATGATAATATATCCATGATTATTGCTAATTTTCGTGTTTTAAAGCTAAACTTTCCGATTAAGCTTGCCATAGCCGGAGGCCTAATTGAGTTATATGTGGGTAATTTGAGCTTGATTAACACCAACATTAGTGAGCCCACAACCCATGCTCCTCACCAAGCTATCCTACACTCCTAATTTGGTTCTCTAACCTTACCCACTTAGGATAAAATTTTGATTTCCCCACACTTTTTCACACTCATCCACCGTTAAGCGAGGTAGTTGTAACAAGCTATTATTTTTCTTTATCGATCAAACTTGTGTAGAACGACTTGTCCCTGTGATCTGACCCGGTACTCACCGGTTATTTTTATTGCATTGACACTTCTACGTTTGGGAGTGGAAGGCGTGCTCCTTGCGTATTTTTCGGTTCAATCAATTAACATCACCTCCTTGTGGGTTCGACACCTTTCTATACTTCATAGCCTGTCACCGTGCACTTGCGGTAATTTATAGGGTTAATTTAGGAACACATCTAGCAATTGGCACAGTTAGCGGGAATGTATCCCTGTATGATTTGTGTCATAAGTAGGTGGGGTTTGGGGTTAATTCTGGGTACATCAGAAACCAGCACCAGCCCTCTCTCGCGTGGAAACCAGGGTCAGGAGGAAACCAGCTCATATGTTCTTTATCTTTTAGTATATATTTTTTCGTTCGTTGTTTTCTTATCTCTTACCTCGTAACTTGATTACTATTTATCATTCTGCTCTGTATACATCATTTTAATTTCCCCCCTAAAATTAGTTTATATATGGCAAATTGTGAATCTACGGCATTTGTGATGAAAGTTACATGCAACACACACAACCACGTTTTTAGGAAGGCCAGGTGACAAATGGATGACAGTTCTAAAAAACCAAGTAAATGTTCTTGGTAGTTACATCTAATAAAGCACATCCAAAATGGGTGCTAGTTTTTAGGAATTTAGCATTTATTTAATTTAATCTTCAAAAAGACCATAATTGTCTTATCTTTAACACGTAGTGAGTTTTCAAGTTAGTTTCACATCAAAGTAAAATCCTACAGCCCACATGGGGTGCTGGCAAGTTGAAACATGAACATGTTGAAGATAATAAATAGTTTTGTGAGAGTAATTTCAGCAACCCGTAGGTGACTTTATGCATGAACCAATTCGTATCATTTAAATCATTGAACTATAGAATTCTATGCTTACAACCGACTGTAAGAACTAACAGATCTAGAACACACCTACGAACACACTCATAGAACAGATCTAGATCTAAATACATGCTTGAATCAAAGAGATAACGTAGCAGAAACGTACCTGAATCCATAGCCATAATCTGAAAGAGACCCTGACAATGCAGCAGACGATCTTCTAGATCAGCATGAATCAATCGTTGTAGAAATCCTTTGTCTTTCTCTGGTTTTCTCTTCTATCGACGGGATGTAGAAAAGACGGCTTATTTGTTCGTGTGTTCTGGTGATCACGACCACTCCTTATATAGGCTAGTCTCCTTAGCCCTAGGGTTTCTAATTCAGCCAATCACTGAATTAAAGCCCACCTGTCTCTGCACATAAAGGCCCACTTAACTGAATTAAAGCACACCCATATTTGACTCATTTAAGCCCACTTAACTAAAATAACCAGATCACTTATATTGTGCTTTATCAATGACATTTGTAGGATACATGTAATTATTTTTGCATATAAGCCCAATGTTGGATTAAGATCCAACTATGTTGGATAAGTTCCAACAATCTACTTCTTGGGCTATATGCTAAACTTTATAATTATATTTCATTATGCATACCAAATCGAATAAGATCTTAACTTACTGTCATTACTATGATGTGTCTAAACCAATCAGGTCCATCAATTAGATCAGCATAGGATCAAATAGATCTGTGCCACATTGATCGCAGCTCGACCCGTCAATGGTCACTGAGCTAATATAAAAGAATTGTCAGGATCGCCTTACCTTTGCAATACTAACAATAACACACTAGGGGGGTGAATAGTGTAATGGCAATAAATTGTGCAATTAAAATTAAACTTACAAATGTGGAATAATAAATGTAAGAGGAATATCACCAAAATCAAATCAAACACAAATACAAGATTTTACCATGGTTCCCCAAAACTTGGGTACGTCCAGCCACACCAATAATCACTATATTTCCCATAAAGAGAAGTGACTACAATCCCACAAGGAGATACCTCACCTCGAGGATTTTGTCCTACACAAGAACCAAACCAACCCTACACAAAGGTCAAACTCCCACACAGAGAATTACTAACTCACACCCAGAGAATTAGGGTTGGCCCTGATCGGTCCATATTTTACACCTTTTTTCTGCATATTTGCATGCCATTTCGGTTGCTCATATTGCGATTTTCACGATTATTCGATGATATTGTGTTACTTTGCACTATTTCTTGTTTTTGTCGGATTTCAGGAAATATGAGCAATTGGGAGCAAAAATGAGCTTAAAGGACTTGCACGCATAACGGAGCATCGCTCATGGACTTATTGAGGACCTAGCAGCGATAGAAGACGAGTGGAAGAAGAAAGAACGTCGTAGGAGCGACGAAGAAGCTAAATGATGAAGATTGGGCATTTTCATCATGCCACTCGGCCGAGTGAAGGAGTCACTCGGCCGAACAAAGAAGCCCGCTCGACCGGCCAGATCGGACACGCAATTACTTGAAGATTAGCGTGCACTCGGCCGAGTGACGACATCCCACTCGGCCGAGTATGGAGACACCAGTCGCCCGAGTGGCACACGAACGACGGCATCCAAAAGAGCCGACTTACTGGAATTTTATAGTCGATCTCATAGATCCTTTGGAGACCGACTTGGCTGAGTACCAAAAGCCCCTCGACCGAGTGACATTTACCACTCGGCCGAGTGAAGCCGATGACACGCAGCGCCCAGATTTTCAGACAACCTCTCACTCTTTTGAAATCTGCTATCATTCCAAAGGTCAAAGTATTTTTCTCATATTTTTTATGGATAGTAGACTTCATGATGGTTCCAATGCCGCTAAGAACACGTCAATCGGAGGTCAGATGAAATCTGGGGAATTTCTGCAAGTCGATGCTGCAGTTCTGGAATTCGCATGTCAGTGTCACTCGGCCGAGTGACATTTCCACTCAGCCGAGTGACATTCCCACTCGGCCGAGTGACCAGTTTTTACCAGTTTTTGACAGAGTGATGTTCTCTGGAATTTCTGCAGGAATTTCCACTCGGCCGAGTGAGCTTTCCACTCGGCCGAGTCGCGATTGGCGCAGAACTTAAGTTGCACGCAGAATTTGTTTTGGGCGCGGGTTTCAGGGGGGTTTTAGGCAGTTTTGTTAGGGTTTTTTGTGGGCTATTTAAGAGGGTTGTAGCCATCATTAGAGAAGGTGCCCATTATGTTTTCTTAGGGATTATTTTAGAGGTTAGGCCATGCCCTAGGCCCCCTCTTGGATCAAAAAGCTTGTATTTGGATTGGAATTCTTCATCAAAGCTAAGTATCATTGTTCTTCTTATTTGAATCTTTGTTTTGATATCTTTATATATGCAAGCAATGTTTTTTATCGATTTCTCTATCGTTATTGCTATGCTTGAGTAGATTTGATGTTCTAGGGCATGGGGATGAACCCTATGGATCTAATTTCATATTTGTGATGAATGAATTTCTAAATTGCTAGAATTGCTAGGAGGTTAGGTTGTGATTGATTTATTACGGATAGCTAGGGATTTCCATCGATCTAGGGTTTGCAAGAGATTGGATTCTAATCGATGGGAAGGCCTAGATTTTTGATTTAGGTTTATAATCGAGATTCTCTAGACTTGGTTTGCAAGAGATTGGACCAAAGCTAGGATTTTTATTATAAATCTATACCCATATTCGTTTGCAAGAGATTGGACGAATACGAACTATCACAACCTAGATCGTAACTCGAGTTTGCACGAGAGTGGGCTCGAGGGGCGATTGAACGATGATGTTGATCCTAATGCTAGTGGCTTAGGCTAGGGTTTGCAAGAGATTGGGCCCTATCCTAGGGTTGCTATAGACCGGCAATAACGCGAGAGCGTGAGCTTGGTTCTATATTCAGTTACGACTAGTTCACCTCAACGCAAGTCTAGTAATATTGAGATTCACTATTCACAATGATGCATGACGATCCGTAGTGGGGATTCCCTAGCTCTAGACACTTCTATTATATTATATTTGAATCGATATTTTACCCAACATCTTTATCACCGACACCGACATCCACCACTATTGTCATTACATCATACCATAACCATCTCCACCAATAAAACATTCGTAGTCAAACCAACCTAGGATAGATTGGAGCCAACACCACCTCCTCGTGTTCGATACCCGCTCGCCACTTGACCGTGCGCTTGCGGTAAAACTACAATCGTTCTCCGGGTGTATATCCGGGGCCGATCAAGTTTTTGGCGCCGTTGCCGGGGATTTATCTCCGTGCATTTGCGCCATACTAGGTTGTGCTCTTGGGTTACATTTTGGAGCGATCAAGTTTTTGGCGCCGTTGCCGGGGAGGTGTTTCCCGTTGGGTGCCAATTTGTCACAATTAGGTTGATTAGATTACATTGAAAAAAACAAAAAAATCAAAAAAAAAACATTGAGAGAGATTTTTTCCCACCACCCGCTATTATTATCTTTATCTCTCTTTGTACCACTGACGTCTTTTCCAGGTTGTTTACTTTGATTGATCAGGTACAGTTGTTGCAGCGATGGTGCTTCCAAAGAAAATACGAGCGGGCTCTATACAATCCTACATATATCTCGCTGCATTCTATCAGGCTGATGGAGAATCCTTCGGGGAAGCCTTGTATAGGTTGAAGGAATGTTAGAAATGTTCCAGACGGAGTCAGACCATGAGTGGAATGACTCCACGCTATTTGATATCTTCACTAGAAGGCTAAAGGGACCCTCACGTGAGTTTTTGAAGAGGATGCAAGTGGGGAAGTTCAGTGATCTACAGTTGGCAGCAGCCTTGGAGCAAATGATAGATGATGCTCGATCTACCGGTTCACTAACCGTTATGGTAAGTAAAACATACGACCAAGTATTCATCGATTTTGTTATGGCTAATGTCTCTAGCGCAGGTACTATCATAGATGGAGTGTATGCTTCACTTGAAGGTGACCATATCCACCTTTACACCATCAACACTCCACAAATAGAGACATCTGAACTGTCAAAGGAGGACACATATATGGACCTATTGAGAAACATTGTTGACGTAGTTCGAGATTCCGGTCCATTGACAATAACAGCAGGTGATCCTTTTGAGCTTGAATTTCAAAACTTTATTACTCATTGTATCTCTTCCACAGGCACAATTGATGATGGAGTCTATGCTCTAGTTGAGGGGCACAAGACCCATTTTTACACCACAGTCGAGATACATGAGCCTATAGAACCACCTTGTGCCGCCTTCGCCTCCCCCTGCCACCCATCTGAGTCAGAGCAGCCTATACCATCAGAGGATATTATTGAGGAGGTCATGCCTATAGTAGCGGAGCAGACCATCGAGGAGGACGTGACTTTGGACGATGACATCTGCACACAGATGAAGCCCGAATTGTGCCCCCCTCCTTTCGAGCTACCGCAGCCATCTCCACCTTCTACAGAGGCTGAGCATCCTGCAGAGGACCACGCTTCCACTGATGCTAAGGACAATCCCACAGAGCTTATGGCTCCCCTTCAGGGAGATCTCTTTACTCCCTCATCCCCAACATTTGATTCTCCTCCCGTGTACGATGTTTTTTATGATTCAGATTTTGGCGACTCATCGTGCCTTTTGCAGGATTCATGTACATACGATCAAGAGTTATGATGGGACGTATACGAGGAGGAGAGCGAGGAGTTAGCACCCATGGACGCTATTGAATATGATCAGGAGGTGCGATGGGATAAGTCTGACGATGATGAGGAGCTGCCTGATGAGACCTACGCTTATATGCCCAAGCTACCTGAACAACCCGAGGCGAACAATGAGGAGTTGATCGACGTGGTATACGAGAGTGGAGATTTATTTCCAGGGAAGTGTTGTCACCCATCTTTAATTTTAAATACTTATGTTGATGACCCTCTTTGGAATACATTTATTTTGGGGAAGAATTATCCACATCAGATTGATGCGGCTTATCTCTTGCAGGGTACAGGTGGAGTCCTTGAAGAGGTACTGGGAGCCGCATTGCTGGAGTCTGATGGAGTCCGTGGACACACGCATCTGGCAGAGCCACGGAAAGAGCAGTTGGAGCAATTGCCTGCACCGGTAAAGATACTGGATGCGCCTTTTGCTATAGGTGATATCAATCCAGTAGTGTAGAAATTTTATGATTTAAATAAACACGAATTCTCTCGACAGCGAGAGGACCGTATAGATTTGTTTGAATAAATATCACCTCATATGACGGCCACAAAAATCTTTTACACCACAAACCCATTTTATATATTAATTGCCCTCTTCATATTTTGATGTGTCACATCCTTTTGCTCACCCCATTCGAGCATTTCTTTCAAGTGAATACTCACATTCTTATTCGTTTGACTCAATCTCGCTTAGCAAAGCCAAGACATTTTTGATCAAGTTATTTGAATAGGATTGTTTGGTATAAGCTTGGGGAAAAGCGCTCTCATGCATCATTGTATGTGCATGTAGTTGCATTAGTGTTTCATGTCATTCATTTCATCGTTTTTCATTCACATCCCTCATATTTATCGTTGTTCCTCATATTTTTCCTTTTATGATCACATTGAGGACAATGTGAAGTTTAAGCTTGGGGGAGTGCATTTCCATGCTATTTAGATGCATTAGTTGCATTTTTACTTTATTTTAGGGTTTTTAAAAATTTTCAAATTTTTGCATCATCTTTTTGATTTTTCCATCTTATTTTCCTTTTATGTGTGTTCATGCATCATGTTGTGTGCTTGTTTTTCTTTTCTTTCCTCTCTTTTATATTTATTTCTTTATTTTCTTTTTTTCTCTTCTTCCGCTAGATGAATTTCGTATGATGATACCTCTTATTGCTTTAGCAACCATCACGATGCTTATTATTCCTTGCCATGCTACTTAGAGTATTCCATAGTCTTGCTATTCACATGTGCTAGCAAATCTATTTCTTTTGATGATTTCTCTACATGAATGCATGATATTAATTGAAATTGAATGCATGGATTAGTGTTTAGTATGCTTTTGTTGGAAATGCACCAAGATTCACACATCATTAGTATATCTGAAGCATCAGTTTTATTGTCTTATTCACCTTCTGTTGCATGCTTGATATGAAAGTACTCTTTACCGCTTGACTTCGCTTTTTTTTGAGATGATTGAGAATATCCATGCTTACATATGAGTTTTAGTTGAAGTATTATTTTATTGAACCGTTCGTGCACATCTTAGAGTGAACCGAGTGTTACATTATTTCCTTCTCCACATATATCTTTTTATTCTCTACATGTCACTTAAGTTCACCTCCTAAATCTACTTATATCGCATCTATTTCCCAAAAAAAATCTCTACAAAAGAAAAGTTAGCTCCAAAAAGTCCAAAAAGCCAAAAGGAGCCAAAAGCCAAAAATACAAATCATATAGCTCCTACAAAAATCCAAAAAGAAAAATGAGAAACAAAAAGTTCAAAAAGAAAAAAAAATTGTTTCTCTATCTCATTATTAGAGCCACAAAACACTTGGGAAAACCAAGGCAAAAATCCCATTTTCCACTATCATATTCCTTTAGATGCGATACCTCAAGCTAAGCTTGGGGGGGAACTCGTTTGACCATATAAGTGAGTACGACATTAGAGTGGAGAGGTGCACGAATGGGGAAGTTTGATAATGCTGAAACTTAGCAAAATACTTTAGTTATGGAGATTTCTTATGAATCGATGTAAATATGTGAATGCCATGTCTCTTATTCCATTCTCTATTGCATGCTTGGTGTAATTCTTATATGCTTCATTTATAACTTTTGATTGAAAAGCGCATTGCCAACATTTGTATATTAAATTCTATGGAATGCGTGACGTGGATATAAATTGATTGTATGAATTTAGAGAATCCCTTTTGTTGTTCTTAAAAGCTTGCAAGTACCATGTTTATGTAAGATATGAAATCCTTATAGCATGTGATTTGTATTTTCCAAGTTATCGTGATGTGTAGCTTATGGCTTGAGATCTGAGAGAAGAATCTAGCGACCCCTTTCACCTCGTGTTCTTTCTTTTTCATTTCATTTTCTTTATTTTGATCTCCCGAGTTCGTCTCTCTACTTGTCTTCCTCGAGGACGAGTAAGAGGTAAGCTTGGGGGATTTTGATCGGTCCATATTTTACACCTTTTTTCTGCATACTTGCATGCCATTTCGGTTGCTCATATTGCGATTTTCACGATTATTCGATGATATTGTGTTACTTTTCACTATTTCTTGTTTTTGTCGGATTTCAGGAAATATGAGCAATTGGGAGCAAAAATGAGCTTAAAGGACTTACACGCATAACGGAGCATCGCTCATGGAATTATTGAGGACCTATCAGCGATAGAAGACGAGTGGAAGAAGAAAGAACGTCGTTGGAGCGACGAGGAAGCGAAATGATGAAGATTGGGCATTTTCAGCATGCCACTCGGCTGAGTGAAGGAGTCACTCGGCCGAGCAAAGAAGCCCGCTCGGCCGGCCAGATCGGACACGCAATTACTTGAAGATTAGCGTGCACTCGACCGAGTGACGACATCCCACTCGGCCGAGTATGGAGACACCACTCGCCCGAGTGGCACACGAACGACGGCATCCAAAAGAGCCGACTTACTAGAATTTTACAGTCGATCTCAGAGATCCTTTAGAGACCAACTCGGCCGAGTACCAAAAGCCCCTCGGCCGAGTGACATTTACCGCTCGGCCAAGTGAAGCCGATGACACGCAGCGCCCAGATTTTCAGACAACCTCTCACTCTTTTGAAATCTGCTATCATTTCAGAGGTCAAAGTATTTTTCTCATATTGTTTATGGATAGTAGACTTCATGACGGTTCCAACGCAGCCAAGAACGCGCCAATCGGAGGTCGGATGAAATCTGGGGAATTTCTGTAAGTCGATGCTGCAGTGCTGGAATTCGCATGTCAGTGTCACTCGGCCGAGTGACATTTCCACTCAGCCGAGTGACATTCCCACTCGGCCGAGTGACCAGTTTTTACCAGTTTTTGACAGAGTGCTGTTCTCTGGAATTTCTGCAGGAATTTCCACTCGGCCGAGTGAGCTTTCCACTCGGCCGAGTCGCGACTGGCGCAGAACTTAAGTTGCGCGCAGAATTTGTTTTGGGCGCGGGTTTCAGGGGGGTTTTAGGCAGTTTTGTTTGGGTTTTTTGGGGACTATTTAAGATGGTTGTAGCCATCATTAGAGAAGGTGCCCATTATGTTTTCTTAGGGATTATTTTAGAGGTTAGGCCATGCCCTAGGCCCCCTCTTGGATCAAAAAGCTTGTATTTGGATTGGAATTCTTCATCAAAGCTAAGTATCATTGTTCTTCTTATTTGAATCTTTGTTTTGATATCTTTATATATGCAAGCAATGTTTTTTATCGATTTCTCTATCGTTATTGCTATGCTTGAGTAGATTTGATGTTCTAGGGCATGGGGATGAACCCTATGGATCTAATTTCATATTTGTGATGAATGAATTTCTAAATTGCTAGAATTGCTAGGAGGTTAGGTTATGATTGATTTATTACGGATAGCTAGGGATTTCCATCGATCTAGGGTTTGCAAGAGATTGGATTCTAATCGATGGGAAGGCCTAGATATTCGATTTAGGTTTATAATCGAGATTCTCTAGACTTGGTTTGCAAGAGATTGGACCAAAGCTAGGATTTTTATTATAAATCTATACCCATATTCGTTTGCAAGAGATTGGACGAATACGAACTATCACAACCTAGATCGTAACTCGAGTTTGCACGAGAGTGGGCTCGAGGGGCGATTGAACGATGATGTTGATCCTAATGCTAGTGGCTTAGGCTAGGGTTTGCAAGAGATTGGGCCCTATCCTAGGGTTGCTATAGACCGACAATAACGTGAGAGCATGAGCTTGGTTCTATATTCAGTTACGACTAGTTCACCTCAACGCAAGTCTAGTAATATTGAGATTCACTATTCACAATGATGCATGACGATCCGTAGTGGGGATTCCCTAGCTCTAGACACTTCTATTATATTATATTTGAATCGATATTTTACCCAACATCTTTATCACCGACACCGACATCCACCACCATTGTCATTACATCATACCATAACCATCTCCACCAATAAAACATTCGTAGTCAAACCAACCTAGGATAGATTGGAGCCAACACCACCTCCTCGTGTTCGATACTCGCTCGCCACTTGACCGTGCGCTTGCGGTAAAACTACAATCGTTCTACGGGTGTATATCCGGGGCCGATCAAGTTTTTGGCGCTGTTGCCAGGGATTTATCTCCGTGCATTTGCGCCATACTAGGTTGTGCTCTTGGGTTACATTTTGGAGCGATCAGGCCCTACACTAGGATACCAAACTCCCACAAAAAGAGTTACTCCCACAAAGAGAGTTATTCCCACTAAGAGAATATCTAATACCCACTAAGAGAATTACTCCCACAAAGAGAGTGATTAATTCCCACAAAGAGATTAGGGTTACAAAGAAACACAAAGTAAAACAAATACTCTTACATATGCCTTGCGATGAACTTACTCATAAATGAATGCAATGCATGGAAGATGATCTCCAAGTGATGAGATTTGCGTGAAAGCACTTGGATGATTTCCCTTGAGCTTGACTTCAATGCATGAAGGAGAGAGTGTCTCAACTCTGCTCCCCTCCCCACCTTCGTGATCCGTTGGCTTCAATGCATGAAAGCACTTGGTGATCCGTTGGCTTCTTCGACTTGACCAACATGTCGTCGACGTAGACTTCTAGGTTTTGCCCTATTTGAGCCTTGAAGATGTCATTATCATGCGTTGGTACATGGCCCCTGCATTTTTCAGAACGAATGGCATTTTGGTGTAACAGAATAATACTCGATCAGTGATGAAGGAAGTTTTCTCCTCATCTTCCGGTTCCATTTGAATCTGGTTATACCCGGAAAAGGCATCCATAAAGCTGAGAAGCTCGTAGCTCGATGCATTGTCGACTAGGTGGTTAATTCGTGGTAGGGGGTAGCTATCTTTAGTGCATGCCTTGTTAAGGTCGGTGAAGTCGACGCAAATTCATCACTTACCGTTTGCCTTCCTGACCATCACGACATTCGAGAGCCATTCAGGGTATTTGACTTTTCGTATGAAGGGGCCCTCCAGAAGTCGTTCTACCTCTTCGTTAGCAGCTTTCATCTTTTCACCTCCCATGTTCCTCTTCTTTTGCTTCATGGGTTTAGATGTCGTGTCGACCCCCAATTTGTGGGATGCTACCTCGGGGTCGATGTCGGGCATGTCCTTCGGGGACCAGGTGAAGATGTCGGTATGCTCTCTCAGGAGGGCGATTAACCGCTCCTTCAGGTCGCGTGGGAGTAGCAACCCAACTGAGATGGTTTTTCCTTCCTCGTCGGAGATCTTGATACTCTATGTTTCTTCGACCACGGTGGGTCGCCAATCATCGACCCGTGGGTCAACTGGGTCAGCTTGCTCAATCCTCCTTAAGGTGGCAGATAGCGTGTAGTATGATCGTGCCTATTCCTGATTCCATCTCGCCTTTTCGACCCCCTCGGGGGTCTGGAATTTAATCATCTGGTGGAAGGCTGAGACCACCGCTTCTATGGCGTTCAGAAGCGGTCTTCCGATGGTCCTGTTGTACGCCGAGTTGATCTTTACCACCATAAAGTTGGTTAGGCGAGTGATTTGTTGAGGATACGTACCGAGGGTCACTGGTAAGGTGATGATGCCTGCTATCGGGGTGAAGTGCCAGTTGAACCCTACCAAGGGTCCTGTGCAAGGTGTCAACTCTTCGGACGATATTTTCATCCTCTCCAGCGTAGTGAAGAAGAGTATCTCGCACGAGCTTCCGGTGTCAACGAGCAACCTTTTCACGGTGATATCTCCGATCGAGGCCCTGATAACCATGGCATCATCGTTCGGTAGCTCCACCCCTTCCAGATCTTCGTCCGAGAGGGGGATAAGAGGCGTTGAGTATCTGGGGCGCTTTCGCCCCACAGAAACTGTCATCAATCTCTCAGCGTAGGAACTTTAGAGAGAGGTTGATAGCTCTGGGTGTGGGGGACCTCCCGTTATCATGTTGGTGATCCCGACACTGGGGGATCCTACAGCAACCTCGGAGGATGCGGTTGGGTGAGTCGACATACTCGAGTGGTTCGTCAATGGGGATGTCGACTCGTGGTTTCCCACAGACGGCGCCAAACTGTTAAGGCCAAAATTGACCGGTACAGTTGTCAAGCTGATGGAGACTCAAAGTGCTGAACTGGAGCCTAGTCAGCCTTTGGCGTGGGACCCTCGGTTGGGGGAACCGCGGTTGGTAGTTGGTGGTTGATGATGGTACGACCGTTGATCGACCTAAGAACGACCGTCGGTTAGGTCGTTCGAGGTTGAAGAGCCCGATATCGACCTTGGGCATTGGATGGTGATCGTCGATCTGCACCACAGGGAGTCGTTAGGGGGTCATATCTGGGTTCCGACCCAAATCCCCTCCGATGCTTAAGTTAGTAAGGAACTTAAGAAAGACATTGAGCCTGGTGTAGCTGAGATCGACCCACTGAGGTTCATCCCTAGACTAACGACGCAAGGTCGTAAATAGAATGAGGAAGTAAGAAGATAGAGTTCTATGTATTATCACTCGTACCTTGAAGATGGAACCCCTTTACCTTTGTCCGTCGACCTATTTATATGCAGCTCTCCCTTGATGAGGAGTAACCGCCCCTCACTGATTAGGGCATGATCTTCTCCAGGATTCAAGCTAACGACTGCCATTTACTCGGCCCCATTAACTCCTCCTTGAATGTCGACGCCCGTCGAACGGTCGCCTGACCCGTTCGACTTACTCAGTTGTTGCCCGCTTAGAGTGCGAGGGTAACGGGTCGCAGATGATAAACGGGTCGGGCTTGCGGATACCCAAAATGGGTTCGTATCCGTGCACTAACAGTATGCTATTATGAAAATGCAGCTACTTTACATGCGTCCATGGCAATATGCAAATGAAGCATGGAATGAGCTAAGGGAAATATGCTAAAGGAAACATGAGCATGACTTAAAGAAATTAATGCACAACATAACATAAGGCAAACTACAAATAAACATGTCAACCAAAAGGATAAAGTGCATGAATGTAAACACAACTACAATGGAAAAGATTAACTAAAACAATTAGAAACATATTCAACTCAAGTAATAACGTGCTAAAAGAAGTATTTGGTACAAATGGGTGAGTCACGGCAATGGGACTATAGGGTTGTACGTGATAGGCAATGTGGTCCCCAAGACACGGTGTTATGGAACCTCATCATTCACTCGTAAAAAGGGTCATGCACATAGTGCCATGCTCATCACCCTCTTCATAAACAACCACATAACACCGCTCGTCATAAACAACCACATAACACCATGCCCTGTCCACCCTCTTACCTCCCATCATGCACAACAACTAAAGCCACACACTCATGTTGCAATGCGCAAGGCCAAAACATTAGAAACAAGTTTAGTATTCTTCTCTCTTTTTCATCTCTTCTCTCTTGCTTTCATTAAAACCTCACAAATGCCCAACAAGGCCCATGGTCGAAAGCTAGTAGCCACCTTTCTTCCCCATAAAAATGAGACGTTTCACAACTTTAAGCTTATTAGCACAACATAGCCATAAAGCTATTAGTTCTACACATGATTCCTTAATACAGGGGCAGCTAAAGCATGAATACTTCATCAAACTATCAACTTGTGCATGGAACTTTGATAAAGATAATAACTTGCATGAAAAAGAGAACAACTTGCAATTAGTTCAATAAAGATTACAACTTTCTCATTGAATTAGCAAAGGAAGTGGACTAACATCACAAATGTGTCATCTTTCTCATAAATTCCTAATAAAGATATCATCTTGAATATCAATCCATAACAATATAACAATAAGCTAATTTTAACAGCACAAACTAATAAAGAGGCTAACTTTAATCAAGGAAATGCAATTCTACAACAAAAGATGAGATCTTTAATTCTAAAAATTCCATGCAAATAACATACTAAGGGGAGTTGGATTTCTACCTAAGAGAGCTTCCTTTTCCTCCTCAAAAACTCCATGCAAGCTCCATGAAAACCTCCCTCAAAGCTCTATACAAAAAGTTCCTAATTTGATCTTGAATCCTTCTCTTCTAAAGCTCCCAAATGACCCACATGCACCCAATGAAGAAAGGGATGATACTAGAGGATGCAGAGTGAGTGTGGAGTAGCCCTTGTGGTGTTTTGCATCCATGCAATCCTATGGGAAGTTTTGGCCATTATAGGAAAGGAAGGGAGGGAAGAAAAAAAGAAAAGAGAAAGAAAAGATACGAAGAAGAGGATTTCTCAAGATCTTTATACACCCTCCTTAGCTTACCCCGTAAGCCATGAACAACCTAAAATGACCAAAATATCCTCACCATACTACCCCCAACTTCTAACTATTTACAAATTTGCCATTCATTTATGCACACATCCCTCTCTAAATTACCAAACTGCCACTACCCCTTAGCCCTTTTCACACTAGCCCAAATCACATGTATGCATACACATATCCTTATACATGCATACAAATACCCATACATGTATTCATACACACAATCTACATTCAATACACTATAGTCCACACTATATATATATATATATATATATATATATATATATATATATATATATATATATATATATATATATATATATATATATATATATATATATATATATATGAGAATAATGGGTATCATGCGTCATATGAGAGGGTGTCTCATATCCCCTCTCACATAAAAGGGGCAAGTACACGCCCACATATGAGACATATGAGACATAAAGGGGGCAAGGGCAAGTACATGGGCTTGTACTTGTTGTACTTGACCCCCTTTATGTGATAGGGCATATGAGACACCCTCTCATATGGCGTATGATACCCATTATATATATATACACACACACTAGGCATAACCCGTGCCCGCGGGCACAGTTCATTTAAGATTCACTCAAAATCTTTGTTCTCCCCAAAAATTAGTTCTCCCTCCAAAATTTAAACGAACAAAAATGTAGCTTCGGCGTGGGCGCCCTCGGGCATGGCTCATTTAAGATATCTCCTTAAAATTTTTGTTCTCCCCAAAAATTATTTCCCCATCCAAAATTTAAACAAACATAAATTTAGCGGGCGCCTTCGGCGCGGGCGCAGTAATGTGTGCTGCTAGTCACCGCACACATTTTACTAACCAAAGTGCATTAGCGTAGAACAACAAATTCGGCGCAGTGCCTTCGGCACGGGCAGTGCCGCAAGTCACCGCACACATTTTTCTAATCAAAGTGAATTAGCGTAGAACAACAAATTCGGCGCGGAACAACAAATTAGCACAAAAAACCGATGCACGCGGGCACAGTTCATTTAAGATTTTCCCTACGAAATCTTTGTTTCCCAAAAAATAATTAAAATTTAAAAGACTAACAAATTAGAGTAAAAATATTTAATGGCAGGCACCTTCGACATGGAAAAACAAATTCGGCGCGGGTAACTTCGGCGCGGAACAACAAATTCACGTAGAACAACAAATCAGCGTAAGAAAATTTAGCGGGTTGCTTTCAAAGTTGGATCAAATTTCAAAGCTAGGCCAAATTTCAAAGCTCGCATTCATGGTTTCAAAGCTTACTTCATTTCAAAGCTGGACCAAATTTCAAAGCTGGATCAAATTTCAAAGCTGGATCAAATTTCAAAACTCTCATTCATGGTTTCAAAGCTTCATCTCAACCTTCCATTTCACAAGATCAAATCACAGCCACTCTTTATCTTGTCCTAGTCAGCCCTAGAATTCAAAAAACGTTGTCGAATGTATAATAAATATCTATCTCCAATACCATATGAGTATGTAACACAATATAGGCAATACACCATCACACACAACAAGATACACACAAGAGAAATCCAATATACACCTAATATCCATATCTAAAGCTATGTACACAGCCCTTACACCTTCACTCCATAATACATTACACACACAAAATATAAAACCACACATACATACACATATACTACACACATAATATCAAGTCACACACTCTAGCCACACAAACATATAGATCTACTAACATGTATGTACTACCTCATACACATATTCATACAAAAATATATTCACATCACTATCCAAGTATAAACACTGACCATTATACATCCAAACATACACACTAATATAGTATATAACACATATGTGTATTACATGGTGCAGGAAGAGCGTGCACGACCCAACATGAGGGTCGAATGATAGCTCACAACGATAGTCGCTTAATGACCGACCCCACCGAAGGGTCGAATGACCGTTGTATTCAGTCGCTGGATCGAGTGAGCTTCAGCGCTGCATCCAAGCATCTCAACCGCCATCGACCCTAGTTCTACTAACTGAGGGTCCCATCTCCACCACTGACAATGATTCATCTTATCAAGGGAGTCCACGTCAGCGCAAATACTGTTGACACCAATTTTGGCTTTAACATGGACACCTTGTTA
Organism: Scilla litardierei; assembly: GCA_030789695.1. Classification (NCBI taxonomy): domain Eukaryota; kingdom Viridiplantae; phylum Streptophyta; class Magnoliopsida; order Asparagales; family Asparagaceae; genus Scilla; species Scilla litardierei. The sequence continues at coordinate 111,732,406 of CM061139.1, read as the reverse complement.
AACTATTGCAATGATGATTGATTTAGGAAAATTGATCAATGTGAGTAACACCATTCTTGAGGGTAAGTGATTGTTGATTGAAAGTTGTTGTGAATTACGATGTAAACTAATTAAAGTGGGGAGATTTGGGTAGAGGTGTTCATAATGTAGGAGACTTGTGTGGTGCATGGTTCATTGAGGTAGCTAGGCTTGTGGATAACATCTCAATATATAACTTAACTTGTCATCATGCTAGGGTATACAAATCGGAATATCTAGCATTCATGAACAAATGTAGCAATAAAATGTAGTAGATGGATCACCAAAACAATAATCATACAAGCATAATGAGATTCCTCTATGTCTCTCTCCCCTCATGGGTCTTAACAAACATTAATATGAAATGATGATTGATATTCCGAGTGAGCTAGAGGAATCATAAGAGAGTTGGCCAAAGAAAACAACATTTTTAATCTCAAAAATATCATCCAAGATTTATACAAGAGATCAAGATAACAATAAGCAAGAAAAATGTAATTTTTGATCCAAGAAAACCCCCCTTTAGATGAATCCCAGCTCCAAGCTCTCTTATACGTTGGGTTTCATTCTTCCCTAATCCTCTCTTCTATTGGCTCATGAAAAAGATAACAGATGATTGGCTTAACCGACAAAGAAATGAGTATTTATAACCCTCTCCCTTAATACAATTTGCACCCTTGGATCTAAGATCAAGGGGCAAAATCTCAAGAGCTTAAGTATTGGATTCGGGTCGATTTGGAAGGAGGAGCTGTGAAAAATTGCCTCAAAAAAGCAGCCGACAATGGGTGCAGTGATCAGATGTTTGGAGTTAAGGCTCCAGACGTCTGTTGCTCGGCCGCTTCAAGCATAAGTTGTAGAACAGACGGCTGATCGATCGTCTGTTCATCTGGTTGGATGGTTGGGTCAGACGTCTGGTCTCATCTGTCCAGACGTGTTGCTTGTGGGATCTAGCTTGAGTTGAGCTGCCAGGCGTCTGATGAAGAGTTCTCAGTCGTCTTGCATGTTTGCATATTAGCAGCTACAGTGGATCAGACGTCTGATCTATCTTCTTCAGACGTCTGATCGGCTTAAGTGGCATGAGCTGTAATATTTTCTCAACTCTCTGTTTTGTCGCCAATCGTTTTTTCGACTGAATAGCCATATGATGGAGGGAAACCAGATGGCTGGAGATCCAACTCCAGACGTTTAGTAATACACCACCAAACGTCTGGACTCCTGAAAAATGTAGAGTTTGATTTGGTCTTAGAAAATTATATAAAAATATGCATTGGATTCAGAAAATTATAAATTTCTCATAGAAAATATTGGAATGCAACAATAATATGCAAAAATGATGTTTTTGTGCATAAACAAATAACAGGCCCTAATTTTACATGATGTTCTAAAAACAAATATATTAGAGGCCAAATGAGTAATATATATGCACAAAATGCAAGTATATAAGGGGGAAAATATGCAATATTTCTCCACAATCAATAAGATCAGCCCAATCTGTTGGATGAGACCCATTAAAATGAATCACCTGACCCGACTCGGGAGATCTAACTGACCCAACCTCGATAGACCCCTGCAGAGACGACCTCGCCCCCCCAAGGTCGACCCCCTCGGTTTCAAGGCCCGAGCGCCTAACCGCTCAGCTGAGTCAGGCTATGCCACGTGGCAGTCATGCACGATCAACCTAAGCCCCCTCTGAGTCGTTATCGCCAGGCCCGTCCAACTTACACGGACGGGCAGTGCCACCAGGGGAGGCACATGTTACCTTTTGGCAAGGGGAGCGTGGCCAGTTTTATAATGAGCAGTTACGGCAGGCACATCCCCAAATCCATATAATTATGCCCTAAATCCCATCGACGACTGGTGATTCGATTACAAATGGGAACATGAGACCACCTGACGTGGCAACGCCAACCCCCCAGCCTATAAATAGAAGCGAATTACTCTCGACTATGTACGCTAATTCTCCGCACACAAAACCCTGGCATCTTCAACAAATCGTAGCGGCGGCTAACCCTAGCCGGTTCCCCCTCCTTCCTCCGCTTAACGCTAACTTGAGAATCGGAGTCTGATCGGAAGGCCATCCCCTTCCGTGAGGCTAACGAACTTTCCTATCTGTTTCAGGCATTTGGCGAAGGATATCCCCCTCAGTCTGGCAAAGCCAACCTGTCCGGGCTCAACCTAATACGAGAATACTTGTCCACATGGCTCGATCCATGCCCAACATGTTTCTGTGCATCAATAGTATCAACTATCCTTTTCCTTTTTTCCTTGTTGCTTAGGGCCTGTTCTTTTCGATGATAGTTGCCCAAGAATCCTCCTTTCGTCACTATTTCCAGACTGTCCATGGGATTCAAGCTTAACATTCAATCGGTCTGTTCTTTTGGGGTATGTGGGAAGATGGGATTCTGGCTGACGTGGCGCTTGTGAGAGGAACTCTTCGGCCTAAAAAAATCGGAGCAAACAGCTCCGATTACAGAGGTGGGCCCCTCTCTCTCCAATTGACGCGCGCAATCTGTTTTTTTCTTTGTTTCGGTGCTGGGGAGTGAAACCGTGTGGGGCCCCCTTCTATGTACACCATTGATAACAGATTTTCTAGCCTTTTAATTATTTTAAGTATTATTTAATTAGTATATTAATTAATTATTTATTTTAAGTTTAGATACAAATATCACACAAAAAATTTGAGTGGACCACACACTACTTTCTTCATCCAACTTTCTTCATCCAACTTTCTTCATCCAAAAGAACACACTACACGGAGTAGGACTCACCTCAACTTTCCAACTACACAATATAACCCCACTTTCCAATAAAAAAACACGCTACACACCAATTTGTCTCTCATCAGATTACACACTCTCTCAACTTTACCAATTATACTTTCCTTAAAAAAACGGTCTTTGCAAATTTCCATTCCTTCCGCCACCGGGGAATCTTGTCTGTTTATTCCATGCCAAGCATACTCCTTGTCTTGACATCATTTATATCTTGTTTAAGTTCATCATGATTTTCTTTTCGGGTATTATAAGTATTAGTGGGGAGCTTATATATACCAAAAAATGGCCACATTGAATCCAGAGTCACCTTAGTATCTCTCTCGAATCGTTGTATATCAAATGACGGGACAATTCGAGATCATTCGAGATCAAGGGCGGTCACCTTGGTATCTTTGTACCTCCCTCTCTCTGTTCTTCTCAAGGAAGTAGAACATCTCTCTTTCTTCTGTTCAAATAACAGAACCAGCCGGTAATCTCTCTCTTCTCTCAAGGCCAAATTCTATGATCTCATGTTGTGTGTTTACTTTAGTTGCTTGGAGCTTAAATATTTAACATTTTGTTCTACTGGTTCACTCAAGCTATGGAGAAAAACTGCAAGATCTGTGACACGTTCGAAGGGCATTACTACTACGACCATATGGATGGAAAAGGAATCGAGTTTTATGAGTTCATGCATGGAGATTTTAAGCAACATGTGGTAATCATTTTGTCTTACTCTTCAATTTATTTTGACTGACTCATGATTTCATGGGAAAAATCTATGTTATATCGGCATGCCATCAACTATGAACTCTGTTTCTATAGATTTATTCATTTGTTCAGTTGAGGACAGAAATATGTTTTGATGGCTGTTCTTGATGAAATATGCCTTTGCGCTGTCTGATCACGTTTATATATACGGTTGGAGTGGTTCAATTAGTGAATATTCCAATTAGTCAATATAGATTTGCCTTTTTTGGGATAAATTGTCGCTATAAAATTACAAAACTAGAAACATGTCGATCCGTCGACGATATGCCATATTGACACTTCATCAAGTTCTGAAAAGTATACTGACAATAGAAGATCATGTTCGATACATGTGTCTAACATGCATATCTAACATGTTTTCGATACGACACGGCTTGATGATTGAAGTATCCATGCATTCTAGGTTCCATGTTTTCCTCTTTGTGCTTGAATAATATCATTTCATGTATTGTAGAGCATACCCAAGAAATTAGCAAATTATTTTAGAGGAAAACTTCCTGAAACCGTTGATCTGAAGGGTCCAAGTGGCAAGATTTGGACCGTCGGGCTGAAAGAAACCAGTGATGGATTAATACTGTTGCAGTCTGGATGGAAGGAGTTTGCCGAAGCTCACCATATACTAGAGAGTTACTTTGTGGTGTTCAAGTATGATGGGAAGTCTTGCTTTGATATTTCGATCTACGATGAAAATCGATGCAAGAGAGAAGCTTGCTATTTGTTCATGGAGACCAATATTTACAATGAAACAGAAAGGAGTGAAAATCCTGTGGAAATTTTGGATGTAAAATCCTGCCAAAAAGCTGTCATGTGCCGTTCTTCAGGAATCCCTTGTGATGACCTGCTACATGGATCACCATCGTCAGCTGCTCGCAAGATTTCTAGAGAAAATGAGACGGCTGCATCGAAGTATCAGAGAGCCGGCTCCAGTTACAAATGGAACATGAGCAATGAACACTCTCATGATCCAATGAACAAGCGGTGCAGATGCTGTAAGTTGGTTTGCGTTTGTTATCTAGCATTATTTGTTATTTGCAACGGGCCACAATTTTTTTTCCATCTTTATTTTTAGAGACTTGTATATCAGTTGCTACTCTTCTATTCTTCACTAGTTCACTGTCATACATCAGCACTGAAATCAAATTCCTTTGATATCATGTCTATCCTTTATTTATTTATGATGTGCATTTATTTGTGTTCTTATATCCTATTACCATACATGAATTACTATTTTCAGACATATCTCCTGGGCAGGCATTACTACATGCTTTTTGTGTTTATGTTTGAGTTATGGTATTTAGATCAATTGTAAATAGAGATTTCCATGCAATATTTCGGGTGGCCATGTCATTGGCCTTTTTAATATAGTGCTTTTTCTTAACTCCTTTGTTAATTAAATTTGATGTTTGTAATAACAATAACAAGCAAATCAATCAAAACGATAAAAACAACATAACCTTTACTTGCAAGAGTGTCGGAGGAATCTTGAGGGCTGGGTCTCCCATCTTTACGTTGAAAGGAATAACAAAGATTATATCCTTACTACTTGGGGCTTTCTCTTAGGGAACACATCAAGCAAAAAAGAACTAGAATAAAGTGTTGAAGTTTATGCTCACAACCCATTCATGAAGTTTTTGCTATCACTAGACGTCTGATAGTATATGATCAGATGTCTAGTTCTGGCCTCCAAGCAATGTATCAGCAGACAGACACGTCAGACGTCTGACGTTTGATTCTATACTATTTATACTATCCGACATATGACTGGGTATCAGACGTCTGACTGGGTGCCTTCAGACAGTTGGATGGCATGTGGCATAATTTTACATAACTCTTTGAAAGTCTACAGTCGATTTTATCAAAGGCTGACCGCATTGTGTCAGCGTCTGACAATGAAAGGATTCAACAGTCGACTTTCATCAGACGTCTGATCGCATTGGGTCAGACGTCTGACGGCGCAATTTTCAGCTGATGTGGAATTGGATCTGGGACGTTGATTTGATCATTAATCAAATCGAACGGCCATAGACATGTTATGGCTCCTATAATCAATTAGCTATTTGTAAGCAAGAGACGCATGCAACAAGCTACAGAGGCACAAGCAAAGAGGGCTTTTGCGTTGGGAAGAGGAAGAAAATGGCTACGATATTTGAAAGGGAAGTTAGTCCTTGTTCTAGGGTTTTTTGATAAAATCTATCAATTGTAAAGTGTTCATGAGACCTTGTAGTTAGAGTGCTAGAATTACTTTGTCGAGATTGTTCGCTTATTGTTAGGGGAGTTCTTTGTAGTTGGTGTAAACTCTCCGATACATCCCTGATCTAGTGGAAACCATGACAACGGAAGACTGGACGTAGTCCCTGATCTTCGTCGAACCAGTATAAACCATGTGTCTCTGCGTGATTGATTGATCTTGATATTGTAGTGGTTTTCTTGTGCTTTCTATTATTTCTTCAAGGGCTTAATTTCGAAAAACTACCTCATACTTTTGCTGAATTCCAAAAAATACCTCTTATTTTGATATAATCGCAAAACTCCATCATACTTTTCAGGTTTCGATAAACTCCCTCATACTTTGGTTTCGTAGAACTACCTCATTCTTTGCTTAATTTCGTAGAAGTACCTCATACTTTGGTTTAATTTTGTAGAACTAACTCATACTTTGATATATGTGGGATGGTGGAGGAGGGAGAAGGGAGACAGTAGGGGAAAGTGGTGGACAAGTGTGGTGGTGTGGGAAGGGGGAGGGGACGACTGTGGGGGAGGGGGGCTGAGGTGGGGGTGGGGGAGGACGATGAGGGGGCAGGGGAGGAGGGTGGTGGTGGGTGGAAGGGGGATGTGCAGTGATGGATGGAGGGCGAAGGGTGTCGGTGGGGGGAGGGGGAGTGAGAGGAGGGCGGCAGTGGGTGGATTGGGGATGTGCGACGATGGATAGAGGGCGAAGGGCAGCTGTGGGGGGAGGGGGATATGGGGATGAGGAAGTTTATCGAAACCTGAAATGTATGAGGTAGTTTTGCGATTATATCAAAATAAGAGGTATTTTTGGAATTCAGTGAAAGTATGAGGTGGTTTTCTGAAATTAAGCCTTTCTTCAAGATCCTAATTCTGCTTGATTAAGTTGGCGATATATTATCTTGATTAATTGTTTTGCACACATTTAATTTGACGATAGTGTATCGGTTCCTAATAAGTGGTATCAGATCTTTGGTGAGAAGAAAGTAGGAAGTCAAGATGTCATCCTCTACTACATCATTCAAGATGGACAAGTTCATTGGTTAAAATGATTTCAGTCTTAGGAGATCGAAGATGAAGGCTTTTATAATGAGAGAAGTGTGTTATCAGATTGTTTTTAAGAATGACAATTTTGACAGGGATGTCACGAAGCCTCAGAAAGTGGAGATGGATAGAAAGGAATTAAGTGTACTGCAATTGTCAGTATCAGATGAAGTACTCAGAAAGGTGTCTGAGGAAGGAATTGTAGAAAAGCTTTGGAAGAAGCTGGAGGCACTTTATGCGAAGAAGAATCTGATGAGTCTGTTGTATATGATGCAACAGTTATATGCACTGAAGCTGAGGAATGACACTCATGTTAAAGATAACATCGATGCCTTCACGAAGATTGTGTTTGACTTGCGGAATATGGGGGTGAACATTGAGGACGAGGAATCGACGATGATATAGATATGTTATCTGATAGATGATTTCGACCTATTGGTTCGGTCTATGGTATATGGGCGGAACACACTATCCTTGAAGAGGTTAAGTCCGCGGTACACTCTGAATTTCATCATGTGAATGTAACTGGTCGAGAGTGGTGATCAAGGTGATACTCTATTCATTAAGAGACATTAGGATTCCAGAAGCGGCCATGGTTTTAGGAAGGATAAGGGTAGATCGAGATCTAAATCACGTGAGCACAAGGACAGATGTCACTTGTGCAAAGATATCGGACATTGAAGAAGAGACTACCCTAAGCTGAAGAAGAATGAAAAGGGGAAGGAAGATGCTTCTGGTTCTGCATTTGTAGGAAGTAGTAGCAAGGACAGCGATGACGGTGAAATTCTGATGTGACCACATTGGGAGATCATGTGATTTCATGGCTCTTGGATTCGGGATGCTTCTTCCACATGGCGTCGCATGGAAGCTGGTTTAGTTTGTATTGTTCTAGAGTTGGCAAGGACATGCTGATGGAGAACAATATGGCCTGCAAGACAATGGGAGTTGGAGAGATGACAATCAAGATGTAGGATGAAGTCATCAGAATGCTAACAGATGTCCTTCATGTACCAGACTTGAAGAAGAGTCTAATTTCTGTCGGTATTTTAGTGGGATTGGGGTGTAGGACGGTCATTGAAGGTGCCATGCTGAAAGTGTTAAAGGGGTCTTTGATTGTGATGAAGGGAGGAAGAGTACATAATTTATGTGCTGTAAGACCACATCATGGAGGGTGAAGCTGATATCTCTTAGGGCTCAGATAGTGAAGGATCGGCCAAGTTATGTCACCTTCACCTTGGATATTTGAGTGAGAAGTCTCTTGATGTGCTTCGTAGGAGGAATCTAATTGAAGCCAGAGATGAGAGATTGAAATTCTGTGATTAGTGCGTTGAAGGTAAGCTGACAAAGATACACTTTAGGACTGCAGTGCATAAGAGCAAATGGCCACTTGATTATGTACATTCAGATGTATGTGTGTCAACTTATGTATCTACTATTGGGGAGCGAAGTATTTCGTGTCTTTAATTAATGACTACTCCAGGAAGGTGTGGATCCACTTGATGAAATCAAATGGTCAAGTTTTTGAGAAGTTTAAGGCTGTGAAAGCCTTTGTTGAGAAGTGTCTGGAAGAGCCATCAAGGTGTTGAAGCAGTGTGAAAGAGCCATCAAGGTGTTGAGCTCAGATAATGGTAGGAAATACACGTCAAGAGTATTCAAAGAATTCTGCAGATCACAAGGTATTTTGAGGAACTATACTATGCCTAGGGATCTACAACCAAATGGTGTTGTAGAAAGGTTAAATCAGACTCTGATGGAGAAGTGCCGGTGCTTGAAGCTGACCATTGAACTCCTAAAAGAATATTTTGGTGAAGCTGTGACTACCGCCATGCATCTCGTGAAAAGACTACTATCTTCGACGATCAGTTTCAAAATTTCTGAGGTGTGGACATGTAAGACTGTGGATTACTCCTACTTATGGATGTTTGGATGTCCTACCTATACTCTACAAAAAGAGGACAAGCTTGATTCAAGGTCTAGGAAAGCCATTTTGTGGATACCCTAAAGGAGTAAATGGATACAAGTTGCTAGATCATGTGTCCAAGAAGACGTTCACCATTAGACATGTCTTATTTGATGAGTTGTCGATAGTGTCGATGGTCAGGCTGGAGATGACTCAGTCAAATGAAGAACATAGATATTCGAAGCCCGATGACGCTGAGGTCGAGCCACCTTTCCTTGAAATTGAGACACGAGTGCTGAGACATGCCAGAAACCGATTGCTGAAGAAGAGCAGATTACACATACAGATCAGGTTCAGACTCATGATAAGATTCCTACCCAACTGCATATGGAGGTGCGACGGTCAACAAGGACTAGAAGAGTAGTGGAGAGACTTGGAGAGTGGAACTATTCTGCTTCGATATTTGCATTCGACGATATACAAGCATATGCTTTGAATATTGAGCACGAAGAGCCGTTGACTTTTGACGAGGCCCTGACATTGATCGCAATTATAAAATGGTGCCTAGCGATGGAAGAGGATATGGAATCTCTCTACAAGAATGACACTTGGGAACTGGTAGAGTTACCTAAGGATCGAAAGGCCATTGGATGCAAATAGGTATATAAAGTTAAGGAAGGCGATGACGACATTATATGATACAAAGCCCGGCTATGGCCAAAGGATTTGCATATAGAAAAGGGAAAGATTACAATCAGATCTTCTCACCTGTGGTGAGACATATGTTCGTGTGTTATTGGCCATGGTGGTAGCTCAGAATTTAATGCTGGAGCAGCTAGATGTGAAAACAGCCTTCTTGCACAGAGAGCTTGATGAATAGATTTACATGCGCCGACCTGAAGTATTCGTGATGGAGGGCAAAGAGCAAAAGGTATGCAAGTTAAAGAAATCTCTATACGGTTTAAAACGGAGTTCAAGGTATTGGTATACGAGATTTGATTCCTTCATGCTAAGTATTGGTTTTAAGAAAAGTATAAAGGATCAGTGTGTTAATGTTCGAGTACATGATAATAGATCAATGATATATTTTATCTTGTATGTAGACGATATGCTGATTGCGTCACGAAATTAGGTGGAAATTAATAGGCTGAAGAGGAGACTTGCAGAGAAGTTTGACATAAAGGATATGAGCCTGCAAAGAAGATCCTTAGAATGTAAATCAGCAGAGATAGAAAGAAATGTGAGTTGAGATTGAGCCAGGAGGGCTACATATTGAAAGTCTTAACACAATACGGAATGGAGAAGGTGAAGCATGTCACCACACTGCTAGGAGCCTACTTCTAGATTTCTACAAAACAGCCACTGAGCACCAACAAGGAGATAAGCTACATGTCTATAGTCCTATATGCGAGTGTCTTGGGAAGTCTAATGTACGCGATGATATGCACACATCTGGACTTGACCCATGTAGTTAGAGTCATCAGTAGGTATATGGCGAATCCTGGTAAGGAACACTGGCAAGCTGTGAATTGGATACTGAGGTATCTGAAAGGAACAATCATCATTGGTTTGTGTTATGGCAAGGGTGACAGGTTGGTGATATCCAGATTTTGCGATTCATAATATGTAGATGATAAAAACAGGAGGAGATCTACGACTGGATATATGTTCACAATGGGCTGCTGCGATGTCCTGGAGATCAGTTCTTCAGTCTGTTGTAGATTTGTCAACCACAGAGACAGAACTGAGAGCTGCGGTTGAGGTGATCAAGAAAGGTAAATTTCTATGAAGTCTCCTAAGAGACTTGGGTATTCTGCAAGAGGTGACGAAGGTCTATTGTCATAGCTAAAGCGCCATCCACATGACGGAGCATCGGGCCTACAGTTCGAGTACCAAGTATATTGAAGAGTGAGACTTATTTCTATAAGAATAGAAGGTCATATCGCTGGAAAAGATTTCGACAGATCACAGTCCTGTAGATGCTTACGAATACGGTTGCTGCAGTCAAGCTCATGCATGCTTGAGCTTGATCTATAATTGGTGAGTGGTTAATGGATTCTCGTTGTCATTTGTGTTTCAGAGATTCTAGATCTGGGTAGAGATATTTGGAATTAGGATAGAGCCATTATGGAGAGTTTGGAGGTGTCATAGTGATGTTTGGAGTGTTGCTTGTGTGATGAAGAAAGTTTGAAGCATTGTAGAATGTTGAAGTTTATGCCTCAAGAAGTTTATGCCTCAAACTCATCCATACACTTTCTGCTATCACCAGATGTCTGATAATATATGATCAGACATCTGGTTCTGGCCTCCAAGTAGCGTATCAACCGACAGACATGTCGGACACGTCAGACGTCTGATACTATATTATCAGACGTCCGACTAGGTATCAGACACCTGACTGGGTGCCTTGAGACGGCCGGATGGCATGTGGCATAACTTTCCACAACTCTCTGGAAGGCTACAGTCAATTTTATTAGAAGTCGATTTTATTAGACGCCTTTTATTAGAAGTCGATTTTATTAAACGTCTGAACATACTGGATCAGACGTCTGACGATGCAAGGATGCAAGGATTCATCATACGTTTGACCGCATTGGGTCAGACGTTTGACTGCATTTGGTCAGATGTCTGACGACACAATTTTCAACTGATACGGAATTGGTTCTAGGTCGTTGATTTGATCATTAATCAAATCGAATGGCCATAACTTGTTATGCCGCCTATACCCCTAATTAGCTATTCTATGCAAGAGACGCACACAACAAGCTATAGAGACACACACAAAGAGGGTTTTTGCGTTGGGAAGAGGAAGAAGACGACTATGAGCTTTGAAAAGAGAGTTAGTCCTTGTTTTAGGGTTTCTGGTAAAATCTCTCCATTGTAGAGTGTACATGAGACCTTGCAATTGCTAAAGTGCTAGAATTACTTTGTTGAGAGGGTTTACTTATTGTTAAATAAGTTCTTGGTAGTCGGTGTAAACTATTTGATACATCTCTGATCTAGTGGAAATCGTGACAACGGAAGATTGGACGTATGTCATGTTCTTGACCGAACCAGTATAACACTACGTGCCTCTGCGTTATTGATTGGTCTTGCTATTGTGGTCGTTTTCTTGTACATTCTTCAAGATTCTAACTCTGCTTGATTAAGGTAACGATATATTATCTGATTAATCCGATATGCACACATATGATATTGACGATATTGTATCGGTCTCAACATAAAGATCATACAAACAAACAAGAAGGATTTACATGGTTTTGCAAAGAATGCGTAAATTCACTGTTGCCGAACTAAGGGTTTTCACTATACATATTACAAACTACAAGAGATATGATCATTATTAAATATATGGAATCTAGGATAAATTCTTAATTGGATCAGATAAATCTAATTTACAACTAGACATTTAACATGCAACAACTCTGTGAAAGCACAAACTCTGTAAGGTGTCATCCAAGTTAGGATCAAAGATTCAGACTCCACATTTGCAACATTTGGTATAACATGAGTCATTTTCTACATTCAACACCGGCAATAGACTTGTTAGAAGCATGGTTTTATCACATTTCCTTTGTTTAACATACATTTATGAAATCGTCTAAAGGTTATTTTGATTCTCAAATGATCTAGGCCCAGATTCTGGTGCTCGAAGTAAAATGTACAACGCTCAGCCAGAATCTGTCAACAACCGCAACTTTAAGAAATTTATCAGTCCAAATGTTTGTGTGTCGGGGAGGAACAATCTAACTTCTGAGCAAGAGGAGCGTGTATCATACCTGGTTCATTCAGTTCAACCAGACAATCCCTGTTTCGTTTCGTTTCTGCAGCCTAGCAGTGTCGGCTCTCCTCATTGGGTGGTAAGTTCTGCACTGTTCGATCAAAAATATTAGAGCAGGTTATGTCAGTTATTATTCCTTTTGTTAGTTCTTATTGCTGTTTTTATTTATAGTACGCCCCGGCTGAATTCTGGATTGCACATTTTGCTTCCAAAAGTTGCGCCATTTATCTCCAAGTTCGAGGTCGAAGTAAGCGATGGTGCATCCATGTCGGTGTGAGCGGAAAGGTCGTAAGGATATGCTGGAAATCATTTGCCATTGACAATAGTTTACAAGCAGGAGATGCATGTCTCTTTGAGCTGGTTGATGACCCAACAGACGTCGTGCTGGACGTTAGCATCCTCCGAGCAGCAGGACATGATGACTAATTGAAGTATTCAAGCATATTCACCGGAATCAAGAAAGTAAAATATTGGTGCAAGAAATTTGGGCCTTAGAACTTGTATTATCAGCACCGCTGCTCATATTTTGTGTCCATAGCTTTTGTGGCTGTATATATGGTGTTTTCGCCTTGAACATGTAGCTGCAACTTGGGTTGCAAAATACTTAAAGCTGTACTCAGCAGGCCATTGCTCTGGCAGGGTTCTGATTGTTAAGGTTTAATTATCCTTTGAAACGAATGCTTTTAAACACTAGTTCCATGTGGATTTTGCTGCTGCTTTCCCCCCTCCTAAATTTCTTCTTGTCAGAATTTGTTGCACATATTGAGGTATTTGGGTCATTGTGTTGGTTAGGCGTAGATTTGTACATGCATCTTATTTTTGTCTACATATATTACTATAAGGGGGAGGGACGAGATCTCTCTCTCTCTCTCTTCTTTTGATCCTACAATTATTCCCAGTTCTCTAATTTTAAGTACCTTAACCCTAATCCCCACCACTAATCAAACCAGAGGCCACACAACTGATCCCCATTGTTGACTTCCCAGCTTCATCGTCACCATGAATTTGTCATCGCGTCGTTATCATGTCCTCTTTGTTGTCCTCGCATCATTGCCGCCCTGAGTTTGTTGTTGTAGCGTCATTGTAAGCTCGTTGCCACCCACTTCATGGTTCCCCAGTTACCACGGGTTTGATAAGATCTGAATCTGACATCTGATCAGGTCCAATATAGGTAGTCATTTTTAAGTATTGTGCAAAAATAAAGTTAATGCTCAAAAAATCTCCATGTGTTATAACTTGGAGAAAAGAGTAACAATGGCTCAAGGCCTTGGTTCTATATTTATTCATTTCATATGGAATATGAAAGAGTATGAACACCAAAGGTCCACATTACTCCAATAAGTGGTGAGTAATGGAGGTATAAAGTGGTGGGGAGGCCGAAGGCCTCCCTCACTCATAACACTTCCCCTTATCCATCCATTACTTTGGTGTTAGCGTATAAAGCTGAGGGGTGGATACTTCTGGATCCTGAGTAATCGTGTTTACCTCGTTAAAACCTTAGCTGTGGAAAACCCAGTGGGAAAACCAACAGCTTAAGGAAAAAGAGTGCAACACACAAGTTACTCCCCCTTATCCATACAAGCTTCAGGCTTGTATGTCTTTCAACTGTCTCACACCGATTCCTTTTACAAGTTTTACAAAAATACATCTCGGTAAAGATTTAGTAAAAAGGTCAGCTAAGTTGTTACAGGACTGGATCTATTGAATCTTGACCTCCTCGTTCTTCTGTAGATCGTGTGTCCAGAAGAATTTGGGAGAAATGTGTTTCGTTCTGTCGCCTTTGATGTAGCCCTTTTTGAGTTGTCCTATGCATGCAGTGTTGTTTTCGAACAAGACAGTGGGCTCAAGATCACCAGTCTTCAGGTCAGTGGCATCTAGGATATGTTGGATGACGGAGCGTAGCCAAAAACACTCTTTGCTTGCTTCATGGATCGCAATGAGTTCAACGTGGTTGGATGATGTTGCTGTGGTGGTTTGCTTTAGCGATCTCCATGAGATATCAGTCCCTCCATAGATAAACACAAAACCAGTTTGTGATTTTGCTGTGTGAGGATCAGATTGGTAACCTGCATCAGCATAACCAAGTAACTGGGAGGAGGAACCTCTCTGGTAGTATAGTCCCAGATCTATAGAACCCTGGAGGTAGCGTAGAAGATGCTTTACTCCGTTCCAGTGGCGCTTTGTAGGCGCAGCACTATGTCTGGCAAGTAGATTAACTGCAAACGCTATATCGGGACGCGTGCAGTTTGCCAGATATAGAAGTGCTCCAATAGCACTGAGGTAGGGTACTTCAGGACCTAGTAACTCCTCCCACTCTTCCAGCGGTCGGAAGGGGTCCTTATGAATATCCAGTGATCTCACGACCATATGAGTACTTAAAGGATGACATTGTTCCATTCTAAACTTGTTTAAAAGTTTTCTTGTAAGATTGGTGTAACTGGATTCCACCTCGTAGGTGTTCAATCTGTAAGCCAAGACAGTACCTCGTTTTGCCTAGGTCTTTCATTTCGAAGGTAAGCTTTAGGCTTTCAGATATCTCATTGATCTCTGCACGAGATCCCATGAGATTTAAGTCATCAACATATGCCGCGACGATGACAAATCCTGTTCCCGTTCTTTTGATAAAGATACACGGGCAGACTTCATTGTTTGTGAATCCTTGCTATGCAAGGAAAACTATAACGGCCTGTATTTTTATACGTATTTTTAGATCGCGCGTACTGGTATTTTATTTCAGTCGACCGGATAATCTTTTCGTCCGTGCTTTCTTCATTACGCGTCGATGCATACACATCTCTGTATTTCGTTTTTACCGTATCCTCATTAATTGACTATCAAGTTTAACAAATTACTTTAACTTAATTATCTTAGTAATTACACTTTACTAATCACTTCTAAAAGTTACTAATTACTTTAATTCAATTATTTTACTATTCACATTTAATTTTACTAATCACTTAATTACCTTAATCTCTTACCGAAACACTAAAGACAACCAACATATTCTGTGAACCAGGTTCTTTCCCCCTAACAAGAGATTAGTCAACAAAACATGTGAAATCTCACATTGATCAAAACAAACACGTTGCTATACCAGGTTCCTTCCCCCCTAAAACAATTAGTCAAATTAACATTCATTTCCCGATTAATCAAACAAACACGTCTCTCTACAAACACGTTTCATAAAATTAGTCTAAAGTTAGCATTTACACCCATACTAATCTAATTAAGGCTGCTTTGACAAAAGGTGAAGGGTGTCTCCCTGCTCATCTTCTTAAGCCAACGTCTCTCCGCTGCTAAACCATCTGCAAACCCAAATCAACCCACAAACTTAGCCAGCAGAAACACTTCATCACCAAATCCAAATTGAGTCTCATACAAACATCCTCCCAAAATCAAATCCCCAAACCAATTCATCAAATCCCCAAACCAATTCATCAAATCCCCAAACTGGAATTCACAAATCAAAAAAACAATAACTTCAGATCTGAAGTTTGGAAACAAACCAACAAAACCAAAATCTGAAATCAAGAGGGAAGAAACACAACTTCAGATCCTTCTTCCCGAGCTCGCCATCGCCAGTAGCTCCCCCTCTTCCGTCGTGCGTAAGTCCCCTTGATCCTAGGTGCGTGAGCTCCTTTGCCTGCAAACGTTGAAGCAAATGAAAAAAAAGGAAAGAACAGAAGTAATAAAGGAGGAGACATGAAACAGAACTGAGAAAGAGAAGTTAAAAGATTTTTAAAAGAATAGGAGAGAGAGAGAGAGAGAGTTAGAGATAAAGGGGTATATTGATATATTTGTTGTAGGTAAAGTAGGTAAACCCATTTAAATGTCATGTTACCCTTGTAATTAGCTTACTAGAGTTAATTAGTAGGTTGTTAGTGTTAGTTAGTGTTAGTTAAATTTAAATGATGATTTGTTAGATATTACTTAATTTCATCATCTTATTAAATGGTTAAATAATGTTAGGTTAATAAAATTTGAATAAAATAAGGCGTATCATGTGAGTATAATACAATATAGACATAACCCTAGCCAGAGAAACCAATAAAATTAGACGAACCCAATTCAGGGATTAACTTGATATTTTGATTATCTCGCAATATATCTAATTCAGTGATTTGTTTAACCAAAACAGAGAACCGGACATATCAATACGTAGTATCCGTCAAGACGAACCCAACGACACCAAAATCGCTGAAATCAGACAAGTGTACAATTTATAGTGATTTTTTGAAGTTGGATACTCATTTAGTCTTTTGCTTGCAAAGTTGTATAACTCAAAATCTACACGTGAAATTACGCGTGAAATTACTACCATGACATTCTTGACTAAAAATGTGCTCCAACGGCATATAATTTGGTATATCTTAGTTTAGAACAATATCAAGAAAAGTTAGCTTTCCGTGACATATTCGTTAATTCTCATGTTCTACACTTTTGTTAAATGATTGTGAATGTTGTTCAATGCTCTTGTAATCATTGGAAATGTCGTGTAAAAATAAATGACGACATTATTTAATTGCTACATGTCTTGGAATACTTAACAAATGTGTGACATCGTGAGATCGTGCGTCTCGAAAGTGAAATCGTGATTTTCGTGATGTCATATGAGTTGACAAATTCGTGAATTCGTGCTTGTAATATGGCTACTCCGTCGGTCATGTGTGACTAGTCTGGCTCGTGTTCCAGTAGGGTCACATATGACTAGTATGGCTCGTGTTCCAGTATATGTCGGTTTAGCGCCTGGCTCGTGTCGAGCAGAACATTTTTTGGGTGGGGTTAGGGTTGAGCAGTTACTAGGCATCTGAAAGGGTATTCTCTTTGTCACGACCCCATCCCTGAGATACGCAGGGAGGAAGGGTACATGACGAGAACTAAAAACGTATCTGCAGGTCCAATGCATATTGCTAGGAATAGTACATGTAGTATTCAACAAACAGCCAACCAACAAACACAGAAAGACACAAAGTCACAGAGAAATACTGAAAGCCAAACACTGAACAATTTCATATACATCTCAAACATCATATTGCATCAATTCATATAGTATAAGCATCTCTCACCCCAAAAGAAAACTCAAAGTACACATAGCTCTCTTCTCACCCCTCACCACCCAATCTAAGCTCCAACTCCAACAACAGCCCTCCAACCTCAACCTCCAACTTCACCTGCCATCCCAAGGAACCACACCTGAAAAAGTCAACGGGGGCACGTCAACGCGAGACCCAGTAGGAATGCCAACTCCCTCTAGTATGATTTTATGGAAATGCAACTATTTTACATGCATTCATAGCAAGGTGCAAATGAAGTATGGAATGAGCTAAGGGAACACATGTAAGACATAAAGAAATGTTTACATAACATAACAGAAGGTACAACAGCAAGAGAGTGAGATAACATAAGTAAAATAAACGCAGCGACAAGAACTACAATAGGTGATGTATATAACAAGAGTATACAACATGGAAGGGCTACAAGTAAAGAACGAACAAGTAAGCAACATTTGATAATGCTACAAAAGTAATGAACGTTATGTGAAGTGTTTTGGACCCTAAGTAGTGGGTAGACCCTCTTGGGACTGGACCTCACCCCTAGTTGGGGTGGAACAGGCAAACTCCCCGAGACAAGCTCTTACTAAAGGAGCCCAGTTTTCCCCTTATTTACCCTTCACATTTCTCCAATTCTCCTCGTTTCCGCCACTTCCTGCCACTCTGGCAAGAACAGGATGGCCACCAACCACCAGTCCAGCCCCTCATGTTTTCCCCACAACTCAGTGTCCCCCAATTCCCACGTCACCATCCTTTAAGAGGACTTAGCCATTTCTTAGCATTTCAATTAAAAGTATCATGTAACAAAAGGAATCACATAACAATCACCATTTTCACAACATTACCAACATTACCACAACATTGTATCATTATCATTACCCCAACATTACCAACATTCCCTCACTTCCACCTTTCATGAAGCATATCATTAGTGCCAACGTTGTCACATGAAATAGGCCCAAAGGCCGAAATTGTCACTTGGGGTGTTGCACGCCATACATAATTAGCCATTTCAACTTCCCAATTTGCATGATAAACCACAATAAGTTGCAATACAACTTCAAGCAATACTAATAAGTGCTTAAGTAGTAATAAAGAGGAATAACTCCAACATAGCCACAACCAAGTCGTGCAAGTATTTGTACCATAAGATTAGGCAAAGTTTAAACACCTTAATTGGACAAATTTAAGCCTATAGTTACACAATCTATCAATTTTAACCACGCATCATAAAGGAAGCAAAAGACACACACAAAAGCTACTAAAATCAAGACACAAACATCAAGAAACCTTGCTTGTAAGATGGCATGAAAGAAAAGGTTTGCATGCTTATAAAAGTGCATCTTTCAAGTATTAAAAGATTATTATGCGAGAGGTACATCATGAATGTATGAGCATAAGGAAGGAGCAATAAATTCTACACAAATATGCACTAATGCCATTCTAATTTACACACTAACTAATATTCATTGCTAGCTATTTTAGGGCATTAGATTAATTAACACTAATGGATATCAATTTATTATCATGTACAAAAGAGCCCTACAATCATGATTAGAAGCAAGAAAAGCATAGAAGCTAATAGCTAGAACCAAACCCAACACCTTGCATTTCAACTTGCTGAGAATTTCCATAACAATCAGGTTTAATGGCAATTTACTCCATAAATTTGTATAGAACCTAACAATGCAATGTAAATGAAAGTTGTACATAAATGTTCATGAGTTCACATATCAATTTTCATGCAGTTTAGATAAGTATTCTTTTTTTTGCAGATTTTATACCAAAGCATACAAGTGCTGGAATTTGAAACAGAAACTGTACTAACTTGAGGGCCAGATTACTTCTAATTGCTGGCGGATTCAAAAAAAATGAAGGAGATACAAAGTGGTAGGGCTTGAAGTTTTCTTTTCAACGAGACCAAGATCACTAATTTATCACAACTGTGCAGAGAGATATGTGTTTTCCTGAAACGTGTATAGACGGGATAAAATCTGACAGGTTTTAAGAATGGAATTTTAGCTACCGTTTACAATCCGAATTAGGAAAAACGTTCAACATGAAAGTTGTTCGAAACATCAAGACGTACATCTATAAATTTTTCAGCTCATTCCATGAAGCCAATTAGTGCCAGCAAGCAAAGAAAGTTTCAGCTAAAACTGGACAATTTCAGCATAATGTTCTAACTTGATTTTTAAAATGTTAAACATGGAATTCCTTAATCACACATGCATACAACTTAATTACTAAAAAGAATAAATAAATCATGCTCAAATCACACTAATTTGGAGTATGGATTCCTACCTCATCAAAATTGGATGACTCCTCCTTCCTTCTCCTTCTTCCTCTTCCTCTTCCTCTTCCTCTCTCCTTTCTCTCTTTCTTTCCTTTTCGTTTTCTTTCCTTCTTCCTTCTTTCTTTCTTCTCCTCTTTTTTTGGCTTGATTTCATTTGGCCAGCAAGGGGGGAAAAAGTTGGCTAGCTTTGGGTGGAAGAAAAAGGGAAAGAGAAAAAGAAATAAAGAAATAGGAGAAGAATGGAGAAGTTTGGAGAAGAAGGGATTAATTAAATGAGATCCCTCTATTTACAAGTTTGCCATCCTCAATAAAATATATCCCTTTCTAAAAATATCTACACACATGCCATCTCTTTTTACACACCCACATACTTAATTACAAGTTTGCCCTTCTACTATGCACACCCCCCACTAATTACAATGATGCCATTATCCCAATTTAATAATAATAATAATAATTAGCACCCATGAATCTCATTAATATCATCATAATAATAATCTCTCAAAATAATCTTCACAAGTAATTATCTTAAGATAATCCACATTTAAAATGATATTAAAAGTACATTTTTACTATACACACACACCAACTCAAATCTCACTACATACTCATAAATCCAACGATACCAATCATTTTACTACATCATACACATATATATTCATCCATTAGATCACCCAACACATCATTACTATATACACTACACAATTACTATATGCACCACACCATTCCTATGCACACTACGGATACACACAGGCACAGTATGTACTCGTTCAAGCATACATATGCTACATACATCAATCAAATAGACACACCCTAGCGTACAAGGAACTTAGGCCATTACACTCTTCAAGGGCACCACCCGCTTGCGGTGGGTTAGCGCCAATCACGGTAAGCCCCCGTGTAAAGAACGACTCACTCATCACGACCTAAAGGCGAGAAGCCTATGCATGATAGAAAGCATTGCATTGTAATTGTAATAATCGTGTTCACTTGCTCGCACATCATGATTGCCATGTTTATAGTGCTTACTTTTAATTCGTTATAACTGCCATGTCATAACTGCTCACTTTACTTGTTAAACTGCTTAGAACTGCATGCTAGGAGTATTTTACTCTATTTCATTTTAAATCAGTATGTTTAAACTTGTTATCATTATCGCATTTAATTCAATAATGCCTCTTAAATTCAGTATAATTTTGTATACATTGCCTTGGGTTCTAACATCTATTTGCAGACCCTCGCCGACATACATTCATGTTTTTGGATCGATGTATGTCAGATCCCGAGCTATAGCTCTAGGAGGACTAGTTGAGATATCTAAACCAGTGCTTGTTGAACTAGTGAACTTTCATTGCACATCTTTTCATTTGTTGTACGGGTCATAAGACACACTCTTCTTTTCTCCATTTGTTGTAATTTCGTTAAGACGTTTGAGATTGTAATAATGTTTTATTTATCTGTGTTGTTTTTGAGTAATGCAAGCAAGAACCTACGGAATTTCACACAGACGTTTATTGTGTTAAGTCAGGGAGGAAAGAAAAGAAAAAGTACCTCCTCCTTACTTGCACATGCGGACCCGTTCGTGTCCTCGCTCCCAAGCTTAATGGGAAGCGGGGTGTGACAAAAACGCTTAGTCTGTTATACCACATCATTCCTGATTGCTTTAGACCATATAATGATCTTTCAAGCCTTACCGAGAAGACGTCCCGAGGTCTCTCTTTCATGTCTGGGGGTAAATTAAACCCATCTGGAAGTCTCATAGAGATTTCTTTATCTATATCGCCATATAGATATGCAGTCACAACGTCCATGAGCTGTATTTCTAGGCTTTCCAGAGATGATAGGCTAAGCAATAATCAGAAAGTGATCGCATCCATGACCGGAAAATATGTATCTTTATAATAAATCCCCGGTCTTTGGGAAAATCCCTGTGCTACAAGGCATGCCTTATAGCGTACGATCACATTTTCTTCATTTCTTTTTCTGATGAAGACCCACTTATATCCCACAGGTTTAATACCTATAGGTCTTTGGACTACTGGTCCAAAGACTTTGCATTTCAAAAGTGAGTCCAGCTCTACTCTTATTGTCTCGTCACACTTTGGCCAATCATCTTTGCGTTTACATTCCGCTAGAGATCGTGGTTCGACATCATCGTCATATTCAGCGACGTAAACGGCAATAGCGAACGCAAAATCGTCGACGACGACTGGCTATGTCTGTCCAGTACCTCTCCAGTACGTACGCAATTTAATGATGTTTCTCCTATCATTTTCTCTGCAGGGGAAATAAGGAGAGGAGTGGTCGATGGTCTGAGCTCAATATTCTGTGTAGGGATCATATTATTATCACTAGAAATCTTCCTCTTTCGAGGAACTTTATCTTTTGAACCTGGCGGGCGTCCTCTTTTCAATTGAGATACAGCTAATTCTGCTGCGGTGAATTGCATCCATCTTTGGGAATGTCAAGCCTAGCTGGCGTGTTGGCAGCTGGGACGTGTGAACGAGCAGTCTTCTCGTTGTCCGTAAATTTATCCGGTAGAAGGTGTACTGTGTTCTGAATGTGAAGGATCTTCAGGATCTCATCTTCACACAGATTAGTATGCAAATCATAAAGAGACAAAGACTTATTGTCCCAAGAAATGGTCTCGGAAGCGTCAGGCTTCTTAGACTGTGTGCCCAGTTTTCGAAAAGTTTTCTCATCGAATTCACAGTCATCAAGACGTGCCTTAAATGCGTCCCACGTAAGAGGTTCCAGGTATCTTATAATATAGGGTGAATCAAAGCCAATATAGATACCAAGATGACGCTGAGGACCCATTTTGGTCCTCTGAGGTGGTGATATTGAGACATAAACCACACAACCAAACACTCTCAATGAGAGATATCTGGGGGTGCACCATATGCCAACTGTATCGGGGATAATATATTGCCACCTGAGGGCCTTATCTGAATCAGCGATGCGACATGCAATATAGCATGCCACCTAGCATCCACAGTCAACCAGGATTGCATGAGCAATGGACGTGCAATCCATTGGATTCTCTTTATAAGAGACTCTGCTAATCCATTTTGGTTGTGAACATGTGCTACAGGATGTTCAACTTCAATACCCGTTGCCCGGCAATAGTCTTCGAAGACTTGCAAAGTGAATTCGCCCGCATTATCAAGACGTAATTTCTTGATATGATTATCGGGGAAATGAGCCCCCAACCTAATTATTTGTACCAATAGCTTTGGTAAAGCTAGGTTGCGAGTGGACAATAGGCACACATAAGACCATTTTGTGGATGCATCAATCAGTACCATGAAATACCGAAATGGGCCACTTGCGGAGTGAATAGGCCCGCAAATGTCGCCATGAATTCTCTCTAGGAAGCCAGGGGACTCTAATCCCACTTTCAGGAGGGAGGGTATCATTAATAGTTTTCCCTAAAAATAAGGGGGACAAGGAAATTCACCCTTTTGAAGAATCCTCAGGTTCTTCAAATTATGTCCACGGGATTCAGAGATAATGCGATGCATCATAGCTGATCCAGGTTGACCAAGTCTATTGTACCAGAGTTGAAACTCTGGCAATGAAAGGCACTTTTGGTGGTCAGTCATATTGGCTTCTATTGGTTGAATATACGTGTGGTAGAGACCCGACGGGAGTCCCTTAAATCGTCCGTGGATGGACGTCTAGCCATCTTCTTGACGAGTCACATACATATATTCAATCTTTTCTTCATCTCTAGTTTCTAAGTGATATCCGTTAAAACGAATAGCTTTGAAACTTAAGAGATTTCTATTAGATTTTGGAGAGAATAATGCATTTTGTATTTTAAGTCTTGTGTTATTTGGGAGCAATATGATTGCTTCCCCAGATCCTTTGATTATGTTCGACAGTCCTGAAATCGTAATAACATGACCGTCATATTTGTTTAAGCTATAAAATAGCATGGATCGCAAAGGATAGTGTGCGTTGAGGCACTGTCCACTAGGCACTCATACTTCATCTATATATTAGCAAAATGAAAGTTTATTTAAGTAAATGAAAAACTCATTCAAATAAAAGTGATTTCAAATCAAACTACAGATGAAGCTACAGAAATTTAAATGCATAAATATAAGGTAGGGCTCAATCGAGCAGGTCGTCATTTTCGAAATCTTTTGAAGTGAACTTGGTGAGCGGTTGAACAGCCGCCAAGTTTGTTTCAGGCTGAGACTTCTGGCTTGCCTGATATAGATCCTAGAGGTGCCGAGGAGTGCGGCAGTTTCTGGACCAATGTCCAGTCATGCCACATTTATGGCATTTACCTCCCAGTGCTTCTTAGGAATTGGCATTGGATCAATGTTCTTACACTTCCATGTGAAGTTTCTCTTCACTTTGTTATTATTGTTCTGGGTGGTGCTCTTTTTGCTGGCTTCATTACAGCTTTCTGTTTGGTCTTTCTAGCCTTCTTCTTGTTTTTTCGCTTCTGTGGAGAAACATGGTGGGCTTCAGGGATAGGGGAAGTACCAGCAGGGCGCAAATTATGAGTGGCAAGCAGTAAAATCTCTGTTCTGCTCTGCCCTAAGAAGGCAAGAGAGCAAATCAGAGAACTTCGTAAAGTTGCGTTCACGATATTGTTGCATGAGGATTGCATCTTTCTCGTGAAACGTTGTAAATGTCTTTTCCAACATGCGATGCTCAGACACTTCTTTGCCGCACAACTTCAGGCGTGAGGTGATATTATGAAGTGCTGAGTTATACTCAGCAACAGACTTATAGTCCTGAAGTCTGAGGTTTTTCCACTCATAACTGGCACGTGGTAATATGACATCAATTTGATGTTTATAACGTGCCTCCAACGCTTTCCACAACTCCAAAGGGTCTTCAACCCTTAAGTATTCGGCCTTTAAGGTCCAATCTATGTGTCTCCTGATATAGATAATGGCTTTCGCCTTATCTATGTCGGAGACAACGGTAGGAGAACTACTAGATGGCTGTGCCTCTTCAGGGGCACTGCTAGCAGCTGTCTCGGCCACTGCAGGGGCCAGAATCGAGTGGAGAAGTGTCATTGAACGCAAGTGGAACTTCAGGTCCACTCGCCAGCTAAGATAGTTCTTTCCCGCTGCATCAAGAACCTCGAAATCGACGCTTGCCAATTTTGCCATTTTAATCTATGCAATTTTAAATAAGCATGTATTAATAATTAAATATTTAAAATCATGCTTAAAAGAAATAAGTAAGAAAAAATGCGGGGATCGGCCAGATACCCAAAACATAAAATGTCCAAAGTCCATATTACAGTCCATAAAACAGATAAAGGAAAATACAATTTGGAAACTCTTTTGGGTCCCAGCTTTATGCAATCTTCTCCTCCATCTTCAAAGGTAGTAACACCGGTCTTTGGCATTATACATAAATTCATCACTACAAATTTCTCTCAGAAAAGAAAAAGAAATTACAAAGAGAAGGAATATAATAAAAGGGTATCAAAAAACTGGCCAATCCCAAAAATCGCATTTTGACTTATTTAAACATCCACGCAGTTTTATATGCTACAGGCAAATAATAATAGCGCAATATCACAGACATTACAAAAATCATCAAGCCCAAATTATTGGATAAATTTTTTTTACTTAAGTTAAAAAGATTAGTTGGATCACGGGGAAAATTCATTCATCTTTAGGTTATGTAACTAAAGACAGAGCGGTCTCAGGATCCGTTTAACCAATTTAACTTAAATTAATGTTTTATCCAAATGTTAAAGAGATTAATAATTGAAAAGAAGCAGATAAAATAACATAATCCGTAAGTCCGGAATATCAGGGTTCTTAATCAATTTAATTTTGGCCTTGCGGGCTAGTGGCCCGCGGGCTAGATGCGAGCTGCAGGCCCGATAGCAAAATAATACTCATATTAATTTTCAATGTTATTAACTGGTCTTCTGGCCCAAAAACAGCCAAAATAATTTATTATTCAGTGTTGGGCTGTAATATTTAAAATTAAATTTAAAATACCCAAAAGGAGTAAAATATCCTTTAAAAATACACAAGCCCTAAAACAAACTTTAGGGTATTAGTTAAGGAATGTAAAAAGCCCCCAACCCCTCATCTTACAGATCGTGTCCCCCTCCCACCCATGTCTACGTAAAACGGCCGGTGCGGCCGGTGCAAGTATCCCCCCCCTCCCGTCCGGGGGGCGGCGGCAAGAGGAGCCCCCCAGCCCCCCCTCCCCCGCGTCTGGGAGGGGTAGCAACCAGAAGCCCCCCCGTCCGAGGGGGGCGGCAGCCAGAGGCCCCCCGTCCGAGGGGGGCGACAGCTCAGAGAGCCCCCCCCACGTCTGGGGGGGGCGGCAGCTCAGAGAGCCCCCTCCCTGTCAGAGGGGGGGCGGTGCACAGAGCCCCCCCCCACCCGTCCGGGGGGCGGCAGCTCAGAGAGCCCCCTCCCCGTCAGAGGGGGGGCGGCGCACAGAGGCCCCCCGGTCCAGGGGGGCGACGGACAGAGCCCACCCCGTCCAGGGGGGTGGCGACTCAGAGAGCCCCCCCTCCGAGGGGGGCGGTGCATAGAGGCCCTCCCGTCCGGGGGGCGGCGCACAGAGCCCCCCCGCCGTCCGAGGGGGGCGGCGGACAGAGCCCCCCGGGGGGCGGCGCAAGAGCCCCCCCAACCCTGTCAGAGGGGGCGGCGGACAGAGGCCCCCCGTCCGAAGGGGAAACGAAGGGGTTTTTATATTTTTTTGATAAATTTTAATATAAATATTGCAGATTTATACAAGCCTAAAGAAAAGCTGTGTAAAATCATAGCAAACTATATTTTTTAATTATCTACGGGATCAAATATTTTTACCTCTAGATCAAAGATTTTGGGACGAGAGTAATAAAAAAAATCCGTAGATCGAAATTCCCGCCCCCGATACGCCTAAAAGATAGCCGCAACGGTTCGCCGCAAGCTGGAATGGATCGCCGCAACAGTAGAGTCCTTCGCGCTTAGGAGGTTAATTTGAGGGGATACGGGAGAAAAGCTCAAAAGATGAGAGCTGCGGTGCTGATAACGTGTTATAACTTGGAGAAAAGAGTAACCATGGCTCAAGGCCATGGTTCTATATTTATTCATTTCATATGGAATATGAAAGAGTATGAACACCAAAGGTCCCCATTACTCCTATAAGTGTGGAGTAATTGAGGGATAAAGTGGTGGGGAGGCCTTTGGCCTCCCTCACTCATCCCTCACTCATAACACCATGTGTTTCTATTGTTTTTTTAAAGAATTTTCTCATGACATCTGTCTAGGAATCTAATTTCGTGTTTCACGATTTTACTGCATGTCTAGCTTTCTAACTTGCTGCTTATCTGGCTATTATTACAGTTTATCTGATTGGGTATTTATCTATATATTGTGTTTTGCATGGGTGCCATTTGATTTCTATATTTCATGATTTTTATTGTAGAAGATAAAAGGTCCTCATAATCGGGGATCGGTTCTACGATTTAGAAGACTCTTTCTCCCATCATTATGATTCTTAATGAAATAGTCTCTTTGTATATTGCACTCTCTTTGTTGATTGATTAAAGAAAAAGAAACATCTCAAAATTAATCCATTATGTCCCAAATCTAGTGAGTGTGATAGTTGCTTGCATTGCTTGAGATAGTTGTGTAATGACTTGGCATTTGAACACCATGTCATATTTTTTCAGAACTATAAGGAGATATGAAAGGATATGTACTTGAACGAGATGTACATCTCTCGAATAGCAAATTTATTCGAGAGGTTGTTTTCACTAACGCAAGATGGCAGACCCTTGGTACCCTTGGGCATCATAAATAACTCTCCTGGGGAAGAAGAGTGTGATTGGGCTTGACCTAAGGGATTGAGGGGCTATGGCCCCTTCTTCTCTTGCTAAAGTGAAGGGATGAACCTACATGGAAATCTTTGGAGGCAAGAGGGAGTGATTGAGAAGTGAGATGGGTGATTCTCATGCACTTGTATAATAAGTAAGATGGGTGATTCTGTTGTACTTGTAAAATTCTTGGTTACCCCACTGGTTGTACATATGTTGGTTTCACCTTATCTTTTTAGGGCATGTTTCTTTCGTTGAGGATGTGATTGTGGACAGTTGAGGGGTTGTAGAATCTTGATGTGAGAAAATTTTGGTTTTGTATTTCTTTTGGTTAGAAAGTCCGTTGGAAAGTTGTTTTAAGAATTTTATGTGAGGCCCACACAACTTTCTTATGTTTCTTTATTTAGTTTCGAAAGTTTCATGGGAAAGTTTGATGTGGGGTCCACGGGGTTGAAATAATAAATTACTTGTAATTATCCTAATTTAATTAATTTGAATTAGTTTTATGTTGTTAATAAATGGTGCTTTTATTTATTATTTTATTTAATGGAAATTAATAAAAATAGTAGAAGTAATAAATCTAATTTAGCTATAAACTAACCTATTTAATTAAAGGGTTCTTCGCATATTCATCTATTAAATCTTGCATAGTTTGATATTTGTCCCTTAATTCTTCGTATTTTGAGTTTAATCCCTTAAATCATTAACTATAACCAAACTAGTCCCCCACTCTAATTTTCTGTTAAAAATCTCTGTTAGTGTTGACGTGTCCAGCCTATTCGCAGCGACAACGACGGTGATGAGGGGGAGGAGGAGGGGCGGCGACGGTAAGGAGAGGGAGGAGGGGGATGAAGGGGGATGAGGGGGGATCGACGGCGGGGATGAGGGGGATGAGGGGGAGGCAGAGGGGGGAGATCGGCGGCGGAGATGAGGGGGATGAGGAGAGGATCGGCGGCGTGGAGGAGGAGAGGGGAGATCGGTAGCAGGGAGGATGGGGATGATGGGGAGGAGGAGGGGGGATCAGCGACGGGGATGAGGGGGGAGATCGACAACGGGGAGGAAGGGGGAGATCGGTGGCGTGGAGGAGGGGGATGAAGAGGAGGGGGGAGATTGGCGGCGGCTAGGAGGGGGGATGAAGGGGGAGATTGGCGGCGTGGAGGGGGAGGGGTGAGATCGGCGACGGGTAGGAGGGGGAAGAGGGGGAGAGCGATGGCGGGGAGGTGGGGGGAGAATGGGGAGGAGTCGCCCTACCCACTGCCCTCCTAACAGCCGTCCCCTCCTCCCCCACCCCCTTCCACCTCCTCGCCTCCCCCCGCCTCCCCTGCTTCTGCCTCCGCCTCCCCCCGTCTCCCTCCCCATTGGGGCTTAATTCTTAGTTAATTAACACTAATTGTTAATTAATCATTAATTAATCTAACTATTTAACAGAATATAGGATGTGGGGACTATTTACGTTAACGTCTTAAGATTTGATGGATTAAACTCAAAATACGAAGAATTAAGGTACAGATATCAAAATAAGCAAGATTTAAGGGATGAATATGCGAATAACCCATAACTAAATTAATTATTAAACTAAATAATCATTAAACTAACTTAAATAGATAATTATTCAATTAAAACTAAATTAAACAGATCGGAGGCACTGTGCCGAGGAGTGCACAGTGCCTCCAATATTGGAAATTTTTATAGGAGGCATTGTGCACTCCTCATGCACAGTGCCTTTGAAGGTAGTAAAAAATAAAAAAAAAGAAAGAGCCGCATGCGATTGGCCCAGAGAGAGAAGAGAGAAAAAGTTGGAGGGGGGCACTCGAAGCTTTCTTACATTCTCGGGCTGAAATCTGTGGATTTTCGCGGATTTCGTAAGTGAGAAAGGTTGCGCCAGTGAGGCGCCAGCGGGTATTCACCTCAGACTTTTTTCAGTCGAAATTTTTTGAAGAAAGAAACACGCGAACAAGAAAGGGGGTGTGAGAATGATGAATAGTTTATGAATATGGTATGCTACAGTGACTTTTTCCCACTTTCTCACCCACATTCAATAAAATAAAGGGTAAATGACTGGAACATACCCTAACGTTTCAGCATTTCTCACAAAAATACAGTATCGTTCATTTTGGGATACACTGGTCCTAAACGTTTGGCAAAATTGACAACGTTATACCCTTTTTGAGTTTGCCGTCAGAAAAGCTTTTCCAAAATACCCTAACGTTTCACCGTTTCTCACAAAAATACTCTAACGTTTCAGTGTTTCTCACAAAAATATCTTATCGTTCATTTTGAGTTTGTCCAATTCGTATCACGTGACATCACATGAAAAGCTTTTCTGACGGCAAACTCAAAAGGGTACAACGTTGTCAATTTTGCCAAACGTTTGGGACCAATGTGTCCCAAAATGAACGATAAGGTATTTTTGTGAGAAACGCTGAAACGTTAGGGTATTTTCCAGTCATTAACCCTAAAAGAAACAGACCCTTAGCTGTAACTTCAAAACTCAAAAGTACTGAAAGGTGAACTCAGGCCTGGCTTTTGAGCCCTCAAAAAAAATCTTAAGATGCATCTATATATGCATGATGTACTGCTAACCTTTTAAAATGAGAATTTCTATATACACCGAAAATTCGGTGTAGGTTTATGACTCTTTTCCAAAACTGAAAAGAGAAATCAAATCCCTGTTGTAAGCTTGGCGGCTACGGAATCCCATAGCCTTGTATTTATAGAACTAGGGTTACATAATGGATGGATACCCAATACACTAATGGGCCTACAAAAGCCCGCTCATAACACTTCCCCTTATCCATCCATTATTGTAAGCTAGGTATATAAGCGCTTCAGGGTTCAAAGAGCTTATCTGACCATGTGGATATGGATACTTCTGGATCCTAAGTTAAGAGTTCTTGACTCGTTAAAACCTTTGCCATGGAAAACCCAGTGGAAAAAACCAGTGGCTAAGGAAAAAGAGTACAAGTCTCTATAACTTCCACCGATCGATTGATATCATCAGAGGTGGATACTTCTAGATCCATAGTTGATGTGGTTGCCTCGTTAAAACCTTTGGATTTGGAAAACCCAGTGGAAAAACCCAATAGCTAAGGGAAAAATAGTACAACTCAACATTAACTCCACCTGTTGCGTACAAGCTTCAGGCTTGTAGATCTTTCAACTGTCTCATCCCAATTCCTATTTCAAGTTTTCTAAAGTTACAGCGAGGTAAAGCTTTAGTAAATAGATCTGCCAGGTTGTTGCAAGACTGGATCTGCTGGAGGTCGATCTGGTTGTCTACTTGTTGTTCATGTGTCCAGAAGAGCTTGGAGGAAATGTGCTCATCCTGTCACCTTTGATGTAGTCACCTCGTAGTTGAGCTATGCAGGCAGTATTGTCTTCGTACATGGTGGTTGGTTCAAGGTCTCCCGTCTTCAGGCCGGTTATCACAAGGATATGGTGGATGACTGAACGAAGCCAGAAGAATTCTCTGCTTGCTTCGTGGATTGCAAAAAGTTTAGAGTGGTTGGATGAGGTTGCTGTTGAAGTCTTCTTCACAGATCTCCATGAGATGGCTGTTCCACCGTAGGTGAATATGAAGCCTGTCTGGGACTTTGCGGTGTGAGGGTCAGACCTGTATCCCGCATCTGCATAACCAACTAAGTTGGAGGATACGCCTTTCTTGAAGTATAGTCCCAGGTCAACTGACCCTTGGAGGTAGCGCAGAAGGTGCTTCACTCCGTTCCAGTGGCGCTTTGAGGGCGTTGAACTGTATCTGGCTAGTAGGTTAACTGTGAACGCTATATTGGGACGCGTGCAGTTTGCCAGATAGAGGAGTGCTTCAATTACACTCAGGTAGGGTACTTCGGGACCCAGTGCTTCCTCCCCCTCTTCCAGCAGCGGGAAGGGGTCCGTATTTATATCCAATGATCTGACGACCATTGGTGTACTAAGCGGATGCAATTTGTCCATAAGGAAGTTTTTCAGCAACTTCCTTGTGTAGGTGGATTGATGTAACAGGATTCCTCCTCTTAGGTGTTCGATTTGTAAGCCTAGGCAGAACTTCGTTTTGCCAAGGTCTTTCATCTCAAAAGTCTGTGTGAGTCGCTTGGATATCTCAGCTATCTCTTCAGGAGATCCGATGAGTTTTAAGTCGTCTACGTAGACGGCACTAATTACAAATCATGTTCCCTTTGCTCTTATAAAGATGAAAGGGCAGACTTCATTAGTTGTGAATCCTTGTTGCACTAGGAATTCACTGAGTCTGTTATACCATATTCTCCCCGACTATTTTAGACCATACAGTGATCTTTGGAGTTTGACAGAGTGGACGTCTCGAGGTCTTTCTGTCATTTTTATCGGTAGTTTATAGCCGTCCAGAAGTCTCATATAGATATCCTTATCTATATTGCCATATAGGTATGCAGTCACAACGTCAATGAACTGCATATCCAGGCCTTCCCTAGTAGTTAGGCAAATAATGAAACGAAAAGTGATCGCATCCATGACCAGAGAATATGTATCATCATAGTTTATTCCTGGTCATTGGAAAAAGCCGTGTGTAACAATGCGCACTTTCTAGCGTACGATCTCATTATTTTCATTCCTTTTTCTTACGAATACCCATTTATATCCCATAGGTTTAACACCCTTCGATATTAGAACTACAGGTCCAAAAACTTTGCATTTCGAGAGTAATTCTAGCTCTACTCCTATTGCCTCGTTCCACTTTGGTCAATCCTCTCTACGTTTACATTCTGCTAGAGAGCATGGATTGATCTATCGTCATATTCAGTGACGTGATTGGTAATATATTTCCTTTTCAGGGGTTTTTAGGAGGGGAGAGGTGTCTGGGCTGAGCTCAGCATCATGTGGTGGTATCGTTATCATTTCTCCAGGAGTTTTCCTCTTTCGAGGGAATTTATCCTTGGAGCCTGGGGGTCGTCCTCTCTTTTGTTGAGGTACGGCCGCTTATGCTGCAGGTGGATTGCATCCATCTTTGGGTATGTCAATCATAGCTGGCGTGTTTACAGTAGGGACGTGTGATCTGACAATCTTTTGGTTGTCAGTAAATTTGTCCGGTAAAATGTGAGCTATATTCTATATTTGGAGGATCTTCATGATCTCACCTTCACATTGGTTTGTACGTGGATCAAAGTGGGATAAAGTTTTGGTACCCCATGAAATGGTCATTGAAGCTTCCTTCTCCTCTGTGGTTATGCCTAGTTTGGGAAAAGTACTTTCGTCAAACTCACAGTCTACTAGACGTGCCTTAAAAGTGTCCCCCGTTAGGGGTTCCAGGTATTTAATGATCGATGGTGAGTCGAATCCTATGTAGATACCTAGGCGACGTTGAGGACCCGTCTTGGTCCTCTGCGGTAGTGCTATGGGGACATAGACAGCGCATCCGAATGTCCTCAAGTGAGAGATATCCGGTGGAGTTCCATATACGAGTTGCATCGGAGAATAAGATTGACTACCTGAAGGTCATAATCTTATTAGCGATGCAGCATGCAAGATGGCATGTCCATATGCAGTCACATGCAACTGGGATTGCATCAAAAATGGACGAGAAATCCATTGTAGTCTCTTTATAAGAGATTCAGCTAACCCGTTCTGGGTGTGAACATGAGCTATAAGATGTTCAACTTTAATTCCAGTTGCTTGGCAGTAGTCTAAAAAGATTTGTGATGTGAATTCTTAAGCGTTATCCAGATGCAATTTCTTGATCTGGTTGTCTGGAAAATGTTTCTGCAACTTGATGATTTGTGACAGTACCTTTGCAAAGGCTACGTTGCGGGTGGACAAGAGGCACACATACGACCATTTGGAGGATGCATTTATCAGTACCATATAGTACCTACATGGACCACTTGCGGGGTGAATAGGCCCATAAATGTCTCTATGTATTCTCTCTAGAAAGCTGGAAGACTCTGAGTCCACCTTAAGTGGAGATGGTCTCGTAATCAATTTTCCTCTGTGCCAAGGGGACACGGAAATAAACCCTTTCGAAGTAGCTTCAGGCTTTTCGAGTTAATTTCACGTGATTGGGATATGATGCGGTGAATCATTACAGATCCAGGGTGTCTGAGTCTATTGTGCCAGAGTTGGAATTCTGGTTGATTCTTGCACTTCTGGTGCTCAATTGTGTTAGCTTCCATTGTTCATATCTTTATATGGTAGAGACCCGACAGGAGTCCCTCGAAACGCTCAACGATGGTTTTAGCACCTTTTTTAAGAGTCGTTACATACAAGAATTCTTTGTTTTGTTTGTTCACTGTTTCTAGGTGGTATCCATTTAAACGGATATCTTTGAAACTTAACAAGTTTCTATATGAGCTTGGAGAGAAAAGAGCATCTTTTATTAATAGTTGTGTTTTATTGGGGAGCATAAAATGTGCTTCCC
Source organism: Scilla litardierei (assembly GCA_030789695.1). NCBI lineage: Eukaryota > Viridiplantae > Streptophyta > Magnoliopsida > Asparagales > Asparagaceae > Scilla > Scilla litardierei. Next base: position 111,698,377 of record CM061139.1, on the reverse strand, counting down.
CTTATCCTTCTATTATTTCTGACGGACTGGAAATGGTATTCACGGTTCCATCATATTTGTGTATGCTTTGAAAAAAAGCAAATATCTTGGAGGATCGTGTGCGTAGAAGCACTGTCCACTAGGCATTTATAATCCATCTAAAGTAAGAGAGAAAAACATAGCAGTATAAGGCACAAAGATAACTAAATTTCATTCAACGTCTGAAAATTATCCAATATACTGAAAAACAAATGACTGGAGAGTAATTTGTTTCAACTATAATGCAGTGCAGAAAAATAGATAAGGCTTCAATTGAGCAGGTCATCATTTGAGAAGTCCTCAGCGATGAACCTGATTGGTGCCAGGTCTTTGTGTTCCACCAGGTTTGTTTTGGTTGGCTTCTGGCTAGCTTTGTACTAGTCCTGGAGGTGGCGTGGAGTCCGACAATTTCTGGACCAGTGTCCAGCCATGCCACACATGTGGCATTTGTCTTCTCAGCCTTTTCTGGGGGCAGATGTCTGGCCGTTGTCTTTCCTCTTCCACAGATTTTTCCTCGTTCCCTTATTGCTGGACTTTGGAGAGGGTACTCTAGCCTGCTTCTTCATTGCCTTTCCCTTCTAGGGGTTTGCCTCTGAAGTTGGTCCTCTTCTTCTGGGAGGAGATGTGGTGCGCTTCAGGCACAGGTGCAGGACCAGCAGGGCACAAGTTATGGGTGGCCAGTAGGAGGTCTCTATTCTGTTCTGCCATCAAAAGGCATGAGAGAAGCTCCGAGTATTTTGTGAACTTTCGTTCACGATACTGTTGCATGAGTATGACATCCTTCTCGTGGAAGGATGTATGCATCTTCTCTAACATGCGCTCCTTCGTCACTTTCTTACCACACAACTTCAGGCGTGAGGTGATACTGAAAAGTATCGAGTTGTACTCGGCGATGGACTTAAAGTCCTGGAGGCATAGGTTCTCACATTCATATCGCGCTCGAGGAAGGATAACATCTTTTTGATGTTTGTATCTATTCTCGAGAGCGGTCCATAACTCGTAAGAGTCTTCTACAGTGAGGTACTCGGCCTTTAGGGTCCGATCGATATGGCGTTTGATATAAAAATTACTTTCGCTTTATCTATGTCAGAAACCGTATCGCCTACAGCAATGGCATGACTCAGTCCCTGTGAGCGCAGGTGGAATTTGATATCCAACTGCCAGCTCAGATAATTTTTGCCTGTAGCATCCAATACGTCAAAGTCGACGCTCGCGATTTTTGCCATTATCTATGCATGTTAAAAATAAACAATAATTAGATATTTTAAAATAAAACAAGTAATTATGTATTTCAGACACAGATATTTGTTGTGTGGATCAGTTAGTCTTGGAGTTTATACAATTTTATCCTCACTACAGTTTCTCTCAAAATGAAAAAAAATGCGAGGAAAATAATGGTGATAGCTAGCCGATCCAAAACCACAACAAATATAAACATACGTCGCAGAAAAATGCAGCAGGCATTTATTTCATTGCAGACAATTAATCGTCACAGGCAATTAATCATCACATGCATTTAATTATCACAGGCATTTTTATAATGGAAATGAAATTTTTTCGTTTAATAATTATTGGACCACTGGGCAACGTCATACACCGTTAGGTTAGTTAACTAACGGCAGAGCGGTCGCATGATCTTCCTAATTATTAAACGTATAATAATCAAATAATCCAAAGATACGATGATTTATAAAGCATGTAATTAATTAGGATTTAACGAAGAAAAATCTTAATTAAATCTGAAAAGAATTTGTAGAAACAAATTTTTTATGGAAACCCCCTACTTAGGGTTTTTGGAGGCGATCTGTCGTGTGATCCTGTGCTACCTGCTAGGGTTTACGTCGCGTGGACTGTCGCTTTTGGTGGCTAGGGATTGGCCGCGCACGCAGGGGTAGGGGGTTAACGCCGCCGCTGCTGGCGACAGCGTCGGCTGTCGCTCCCGGTGGCAGCGGTGACTGCCACCAGGAGCGGCAGCGCCGACTGCCGCTCCTGGCAGCAACGCTGGTTGCCACCGGAGCGGTAGCGACATGCCGCCGCTTCTGGTGGCGGGTAGATCGCGATGGGGGTTTCGTGCGTTCGTGGCTTCCATCCGCGTGGCGACGAAAAATCCCCTCTAGAGTTTGAAGAATTGGGGAAGAAGATCATAAAACCAGGATTTTTATTTTAAAAAAACTATTTTTAGTCTTCAAATCAGCGTTTTTACTCGTAAAATTTTGATTTTTAGTAATAAAAATGTTGAGTCATCATTTAAAGGTTGATTTAACATGTAGATCTGAGATAAAAATTCGATCTATACTAACCAAACATTGATCCAATCATATAGATCTTAAGATAAAAATCTAGATCTGATTAAACTAACATGGATCTAATCGTATGCGCATAAAAGTTTAGATCTGGGGAATAAAGATTACCTCTAGATCCTACCCTCCGGATCTAGCGACGTTCTGTAAAGGAAGCTCTTTCGCGTCGTGATTCATCCGTCGGCAGAGGTTCGACTCAGCTTTGAGCGTGCTGATAACGTGTTGTAAGCTTTGCGGCTACGGAACCCCGTAGCCTTGTATTTATAGAATTAGGGTTCATAATGGGTGGATACCCAATACACTAATGGGCCTACAAAAGCCCGCTCATAACAATCCCATCCTTTCTCTATCAATTCTTTTCTATTTTTGGAAAAGTGTCAACTCCACACACCAAGATAAAGGTGTATATAGATGTTCTCTTTAAAATATCGAAATGTTATGTACTATGACTGTGCACAAGATCGGTCGATAAAAACGAGAGCCACGATACTTGGATCTTGATCAGCAGATCGAAGATGATATGATTCGGTATGAGCCAGGATATTAATAAGAGGGGTTGGATCTTGATCAGCAGACCGAAGATGATATGGTTTGGTATGAGAGAGAATATTAATAAGAGGGGTTAGAGCTATGCTGTTTTTATTTATTTATTTTTCTCAACTAATCAGAAAAAACAATATTTTTGTTTTGTTTTCTTTCCCCTCTTCTCTTCTATTTTTCTTTTCTCTTCTATTTTTCTTTTCTCTTACTTTGGGGTATTATAATTATTAGTGGGGCAGCTGAAATATACCAAAGTGTTGTGAATGGATATACCAGAGTCGGTTAGGATTGCAGGTATCTTAGAGATACGCCTATATCTATATATCCTATCTTTCTACTCTCCTATTCTGCCTATAAATAAATGGCTGGGGGTTCCTCCACAGTAGTTGATTCATAACACGTTATCAGCACGAGCCTCTAAAACTTTTTCCACAAAATTTTTTTTCGATCGTTGCGAAGGCGAAGGGAGACGAGAGATCCACGTGCGCGGTGCAAAGCTTCCTCAATCGAGTGTCGTCATCCGCGTAGGGCTTTGTTCAACCGTCGCTATATCCGGAGGACGGATATAAAGATAAAAATCGCTAAAAACGATGTGTTTATCATACGTATGATTGTTCTTCCCCTAGATCTCGCAAGATCTATACGGGTACTGCGTATTGCCTAAAAACGACGAATTTCCTCGTCTAAAAATCAATTTCCCCCCCAAACCTATTGTAGCATACTGCCGTGCCGCCGTCGTGATCCCCCCCGAGGAGGGGTGCGGTCGCCGCCGTCGCGCGAAACAGACCCCCCATAAGGGGGTGTGACAGTCACTGCCGCCGCAAAACGCCCCTCCGAAGGGGGGCTGCGGCACTCGCGCCGCTGCGAAACGCCCCCCTGAAGGTGGGCTACGGCAGTCCCGCCACCGCGGGCAAACCCCCCGAAGGGGGGCTGCGACCCTCGCGCCGCCGCGGGCAAAGCACCCCCCGAAGGGGGTGCGGCGGTCTTCCGCCGCCGCGCCAGGCCCTCCCCCGAAGGGGGGCACGCCGCCACCCCCCTAAGGGGGGCGGCCCCGCCCTTTCCCCCCTGTCAACCGCCGCCTGACGGCTAACCTAGGGGCGGCGGCGGCTAACCCTAGCCGCCACCCCTACTTAGGCCGGAAGCCCAAACACAAAAAAAATGGAAAATTGCCTTTCGGGCCTAAAGCCCACATGCAGACTGTGGACCTCAGGCCCGCATGCAAAAAAATTAATTTTTAGACTGCGGGCCTGAAGCCCGCAGCCACACTGCGGGCTTCAAACCAGCAGTTAACTTCCATTTTCCGGGAAAAAAATTTGGGGGAACAAAGATAAAAGCTACGAAAAAGGCATTTTGGGCTAAAAATTTGAGTAAAATGGCGTTTTTGGCGACCTAAAAGTTAATGTAAAAGGGGGATTTTGGGATCCTTTGGGACTCTTCTTGGGGATAAATTAAAAAGAAAACCTTTTTCCTTCTCGAAGAACATATTTAACTGTTTGAGCTCTTTTCTAATTTTTTGGATAAACTCAACTTGCACAACCCTCTATTAAATGATTTCTTCTGAAAATCATTATTTCATGTGTTGCATCACTGGCTTATTCTGTGGATATTTTATGCCCGGTTGTGCATTATATTTAAGCTTAATAATTAGGAAGATCATGCGACCGCTCTGCCGTTAGTTACCTAACCTAACGGTGTATGACGTTGCCCAGTGGTCCAATAATCATTAAGTAATTAAATTGCGTATCCATCTCTGCGAATATTAATGCATGTGATGCCTGTGATGAAAATGTCTGGTGAAAATATTTGATGAGCACAAAATTTCTGCATGGATGGCTAATTGCGTTTTTTGGATCGGCTGTTTAAGTCCCACATTTTATTTTCCTGCACTTTTCTTTTACTTTTGAGAGAAATTGTAGTGAGGAAATTATGTAAATGTTCATGACCGAAGACCTTTTTCCATGGAGATGGAGGCCACAATTAAAGCTGAAAATCTTATATAGGACCCACGGGGGTTTTCAAAGTTGTAATTTCTTTTTAAAGCTTTCATTTGTGTAATATGGACTGTAATGGGATTTTGGACTCTTATTTATGTAGGACTGGCCGATCCATGCAATTAGCCCTTCATATTAAAATTGCATCCGCATGAAAATGTTTATGTTTTAATTATTAATTCATGCATATTTGTGCTCTGCTAGATAAAATGGCTAAAATTACAAGTATCGATTTCGAAGTGCTGGATGCATCAGGCAGAAACTATCTGAGCTGGCAGCTCGATGTGAAATTCCATCTGCGGGCTAAGTCCCTAATTTCTGATGTGACTAATAATGAAAATGTAAGCGATAAAGAAAAGGCACAAGCCATTATCTATATTCGCCGCCATGTGGACAAGACCCTAAAGGCTGAATACCTTACGGTCGAAGATCCACTTGAGCTATGGATTGCCCTTGAGGATATGTATAAACATCAGAAAGATGTTATACTCTCAAAGGCAAGATATGAGTGGGAGAACCTGAGACTGCAGGACTTTAAGTCCATTGCTGAGTACAACTCAGCACTTTTTAGCATCACCTCACGCCTGAAGTTGTGTGGTGAAAAAGTCTCAGAAGCTCGCATGCTGGAAAAGACGTATACGTCCTTCCATGAAAAAGATGCGATACTAATGCAGCAATACCGTGAACGCAAGTTCACCTAGTATTCTGAGCTGCTGTCATGTTTACTCATGGCTGAACAAAACAGAGAGCTTCTCCTCGCCACTCACAACATGCGCCCCTGGCACTGCCTCCTCCCAGAAGCTCATAATGCCTCTTCTTCTCGAAAGAAGAGGGACAATAAACGAAGAAATGAAAGTAAGCGAAAGTTCACCTGGCGCAGAAATGACAAAAATAGAGATGATGCACCCCTACTCAAGAGGGAATGGGAAGACCAGTGTTGTAACTGTGGCATGAAAGGCCACTGGTCTAGAGTGTGCAGAACTCCACAGCATCTCTAGGATTTGTACAAAGAGAACAAGAAAAATAAAGCTGAAACAAACCTGATGACATTTGATGCTCCAGTTAAGTTTACAGCTGACGACTTCGAATATGATGACCTGCTTGATTAGCCTTTTATTTTTATCTTAGCAAACTGTTTAGAACATTTCATGTTATGAGAGCTTTCATATTATGTAATTTGATTTTGAATGAAAATGTTTTCTCTGAAAATGTGCATATATAATTCATCTCTTAATAGATGAACTGCTCTCATGACTGATTAGTAGACAATAAACACATACGATCTTTCAATACAAAGCCCAACATAAGGGCCATATTGAAGATCTAGGGATCGCAACACTGGTGTCCTTCAATTGACACAGAAACAAAAATAAAGGATGCACTAATCTCTCCAAATTCCAAAAGAAACTTCCTAAGTTTCAAGGACATCCGTTTCAACGGATTCCATTTGGAAGCAGAAAATGTAAATGAAAAACAAATTACTGTATGTAACGTCTCAAGAAAAAGGAGTAAAATCCATACGTGAACGTTTTGAGGGCCTTACAGGTCCCTACCATACAAAGATTCAGATATAGGAAGCGGATTTCACGGAGCACCTGAAGTGCCCGATATCAGCCAAGTTTTTACTTAGGCATGATAGACTTGGCAACCCTGGATCAGTAATGATGCACTACATCTTATCCTATGGGCATGACTTGAAGAACCAGAACATTCTTCAGAAGGGAGAATTCCCTCGCATCCCTTGCTATAAGGGAAAACTAATTACAAGGTCATTTCTACGAAAAGTCGAAAAAGAATCTCCACGCTTCCCTTTTTAGTAAAGAGTCGATCCCCTATAAACAAAGAGGATAGCCCCTCGCCCTAGCAGGATAGCCACGCACTCGGATTCTTTTCCGGAATTCGTCAATGTGGTTTTCTTAGCTTAGTTCCTCTTTTCGACCAGGGGCTGGGGCTTGAAAGAAGAGTAGGCTTTCGTCACTTGTCAGTTAACGCTACGCCCTTGCATTTTTGGAAGCGGGCAATATCACAGTATATAAGACTAAGGAAGGTGTCGCTGTTGATAGAGAAATAAAGAAATTTCGTATAATAAAATTGATAAGAAGAGATGATCTGAAAGTGAAGAAAAACCACTTTGAAGCACTATAGAAAAGAAAAAAGAGGTCGGCACGAAGTGATTCATCAGCTCAAACATGAACCGATCGCTTGTTGGAGACAGTTTATAAATCATAAAATTCCTACAAATGGAATGAGAAGTGGGTCCATGTAAATGATCGAGACCTCGCAAACAACAATGCTCCTTACCCATATGGAGTTCGGGACCCAAAGGCCCATTCTGTACATATGACCGAATCACTCGATTTGTTTTGATCCTATATATATTATTCTAGTTGTATATGCGCAAGCATCGAAAGCCCCAGGAGAAGCCGTAGCTTCGGACGGGTACCTACCCCATTAGTGGAAAATATTAAGATTTTTAAGTCCCGTTAGGGTCAACAACGTCGAAATTATCATCCACTGGGCTAACAGCGGAGAAATCGGCTGCTGGATAGTCAACCAATGTTGATTAGCATATAATTCCGTCTCAACTAGACATTACAAGCTAAGGACATAGATGTGGGCTAACATTGCTCATTTGAGAATCTTCGGTCGTGCAGTTTCAATCCCCATCGCACCACCACAGATGACCAAAACGGTCCTCAACGTCGCCTATGTATCCATGTAAGGTTTGACTCACCCTCACTTACCTAGAACCCCAAACGGGGGACGCATTTAAGGCACATCTTGAAGACTGTGATTTCGATGAGACGAGTTTTCCCAAAATAGGCCCAAATACTGGATAATCTGGCGCGAATCAAATTATAAACGCGGGATACAAAAATCTTGACCCACTATGATTCGGTAACAAAACAAATGTGAAGATGCGATCCTGAACATCCTCCACAGAACAATGTTCACCACTTACCGAACTTATTTACTGACAACCAGAAGATTGTCAGATCACGATCCCTGCTGCAAAAACTCCAGCTAGGATTGACATCCCCTGAGAATGAATACGATCCACCAGCAGCAGAAGTGGCTGATCCTCAACAGAAAAGAGGCAGACCACCAGGCTCCAAGGACAAAAACTCCTGGAGACCTTAAGACAATACTACCACATGACAATGAGCTCATGTCCACACCCTCACCCTTCCCGGAATCCACTGCAGAGGAACTGCCGGGAAAAACTGAAATTGAAAGTAAATGTTGTACGTACTGGGGAGGTGTTGGACAGATAGAACATAAATTGTCGACAATGTATTCACGTATCATATTGCCATATACATCGCAAAAGCGATGATGTTTATGAATGATCGTTCCATACTCCGTTGCTAGTATGCAAACATAGAGATGGGCCAAATGTGGAACGAGGCAATAAAAGATGAGCTGGACTCACTAATGAAATGTGAAATGTTTGGACCTGAAGTCCAGACACCAAAAGATGTCAAACCAGTGGGTAAAATAAGTATTGCACACATAAGAAAAAATAAATATAAAATCGTATGCTATAAGGTACAGCCTATAGCCCAAGGGAAAATTTCGCTGAAATTAGGGATCGAACAAATTAAAATGAACATGACTCATAAATGATGCATCAGTCTCCCTAAGTTATCAAAAGCAAATACCTTACGATTTGGCAAAGAAAATTTTGGATATGCTGTTATTGGACATTGTGACGGCATACCTTTGTGTATATCTTGGTAACGATAAATTCCACATTTCCTTAAATGCCCGAATAGACTTCGGGACGTCTATTCTATTGAAGAAAAACAATAAGTATAATAAATAATGTACAACCAAGAGAATCGCTTGACAAATCAATGATTCCTACTAAGGATTATCTTTGCATCTAAGCATAGAACAGGATTAGAGATCATAGTTGTGAACTACTAAAATCTCATCGGATCTCCTGAAGAGAAAACCGAAACATCTGTTCAAACCTGACTATTAAACATGAAATGAAAGACCTAGGCAAATATAAAGTCATGGCTCATAGAATCCTGTTACATACGTCCAGAAGTGCGTTGGAGAAATTAAAAGGACAATTGTCATCGAAAGTACACCTATGGGAGTATACTTCATGGACGTACAAAAAGAACCCTTCCGATCGCTGGAAGAGGGGGAGGATATAACTGGTCCTAAAGTCCCTTATCTAAGTGCAATCAGGCACTCCTGGCTAACTGCACACGTCCCGATATAGCAGTTGCAGTAAACTCATAAGCCAGATATAGTTGGCACCTAAAAAGGGCCATTAGACCGGAGTTAAGCCTTCTGCGCTTCCTCCAAGGGTCAAAAGATTTGGACTTACAATATGAAGTAGCATCCTCCAATGTTTATGCAAATGCAGGTTACAGGTCCGGTCCATATACTGAGAAATCACAGAACGAGTACCCACAATAGGATAGTCATCTACTGCAAATCTACAAAGTAACTTATGAAGGCAACATCATCATATCATTCCGAGATCCTCACCATTCCAGAATTACACCAATGGTATATTTGAGGGCGCCTGGTGGTACATCACATCCCAGTGACGACTTGGATATAAGCTGGTATTGTGGAGCTGACCATATAGTCTGAAGACCACATCAGAGGCGACGAAACTTAGCACACCTCTCCAGAGTTTCTGGATTCAGCAGCTGCTCAATGGTGATAATATTTGTAATCTGTGTATATTTTCGGAATGTTGTAAATAGGAGAGATGAGATAAGCCTAAGAGATCTGAAAGCCTAAGAGCTTTTATAGATCAGGGGGAGCTGATGGAATTTGTACTCTTTTCCCATAGCTATGGGTTTTCCCACTGGGTTTTTCATAGCCAAAGGTTTTAACAAGGCAAATCACATTAACTCTGGATCCTGAAGTATACATCCCTCTGTGACGCTTAGAATCCAGAAGTATTCATGAGCAGAGTCACTTGTACAAATCAGGGGGAGTTAAAGAGCGTTTGAACTCTTTTTCCTTAACTATGGTTTCTTCCACAGGGTTTTCCACAGCTAAAGGTTTTAACGAGGCAAACCTCACCGACTTAGGATCCTGAAGTATCTACCCCATGTGAGACTCCTATTACGCTCAGTATCCCGAAGTATTCTTGACCAGAGTCCACATCTATGGCTGGATAAGGAGGAGTGTTGTGAATGGAAATACCAGAGTCGGTTAGGATTGCGGGTATATTAGAGATACACCCATATCTATATATCATATCTTTCTACTATCATATTCTGCCTATAAATAAAGGGCTTGGGTTCCTCTCTCAGTAGTTGATTCATAACACAAAGAGAATTGTTCTCCGTACATCATTTTTTGTTGTGCATGTTAAAATCGGTGCAAATTTTGTCATTTTTGACAAAGAATTTAGACAATTGGATACGAAATGCTTGTCTTTTTTGGCAAAAATAAAGGGCATGTGGCATTTCTCATACCAAAACGGCATGATTGGATCCGGAGTCACCTCAGTATCTCTCTCGAATCTTTGTATATCAAATGACGGGACTGTTGGAAATCATTCTCTTCGATATTGAGACAAAAAAAACTTTATTCTTTATTTCTATCTGTTCGTCCGAAGAAAGTAGAACCTCTCGCTTTCTTCCGTACAAATAACAGAACCCGCAGGTACTGAATCTCACCTCTCATGTGCCTATTTTCTTCAAGGTCCAAGTCTCCGATCTCATGTTGTGTGTTTTCTTCAGTTGCTTGGAGCTTAAGTACTTTAAATTTTGTTGTCCTAGTTCACTCAAGCTATGGAGAAAAACTGCAAGATCTGTGACACGTTCAAAGAGCATTACTACTGCGACCATATGAATGGAAAAGGAATCGAGTTTTATGAGTTCATGCATGGAGATTTTAAGCAACATGCGGTACTCATTTTGTTTTACTCTTCGATTTATTTTGACTACCTCATGATTAATTCACGGCAAAAATCTATGTTATATCGTAGTGCCATCATCTATGAACTCTGTTTCTATGGATTTATTTATTTGTTAATTTGAGGAGAGAAATATGTTGAGATGTCTGCTCTTGATGAAATATGCCTTTGCGATGTCCGTTCACGTTTATATATAAGGTTGAAGTGGGTTAGTGAATATTCCAATTAGTCAATATAGATATGTCCTCTTTTGGGATAAATTGTCGCTATAAAATTACAAAACTAGAATGAACATTATTGTTCTCAATGGTCTTGTTATTATTAAAAAAAGGCTACATGTCACCTAGTTGTTTGAAGATATGTTGCGCGGACACCATCATGTCAATCCGTCGACGATATGACATATATATTGACACTTCATCAAATTCCAAAAAGTATACTGAAAATAGAAAATCATGTTTATACATGTGTCTAACATGCATATCTAACACGTTTCAGATATGACACGGCTTGATGATTGAAGTATCCATTCATTCTAGGTTCAAAGGCACTGATGTTTTCTGTTTGGACTGCTGATTCCATGTTTTTCTCTTTGTGCTTGAATAATATCATTTCCTGTACTGTAGAGCATACCCAAGAAACTAGCAAATTATTTTAGAGGAAAACTTCCTGAAACCGTTGATCTGAAGGGTCCAAGTGGCAAGATTTGGCCCGTCGGGCTGAAAGAAACCAGTGATGGATTAATACTGTTGAAATCTGGATGGAAGGAGTTTGCCGAAGGTCACCATATACAAGAGAGTTACTTTGTGGTTTTCAAGTATGATGGAAAGTCTTGCTTGGATATTTCAATCTACGATGAAAATCGATGCAAGAGAGAAGCTTGCTATTTGTTCATGGAGACCAATATTTACAATGAAACAGAAAGGAGTGAAAATCCTGTCGAAATTTTGGATGTAAAATCCTGCCAAAAAGCTGTCATGTGCCGTTCTTCAGGAATCCCTTGTGATGACCTGCTACATGGATCGCCATCGTCAGCTGCTCGCAAGATTTCTAGAGAAAATGAGAAGGTTGCATCGAAGTATCAGAGAGCCGGGTCCAGTTACAAACGGAACAGGAGCAATGGACACTCTCCTGATCCAATGGACAAGCGGTGCAGACGCTGTAAGTTGGTTTGCGTTTGTTATCTGGCATTATTAGGTATTTGTTAAGGGCCACATAGGTTTCCATCTATAAATTTAGACACTTGTATGTCAGTTGCTACTCTTCTAGTCTTCACTAGTTCACTGTCATACACCATCAATGGATTCAAGTTCCTTTGATTCCATGTCTACCCTTTATTTATTTATTATGTGCAATTTACTTTGTTCTTATATCCTATTACCAAATACTATTTGCAACATATCCTAACTTGGATGTGTTCCCTAGTTCTTATATCCTAGGGAACACATGAAGCAAAAAAGAACTAGAATATAGATCATACAAACAATCAAGAAGGATTTACATGGTTCTGCAAAGAATGCGTAAATTCACGGCCACCGAACTAGGAGTTTTCACTGTACATATTACAAACTACAATAGATATGATCATTATTAAATATATGGAATCTAGGATAAATTATTAATTGGATCAGATAAATCTAATTTACAACGAGACATTTAACTTCTTCGGTGAAAGCACAACACTGTAAGGTGCCATCCAAGTTAGGATCAAATATTCAGACTCCACATTTGCAACATTTGGTATAACATGAGTCATTTTCTACATTCAACACCGGCAATAGATTTGCTAGAAACACGGTTTTATCACATTTCATTTGTTTCACATACATTTATGAAATCATCTAAAGGTCATTTTGATTCTCATACGATCTATAGGCCCGGATATTGGTGCTCGAAGTAAAATGTACAGCACTAAGCCAGAATCTGTCAACAACCACAACCTTAAGAAACTTATCAGTCCAAATGTTTGCGTGTCGGGGAGGAAAAATCTAACTTCTGATCAAGAGGAGCGTGTGGCATACCTGGTTCATTCAGTTCAACAAGACAATCCCTGTTTCGTTTCGTTTTTGCAACCTGGCAGTGTCAGCTACCCTCATTGGCTGGTAAGTTCTGCAGCTGTTCGATCAAAATATTAGAGCAGGTTATGTTCTTATTCCTTTTATTTGTTCTTATTACTGCTTTCATTTATAGTACGCCCCAGCTGAATTCTGGAATGCACATTTTGCTTCCAAAAGTTGCGCCATTTATCTCCGAGTTCGAGGTCGAAGTAAGCGGTGGTGCATCGATGTCATTGTGAGAGGAAAGGTCGCAAGGATGTGCTGGAAATCATTTGCCATTGACAATAGTTTACAAGCAGGAGATGCATGTCTCTTTGAGCTGGTTGATGACCCAACAGACGTCGTGCTGGACGTTAGCATCCTCCGAGCAGCAGGACATGATGACTGATTGAAGTATTCAAGAAAGTAAAATGTTGGTGCTAGAAATTTGGGCCTAAGAACTTGTGTTTTCTGAACTGCAGCTTATATTTTGTGTCCATAGCTTTTGTGGCTGCATATATGGTGTTTTCTCCTTGAACCTGTAGCTGTAACTTGGGTTGCAAAATACTTAAAGCTGTACTCAGGCCTTTGCTCTGGCAGGGCTCTGATTGTTAACGGTTAATGTTTTAACTATCCTTTGAAACGCATGCTTTTAAACACTAGTTGCATATGGATTTTGCTGCTGATTTTTTCCCCTCCTGAATTTCTTCTTCTTAGTATTTGGGTACTTGTGTTGGTTAGGTGTAGATCTGTACATGCATCTTATTTTTTTCTACGTATGTTACTATAAGGGGGAGGGACGAGATCCATGTTTCTCCCTTCTTTTGATCCTACTATTATGCCCTGTTCTCTAATTTTTAACATGGTATAGAGTGATACCTTAACCCTAATCCCCGCCACTAATCAAAACATAGGCCACACAACTGATCCCCATTGTTGACTTCCCAGCTTCGTCGTCACCATGAATTTGTCATCGCGTCGTTATCATGTCCTCTTTGTTGTCCTCGCATCATTGCTGTCGCATCATCGCCGCCATGAGTTTGTTGCTGTAGCGCCCTCGCCGTCGTCATAATCTCATCATCGTTATCTTCATGTTGGCATCCTCAACTCGTTGACCCATTTACCACAGATTTGATAAGATTTGAATCTGTCTGATCAGATCCAATCTTTACTCAGTTTTAGATCTTATGGCGGTTGGATGTTGACGCAAAGCTCAGCACCCAAAGATAGGACCTTTTGAGGTGAGGAAGAGAGAACAAGGAGGAATATGTGAAAAAACAAGTGTGCAGGAAACAGAAACAACTGTGTTCAGATTACACTATATCTGTGTACATCGTGCGCTTAACTGTTCATACTGAACTATAACTGTGTTCACAAAGCTGTGAACTCAAGTTTGAGAGAATGGAGAAGAACGATTTTCCAGGAATTTTCTCACGAATTTCAGGCAAAGCTGAAAACTTTTTTTCCTTCTTCTTCTTGGATATTTTGATGATGATTTTTTTTTGAGATTAGAGATCAGAGCTCTCTCTCTCTCTCTCTCTTAATTACATATACATCATTTTCACTTCTACAGTCTTACAGTGCACATACCTACAACCATGCCCTGTCAAGGGGGCTACATCAACAAGTACAAGTATTTACTACATCAGACAAAATACAAATCTCAAGGGACTTGTTATGCGCATAACTGATCTCCTTTTTTCTCAGCCGCTGAACACACATGTTCACATCTTGGACACACTTGGCTTTACGGCTGTACACACTTCTTCACAACCTGAACATACTTATCTTGCTTTGTATATAGCTGATCTCCTTTTCTTTAGCAGATGTACACACTTATTCGCATCTTGAACATACTTATGTAACTGGCTGAACACACATATTACACAGTCAAACATACTTCAGTCTGAATTAACTCCAACATATCCTCCCTTTAATTCAGATTGGGTCTAAGTCCAAGCTCATTTCTGAATTTGATGAATTATTTGATGTCCAAGGCTTTTGTAAACCCATCAGCTAGTTGATCAAATGACTTGCAATGTTGAATCACAATTGCTTTTTCAGAAACCAATTCTCTTATGAAGTGATACCTTGTATCAATATGCTTGGTTCTTCCTTGATTGATGAAATTCTTTGCAAGATGGATTGTAGAATTGTTATCACAAAAAATAACAGTACCTTCACTTTGATCTTGCTTCAGATCTTTTAGAATCCTCTTCATCCATACTACTTGACATGATGTATAGGACAAGGCCATATACTCAACTTCTGCTGTGGAGAGAGCAACTGAATTCTGCCTTTTGGAGACCCATGTGATGCATGATTTTCCCAGTAATAATGTATATCCTGTCAAACTCCTTCTATCTTCTTCATTGCTTCCCCAATCACTGTCTGAATATGCTATCAGCTTGCAATCTTCATCTCTGCCATAAAACAGACCAAGTTCTTTGGTTTTTGCAATATATCTCAGTACTCTTTTGGCTGCTGTCATGTGAATCTCATTAGGCTTATGCATGACTCTTGACAATTGATTTACAACATATGACAGATCTGGTCTTGTGTGTGCCAAATACATCAAACCTCCCACTGTACTTCTGAAATGCTTCTTATTTACTCAAGCAAAAGACTCATCTACTTCAAGCTTTTCTTTGGCATTGAAAGGGGTTTCCACAAATTTGCAATTTGCCATTTTCAGTCTGTGCAGCATAGATTGAACATACTTCTACTGAGACACATGTATTCCATGCTCTGTTTGTTTGATTTCTAGTCCCAAGAAGTAATGCAGCTTTCCTAAATCACTCATTTCAAATTCATACTTCATTTGTCTTTTAAATTTGTCAAGCCAAGACTCTTCATTGCTGGTATAAATAATGTCATCCACATAGAGACATAAAGCTAGAAAATTACCATTTTCTGACTTGACATAGAGTGTAGCTTCAGAGTCACTCCTTGTATATCCTTGTTTGATCATGAATTCATGTATTCTTTGGTACCATACTCTAGGTGCTTGCTTCAATCTATACAGGGCTTTGTGAAGTTTATAGACTTTTGAGCTCTGATTTTCTCTAACAAATCCTGCACTCACATAAATTTCTTCATGTGATGCACCATTCAGAAATGCTGATTTCACATCCAGCTGTCTAACTTCCCATCATTTGGAGGTTGAAATGCAAGTAAGGTTCTTATAGTTTCATATCTGGCAACTGGTGCAAAAGTATCTTCATAATCTTCTCCATAGACTTGAGTGAATCCTCTAGCCACAAGCCTTGCCTTTAGCTTGTTTATGGAGCCATCAGTGTTGTATTTAGTCTTATACAACCATTTAACATCCACTGCCTTCTTTCCTTGTGGTAGCTCACGCAAGCTCCATGTTTTGTTCTTCTCAATGGCATTAATCTCCTCTTGCACGGCTGTCCTCCATTCATATTCAGCACAAGCTTCATTAAAATCTGCAGGTTCTGAAGTAAAACAAGCAAATAGTTCATAAGTCTCATTATAGATATCTCCCAATAATCTTGTTATCACATTCTGATTTTCACTTGGAAAATTTGAGGAACTGCTGCTGGAACAACTAGCATGTGAACTACTGTTTGTAGCATCTGGACTGTCATTTATTGAATGTGAACTGTGATTTGTGGCACTTGAGCTATGATTTGTATCTGGCTGATCTGCTTCAGTCAATGCATCCACTTCCAACCCTGTTGTAGTCTACCACAGTTGGTTCCTTTCCATTCCATTCCCATGCTTCAGTTTCAATGAACTCCACATCTTTGCTAGTAATCACACTTCTTGTATTTGGATCATAAATTTTATAGGCTTTGGATTCAATGTTATAGCCTATAAATATTCCCATCATGCTTTTATCATCAAGCTTTCCTCTTGCATTGGCAGGCTTCAACTGTAACGCCCCGCTCCCCGAGATACCCGATAAGTACGAATCTGTATCAGGTATTCCCGAAGAGGCGGGTGTTACGAAGGAAATGCAGAAT
This sequence comes from Scilla litardierei, assembly GCA_030789695.1. Lineage (NCBI taxonomy): Eukaryota > Viridiplantae > Streptophyta > Magnoliopsida > Asparagales > Asparagaceae > Scilla > Scilla litardierei. The sequence continues at coordinate 111,681,604 of CM061139.1, read as the reverse complement.
TTCAAAACACAGGCAGGCCCACTGCGCACTGCTCGAGAGTACCTGTAGCATTCCAGATAACAAACACAAAACTCAAAAGGGACAACAGCTCAACCTGGAAATATAATTAAACCAATGATACATGTAAACACCCAACTAACCAAGTTAACATCATTAATACATGTCTCATACATACAGCATGATCCCACAGATTGCTAGAGTACAATAACACCGCCCAAAACTCTCTTACTCCCTAATAACCTCAACTCCAACCAACTCCAACCAACTGGACTAGTGGGTCTCCAACTCCTCGAGCCATCACCTGAAAAATATCAACGGGACACGTCACAGCGTGACCCAGTAGGAATCCCAAACCCAGCTCACATGGTGCACAAAAATGCAATGCCCTAAGTAACAAACTGGAAGCTAACTCATGGCATGACACGACAAAGGCATACGAAAATGTAAATGGTGTCATTAACAAAACACGTACCTGCGGCAAGAGGATAGCCTGCAAAACAAAGTGAGTACAACATATAAAAGGTGAACTGCAGTATTAAGAACATGAGCTTATCGTTGCAACATTTGGACTACAACATATATTCCGAGCTTTAAGCCATTAACATTCTTAGCAAATTAAAGCATTCACTCATAACAACTCTAATAACTAGCACGTTGGTTACAGGGGAAACATTGTCAAGCATTAGTAAATTTAGCCTACCTTCCAAGGAGGGAATTAATCCTTGACAAAATCAAATAAATGAACATCTAGCATAAGTGGGTAATGATGTATGCTACACATAGGTTTTCCACAGAATACTAAATTTAAATAAGAATACCAAGAAAGGTTCCATCCTTTGCATGGTTGGGCCAATGTACTTAAGGAAAGAACTATCTCTTCATTTATAATTTGGATGACTACATTTTCCTTTAAACATGGAAAATGTGAGAGAAATAGCAAGTAGGATTTGCGTAGCTTTCCTAGCTTAAGTTTCTAATACTTCGGATTTTAAGGAAAAGCTTTTAAAAATTTTTGGCAGAGTTTCCCTTGTATTTTTCAAACTTTTCCAAATACAACATAAATAATATTTAACAGAAACCTACTTTATTCATAAAAAAATATAACAATGTTCAAGAAGCATAAGAGAAGTGCCTTGAAGGAATGTGCTTGCATTAAAATTAAGAACCAACATAATCCACTTAAGATCTTTGATGTAGGAAATGCAACTTACAACATCTTATTCACTAACTTCACAATTTTCCCAACAAATTCCAAACAAACTCATGGGCAAGTTTAATTAGCAACCATTCGTATACGTAAAATGGAGAGTACGCAACTATACTCTCATTAACACAATCTGCCATGAAGATAGTAACTAGAACATAATCCTAGAATAAATGACTAACTATAGCATGACTACTTCATTCAAATGACACGAGTGCATCAAACTTTGGTAAGGATCATCACTTACATGAAAAAGAGGCAATTTGCATATAATTTAATAGAGTTTTCCATGTTCTCATTGAATTTAGCCAATGAAAGGGACTAACTACGCAAGGGTGTCAACTCGCACATGGGTTCTTAATCAAATTAACTACTTGAACACAATCCTTAATAATTTAGCAAAGGCAATCTTAGCACCACCAAATACTAAAGATGCCAACTTTAATTAGCAAGGCCCTTAAAGACATCACATTAACACAACTACAACGTGGAATTAAGAAGGATGGAAGCTTGCATTAGGATCTTAAGTAAAACAACAATTTCTCAACAATTAAGGCTACTAATAACTTAACGATCCAAATCACGAGGGAGGAGTTAGCTTTGGTTAAGAGAGGGGTGAATAATGTTATCTTGGCCTAAAGTTGAGACATTAATAACAACGCCAACAATAACACTAACAACAACCACTACGACAACGCCATCAATAACAACATAACATCCACAACAACATTTTAATTCAAGAGAAGGAAACACAACTCCAACCCAAATTCATCTTTTAGCAACCACCCAAAACCCCACTTTCCAACATACAACCATTTCAACATATAATGCATTCATGGCAACATTCGTTCTCATAAAGCAACAATCACGCATATATATTACCCCAATCACACAAATGCTCAATGATGCCATGATGCACATGAATCACAAGCAATGCGATGCAATGCAATGCAATGGGGATCCCATGAGTGAGCCGGCGTGCACGTGCAAATAATTCTACTCCGTTATCAACATGGAGCCACCTAATGGATCAAGAGGTGGCCAACGGCGTATTCACCCGCCTCCTACCGTGGCACTTTGTCCATGCCCGTGCACTCCACTTCGTGTCCTAACGTGACCATGTCACACATTCCATATTCCACGTGTATCCAACACCACACCGCCAATTTTCCCATCTCATTTACATTTCATATAAACTTCAGTTCATGCAAATTAAATGAACCTCATCTCATGCAAATTAAATTGGATACATAATTTCCAACAACCCAAAATGAGAGCAAGACTTCACAAAAGTGAGCAATTATAGCTTCCAACAAACTTAATGAGAGCGGAATGAGAGCAAATTCACTTGTTATTCAAACAAGACATTAGAGTGCTTCATGCTCCATATTATAGCAACATAATGCACAACTCAATTTAAATTAGCATACTTCACATTTTCTTGCAAGAAATATAAGAGCATTTCCATTTAATCAATATACGTAACAAAAGGAGAACAATTTCAATCCATATCATAAAATGAGAACTATTTCATTTAATCATTGAAATCAAAATGAGAAAGCAATCTCAAACAAGATAATTTGAATGTTAAACTTCCAGCACATCATAATAACTTCCATCATCCCAACATTTCATATAAACTTCCAACTTCCTTCACCTCCAACAAATTCCCAACAACTTAACACTCCAACATGACTCCCAACATCTTGACACTCCAACATTGAAAGCAATGCCGAAATGAGAGCAATCCAAGAATTAAAAGAACAATACAACTTAATTCAACTAGAACCTAGCATGTTTCCATTCGAACAATTCTAATAAGTTGCATTCATGGGCAATTTTACAAACAAATGGTATACGTACTTGGTTTTGTCTTGGAATCATGGAATTTGCATCGGAAGCATTCACTAAAGCACACATTTTAATTCCCATAGCAATTAAGAAAACGTGAATAGGTAAACACAACTGGCCTCCAAGCATATACATGTTGACTAGCAAGGATTACACTGAACTAACATACATGAAACTATAGTGTCACCCATACAAGAAACTACCACTTGAACAATTAATGCAAAGGGCACATGGCATAATGAGGGAACATGAATTACCATGACTAGGGGTGGCAAAATTTACCCGACCCGACCCGACCCGTACCCGGCCTCCTAATCCGGGTATGGGTACGACCCTAACCGGTTCGGGTCGAAAACGGGTTGACCCGATCAACCCGGATAAAATTCGGGTCGGGTTCGGGTTTGACCCCGTAACCCGATTTGACCCGTTTTATACCCGGTTGATTATGAAGTATATGTGTATATACTGTCTTGACTCTTGCTTAGTTGTAAATTTGTATAATTTTGTATCGGGTTAAACTTTAAAGTTCAAGCATTGGAACTTGGATTCTTGAAACCGCCGAACCAAATAAATGAAGCAAGCAAGTCACACTGTCACAGTGTCACACCAAGCTGAGTCAGCTGACATTCCTGCCAACGGCCCACTCTCGTAGTGGACCCCCATACCCATAATTTTTCAAACGGCATGTTCTCCACTCACTGACACTGCTAGTGCTAGGCCCCTTAGCGTAATTAATGAAGCATCACCATCATCATTTCTTCTGCAGAGACTCCAGACGAGAGATTCAAATGGCAAAACGCAAAAGGCAAAAGGGGTCAAAAGCTATTGAGATTTGAGATCAAAAAACTCTAGACTCCCCGTTCCAACTTCCACAGTTCCAAAAACCTAGCTTGGGCGACTGGCGACTAGCGACAGCCGCGACCGCGAGTCTACAAGATTGCAACATCTGGAAAGCGCGCTTCACACCTTCACATCGTAAAGTCTGAAAGATTCGTGCGTTCGACGGCCGATCGATTGATTCTGTGTTTTGGCGTCCCTCAGAATCTCAGATCTTCCTATCGGCACGTCGTCTCTCTCGTGAGTTTCGTCTCTTCTTCTATATCTGTCCTTCTCGATTTCTCCTTCTATTTCTCTTGATCTAGATCTCTATTTCTCCATTGTTTGATCTGATTTCATGCTCATCGAGTCAGCCTACAGATCTGAGGGAGATCAAGCGTTGCATCTCCATATTTGAGGAAGGATCTTGCGAGCTGAGACACAAAAGAGCATCCTTTGGATTACGAGCTGAGAAACGAGAAGAAATCAGATCAAACGAGAAGAAATCAGATCAAAAAAAGCATCGATCTTGGTAATACTCCTTTTTCACTTGAGATGAAAATATATAGTTGAAAAAATCAGATCTGGAGTAATTTTTTCCACCCATACTCCTAAAATGATTAAACTTTCTATTATATTATATGTCTTCTTATTTAATTGAATTTGCATTACACGATCTGAGATCTCAATTGAAAGGGCAAACCATCTTTCTGATTCTTTCCGATATGTGTATGTTTTTCAGTAAGGATCTTTTGGCAAAGTTTGTCATGTATATCGTTATCTTATCCTGATCTGTATCATATTATCAATGCTTGGTTGAAAATTTGTCATTTTGACAAATATCAAATTTAGAACACCCGAGAATACACCATGTTATGAGAGAAAAAATTCTGTATATAATATGCATATCAAAATCCTTAATGTTGTAACTTAAATAAAAGAGCAGAGATCAAACAATTTTGTTAATGAATTGATAAAGGGTAAGATATGCACTTCACTATTTTTTGTTAGATAAATTAAATGATCAGATTTATCATTTATATAATAAGCATTTAAATTTTTGACATCCTTTTGTTTTGAGTCTTGACACACCATGAATATTTGATGCATCATGCATGCAAACAGATAGAATATTGGAAGTTTTCCTCAAATAGCACTTTCTATTCTTTGCCTAGAAACAAGTAAATTTTATTGTATTGTATTTTTGAAATTTTTGAAATGATGTAAAATTCAAAATTGTTATTGATGATGTAATATTTTTGTTTTCATGTTCACAGTCTATGGAATCTGAAAATTTGATAAATTCGGTAATTGATACCATTAATGTACATGATAACAGTCGAGCTGAATTGCATTCTAGTAGTGTGAATATTGTTAAGGAGCAAGAGACAATCGATGCTAACTAAAGAAATAATACGGGTAAGAAACATGAAAAAACCTACCAGCCGTGTATGGAATTTATTCACAAAACTACCGAAACAACCAGGAGAAAATTTGATGGCCAAATGTAAGAAATGTGTGAAAGAATATATTGCTGAGAGTAATTATAGAACAAAGAATATGGTTAGACACATAGAGAATTGTCCAGCCTTAACTTCAATTGATGTTAGTCAAATGTTATTGTCAAGTTCAGATGGTGGAGAAACAATGAGAACATCTAATTTTGATCAAAACAAGTTTAGAGAACTTCTTGTCAGGACAATTACAAAGCACAATTTACCTTTTCTCTTTGCTGAATATGAGGGAATTCGAGAATTGCATACTTATCTAAATGCTCAAGTTAAGCATATTTGTAGAAACACAGCAAAAGCTGATGTTCTTAAGTTGTATACCAACAAGAAAGAGAAGCTTAAAAATTTCTTAAGTTTTAGCACAGGAAGGATAAATTTAACTTCAGATTTATGGACATCCATTACTACTGATGGCTATATATGTCTCACCCCACATTTTATTGACAATGATTATAGACTGCAAAGAAGAGTGCTTAACTTTTGCATCATGACTCCTCCTCACATGGGTGTTGCATTGTGTGAAAAAGTATTCAATTTGTTGGTTGACTGGAAGATTGAAGATAAGCTGTTTTCATTTACATTGGATAATGCATCAGCAAATGATGTTTTTGTTGAGATGTTGAAATATCAACTTAATTTGAAGCAAGCATTACTTGGGAATGGAGAGTTCTTTCATGTTCGTTGTTGTGCTCATATATTAAATTTAATTGTGCAAGATGGTCTAAAATGCATTGATAATTGTGTGGTAAAAATCCGAGATAGCGTTAAATATCTCAAAGGATCACAAGTAAGGAAGAAGAAGTTTTTGGAGTGTGTTTCATATGCACGCATACAATTGAAAAACGGTTCAAGGCAAGATGTGCCTACTAGATGGAACTCCACATTTTTCATGCTTACCAATGCCATATACTATCAACATGCATTTCTTCAATTAAAGTTTGTTGATATGAATTATATATATTGTCCGACACTTGAGGAGTGGGGTAAAGATTCCAAGATTGCAAACTTTCTGGGTTGTTTCTACAACATTACTTGCATTTTTTCTAGCACGAATTATCCAACCTCCAATTTGTTTTTTCCTCAAGTATTTATGTTTCAGCATACTTTGAAATTGGGTATGGAAGATAATGATGAATTTATTAGTAATATTGCCAAAGAGATGTATAAGAAGTTTGATAAATATTGGGGTGCCTACAACTTGTTGCTCGCCATCGCTTGCATTTTAGACCCCCGATACAAGATTCAATTTGTGGAATTTTGCTACAGCCGGTTGTACGTTAAAGGTTCTAAAGAGTTTGGTATGGTGAAAACTAAATTATTCTCATTATACAATGAGTATGCAAGCAAGGTAGCGAAGGAGACGCCCCCTAGTACATCATGTGTGCAAAACACAAGTCAATTTCCTCATGGAACTACTACTCTTTTTACTCAAGATTGCATGGATGTAATGAAGGTAATTTATTTATTTTTTAAATTTATTTTTCACGCAGACATGTATGTATTTATATATATGCTTTTTAATTGCTTTTGTGATATTAATCTAGGAATTCGATTCATTTGAGAGTATGGAATTTTCAGAAAGTTCTCATAAAACACAATTGGAATTGTACTTGGATGAATCTCGAATGTCTAGATACATCAATTTGGATATTCTTGTATTTTGGAAGTCAAAGCAATTTCAATATCCGGTTCTCTCTCTTATGGCACAGGATATATTGTCTGTTCCTATTTCCACTGTTGCATCGGAAAGTGCATTTAGTATTGGTGGTAGAATCTTAAGTGAAACTCGTTCCATGCTTAATCCTGAGAATGTGGATGCTCTAATTTGCACACGTGATTGGTTATATGGTGACGGATTGAAACATATTTCGTTGACTAATTAAATTTATTATTATCATTTTAGTTTGTTACAAGGTTCTATTATGTGACTTATGATTTCTCTCTTGTTTAAAAAATAGATATCATGTCACAAGTGGATGATTTCACCGAGGATGTTTTGGACGGCGATGCTATGGAGTCCCAATCCATTCAAAACTCAAACACCATTGATTTAGACAACTAACGGTAAATCTCACTATAATTGAGGTTTGGCCTATTTCAATTTTCAACAAATCTATATCTCATTTTTTTCTTCACGAGTCATGAGTTTATTTCAAGACTAAACTTAATCAGCATGTTTGATTCAAGACTATACTATTTTATTGCATGTTTAATATTAGATGCATATATTGTTATATTGATAGCATAATTGTATTCAGTTTGCATTTCAATTGGACTCGTAGTATATTTGACAGCGAAAATGGTTCATGTCGATTTCTTAGCATTCTATTATACTAATTTTGTTTATGCATCGAGCATCACCAATTATAAGGGCAAAATGGGGTGCTTACTGAATCAAGTTCACAGATTAAGTGGCTTTTGAATTCCATGAAGAGCTACTTGTTACCATCCTCCTTAATGCGTGAACCCTGACCACTCAAAATGACCAAATTCTCAATAGTGGCTTGTCACAAAGCCTCTAACCTTCCATGTACTGAACTAATAGCTCCAGACTATTTTAACAACCCTTGAAATAGAAATTCTTTACCGGCATTCTTTTATTGACAAATTAACTGGTCGCTTTTTGTTTTAATGGATGCTAAGTTCATGTAACACAATCCTATAATTGGCGATGCTCGTTGTTGCAGCCTAACTATTTTATTTCAAGCATGTGCTGATTCATATATGAGGTATGGCTTATTTCTCACCACTATTGAGGTATATGGCTTATTTCTTTTTTTCAACAAATCTATATCTCATTGTTTTCTTCATGACTCATGAGTTATGAATTTATTTCAGGACTAAACTATTTTATTGCATGTTTAATCAACATGTTTGATTCAAGCTGTTACGCCTATTTGACCGAGACCCATAAAGCACGAGCCCAAGAGCCCACCTGCATCCTGAAAGCCCATTCGACAAAGGCCCTACAAGGGACCTTCTCGAAACGTCGATCCGACCCGGCCCCCATAACCCGTTGGTCGTTCGCCCACTCCTGCGAAAACCGCTCCCCCGGACACGCGACCACTAAATGGCGATAATGGGGAGGTGCTGGCATGGCGGAGAGGGCGGCGGCGAGGGGGGACGGATGGGGCACGATCGATGGCGGGCGTGGGACGTGGGCCAGAGCCAATCACGCTGGGAGCTCTACAAAAGGGTCAGGAAGACGACGAAGAAGAGGACGGCATCTGAGGTAATAAAACCGAAGGTACTCCATCAACGACCTCGTTCCCCCAATTCATCTCCTTCCTCCCCCGCTCGCGCCGAGAGACGCCGTCACGATCTCCTCACGAGTCGGACCGTCTCCGCCGGGCCTCCTTTCTCAGATCTCTATCTGACTTAGGCATCGGAGGGGATTTGGCTGGAACCAAGGTCCGGCCCCCCTGACGAGCGTTCTCGTCTACGCAGGTGAACAACAGACCAACGGGCCGAGGCTACCCCTCGCCCCTCTCCGACCACTCGATCAACCGGACGGTGAGGCTTCCCCTCACCCTCAGCCTTCCTCGGCCGAGCACGCCCTACCGAGGCCGAGCGTCCTAATCGGGTCTGAGACTCACCCTCGCCACCAGACGGCCGTGCATCTACTCGGGCGACTGAGGCTACCCCTCGTCCCCCTCCCAGCCAAGGCCGAGCGCGTCTGTCCGAGGCCGAGCGTCTCAACCAGGGCCGAGGCTTCCCCTCGCCCCTTCTGCACCGATTCGAAGCCCCCGAGGGACCCAAAGCGGGTCCCTTGACCACGTTGACCGGGTTCTCCACGGTCAACGCCTAGTAGTGAGAAAACACTCTGAAACATCTGGCGCCGTCTGTGGGAACGAGAAACCGTCCCACGAAGAAGCAAACCACACCAACAATGGCACGAGCCAGCAATGGGAGGAAGCGCATGCCCCCCATCCCAGAGGAGGGGAATGGCGCAACAAACGGCAATCCCGAGGACACACCCGCCAGCGGCCACCCCACCCTCTCCACCGAAGAAGCCGGCGGCTCAGAACTGGCCACGCAGGGACAGCTCCGTGCCCTAGCTCAGGAGACCAACGCGAGCCTCCAGACGTTGGTCGCAACGGTGCAGCAGCTCGTCGGCCCTGCGCCACCCAACGGAGGCACGTTGGACGATAGCCATCGATGGGCGGGGGGTCCCCCACACTTGCGGTCCGCCGTGGTCGACGACCACGGGACCCAGAAACCGAACATGGAGCGTCGGTTCACGCTGTCCGGCTCTCGTCAGGCGAGGTCACGCGCCTCCTCACCCAATCGTGAAAGGAGCCGAAGAGAGACCGAAGGGACGGACGGCGAATCAAGGACGGCCTCGTCTCATCGATCGCGGTCGTCCCGCCGCAGGAGAAGCGAACGACACCACTCGAGAGACCGATCGCGGCGGAGCAGGAGCTCCCGCAGGAGGAGTCGGGAACGTCGGGACAGCCCGGCCCCCAGCGTGGCGAAGGCTGCGGAGCCAGCCCCGCTGGCGCCGGTGGTACCCCCACCCCCGGTCGATCCAGAGGCAGGCGAGTACCGCATCCCCGGAGGCATCCATGGAGATCGATGCCCCTTGTCACGGAGAATAACCGACGCACGGGTCCCCTCCCGATTCCGGATCCCGGTGCTGGGAAAGTACGATGGAATAGGAGACCCGGCGCACCACGTGATGGACTACGAGGGGGACATGGCCTTCCAGGGAGCTGACGATGACCTGCTTTGCCGGGGCTTCTATTCTACTCTCAGGGGAGCGGCGAGGATCTGGTACCACAGCCTGCCCGGCCGCTCCATCGACAGCTTCGAACAACTCGCCCAGTTGTTCTGCAAACAGTTCATGGCGGGGAGGCTGATCAAACCTGGTGCTGAACATCTGTTCAACATAGTACAAGGCCCGGCCGAACCACTCCGACAGTTCATGCGCCGCTTCAATGCGGAAAGGCTAAACGTGAACAACCCACCCGACCTGGTGGTCCAGACGGCTCTTAAGAAAGGGCTTCGCCACAGTGGCCTCAAGAAGTCCCTGCACAACGACCCCCCAAAGGACCTCCCCGGGATCATGGCAAGGGCCGAGCGCTTTATGCTGACCGAGGAGGCCTTGGCCGAGGATGCAGGAAAAACCGCTCGAGGGACCAAGCGTGGCGATGGCGGACGAGCAAGCCCCGAAGGATACCGGACCGAAAAGAGGCGGGAAGAACAGGGAGAAGTACTGTAAGTACCATAAGGACGATGGTCACGACACGGAAGATTGCTGGCATTTGAAGAAGGACATCGAGAAGCTGATGAGCCGAGGGCACGCCAGGAATCAGGCCGACGAGCCGGCCCATGGAGAAGGGACCTCCACACAGCCGGACAAGGGGAAGAAGATCAACACCATCCAAGGCCCCCTCCGCATCATAGATAACGCAAAAGGCCAGGGACCGCCGCCTCACTGGAGGAGGAAGAGGAGCTTTGCCCTCACCGACTATCTCCGGCACTCATAAGTCTGGGAGCAATTCCCCCAGCAGACACGGACGCCGACCGGTCCTAAGCTGAGGAGCTTGGCCCTTGCCGACCGACCCTAGTGCACATAAGTCTGGGGGCGACTCCCCCGGCAAAGCACGGGCGCCGACCGGTCCTATGCCGAGGAGCTTTGCCCTCGCCGACCGACTCCAGTGCCCATAAGTCTGGGGGCGATTCCCCCGGCAGGCACGGACGCCGACCGGTCCTAAGCCGAAGGGCTTGGCCCTCGCCGACCGAGTCCAGAGCTCATAAGTCTGGGGGCGACTCCCCCAGCAGGCACGACGCCGACTGGTCCTAAGCCGAGGAGCTTTGCCCTCGCCGACCGACTCCAGCGCTCATAAGACTGGGGGCAATTCCCCCAGCAGGCACGGACGCCGACCGGTCCTAAGCCGAAGGGCTTGGCCCTCGCCGACCGAGTCCAGAGCTCATAAGTCTGGGGGCGACTCCCCCAGCAGGCACGACGCCGACTGGTCCTAAGCCGAGGAGCTTTGCCCTCGCCGACCGACTCCAGCGCTCATAAGTCTGGGGGGCAGTTTCCCCAGGAGGCACGGACGCCAACCGGTCCTAAGTCGAGAAGCTTCGCCCTCGCTGACCGACTCCTGCGCCCCTAAGTCTGGGGATAATACCCCCAGCCAACGCCAGTTTCGTCCATTCCCAAGCCAAGAACAAGGCAACAACGCCAAGTACACAAAAATTCCAAGTAAGTCGATTTCATTTATAATAGTTAACCCGAGTACAAAAATGCGTCTTATTTACAGGGGATCAAGGCGAAGGGAACACCCTACAAACAGTCTACTCGCGACAAATGACAGAGTTCAGATCGACACCGACAAAACAAAATTGGTTGACAAAAGACCCAGAGCAGGTGACCCAAGCTAGCGGCCATGCAACCAGCAATTGTTGGCCGCGGGGCTGAAGGAGAGGGCGGGGGCCGGGGATCCATTTCAAGTAGACTGGCCCAAAGCGAAGCGGATGCTTAAAAATTTGAGGATAAGGCTGGGAGGGACTGCTTAAGGAGCCCGAGCTCGGGAGGACACATCCTCGGGCACTTCGCCCTGCTCGGAGCGAGGGGACTCGACTGGCGGAGGGACTTGCCGGACACGTTCCGCACATTCCCGGAAGGAAGACTGGACGACTTCGACGATCCGGGGGGCGATGATGTCTATATACTTACCGAAGGCCCCCCTGAGAACCTCGAAGATCTCCTTCCCCAGGGTCTCGACGACACCCTTCTCGACCTCCTCCGCCAGCCGCATTACCTGACGCCGGTCCGACAGCTCCCTCTGAAGCTCCTCCCTCTCCAGACGGAACGATTCCGCCGCTTCCTCAGCCGACTGATGAGCATCCCCTAGATTTCCCTCAAGGTCACCCACTTGCCCCTCCAACGCAGCCACACGGAGGGCGAGGCGCCGAGACTCCATCTGGGCCTCCATCATGGCCACCTCGGCCGCCCCTGCCCGCTCCTGAGCCCTCATGGAAGACTCCTCCATCTCCCTCAAGCGGACGGCTCGACACTGCAACTCCACAGCGAGCGCTGAACCCTGAAAAGACGAGACATGTGCTAAGAAGAGGATAAAGAGAAAGAGAGGATAGCAAGATAACCGAACCTGTTGGAGGATCCAGACCAAGGAATCCGACATCTTGTCGGCCGGGATCTTCTTGAGGAGGCTGCGGTCCCGGGGAGGGACGGAGACCTCGGCAACCTGCTGGGCCACTGCTCGGTCAGCAAACATCGAACTCCCAGGGACGACAATCGAAGCCAAGTCGCTCGCCAACAAGGCCCCGACCCCTGGTGATACGGGCGAAGACGCTGCGAGGGGGGTGGCTGGCAAAGCTATCGAAGGATCCCCGGCGGTCGCCACGGGAAGCGCGGAACCTGCCGGGCCGGAGGGATCCACGTCCTCCTTCCTCTTCTTTCCACCGTGGAGCTTCGAAGGCGCCGGAGGAGAACGCTTCCGCCTCGCACCATCCTCACCCCCCGGAAGGGGATCGCCAGAAGAAGAGGCGGGAGGCGCGGCTGCCACCTTACCCACGGCAGGCTCGGCTCGGCGCACCTCCTCCTCAACGGTCCTCCGAGGCGCCCTTCCAGAGGTACTACCTCGGCTCCGAGCGGCTCCACGACGGATCAGCTCGTCAACGTCACGGACGAATTCGCGGCCAGCCATCCCTGCAAAGGAGACCGAAATCAGGATGAGTCATAGGGCGATCCGGGGATGAAAAAGCGGCCTACCCGGAGACCACAAGACGGCCTTCAGGAGTAGGTCGTCCAGCAGAGACCAAATGGACTTCGTTTCCAAAGGAAGAGCCAACAGAAGCGCAGCGGCGAGAACTAACGACGGGCGAGAATGGACAGAACTGCCCCAGCTTGTCAGAATCTGGGCCTCGCCCAAGAAGACCACGAAGACATAATCCAAGTTCCAATCCCCTGACCAGCGGGGTAACCCGATCAGGCATTCCCTCCTCGAACGAGCTCGGAGTAGCAGCCATGACCCCGGACCGACCGTCTGGGCCTGGTAAAAGTAGAAGAGAAGGGGGAGAGTCGGCTCCAGACCACGGGTACAGCAGAGCGTTACGAAACCCGTCAGTACCGCGATCGAACACGGGGTGAACTGACACAGGGACACCGTGAAATGTTCCATGACCTGGATGAAGAAGGGATGGAGCGGGAAGCGAAGACCCAGGCGGAACATCTCGACGTAGACGCCGACCTCATTGCTCCTCGGGAGGCAAATCCGCTCATCGACAAATGGAACCCGAACCTCGTATGGGAAGCAGAGATATCTTTCCCGGATCTCCGCGGCCACCGAAGGAGGGGTCCTCGACGGCGTACGGAGGACAACCGGGGGCACATTAAGCCGTACGGCAGCCAGCGCCACGTCATCACGGGTGTAGTCTGGAAAAAGTTTCTCCTTCCCCCTATCTTGAAGAGAACGACTCCCGGCGGGGGAACCAGACTCCCCTAGCCGGGGTTCGCCCCGCCCGGACTCCGGAGGACCCCTCGTCCTCCGGCCAGAACCGCCTATCCTAAGAGCAGCCATGGGATGAAAGCAAGAGAGGAATTACCTATTTTCAACTAGTTTGGAGAGGACAAAGAAGCGAAGGCGACGGGGAACTCCGAGTTGCTGAAGGCTCTGAATACCGGGAGGAGCGAAGGAGAAGTGGAGATCAACACAACTGGGGATCTTATATGCCAGGGGAGAATTCGAAGCGCCTGACAAGAATGCATGGCGAGGCTCGAAGAGTCGGCGGCGCTCCGAAATTGGCGCCAGTTGAAGACCAATCGATCCGCCTCATCATGACCTGCATTTATGGCCTCGCCTCGATTGAAGCGTCGCTCGGAATCCCAGGAGACATAACGGGTGATCTGAGCGAGCCAAGGCTGATCGACCCCACCAATGGCGGCTCACAAACCCTTCGGCTTCTCGAACTTAAGGCGACTCCGCGAGCGGCGGGGATAAGCTTGCCACTACACGTGGCAGCATATGAAGGCCGACGGCGTTTTGAAGCCCGCGCCTTAAAAACATCGAATGGGCTAACTCATGATGACGACTAATAAATGAGTCGGCATCGACTGGAGAGCCTGTCAAAATCGGCAGAGGTCACATCGGCCGAGCCGAACCGGCCGAGGCCGATCAACCCGACCGATGGGGGCAATTGTTACGCCTATTTGACCGAGACCCATAAAGCACGAGCCCAAGAGCCCACCTGCATCCTGAAAGCCCATTCGACAAAGGCCCTACAAGGGACCTTCTCGAAACGTCGATCCGACCCGGCCCCCATAACCCGTTGGTCGTTCGCCCACTCCTGCGAAAACCGCTCCCCCGGACACGCGACCACTAAATGGCGATAATGGGGAGGTGCTGGCATGGCGGAGAGGGCGGCGGCGAGGGGGGACGGATGGGGCACGATCGATGGCGGGCGTGGGACGTGGGCCAGAGCCAATCACGCTGGGAGCTCTACAAAAGGGTCAGGAAGACGACGAAGAAGAGGACGGCATCTGAGGTAACAAAACCGAAGGTACTCCATCAACGACCTCGTTCCCCCAATTCATCTCCTTCCTCCCCCGCTCGCGCCGAGAGACGCCGTCACGATCTCCTCACGAGTCGGACCGTCTCCGCCGGGCCTCCTTTCTCAGATCTCTATCTGACTTAGGCATCGGAGGGGATTTGGCTGGAACCAAGGTCCGGCCCCCCTGACGAGCGTTCTCGTCTACGCAGGTGAACAACAGACCAACGGGCCGAGGCTACCCCTCGCCCCTCTCCGACCACTCGATCAACCGGACGGTGAGGCTTCCCCTCACCCTCAGCCTTCCTCGGCCGAGCACGCCCTACCGAGGCCGAGCGTCCTAATCGGGTCTGAGACTCACCCTCGCCACCAGACGGCCGTGCATCTACTCGGGCGACTGAGGCTACCCCTCGTCCCCCTCCCAGCCAAGGCCGAGCGCGTCTGTCCGAGGCCGAGCGTCTCAACCAGGGCCGAGGCTTCCCCTCGCCCCTTCTGCACCGATTCGAAGCCCCCGAGGGACCCAAAGCGGGTCCCTTGACCACGTTGACCGGGTTCTCCACGGTCAACGCCTAGTAGTGAGAAAACACTCTGAAACACAAGCCAATACTATGTTTAATATTAGATGCATATAGTGTTTATATTGCTAGCAAAAATGTATTCAGTTTGCATTCACTTGGACTTGTACAGATTTTTTGGCAGCGAAAATGGTTAATGCCGATTTGGTAGTATTTAATTATGCCGATTCTGTTTATGCAATACATCACTATGTCTAAGCATGTTCTGATTTATACTGATTTGGACCCTCCCCCAAAAAAAATTTGTTTGTCTATACTCTGTAGGGTAGGGTAGCTATTGGAAGATGATGCAGTATTTTTAAGCCATATTACTACAAGTCTGATATCCACCGGAGGTCTAAACAACCAAAGATTTATGATGCTCATCTGATGTTGCTCACGCTGACTTGGCTTTCATTCTCATATTGGTTGTTGTGAGTAATAAATCTTTAACTTTGAATATGATCTGTTCCTGGTATCTTCTTGTGTTGGCTGTTTCCATATACAAGCCTCAATTTTGTGAAGTGCACACTATATTTACATGTTATGTTACGTTCTACGTTTAATTTAAGCGTTAGAATTTTATTGCATAATATTCTCTCAGAATATCGTTACTGATTCATACTATCTGCGACTTCAAGGCTTTTACATTTCTCAAAATTGTGGAGACTTTGAGGACCTTTTTTACATTACAAACAACAGACCCCATATTTTTTTTGATTCATTTGAAAGTAGCAGACCCCATATTTGGTTGTGCCAGTAATGAAACATGTTATTCTACCAAAGTTCTGTACTTGTACATTCAGATTTTGGAAATGTAACTGGACATGCTTATACTGCCATGCTTATACTTGATTGAATCAATAAACATGATAAGGTAATTTTAAATCGAGCAACAAGAAAGATGTAGATGAGTTGGTAAAATTTTATATTGCAGCATGTCAATTTTTAGGCGAGGATAGACATTTTTAAGTTAGTAATTTTTTCTCGTGTTTCTTCATTGCAGGCATGAATGACTTAAGGCATGAATGAGGATGTGTTTCCTTGTCAAAATTTGATTTCCCAGTTTTTAATTACATGGAGCTATTAGTATGTATACATCTTAATGCTGAGAATTGAAATCAACGATGATGGGCTTTGATTCCAGTGAACTTCTGAAAGCATTAACTTCACTTTTTGTAAGCGTTAACGACATGAACTACATCTGTACATGTGATGTTGGACTGGACTTCGTAGTTCGTATTGCCCTGGTTGTTTTTCGTTTGTTTTTTGGTCTTTCTTGCTTTTCGGAGAGAAAGAGTGTTAGAATAATTTTATGTTTCTTGATGTTTGTGGAGAATTAGAAGGAACATCGCTGGTTGAAATGTTGTGGAGAAAAAGCTGTTGCTTGTTGAATGTTGTGGAGAAAAACGTTGTTGCCTGTTGCTTTTTGAATGTTGTGGAAGTCTGGAATAAGTTGTTGCTTGTTGAATGTTGAATGTTGGTGAAAAAATTGGTAGGAACTCTGTCGAATGTTGTGGAGAAAAAATTTATATTATTTTGATGTGTAAATTATGATGAGTATTTGCTGCAATTTGGATGTTGGATTGGCTTAATTTTCCCCTATTTTGGGTTTTTTATTTTTTTGGCATTTGACCCGAACCCGACCCGGCAGAAATTCTGGGTCGGGTACGGGTGACCCGAATTTTAGCCGGGTCGGGTACGGGTTTTCTCACCCCGACCCGAATTTAATTCGGGTCGGGTTCTGTTTTTCCCCTATCCGGGTCAGGTCAAACCGGACCCGACCCGGACCCCACCCGACCCGACCCGTTTGCCACCCCTAACCATGACCGAGATACATATCACATGAAATTGAGCTTCCTACAACACCCTAAAAATTGC
Organism: Scilla litardierei; assembly: GCA_030789695.1. Lineage (NCBI taxonomy): Eukaryota > Viridiplantae > Streptophyta > Magnoliopsida > Asparagales > Asparagaceae > Scilla > Scilla litardierei. Next base: position 111,664,274 of record CM061139.1, on the reverse strand, counting down.
ATTTCCTACTCATCAAAATGAAGTGAAATAAACATAAGAGTTGAGATTGGACTCCTACCTCTTGTAGAGACCCCAATCCTCCTCCAATTAGATGAAATCCCACATTGATTTTGCTAACAAGAACAACCACAACACCATACCATTTATCAATAATAACAACCATAATAATAAAATTAACTAAAACAATAATCTAAATACGAACAATGACATGAAACATATTAATTCCATGACATGAAGGAATGCATCTCCATAATGAAAGATAATCTCATTAACATGAAATGGAATGAAATTGAATAATAAACTATAATGAGATGAAATTCCTACCTCAAAATCAAGAGAGCCCCACCTTGGATGCAAGCTCCAAGCTCCAAAATCCCAAATCTTCCTCTTGATTTCTCATCCCAACTCAACTCTAAACAAGGCCCTCTTCCAATTTCTCTTTCAATTTCATGAATCCCCAACCCTCCTCCTTTAATTTCATGAAAAAACTCCATGAACCCATCACCAAGCCCTAATTTCGAATTTTCCCCCATGGATCACCCTCTTCAAGCTCCAAACCCTAACTCCTCTTGATCCCAATCTCCCACAACTACAAGCTCCTCACTAGGGTTTCTAAAGAAGGGTGAGATATGGAGTTTGAGATTGGAAAATAGAGAGAACAAGCCCAACAAATTTCGGCCAGAACTGGAATGGGTTTTGGGTGGAATGTTTTTGGCCATGATGTTGAAAGAACTTGGAGAAGATGAAGGGGAGAAAGAGGGGATGGGCTTAGGGCTTCTCTTCTTCTCTTCTTCCTCTTCTTTCTTCTTCCTTCCCCCATTTTTTCCTCTCCATTGCGTGCACCTGGCTTCGGCCATGGTGATGAATTCGGCCAGCAAGGGGATTGGCCAAGGTAGGGAAGAAAGAAGGGGAAAGAGAAAAAGGAAAGAATTGGGAAGAAGATTGTAGAATGGTTTGGGTAATTACAAGTTTGCCATTCCCAATTAGATCTAACCCTCTTCTCTCATCTAATAGTCTAGCCCAACTATCAAAACTCAATCAACAGTAACTAACAATAATCCAAGCCCATCTCTTGCTACCAAAATTAATTAAGGCCTTCACACTATTATTGATAAGATTGAGCAACATCAATACTAAGAAAAAAAAATACTAATACCCATAATAATAACAACATCACCAAAAATAACTACCAAACATCAATAATAATAATAAAATCTTTCATTAGTACTTATCCTAGTATCACCGATTCTTATGAACACACCATTTCACGATACACACTTACCAACTAAAATTGCTAAGCACGCTAATGAACGAACGCCAATAGCCTGCTAACAATAATATCAATGTACTATCCAACCACACTCAATCACCTATATATCCAAGGTATATCATAGTCACCGTAGTCATACATGTGGGAATTTACTTATGCACACAACAAAATTACTATACACACACACACACACACACGTTAACGGTATTTCACGCATACGGGCATTACATCAACACATAAGCTTTGCAACCAAACACCTTCATCTTGGTAACTTTGGGCTTGTCTCCATTCGGTGCTTCATAAGGAGTCTTATTCTTTAAAGCTGAAGTGGGACTTCTGTTTATGACAAATACAGCTGTTGCACATGCTTCTTCCCAAAACTCAAGAGGCATCTTCTTATCCTTCATAGCACTCCTTGTTAACTCCATAATCACTCTGTTATTCCTTTCAGCAACACCATTTTGATGAGGTGTGTAACTTGCTGTCAGTTGCCTCATTATGCCATTTTCTTCACAGAAAGCATTAAACTCTCTGCTGCAAAATTCTCCACCTCTATCTGATCTGAAGTGCATATTTTGCATGCCAACTTTCCTTCAGCTTCATATTTAAACTTTTTGAAGAAACTCAAGGCTTGAGACTTTTCTGCAAGGAAATAAATCCAGCAGTATCTACTGAAATTATCCACTACTATCATGAAGTATTTTGAACCACCAAGGGAATTAACAGACATTTGGGCCACACAGGTCTGTATGAACCAATTTCAATGGTTTTGAAGCTCTCCAAGTTGAATGTGAAGGGGCTTTCTTCTTCTGTTGCTTGCCTAAAATACAAGCTTCACATTCATGCTTCCCTTTACCTTGCTTTAGTGATGGCAAACCATACACTAGCTTCTTCTCAGATAATTCAACTAAGCCAGCCACATTGAAATGACTAAATCTTTTATGCCAAAGTTCTAATTCATCTTCAATTATGGTGCTTAGAGAGTTGGTAATGTTAGGAGCAGCAAACATAACATGAAACATCTTGTTATTTGTCATTTTACTCACACAAACAAGTTTCCTCTTCTTCTTATCATATATCCTGCATTGATCTTCATCAAATTTAGCACAAAGGCCATTCTTCACTAATTGATCAACACTTATCAAATTATGTTTTAGATCAGGCATATACACCACATCTTTAATTGATTTCCTCCCTTCACTAGTAAGCACAACAATATCACCAATTCCTTCTACACTAGCTTTCTTATCATTGCTAAGTCTTACATCTCTAGCATTGATAGGTTCAAAATTGATGAATAAATATTGCTTACTTGTCATGTGATTGTTGCAACCACTATCAAGATACCAAGTGAGGGAGTTGTGGACTGGAATATCATCAAATTTTGCCATGAACAAGTTATCAACTTCACGAGCTTCTTCTTCCACATAGTTGACTTGCTCCTTTCCCCTGTTTTCTCTGCTAGCTTGCTCCTTTCCTCTGTTTTCTCTACAATCCTTCTCATAATGTCCATACTTCTGACATTTTCAGCACTTTGGAGCTGTATTGTTTTTGAACTAACAGCTTTCAATTTTGTGGCCAGTTCTTCCACAATGAGAGCACCCTTTCATCATGGGTTCTTTGGGCTTAAATCTGTTCTAAACTTCTGATCTAGGCTGATACATTTGCTGTCTACCAGTTCTATCACCTCTCCAATTACTTCTTCCTCTTCCTCCTCTGAAGTTATTTGAGCCATGATATCTTGCATAACCACCAAAGGGTTTATCATTGTCAACTGGTGAACTTAGTGTCACTTTTGAGTGAAAGGCTTGGTTTATTCCTTCATCATCCTTGCCTCTGTTGAGTCTATCCTCATGAGCAGAAAGTGAGGCTAGTAAATCACTTGATGTATAAACATATAGATCCTTTGATTCTTCAATTGCTGCTGCTACAAAATCGAATTTTGGTATCAAGCTTCTCAAAACTTTCTCAACTACCTTTTGCTCAGCAAGATCTTCACCCAATGACCTCATTTGGTTAACAATAGCTGTGATCCTTGAAAAGAAGTCTTGTATAGATTCTGATAGCTTCATTTTCATATTTTCGAAATCTTTTCTCAAGGTTTGAAGCTTTACATTGATTACCTTTGCTGATCCAAGGAACTCATTCTTCAAGATATCCCAAGCTTCTTTAGATCTTGCAGCATTCATGATTCTGGGAAAGATAGTTTCATCCATAGCTTGCTAAATCCAGTAGAGAGCTTTAGCATCCTTCTTGATCTTCTCTTTATGAGCATTCTTTTGAGCTGATGTGGCTCCATCTGCCAAATCAGTAACACCATCTTCTACATGCTCCCACACATCTTTGAAAATGAAGAGAGTTTTCATCTTGATGGTCCAATACTGGTAATTGATCTTAGTCTCCTTATTGCTCAAGATTGGAAGATGAGAAATAGATGATTGATCAGAATCCATGGCTTAATATCAACCTGAGGTGCTCTGATACCACTGTGTTGGATATTGAGGCAAAGCTCAGCACCCAAAGACAGGACCTTTTGAGGGGAGGAGGAGAGAACAAGGAAGAATCTGTGAAAAAATAAATGTGCAGGAAACAGAAACAACTGTATTCAGATTACACTATATCTGTGTACATCGTGCGCTTAACTGTGTTCACAATGAACTATAACTGTGTTCACAATGCTGTGAACTCAAATTTGAGAGAATGGAGAGCAACGATTTTTCCAGAAATTTTCTCACGAATTTCAGGTAAAGTTGAAAACTCTTTTTCCTTCTTCTTCTTGGATATTTTGATGATGATTTTTTTTTGAGATCAGAGATCAGAGCTCTCTCTCTCTCTCTCTCTCTCTCTCTCTCTCTCTCTCTCTCTCTCTCTCTCTCTCTCTCTCTCTCTCTCTCTCTTAATTACATATACATCATTTTCACTTCTACAGACTTACAGTGCCCATACCTATAAACATGCCCTGTCAAGGGGGTTACATCAACAAGTACAAGTATTTACTACATCAGACAAAATACAAATCTCAAGGGACTTGTTATGCAAACAACTGATCTCCTTTTTTTCTTAGCAGCTGAACACACATGTTCACATTGTGGACACACTTGGCTTTACGGCTGTACACACTTGTTCACAACCTGAACATACTTATCTTGCTTTGTATATAGCTGATCTCCTTTTCTTCGGCATCTGTACACACTTGTTCGCATCTTGAACATATTTATGTAACTGGCTGAACACACATATTACACAACCAAACATACTTCAGTCTGAATTAACTCCAACAATGGCTTGAGTCATTTTTTGGTGGTGTGCAAAAATAATGTGAAAAAATATTGTTACTGCTCAAAAAATTCTGTGTTTCTTTTGATTTTTTCTTTTTAAGAATTTTCTCGTGATCTCTGTTGGGTTGTAAATAAATAGTCCCACGTCGGTTACGTTTAGGGATTCTTGGGGCTTAAATATGGTATTAATATCTACATTGGTATGAGACTTTTGGGAGGACCCAAGAGCAAAACCAATTGGATCAGTGGGTCCAAGTAGATAGTACCATACCATTGTGGAGAATTAGTGTGGCCATATTGACAAAAATCAACATCCTCGCCCCACTTTTTTACCTTCAAAAAACTTGCAGAGCATTGTGCATGTTCCTTGCTCTTCGGTCCATGACAAATCTAATCAAAAAATCAATTGTAGTGTTAAGTTAAAATTGATAGGTTCTTTTGCTTATATATTCTTTAATTTAGGTCTAATTTGATACCTATTCCTCAAATCTTTGATTTATATTAGTCCATCAATTTCATTAAGTTGCATCAAATTACTCCATTTAAAGTTTTTCCATTCAAAATTCTAACTCAATCATGATTAGATTTACCCACAATGTGTGATAAAAAAAATTACCTCTGGATTAGCAGCGCGGTAAGGATGAAATTCAAATTGAGCTAATGGGTGGTGTATCATTAATCCAACGTTGAACTAATATGTAAAATAATTATGTATTGCAGTCTCTCAAATAAAGGTAAGCCCAATTAAAAGTGACCTACTAAGTTTTTGGGTATTTTAAATTTAATGTAACTAATAAGGTGTGAGCCATTAATGTGTAGAGACTTAATGAGTAATTCTTATTGTTATGATGGGCTAAAATAAGAATTCCAATAATAACAAGATTGTTATCTATATATAGTGGTCATGGTCCATGGATCACACGAACAAAGGATTCTATTCTATTTTGACATTCCATCGTCAGAAATAGAGGACGAGAAAGCTAAATGGATTCTCTCGTGTTGATCTAGAAGGCCAACCACACAGATCTTAAAGAAAATCTTAAGGAATTAATCACCATGATTCAGATATGTTAGTTCTTGGGTTCAAGACTAACTTTGTTTTGGTGATGATCAATACATTATGTTAGTGTGCAATCAATTTTATGTTTTAGTCTCAGTTTATCTTAATGATTATATGTTGATGAGACAAAGCATAATGCTTGGAGGATATTACAAGGGATATCTTAAAGACCTCCAAGAGTGATGGAGTGCTCAAGCTTGGATGAAGTCATGAAGATCATCTAATGAAGCCAAAGCTTGGAGCATGATGATGGATGGACATCAAGAGGAGCAATGACAAAGCTTGGAGCTTGATGAATGGAAGCTCATCAAGGAGTGCCAAAGCTTGGAGATGATGTGGAGTATCAAGGTATCGTGAGCTTGAAGAATTAGGCTCTATGAGATGCAAAATGTAATCCATGTAATTTCAATTACTTGCATTTCTCTTTTTTAAGTCTAGGATTATTGTAATGCCTTGATACATGGTCATACTCTCTTGCATATACATATAACCATCTTAGTGAGACTTAGGATTATCATAGAATCCAACCCAATAGGTTCATCTTGCCCAAAGACTCATTTGGAGTCTCTGGCTCTCCAACAGTCGACTGATGAAGGTTTTACAATCGTCTTGGTGATTCCAGTCGCCTGTCGAGCCTTCTACAGTCGACTGTGGTGCACTGCTCAAGTCAACATTTTTATTGACTCTACTTGAGCTTTTCGCATCAGTTGACTGATGTTCAATTTACAGTCGCCTGTATATTTACAGCTGCCTGTGAAATGGTCAACAGTCGTCTGAAAGGCGTAAATGCGAATATTGCATCTCTCTGTTTTTTCTCCATCCCCTGCAGCAGTCGAATGATGAAGGATAAACAGTCGCATGTCTATTTATAGTCGCATGTCATTTGTTCATCAGTCGTATATATGCATACTGGGAGAAAGAGTGCAGCTCTCTGTTTTATTCCATCCCATGCAGCAGTCGCCTGCTGAAGGTTTAACAGGCGCATGTCCTGTTTACAGTCGACTGTATCGACTTCATCAGTCGACTGTTTAGGCTCAGATTATAGCCGTTGGGATTTTTCTAGCCGTTGAACAGTCGACTGTCATTTGTTCATCAGTCGACTGTCTATGCCGTAAACTGCCAAAATCTAGCCGTTGCAGATTTCTTCCCTTTGGGTTTTTGGCTGTTTTATGGGCTTTTATTGGCTTCCTATATAAAGGAGTTGGCTTAGTTCATTTAGAACTCTTGGTTAATATTGAATATCTTTAAGAATCAATAGCCACTCCTAATCTCTCCCATTCCCTCATTTAGAGCTTCAATCTTATGCTATAGAATCTAAGCTCTAGGGAATTTCTCCAAGGAATTTCAATCTCATTCCTTTTCTTGGAGAACATCTTTCTTCTCTTCATTTCATACACTCAAGTGAGAAGTATTAGGATTCATTCCTAGAAGAGAGAAAGATCGACAAGTGCAAATCAAAGATAATCTCAAGCACTTGGTCATTCACTTGCATGCCTTCTTCTTCACATTGGTAAGATCATATCAAGGCATAGGTAAGTGTTGTTTCGTTTTGTTTTTGTTTCGAAACCCATATTCTCTTTGTGGGAGTAGCTCTCTTTGTGGGAGTTTGGTGTCCTAGTATAGGGCTAACCTTAATTCTCTGAGTGGGAGTTAGTAATTCTCTAGGTGGGAGTTTGACCCTTGTGTATGGTTGGTTGGGTCCTTGTGTAAGACACAATCCTCTGTGTGAGATTGTATCACTTCTCTTTGTGTGAATTATAGTGAATATTGGTGTGGCTAAACGTACCCAAGTTTTGGGGAACCAGGGTAAAATCCTTGTGTTTGTGTTTGTTGTTGTTGAGCAAACTCTTTAATTTCTGCTGCTTATTGTGCTTTAATTTCAGTAATTTTTAATTAAGCACTTTGCTTACTATTACACTATTCACCCCCCTCTAGTGTGTGTGTAGCCCCGTACGGTCCCTTACAAGATACACTTCTGCACAATTTTTCAGTATATTCTCATTGATTTAATATGAATTTCTTGCTTATCTTTGGTGATGATTTTCGCCAAAGAAATCAGTTTCATCCCCAACAAGCATTTTCAAATTGGATCATTGACATTTAATTTTGGTATAATTTTTGGGATTAAAAATATTTTGGAATTAATTTTAGATTCATTTTGGATTTAATTCAAAACTATTTTGTTTGGAATTAATTTTGATTTTTTTCAGATTTTTCGGAAATTTAAAAAAAATAGGATTAATGGGTGGTGGCGCTCAGCCGCCAGACCCCTAAAGGAGGCGCAGTGAAGGGGCGGCGGCCATTTGACCACCACATCCCCTGAAGAAGACGGAGGTCGTCGCTTTTAAGTAAAACTTGATTTTTTTTCTTTTTTTATCACGGGCCCAAACCTGTAAAGATTGATGGGGTGCGGGCTATAGCCCGCAGCAGCACACAGAACAAAAAATTGGAGAGAGAGAACCTTCTGCTCTTGGGCTTTACACGGGCTTCAGCCTATGAATGGATTAAGGATGTGTGCTTTAGCCTACCACATCAGTTTAAAACAAAAAAGGGGTTGGGTGGCGACGACCATTAGGCCGTGCCTTGGGCTTCTTTTTCACGGGCTCGAGCCATGACCGTGGAGAAGTGGCAGGCTTCAGCCTGCATCATTAAGAATTAAGCACAAATTAAAGGGGGGGAGACACGCACACATGCATCCCCCTTTTAAGGATAAATTTTTGTGCATTTTTTTTTCAAATATTTGCATAGATACATATATTTTGAGATGAATTAATTGAAACAACATCTCACTAAAGTGAGCTCCCTAATTGAAATTAATTTTATTTTGAAATATAAAAGATTATGAGCATGTATATTATATAAATATTCATCGGCCCAAAGAAAGATCAAATATTTAACTTAATTACATGCACACATGTGGTAATAAACGTGTGATAATTATTTGGATTTATATGTGAATAATAAATCGTTCTAAAGGAAGATTTATTATACGACATGTTATTATTATCCGTGTTTGTTTATTACATCAAGATATTAATCACACGTTACTATTTTGTTCAAAGATAAAATATTAATAGAGTGCCTGGTATCTTGAGATGTGGTTTGCATTTATTTGAATTTATTTTTGTTTTTGAGACTTTTATATGAGCTTGTTTTATTTGTTATTGTTCTCTTTTTCAACTATAACTCCTGCAAATATTACTGCCAACATAAATTCAATCGTATGTTAAATTACTCAAACTTGAAATCATGGAAGGAGAACCTTTTGATGGTTCTCAATGTTATGGATCTCGACCTTGCATTAAGGGCAGATTCTCCCCCACATCTTTTGGAAAAGAGTATCTTTGATGATAAGATGGAGATGGAAAGGTGGGAAGAATCAAATTGCATTTGCATGATGATAATGAAGAATGAAATTACAGAAGCATCCATGGTCACAATGGCCGAAAAGGTTACTACTGCTAAGGCGTTCCTTTTCTATATTGAAAAGATGTTTGTCAAGAATAAAAAGTCTGAAATTGGTTCACTCTCGACAAGCCTAATTTCAATGATGTAAAAAGGTAATGAGAACTTCAGGGAGTACATCTTGAAGATGTCTCCTCTTGCTTATAGATTGAAAGCACTTAAGCTCGAACTCTATAAAGACTCGTTAGTGCATTTGGTTTTGATATCTCTTCCAGCACAGTTTAGCCAGTTTAAGGTGAGCTACAACTATCAGAAAAAGCGTTGGTCTCTGAATGAGTTCATCTCATAGTGTGTCTTAGAAAAGGATAAGCTTAAGAAAGATAAAACAGAAAGTGCTCACCTGACCTCAACCTTCAAGAACAAGAAAAGAAAGAAGGATAAGGCAGCTGCAAATACATCATCTCAAAGAAACAACAACAAAAATTAAATAATTCAGAAGGCAATAGTTATTTCTTCTGTGGAGCTGAATGACATAAAAAGAAACATTGCATCAACTATCACACATGTCATGCTAGGAAATGCATGCTTCTTAATTTATTTTGTTCTGAGGTTAATTTTACTTCAGTATCTATAGACACAGTGTGGATAGATTCTGCTGCAACCATTCACAGCAGTGTGTCTATGCATGCAGTGTTGCCCAAAATACCGAAAGCCAAATGATGGTGAAATATACATCTAAGTGAACGATGGCAAAACGGTTCAAGTTTAGACAATTGGAAAACATAGATTATTGTTAAAGAGTGGATTGTATTTATATCTTGATGAGACATTTATTGTACCGTAATTTAGACAAAATTTGATTTCAATTGTTACTTTGGACAAATTTGGCTATTCTTGTTTATTTGAAAATTGAAATTTTAGTTTGTCTCATAATTCAAAATTGGTTGGTTCCAGTTCTTTGTCAGGTTACGATAATCTTTATTTAGTTGATACAATTGCTTCATTTAATGAATTCCTGCATTTGAGTACATGAGGTACAAAAAGAAAATTAACCAGTGAGAATTCAGCTACGTTGTAGGACAAGAGATTGGGTCATATCTTTAGAAGAAGAATAGAGAGACTTGTGTCAGACAAAAGTCTCAATCCCTTAAATTTCTTAGACTTTGATGTTTATGTTAATTGCATAAAGGGAAAACAAACCAATAAAAAGAGATTTGAAGCATATGAAAATTTGAACGTCTTAGAACTTATACATACAGAAATCTATGGGTCATTTCCCTACGGTTGATTGGAATGGTCAATAATATTTAATAACGTTTATAAACGCTTTTTCCAAATATGTCTACATATATCTCATTCTTAAAAAGCCACAATCACTGGATGTGTTCAAAAATTATACTACTGAATCTGAAAATTAACTCTGTAAAAGAATCAAAAGCATCAGATCTGACCATAATGGTGAATACTATGGTAAATATAATGGTTCACATAAACCACGTCCAGAATTGTTTGTGAAGTTCCTAGAGGAATGTGGTATCGTCCCACAATACCCATGCCAGGCTCGTCCACTATGAATGGTATTGCTTAAAGACGAAGCCAGACGCTTAAAGACATGGTGAGGAGTATAATTAGTCATTTTTCCTTACCAGAATCACTCTAGAGAGAAGCACTTAAGACTGTAGTTCATATCATTAACTGAGTTCCAACTAAGGCAACTACCAAAACCCCATGAGAACTTTGGACGGGCAAGAAGCCTAGTCTAAAGCACTTGCATGTTTGGGGATGTCCAGCCGAGTCAAAGCCATATAGGCCAAATAAAAATAAATTGGACACAAGGACGGTGAGTTGCTATTTCATTGGATACTCTAAAGATCCAGAGTGTACAAGTTTTATGATCCCACAACTAAATTGATTTTTGAGTCAAAAAATTCCGGTTCTTTGATGATGTCGAGTTTGTGAGGGGGGGTACAATTAGAGACTTTGTTTTTGAAGAGGAATATGTTGATATTTTCACAGGTGTTATTGGCATTGCTCGAGATTTCATTCTTGACCATGTTCAAGACACAACAAATCAAGATACTGTGTTCATGCAGAACAAACTCTAAAACCTCAAGAACATATGCAATTAAGTAGATCCACTAGAAATAGGAGAAGTACAGATGACTACATTGTATTTCACCAAGAACATAAGGTAGGCATTGGAGCGATGAAAGATAATCCGATCAACTTACGTCAAGCCATGAAAAGTTACAGCCCTCTAAAGTGGATTGATGCCATAAATAAGGAAATTAAGTCCATGAAGTACAATGACGTTTGGGATCGTGTCTCCTTATCAAAAGGTGTGTCCATTAGTTGCAAATGGATATTTAAAACCAAGAGTGATTCAAAAGGCAATGTGGAGAAAGATATAAGGCTCATCTCGTCGCAAAAGACTTTACATAGAAAGAATGCATTAACTATAAAAAGACTTTATCTATGTTTACTTCGGAAAACTCTTTCAGGATTATAATGGTATTGGTGGCGCATTCCAATCTAGGCAATTGTATTTTATGTTTCATCAAGTGATCATCTCGTTCGGCTTTGAGATGAATTTGGTCAATGATTGTATATACCATAAGTTCTATTGGAGTAAGTATATTTGGTGATACCCATGTGGCTAAGGGAGATAAGTTAAGTCTCAATCGGTGCCCTAAGTATGACTTTGAGATTCCATATACCTTGGCAATATTATGGGGTCTAATGTATGCTTAGTTTTGTACGCGTAAGGATATTACATATGTTACATGAATGTTGGATAGATATTTAAGCAATGCAGGATGCGAACATTGGATAGCAGCCAAACAAGTCTTACGGTATTTACAGAGAACAAAAGACTACATGCTCAAATATGATAGGTTGGAAAAGTTTGAGATCATTGGGTAAACTGACTCAGATTTTGCTGGATGCCAAAATAGTATGAAATCTACATCAGGTTATATTTATCTACTAGCTGGAGGAGTATCTTCTGGATTAAGAGTTAAACAGTCTCTTATTTAGCCTCTTCCACTGTGGCTGCAAAGTTCAATGCATCAGGCATCCAGAGTATGGTTGCAAAAGTTTGTCATGGTCTGCAAATAATAGATGGTATTGAAAGACCACTCAGATTATTTTGTGACAATAAATCTACAGTTTTATATTCCAATAACAACATGAGCTCGACAAAGTCAAGGCATATTGACATCGAGTTCCTAGTTGTTAAATAAAATGTTCAAACAGTTGTCTATATAGCACATTAGAACAAACTACTTAATTACGGATACATTTACTAAGGGATTGCAGTCCAAAAGGTTTCATGAGCACATTACTCGTATTGGTGTCATGTCAATTGATGATATTTAGTTTTAGTTTGAATTTGTTCTTTTGGATACTCATATGATATAGACATTTCAGTCATTTCAGTTCCTGGATATTTTGATTATTTTGTGTAGAAATAAATTTGTGGTTTATTTACACTCTGATTTTGGTATCGTTTGATCTCACTAAGGTTTAAAGGAGGACCAGTTGAAAATAGGCATGTTAAGATCACATCACATGAAATTCCTATGTTACACTTAACATCTTGATCTATGTCATTTAGTTCTATCGGCATACGTGATCCTTGATGGATTGAGTTACGATAACTGTAACGAATGCTGCTTTGATCCTATGTTAGTATGATTGATGGACCGGATTGATTTATAGATACATTTCAGTAATGACAGCAAAGTTGAGCTTATTCGGTTATTTTTGCAAAAAGCAAAATTATAAGGTTTGACATACGACCCAAATGAGAGATTGTTGGATCATTAATCCAATGTTGGGCTTATATGTTAAAAAATTATGTATTGTATGCTGTTAAATAAAGTTAAGCAAAATTAAAAGTGATCTGTTACGGTTTTGGATATTTGGGCTTTAATGAATCTAATATGGGTGGGCCTTTAATGTGTATATAGTTAATAGAGTAGTCATATTTTCACGGTGGGCTAAAATAAGAATTCCAATGATAACAGGATTGTTGTCTGTATATAATGGTCATGGTCATTGGATCACAAGAACAAATGGTTTTATTGTATTCTGACATCCTATCGTCGGGAATAGAGAGGAAAAAGCTAAAGGGATTCTCTGAGATTCTTGTTGATCTGGAAGGCCAACCACACAGATCTTAAGGAATTAAGCATCATGGATTCAGGTACGCTCCCGCATAATTTTCCAGTATATTCTCATTGATTTAATATGAATATCTTGTTTATATTTGTTTATATTTGATGAATTTTCGCAACAGAAATCGGTTTTATCTCCAACTACAATACATGCAGGATATGTGAGGAACACAGTGGGCATTGTGACTGGACACATCGTGATTCCAAGGGCATGCGGATTTCAACAAATAGGGAGTAAGCCGCAGTTCTGTCTTTTGAAACGAGAGCAATCCAGCAAGGTGCTCATCATTCATACAGTAAGTACTAAGTACTGCATAAGAAAACATGCCAAACTAACCATGCTACTGTGAGTTAAGTCTGCCCGACTGAGAATGATTCAATTAGCTTGAAATGAACTTTCCTCGCCAATGAGCAATTGCTCAAATGTCATTCTCTCTCAATTCTTAATGGGAGTCACGGAATCGAGCCCCGACTGACACACGCTTTACTGCTTTCCGATGTATCAAAAAGAAAAACCTCTACTCTTCAGCAATGTGCGAGCAGATTTTCAAAATGGAAAATGCATCAGCCCAATTTAACAACTAAACATGTTGGCAAAAATTCTTAACTATTCAGACATTTTCTTCCTTTATGGTGTATCTTCCCCTAGCTATGATAGGGATTCCTTTCCCACGTGCCAACGAGGTAATTCACTGTAACAAATCCCTACGAAAAGACTCGAGTAAAAAATTTGGTTTAAGAAAATATCGCTAGAACCGCAATCCAGCTTCAAACAAAATGTATCCGATCTTGTTATCCAACGAGACTACAAGTAACACAGCGCATCAGCGTATCAAAGAGCACAAAGGATTGCCTGGTGCGAAAAAGCCCACTATCTACATCCAAATTAGACAAACACAAGAACACACACAACACAAGATAATGATATTATCTCATTAAAAGGATCAAGCGAACGTAATATTCGGTGTAAAACATATTTTTAAATATCAGAAGCTCATTATCGGCATCTTATTGGTGAGAGAAAGGATTGAGAATTCTACATGTGTACAATTCCATAGACTGTGTAAAAGAGATGGCAACATACTCTGCAACTTCAAATTGCATTTATTTTGAGTGTATTTTGTTCCATAAGCTAAAATGCATGAAGTAACAAAAGATGGATGAAGAACATTTAGAGCAATTGGCGAAGCATTGGCAAAGGCATGTATAAAGATAATTGAAAGAAGAAAGATGGGCATTACAGCAGTCAACACAATTTGATCCTCCAAAGGTCACATAGCGGAAATTGTACAATTAGGAAACTGGCAATGCATGAACAAAGTTGGTATCTTATTAAACCCCGATCCTGGGAAACCAGAACTAAGGCGCATTCTACTCTTGTAGCTAAAGGAGTTGAAAGTCGCTAAATCTTTCTCATCAACACCCAGACAGATCGCATGCGTAGTACCATTCTCTTTTTTTTTCCCCTTTTTTTTTAATTTGAACCTATTTTCTTCAAGTGCCTGCAAACGAAATAGGGGAAATAACAGAGGGTATTTCAGCCATGATACAATGAAATATAGGTTGATATAAATTTTCCCTGACAGCAACACAACATATAACAAAGTAGCAAGAAATATATTTTATGTTATTTTCACCTATTAATGTTTATATTGGAGAGTGCAGATACAAAGTAAATTATTCAAGCTCATAGTTTTAAAACTATTAAATAAAATAATGGACATGTACATCAATCTGTACGTCAATCTACTCAGTTCAGATATATTGTTCATTTTCAGACACCTTTGACTGCTCACAAACGCAATAGATTGCAGTGCATCTCTTCTCTATATGAATTGCCCGACCAGTGATTTGGGTTTTGCTAGATAGCACTAGTTACTTTAAGATTGGCTCATGGACTATCGCAATAAAAAAGAATATCTCACTCAAGCATAAAAACGCGTTCTGAAACCAATGCCTGCTTCTAAGAACAATATTAGCTGGCAATCAGGGCATACAGACATTTATTTTCCAACTAGGTTTGGTAACGACCGGTAATGTTATGCTGTTTCTGTCAGAGTCTAAACCATCTGAAGCGAAATCCACAAATACATCCTTATATGTCAATCCAACTATATCTTCAATATATGTTTGTTTCCTTGGTGTATCCCAAATAGCTTGTACACAAACACGCCACGTGATCAATTTTTAGCATGCTGAACAAGTATGCACGTGATGCTACTGGCAGATCAATTGAGAAGTTGCAAGCTTCTACTGACCTTGTCCATCGACTCCATTCTCGTATTACTCCCATTAATACAACATGCTTTCTTCAGGACCATATAATGTTCACAATAGTCTAATCCCCGCAGACAGCAGGTCGTAAACTTGGTTATTACCCAACAGAAAAATTAGTTCTTGCCCAACAGACAAATTAGTTCTTACCCAACAGTTACCCACAGAGAGCAAGTTGTAAAAACAGTCTAATCAGTAAAGCTCTTTAAAGAGACAGTACAATTTCCCTCTAATGAGCCTCATCAAACTGCAAAGTTCAAACATCTTAGTTATTGATTTGTCATACACCATTCAGAGAAGGACGAAAACAAGAAAAGTAACCACCACATCCTATTTTGGTCCTCCTTAAGTACTTTTTTTCAGAAAAAGGCCCGTAGGCTTCAAAGAACCACAATGGGGAAAACGAACCCGGGGTAAAGTGGGGGAAAGAAACTCCCATAATGGATAATTAACTCCTACTTCTTTGCCCAAATCACGACGGACATCTGAATCTCTAGCTTTCATGGAAGCTCTGTGCAGCTGGAACCCAAGTCATTGTGTGATGATATTAGGCATCAGCATTTTTACTTCGAAAAATTCCCTCACACATTTCTAATGGGAAGACTTGAACCTATGATGCCACACAAGCAAAAGGGCAACCCTTTGTCGTTTGAGCTAAAGCTTGGTTGTCCTTTAAGCACATAATTCCATGAATTATTTTGCATGAATCAGGACAAGCAACATTTGGTTACTCTTTTTAGTTGTACAAAAGGATCCAAAACTAGGTTCAGGGCTTAAAAAAGTGCCAGATCCAACAAAAAATGCATTGATAATTCAACAATTTCAGCTGCAACCATGGGAGTACAATATGCCAACATTGTCAATACATCAAACGAGGAAAAAGAAGAAAAATAAATACAAAGAGAACAATGGGTGCGAATTGAGGAAAAGTTTATTAGGTAGACATCATCTTTTAGACAATTGGAATCATTCAGATTCATCTCCATGTTCTAAAACAAAAGTACACCAATATTCTTGTGCTTTGCATATCTTTTGCCTAAGGATCTAGTGGTTGCAAAAGTCCTATTGTTTGATAACGGTCAAACTTTCAACCACTAGATAAAAGGGGAAATCACATATGAATCTTTTGATTTTTTAATATGCATGTGTTTAGTACATGTTGATCAATAAGAATGGTTACGCCCATCGAAAGGCCACCACCACAGTTGCCATTGGATATGCATTATTCTCAAATAAAAAAGGAACCTTAAAACTAAGCAATAATGGTTAGAATTTTTACAACCGCCGGTGGTCAATTACATGAAAGAAACCCAAAGTTTGATGTTTTCTCAATTTTGGTCCCTAAAGTATATGTTGCTTCAAAATCGGTAGCCAAGGGTCCACAACAGTTAGCTTTTTTATTGATGAGGTTAACTTGGGCTGGCAGTGACACGTTTATCCCCATTATGTGTAAAAGCAGTAAATATTCAACTTAATGTCCAAATTACTGCTCTTTCAACTAGTTCCCTCATTATTTACCCGCAATCGGTCTTTCTTTTTTTTGTTCCTCTCATTTTTTTTCTTTTTCCCATTCTTATTAAATTTAACAAGAGTTTTGTTGGGTGATGTTGCATTTGAGAATCTGTCCCAACAAACCTTCAGTGTGGCTCAAGCTGTAACCACAGCTCAGCTTGGTATGTTTCACTGACCTGAACCTGAATCTGAAGAAAGGTAAAGATTAAAATTGAACTGAACATATTAAACAGCGAATGATTTTGAGCATTATTACCACCATTAGATCTCAAAATCTGATCCAGGTCCGACTAAAGTTTTTGTGTATTGTATGCGATTCTGATGAGAGCATGGCCGGTCTTCTCTCTGTGTACTCGAAATTCTATAGGTAGTCCAAAGAAGTGTCTGGTGTAAAGGTCATTATGACAGAAGAGAAAGATGAAAGGGAATAGAGAGAGAAAGGGCACAAAAAGAAAAGGAAGGAACTTGTCTGCTAGCTCTATCAATCATTCTTCTTCCCTTTCTTTCTTTCTTAAATTTTTTGTAATTATATTTCAGTCCTCTGGTAGGAGGAATGAAGGGGGAAGGAATTCAAAGAGGAATGGCTTCTTATTTCAATTTCTCTTAGCATGTGTGATTGTGTGTGTTTATCTGATTTCTCAGCTAGCTCTCCGTTTCTGAGACTTCTGTTTTGTTTTGTTTTTACTTTCTTTTTTTTGCCACTTTGCACATTGTCCCATTTTCTTTCACCGGAATTTCTTCTTGTTGTTGTTATTTAGCATCAAGTACACATGCTAACTTGAATGTGTGTATCTGGTTTTTGCCGTCTTTCTTTTTTTTTCTATTTCTTACTTTTTCCCGGGTGGGGGAGGGGGTGGGGTGGGGTGGGGTGATTGGGACACAAGAGAGATTAGGGTTAAGAAAGAAGGGGAAAAGGAAAGGGTAGCTTGGTCATAAATGTATGTCATTTATTCACACATGACTTAGGGTCATAAGTAGGGGTGGCAAAATGAACCCGACCCGACCTGAACCCGGCCTCCTTAACCGGATTGGGTATAGCTCTATCCGGGTCGGGTGGAATTCGGGTCGACCTGGCCGATCCGGATAAAATCCGGGCCGGGTCTAGGTTTGATCCGTTAACCCGTATTCGACCCGGTTTAGAATACATATATATATATATATATACACACACACACACACGCGCATACATACATACATATACATATATACATACATGCATACATGCATACATACAAACATACATACATATAATTTATGTGAAGCACACAGGTCTGTGCTATTGGGAGTTCGGTTACTGGGTTTGGTTGGTGCGCTACTCTTTTTCAAAGGTTTCAGCTTCGAATCCCGCTATTGGTGTTCCATTTCTCATTTTTCTAACATGAGTTTGGGATTTAAATAAATAAAACGTTGATGTGGACCTCTCACATGAGCTTGTTCAGTTGATATTACAATGTTCTTGTTTCCAAGCGGTCAACAGTTCGAATCCTTATTTCAGCATTAAATTTCAAACAATTTTTTTAAAGGGCATGGAATGCGGGTCAGGTTCGGGTGACCCGCCAACCCACCGGATCGGGTACGGGTCCTATGTTCCCGACACGGATTTAATCCGGATCGGGTTCAGATTCGGGTTCACCCCTAAACGGGTCGGGTCGGACCAGACCCGAACCCGACCCGATTGCCACCCCTAATCATAAGATACCAGCAGTATATAAAAACTAAAAACTATGGTCCGTGGGTTTAACCTTTTAGAAGTAAAATAAACTTTGGGTACCTAAGTGAGGGAACTTCAAACTCCAGGTACTTCCCATGCAATATCCTATAGCATAGTGACTGGCGATCAACTAACCCGTGAAATCAATCAATATAGCTAATAGTTATGCAGCAAGATGAAAGAGAATGACCGGAAAAGTAACGAAACTCTAAAGTTAATAAAAATGTCAAAGGATCCAGTTCAAAGGAATACCAAATTATATAACTAAACGAATAATGCAAATGTTGAGAAATTAATTATTTTATCATCATTATTTTGATGTAATGAAATCCAAACAGCTAGTCACAATTACAAAGGGGGACAATGGTAACTTTTGGTTATGGATATGGATTGTTGTGATTGGCAAGTGTTGGTGGAAATGACGCATTGTTGTTGATGGTTGTCGATGATGTTGATGCAGCTGTGATAAGAATAGAAGCACCAAGACTTGCAGTACTTTAGATTTTAGACCATTGATCATGGTCATCATTGCTCAAGTTTTATAATACCATATTCGAGATTCCAATGTTTTCTCATCTCCCTCAGCGCAATTGATTATCATGGGAGCAAGCAAAAAAGAAGAATGAACTGGAAATGAAAAAAGAACAAACTGAAGATGAACACAAGAAACCGGACGTTCCTGTGCCAATATAAATGAAACCAAATTTACATTATCTTGCCATATTTAGAGCTGGTCTCAGTTTTTAATGGAAAACAATATGATTTCTATTTTCTACGATTGTGATGTTAATTGCTCTTGATATCAGCAAAAAGAAACGGATGAATGGATACATAAGAAGTAAATAGATAGAAACAAGATAAGATTGGTTTAATCCATTTACATGAAACAAACTGGTCAATCATGCCCATGCACAACTCTGTACACATGCTTTACAACAATAATACAAATAAAAAAACAAAAAACATGATACGGTCAGTAGCCTTTGTGTTGTTAATGCAAACCACCAAAAGTAACTACATCACTTCTTCCATGCATTGTATATTAAATCCTTCAACTAATCTAAAATTACTGAACTACGGATCTAGTAATATGACAAAAACCTTGTTACATTTGATGAAATAATGTCTTGAAAAGTGATCTTATCCCTAGGAAGTTACCATTAAATTGTAACCACCAATATGTTTTAATATTATCAAACCAACCACAAACTCAAGCATTTCCAACTCCTAAACACAGTTGAAAGAAATGTGACAACTTATAAGTACAGCGGCACATAATTCTACTCTCTCTCTCTCTCTCTCTCTCTCTCTCTCTCTCTCTCTCTCTCTCTCTCTCTCTCTCTCTCTCTCTCTCTCTCTCTCTCTCTCTCTCTGTGTGTGTGTGTGTGTGTGTCACCTTGAGCAAACTCTACACAGATTAAGTGAACAGTCATTGAATGCATATGAATGTTTAGAAACATAATCTCTACCTATGGTCCTTCAGTAGAACCAATACCATATGCAAAGTAGAGGATGCATACGGAGATGCCTAAGATCATCCAAGCAATATATGAAACCTTAAGATTAAGGATGACATATGTTTGTGCTCAAGAGCACTCCGCATTTAGAAGATAACAAGTACAAATATCACATGCAAATAAATAATAACTGCAAACCAAGGACAAAAATTGAGGCAATAATTCACTACAATTTCTAACATTCCTAGATGAATTCTTTTTCTAGATATTTTTAGTTTCCAACCATCCTCAGCTTGTGATGTCCGAACCATTTACTACGGGGAAGGACAAATTGGAAAAGAAGAAACCTACAGCTGGCAGTTGAAACAGCACCAGGTTTCCACTGAATGTTGTCCTCTCTTGCATCACCCGTCTTTACAATTCCTCCCTATCAAACCTCAACCCAAATTCCTTGAATCAAATAAAGTTCAATTAACGCGATAATAAAAGTAAGAAGATTTCACCTTCTGTTCTCAGTGACAAGAAGGTCAGCATATGACCTATGTATAAATATATTTCCTAATTATCAATGTCATAAAGAGTGTACCAACAAATTAACTAATATCAGCTCTGGTAATATGCTATGAAATAACCTTAGCATATCAGAAGTGGAACCAAATCCATCTATGAAATGAAGTACGATGAATGATGAAATTATGGTTTCAAATATAATATCAATCAATCAATCAAGGCAGACACATTGAAAGATAACCTCATAACCTCGTACCAACAAGCTGAATTAATGATTTATCTACAAACAATACTATTATGACTGAGATCATGAAATTAAAGCTATTATTGCAAAATACGGTAGAGTTGAAGCTAGAACTTTAGTTGCAAACAATTGTAGTTACTCAAATTCAATTAAAACAGAATTAGGCATCATAATAGCATGAAAATTCTTCCTTCCTTATCTGTTAATTTCCCAGAACTTTCTTGCATTTTGACTTTTCTTAACACGCTTGTCTACTTAATGTGGGGCAATGAAGTCAGTGTCAGGAAAAGAGGAAACCTACGAGCGCTTAGAAAGCAGGCATCAGCCCTCGGTCCTCCGCTCACATCAACCATCTTTTCCATTTTGCCCTATTTGAATATCCTCGTATCAACCAAAACTCAAATTTTCAAGAATAAAAAAGACAAGAACACTATGTAAACAAAAAAACCTAGAAACACGACGTCATCATTGAAATGTAAGAGGAAAAAAATCAATTTTCTTTCCTTTTTTCATGTGGTGTTAATCACGACCTAAAATAGATAGATGGGTGACAAGACTCACAAACTAACACTAGCGATCTTGACAAGTGCGGCGGGAGGTACCGTGGGACAGCTCGCAACAAGCCCTAGCGCTGACCGAAAGGTGAGACGTCAGGCGAGCGGCGGCGGCAACGCTATGAAGAGGTAGCAGAGACTGGACGCCTCCGAGCTCGCCAAGAGATCTGAAAGAAATCATCTAAATCTAAAATAATTTCGGTGAAGACAGTATCTTTTAAGGGTTAGTGTTTTGTTACCTGGGAGATGCGAACGAGCGGCGGCGGCGCTCGAGGCGAGGGATGGCGAGGTTAGGCGAGCCGCGGGGGCGAACTGCCGGCGGCGATCGGACGGCTGACCGCGCGGTGGAGATCAGAGATCGGGAGAATGAGCCCCGCAGAGCAGCCATTTGGATGAAAAAAAGGACGAGAAATTTGGGCGGAAGCGGTGGAAATTGTTGGCATTTGTGACGAGCGCGGGTTAGGGTTTTAAGTGGTCGTTATGGATGTGACATGAATATCCACGGTCGGTGCACGTGGTCTCGCCTCGTTCGCGGGTGCGGTCCCGATCTGGATCCTTATCGGGTGCGTGAATTAGGTTCATATATGTTCGCTATATTTTCTGGGAAATTCTTTATGTATACCCATTTCTACTTCACATTCATGCTATTTATTTACAAGTTTGCCATTCAAAACAATATTGATGCTTGTCATATCACATATTTCGCTGAATGAAATTATATCGCTAAGCATCTTACACTTTTTCCTTAATCTGCTGCACCTATTAACATTTTCTTTCAAAAATCTTTGTTTTATCCATCCCTTACTCAACTTCTCGATTCCTCCTTCTGCCAGCTATTTCAGGATGTTTTCTTATCACGGATATTGATGAATGGAAGTCCGAAGGACGCAGCTGACGTGGCAGACTAGGCCGACCTTCGGGCATCGACCGATCAAACTCTGGGAAGGGCTGGCTACGGGCCGAACAATGGATGCTGAGCAGTGCTTCGACCGAACGATCTCCTCAACGGTTTGCAAAACATGAAGCTCGTTAGGGAGGTTGGGTCTAGGTTGCGACCAAATTCCCTCCGATGCTTAAGTCAGATCGTTTAAAGAATGCTCGGAGGAACTAATTCCGACATGTTAGGAGGTCGTTCACTAGTTCTCAGGCCAAGCTGTGGAGGAAGAAATATATTAGATGAAGCAGATTGAGAATATAATAGTACATGAGTGTTAGATATCCTAGATTCATCCATGGCTTCCTCTTTGTTGGGCTATTTGTAGGTGAGCGCTTTGTCAACGCCCTCCTCCCATAATGCTCATGCATTCATAGCGTTTATTGCCTCCTTGCAGTGTTGTCTATATTGATGGCGAGTTAATGGGCAATCGTTGACCGCTGGGTTTGAGGAACTGACCCCCTAATTGTGAGAGCACGGCAATCAATCAAGCCGTTGTCATGAATGGAGGACGGTGATCCACACGTGAGGGTTTCTGGGCCCGAGTACTGGGCCAATTAGCTAGTCGTGGTCACTCGATGGCCTTAGGGGCTGCCAAGGGTTGTATCGATGGCCCCCATCACCCAAGCTAGACCGACGTGGAGGTTAAGGTCGGGGGATGTGACATGTAGAGACTAGACTGGCGCGGCAGTCGAGACAGCACATTTAATATTGGCCGCTAGAGCTCCATGCCCTAGGACGTGGTCGCCAAAATGGTACTGAATTTGAAGAGTTGGTGTTACCAGATGTCAACACATGTTCCCTATCGGACAGTTCGGATTGATGCAGTCACTCGCATAAGGTAGGAATCTGGAGAGGGAAGCGTGGCTTCCGCTTCGCAGTCAGATAGTTCCGCATCCATCCTGCCCTTCGTGTGATTTCGTCTTTCGTCTGAGCAAGGTAATCCCCCTCCTTTGTTAACGTTTCTCTTGACATCTGGTTAATTTGTTGAGGATCAAGGAAATGCTAGCTCCTGGAGATGTCGGAGCAGTGTCGAGGGTCGCTCAGCCCCCATTGCTTTGGGAGGCCCCCGTAAAGGGGAAATGTCCGCTTGTCGGTTCTTTAAGGGACCCATTCATGGATGACGGGTCCTTCGTTCCGCTGGAGGTTCGAAATGCGGCATCCCCGGTCCCTTACTCAGTCAGTGGTTGACAAGATAAGGACCGAATACATCTCCTATCCTTATGGGGATCGGTTCCCCTTTTATGATGGAAGGATTTGTTTTCCCACGATGTCACGCCCCACTTCCCTAAAATGGAGGCGAGACGTGAGAAGGTCCGCACGGGAGTGGAGCTGTGAAGCTACACGCCCGATAAGCGTCAGTAAAACAAGTGCAGGTCCTGTAACCACGAACAGAACAAGATAATAACACAAGGAGATACAGAAGTAGAATCCCAAATCTCAGCAATGTCCAAACATAACAATTTAAGTTCAACATCCAGAAAAGCCACCAGTCTAAACAGAAAGAGTCTAAAGGCCCAGAACAAGGCCAACAAAGACAAACATAAACAGAGTATTGGTGCTACGCACCGACAACAAAACAGTCTAAAACGAAGAACACAAGCAGCCTCTACGACTGATCTCTAGTGTCCTCATACCCCTCAACGAACGCAGGCTCTGACTCAGCGTCAGCAAACACCACGTCCTCCGCAGCACTCTCAAGCTCGGGATCTAACATGTGTCACCCAAAAGAATAAAGGGGCACATGTCAGCAAGTCTAAAAGACTTGGGCAAGGAAACTGAAAGGAAGGTAAACTAACAACCTAGCAGTTCTAAAAGTATGCATGACATGTCAGTTTTAGTATGAGTGTGCAAGCAAGACATGGTATAACACCAAGTACCAGTGAACAATTATCATGGCATGACAGGAGTAGCCAAGCTACTAACATTCTCAATCTTTTCACTAGTCACGTTTTCAAGTTATTTGTAGATATTTACGCCTTACAGCTGAGCTGTTGGATATTCACGCTGATTGGCCGCTTAACACTACCCCAGAACCCAGAGTTTACGCCTTACAACTGAAGTTGCTGATCAGGCAGACTCCCAGTTGATTGGCCGCTTAACCCTTACCCCTTCCACATGTAAACAAGCCAGGGTCCCTGCACACGATGCTCAGTAAATGAGCCAGGGTTGCCCCGCACAAGAGCTTGTTTTTTGGTTCACAATTTGGCGTAGGGTTGTGCCCGCTAAAAGCATGTGCCTAGCCTCAATCAATTCACTAGGTGTAGCGGTGCTACGCAATCACGGGAACATTTAAAGAATGCAATGGCATGATAATTAATTCGCGTACCGTTAATTGAAATTAAACATGACATGGTAGTTCTTATGCAACATGATAAATGACGGATCTAGCTTCTTTGTCAAGCTAGAACTTGAAATTGCGCCTAGGCGAGTATCATTTCGTCGCCTAGTCTCTTTTACGCCTACAACAAGCAAATGGCCTAAAACATGGCCCAAAACCCTAAGTGGCAAGTTTCACTTGCCTAGCACCGAGGATGACGATCGCGAAGGTTCGTCACACAACCGCTAATTTACGGGGAACGTCGCTGTTATGGAGAAACAATCATCAAAACAATAACCATTTTAATTAGGGTTTAACAAAAATCACATATGGGTTATGAGTATATTATAGGATCGAGTTATTACCGAATCGTTAGCGGAAGAACGATGCCGAGCAAGCACGGCGACGGAAGAACGATCCGGGAAACTATGGCTTAAATCTGGAAACGGCGAGAAAGCTTCGGAGAAATTGGGATTTGGGGTTTTGGGGGTTGGCTGATGGCCTAAGGGAGGTGGCCGGCGCAAGGAGGGGGTGAGGGGGCTCCGGGGATGAAGGAGGAGAGCTAGGGAATGTTGGATGAGTATTGGGGAAGAAGGAGGCTCAGAAGGAAATGAAAGAAGAAAGAAAAACGATCGAGGGTTTAAATAGGATTCGTGCGGCGGCTGGGCAAACCCTAGGTTTTCGACAGCGGTTAGTCGGTCAAAGAAGGTTGGCTGACCGACTAGTTTAAGAACTAGTCGGTCAGTCGTTCTACTGTGACCGACTAAGAGCAAGCAGCGGAAAAGGAATAAAATCTGGGAAATTGAATTAGTCGGTCTGTGAAGGCCCGTCGACCGACTAGTTTGCAACCTAGTCGGTCGGTGCGTGTTCATTGACCGACTAACGATAAACAGTAACTTAGGTAAAATTAATCAAAGGAACTAGTCGGTCTGAGAGCAAGTTCTGACCGACTAGTTGCGCATCTAGTCGGTCGGTGGTTGTTCTTAGACCGACTAAGAGTAAACAGTAACTTGGCTAAAAACGACTGACGTAAACTAGTCGGTCTGAGAAGAGTAGCCGACCGACTAGATCTCAATCTAGTCGGTTGGTTCCCCTTCTTGAACCAACTAAAGTGCACGAAAAGTGCCGAATTGAAGCGTGAAGCTTCGGAAAGATTTCTATGGCTTCTAAGATCACTCTAACTCTAAAATATGAGCGATTTGAAGTTCGTCATGAGTGACTTACTCCAAGATCAACGATCTAAGGGAGAAGCTAGGAAAACACAACGAAACGAACGAAAACGAAAGCTACGGAGACGGAAACCACACATAAGGAGAAAATCCGCCAAAACATATATATAATATAGATAATCCAAATACATGAAAAACCAGTCGTTACATCCTCCCCAACTTAAGAAAAATTCCGTCCTCAGAATTTCCCAACACTCACGTGCCCGGGAACAAAAGTGGGTAACACTCTCTCATCTCATCCTCTCTCCCAAGTAGACTCTCCTGGCGAGCCGTGTCGCCACATCACCCTCACAAGATTGACAACCTTGTTTTGGAGTGACTTCTGACGCCTGTCCAGAATCTGCACTGGCTGCTGGTCATACGTCATATCAGGGCGAACGGTGATCTCCGAGAAATCCACAGCATGAGATGGATTGATGATGTATCGACGAAGCTGCGACACATGGAAAATATTGTGAACTCCCTCCAAAGACGGCGGCAAGGCTAAGCGGTAGGCTACCTCGCCAACTCTCTCCAGAATGTCAAACGGTCCAATGTATCGCGGGCTCAACTTCCCTCGCTTCCCAAAGCGAATCACACCACTATTCGGGGAAATCTTCAAGAACACATGCTCGCCTGGCTGAAACTCCAAAGGACGGCGTTTAGCATCCGCCCAATGCTTAAAACGGTCCTGAGCAATCCTCAACCTCTCCTGAATGTTCCTGACAACATCCACAGCCTCCACAATCATCTCAGGTCCCAACAGCTCCCGATCACCAACGTCATCCCAACTCAATGGCGATCGACATTTCCTCCCAAAAAGCGCGGCGAAAGGCGCCATGCCAATGCTCGCCTGGAAGCTGTTGTTGTAAGAGAACTCCACCAGATGTAGATGGTCCTCCCACGAACCCTTGAAGTCTAACATGCACGCCCTCAGCATGTCCTCCAAGATCTGAATCGTCCTCTCAGACTGGCCATCCGTCTGTGGATGGTACGTCGTGCTGAAACTCAGACGCGTACCCAAACTCTTCTGCAAACTCTGCCAGAACTGAGATGTGAACCTCGTGTCTTTGTCTGACACGATACTCACAGGGACTCCGTGTAGTCGTACGATCTCCTGCACGATTCACGTTACATCACTATCTAAACTAGGAAAAGGAAATAGAAACGAAGATTAAAAGAATTTACCCCCATGTATCTCCTCGCTAGCGCCTCAGTGGACTGTCCTACTCGGAATGGAATAAAGTGCGTAGATTTGGTCAATCGATCTACGATTACCCAAATCGCGTCATTCTGCTTCGGACTCCGAGGTAGTCCAGTCACGAAATCCATAGTGATGTGTTGCCACTTCCACTCCGGAATCGGAAGCGGTTGTAGCAACCCTGCCGTACGTTGATGCTCTGCCTTCACCTGCTGGCAAACCAGACACTTGGCTACACTCCGAGCCACACTCCTCTTCATACCATGCCACCAAAAATTCAGGCGAAGATCCTTGTACATCTTGGTGCCACCAGGATGCATAGAATACGGGGAACTATGTGCCTCCACCAACAATTCCTCTCTGATATCCCCAGTTGGCACACACAACCTAGCTCCAAACCTCAGCGAACCATCCTCATGAATCAAGAAGTCAGTCCGCAGACCGGCTTCCACCTGCTCCCGAATCTTCACCAACTTCGTATCCCCAGCCTGACCAGCCTTGATTCTAACCACGATCGTTGACTGTATCTCCATACACATCAACGAAGAAGCTCCTCCAGGAAGAACAATCTCAAATCCAGACTCACAAAAATCCTGCTGCAATCTCCACTGCGAAGTCAACATCATCACCACTGGAAGCCTACTCAGCACGTCCGGAACCACATTCACCTTGCCAGGGTGAAATTGCAAATCAATCTCATAATCCGCCATAAGCTCCAACCATCGACGCTGTCGCATGTTGAGCTCCTTCTGAGTAAAAATATACTTCAAGCTTTTGTGATCGGTGAAGATCTTCACTTTCTCACTCAGCAGGAAGTGCCTCCAAATCTTGAGCGCAAACACTACAGCAGCCAACTCCAAATCGTGCGTCGGGTAATTCTTCTCATGAGTCTTGAGCTGACGCGAAGCATATGCCACAACATGCCCGTGCTGATGCAACACACAACTGAGACCCTTGCCAGAAACATCGCAAAAGATCTCAAATCCTCCACTGCGATCAGGCACAACAAGAATAGGGGCAGTCGTCAATCTCTCCCTCAGAACACCGAAGGTATTCTCACAATCACCCGACCAAACAAAAGGTACATCCTTCCGCGTCAATCTGGTCATCGGCTCGGCAATACGGGAAAAGTCCTTAATGAAGCGCCGATAGTAACCAGCAAGTCCAAGGAAACTCCGGATCTCAGACGCTGACTGCGGGACAGGCCACTCTCTGATGGCCTTAATCTTCTCGGGATCCACGAAAATACCATCTCCTGAAACCACATGCCCGAGAAAAGCAACTCTGTCCAGCCAAAACTCGCACGTCGAAAACTTGGCATACAAACGATACTTCCTCAAAATCTCCAACACTATCCTCAAGTGCGACTCATGCTCCTCCTCCGACTTCGAATAGATCAGAATGTCGTCAATAAAGATAACGACAAACTTATCTAAAAAGTCATAGAAGATCAGATTCATCAGATTCATGAAAACTGCGGGTGCATTGGTTACACCGAAAGGCATAACCACAAACTCGTAGTGTCCATACTTCGTCCTGAATGCTGTCTTCGGAACATCTTCCTTCTTCACCTTCAGCTGATGATACCCACTCCTCAGATCCAACTTCGAAAACACCCTCGAACCTCCAAGCTGATCAAAAATATCATCGATGCGAGGCAACGAGTATTTATTCTTGATGGTTACCGCATTCAGCTCCCGATAGTCTACGCACATGCGACGCGAACCATCCTTCTTCTTCACCAGCAAGACCGGTGCTCCCCACGGAGACACACTAGGATTGATATAACCCTTCAGCAAAAGCTCATCCTGCTGCTTCCGCAATTCCTCCAACTCTGCTGGAGCCATATGATATGACGCCTTCGAAATCGGCTGCGCTCCTGGAATAAGATCAATCAAAAATTCGAGAGCTCGATCGGGTGGCAACCCAGACATCTCCTCGGGGAAGACGTCATCGAAGTCCCGCACTACAGCAGGCCTCTCCAGCTCCATCTGCATAGCCACAAACTCCACCGGTCTGGCCCGAAATCTGACAGGGCCAAGCGAACTGCTACCTCGGCTGAACTCAAATACTGGATGTCCGGGAATCTCGAACACCACCTTCTTCCTCCGACAGTCGATCGTAGAAAAGAAGCTCGCAAGCCAATCCATCCCAAGGACCGCATCGTAGTTGATGATGTCGTGGACGATGAAATCAACGTAAAGCTCATGTCCACAAACCACCAACGAGCAAGAATTACAACCACGATGCACCGAGACCACGCCATTCCCTATAACGATATTCCAACTCTTGGGAAGAGGGGACGTCAACAAGGAATGCCTCTCCACGAAGCTCCGAGAAATAATGCACATCGACGCACCAGAGTCAAAGAGGACTCGTGCAGGAAATGTGCAAACCAAAACCACACCTAACAAGCAATTTAATAATCAAATCCTATTCTAGCACCCAATCAGATGCAAGCAACCCAACATGATCTAATAACTAAAACTAACTAAGGAAAGAAAACAGCTAGAAGGAGAGTTACCTGCGATAACCTCATCCATAGCCATGCTCTCCACCTCGGTCATTAGAAAGGCCTGCCTCTTCGGCGGAAAAGCCTGCGGAAAAGCCTGCCTCTGTGGAAAAAGAGCTGCTCTACGTCCAGCAGGAACAGGCGCCCTCTGCTGCAACGGCTGTGCTGCAATAGGTGCCCTCCGCAACTGGTTCGAATACCGACAAACCCTCGCGACATGAGAAGCATCTCCACAAACCAAACACTGGCCCAGAAATTTCCTACACTGATCCTTGATGTGGCCAGTCTTGTCGCAGAAATGGCAAGTCTTCTGATTATGCCCTCCTGGCCTCTTGAACTGCACAGGCTGGTTAGGCTTGAAACCAGGCCTAACCACCGCTCTGGCCTGCTCCATAGGCCTCTTCCCAGCTCCAGCAACATGTCCTCTCCTCTGGTTCAGGTTCAGATCATGCCTCCTCGCAGCTACCAGAACCTTCTGATAAGAGTCCAGATCAGAGGAAGACACAAAACTCTGAAGCTCCAAAGCAAGTCCCTGCAGGAACCTCTGAGCCCTCTCATCAGCATCCTGCACCATCTTCGGTGTGAACCGACTCAGCCTAGTGAACTCTTGGTGGTACTGGTCCACCGTCAAGCTCCCTTACTTCAGCTTAATGAAACGCTGCATCATCTCCTTCCTGGCAGCCTTCGGAAAGAACTCTTCATCAAACATGGACTTGAAGGTAGCCCAAGCTATCGGCTCCACCAGCATCTTCTCTTCCGCATCCCACCAGTTTCGAGCATTATCCTTGAGTTTCCGCTTTGCCAGATCAACCCATCCAGCCGGGCTAATCTTCGCCATCTTCAAATTATCCTCCATGTTCCGAATCTACTCATCGGCCGCTAGAGGACCCTCGGACCCATCAAAATAAGCGGGACCCAGCTCCCAAAACTGTTTCGCTCCCGGCTCGGAGCGAGGGGCCTCTGGAATTGCCCGAGCAGCTCGAACAACTGGAGCATTTTGGACTTGCAGGAGCACGCCCTGCTGCACCTGCATCATCTAAAGCATCATCCGCATCATCTCCCCATTGGTGGGCTCCCGCTCAGGCTCCTCGTCATGAGGGGGGGCGTTACCACCACCACGGGTAAATCGCCTTCCTGCCATCTAATGACGCAGAAAACGAAACAGATTAGACTCATAGCCTATGACTCGGATGTCGAACTTAGTTTATTGGACATTCTAATATTATTATCGTTATTCCGATAATCACAGTTACAGAAGAGGACCTGCATGGGCCACCAACAAAACCTGTCACGCCTCGCTTCCCTAAAATGGAGGCGAGACGTGAGAAGGTCCGCACGGGAGTGGAGCTGTGAAGCTACGGAGACGGAAACCACACATAAGGAGAAAATCTGCCAAAACATATATATAATATAGATAATCCAAATACATGAAAAACCAGTCGTTACACACGAAGTGTGAAGTTGTGGTTTATTCTAAGATGTTCATATTCGGGCTTCGTTTCCCACTTCACCCTTTTGTTCTCGAAGTCTAGAGCTCTCCCTCTGTGAACTAACTACCCATTCCATTCCTCCGTTTGTCGGCTTCATCATGCTTTGTCAGCTGCATGGAGTAGCACCGACCTTGCCTCTCTTCCTCTATTTCTTCCAAGTGAGGCTTGTCCCTTCGAGAATGTGGCATCATATCTCTGTCAAGAGTGGCATGAACCTCCCCCTTGGCCTCCCTTATAATATCTGTGGTTGGAAGAATCACTTCGTTTTCATCACATTTCCAGGAAAAGCTCCATTCCTCACTTGTTGGAGTTGCTTCGGCATCTCAGGATCATTAGAATTAAACCTTTCTGGGGTCGAGTCTAGAGTTACTGGCCTTTTACTGGCCTTGTCGGCCGAGGAGAGGTCGATCCGAGTCTTGCTGGACGACCAACTACTGATGGGTGTTCTGTGGGCTCCTGGTAAGATGAGCCTGTTGATCTCATTCTTCACCTCTGCTCACCCTGATCTCCTCTCTTCTTACATAGATGGCCGAGCAGGAGTTCAAGTAGCCTCTGGATATGACCAAGCTCATTCGCCTCGGCTTCAAGAAGACTGAAGGTAGTACGTCCGGTCGGCTGCTCAACAGCCCCGTGAACAGGGGGAGCAGAAGTCGATCCAGCTGGTTAGGAAGCTAAGCCCAGCTTGTGACAGTTCGGCCCCCGCCCCCGGTCGAAGAGGGCTCCCTTACGGCCATGACGGAGCTGGTCCTGGTGACTGGGGGTTCGGTGCCTACCGGTGAGGATTCGATCGGGCCCGAGGGAAGCTCGATCAAAGCAGCTGAGGGCTCGCAGAAGAGGAAAGGGCGTCCGTCAGTGTGCCCTGAGGTTCCCGAGAAGAGGCTGAAGGAGGGCGAGGTTGCGTATATGAGCTTGGCTCTGGTGGAAAATGTCGGGGCCCAACCGATTTCTGGCCATGGGGGGGTCACGTCCCTCTCAATCCTGCCAAGCTGACTCCTTCCGAGCTCGAGCAAGCTCGGATATTGCCCGTGTTAAAGTCCACCCCCACCGACCTGGAACATTATGGGGGTGACCTCATCCGGCCTATCCACAAAGTGCGGTTCGGCGAGTTAGTCTTCATTGATTGTGGAGTGGCAGCTTGCTTAGCGGAGAACTCCGTCCTTCCGAGGGATCGTTCCTTCATGAGAAAAGTCGATTCTGAAAGTTTGGTAAGCTGCATGGTATGACA
Source organism: Scilla litardierei (assembly GCA_030789695.1). NCBI lineage: Eukaryota > Viridiplantae > Streptophyta > Magnoliopsida > Asparagales > Asparagaceae > Scilla > Scilla litardierei. Next base: position 111,631,931 of record CM061139.1, on the reverse strand, counting down.
AAGCCAACAAGTTGGTTCTTCCCCTTCTTTCTTTCTTTATTTCTTGTCCCCGTATGCCCCCGACTCCCTTATTATGCAGATGTCTTTGATAACCACCAAGATGCGGCGGTGCTTGGTAATGATGGTTGACGTGGAAGAGAGCCTCGACCAGGAGCGTTGAAGGGCGATAGCCACCAAGAAGGTTGCTGAGGAGGTGCAGATTGAGTTGAAGTCGACGCTTCTTAAGGTCACCGAACTTTCCTCTCAAGTCTCCAATATCTCGTCAAAGGCAGGGAAGCTGGAGAGGGCGTTGGCCAAGGAGAATGGTACGCAGTCAGCCGTCGACGTAGCCCAGTTGGTTGCTGAAGAGAGCATCCGGGTCATATCTTCATTGAAGAGGCCGGTCCAGGAAGAGCTGGACATCGAGCAGGAGAAGTGGATGAAGGAAAAGCCGAGCTTCGAGCTCAGATCGCGAAGCTGAAGGAGGTCGACTCCAAGTGGATCGTTGCTGAAATCATGAAGAACTATGTTGAAGCCATTGTTGGATCTGGATCCTAGCCTAGAGGGGGGGTGAATAGGCTAATAAAAAATTCTCGTGCAACCCACGAGAAATCACACGCAGTTAAAAGCACAACCAGAGTAATGAAAAGCAGACACAGAGTACACAGCAGATTTACCCTGGTTCGGTCGTCCCAACGACCTACTCCAGCCCCCAAAGCTAATACTAGATTGAATAGTGCAATAGGTACAAAGTCACAAGTTAGAGCACGCTCAGAGCACCCTCTACGCCTCTACACTCGCCAGACTCTCAGTACCCCACACACAGTGTTTCCTCTCACTATCAATCCTAGCAAAGCTTTCTACCAGCTAGTCCCAAACTAGCTGGGTCCCACTTGTCTAGCCCCAACTAGACAAGTCCCAAAATAGTCCACAAAAATAGGTAAAAGTTTCCCCACAGAGAACGTTGCACTAAGACACAAATAAAAGATTTTAAGAGTTTAGAAATGCTCAGTTTGTGTCTGTGTAGGCGTCTCTGTCAATCAGCACATCGTCAGCTCCAATCTGACGCAAACGGTGTCTCAATCCGACTCCTGGATGTCAAGATATGCACTGGTCTGTGCACAAAGCAATTTTAGTTCAAAGCTTATTTTCAGACGGTCTGTATGCTCAGCAAACCCTTTAAATCAAGCTGTCGGTGTGCAGAGAAAGTTCAGTTCAAAGTTTTTTAATCTTGGTCGGTGCACAGAGCAATCCCTTTAATATCCGCGCCACGTCAGCGTAAAAGAAAACGAATTTGATTTCGTTTCAAATTCGCTTTCGTTCGCACGGGACTGGCCACGTCAGCTCCAAGATTCGCGCTCCGTTCTGATTTCCCTTGCCTTGAATAGATCACCACCGTTGATTCGTTTTGAGGGAGCGATCTCAGCCGTTGGTTGCCTTCCGTTCTGATTTTCTCATGCATCGTCGGAGGACGTCACCGACTTCGCAGAGGCGGCGGTTTCGTGACGACGGCGATGCATCACGTCACGGCGGCGGGTCCACAAGATGGCGACGGCGATTAGATGATGACGCAGTGGCAAGCTCCCTCAGGTGATGACAATGACGACGCTCGATCAGCAGCTCTCGTCTCCAGCAGCTTCGTGCAGATGACGGCGGCAGCAGGCGATGTTCGTTCAACGGCGACGTGTACTCCACGGAGGCGACGAGAGCTCTGCAAAGTGAGTGAGCTTCTCCGAGCGGCGATAACGGCAGCTTTGCTTCTCTCAACGGCGACAGTTTCTCGTTCGACGGCGAACTTGATGACGGGCAGCAAGCTTTAGCAGCGGCGATGATTGATGGCGACGGCGGCGATCACACCACGGAGGCGACGTTGCAGCAGCAAGCGGTTGATGGCGACGGCGGCGATCACACCACGGAGGCGACGTTGCAGCAGCAAGCGGTTGATGGCGACAGCGGCGATCACACCACGGAGGCGACGTCGACCTCACACAACGGCGATATCCTTCACAGAGATGGTCGAGGGCTCGGCGAGCGGTGGGTTCTTTGATGTGTGGGCGTGAAGACTCTTTGCTTTCGAAGAGAAGAGTTGTAGCTTGTGGCAGCATTAAAAAGGTGAAGGAGATGGGTCTTTGTGTATTGCGAGGCGGAAAAAAAATATTTTGATTCCTTTTTTTTTGTTTTGCCGCATACATGGATTTTGTAGCCCCCTGTTTCAATTTTGTTGTATTGCCACACCTTTAACCATTAGGGTTGAGATGGTATTTATAATAGGGGAACTAGGGTTTTAAACAAGTAGTTGGGTAAGATTTGATTTCATCTATTTGGTGTTTGGATATGAATTTTGAGATGGGTAGGAATAAGTTTGGCTAGGATGAGGACACTATCAATCAATTTGGGATTCTTATTAGATCTTATAGCAATACTAATGGGATTAGAAAGAATTCAAATATTGGTAAATCTTGCTAACAGATTTGATCAAGCCAATCTCATCCCCATCTCATCCCATATTCGACCAAGTCCAAATTTTGCTCTTCATTGACCAAGTCACACTTCTTTGTGCACAAACACTCCATCTCTCCCAATGTGCTATACGAATAGCAAATCCGACAAATATCGAAAGTGTATCATTTTGCCAAGCCTGAAACATACTGAGCACACACATTAGATATACCGACACGTTTGTCATCATCAAACCAAGATCCTAGATCGTTGCTTCCAACAATCTCCCCCTTTTGGTGATGACAAACCCACAAAAGATTTGGTCAATAGAAATGAGTGTGTGAAGTGTGTTGAAGGGTGTAATGCAATATGAATCATGAGATGAATATTCAAGCACTACAACATGGCATGCACAAACTAATAATAAATACAACATGCTCCCCCTTCTCTCAAGCTCCCCCTTCACCATATATTCAAGTAATGTTCATGTAGTAATACCGACAACAAAGAAAACAAAATCTTAAGCTATCAAAATCTTTTCTTTTCTTTCTCCCCCTTTGTAATCATCAAAAGTGGATTAATGAAGTCACAAAAATATATTCCATGCAAAAATAAATCATTATTAAAAGTAGCGTGCAATTTGCATGAGTATTCCAAATCATAGACAAGTCAAGTTCATAGAAATTCATACCAAGACTTCTCCACCTTTGTGTAAGTGAAAAGATATAGACAATAAAGTGCAAGAGGAGATTCAATATCAGAAAATCAACCAAAACAATCCACATTTTCCATTTTTCATGAATATCACTAGGATTGACTTTTCCCACCTCATCAAAGATGAGTTCAAGTTACCGAACCCCGAAACATAGCCTAAAAGGACTTTTAAATGTGGGGTGGCATTGCTTGACAAGTTATATACACCAACGCTAATGATTACCCATGTAGCACAAGTTGGATACTCGTGGGTTGTGTTTTAGCCATGAAGTGTATACATTTTTCATACGGAGCAAATATCGTTTTTTTTCATTCTTTTGTGCTCAATTTTAATTCATGGCTAAACACATCATATCCCTTAGAAATTTCAGAAATTAATCATTCCTACATTCACTTTCCATTATTCTTCAAAAGAATCTCCAAAAGCACTAAAAAGTCAAATATCGTGAAAGTGTAAATGTAGGTGTAGAAGTCAAGTTTGAAACTTATGAGACATGTCATGGCTACTAAAAAGAATAACATCATGTTCAAGTAGCTACAACAATAATGAATTGACTTCTACAAGGGATAGAATTGATCATTCATGCAATATCACTCAAGAGATTCAAAAGAGGATCCAATAAGCACACATTTTTTTTATTTTTCAAAAAAATTTTTTTTTTCAGAAATAAAAACATTTAAAATCATCCATGCAAGCACACAAACCAAAATAAATCAAGCACACACAACAATCTATGAAGGTATGCAATGAAATGCAAAGAGGGATAGAAAATTATACCTTCTCGTCGCTTTTTGACGAAGGAGCTAAAAGAATGAAACATTGAGTTTATTGCTCCTCGCCAAAACTCCATCACACCTACATGAAAGGAGTTAAGTGTGACCTTGGAATCCAACAAGGTCCACTAGTGTTAGCCAATATTGTTTTAGGAACCCACACTTGTTTAAACTTGATTTTAGTGTTCCTAAATTTACAATAGTATGAAGTATGGCCTACACTATCACAAGTAAAGCACTTTGCATATAAGTTCTTCGCAATAGACGGTGCATTGTGGAATTTCTTGAATTTTTGCTTTTCAACGTTTTTCAGACCAAAACCAAGTCCTCTTCTATTATTGCCATATAATTGATTCTCTAAAATAGTGTCCAACGATTGTTTTCCCCTAGAGAATTTCTTAATGGCCAATTCAAGATTAGAGACTTTGGTTTTCAACAATTTATTTTCTTCCACAAGCAATGTGCATTTACTTATAAAAGCACTCTTGTTTTCCTCTTCCTTCTTTTCAAATTCAACCATTTTTCTTTTAAAATCATTATCCAACATGCAGAATTTATCATTAAGCTCTCTAATTACATAGTCTTTTTCAGTTTCGAGCTTAATCAAATCAAGTTTAAGCATGCTAATATTATTCATCAAGGAAGGGCAAGAGAGACAAGGTGCTTCATCATTAAAACTGGATTTTTCCTTTTTCAGAATATCAATAGTAGAGTCACGTGCAACAATATCAGTTTTGAGTTTTTCAATCTCTTTAGACATTTCATATTCAGATTGTTGCATTTCAAAGTTCTCATTTTGATAATCATCTATAGTGGATTCAAGCTCTACTATTTTATCTTGCATTTCTTTACAAAGAGTAAGAAGTTCAGTTTTACTACTAGAAGTTACCTCATTGTGTATTCCCATCAATGCCATGCATGAATGGGCTTCGTGTTCCTCCGCCTCGCTCTCAGCTTCGCTATCCATGTCCCAAGTAAGCACCTTGGATTTTCCCTTTTCTTTAGCTACCTGAGCTGTCTCATGTGGGCAATCCCTCATTCGATGTCCTCTTTTCTTGCATTTAAAACAAGTCATTCTATTAGTAGTATTCTGATCATAATTTTGCTTAGAAGACTGAAAAAAGTTAGAGCGATTAAACCTGGGTGCCATTTCTGCTCTTCCTTGCTTGGTCTGGACAAACTTTCTGAAATTTCTGACCATTAGCACTATGTCATCATCATCATCTTCACTTTCGTCAGCTTTCAGAGCAAGTGGCTTGGTAGCTTTCTCTTTTGCCTCAGGTTTCTCCCTTTCATCAATATTTTGCAATTCAAGCTCGTGGGACATTAAATTACCTATTAAGTCCTCCACCCTCATCTGTGATAAATCTTTCGCTTCTTGGATGGCAGTGACTTTAGGCCTGAAAGAGCTTGGCAGAGCTCTTAATATCTTCCTCACCTGCTCAAGGCTAGAATATGGCTTACCGAGCGAACTAGACTTGTAGACAATGTTTGTGAACCTCGCAAACATTTCTGATATCGTCTCTGATGGTAGCATGCGAAATCCCTCGTATTCCGTGCTCAGAAGTGCAAGTCTAGACTCCTTCACCTGTGACGTTCCCTCGTGCGTCACCTCCAAAGTATGCCATATTTCCTGCGCAGTTAGACAATGTGAGATACGATTGAATTCAGATTTATCTAATGCACAAATAAGAGCATTCATAGCTTTAGCATTTAAAGAATAAAGCTTCCAATCATTATCATCCCACTTATCATCAGGTTTAGGCATCTCAGTATTTTCAATTTTGATAACAGGTGATTTATATCCTTTTTCAACAATTTACCAAGCTTTATAATCAATAGAAATAAGATAGATTTTCATACGATTTTTCCAGTAAGCATAATCTCCTCCATTAAATTTAGGTGGTCGGGAAATAGACTGACCCTCAGCAAAAGCACTATCAATGTGGTCCATGGTCAACTAGGCTAGATCTACTAAACTGGCTCTGATACCACTTGTTGGATCTGGATCCTAGCCTAGGGGGGGTGAATAGGCTAATAAAAAATTCTCGTGCAACCCACGAGAAATCACACGCAGTTAAAAGCACAACTAGAGTAATGAAAAGCAGACACAGAGTACACAGCAGATTTACCCTGGTTCGGTCGTCCCAACGACCTACTCCAGCCCCCAAAGCTAATACTAGATTGAATAGTGCAATAGGTACAAAGTCACAAGTTAGAGCACGCTCAGAGCACCCTCTACGCCTCTACACTCGCCAGACTCTCAGTACCCCACACACAGTGTTTCCTCTCACTATCAATCCTAGCAAAGCTTTCTACCAGCTAGTCCCAAACTAGCTGGGTCCCACTTGTCTAGCCCCAACTAGACAAGTCCCAAAATAGTCCACAAAAATAGGTAAAAGTTTCCCCACAGAGAACGTTGCACTAAGAAACAAATAAAAGAGTTTAAGAGTTTAGAAATGCTCAGTTTGTGTCTGTGTAGGCGTCTCTGTCAATCAGCACGTCGTCAGCTCCAATCTGACGCAAACGGTGTCTCAATCCGACTCCTGGATGTCAAGATATGCACTGGTCTGTGCATAAAGCAATTTTAGTTCAAAGCTTATTTTCAGACGGTCTGTATGCTCAGCAAACCCTTTAAATCAAGCTGTCGGTGTGCAGAGAAAGTTCAGTTCAAAGTTTTTTAATCTTGGTCGGTGCACAGAGCAATCCCTTTAATATCCGCACCACGTCAGCGTAAAAGAAAACGAATTTGATTTCGTTTCAAATTCGCTTTCGTTCACACGGGACTGGCCACGTCAGCTCCAAGATTCGCGCTCCGTTCCGATTTCCCTTGCCTTGAACAGATCGCCACCGTTGATTCGTTTTGAGGGAGCGATCTCAGCCGTTGGTTGCCTTCCGTTCTGATTTTCTCATGCATCGTCGGAGGACGTCACCGACTTCGCAAAGGCGACGGTTTCGTGACGACGGCGATGCAGCACGTCACGGCGGCGGGTCCACAAGATGGCGACGGCGATTAGACGATGACGCAGTGGCAAGCTCCCTCAGGTGATGACAACGACGACGCTCGATCAGCAGCTCTCGTCTCCGGCAGCTTCGTGCAGATGACGGCGACAGCAGGCGATGTTCGTTCAACGGCGACGTGTACTCCACGGAGGCGACGAGAGCTCTGCAAAGTGAGTGAGCTTCTCCGAGCGGCGATAACGGCAGCTTTGCTTCTCTCAACGGCGACAGTTTCTCGTTCGACGACGAACTTGATGACGGGCAGCAAGCTTTGGCAGCGGCGATGCTTGATGGCGACGGCGGCGATCACACCACGGAGGCGACGTTGCAGCAGCAAGCGGTTGATGGCGACGGCGGCGATCACACCACGGAGGCGACGTTGCAGCAGCAAGCGGTTGATGGCGACGGCGGCGATCACACCACGGAGGCGACGTCGACCTCACACAACGGCGATATCCTTCACAGAGATGGTCGAGGGCTCGGCGAGCGGTGGGTTCTTTGATGTGTGGGTGTGAAGACTCTTTGCTTTCGAAGAGAAGAGTTGTAGCTTGTGGCAGCGTTAAAAAGGTGAAGGAGATGGGTCTTTGTGTATTGCGAGGCGAAAAAAAAAATATTTTGATTCCTTTTTTTTTTGCCGCACACATGGATTTTGTAGCCCCCCTGTTTCAATTTTGTTGTATTGCCACACCTTTAACCATTAGGGTTGAGATGTTATTTATAATAGGGGAACTAGGGTTTTAAACAAGTAGTTGGGTAAGATTTGATTTCATCTATTTGGTGTTTGGATATGAATTTTGAGATGGGTAGGAATAAGTTTGGCTAGGATGAGGACACTATCAATCAATTTGGGATTCTTATTAGATCTTATAGCAATACTAATGGGATTAGAAAGAATTCAAATATTGGTAAATCTTGCTAACAGATTTGATCAAGCCAATCTCATCCCCATCTCATCCCATATTCGACCAAGTCCAAATTTTGCTCTTCATTGACCAAGTCACACTTCTTTGTGCACAAACACTCCATCTCTCCCAATGTGCTATACGAATAGCAAATCCGACAAATATCGAAAGTGTATCATTTTGCCAAGCCTGAAACATACTGAGCACACACATTAGATATACCGACACGTTTGTCATCATCAAACCAAGATCCTAGATCGTTGCTTCCAACAGCCATTTGCCCCACAGATAGCAAATTTTTTTGGCGATGGCTTCCTCGGGTGCCAAGAGCAGATTATGCGGAAGTTTCCCACCTCTGGGGTTGATTCCAGCAGGCTCGAAGCGATGCCGGGGGTCACGGACGAAGTAACACAAGCTGAAGAGTGGCCTTCTGAAGTCTCGGCCCCAGTAGCTCCGATTTCATAGGTTATTTCTTGATTATAACTAAATATTGCATATCCTAACATCATAATCATCTCCTCTTGTGCACATAATCCATGGAATCATGCTCTCTTGACTACGTTTACGTTAATTCATCATTTGTGAGCATATGATTTTATTTTGGCACAATTTCACTTCCCAAAGCATTATAAATGTCTACTATATTTGTAGGGATTTTTTTGGATTTTTCTGGTGTCCCGAAGGGGACTAAATCAACTCAAGAAGAAGAGTACATAACAGTCGCCTGTAGAAAGAATGACAGCACCTGGGCAACCAAACATGCGACTGCCCGGACAATAGCAGTCGCCTGCCTTTAAAGAGCTGGAGCCGGAGAAACTAAAGCCCAATGACAGTCGCCTGCAAGAGGACTGACAGTCGACTGTGATATTGTACAGTCGACTGTCATTTTCGCTTCAGTAGCCTGATTTGCGAGATGCCTGAGGGAGCAAAAAGAGCCGACTTACTGTTAAATTGACATTTCTGCAGCAGGCGCCTGAAGCACAAAAGACAATCGCATGTGGGTCACACAGGCGGCTATAATATTCAAGATAGTCGATGTCTTCAGTTGGGAGCTACGATGTCCACCAACCAGGTGACTGTCTGACCAACGACAGTCGCCTGTCATCAGTCGACTGGTGTTTGTTCAGCAGTCGACTGATCGGGGTTTTTCGCCCAAATTCTGGGTTGCAAGAAACGGGTTTTTCTTAACCCAATTTCTCTCCAGTTGCTATGGATCGTTGGATGACATTTTGGAGGGATGAGATGCAACCCCTAGGGAGTATAAAACACTACTATTCAAATGTAATAAAGGGATAATTTAATCTTTTACTATTTTAGGTCAAATGTAATAGAGGGATTGATGTATGATGTTTTGATTGCATTGGTAATGTTAATTTCCAGCACCCTTTGTTAATATATTTTGTTGGGTGAAATAAGCTTATGATTAATTGGATTTGATACTACCCATGGAGGAGCCGAAGAACGGTGGTGCTTCGTAATTGTTGCATCTATGTATCCAATGGGTATTGCATATCTTGAAATGAATGCAAGATCCATTCAATCCATATTTCGTATTTTAGAAGTTTAATTCACCCGATAACTCAAATTGTTAATTGTGTTGTGACCCGTTTATCGAATCGTGCATTACCCGAAAGGGGCCGCAGAACGGTGGTTGTGTGATGCGCAACACGACCTACATGCATTACTCTCACATACTTTGAAATGGGTGTGAGAGCGATTCATGAGCTTTAATTAGGAGAAGAACCCAATTAGCAATACCTTTGGTGCACCACATATGTGCTTAATTGATTTATCTCCTGATCCTCATACCTTGAAATGGATGAGTGATCGAGTTATCATGGAATTAATATTTAGCAGAGTAATTGAGTAATTCTACCGATATCCTCAACACCCGCACTCTCTGTAACACCCCGCTCCACAAGATACCCGATAAGTACGAATCCGTATCAGGTATTCCCGAAGATGCGGGTGTTACAAAGGAAATGCAAAATTTTAAAAACACAGGCAGGCCCACTGCGCACTGCTGGAGAGTACCTGTAGCATTCCAGATAACAAACACAAAACTCAAAAGGGACAACAGCTCAACCTGGAAATATAATTAAACCAATGATACATGTAAACACATGACTAACCGAAGTTAACATCATTAATACATGTCTCATATATACAACATGATCCCACAAATTGCTAGAATACAATAGCACTGCCCAAAACTCTCTTACTCTCTAATGACCTTAACTCCAACCAACTCCAGCCAACTGGACTAGTGAGTCTCCAACTCCACAAGCCAACACCTGAAAAATATCAATGGGACACGTCACAGCGTGACCCAGTAGGATGTCCAAACCCAACTCACATGATGCATAAACATGCAATGCCCTAAGTAACAAACTAGAAGCTAACTCATGGCATGACACGACAAAGGCATACGAAAATGTAAATGATGTCATTAACAAAACACGTACATGCGACAAGAGGATAGCCTGCAAAACAAAGTGAGTAAGACATATGAAGAAGTGAACTGCAATATCTAGAAACTGAAACCTAATGTTACAGTAACATTCCAAATACAATTACTGATAACAACATCTGATATTACATCCATCAAAAGAAACCAAGTCACACCATTCACTTCACAACCTCACCGACAAGGAGTAACTATAGCTATCCAATGCAACATCCTTCAGGCATTAACTCTCTAAAGCTTCCCACTTGAGAGTTGACAAGCCCCTCTTACTAACTTTTCATCTGTACTAACTTGTTTCAAATGGGTGTGCTTATACATGTGGGAATTTAAGGAAGCTAGCAAGTGATTTTTGCGTAGCATTAGGGAAAAACTTACGAAAATTTCGGCAGAGTTTCCTATGTATTTGTCAAAATTTTCCAAGTACAACATGGTTATTATTAAAAGAGAACATGGTATAATCTTAATATCCCAACAACACCAATAACACCAACATCACCACCAACACCACTATAACCATCAACACAACCTCATTCTTAAGGAGCAATAAGGATATCACCAATACCAACATGCAAGCAAAACAAGTACGAACATCAATACTTTATAAAGCTACACCAAAGAAGGTTCCCACATTTCTCTACACATCAAGTCAAATTGTCACAACGAAAGCATACTTCCCGAATCAAGCGATAAGAATTTAGCTTTAAGCATGTTTCCTTACTAAGGAGGCTTTTATAACATGTTCATATGTTAAAACAGGCAATTGCGACATTCTAATATTAAACTACAATGTACGCTTACAAAAGATATTATCTTGGCAACATTTGGCAACCTGCCTAGGTATTCACACTAAGATACACATTTCAATCATTTTAGTAACCAAAATGCAACCGTAACAACTTCTTAAGTGCTTGTAAGAGTAAGCTATGTAGGATTTCCACCCAAGGGTACAACTATAGAATGTTCACAATGAGGTCTACATGGAAGCTGTCAACTTTATGTTAGACTTTCACAAAATGGGGTTTCATCATTTTTATGAAGGAAAGTTCCAAGCTTTAACCCATACATAACTTCCATTTATAAAGACACATGCTTTACTCAATAGCTCCTAAAGATAGCATCTTTATTAAACATCCTTAACATTCATGATCAAAGCTAACCCTTTTTATAACAAGCTTGGGTATTAGGGAGATCCACCTCATGAACATATGCTAACACTAAAATTCCCTAACAATAACCTTGGAAATCCTTCCTCTCTCTCTCTTTGTCCATATTTCAAGCGAGGGGAGATCCTACTACAAATATTACACAAATCCCTATAAGGAGTAAAGAAATCCCACCCTAGTGAAGTTGGGTTCCAACCTCCATGAAGAACCCACAGTGGGATCTCAAGTATCACTACTAACGATAACAACAAGAATAACAATATTTGCTAACAACTAACAACCACACTTTCCAACATATCTTCATTCAAGCACCAAATACATCCACGGCAACATTCATTCTTAAAAGTTAACCATCACATGCATACAACCACAATCACCCAAAAATGCTAAATGATGCCATGATGCATATGATGCACAAGTAATGCAATGCAATGCAATACAAGGGGATCCCATGAATGAGCCGGCGTGCACGTGCAAGAGCTTCTACTCCGTTATCAACGTGGAGTCACCTAATGGATCAAGAGGTGGCCAACGGCGTATTCACCCGCCTCCTACCGCGGCACTTTGTCCATGCATGTGCACTCCACCTCGTGTCCTAATCACATCATTTCGCGCATTCCTTATTGCGCATATATCCCACAACACATTTAGCCATTTTCACATCACAAGTCCTTTTCACATGATGCTCATTTTCTTACAAGAGAAATTCAATAATAAGGTTTTCAACTTTCCATGGAGAGCAATTTATATAAATTATGAAACAAGGCAAATGGAAGGATAATGCCCCAAATTCCAAAACGAGAGCCATTCCATTTAAACAATGAAACAGAGGAGAACAATTTCATTTACTCATTATAACCAAATGAGGGCCATTTCATAAAAGAGAGTATTTACACAAATGAAGGTAATTTCACAAAAATGCGAGCAATTATAACTCCGACATGCTAAATGAGAGTTATTCCACATAATTAGCGGCACAAATCATTCAAGGATATTATAGAATTCATTGTATCATGCATGTGGCAACTAACCATAGCCAACTTTACAAATTTGTTCATTATCAATTAGTTCACAACTTCTCCAAATTAATGTAACAAGCGTCAAATTGCATCATGATGCTTCCAACATTCAAAAGAGAGCAATTTCACATAATTATGGAGATAAGGCAATCAAGAGCAACATGAGACTAAATTAGGGCATCATCAAGTTCCACACATCATATACAATCAACAAGATGCACCATGAGTAATTAATTTCACAAAATTGATGTAGCGACCCAAAGGCAAAGCATACTCTCTTCTTAATTTAGTTACATTCCAAAGCGAGACAATTTCATGTTGGCAATCAATAGTTAATTAATTGATGATTAATTAGTTCAAGTTGGCAATCAAGGTAATTTGACATAAGTAATTATTAATTTTCATGATTAACCAAGGCAATTCCGAATCTTCAAGTGAGGCAATTTCCAAATGAAAGTAATTCTCTACCATTATAACTATCCCAACATTTTCTGAATGAATTGGAAAGCTAATTTTCCAACATCCCCAAGGGGAACATTTTCAATATGAGGGCAATTTCAACTAAGGGGCAATGTCACGCAATTAGATGAAATAATTCATTCATGTGCATCTTCAACATATTCATGGCATCAAATTACTCTATCCAACATATGAAATCAAACCGAATTCTCCATGTCAAGCAATCTCACCAAAACCCCTAAAAATGCAAGCTTTGAACTAAAATGCAATGAAATCAACCATATGAGTAAGGATTAGACTCCTGCCTTTGCAGAAACTCAAATCCTCTCCCAATTTGATGAATTCTACCATTGATCACCCTCTTCAAGCTCCAAACCCTAACTCCTCTTGATCCCAACCTCCCACAACTACAAGCTCATCCCTAGGGTTCTAAAGGAGAATGAGATATGGGGTTTGACGTTGGAAAATAAAGAAATCAAACTTAGAAATTTCGGCCAAACCTGATTTGGGGTTTTGGGGAAGAAATTTTTTGCCATTGAGTTGAAAGAACTTGGAGAAGATGAAGGGGAGAAGGAGGAGATGGGCTAGGGCTTTCTTCTTCTCTTCTTCCTCTTCTTTCTCCCTCCATTTCTCTTCTTCCTTATTGTTTCTTGGTTGGGAATTCGGCTTGCCTGGGGAATTCGACAGCAAGCACAAAAACGGGGGAGGGTTGGCCTGGAGAAAAATGGGGAAGAGAAATAGAAGGAAAAGAATTGGGAGGAAGTATGTAGAAGGTTTTGGATATTACGAGTTTGCCATTACGATAACGAAATCTCTCTTCCTTTCTTCCTAATAACAATCCAACCCCACCTCTAAACCAACTCAAGCCAAATGGCAAGGCCCAACACCCAATTCTCAGTCTACTAAAATTAGCTATAGGCCCAAACAAATACACTAGTAATATAAAGCAACATTACCGATAATAAAAATATCAATACCAAAATTATAACATCACCAAAACCAACAACCAACATCAGTTATAATAATGTCATTCATTAATAACTATCTCAGCATCACCAATTATCATGAACATACCGTTTTACTATGCACACTCACCAACGAAAAAAACGTTAAGCACGCTATTAAACACTAATAGCATGCTAACAATAATATCAATTTACTATCCAACCACACTCATTCATTTATATATCCAACGCCTATCACAGTCACCTTATAGCCATAGATGTAGGAAATTACTATACACACAACAAAATTTACTATATGCACACATGCAACCAGTATTTACACATACGGGCATTACACTCTCGTTCTCCCTTGCATCCAAATCTTAGGACATTACCCTAACTCTAGGGTATTTAGATAAATCATTTATTCAAACAATCATTCACCCTCAAAGGGTGGTTAGAACCCTCGACCATTCTTTACATGCTCTGACTATTTGTGTGAATTTGCAGATTAGTTCCGTCTCTGTGGATATGATCCCGTACTCACCGGTTATATTATTTGCCGACCTCGTACACTTGTGAGTATCACCTTTCATGTTCAGTCAAGCAAATTGACGCCGTTGTCGGGGGCGACATATCTTCATTTCACACTTTGGTTTTTGACGTGAAAATTTGGTGATATCTTTCCATTCTATTTTATATTCATTGTGGATATACAATTTTGTTTTTTAATTTATATAATCATCAAAACTATAAAAATTAGGTTAATTTTGGAAAGTTTTGGCTTGAGCTCAATTGTCTAGTTTATGTGGTTAAGGACTCCTCGAACACATAGACTCGTAAGAAACATAAACAAGGTCGATAACAATACCAACACCAACGGTAATGACAACACCAATCATAGTAAGGACGATCACTCTCAACATGAGGGCGATCGAAGTTTGAGATACGTGTTGAGACCGAGTAGTTCTGCTACCGGCTCATGCATTGTGCTTCCATCCTATGCGAATTCCTTTAGCCCAAGACCTGGGATATTTCAAATTCCCCCCACTTTTCATGGTGTAGAGAAGGAGAACCCTTATTTACATATGAAGGATTTCGAAGATGGCTGCCTCACATGTTCTAATGGGAAGGTTAGTAATGAAACCATTTATCTTAAACTGTTTCCTTTCTCTTTAAAGGATAAAGATAAAAATTGGTTTAATGCTATAACCCCCTCATACTATTAACTCCTGGTTGGCAATGCAAGCCGAATTTCTGAAAAAGTTTTTTCCCTTGCACAGGACTCAAGGATAAAAGCGGCCAATGGCATACTTTTCTCAAAAGCCAAACGAAAGCTTTGATATCACTTGGGAAAGGTTCAAGGAGCTGCTACTAGCATGTCCACACCATGGATTTGATGAATACCGTCTCATCAGTTTCTTTTACGACGGACTCATCCCATCCATGAAACAATTCGTGGAAATGATGTGCAATGGGGAATTCTTGGATAAGACACCGGAGGAGGCATGTGATTACTTAGAATCCATAGCAGAGAATGCACGAAGTTGGGAGGCGACTCCCGAATCTGAGAGAAGAGAATTACCCCAACCTTTGGCCCGTGGAGGTCTTCTTACATTGACCCAAGAGGAAGCCTTAGAAGCAAGAATGGAGGCCATCATACGTAGGGAGGCAGGGTACATGACGAGAACTAAACGTATCTGCAGGTCCACTGCGCATTGCTGGGAATAGTACATGCAGTATTCAACAAACAGCCAACCAACAAACACAGAACGCCACTAAGTCATAGAGAAATACTGAAATCCAAACACTGAACAATTTCATATACATCTTAAACATCCCATTGCATCAATTCATATAGTACAAGCATCTCTCACCCCAAAAGAAAACCCAAAGTACATATAGCTCTCCTCTCACCCCTCACCACCCAATCTAAGCTCCAACTCCCAACAACAGCTCTCCAACCTCAACCTCCAGCTCAAACTGCCAACTCCAAGAACCACACCAGAAAAGTCAGCGGGGTATGTCACAACGTGGCCCAGTAGGAAATGCCAACTCCCTCTAGTACGCTATTATGAAATGCAACTATTTTATATGCATTCATAGCAAGGTGCAAATGAAGTATGGAATGAGCTAAGGGAACATGTGTATGACTTAAAGCATTGAATGCATAACATAAACGAAAGTACAACAACTAAAGAGTGCAACAACATAAGTAAAATAAACGCAAGCGACAAGAACTACAATAGGCTCTGCATATAATAAGGGTATACAACATGGAAGGGCTACAAGCAACGAATGTGCAAGTAAGCAACATTTGATAATGCTACAAAAGTAATGTAAGTTATCTAATAGTGATTTGGACCCTAAGTAGTGGGTAGACCTTCTTGGGACTGGACCTCACCCCCAGTTGGGGTGGAACAAGCAAACTCCCCGAGACACGCTCTTACTAAAGGAGCCCTGTTTCTCCTTATTCCCCTTCGCATTTTCTCCCATTTCCTCATTTCCGCCACTCCCTGCCACTCGGGCAAGAACAGGAGGGCCACCAACCACCACAACTGTCCAGCCCCTCATGTTTTCCCCACAACTTAGTGTCCCCCAATCCCCGTATCACTCTCCTTTAAGAGGACTTAATCATTTCTTACCATTTTAATTAAAACTTAACGAGTAACAAAAGGAATCACATAACAACCACCATTTTCACCTCCTCTCATTCCAACACATATAACATTTCCAACCACCACATGTGCCCCATGGTTATCATTGCCAACACATATAATTCCAACACATATAATTTTACAACTTCACCATTGATTGGAACAATATGAAAGGCAATCCTTAGCCACCCCTTGTTGCTTCCATTCTCTCCTTTTACATAGCCAACAACACATAAATCAACAAGGAATCAATTAAGTGCTTTCACATTCAACATGAAATTAATTAAGCATGAGCCAACACAACATATGCCAACATCCCTTAACCCAACATGAACTTAGTTAAACAAAAAGCAAGATGACATCTTGACTTCATGTAAGCATTCCAACAAACTCATGGTGGCATAATGACAACTTCCTTAAATCAATTGGTACAGCATGGAACTAATGACAAATTCATACTTAACTTCATTTAAACATTCCCACAAACACTTGGTAGGCATGAACTACAACACATAGCAATTGAACCCAATTGAAACAATAAGAGTCTATTAGCATGAAAGTAATAGCATGGACCCATTAGCAACAAGAAACCCAAAGCAACATGAGACATATTAGTTTCATGACATGAAAAGGGATGCACTCCATAATTAAAGATAATGCTTGAATGAATTTGAATAATAATCCAAAATAAGATGGAATTCCTACTTCAAGTAACACTAATGCACATGCATAATAGAAGAAAATTTAGCATGAAGTCATAGTTATAGCATCTCTTAACATTCAGCTTGCTGGAAATTGCACAACAGTCAGATTAAATGGCCGACAGTTTACTCCATATTTTTGTATGGCACATAACAATACAATGTAAATGAAAGTTGTAGGTATGGTAGTTTGGCATTCACAGATAAACTTTCAAGCAAAAATATTAAGAAGGTGATTTATAGTGAATTATTTGGTGAAGTCTGTCAGATCTATTTTCCAGACAGATTTCAGGGCCTGTCTTGATTGCTGATTTTGGGCCTATTGCAGTCAGAATTTCGAAAATTATGCACTGACATGAAATTGTGGATAAACTTGTTAACTTTACAACAAGACCAAGAACAGCAAATTCCATAGAGTGTGCAGGTAATAAGCTCCAATTTTCAAAACTATGTCCAGTGTGACAGAATTCCAGACATGTTGCAAAAATCGAATTTTTAACCTAACTTTCAGTTTGAATTGGAAAAAGTTGTGAACATGAAAGTTATTAAGAACATCAATATACATAACATATATTTTTTTCAAGCAATTTCATGTAGCCATTAAGAGCAGTTCATCACTAAAGTTTCCGTTAAACAACACAGATTTTTACATCAACAACTATGAACATTAAATCAAATAGCATGCTATAGGGAGATGGATTCCTACCTATTGGAGAATCAAAACCCTCTCTTAATTCCATGAAACTCCATCATAGCTCTCCATCTTCAAGCTCCAAGAACCCTAGACCTCTAGATGGATGACTCCTCCTTGATCATCTTCTCCTTTCTCTCTTTCTTTCCTTCTCTTTTTCTTTCTTTCTTTCTTTCTTCTCCTCTCTCTTTTTCTTCTTCTAAAAATTTCTGCCACCCCTTAATGAAAACAAAAGAAAAATGGAGGGAGATATTTTTGGGAGAGTGTAGAAAGGAGAGGAAGTGGGTAGAAGGGGTAGAAAAGTGTAGGTTTAATTAATTAAGAAGTTATCTCTTAAAACCTTCATTATTTACAAGTTTGCCATTCCTCCCAATGGTTCTTGTATTGGCATGTGGCATGGTAGTAATAGCATAAGATAAAATATCTAATTATTTAGTTAATTAGTATGGCTTACTAATGACATACAAGATCTCTTTAGAAAATATCTCTTATAAGTCCCTTTATTTACAAGGTTACCATTCTCTACACTCTTCCTCTTTCTATACACACAACCCATTCTTAATTACGAGTGGGCCATTCCTTTACACCTCTTTCTACTATGCATACACGCTCCCCACCATTTACAATATTGCCACTCACTAATAATAATGAAACAACAACAATAATAAAAATAACAATATTAGCACACTACCATTAATTTTTGCAACAACAATACCATTAACAACATAATAATATTAGCACACTACTATTATTGATTAGGGTTCAATATTGTATATTTTACCCCTCATTAGATGACATTTTGGGCATAATTTGTATTCATTTTGGCTCCGATACGCGCATTTTGATGTTATCACTTAATATTGGAGCTTACCGTTTTTATATGCTTAAAACATAATTTTTACAACTTATTAGTATCTTCATCTTGGTCTTCTATTATTTTTCAGTTGAATTTCGTGAAGTCCCGATTCCAACGCATATTTTTCCAGAATTTTTGGAGGTCGGAGCAATTTACTGCATTTTTTGGAAGACAATGTGACGGTGCTGAAAATTTCAGGGCTAGAAAGTCAGCTTTTCCCCTATTGTGCAGAATTCTGCTATCATTGCAGTATATATTCCAACATAACGATATTTTTCTGGTATTCTACACTTTGTTAAGGCTCCATCGCCGCCTGGAACACGTCATTCCGAGGTCGGATGATTTTTCTAGAATTTTCGCAAGACAGGGTGGCGGTGCTGAAAATTTCTGCAGATTTGCCCCTCTTGTGAAGAAATCTGCTAACATTCCAGTGTATTTTTCGGCCTAATGATATTTTTCTGTTAGAGTACACTCTGTTACGGTTCCATCGCCGCCTGGAACACGTCAATCCGAGATCAGATGATTTTTCTAGAATTTTCGCAAGACAGGGTGTCGGTGCTGAAAATTTCTGCAGATTTGGGCATTAGTTGCGGGTTTGGGCGCGGATCCGACCCGTTTGGGCTGTTTTCAGACCCGAAATTCTGAGTCTATTTCTTGGGCTTTTCTCCCCTCTTTTTCCCTCATTCCACTCTCATTCTTCTTCATTCTTAGGGTTAGAGGCCATTGGAGAGGAGCAAGAAAGCTTGGAGGAGCACTTTGGAAGAGAAAGTTTATGTTTTTCTTAGAGAAATCTTGGTGAACTCTTTCCCTTTCTTTGTGTATTTTGATTTGGTGATTTGTAATGATATTGGATGATGGTTTTTAGAGATGAAAATGTCTCTTTTATTCCTATGAGTAGCTAGATCTCATTGTGTGTGGTTGTGTGCAGATTTGGGCTATGGAATTTCAATCTTGCATGTTTAAAAGTTTATGTGGCAGGATTTTTTTGGGATATACTTTGAATTAGGGATCCTAGTGGATATCCCTATAGTGGAGTTTGCTTAGTGGTACCATTCATATATGCTTGGTTGTTTATTATCTCGATTTTCCATACCCTACTTTCATTGCACACCAAGTGTTTGTTAAAATGCCACATCCACCGATTGCGCTTTCCTTAGCCGGAAAGACAATTGAGTTATCCTCGGATTGAACCCATATGCTTAGCAACCTCATTCCCACACACCACACAAGCTTCCTCGCCTATTTCCCTCTCCGATTCTCGAACCCTAGTATGTTGGTTTGGTAGATGGTCTCACCCACATTTTCACGCGCATTTCCACCATTAGCTTAGTTGGTTGTAGTTTCGTCATTATCTCTCCTTTATTAATTGAACTTGCGATTGCAAAATGACGTGTCCCCGTGATCCGACCCGGTCTCACCAGATATAAATTTATTACTTGACGTCCTCCTACACTTGGGAGTAGCGCTTAAGCATCACATACTTGAGACGCGTTCAAGCAATTATCATCAATAACATGTCACCTCTACTATACAAGGCCTTTTAACATAATCAAGCCAATAATACTAGTACTAACAAAAATAGATAGGCCCTAACGTATATGGCACTATGGGCCATTACACCGAGAGTCAAAGCGGAGATAGCTATAGAGAATGAAGCCACCCCAAATGAAGAGGTGCAAGAAGAAAGCTCGGACAAAGGCAGTCATTCTGAAGAGATCGTCATTGAAGAGCCTGAGCCGTACATTCCTCCCGCACCATTCCCTCAAAGGCTTCAACCTCCACGGAAAGATAAGTTTCAATCCGAAATCGGCAAAATATTTCAAAAATGTCAAATTAATATTCATATTCTTGATGCAATAAATCAAATTCCCGCATACGCTAAATTTTTAAAAGATTTGTGCACCATTAAGAGGAATGTTAGTGTTAAGAAAAAGGCATTCCTAACGCAACAAGTTAGTGCTATTGTGCAACATAACACTCCTCCTAAATACAAGGATCCCGGCTCACCTATAATCACATGCATCAAAGGAACCAAAAAGATAGGGCAAGCCCTCCTTGATTTAGGTTCAAGTGTTAACATTTTACCATATAACTTGTATGTGCAATTAGGACTCGGAGAATTAAAATCTACACCAATTATTCTCCAATTGGCCGATAGATCTATCAAGGTCCCCAAGGGTAGCATAGATGACGTGCTTGTCCAAGTGGGCAAATTTTACTACCCGGTGGACTTTGTCGTGTTGGACATTCTTGGACCTCAAACCAAAACACCAACCCACATCATCTTAGGTAGACCATCCTAGCCACAAGCAGTGCTATAATCAATTGTAGGGATGGTCAACTTAAGATCTCTTTTGGCAACATAACCCTTGACTTAAACATTTTTAATGCTTGTAAGTTGCCATCGGGGGATGGTGAGTTTGAGGATACTTGCATGATTGAGACTCTAGTTGAAGAGCATTTTGATGCGGAGTTTGTTGAAGCGCTTAATTTTGTTGAACATTTTTGTGAAAATATTGACACCAATTATCTTTGCAGGAAGTTGGCGCGGTGACTAAGTAGATGCCATCTTTTGAGCCGCTACCGTTGGACACGCCATACCAAAGGCCATCAAAGCTGGAGCACCGATCCTTGGATTTGAAGCCGCAGTCTGTGATTTCTCATTATGGGGTCAGACCTGTAACCTGCATCTGTATATGAATGGATGATAATTATTTATAATGTAAGCCCAAATTTATCGACCCTTGGAGGAAGCGCAGAAGATGCTTAACTCATGTTTAGTGGTACTTTTTAGGTGCATCATTATATCTGGCTAGTGAATTTACTGTAATTTATATATCGGGACTCGTGCAGTTAGCCAGAAGTGCTCTGATTGCACTTAGTTAAGAGACTTCAGGACCAAGTATATCATCTCCCTCTTCCAGCTTACGGAAGGGGTCTTTATGTACGTCCAAAGAGCGTACTACCATAGGTGTACTTAATGAATGACATTGGTCCTTGTTGTAATTTATTCAAAACACTCTGTATGTATGAATTTTAATGTAACATGATTTTATCTACATAGATAAATATATGAGTCATGACTTACTTTATTTTTGCCTGGGTCTTTCATATCATGTTTGATGTCAGGCTTGAATAGATATTTCGATTTTCTCTTCAGGAGATTCGGTGCAATTTAAGTTGTCCACAACTATGATCTCAAATCCTGTCATTTGCTCTTTATAAAGATGCAAAGACAACCCTTAGTAGGAATCCTTGCTTTGTCAAGTGATTCACTTGGTTGTACAATATTTTATATTATTATTATTCTTCTTCGTCTTCTTTAATAGAATAGACGTCATGAAGTCTATTCAAGCATTTTAAGGAAATAAGGAATATATCTTGATCAAGATATCCTTAGAGGCATGCTGTCACAACATCCAATAGCAGCATATCCAAAATTTCCTTTGCCAAATGGTAAGGTATTCACAATTTGTAACTGGGGGAATCTGATGCATCATTTATATAAGTGAGCCTAACTCATCTTAGTTGTTTTATTCCCCAGTTTCAGCGAAAAATCCTTGAGCTATAGGGTGTACCTTATAGCAACGATTTTGTACTTATATATTTATGTTCTTGTGCCCACATGTTTGACACCTTTTGGTGTCGGGACTTCAGGTCCAAACACTTCACGTTTCATGAATGAGTCCAGCTCATCTTTTATTGCTGTGACCATATTTGGCCAATCTCTACATTTGCATTTGAGCAACGGAGTATGGAACGATATTATACAATTATTATTACTTTTGCGATGTATGTGACAATATGATACGTGAATAAATTGTCGATAATTGTGTTCTTTCTATCCAACTCCTCCCCAGTACGTACAACATTTAATTTCATTTCAATTTCTCTCGGATTTTCCACTTCAGGGGATTTTGGGAGGGGTGAGTGCATGGACATGAGCTCATTGTCATGCGGTAGTATTGTCTCAAGTCCTCTAGGAGTTATTCTTTTTCTTGAATTTTTTTCCTTAGAGCCTGGTGGTCTGCCTCTTTTAGTTGAGAAACAAACACTTCTGCTGGTGGTAGATTGCATCCATTCTCGGGGATGTCAATCATAGCTGAAGTACTTTCAGCAGGGATGTGTGATCTTACAATCTTCGGGTTGTCGGTAAATGAGTCTGATAACTGTTTGAACAGTTTTCTTGAATGTGAAAGATCTACAGGATCTCATTATCACATTACGTAATTTTCGGATCATAGATTTTTGTTTATTTGAATGATCAATATGGATTCATGCCTCAAACAGGTTCAGTCTGGCATTGGGAATGTGGACACACCTATGCACAGTCTCCGAGACGTGCTTTTAATGCCTCCCCCATTTGGGATGCAAGGTATCTCGGGTGTATTAACCCTAATGGATTCCAAGACGGTATTGATTTTATTCTCTGTGGTGCTGTGGGGATGTAAACTGCACACCCAAAATCCTCAACTGAGGGATATTTGGATGTGTTCCATATGCTAGTTGCATCAGAGAATGACTCTGATTCCCAGAGGGTTTGAGTCTTATATATTAATCAGCATGAAATATTGCATGTCCACATATAGTCACCGGTAACTGGAATCAATGGATATGTTATCCATTTGAGTTATTTTTAATAATCGACTTTTCAAATCCATTTTGGGTGTGAACACATACTTCAAGGTGTTCAGATTTTATTCCAGTTTATTATTTATGTCCCAGTTTTATCTATTGTGCCCGTAATTTTGATAATTTGTCATAATAGCTTAGAACAGCTAGACTGCGATTAGATAATAGGCCTACTGAGGACCATTTAGAGGATGATAAGTACGATAAGGTACTTTATTGGTCTTTCACGGTGAGTGGATAAAAATCCCTAATGTACTCTCAAGGAAAAAGGTCTTATTAGTTTTATTTTTAATGGAGTTTGGTTTTCACTCCATAAAATGGAGATTCACCCATTCTGAAGAATCTTCGTGTTCTGCAAATTAATTTTATGTGTTTGAGATATGATGGAGTACATCATCACCAATCCAGGGTGTCTAAACCACTCGTATCAAAGTATAAACCTTTACGAGGTCGGGCACATATGTGTGCTCCGTTAATTTTGCTCCATTCTTCGAATTTCGTATGGTATGAACCTTTTAAAGGTGCATTCAAACGCTCAAGTATGGACTTCATGCCATTAATTATCTTGAGTCGTTATATACGAATATTCGGTATTTATTTTTTTCGTTAGTTTCACTATGGATTTCATATCAATGAATATACTTCAAACGTTTCTTTTTCCAAATTTTCTAAGAGTACTAGGCATCCTCATATTTTGTTCAGGAGTTTACATACTTGCAATATTTGATCCTCAATTCAGACGTCCCAGGATGGTACTTCAGGACTATCATTAGAGGTGGATGCTTTTTGTAGCATACGTCATAAGTGGTCGTGTAGATGGTTTGCCCACAATTTGTTTGACAATTTCAATAAGACAAACTTGTAGCAAGTATAATTATTGCAAAAATACTTCAATGTAAAACATAACCATTTATGTCACAATATGGTATGTAAGAAAAACTTTGCATACAATTTATTTCAATGCATAGAAGTGTAGGTATTTAATTGCAATACTCCTGACAATTTTAGCAACTAGTCAAGCAAATTATTGTTTTCGAAAGTTTTATATTGCTCGAAGAATGGCTGAGTATATAATCGCTAGATTTATATCAGCTTTCGTATTTAGAATGGCTTTATATAAATCTTGCAATTTTTTGGCATATTATACATTAATGACCTATATAGGTCTTGACAGTCTTTACTGGAATTGGTTGGCCATTGCTATTTCTCATTGAGCTATACCTTTTCCCTTCCCCTTTTTGTTTATGTTCGTTGTAATTTCTATGTTCCTCATGTTTACATTTCTCCTTGGTTATAATTTTCTTGGAGAGAGGAAGCATTATCCTTACTTAGGATGTAGATACAAGGATGCAAGCTTCTCCTATTTCTCTCTTCCAATTTTTATACACTTTTCTGGAAGGAGAAATATTGGTCTCGCTAAGGAGACAGTTTATTAGGATGTGAGCTCCACCTGATTCTTTTCTTCCATTTTTTTCAGCTGTGGAAGAAGAAAACATTGTTCTCACTAAGGAGACAGTTATTGGGGGTGTGAGCTCCCCAAGTTTCTTTTCTTCCATTTTTTTTTCTCTTTTTCAGCCGTGGAAGAAGAAACATGACACAGGGGGGCAAGTGCAAGGATGCGATACTCATTCATTATTATATGTTTCTTACTTATTCTGTCAAGTCACAGCTTCAGTCGTAATCTTAATATTTATTATTTTTCATGCCAGAATTATTGCTCAGTGCTAGATATAAGAATCATGCCCTGTGAGGTGAGATCACTTAGCGGTGATATATCATCCTTTTGGTGTCCATATTGGTATGCAATTAGATCATAGATCCTATATAATCTATTTAACGTCAGGGGTGCTCATCTTTTAAGACTTATGTCTAGTAGATGTCAATAATGCATTTCACATCCCTTTGAATTCATTCATTTATTCATAAGGGAAGAAGGGTATTGGCATTTCCAGTGGAACTTCAGGTCTAACTGCCAATAATATTTATTCAAATACTTGAAAAGAATAATTGTGACATGGGTCTATTATCCATAATTATTTATAAGCACAATTGCATGAATTGATATAAAACCATACATTATATCATGAAGAGGCAATTATAATGAATAAGCTAATTGCATGGATCAGCCAGTCACCACATAAAAATAATGTCCCAAAGTCGATATTGCAGTCCATTTTACACAAATGAAAGAGAAAATTACAACTTTGGAAACCACTTGGGTCCCATTGTAAATCTTCATTTTCAAGAGTGGCATCTGCCTCCATGGAAATGTTCATCAGTCTTGGGCATTACATATTTTTCAGCACTACAATTTCTCTCAAAAAAATGCAGAAAAAGTAAAATGTGGGACTAAACAGCTGATCCAAAACCACAATTAGTCATTCATACAAAATTTGTGCTCATTAACCATGTTAATAACGCATCACAGGCAACACAGATTCAGAATAGGATAAATACATCAGTTTTAATACTTAATAATTATTCAGACCACAGGGCGATGTCATACACTGTTCGGTTAGATAAATAATGGCAGAGCGGTCGCATGATCTTCATAATTATTAAGTTAATGCCGCACAACATAGGATAAATTTATCCTAGACCATGTGTCAAAAAAGTGTGATACAATGCATATAAATATAATCCAAAATAGACATCTATATTACATTTGATGACTGTTTTTGAATTCTAGGGGTGATTAGGACAAGATGACTAGGACAAAAGGGTTGATAGAAGAACGACTGAGATTTAATCTTGAGGAATGAATGGTTGAGATGAGATTTTGTGGAAAGTTTTGGAGGGAAAAACATTTCTTGGGAAATGAAAGTTTCTGGGGAAATGAAAAATTTTGGGGAATAAAATTTTCTGGGAATAGCAGAGTGCACGCAATTAATGCATTTGGAGAAAAAACTTTAACTTGCAATTAATGCTGCAGATCGAATGATACTGCAAATCGAATTATCTCTCCCTCGACGAGGGGCCCACTGTCTCTTCGATGTAGGGGCAACAAGATGAGAATAATTGCCCACGCTGAAAGCACCCGCTAAATTTTTTTATGCTAATTTGTTGCCGTATCGCTAATTATTTTTACGCTAATTTGTTGTTCCACGCAATTTTTGCTGTGGAAATAATTTTTTGGGAACAAAGAGTTCGAGGGAAAAAATCTTAAATGAACCGTGCCCGCAGGCATGGGTTATGACTAGTCATATATTAAAATATGCAATTAATCAGTTGTGCATATTGAGGCCAATTCAAATAAATTTGAATGGTGCCCTATTATATTTTGTTTTGTAAAAGGAAGAAATTTTCCTTTTTATGTCCCTAAAAATTCCCCAAAAGTCCCCATTTTCCCCCATAAAAATCCCCATATTTCACCCTATGTTTCCATATTTTTATTTATTTATTAGGCCCTTAAATTCCACCTCCTTTAAATTATTCCATATGAATATTAGTGGTCTATGGGCTTTAGGCCCACAGCCACCCCCATCTATCCTTTTCTTTCTTTTTTTTCTTGAACATTCACGGCTTACGGGCTTGAAGCCTGCAGCGTGGGCTGTGGGCTTCAACTGCGGGCTTCAGGACCGCATCTGTTCAAATTGTTTTTTGATTTGTGGTCTGGAGCCCACAGATCGCTATGGGCTTCGACCCACAGCTTTTTTTGCTTTTGTTTCAATGTGGGCAAAGCCTGCAGCAGAGCTGTGGGCTATGGCCCACGGGTCCCTTTAAAAATTTTTTTGTTTGAAGTGGGCCGAGCCCGTAGCAGATCTGTGGGCTACGACCTACTAGCCTTTTGAAAAAACTTTTTTTTTGTGAAGGCTTAGGCCGAAGGCCCAAGCATGAGTTTGAGGGGGAAGGGGCGAGGGTTTGGGGGCGACTGGGATTTGCCACCGCCGCTCCCCACAGTGGGGTTTTATCGTGAAGGAGAGGGGGGTACGGGCCATGGCTGCCGGCAGCGAAGGTGCTGCCGACGACAAGGGGTTTTCACATTTTTTTGAAAAAAATTCGAAACCCTAGTGGTAACGTCGTCGCTCTAGGCGGCAGCATGCCTCTTCCGTGTGATGGGGAAGGGTAGGGGGATTGAGAACCGGGGGTGCCCACGGCGGCCGGCGGCGGGGGTGCCACTGGCGGGGCCGTGGGTTGGGGTATGTATTATTTTTTGTTTGGTTGTTTATACGAACCTAAAAAGATGGTTTTTGATGTTCTTACATAGGATCGACGGTGGAAATTCGTTGTCTTTGATCTAGGGTGAATAAAAATCGATTTTTTGTCCGATCTTATGAGATCGTCGTTGTATTCATGATAAAAAAATAAGATTTTATGGAATACCTCTAGACTCGACCTTCAGATCTAGCGACGGTTGAGATGCCTACGCGAGCTGCTCCGATCTTTAGATCCTTCTTCGTCCGTCAAGGCTTCTGCAACGATCCACCTTTTCTCTCTCAGTTGGTAGAACGTGCTGATAACATGTTATGAAGCGTAGCCTCCTGGGGGAGACCATATGCATTTATTTAAAGGGGAAGGAAGAGTCATACATAGATGAGATACAATCTCTCAAATAGATACAATCTTATCCACTCACTCACATCATTATCTATTTACAACATGTTGATGATTATAAAATTTTGAATAATAAGATAGACAAACTAGGAAAAGAGAAAGAGACATCTTTATTTAAGTATAATGAATTGCACCTAAATGTTCAAAAATTTAATAAAGGCAAAGATCAACTAATTGTTTTAATAGGATCTCAAATAGTTAAAAACAATAAAAATGGATTAGGGTATACTTCAAATGCAAACTCTAGTAACTCAAGGACCCCTAAAAGTCACCCTAAATAAACATTTATTAGAAAGACAACCCCTACAAAAGCAAACTCTAATAAAGGAAAAATGATTAAAATTTAGGTTCCAAAACATTTAAATCAAAAATTATTTGATGACTATGTAACTAAATTTTAAGTAAGATATACATCATTCACCTAATTATAAGTATATAAAAGATGGGGATACCAAACCCAATTGGATTTTGTTCCCAAGGTGATTACTTAGGCTTTGTACTTACGTGAGATACCCCAACATAACCTTTGGTATATCACATAATTAGGGTTAATTAATTGCATGTGCATGCTTGAAATGTTTGTGTGCACGTAGGATTAGGTTAGTAATCAGTAGGTTGTAGCTTGATGGAGATGAGATTTGTTTGAGCTCAAGCTAAAATTATTTCAACCGATGATAGCTGGCTACCATTTATATTGTAGCCGACTACTTTCTGCACCCAGACTCTGCCTTCAAAAGTAGTCGACTCCCTTGTTGAGATAGTCGGCTACCGTTGTCGATTTCTAGTTATTGACCCCGATATGTCATGAAGATTTTATGAGGTTTTGGGTTTAAATTGAGCTTATTAGTTCCACACCCATTTCGTAATGGGTTCCATTGACTTAAACCCACTTATAGGAGAAGTTCTCAGCCTTTCATTTAGAATTTATGGCTAAGATTACTTCTCACTCACTTGAAACCCAAGAATCAGCCCCAACTCTTCATCTCTAGGAACCGAAAAATCCCCCAGAATTTCATACCCTCAACCTCAGTGCTTCAGTTTCTAGAGGATTTCGAAAGTTTTGGTAAAGATTTCATCTTTGGCTAGGTATATCATCTCATCTCACTTCACTTGCATAAATATTTAGCTTTGCATTGCATCATTGTTTAGTTGCATTCACACAGTAGAAATCATGAATATGGGAAGTTGCACTTGTAAACATATTCCAAATAAGAAGAAGACACAACCCTCATCATCTCAGCCCTCATCTTCAACCCCTCACTGATAGAGATCTCATAATTCCTTATCTCAATGGACCTCATCTTCTTCAGAATTTTGAGAACATCTTTAGTCGCGATATACTCTTTGAAAGATTTGTTAAAATTGATGACCTTGGAGGATATGAGATTAGGGAAATTCTTGCACATCAAGGACTTAAGATGCCCTTCTCCACGGAAAGTTCTTGTAGGTGCTACCCAATATTAGTTCATTTATTCTATACCAATATGATTGTCAATCCCACTGCTCCAAGATGTGCAACTAATATCTTAAACACTCCTACTAGGCTTTCATCCTACACCACATGAAAGATATTAGGCTTTCCAAGCGAGGGTGCAACACTTAGAGAAATTTTTATGAATGGTAATACGACCATAAAAATGTTCTCTAAGGAAAAGCAATTTGTACATTGTATATCAACTAGCGCGTTATTACCAAGGGCAAGAATTTTAGCTTTAATTTTATACTGTAATATTTTTCAGAGCGCTAGCAGTCATTCCATTCTGTCTAAGAGCCAGGCTAAATGTGTCTACGCTCTCACGACAGGGATAAAATTAAATATGGCAGGAATGATTTATGACAATCTTATCCACAGCTCCACTTCTTCATTGCCTCACATCTTTAGGCACTTCAAAATAGATTTAGATTCTGAAACCTTAGCTCTTGCACCCATAGTGAGATTTGATTAGAGTGCACTCAAAAGGATGAAACTTCATTAAGACCTCACTCTTAATCCACCTGACACTGAATAGGCTAGAGAAGGATGCGAAGAAGAAGTGGAAGATGAAAAAGAAGCATTCAAAGAAGAGCCACTCCCCACCTCTCATCTTGTTGATTCCCCTCCTTATTTTAGTGAATCTAATGCATTCTTGGTCTCAAAATGGGAAGAATTGAAGCAAGAGCTCAAACATGAATACACCAGACTTCATCAGAGATTGGACATAGCTGACTGTAGGATTGATGAGCTGCAAGAGACGATCTCGCTCATTAATGATTTGATTAGAGGACAAGCTCCACTAAGCTAGGATATTAGATTTAGTTAACTTGGGAGTGATTACTTATTATGTTCTATGTTTGTTTAAACGATTTGGTCTTGTAATATTTTGGTACACGAACAATTTCTATGTTTGATACTTATGTCTTGTGATAGATTTTGATGTGTAATATTTGGATGTATTAAATCATATATGTCATGGATTATGTTATAAATTATGTTTTTCTTGAGCATATGATGTGCAATTACGATAACGTGTGTTGCATTTTGGTTATATGGATACAATTGAGAATTATGATGAAAATTATGCATATTGAGTTTTGATCTTGCACTTCTTTGGAAGATATCATGTTTTTATAATCTTTAGAGATTATCTTTTTGATATCAACATCATTGCTCACTACTCATGTCACCATTGAAACACTAATATGACAACAATCATATGTACACCATATTGCTTTGTATCTCAATTGAAAAGATATTTTATGACTCATGAATTTTCTTGAGATATTAAGACACTTCATGTGAATATTTCTCCACTTACCTTTTTGATATAACAAAGGAGGAGAAATAGGTGAATGCATATAAAATGTACACTTTATGATTCATGGCTCAAGGCTTAGGAAAATATGTTTTTGGATTCATGGCTTAGAACTTATACTTAACATGTTTATGTTTGCTTATGGTTTGGACTCATATTACGCACACATGATATAATATGACAATGTGCATATTCATACTTATTCTAACATGCAAAGATGCACGGGGAGTTTACAAGATTTTGATTAACATTATGCATCATTGTAGTGGGAGTAAGTAGAATGTTGAATTTCATATTATTTCTATTTTTATATCATTTGTTTGTCATCATCAAAAAGAGGGAGAATGTTAGATATTGAGACACCCCTAATGTAGTTTTGATGATGATTAAACAAATGATGGGTACTAATGATAATTATTAAGTGTGTAGGAATTAATGATCATATCAAACATTGAGTTCAAATCTATGAAAACGATAAAAGCCATCAAAGCCATGCATAATGTAGAAATTCATCATTGATCACATGCTACACAAGACCAAGACAACCAAGCTTGATCAAGATGAAGTGTGGAAGCTTATCCAAGGCAAATGAAGCTAAAGAATCAAAGACATGGAGATGAAGAATTCAAACTACATTAAAAAGCCAAAAGATGGTAGTATTGATGTAATATTTAGTCCATGTCCTTAGATTATTTGTATTGGTTTAAGATTGAATTTACACACACTTATATATATATATATATATATATATATATATATATATATATATATATATATATATATATATATAAAATAATGTTTTAAACTTCTAAAATATTTTGAAAATATTTCGAAAAGATTAGATTGAGTTTTAATACTCTTTTTAGATATTTTTCCATGTATCTAAAAAGGAGTCGACTACTCGTTGAGTATGAGTCGACAACTTTCCTTTGGAAAATATGGAGTGCGCTCTGTCCCCAAAAAGAGTCGACTACAGTATATTTGAGAGTTGACTACCATTGTCTGGGGAGTCGACTACCGCTTGTATAAAAATCGACTACTTTTGCCCAACGGAGTGAATAGACATAGCTCCACGATTTATGGAGAGATGTCTATTTTTCTGTTAGAGGGGCATTTTAGAGAACAGTTTTCAATGGATTTTTGCACATATTTAAGATGGAGTTGGCCGAGGTAGTTGGAACATAAATTTATGAACTTTAAGTGATTTTCAAAGTGTTACGACTAATATGGACCAGCCCGAATTACAACGGCCCACGGCCCAACCTCAAAGGGGACGCCCACTAGAGAAGACGGGCCCGCCCGGAAGGGCTCACGGACGGGACCGAAGGCCCAGCCACTCCGCCCTCGGGGCACCCGACTAGCCCCCATTCGGCCAGATTAACCGCCCCTCGGAATCCGTGATCCCATAATGGCCATTAACGGACCCGTTAATGGGCCACCCCTCCACTACGCACGAGTGGGAGGAGGCGGAGGCGGATCGTGGGGACGTGAGAGGAGGCGGGACGTGGGGCAATCACGAGGGACCCTATAAGGGGAAGGCCAGAACGACGGGCAAGATGATCGAGACTGAGGTAATCAACAGAGAGGTACTCCATCAACGACCTAGGCATTCGCCACTCCATTTCCTTCCTCCCCCAAACTCGCACCGCCTGGGTTGACGTTCCGGCTTTCTTTCAAGCCAGACCTCCCCCGCCGAGTATCCTTTCAGACCTTGATCTGACTTAGGCATCGGAGGGTATTTGGCCGGAACCTAGGTCCGGCCTCCCTGATGAGTTTCCTCATCTGTTCAGGAAGAAGATATCCGAGGCGCCAAGGCTACCCCTCAGTGTCAGTCGGCTACCCCCATCGCAATCGTCAGGTGGACGGCTGCTCAAGCACCAACCCACTTGCAAGGCACCGAGGCTACCCCTCGGCGCGGATCCAACCGAGGCCGAGCGCGACCCAGCCGAGGCCGAGCGCGACCCATCGCACCGAGGCTTCCCCTCAGCTCTCTCACACCGAGAACAAGTGGGCTCGGCGATCCCAAGGGACCCCCAAGTCGGCCCCTTGACCACGTTGACCACACAGCCGACGGTCAACGAACTGTGGTGAGAAAACACCCGTAAACATCTGGCGCCGTCTGTGGGAACGACCTAACACCCACGTCAAACCACCAAGACGGAACCCATCAGTAATGGCCTGGGGTGCATGCCACCCATCCCGGAGGAGGGCGTGTACCACGCCCCCATCGAGAACCCGAACGGCTGCGCTGCCGGAGAGACCGACAACGCCCGGCTGGCCACGCAGGGGAAACTCCGAGCCTACGCGCAGGAGACCAACAACAACATCCAAACTTTAGTCGCGATGATTCAACAGCTCGTTAGTAGCACTCACACCCCCGAGGGTGGGGAGGGACGGGCCTACCGCCAGGAAGAGGATCGCCGACCTCTTCGCTCCGCCGTGGTTGCCGACCACGGAAAAGGAGTGCAGAACACGAAAAGGAGGTTCACCATGCCCGGTTTTTCCCCGACGCGGTCTCCCACTCCCACCTCATTCAGAGAGGGAAAAGGGGGGGACTCGGAGCGGACGGGCGACGTCTCAAGGACTGCTTCGTCCGTGCGCCCGGGATCGTACAAACGTAGGAGGGATGATTGCCGATCGGTGAGCGCTCGGTCTTCCCAGAGCAGAGGTAGCCGACGAGCGAAGGCCTACCACCATAAGAGCCGGAAAGAATGTTCACGCCGATCGAGTCCGGCACCCAGGCTGGCGAAGACCCAAGAGGAGGTCAAGCTCCCGTCGGCCCCCTCGTTATAGCCGAACGGCAAGGAGGCGGGCGAAGGGGAGCGACCCGGGTGCATCAGCGGAGAACGGTGCCCCCTGACTCGGAGGATAACCAAGGCGTGGATACCCTCGAACTTCAAGGTACCAACGCTGGAGAAATACAACGGCGTCGGCGACCCCGCGGATCATGTGATGGACTACGAGGGGGTCATGGCATTCCAGGGGGCCGATGACACCCTGCTCTGCAGGGGCTTCTACTCCACCCTACGGGGGGCCACCCAGACCTGGTACCTCAGCCTACCCGGTCGGTCGATAGACAGCTTCGAGGAGCTCACCCAGTTGTTCTGCAAACAATTTATGGCCGGGTGGCAGGTAAAACCTGATTCGAAACACTTGTTCAATGTGATACAGGGACCGGCCGAATCTCTGAGACACTTCATGCATCGCTTCAACGTGGAGCGATTGAGCGTGGATAGCTGCCCTGAGCTGGTTGTGAAGGCGGCCCTGAAAAAGGGCCTACGACATAGGGGCTTGAAGAAATCTCTACACAGCGACCCACCGAAGGACCTCGCCGGAATTATGGCCCGAGCCGAACGCTTCATGCTGACGGAAGAGGCCCTGGCCGTCGACGAGGGTAAGACCAGGCGCGGGACCAAGCGCGATGATAACGAGCGTCGCGGCATGGAGGAGCATCGACAAGATAAGAGGACCAGAGGAAGACCACGGAGGGAAGAGCCCCGGCACTCCTCGGTGACCACCGCCCCGGACGTGATCCTAGCGCAAGCCCAGAAGGAGGGACACGTGAGCCGACCTCCCCGAAGGACGAGGAGAGGTGGGAGGGATGAAGAGAAGTACTACAAGTACCACAAAGACAACGGCCACGATACCGACGACTGTTGGCACCTGAAGAAAGACATCGAGAAGCTTGTGAGCCGTGGGCACCTGAAGAACTCCGCCAACGACCCCGCCTTGGGAGAAGGAACGTCTCAGCAGCAGGACAAAGGAAAAAGGGTGAACGCGGTCCAGACGGTTACGCGTGTCATCGAGTGAGGGGATAGAGTAAACATCCGCCGCTTCGCTGGGGGAGGGCTACCCTGCCAGAACCTCCCCTGTCGTTTGTCGTATTTTCCTTTTTTCATTACTCCAAATGTATTGTCTCATGGAAATGAAGGCATACACTGTCAGTTCATACTCAATCACCTGTTTTGAGCAGACGATTCGGGACACATATGAGGACTCAATCAAGGCAGCCACAGTTAACCATTAAGTGGGAGGAATGTCGCCCCCAGAGAGTTCGCCAGTCGAGCCCGAGGACCGAAGCGGACCGCCCGTTGGTAAGGCTGGGGGAAACTCCCCCAACAGACGGGCACGAAGGCCGGTCACAAGCCGAGGGGTACTCACCCCCGCAGACCGAGCAAACCGCCCGCTCGTACGGCTGGGGGCAACTCCCCCAGCCGACGAGCGCGACTGCCGGTCACAAGCCGAGGGGTACTCACCCCCGCAGACCGAGCGAACCGCCCACTCATAAGGCTGGGGGCAACTCCCCCAGCCGACGAGCGCGACTGCCGGTCACAAGCCGAGGGGTACTCACCCCCGCAGACCGAGCGAACCGCCCACTCATAAGGCTGGTGGCAACTCCCCCAGCCGACGAGCGCGACTGCCGGTCACAAGCCGATGGGTACTCACCCCCGCAGACCGAGCAAACCGCCCGCTCGTAAGGCTGGGGGCAACTCCCCCAGCCGACGAGCGCTACTGTCGGTCACAAGCCGAGGGGTACTCACCCCTACAGACCGAGCGAACCGCCCACTCATAAGGCTGGTGGCAACTCCCCCAGCTGACGAGCGCGACTGTCGGTCACAAGCCGAGGGGTACTCACCCCCGCAGACCGAGCAAACCGCCCGCTCGTAAGGCTGGGGGCAACTCCCCCAGCCGACGAGCGCGACTGCCGGTCACAAGCCAAGGGGTACTCACCCCCGCAGACCGAGCGAATCGCCCACTCATAAGGCTGGGGGCAACTCCCCCAGCCGACGAGCGCGACTGCCGGTCACAAGCCGAGGGGTACTCACCCCCGCAGACCGAGCGAAGCACCCGCTCGAAAGGCTGGGGGCAACTCCCCCAGCCGACGAGCGCGACTACCGATCACAAGCTGAGGGGTACTCACCCCCGCAGACCGAGCGAATCGCCCACTCATAAGGCTGGGGCAACTCCCCCAGCCGACGTGCACGACGCCCGGCCATAAGCCGAGGGGTGCTTACCCCCGCGGACCGAGCGAAGCACCCAATCGAAAGGTTGGAGGCAACTCCCCCAGCCGACGGGCACGACGGCAGGTCATAATCCGAGGGGTACTCTCCCCCGCGGACCGAGCGAGGTGCCCGCTCATAAGGCTAGGGGCAACTCCCCCCAACCGACGAGCATGACAGCCGGCCGCAAGCCAAGGGATGACCTCCCTCGCGGATCGAGTGACCCACCCACTCGCCTAGCTGAGGACAATCACCCCGACGGACAGACTCGGCGGGAAGAACGACATCCCAAGCCAGACGAGCCTGGGACAACACCCCTAGACGAGGGCGACGACGCCCGTCCGGTCTAGGAACATTGAAGGCTATTCCAAAGGGGAGAACCCCCGAAAAAGAGACCAGTGGTGCAAGAAGAACTGACTAGAAGATATCATTTTCATTAATGGTATGGGTTATATATCACTCAGCAACGTCCTCTCGAGCACTGTTGTTGACAACAAAATTTGTCACCCAAGAAAGGGGACAGGATACAAGGGCTCTTCAGGGGTCCGGAGCGCGAGAGACAGCGTCGCCCGAGGTCCGGAGCACTGTTGTTGACAACAAAATTTGTCATCCAAGAAAGGGGACAGGATACAAGGGCTCTTTAGGGGTCCGGAGCGCGAGAGACAACGTCGTCCAGGGCCTCGCCTTGCTCCGAACAGTGGGGATCGGCGTGTCCCGGTGGAGGGAGGATCGGCACCCGGGCGAGCTCCGCAAACTGCCGGAATGACTCCCTAACGACCTCCACTATGCGAGGGGCAAGGAGGTCCTCATAAGTCCCGAAGACCTCCCTCAGGACCGACGCAATCTTCGGCCTTATGGCCGTGTCGACGCCCTTCTCAGCCTCCTCGGCAAAACAGAGCCTCCGACACAGCTCGGTGAGTTGGCCCCAGAGATCCTCCCTCTCCCGCCGGAACTTCTCTTCCGCTTCTCGGCTCAAGTCATGGACATCCATAAGATTCCGCTTGAGATCATGTACTTGAGACTCGAGTTCATCGGCACGACGTCGTTGCTACCGAGCTTCCATGCGGGCGCCTTGAAGGGCTACGTCAGCCTCCCCAGCCCGGGCGCGCTCCCGATTTAGGGAGTCCTCGAGGCTTCTCAATTGGGTCGCCCGGCGCTGCGCCTCAACAGCCATCGCGGTGGCCTGCAAACGAAAGGGAGGTGGATTATACCAAGGAAGATCGAAGGGCAAGACAACTGTCCGAAAATGGCAGGAATTCGAACCTGTCAGAGGTGACCGACTAGAGAATCCGACAGTATGTCCACGGGGGACAACTCCAAGAAGGAACGGTCCCCCGGAAGGACGGAGTCCGCCGCCGGCCGGCTCGCCAAGGCCATATCAAGGGGCACCGAACCCTCGGGGGGATCAGCGAGGCCCGCTGAGGCACTCGGCAGGACGCAGACAGCCCCCGAGACCGAAGGGGTAGCCGAGGGAGTATCGACGGCATGGGCGGCAGGGTCGGCCGCGACGGTCGGCATGATCGCCTTGTCGGGATCCGTCGACGCGACGGCAGGAACCAGAGAAGCGGCGCGCCCGCCTTTCTACCGCGACTTCTTCCCGTTGGGGTCAGCGGTAACAGGGGGAGAGTGCTTACGACTCCCGCCCGTGGACAGCCGAGGAGCCGATCTGGAACCCTCAACAAGGAGGGGGTCGACCCCAGTGACTTCTCCTCCGGGGGACCCGAGGCGACCCGTGGGGGAGACTTGGCCTCAATCCTCCCCGAAGGAGGCTCGGACCGGCGCAACTCTTCATCTACAGAGCGGCGAGGCGCCCGTCCGGAAGAGCTCCCACGGCCCCGGCGAGATCCTAGCCGAATGAGCTCGTCAACATCGTGGGTGAATTCGCGGCCGGCCATCCCTGCGAGAGGAAGCGAAATCAGGGTGAGCCAGAGGTTAAACGGAAGGAAGGGAGACAACATACCAGGGGATCACAGAGTACACTTAAGAAGCAGGTCGTCCAGCAAATCCCAGACCGACCTCTCCTCAAGAGAAAGTGACGATAGGAGGCGGACCGCGGACCGCTCGGCCTCGGATAGGGTTACCGCCCTGTCGGTTTGTTGCGAACTCCCCCATCCTGTCAAGATCACCGAGACCCAGGGAAAGATAACGAAAACAAAGCTAGAGTCCTAGTTCCCCAACCAAGGGGGCAGACCGAGCAGGCACACCCGCCCCGCGCGGGCTCGGAGGTGCAGCCAAGATCCGAGGCCGACCGACTGGATCTGGTAAAAGTGAAAGAGGAGGGGGAGAGACGGCTCCAGGCCGTGAGTGATACAAAGCGTAATGAACCCGGTCAGCACCGCGACAGAGGATGGCGTTAGCTGGCACAGGGCGACTTTCAAGGAATCCATGAATTGAATGATAAAAGGGTGGAGGGGGAAGCGGAGCCCCAGATGGAACATCTCGACGTAGACGCCGACCTCGTTACTCCGCGGGAAGCAGATCCGCTCGTCTCCAAAGGGAATCCGGACGTCATATGGATGACATAGGTACCTCTCTCGTATTTCCCTAGTTACTAAGAAAGGGGCCATAGATGACGACCGGAGGATCGATGGAGGGATGCCTAATCGCTCAGAAGACGAGGCCACATCGCCCCCAACGGGATCCGGAAAAAGTTTTCCTTTCCCTTTATCCGGGACCCCCGGGGGCGGCGAAGGAGCTTTGGGCCTCGAGGGATGGGCACGATCGGGACCAGGCATCAGTCCGCCAGGACGTGTATCACCTATTCTAAGCATGTCCATAAGCCCGAGTTAAAGAGTGGAAGAATTACCTTGATAAAAGAGCTGGGAAGAAGGCAGATGTCGGGAAGAAGAAGCTGGCAGAACGGAGATCAAGAAGGAATGAGCGCGAAAGAATTGAAGCTCGAGGGATTGGAACGTATATATAGAGGACGATGGTTGGATCAGAACCGTCAAGGGAGAGCACATGGCGACGTCAAGACGACAGCGATGCTTCGAAAATTGCGCCAACAGAAGTTCAAACGGAGCGCTAATAATGACATTCATTTAATAGCGGAACCTCGACTGACGCACCCTTCGGATCGTGAAAGAGTCACATCACCCGAGCCGAACCGACGGAAGCCGAACGGCTCGGGCGATGGGGGCAATTGTTACGACTAATATGGACCAGCCCGAATTACAACGGCCCACGGCCCAACCTCAAAGGGGACGCCCACTAGAGAAGACGGGCCCGCCCGGAAGGGCCCACGGACGGGACCGAAGGCCCAGCCACTCCACCCTCGGGGGCACCCGACTAGCCCCCATTCGGCCAGATTAACCGCCCCTCGGAATCCGCGATCCCATAATGGCCATTAACAGACCCGTTAATGGGCCACCCCTCCACTACGCACGAGTGGGAGGAGGCGGAGGCGGATCGTGGGGATGTGAGAGAAGGCGAGACGTGGGGCAATCACGAGGGACCCTATAAGGGGAAGGCCAGAACGACGGGCAAGAGGATCGAGACTGAGGTAATCAACAGAGAGGTACTCCATCAACGACCTAGGCATTCGCCACTCCATTTCCTTCCTCCCCCAAACTCGTGCCGCCTGGGTTGACGTTCCGGCTTCCTTACAAGCCGGACCTCCCCTGCCGAGTATCCTTTCAGACCTTGATCTGACTTAGGCATCGGAGGGGATTTGGCCGGAACCTAGGTCTGGCCTCCCTGACGAGTTTCCTCATCTGTTCAGGAAGAAGATATCCGAGGCGCCGAGGCTACCCCTCAGTGTCGGTCGGCTACCCCCATCGCAGTCGTCAGGTGGACGGCTAATCAAGCACCAACCCACTTGCAAGGCGCCGAGGCTACCCCTCGGCGCGGATCCGACCGAGGCCGAGCGCGACCCAGCCGAGGCCGAGCGCGACCCATCGTGCCGAGGCTTCCCCTCAGCTCTCTCACGCCGAGAACAAGTGGGCTCGGCGATCCCAAGGGACCCCCAAGTCGGCCCCTTGACCACGTTGACCACACAGCCGACGGTCAACGAACTGAGGTGAGAAAACACCCGTAAACACAAAGCATTCAAAGTCTTCTTTAAGGTCTAAAGGTTGATTTTATGTTGAAAAGCTTTTAAGCAAAGATTATTGGCCCTACTTG
Source organism: Scilla litardierei (assembly GCA_030789695.1). Classification (NCBI taxonomy): domain Eukaryota; kingdom Viridiplantae; phylum Streptophyta; class Magnoliopsida; order Asparagales; family Asparagaceae; genus Scilla; species Scilla litardierei. The sequence continues at coordinate 111,592,066 of CM061139.1, read as the reverse complement.
ATTTTAAATCTTTCAAACTCTAATCTTGATGTCTAAGAGATCGATTCAAGTTATTTTCTTTGATCTCCTTGTGCTTTATTTCATCTTTTTGATACCAAAAGAAAGTTTTTCTTATAGCCACAAAAATACACATCAAAGCGTCAATCTTTTTGGCTATAGGAAAGGATGTAACAACTCCATCAAAAGAAAGGTTTGTGAAATCCACAGAAGGGTGTAGTTTTTCAGACACCATTTCGGGCCATATATATATGAACCGAATCTCTGCCATTAATAACAACACTTGACATTTTCTCTCTCTAAAAATTCCCAGGTTTTTAATATTAAGAGAGTCATTTGTCTTGATTCCTTGGAGAACAAATTGCTGAACTATTCTCTGTAGCAATTGCATCTTCAAGAGAGTTTCTACCAAATATTCCATCCAAGAAACCTTGAAGATATCTCAGCTTTCCTTGTGATTCATCTTTTATCATCAAGGCTATATGTGACATTGTTTATTTCTCTTATTTTGTGACTGAATCTTTTGTTGAAGAGATTGTACAATGTTTACAACACGTGGAAGTGTTGGCATTTTGTATGTTTTGCACTTGCGGGGTGCAAGTGTGCACACTAGATTGAAATCTCTACGATGAGTAGAGGACTAGATGTAGGATTACCAGGATATGTATTGTTGGATCTGGATATAAGCCTAGAGGGGGTGCATAGGCTTATAAAAATTCTCGTGCAACCCACGAGAAATCACATGCAGTTTATAATCACAGACAGTGCAAAAAGTATGCAATCACAGAGTACGCACAGATATACCCTGGTTCGGTCGTCCCACGACCTACTCCAGCCCCCAAGCAGTTACTAGCATTAATTGTTCCTTTTGTACAACTACAATGGGTCCTGAGCTTCCTGCCCCCCACCTAGAACGTACCACACTCTCTGAGTGCAGAACACTATCAACATAGTAAATGCTCAATGTTGACAAGTCCCACTTGTCAAGACCCTCATGTCTAGTCCCAGACTAAATAAGTAAGAACACAAAAGTGGTAAAGTTTTCCCTACAGAGATCGTTACAACTACACACAAATAATAGTAAAAGAGTTTAGAAAAATCTTAGTGTGTAGGCATAGTTGTCTCTGTCAATCGGCACGGGCCAGCTCTCATCTAATAAGATGTAGATGTCTCGTCTTGTCTACAACTCAAGTTGCCACTCTCGCTTTGCTCCTCTTTCAATATTGCGGCCTTATCTTAATGGAGCAGCAGCAGTGGGTGGACTGAACACAGCAATGCGTGGACAGAACCCTGCAGTGCATGGACAGAACCCTACAGTGCGTGGACAGAACCTGCAGTGCGTGGACAGAACCCTACAATGTGTGCGCAGCCCCCCCGCAGTGCATGCGCAGCCCCTTGTTTGCTCTAGCAGTCCACGTGCAGACCCTTCCTTGATGTTTTAGCAGCCTCCTCTTGGTGTTTGGGTGCTGCATCTTGCGACTATGGTCTCTCCTCTTCAATGGCAACTTGTGGCAATGGTTCTCCTTAGAGCTTTGTGTTCTTCAATTGATCCTTGCAAACAAAGACAAGAGAGAGATAGTTTGCTTAATCTTTAATTAACAAACACAAAGTTGTGAAGTCAATATTAGAGTAAAAATTTGTGGCCTTCCCTTGATGATTGCTTGCTTGAAGATGCTACTTGACTCTGGGAGAGGAGGAGTTTTGGCCTTGTGAGAAGTTGCGGCAATGGCTTCTTTGGTGTCTTGAGCAAGGTGATGTTCTATGAAGCTTAGGCTCTTTTGGCTTGGAGAAGATGATGGAGTGGGATGCACTTTGGCCTTGGTAGAAGCTTGCGACAATGGGATATTGGAAGAGATGAAGAACTTTGGCCTAGGAGATGATGAAATATATGAAGTTATTCAGAATACAACTCATGCTAAAATAAGTACCACTGATTTAATACAGTGATTAAAATCAGAAAAATATCACCATGTTGTAGAGCACTGAGTTGTGATCGTCTTGTCGCAAACGGTTCGTCAATCTGAGCTCTATGGAGAAAGTTATGCTCTTTTTAGCGTCGTCCGTCGAGCTCCTTGCAAAGTTGCGACCATGAAGGTTTTCTCTAGGGTTGTGGCCGAATTTCTTTGGTTTCCTCTCTCTCAAAATCTCTCTATTTGAAAATAGGTTTATATAGAAGGGGATGCGATATGATAGAATTAATTAGAATCCCATATTTGATGAAGATTGGAAGGAATCCTAGTTTGATTAGGATTTGAATAAATCTCTTAGGATATGGAGTTTGAATATGAATGCCTATGGAATTCAATTTGTGTAGCTATAGGATTTGAATTAGATCTCATTGCAATACTAATTGGATTAAGATTTTGGATTCAAATGGGATATGAGATTTGATAAGATCTTTAATTGATTTGAATCAATTAAAGGAGATTTGAAAAAGATACTCAATGTCTCTCCATATTGGAATAGGATTAGAATGGCAATGGGGATTTGAATCAATTTTAAATTGATTTGAATAACATTTTCTCCAATTTGACTTGGTCCAATATTTGTAGCTATAGTCACCATCTCTTTGACCAAGTCCAAGTTGATATATGAATAGCAATTTCCTCATCTTCCAATTTGCTATATGAATAGCAATTTCTCCACTGCGTTGACTAAGTCATGAAATATAGATTTACTACTTTGCCATTCCTGAAACACACTTAACACATACGTTAAATAGTTCTTACATGTTTGTTATCATCAAACTAGAGATCCTAGATCGTTGTATCCAACAATCTCCCCCTTTTGATGATGACAAACCAATAAAAGATTTGAGCAGTGAGTAATATGTGTTGAAGTGTGATGAAGGATGTAATGCATATGATGTATACAATGAGACGTTCACGCATTACTAGCATGCACAACAATATAGCAATAGTGATAAGCATGCTCCCCCTATTTTCAAGCTCCCACTTGAACATGTATTTCTAGTGCTCCCCCTTCAATAAATAATACAAAATGTTGTGCCACTCAACAAATAATACCAAATCTTTTTTCAACTTTTCTCCTCCTTTGTTATCATCAAAAGCGTATTAATGAAGTCAATCAAATATCACATGCAAAAATAAAGTATTATAAATTATAACTAGCACTTGCATGTCATTTTTTTATAGAGTAGGCAATTCAAGTTCAATGAAAAATTGCAATTTAGACTTCAACACCATTGTGTAAGTGTGATAATTAAACATTGAAGTACAAAGGGAGATTCAATCAAGAACATCAACCAAAGCCAATCAACATTTTCCATTTAACATAAATATCACATAGGATTGATTTTTTCCACCTCATTAAAAATGAGTTCAAGGTACCAAACCCCAAAACATAGCCTATAAGGACTCTTAGATGTGGGGTGTCATTGCTTGATGAGTAAAAAAATACACCAACGCTAAAGATTACCTATAAAGCATATGTTGGATATTCGTGGGTAGTATACTTGCCATGAATTGTATCCATTTTACATACGGAGCAATATTCATAACCTTTTTTTTTCATTTTTGTAGCATTAACATCAATTCTTTTTAGCTCAATTTTTATTCATGGCAATACACATCATATCCCTTTGATTATTCAGTTATTATCGTCCTACATGCACTTTCCAATATTCATAAAAAAAATCTCTAGAATTACAACAAGTTTAATATTCGTGAAAGTGAGCATGTAGGTGTAGAAATCAAATTATTCATTTCATGGAACATGTCATGGCTAATGAACAAAGTCTAACAGATGCATGTAGCTATAATAATAATACAATGATTTCTACAAGGATATGAATGGTCATACAATAATACCACTTATAAAGATTCATAAGGAGGTATTCACTAAGCACCAATTTTTTTGATTTTTCAATTTTTTATACAATGAACTAAAACAAAAACTAGAATCAAACACGCATGCACACAAACTAGAAATAAATCAAGCACATACAAAAAATCTATGGAGGTAATGAATGCAAAGAGGGAAATAAATATACATTCGCATCACCATTTGACTAAGGAGCTAAAAATGAGACCTTCAATTCATTGCTCCTTGCCAAATCTCCATCTTACCTACACGATAGATGTTATGTGTGACCTTGGAATCCAACAAGGTCCACTAGTGTTAGTCATCAAAGCTTAAGGAACCCACACTTGTTTGAACTTTATGTTTGTGTTTCTAAACTTACACTAATAGGATGTGTGACCAACACTATCACAAGTAAAGCACTTTGCATGCATATTTTTGACAATTGAAGGCACATTGTGAATTTTCTTAAATTTAGGCTTTTCAACATTTTTTCAAACCAAATCCAAGGACACGTCTATTATTGCTATATAATTGATTTCCAAGAATAATATCTAAAGATTGTTTTCCTATGGAAAATTTCTTAATGGACAATTCAAGACTAGAGACTTTGGATTTCAACAATGCATTCTCATTCACAAGCAAAGTACATTTACTTATAAAAGCTTTCTTGTTTTCCTCTTCCTTCGTTTTAAATTCATCCATTTTCCTTTTAAGCTCGTTAATATGCACAATTTTTCATTAAGCTCATTATTATATAATCCTTTTCAGTTTCAAGCTTAATTAAGTTTAGCTTAAGCATACTAATGTTATTCAATAAGGAATGACAAGAATCACAAGCAGCTCTTTCAGATGAGCTAGATTTTTCTCTTTTTAGCATGGCAATGGTTGATTTGCATTCTTCTAGTTCTTCTTTTAAGTTTTTAGATTCTTCAATCATATCACAATTTTCTTTTTGCAATTCAAAACAAGAATTTCTATAGCATTCAGCAGTATTATCTAGCGCATCAATTTCTTCTTGCATTTTCTTAAAGAGTTCAGCTTTGGTGCAAGATTTTACCTCATTCTGTTTTTCCATTAAGCAGAGTGAGGTGTGCGCAGTGTCCTCAGTCTCATCCCCACTATCCATATCACACGTTCGCGCTAGCGATTTTCCTTTCTTTTCAGCGACGTCATTCCTTTCTTGTGGGCAATGTCTCGCGAAGTGTCCCTGCTTTCTGCACATGAAACAAATAACTTTCCTCTTAGTTTTGTCACAAATAGAAGCATCATGTTCTTTCAGAAGAGCGTTTCTTCCCTTTTGCTTCTAAGGGATTGCTTGCTTCCATATGTAGTTTCCAAAGTCCTCCATATATCCTGCGCAGAAGAGCAATGTGAGATATGATCAAATATTTTTCTATTCAACCCACACAATAAGATATTCATTGCTCTAGCATTTATAGCACACACATTTCTATCATTTAAATGCAAATTAATTTCAGGCATAGAATATCCGTTTTCGATAATGTACCAGGTATCAACATCAACATATAGTAAATAAGTTTTCATACTAGCCTTCCAGTATATATAATCATGGCCACTAAATAGAGGAGGACGATCAATAGGCATGCCATGGGGAAAAACTAACTTTGGGGCTTTCATGATAACTCGGCTAGATCCTCTAACCTGCTTTGATACCACTTGTTGGATCTGGATCTTAGTCTGGGGGGTGAATAGGCTTATAAAAATTCTCGTGCAACCCACGAGAAATCACACACAGTTTATAATCACATGCAGTGCAAAAAGTATGCAATCACAGAGTATACATCAGATATACACTGGTTCGGTCGTCCCACGACCTACTCCAGCCCCCAGCAGATACTAGCATTAATATGTTCCTTTTGTACAACTACAATGGGTCCTGATCTTCCTGCCCCCACCTAGAACGTACCACACTTCCCGAGTGCATAACAATATCAACCTAGTAAATGCTCTATCTTGACAAGTCCCACTTGTCAAGACCCTCTTGTCTAGTCCCATACTAAACAAGTCCCCAAAAGAACACAAAAGTGGTAAAATTTCCCCTACAGAGATCGTTACAACTACACACAAATAATAGTAAAAGAGTTTAGAAAAATCTCAGTGTGTAGGCGTAGTCCTCTCTATCAATCGGCACGAGCCAGCTCTCGTCTGGCAAGATGTAGATGTCTCATCTGGTCTACAACTCAAGTTTTCGCTCTCGCTTGGTTCATCTTTCAATATTGCGGCCTTATCTTGATGGTGCAACAGTAGTGTGTGGACTAAACCCAGCAGTGCGTGGACAGAACCCTGCAGTGCGTGCACAAAACCAGCAGTGCGTGGAAAGAACCCCGCAGTGCGTGCGCATCCCCCCCGCAGTGCGTGCGCAGCCCCTTGTTTGCTCTAGCAGTCCACGTGCAGACCCTTCCTTGATGTTTTAGCAGCCTCCTCTTGGTGTTTGGATGCTGCAACTTGCGGCTATGGTCTCTCCTCTTCAATGGCAACTTGTGGCAATGGTTCTTCTTAAAGCTTTGTGTTCTTCAGTTGATCCTTGCAAACAAAGACAAGAGAGAGATAGTTAGCTTAATCTTTAATTAACAAACACAAAGTTGTGAAGGCAATATTGGAGTAAAAATTTGCGGCCTTCCCTTGATGATAGCTTGCTTGAAGATGCTACTTGACTCTGGGAGAGGAGGAGTTTTGGCCTTGTGAGAAGTTGCAGCAATGGCTTCTTTGGTGTCTTGAGCAAGGTGATGTTCTATGAAGCTTGGACTCTTTTGGCTTGGAGAAGATGATGGAGTGGGATGCACTTTGGCCTTGGTAGAAGCTTGCGGTAATGGGATATTGGAAGAGATGAAGAACTTTGGCCTAGGAGATGATGAAATATATGAAGTTATTCAGAATACAACTCATGCTAAAATAAATACCTCTACAATGATTAAAATCAGAAAAATATCACCATGTTGTAGATCACTGAGTTGTGATCATCCTGTCGCAAACGGTTCGTCAATCCGAGCTTTGTGGAGAAAGTTATGCACTTTTTAGCGTCGTCCGTCGAGCTCCTTGCAAAATTGCGGCCATGAAGGTTTTCTCTAGGGTTGTGGCCGAATTTCTTTGGTTTCCTCTCTCTCAAAATCTCTCTCTTTGAATATTGGTTTATATTGGAGATGATGGGATATGATAGAATCAATTAGAATCCCATATTTGATGAAGATTGGAAGGAATCCTAGTTTGATTAGGATTTGAATAAATCTCTTAGGATATGGAGTTTGAATATGAATGGCTATGGAATTCAATTTGTGTAGATATAGGATTTGAATTAGATTTCATTGCAATACTAATTGGATTAGGATTTTGGATTCAAATGGGATAAGAGATTTGATAGGATCTTTAATTGATTTGAATCAATCAAAGGAGATTTGAAAAAGATACTTCATATCTCTCCATATTGGACTAGGATTAGAATGGCAATGTGGATTTGAATCAATCTTAAATTGATTTGAATAAGATCCTCTCCAATTTGACGTGGTCCAATATTTGTAGCTATAGTCACCATCTCTTTGACCAAGTCCAATTTGCTATATGAATAGTGTTGCGGGGTGGAACTCGCGTACAATGAATTTGTATTATGGGGAACCAATGGCACGATGGTTATGTTAATGACAGGATTAGGGTAGGCTGTTTAACAGGTGATTAGAGGGGTGATGAGGCTAAACTTGCTACTGAGGCTGACCACGGTGTCAAATCCGGTAGGATATGATGGAGGAGCCGTACTGCTTGGGACAAGGGCGAGCACGACCAGGGATGATGAGCTGACCTGCACAAGGAGCAGCTCGTCAGAAAGGACGGGTTGGGGTCCAACCCTTAGCCTCTCCGATGCCTAAGTCAGTACGAGGACTTAAACGGGGGCTAGGCACGTAGGTCGGACTGAGGGTGAGCCGACCGTACGTGACGAGCTATGAGTGGAAGAACAAAGATATGGACGGCCTTTGCTCTTGTGTGTGAGTGATAAGATTGAGAGTAAATTTGCTAACCCATTCACCGTTGGAGGCGAAGGGGTATTTATACCTGACGGGGGGTGGTTAGGTGGGGCTGACCTGGCCTGCTGACTCGATGTGCTGAGCTGGCCCGGGTGTCAGCGGAAGCTTCGGACAAGGATGTCAGGAACAGGAGTATCAGCCACGCTTTTGTCAGACGGTGCAACGGCCAGGGGCGCTTTTGTCAGAGTGTCAGGGCCGAAAGCATTAAGTGTCAGGGGGGCGCAGCGGCCAGGGGGTCCTTTGTCAGATGGTCGGGCGGCGTAAGTTTCAGTAGTGTCCTTGCACTAGGTTATTTGTCGTGTCTGATGTGCCAAAGATCTGTCGGAGTGCCTCCCAGGGGGAGGACCCGAAATGCGTCGACAGTCCGGCCCGGGCTGAGGCTGGGTGGCCCGGATGCACATTTTGTGCGCTGGTCCTTGCAAACCAGGGGCGGACTGACGCCTATCCATCCGGCACCGGGTCGGGGAGCGCCTCTATCAATGGCAAAGGCAGGGTGTGCCCATCTCCCTGTCGGGTAGGACTCTAGGGTCGACAGGCACCCTGCGGGCCTCTGAAGGTCGAGCGTGGAGCGCCCAGTTGCGGGGTTGGCTGCCCCTTCGGGGGGGATAGGGGCGTACCGACGGGGTAATTCGGTGGTTTAGGGCCGAAGGTCGGATTACCACGATCTTTAGGTTGTAACAATTGTCCCCGGCATTCGAGTTCGAGGTGGGAGCCCGACTCAGCTCGGATGATGCATCATTTCCCTTGCTTTGAAATGGCGGTTCGGATTTCGATCTGTGCTCGGGAGCGGCGGCGCAGGTCTGGGAATTCCCGCCCGGTTAGCCATTATTTCAATTTGAAAGTGCCTGGGGGAAATCGAAGCGCCTCTGCGACTGATCTCGCGACGCATGGATGAAGGCGTCTCTTCACGTAAGTTGAGGTGTCAGGGATGCTCGGATGAGCGCCGCATGGCGGCGCATCGACGGTCGGGATGACCCGTTATCTTCTATAAGTATGGGGGAGGGGGACGACAGAAGCTTTCTTCCGACTTCGATTTTCCTTTCTACCTTCCGGTTTCTGTCAGTCGTTCACCGACGTTGTCGCTGTTGTCTTTGCCGGAGGTCCATTTTCGATTGTCTTCTCAGCTCGGCCACTTGCTAGGTAATTTCCGTGTCCTTTGACCGATGGCTTCTCATTTTGACTCCAGGTCAGGTAGTAGTGCGACGACGGAGGAGTCAATGGCCGAGGAAAGGCGGTTGGGGGCGCGGAGGCCCCAGCGGAGGAGGACGTGGCGGATTGACGTTCCAAGGACGATTGCAGTCGTCCGGTGCAGGTCAGATAGGGTCAATATTAGGGAGATTCGGGTGCGGTTCGTGCTTCCGCCCTGCGAGGCACGGGTACCGGGACCCGAGGAGAGGGTGTGTTCGCCTGGGGATAATGAAGTTGGGGTCTACGTCCGATCCTTCGAGTTGGGACTTCGATTCCCGATCCACCCTTACCTCTTACACCTGATGAACTTTCTAGAGGTGTCGATCTTCGCCTTAGCGCCCCGCTCTTGGGGCTTGCTGGTGGGGTTCGCTGTGCTATGCTTTGCCAGCTTCCTGAGTCCGTCTTTGGCTTTGTTCCAGCACTTCTTTGTAGTTCGGAAGAGGGGGATGTACTACTGCGTCTGCGCGAGGGAAGGGAGGGAGCTCTTCGTCGGGGTGCCCGCCGATATTGGTAGGTGGATGGAGGATTTTATTTTCGTTGAGATGCTGGTCGATGCGGTGCTGCTGCCGAACTGGGGGGTGCTGAACCCTTTGGTGAAAGAGACGGTGACGCTAGGCAGGGAGGGCCTGGCGAAGGCACGGATCTTGGCGGGGCTGCCCAAGGCACGCCACCGGTTGAGGAACTTGACGCTGGTCGGCCAGCTTACCCAGGATTTTTAGTCCCAAGGTAGTTTGAGTCGGGCATGCCTTTATCCGCCATTACCGTGAAGAGCATGTCGTCCCAAGGGGGTTCCTTCTTTTTTGCACGGCTGGGAGATGTAACGTTGTATTCCTAGCATTCTTCGTGAACGGCCTCGCTATTTAAAATGAATTGGTTGGATTGATCTTGTCCTAGTTTCTTCTTCTCATTAAGTGTATGGACTGCTTGCTTACTTGCGAGGGTATAATTGCTCCCAACATTCGTCTGTCCAGGAGCGCTAGGTCGTGGGGAGGGGGATGATGAGACACCGTATGTTGATGGCACACGCGTGAGCTCTGGGCAGACCGGCGAACCATTGGTTTGGGTCGAGGTGAGGCATTCCACCCGGTCAGGCCCCGTCAGGTTGTGGGGGGTTGTTGTCATAGTCCGACCCCGAGCAGGTGACGCCCAATTTCCCTGGCCGCCGTAAAGATGGCGGGGCCCTTCTTGGACCAGGGTGTGGGACGAGGCGGGGTTTGAAGTTGTTTTGTCTTGGCACTGTCATTTCGACGCAAAAGAGGGCAGTAGTCGAAGCGTGTCGGAGTCCGTTGCATGGATAGAGGCTATCGATAGTGAGGTCGACCCCTCGGTTGTCGCACCGAGCGGCGGCGCCTCAGGCGGCAGTGGCCTGAAAGGATAGGTCTTGTCTCGCCCTTCTCCCCCCTTTTTTGTTTAAAGGGAACATCAGGTTCGGTCCGAGGGAGGCCTCGTTTCGTTAGGTCGGCCCCCGCTACTATTGTAAGGTTAGGACTATATATATGTAGTTTCTATTAGTTTCGCTACCTTTTGGTTGGCGAAGCCCCGAGTTATACCTGTAGGGAGAGTGTGCAGCTCGGCCCCTCTTCTCTCCGCCGTGATGGGTGGCCAAATTTCGTGAGCTCGCCTCGTAATTTGACGGGGGGTCGTTCCCAAGTTAGAGCATGCTCGGATGGTGATTAGGGATTCGCTTGGAATAGTCTTTTTCATTAAAATTTACAAGAATTCAACCTTAGTTTTTACATGAGGTCTTGGCAAGGTCTTCGATAGTTAGGTGAGTTCGACCCGATCCATTGGCGAGCTGGGGAGTTGTTCCATCCCGCTGTAAACTGTATTAGGATGGGCGGACTCTTCTCTATAGGGCGGCCCTCCTTCTCTTCCGTTGCTCGTCGCGTCCCTCTGCGCGGCCCCTATGCTGAAGGGTTGCAAGGTCTCCTCGGCTGCTTGGATTCACCAGGGAAGCTGTCTTGCTGTTGTCCTCCATCAGACCGCTCTTACGGAGTTTTCTCGGAAGGAGGTCGGAGGGAAACCCTGGGAGAGGAGGAGCACGAGGTGGCGATGGCGCGCTGCCTCGTCTTTCGCCTTCTTGTCCATGACGGGTTGTAAGGTCTCTTTGGGGAGTCCTTGCATCGAAGGAAAACCCTGGATGAGGTGGAGGACGGGATGTCGGAGGTGGAGAACGAGTCAGTGGATGTGGCATCGTCTCTCCGGGAGGGTCTCCAGCAGCCCGGCCTCGATGGGAAGATAGAGGAAAGGGAGGTGGGTCGTTAGGAGGCACGTCGGTCGAGGCTGGTGAGCCGGGTAGGGCTTTTGCCTTTCCTGCCGACGGGTCTCGGGGTGGGGCGGATGCTGGTCAGGGGAGCGAACCACCGCAAGTCCTCCGATCGACTGTTTCATCTGGTTCAAAGTAGACAGAGGAGTGGAAGGCGGGGCTCCCCTTGTACAAGAGGAATAGACCATCGGCGATCCATATGTAAGAGGAATAGCCCATCGGCGTGGCGGGCCATTGGGAGGCAGGCCTGCGGAAGCTGGTATGTCCAGGCAGAGGCTGGAGTGCCCAATGGGGTGATCTGGCAGGGCTGCCCCGTCCTTCGGGTTCTCGGCCTGGAGCGCCAGCGCGCATCGGGCGCCGGAAGAGGGGCACGGCCCGCCATTGGAGCCCCAGTTCCCTTGGCGTAAAGTGTCCAAGGGAAGTTGAGGAGTGACAGGCGGGGCATCCCATGTGTAAGGGGAATAGCCCGTCGGCGATCGTTTTATGGAAGCAATCGCCCATCGGGGTGGCCAGGGCCCTTGCTCTTCCTCATCTTTCATGGAGGGGATTGAGATTGACATGCCCTCATATTTTTTTTTCTCTCTCTCTCTCCTTCGAAGGGGCGAGGGGAGTATTTATAGAGGGAGTTTGTTGAAGGTTTTCCCCAAGTTAATGCGATGAGCTGGCATCATTAATAGGCTCCTCGGAATCACGCCTTTTGGAAATCGCTTTTGCCAGGTGGCGCTCGGATGTGATTCGTCAGACCTTGCCTCTTGGGGGATGTGTTGTCATTAATGGCATGTTTCCTGAGCGTCCTTTCGTTTCGATTAGCCGCATCGAAGGCCTGCTTTATCGGGACCCGGCATAGTTTAGCGGTCCTTGGCCTGCGTGTGTCCTGCCTCGGTCACCGTGCCCTTGTCCTTTCTCCTAGGCTCGAGATTTCGAAGGCCATGGGTCTGCTTGGGGGTGGTGAGCGAGTGGATATCTCATTCTGCGCTCCTCCTTGGCTCGGGTGGTCGGAGTTGGTCAGACCCGCCCCGGCCGTTTAGTGGGGAGGCGAGCGCGTAGCTCGGCCCGTGCCCTTCTCTGGTTTGGGTGGCGAGGGTCGGCCCTGCCCCAGAGTTCTTGAGGGGGAAGCGAGCACGTAGCTCGGCCCGTGCCCTTCTCTGGTTTGGGTGGCGAGAGTCGGCCCTGCTCCAGAGTTCTTAAGGGGGGAGCGTGCACGTAGCTCGGCACGTGCCCTTCTCTGGTTTGGACGGCAAGGGTTGGCCCTGCCCCAGAGTTCTTGAGGGGGGAGCGAGCACATAGCTTGGCCCGTGCCCTTCTCTGGTTTGGGTGGCGAGGGTTGGCCCTGCCCCAGAGTTCTTGAGGGGGGGAAGCGAGCGCGTATCTCGGCCCGTGCCCTTCTCTGGTTTGGGTGGCAAGGGTTGGCCCTGCCTCAGAGTTCTTGAGGGGGGAGCGGACGCGTAGCTCGGTCCGTGCCCTTCTTTGGTTTGGGTGGTGAGGGTTGGCTCTACCCCAGAGTTCTTAAGGGGGGAGCGAGCGCGTAGCTCGGCCCGTGCCCTTCTTTGGTTTGGGTGGCGAGGGTTGGCCCTGCCCCAGAGTTCTTGAGGGGGAGCGAGCACGTAGCTCGGCCCGTGCCCTTTTCTGGTTTGGGTGGGGAGGGTTGGCCCTGCCCCAGAGTTCTTAAGGGGGGAGCGAGCGCGTAGCTCGGCCCGTGCCCTTCTCTGGTTTGGGTGGCGAGGGTTGGCCTTGCCCCAGAGTTCTTGAGGGGGGAGCGAGCACGTAGCTCGGCCCATGCCCTTCTCTGGTTTGGGTGGGGAGGGTTGGCCCTGCCCCAGAGTTCTTGAGGGGAGAGCGAGCGCGTAGCTCGGCCCGTGCTCTTCTCTGGTTTGGGTGGCGAGGGTTGGCCTTGCCCCAGAGTTCTTGAGGGGGGAGCGAGCGCGTAGCTCGGCCCGTACCCTTCTCTGGTTTGGGTAACGAGGGTTGGCCCTGCCCCAGAGTTCTTGAGGGGGGGAGCGAGCACGTAGCTCGGCCCGTGCCCTTCTCTGGTTTGGGTGGCGAGGGTTGGCCCTGCCCCAGAGTTCTTGAGGAGGGGAGCGAGCGTGTAGCTCGGCCCGTGCCCTTCTCTGGTTTGGGTGGCGAGGGTTGGCCCTGCCCCAGAGTTCTTGAGGGGGGAGCGAGCGTGTAGCTCGGCCCGTGCCCTTCTCTGGTTTGGGTGGCGAGGGTTGGCCCTGCCCCAGAGTTCTTGAGGGGGGAGCGAGCGTGTAGCTCGGCCCGTGCCCTTCTCTGGTTTGGGTGGCGAGGGTTGGCCCTGCCCCAGAGTTCTTGAGGGGGGGAGCGAGCGTGTAGCTCGGCCCCTGCCCTTCTCTGGTTTGGGTGGCGAGGGTTGGCCCTGCCCCAAGTTCTTGAGGGGGGAGCGAGCGTGTAGCTCGGCCCGTGCCCTTCTCTGGTTTGTGTGGCGAGGGTTGGCCCTGCCTCAGAGTTCTTGAGGGGGGAGCGGCGCGTAGCTCGGCTCGTGCCCTTCTTTGGTTTGGGTGGCGAGGGTTGGCCTTGCCCCAGAGTTCTTGAGGGGGGAAGAGAGCGCGTAGCTCAGCCCGTGCCCTTCTTTGGTTTGGGTGGCGAGGGTTGGCCGTGCCCCAGATTTCTTGAGGGGGGAGCGAGCATGTAGCTTGGCCCGTGCCCTTCTCTGGTTTGGGTGGCGAGGGTTGGCCCTGCCCCAGAGTTTTTGAGGGGGGAGCGAGCACGTAGCTCGGCCTATGCCCTTCTCTGGTTTGGGTGGCGAGGGTTGGCCCTACCCCAGAGTTCTTGAGGGGGGATCGAGCGCGTAGCTCGGCCCGTGCCCTTCTCTGGTTTAGGTGGCGAGGGTTGGCCCTACCTCAGAGTTTTATGCGTTCGAACTGAAACACTCAAGTGGAGACAACAAGGTTTGGAAATATGCGGAAAAGAAAATGTTTTATATGAGAGGCTCACAATTACTGATAGAACTTTAGCAGGTACTCCGCGTTCTAGGGGTGGGCCAGTTCGCTTCCGTCAAGGGTGGCCAGGATGTACGTGGCTGATCCGACGATGTCAACGATCTCGTATGGCCCCTCCTATTTGGCGACCAACTTTGTTGAATATTGGACTCCCCGGATTTGGTTTTAGATGATGAGCAAACATAAATAATTCATGAACTAACAATTTGTGAGCGCAATATTGGAGATCGTCGCCAAATTCACGAGAACAATCAAAGCGACATCTCAAGACTTCTCAAAGCACGTATTCATTGCCTAAAGCTTCGTTGAAGCTCTTGGACCGTTTTGGAAGTCATGAAGAATTGATCGAAGCTTTCGAAGACCGTTCCTTAAGGTTTTATTTATAGTCTGTTAGCTTTGATCTATAGAATGTTAAGCCTTGAGTATATCTTACGATTCTATCTTCATAACGCTCATATCGTAGCTCTAGGATCTTAGTACAAGTTCATTCTAACTTCCTCGAAGCGTCGCGCTTCGATTCGGACTTGTTTGTGCATGTTAGTTGGTACAAGAAGAAGTACTGACCGACTAGATGGTGATCTAGTCGGTCAGCGACGCTTCTTGGACCGACTAGTTTGCTTCCATAATTTCTTGCACCCTACTGTTTACAGTTAGTCGGTCTACGTTGACTCACCGACCGACTAGCTTGTGAACTAGTCGGTCAGTGATGCTTCTTTGACCGACTAGTTGTGATTTACTGTACATGCTAAATTTCTCCTAAGCTACTGTTTATCGTTAGTCGGTCTAAGAACGTTTGGTGACCGACTAGTTGATAATCTAGTCTGTCAACTTTTGTTCTTGGACCGACTAAGTCAATTTGTATTCAGACTATTTCATTTTGCCTCTTAGTCGGTCTACGTTCACTGACTGACCGACTAGTTGTGAAACTAGTCGGTCAGAATGTCTTCTTGGACCGACTAGATTTCTAGGTCTGAATTTCTATCTCTTCTCAGTTCCTCACTTAGTCGGTCCATGTTGTTTGACTGACCGACTAGTTGATGAACTAGTCGGTCAGTGGTTGTTCTTTGACCGACTAGTTGCATCAGATTTCTATCCGTTGGGAATTGACCTAACTTGTTTTTATGGGACCCTATAAATACGAACCTAGGTCATTTCTCTCTAGGTTAGAGCTGCCATTAAGAGATTCATTGAGATTAAAAGAGATAGCCATTCTCACTCATTTCCAAAGCTCTCTTCCTCACAAGAAACCCATTCTCTCACTTTCTAGATCTAGAATCCATATTGAGAGAAGCTTGTTCTTGGTGAGCTCTTCAAGCTCTTGCTTGATTCAAGTCTCCAAATCACTCTTTGGCACCTATTGCTGGTCATTTCCTTGGTGCTAGGTCTTGATGACTTCATCTTCCTCAAATCCTTCCTTTCACCTATTGGGTAAGAAAAACTCAAGGTATAGGATTTTCTGGTAAGATTGTTTATTTCATTATAAACTTGTTTATATTGCTTATTGATTCTCTCAGTTGTGAGAGAAGGTTGTGATCCCGGGTTGTGGGATTCACTATTGCCATTGCATGTATGATTTGATCTTGTGAAGGTTTTTCACAAGATATTCATAGTGGAAATCTTGGGTTAGGGTTTCTAACCTAAGTATCCGGAGGGGATCCGGGTGGTTGGGACGTAGGATCACCGGGAACAAGTCGGGGAGACTTGGGTGGATCCGAACCCAGTAACATCTTTTGTTAGCATTGTTAAATTTGTTGTTGTCATTCAATTTAAGCTTTCGCAAATTGATTTGGTACTTGTTTGCACTATAATTAGGAATTATACTCCTTGTTATTTTTAAAGTACTATTCACCCCCCTCTAGTACTTGTGCAGTAGCTTGTAGGGCATTACATTTGGTATCAGAGCCAGATACTTAGTTATGTCTGCCAACGACAACAAAACCGTGCGTCCACCTTCCGACTATGGCACCTTCAGGAACCGTGAAGGAGCGTCTTCGGTCATGGAAGGACATTCCTCGACTAGGACTCCATTCTTCAACGGCGTCAATTATGGATATTGGAAATGCCGGATGGAAACGTTCCTCCGGAGCGCCTCCTTGTGGAGAATTACCATGTCGGAGTACAATGTGCCTACCGAAGAGGATTTCGACAAATGGACTACCGCGGAGGTCGCCGCGTAGATTGCAAATGCCAAAGCTATGAATGCTTTACAATGCGCATTGGAACCCGAAGATTTTAATAAGATATACACATGTAAGAGTGCATGTCAAATTTGGAATTCGCTCCTCATTTTGCATGAAGGAACGAGTCGGGTAAGAGATTCTAAACTCGTAGTAGTCAATAGAGATTACGAATTGTTTCATATGGAACAGGGAGAAAAGATGAAGGAGTATTATGCTCACTTCGTCGACATAATGAACGAGTTGGAAGCTCTCGACAAAACCTACACCCAAAAGGAGAAGTGTTCGAAGCTTATCGAAGGACTTCCTTCTTCTTGGGAGAAACGTACCTTCGCCATCGAGGAAGGTAATGACATGAATAAGTATACCGTAGTTCAATTGATGGGTGCTTTGATGTCATACGAGGTACGCAAAGATAGCAAGGTGAAGTTACAAGAAAAGATGAAGTCCTATTTGAACCAAGACGCGCCTAAGAAAAAGGCGATTGCATTCAAGGCGGCTTCATCCACCTCTACCGATGATGAGGACTCGGAAGAAGAAATGGACATGGAATCCATTGCACTCATGGCAAAGAAGTTCAATCGCTTCTTCCGAAAGGGTAACTTCAAACAAAAATCTAAATTTACTTCTACTAACGCCTCTCCACCTTTGTGCTTTAAATGCAATAAGCCAGGACACATCAAAGCGGATTGTCCTCAAAACAAGCAAAAGGAGAAGTGGAAGGCGCCGAAATTCGACAAGTCGAAGAAGTACAAAAAGGGGTATAAAAAGGGACTTGTCAGAGCAACATTCACCGACTCCGAGGATTCCTCAAGCGGAGAGTCGGACGATGAGAAAGTGGAGCAAGCGCACATGTGCTTCATGGCGAGAGAGGAGCATGATCAAGAATCTTCCTCCTCCGATGATAGCGACAACGAAGGCGATGAGGTAACCATGGATGATCTTAGGAATGCTAACTCTCAATTATGGTCTAAATACACTAAATTAGTAAATAGATATACTAAAGTAAAAGATGACCTAGCTAGCATTCAAACCTCGCCTAAGACTATCATCACCAACAACGACACCGTTGTTGAAGAGTTAAGAAATGAGATTGTCAATCTCAAATCTAAACTTGAACATGTTTGCATTGAAGATCCGGAAGAACATAGGATAGCAGATTTGACTTCTCAAAACTCGACTTTGAGTATTGAGAATGAGAATCTTAAATCTCGTGTTTATGTGCTTACATCGCAAGTATCAAACTTGGATACTTCTATGCGTTCTCTCAAAGAGAAATATGAGAACACATTAGGCCGAATTAATAAATTCAATAAGGGTAAGGACCATTTGGATAAAATCCTAAGTGACTTACTTCCGGCCAATCACCACATTGGTTTGGGGTATACGATGGAATGTCCATCCAAAGCGGCCACTACTTTTGTTAGGCCAACTTCCGGTGACTCTACGAGTGGTAGCAAACACTCTATTGGTAGTTCATCTACCAATGGTGCTTCCACATCGTCCACACCCTCTTTCGGAAAGAAACCCACTTTGGGTGGACCTCCAAAGAAGGGGCATGCTTATATGTACACCAATGCCATGCCACGTAGGAACACACGTCCTACTCCACCGTCTCACACATATGATGATTTTTATGCAACACATTCTCGGGCACGTGCACACCATGTGAGACACCCTCACGCACGTGTTCCCACACATGCATATGTTCACCCACCTCATCATATGAATAATTCTCGTCGTGCACCATTCCATCATGTTCCGTATGCCTATCCACAACATGCATCACGTAGAAATCAACGTCGCATGCATGCACCCAATAGGATGAGGGCTCCCAAAATTTTCACTATTTGGAGCCCAAAGGACACAAGCATGGATGAAAAACAAGTATATATGAATGCTTATTTTTCGGATGTTGTGCATAGTAGAAATTATGTGGGGAAGTCTAAGTCCAATTGGACTTGGCTTCCAAAGGTCTAACCTTTGAGGACCCAATGACCTTGGGTACCATGATATGAAAGTTTCTATCTTTAGGTACTCAAGGAAAAGAAAAAGAAAAGGAGCAACAAATTTAAATTTAGCTCCAAAGGGAATTGGATACTCGATAGCGGGTGTTCAAAACACATGACGGGTGACGCTCAATTGCTCTCCGGAGTAGTTCCCATTGCAAATGGAAACCGCGTCGTATTTGGAGACAATGAGAGCGGAACCATCGTCGGTGTTGGTAAAGTGGGTAACCCGTCTAAACCTTTAATTAGTGATGTTTATCTAGTTAATGGTTTAAATCATAATCTTATTTCAATAAGCCAACTTTGTGACAAAGGTTACAAAGTTAGATTTGCGAAAGGATTATGTCATATTTCAAATGATAATAATAAATTATTATTTTCCGGCACACGCCATAAAGATATTTATATTTTGGATCTTCCTAAGTCATATGAACAATGTCTCGTTGCCAACACAAGTGAACAACACTTATGGCATCGACGATTTGGACATGTGAACTTTGGAACACTTTATAAGCTTTCAAAATTAAATTCCATTAAAGGTTTTCCGAAGCTCGTTTTTGAAAAGAAAAGTTTTTGTGATTCTTGTCAACGTGGCAAGCTTCCTAAATCTTCATTTAAACCTAAGAAAAGCATTTCTACTAAACGGCCACTAGAGCTATTGCATCTAGATTTATTTGGGCCAACTAGAGTTGCTTCCTTAGGAAATGCAAGATATGGTCTTGTCATCGTCGATGATTATTCTAGATTTACATGGGTATTTTTCTTATGTAATAAAAATGAAGCTTTTGAAAACTTCACAATATTTGTGAAGAAAGTACAAAATCTCATCGGAACCACCATTGTCACTATTCGTAGTGATCATGGGGGTGAATTTGAGAATGAGTCTTTCTCAAATTTTTGTGATGATCTTGGAATTACTCACACGTTTTCTTTCCCTCGTGCACCTCCTCAAAATGGTGTTGTTGAGAGGAAGAATAGAACGCTTGTGGAGTGTGCTCGTACTATGCTCGAAGATAGTCAACTTGGTTATCAATTTTGGGCAGAAGCGGTACACACCGCTTGCTATGTGTTTAATAGAATACTTTTGAGGCCCGGCACCAAACAAACTTGCTATGAATTGTTGTTTGGTAGATTGCCTCAAGTTAAACATTTTCGTGTTTTCGGCGCAAAATGTTTTATTAAAAACACATATAATAATTTGGACAAGTTTGATCCGAGATCGGATGAGGGGATAATTGTTGGGTATTCCTCACGTAGCAAAGCCTACCGGATATACAACAAAAGATCCTCTACGATCGAGGAATCACTTCATGTCTGTTTTAATGAGAATTTTACTACTCCTAGAATTTCAAATGATGATGACTCTATGGATGTTTTATGTGATTCGTTTGAAAATTCTAAGTCTATTGATTCAATTGATTCTATTGATACTAACCCGACTAATGAAGTTGTTGAGAATGTGCCTAGTGATCAAGGTATTCCCAAGCGGCTTCATACCGTTCGCGATCATCCTCATGAGCAAGTCATTGGCAATATTCATGATAGTGTCAAGACGAGATCTCAAGTCCACCACTTCGCCAATTGTGTCTTTGCCTCATCGATAGAGCCAAAGAATATAGTTGAAGCGTGCGAAGATAGTGCTTGGATCCTTGCCATGGAGGAGGAACTCATTCAATTCGAGAGGAATGAGGTATGGGAGCTTGTTCCTTTGCCATCGAAGAACCACACCGTCATAGGGACAAAGTGGATCTTCAAGAACAAAACCGACGAAAACCAAGTCGTCGTTCGGAACAAAGCTCGGTTAGTAGCTCAAGGCTATCGACAAGAGGAAGGTATCGATTTCGAAGAATCCTTCGCTCCGGTAGCTAGATTAGAATCAATTAGACTATTATTGTCTTTTGCATGCCATAAAAATTTTAAATTATTTCAAATGGATGTTAAAAGTGCATTTTTAAACGGAGATGTCGTTGAGGAAGTTTACGTTTCTCAACCTCCGGGCTTCATAAGTGAAAAATTTCCAAATCATGTTTTTAAACTAAAGAAAGCTCTTTATGGCTTGAGACAAGCTCCTCGAGCTTGGTATGATCGCTTAAAGAATTTTCTTTTGGATTTGAATTTTAAAATGGGCGAAGCCGATTTTACACTTTTTGTTAAGCATGCGAATAATGATATTTTATTAGTTCAAATTTATGTTGATGATATCATTTTCGGTGCTACTAACTTCACTCTTTGCGAAGAGTTTTCTAATGTTATGAAGGAACAATTTGAGATGAGCCACATGGGCGAACTCAAATATTTCTTAGGTCTCCAAATTCGCCAATTGAACGATGCAATCTTCATCCACCAAACGAAATACACGGTGGAGTTGCTAAAGCGATTTGGAATGGAGAATGCCTCCGGGAAAAAGACTCCTATGAGCAATACAACGTATCTTGATAAAGATACGGGCGAAAAAGATGTAGACATTCGTCTATATCGAGGTATGATAGGTAGTTTACTTTATCTTACCGCAAGTAGGCCCGATATTATGTTTGCCGTTTGTATTTGTGCTCGTTATCAGTCTCAACCTAAGGATTCTCACTTAGTAGCGGTTAAACGTATTTTTCGCTATCTAAGTTACACTTTAGATTTTGGATTACTTTATCCGAAATCTAGCACATATGAGTTAGTCTCATATAGTAACGCTGATTATGCGGGATGCAAATCCTACAGGAAGAGTACTAGTGGCACTTGCCATTTTCTAGGAAATTCCCTTGTCTCTTGGTTTTCCAAGAAGCAAAATTCGGTATCACTTTCAACCACCGAGGCGGAATACATTGCCGCCGGTGCCGCTTGTGCCCAGGTTCTTTGGATGAGACACACACTGAAGGATTTTGGTATTCATTGTGATACTAGCCCTATCATGGTGGATAACCAAAGTGCTATTTGTCTTTCAAAGAATCCGGTGCACCATTCCCGATCTAAACACATAGATGTCCGACACCACTTTTTAGATGATCATGTTGCTAAAAAGGACATCATATTAGTGTACGTTGAAACCCAAAAGCAAATTGCCGATATTTTCACGAAACCCCTAAAGGAGGACTCCTTTGTGCGGTTGCGTCGAGAATTGGGGATTATGGGTGAATCTGAGATATAGGATTCATGTTTCATTCAATTATCTTGCATGCTACTATATTTCGCGATATTTCGTTCATGCTAGATTTATTGAATTTTTGGGGATTTTATGTGATATGTTTGAATTTTTGCTCGAATTCTTATTTGAATGTCGTATTTAAGATTTCGACGTTTTGTGGGGTAGTTTAGATGACTAATGAGAGAGTTAAGATGTTTCATCCAAGTGGTTTTTGAAGAGAACACATTTATCAACTTTTGGACTCTTCTAGTCGGTTTCAGTTCATTAGTCAACCGACTAGATGCTCATCTAGTCGGTCAGCTAGTGAACTCAGACCGACTAGTTCAAGCTTTTATCTTTCTTTTGTCATTAACTTTCTTTAGTCGGTCACAGTACACTTACCGACCGACTAGATTGAAAACTAGTCGGTCAGTGAGTATACTGCGACCGACTAACTCTAGCCCTAGAAATTTCTGTTTGCCTCTGTTTCGACTTAGTCGGTTCAAGCTCATTGACCGACCGACTAGATCGTAATCTAGTCGGTCAGTGCTTGAACTGTGACCGACTAAGTGCGTTAGGGCAAACGCGTCTTTTCACATTCCAGACCGACTTAATCCTATTCTAACCGATCGTTTTCATTTCCAGTCGGTTGTTTTCAAAGCTCCAGCCCGAAAAACCCCTAAATCCGCTCGAGACCCTTCAGCTTCCCGTCGACTCTGGCCAACTTTCCGGCCATCTCCGCCGCCCGTCGCCGTCGACCACTCCCCTAGGTATAACCCCTCTTCCTAGATCTTGTTCTTCATCCCTAGGGTTTGTTCTAGGCTTCATTTCAACTTCTAGGTGTTCTAGGGTTTCGGATTTTTCATTCTTAGGGCTTGTGTGTTAGGATCTAGTGCTTGTGCTTAGGGTGTCTTTGATCTTATCCCGTTGCGTGATTGAACTCGTTGTGCCGCGATCATGGCACGAACGAGACTCCCGATTACCTCTTCTGGGGCTTCCCCCATGACCGTAGAGACCGGGACCGCTTCGACCCCTCCAAAACGTAGGGCCAAGACCACTCGACCCCCCTCTTCGTCTTCAACTCCGTTGAAGAGGAAGAGGACGTCCAAGCCTAAACCTACCGGCCAATCGTCCAAGCCTAAACCTAAACCTAAAAAGTTTCGTGCTCCCACCCCTCCCGGTGAGCGTTCGGATAGTGATTCCGAGGATAACTCCGATGAGGAATACACTCCTGAACATCCCGAGAAGGCACCCACTCCACCCCCTCCTCCACCTCCTCCTAAGTCCCATAAGGCTAAGGGTAAAGCTCCTATGCCAGTCGGCGGTGTCGATATATCGTTCAGTGTCTCGCAGCGTACAACCGTATAGAGCACTGCCCACTGCTGTTAGAGCATTACGTTCAGTTTTCTGATTTTCTTGGCCTTGCTGATCTTCTCTCCTATAGTGGCCTATTGGACTACCTTCGATTTGACGCTAAGGCGAACCCTAGACCATATCCTCGCCTGGTCAAATTATTCTATGCCAATCGTGTCCGGGGCCAGTACGATGAGTCTCACTCCATCGAGACTTCTGTTTTGGGGACTCCTATAGTCCTCACGGCAGAGATCTTGGGGGAGCTGATAGGTTGCTCGTCGTGTGGCCTCCTCCCGTCTGACATTTCTGTTGACGATATCTCCACCCTCGATCAGCCTACCATAGGTGAAATCTTCCAGGTTATCCCCCCCGCATTCATTGCTGTCCCTTCGAAATCATTCAAGCCGAATGCTTGGGTGATTAACCTGATCTTCAAATCCTACCTTCTTCCCAAGTATGGATCTTCTTCTCTTCCATCTCAGCCGTTTTTGAAATTGATATACGCTCTTTTCATGGGTAGCGAGATTAATTGGGCTCGCATTATACTCGATAAGATGGACTCTTTCGAGTGTATACGCAAGACCACTAAATCTACGCATATCCCATATCCATGTCTGTTGACTTTGGTTTTCCGTCGATTCGGTGTTCCCCTTCCTCCTGATGATGAGCGTCCCTTGGGTCCTCCTCTGAACGCGACGGCCGTTAAGAAATCTCTTGCGGCGCTTCGTCACGTGCATAGGTCGACCACATCTGCTTCCCAGGCCACTCCCTCAGCTGCTGCTGCCCCCACTCCTTCTGCCACATTAGATGATGTCGTACGCTTACTTCGTCGGCACGAGTCGCGTTTGGCTCGTACCGAGGAGGTCGTCTGCCGTATGGCTAGCTTGATGGGCGTCCAGCTTCCTCCTCCTGTTTCTGAGGACGAGGAGATGGACGATGAGGATATTGACGATCTTGTCTCTTCCTTGGCTCGTGGCGATGAGGCCACTGCTGCTGCTGCTGCTGCTACCACATCTGCTCCTGGAGATGGCACCACTTCCGGTGCTCCAGAGACTTCTGCACCAGTAGTTCAGACTTCTGAGGCTGCTGCTGCTCCTGTTGATAACTCTGCTCCTGTCTTGCTTGCTGTTGTACCTGTTGAGACCCCAGCCGTTGAGCCCGTCGTCGTTTCCACTCCTGCCCCGACGATCCCGTCTGTTGACACGCCTCTCCTCCCTGCAGAGCCTGAGTCCACTCCGTCGACTGGACCCACGGAGACTGCAGATCCAGCCACTTCCTCGTGATCGTCTGTTTCGAGGACTCTCCACTGCTCATTGGATGATGCATCTTATTGAGAGTATTTTGGGTTAGGATGGAGTTTGAGGGTTATTTTGATGTATTTTGATTTTTCTGGATGTCGGTGTTGTATTTTGATGTACTTTGGATGATGTTGATGGTTAGATGATGTATGATGTATTTTCCTTTTTGTTGTTGATATCCATGGTATGTTATACTTGATGTACTCGATGTGATATCTTTTTGGATGTACTCATGATGTTTATATATATATATATATACATCGATGTTCTCTATGTTTTAATTCGTCGTGCACATTTACTATTCGTTCAACGCATATGAAATGTGAATTCGTCGCTCGACGCTTGGAAGCTTGGTTAAATAGATTATATTTCTATGATTATATAGAATTGTTTTCCATGCACAAATTTAACCAAGAATATTGAATATTGGAGAGTATGTTCCTTTACTCAATAAATGAATTAATGTTTGGTATTTTTGATGATTTTAATTTTCGCTTTTAGATGATGGACATTTGGGCACACCTTGATTTGATTTCATCGTTTTTCCCTTGGTGTCAATTGGGTCCATCGTCAACATCTACGACTCCCGATGTTGGATTTTAATTTCCATAGTTGTTGTCGTTGTATGCCCCCCATTTTTGTGATAATGCCAAAGGGGGAGAGATAATGATAATAAATAGGTCAAATGAAAATTTAACTCAATTTCCAAGAATCTAATTTGATGTGTTAGATTCCGGGGGAGTTAAGATATATATAAGGATTTTCAAAATCCGATATTTCAAAAATCGATTCTCTTTATTTATCTTACTCGTCTGATTGATGCAATTCATATATATTCATTTTGGAATTAACGTGTCATCAATGCAGGGGGGGTAAGTATTTTTCATTTGAATCATTATTTTTTATTATTATTTATGTTGGTTTGTCATCACCAAAAAGGGGGAGAATGTTGAATATTGGACTCCCCGGATTTGGTTTTGGATGTTGAGCAAACATAAATAATTCATGAACTAACAATTTGTAAGCGCAGTATTGGAGATCGTCGCCAAATTCACGAGAACAATCAAAGCGACATCTTAAGACTTCTCAAAGCACGTATTCATTGCCTAAAGCTTCGTTGAAGCTCTTGGACCGTTTTGGAAGTCATGAAGAATTGATCGAAGCTTTCGAAGACCGTTCCTTAAGGTTTTATTTATAGTCTGTTAGCTTTGATCTATAGAATGTTAAGCCTTGAGTATATCTTACGATTCTATCTTCATAACGCTCATATCGTAGCTCTAGGATCTTAGTACAAGTTCATTCTAACTTCCTCGAAGCGTCGCGCTTCGATTCGGACTTGTTTGTGCTTGTTAGTTGGTACAAGAAGAAGTACTGACCGACTAGATGGTGATCTAGTCGGTCAGCGACGCTTCTTGGACCGACTAGTTTGCTTCCTTAATTTCTTGCACCCTACTGTTTACAGTTAGTCGGTCTACGTTGACTCACCGACCGACTAGCTTGTGAACTAGTCGGTCAGTGATGCTTCTTTGACCGACTAGTTGTGATTTACTCTACATGCTAAATTTCTCCTAAGCTACTGTTTATCGTTAGTCGGTCTAAGAACGTTTGGTGACCGACTAGTTGACAATCTAGTCGGTCAACTTTTGTTCTTGGACCGACTAAGTCAATTTGTATTCAGACTATTTTATTTTGCCTCTTAGTTGGTCTACGTTCACTGACTGACCGACTAGTTGTGAAACTAGTCGGTCAGAATGTCTTCTTGGACCGACTAGATTTCTAGGTCTGAATTTCTATCTCTTCTCAGTTCCTCACTTAGTCGGTCCATGTTGTTTGACTGACCGACTAGTTGATGAACTAGTCGGTCAGTGGTTGTTCTTTGACCGACTAGTTGCCTCAGATTTCTATCCGTTGGGAATTGACCTAACTTGTTTTTATGGGACCCTATAAATACGAACCTAGGTCATTTCTCTCTAGGTTAGAGCTGCCATTAAGAGATTCATTGAGATTAAAAGAGATAGCCATTCTCACTCATTTCCAAAGCTCTCTTCCTCACAAGAAACCCATTCTCTCACTTTCTAGATCTAGAATCCATATTGAGAGAAGCTTGTTCTTGGTGAGCTCTTCAAGCTCTTGCTTGATTCAAGTCTCCAAATCACTCCTAGGCACCTATTGCTGGTCATTTCCTTGGTGCTAGGTCTTGGTGACTTCATCTTCCTAAAATCCTTCCTTTCACCTATTGGGTAAGAAAAACTCAAGGTATAGGATTTTGTGGTAAGATTGTTTATTTCATTATAAACTTGTTTATATTGCTTATTGATTCTCTCGGTTGTGAGAGAATGTTGTGATCCCGGGTTGTGGGATTCACTATTGCCATTGCATGTATGATTTGATCTTGTGAAGGTTTTTCACAAGATATTCATAGTGGAAATCTTGGGTTAGGGTTTCTAACCTAAGTATCCGGAGGGGATCCGGGTGGTTGGGACGTAGGATCACCGGGAACAAGTCGGGGAGACTTGGGTGGATCCGAACCCAGTAACATCTTTTGTTAGCATTGTTAAATTTGTTGTTGTCATTCAATTTAAGCTTCCGCAAATTGATTTGGTAGTTGTTTGCACTATAATTAGGAATTATACTCCTTGTTATTTTTAAAGTACTATTCACCCCCCCTCTAGTACTTGTGCAGTAGCTTGTAGGGCATTACATTTGGTATCAGAGCCAGATACTTATCTATGTCTGCCAACGACAACAAAACCGTGTCATGGATCATAGTCGGCCAGTAGTACCCCTGACGCACTATCTTGTGCGCGATAGTGCGTCTGCTGTGGTGGTTCCCACAGAAGCCCTCGTGTACTTCCCGGATGACTTGCTCAGCCTGCTCTGGCCCCGAGCATTTCAGGAGTGGCAGGGCATCAAAGTTGGCGCAGCGCCGGCGGTATAATACTCAGTCGAGGAGTATGAACGATAGGGCCGGCCTCTCCACCTTCTTGGCCTACAGCAGCTCCTCGGGCAAGGCCCCCATTTCCAGGTACTTCACTATTGGTGTCATCCACATCGTCGTCGAGCCGACACACATTAGTTCTTCTTCTTCAATGGTGGGCGTCAGCAAGCTTTCGACGTAAATGGCCTTTTCGATCTCGGCCGCGGAGGAGGAGGCCAGCTTGGACAGGGCGTCGGCCCGGAGGTTATTGGAGCGGGGTAAGTGCTGGACCTCGGCCTTCTAAACTTCTGGAGCTCGGTCTGGATGCGCTTAAGGTAGCGCTTCATCGTCTCTTCTCGGGCCTCAAAGCTCCCCTGGATTTGTTGGACGACGAGCCATGAGTCACTAAGCAACAGCACGTTCGTCGCCCCCAACCGCCATGTAAAGCTTCAACCCATTGACCACGGCCTCATATTCCACGACGTTGTTGGTTGCCTGGAAGTTGAAGCGCAGGGCGTACTCCAGCAGGCAACCGTCGGGGGTTTGGATGACGATACCTGCCCCCGTCCCGGATCCTGTCGTCGAGCCATCGACATGAACGATCCTTAGCATGCCTGCGTCTCCCCCGGCGGGCGGAGAGTCCGGCCACCTCCATTGCTTGCGGGGGCACGGCTGCTGGCGGGGCGTCCGGTAGGTTTGTCAGGGGGTCTTCGACGGTGCACTCCACCACAAAGTCCGCCAGCGCCTGGCCCTTAATTTTCGTCCGAGCCTTGTATGTTATGTCGAACTCGCTGAGCTCGACACTCCAGTTGAGCATCCTGCCCGAACGCTCTAGCCTCTTCAGGTTCTTTTCGAGGGGTAGGTCCGTGTGGACGGCGATGGGATAGGCCTGGAAGTATGGCCGGAGCTTCCTCGCCATGGTGATCAGGCAGTCGGCAGCCTTCTCGATGGGGCTGTAGTGAGTCTCCACTTCTCGGAGAATCCAGCTTGCATAGTATACTGGCTGCTGAACTCCGTTCTCCTCTTTGATCAAGGCGGAGCTGACGGCTTCTTCGTTGCTTGCCTGGTACAACCCCAGCTGTTCCCCCTCTTCCGGATTTGCGAGCAGATGAGGGCTTTGCAGGTAAGCCCTCAGCTCCGCGAACGCTCAAACACAGTCGTCGTCCCACGGGATCACCTTCCTGTTGGCCTTGGGCTCGCCGAGGGCCGTTCTCATGACTCTGAAGAAAGGGAGCGACTTCTCCGCCGACTTCGACAAGAATCTCCCCAACGCCGCGATCCGATCGTTCAGTCGCTGCAAATCCCGGATGGTGCATGGTTCCGCCATATTAACGAGGGCCGATACCTTGTCGGGGTTCGCCTCGATCCCCCGTTTCGTTATCATGAAGCCAAGGAATTTCCCTGACTGCACGCCGAAGACGCACTTCACCGGGTTCAGCCTCAAGCCATACTGGCGCACCTTCTGGAATGTCTCCCGCAAGTCGGCGAGATGGTCCGGGGCTCTCTTGCTCTTCACCAGCATGTCGTCGATATAGACCTCCAGGTTCCGCCCGACCTGTGAGCTGAATATCCGGTCCACTATCCGTTGGTATGTCGCTCCGGCATTCTTCAGTCCGAAGGGCATCTTTGTGTAACAGAAGATGCCACTATCGGTGATGAAGGACGTCTTCTCCTCGTCCTCCTTCGCCATCGGGATCTGGTTGTATCCTGAGAAGGCGTCCATGAAGCTCAACAATTCGTAGCCGGACATCTGGTCGACCAAGTGGTCGATCCTTGGGAGGGGAAAGCTGTCCTTTGGACATGCCTTGTTGAGGTCCATGAAGTTGACGCACATGCACCACTTCCCGCTGGACTTTTTTACCAAGACGACATTGGCAAGCCAGTCCGGATAGTCCACCAGCCTGATAAACTTGGCTTAGAGAAGACGCTCCACTTCTTCCTCGGCAGCCCTTTTCTTCTCCCCTCCAGCGCTCCTCTTCTTCTGTCGGACCGGTCGACACCCTGGGTCTGCATTCAACTTGTGGGAGATTATCACCGGGTCGACCCCTGGCATGTCTGCGGGCGACCAAGCGAATATGTCCACGTTCTCTCGGAGGAGGCTGATGAGGGCCGTCTTCAGAGAAATCGGGAGCTTTGTGCCGATGGAGACAGTCTTGCCCTCCTCTGCGGCCACGGGTACCTCCTCGAATTCTTCAGGAGGAGTCGGCCGTTGGTCGTAGAAATCTTCCCTTTCGTCAAGAAGGTCAACCGACAAGGCCTACCCCAAGCCCTTGCGCTTAGTAGACCCTACATAGCAGCTTCGGGACAGCTTCCGGTCCCCCGCACTAGCCCCACCCCTCGCGGGGTCTGGAATTTCACCATCTGGTGGAGCAGGCTGGGGAGCGCTTCAATGGCCGTCATGTACGGCCGCCCAATGATCCCGTTGTATGCCGACACAATGTCGACGACATCAAATTGTGTCATGCGAGTGACGACCCTCGGTTCCTCTCCAAGCGACACCGGCAGGGTGATCACCCCACAATGGGGACCGAGTGGCCAGTGAAGCCGACGATGGGCCCTATACAGGGCCGCAGGTCTGCCTGCTTCACTCCCATCTTCTCGACTGTCAACATAAATAAGATGTCGCACGAGCTGCCCGTGTCGATCAAGAGCCGGCTGATGATGGGCGTCCCGATCTGAGCTTCGATGACGATGGTGTCGTCATGCGGAAGCGCGACTCCCTCCAGGTCCTCGTCGGTGAAGGTGATGGGGGGCTGCGTCACTCTTCTCCGCTTCGTCTCGCTGTCGAGGCCCGCCGCCATCACCTGCTGGGCTTATGCCTCCCTGCTTGACGATGGCGCTCCTTCATGGGATGGTCCACCGCATATCACATCTATGCACATGACTGGCTTCGGCTGGCGGGGCTCTTCCCGCTCATCGCGTGGCAGCGGATCTGCTCTTTGCGCCCTTCACGGTGTTCTCTCCTCCCGAACCAGTCTTCTGCCCTCGACGAAACCCTCGAGGTGGCCCACTTGGACCAGCCGCTCGATCTCCCTCTTGAGGGTGAAGCAGTCGTCGGTATCATGTCCATGGTCCCGGTGATACCGACAATATTTCCGGAGATCTCGCCGCACTGGGTCCAATCTCATCTCCCTAAGCGGATCCGACAACAGTCTGGCCCTCGTCACCGCGGCTAATACCTCTATCATGGGGGCGTTGAGCCGCATGTGGTAGGCCTGTAAGGGTCCCTCTAGCCTCGGGACCGCTCGGGCGCCCCCCCCGGGGGGGGGGGGGGGGGGGGGGGGGCGAGCTCATGCATTGGCCCCGGGCGATCTTGCTGATGACGGCCCCCCCGGGTCGCGTCGGGGTTGAGTTGGCTGGTCGTGTCCCCGGGGTCCATCTTCTTACCTCGGCCGCAGCTTCGCCGGGTTGGCCAGTTTCTTCCCGTCGAGAGCCTCCTCGCTCAACGCGTACCTCTCCGCCTGAGTGATCAGCGCGTCATAGTCGGCGGGCGGATCCCTGAGCAGGGACTTGTGGAGGCTCCGGTTGCGTAGCCCCATCTTGAAGGCCAGCATGAGCACTTCATCACCGCAGGCCACCACCGCCCGCCTCTCATCCTGGAAGCGGCACAAGTATTTCCCCGTCGTCTCTCCTTCTCTTTGGATTATCGTGCTGAGATCGTCCAAAGGCTTCTTCTTGGTGCGACCGGCCCGGAACTCCTGGCAGAAATTGTAGGACAATTCGTCGAAGCTCCCGATGGATCATGCGGGCAAGCCGTAATACCATTCTAGCGCCATGTCCCGCAGGTTCTGTGAGAAGAGCCGGCACAGGAACGCGTCACCCACATCCTGTGCCTCCATGGCCCCCCGGTACTGTTGCACGTGCGACAGTACCGGGGGGCCATGGAGGCACAGGATGTGGGTGACGCGTTCCTGTGCCGGCTCTTCTCACAGAACCTGCGGGACATGGCGCTAGAATGGTATTACGGCTTGCCCGCAAGATCCGTCGGGAGCTTCGACAAATTGTCCTACAATTTCTGCCAGGAGTTCCGGGCCGGTCGCACCAAGAAGAAGCCTTTGGACTATCTCAGCACGATAATCCAAGGAGAAGGAGAGACGACGGGAAAATACTTGTGCCGCTTCCAGGATGAGAGGCGGGCGGTGGTGGCCTGCGGTGATGAAGTGCTCATGCTGGCCTTCAAGATGGGGCTGCGCAACCGGAGCCTCCACAAGTCCCTGCTCAGGGATCCGCCCGCCGACTATGACGCGCTGATCACTCAGGCGGAGAGGTACGCGTTGAGCGAGGAGGCTCTCGGCGGGAAGAAACTGGCCAACCCGACGAAGCTGCGGCCGAGGTAAGAAGATGGACCCCGGGGACACGACCAGCCAACTCAACCCCGACGCGACCCGGGGGGCCGTCATCAGCAAGATCGCCCGGGGCCAATGCATGAGCTCGCCCTCCCCCCCGGGGGGGCCCGCCCGAGCGGTCCCGAGGCTAGAGGGACCCCTGCAGGCCTACCACACGCGGCTCAACGCCCCCATGATAGAGGTATTAGCCGCGGTGACGAGGGCCAGACTGTTGTCGGATCCGCTTAGGGAGATGAGATTGGACCCGGTGCAGCGAGATCTCCGGAAATATTGTCGGTATCACCGGGACCATGGCCATGATACCGACGACTGCTTCACCCGCAAGAGGGAGATCGAGCGGCTGGTCCAAGTGGGCCACCTCGGGGGTTTCGTCGAGGGTAGAAGACTGGTTCGGGAGGAGAGAACACTGTGAAGGGCGCAAAGAGCAGATCCGCCGCCACGCGATGAGCGGGAGGAGCCCCGCCAGCCGAAGCCAGTCATGTGCATAGATGTGATATGCGGTGGACCATCCCATGAAGGAGCGCCATCGTCAAGCAGGGAGGCATAAGCCCAGCAGGTGATGGCGGCGGGCCTCGGCAGCGAGACGAAGCGGAGAAGAGTGACGCGGCCCCCCATCACCTTCACCGACGAGGACCTGGAGGGAGTCGCGCTTCCGCATGACGACACCATCGTCATTGAAGCTCAGATCGGGACGGCCATCATCAGCCGGCTCTTGATCGACACGGGCAGCTCGTGCGACATCTTATTTATGTCGACAGTCGAGAAGATGGGAGTGAAGCAGGCAGACCTGAGGCCCTGTATAGGGCCCATCGTCGGCTTCACTGGCCACTCGGTCCCCATTGTGGGGTGATCACCCTGCCGGTGTCGCTTGGAGAGGAACCGAGGGTCGTCACTCGCATGACACAATTTGATGTCGTCGACATTGCGTCGGCGTACAACGGGATCATTGGGCGGCCGTACATGACGGCCATTGAAGCGCTCCCCAGCCTGCTCCACCAGATGGTGAAATTCCAGACCCCGCGAGGGGTGGGGCTAGTGCGGGGGGACCGGAAGCTGTCCCGAAGCTGCTATGTAGGGTCTACTAAGCGCAAGGGCCTGGGGCAGGCCTTGTCGGTTGACCTTCTTGACGAAAGGGAAGATTTCTGCGACCAACGGCCGACTCCTGCTGAAGAATTCGAGGAGGTACCCGTGGCCGCAGAGGAGGGCAAGACTGTCTCCATCGGCACAAAGCTCCCGATTTCTCTGAGGACGGCCCTCATCAGCCTCCTCCGAGAGAACGTGGACATATTCGCTTGGTCGCCCGCAGACATGCCAGGGGTCGACCCTGCGATAATCTCCCACAAGTTGAATGCAGACCCGGGGTGTCGACCGGTCCTACAGAAGAAGAGGAGCGCTGGAGGGGAGAAGAAAAGGGCTGCCGAGGAAGAAGTGGAGCGTCTTCTCCAGGCCAAGTTTATCAGGCTGGTGGACTATCTGGACTGGCTTGCCAATGTCGTCTTGGTAAAAAAGTCCAGCGAGAAGTGGTGCATGTGCGTCGACTTCATGGATCTCAACAAGGCGTGTCCAAAGGACAGCTTTCCCCTCCCAAGGATCGACCACTTGGTCGACCAGACGTCCGGCTACGAATTGTTGAGCTTCATGGACGCCTTCTCGGGATACAACCAGATCCCGATGGCGAAGGAGGACGAGGAGAAGACGTCCTTCATCACCGATAGTGGCACCTTCTGTTACACAAAGATGCCCTTCGGACTGAAGAATGCCGGAGCGACATACCAACGGATAGTGGACCGGATATTCAACTCGCAGGTCGGGCGGAACCTAGAGGTCTATATCGACGACATGCTGGTGAAGAGCAAGAGAGCCCCGGACCATCTCGCCGACTTGTGGGAGACATTCCAGAAGGTGCGCCAGTATGGCTTGAGGCTGAACCCGGCGAAGTGCGTCTTCGGCGTGCAGTCAGGGAAATTCCTTGGCTTCATGATAACGAAACGGGGGATCGAGGCGAACCCCGACAAGGTATCGGCCCTCGTTAATATGGCGGAACCATGCACCATCCGGGATTTGCAGCGACTGAACGATCGGATCGCGGCGTTGCGGAGATTCTTGTCGAAGTCGACGGAGAAGTCGCTCCCTTTCTTCAGAGTCATGCGCACGGCCCTCGGCGAGCCCAAGGCCAACAGGAAGGTGATCCCGTGGGACGACGACTGTGTTTGAGCGTTCGCGGAGCTGAGGGCTTACCTGCAAAGCCCTCCTCTGCTAGCAAAGCTGGAAGAGGGGGAACAACTGGGGTTGTACCTGGAGAGCAACGAAGAAGCCGTCAGCTCCGCCTTGATCAAAGAGGAGAACGGAGTTCAGCAGCCAGTATACTATGCAAGCTGGATTCTCCGAGAAGTGGAGACTCACTACAGCCCCATCGAGAAGGCTGCCGACTGCTTGATCACCATGGCAAGGAAGCTCCGGGCAGAGCCGGCACAGGAACGCGTCACCCACATCCTGTGCCTCCAAGGCCCCTTCCGTTGTAGGTGGCCAGCGGGGGCCTTGAACCTTGCAGGTCTCGGGGCCGACGTGATCCACCGCGCCAACGGCGTGGCCTCCTCTGGGTAGGCGGGGCACTCTGGCATGCGCCCTCTCTGCCATTCTGGGGTTTCGCTCCGCTCCCGCCTCGGCTGCCGACGGCCACCATGCCCCGGGAAATAGCGAAGCGGCCGCCCGGGTGGACTCCTTCCATGTGCTGGGGACTCGGCGGGTGGCGGGCTACGGTCATTCCAATTCCGCCGACCTACAGCCGCCATCTCTGGGATCTCTCTCCACTCATGGTTCTCCCTTAGGAGCCTTTCGCGCTCTGCGGCGAGGAAGCAGAGTCACTGACGAACGACTTCCTCGTCCAGACGATCTGGGGAGAGAAGCCGGCGGGGCAGACTTCGTCCCCGGGGTGGGGACCCGACGAGCGGAGCGGAGGGCTGCGCTCCGCCGGCCCGTCCCCGACACCTCCGGGATCTCCCGGTTCTCATCATTCTCCCTCCGGAGCCTTTCACGCTCCGCGATGATGAAGCGGAGCTGGCGTCGGGCGGTCTCTTCATCGAGGAGGGCTCACCTGGCGTCCTCGGCTGCCTCATCCAGATGCCTCCGGGCTGCCACTATTTCTTCCTGGCGCCTTCGCAACCGCGCGATCTCCATTTCTTCCTCTACGAGCTCTGATGGGCCGCAATCTCCTCGGCGAGCCCTTTGTCCCCCATTTCTTCGACGAACTGAGGGTGAAGATTCCGCCTCACGTTCGGGGGCTCGGAGGGGCCCGGGGGTATCTCGGCTCTAGCCGTTGTGAAACCCGCCATCATCTTGGCGAAGGCCTCGAAGCTCTGTTGCACCGCACGGGCCGAGGCCTGGACCGTTTCGACCTCCACCTCTGGGGTGGATTAGTCGCAGGAGTCACGGGATGGGAGTGCGATTCTTGATCCATAGGGTTCTTGCCGTGATTAGGGTTTCGGTCGATTGGTATGGGATCTGACATGGGTGTGACCCTTCGTTCCCACAGACGGCGCCAATTGTTGCTGGGTGGAACTCGCGTACATTGAATTTGTATTATGGGGAACCAAGGGCACGGTGGTTATGTTAATGACAGGATTATGGTAGGCTGTTTAACAGGTGATTAGAGGGGTGATGAGGCTAAACTTGCTGCTGAGGCTGACACGGTGTCAAATCCGGTAGGATATGATGGAGGAGCCGTACTGCTTGGGACAAGGGCAAGCACGACTGGGGATGATGAGCTGACCTGCACAAGGAGCAGCTCGTCAGAAAGGCCGGGTTGGGGTCCAACCCTTAGCCTCTCCGATGCCTAAGTCAGTACGAGGACTTAAACGGGGGCTAGGCACGCAGGTCGGACTGAGGGTGAGCTGACCGTACGTGACGAGCTTTGAGTGGAAGAACAAAGATATGGACGACCTTTGCTCTTGTGTGTGAGTGATAAGATTGAGAGTAAATTTGCTAATCCCTTCACCGTTGGAGGTGAATGGGTATTTATACCTGACGGGGGGCGGTTAGGTGGGGCTGACTCGGCATGCTGACTCGATGTGCTGAGTTGGCCTGGGTGTCAGCGGAAGCTTCAGACGAGGATGTCAGGAACATGAGTGTCAGCCACGCTTTTGTCAGACGGTGCAACGGCCATGGGCTCCTTTGTCAGAGTGTCAGGGCCGAAAGCATTAAGTGTCAGGGGGCGCAGCGGCCAGGGGGTCCTTTGTCAGATGGTCGGGCGGCGTAAGTGTCAGTAGTGTCCTTGCATTAGGTTATTTGTCGTGTCCGACGTGCCAAAGATCCATCGGAGCGCCTCCCAGGGGGAGGACCCGAAACACGTCGACGGTCCGGCCCGGGCTGAGGCTGGGCGGCCCAGATGCACATTTTGCGCGCTGGTCCTTGCGAACCGGGGGCGGACTAACTCGTATCCCTCCAGCGCCGTGTCGGGGAGCGCCTCTATCAGCGGCCAATGTAGGGTGCACCCATCTCCCTGTCGGGTCGGACTCTAGGGTCGGCAGGCGCCCTGCGGGCCTCTGAAGGTCGGGCATAGAGCACCCCGTTGCGGGGTTGGCCGCCCATTCGGGGGGGGGGGGGGGGGGGATAGGGGCGTACCGACAGGGTAATTTGGTGGTTTAGGGCGGAAGGTCGGACTACCACGGTCTTTAGGTCGTAACAAATAGAAATTTCCCCATCTTCCAATTTGCTATATGAATAGCAATTTCTCCACCGCGTTGACTAAGTCATCAAATATAAATTTACTACTTTGCCATTCCTGAAACACACTTAACACACACGTTAAATAGTTCTTACACGTTTGTTATCATCAAACTAGAGATCCTAGATCGGTGTATCCAACAGGTATATCCAAACCAGGATAAATCTTCTGACTTTGTGATTGGCTCTTCCTATGGATTCTGTTCTTTACTTCAGCATTCTTTATTGTAAGTTTTAGTAACTTTTAATTTGTAATATTCGTCGTGATTTATATTATTTACTCCCCTCTAGTGTATATGGTGTGCCAAGAGATCCAACAGGGTGAACTGGGATAAATTCCTCTTTGTTTGCATTGTGATCATTGTCTCTCATTTTCTATTACTTGCACATGTATTTACACACTGATGTTCATCTTTCTATTACAAGTAGTTAGATTTGTTGATTAAGTACCTAAGGAGGTAATACTCTTAGGGGGACTTAGGCATGGCTAGAGGGATTAAGTTTTAATTAAGCACTATTTTTTTGAAAAACACTAATCACACCCCTGTAGTATTTGTCTGACATCCACATGATCTAAAAAGTTGGTGCTGCATAGTCCTTATAAACGAAGATGCACTAAAGGACATTGCATATGGAAGATTATACTTTGGCATTACCGAACATTGGCTTCACAGCTGATGTGTAGGTGATGGGTTTTCTGGGTCCTTAGGGCCATAAAATCGACGTTCGGCCCAAGTCGGTCGGACGACGAATCCATAAAGGCAACGGAAAAAACAGATCTAAAAACTTTTATCAAGCCCTAAAGAAAACAACCCTAGCTAAAATCTCTACTATCATGGGGTTGGGTCCGACCAACCCCTAAGGATAGATCTATCTAACATTTGCAATTATAAACACATGTTTAATTTAAACTACATACATTTCATTTCGTTTCCACAGAATACGAAGCGTTGTTTTCAGCAACATTTCTTTGGTCCCGCATCGCTTCTTCCAAGCTGAACCGCATTCCGAGCCGCACCTCGTCCCGAGTCGAACCGCTTCCCGAACCGCACCACAACCCGAAGCGAGCAACACCCTTGTCGCCGGGCCAACCACGCGCCGAAGAAGATTTCACCTTGAGTGGATCCTGTGTCAAGACTTAGGATTCAATCCGAGCTCCTTCGTAGCTTTTCTAAAGCCCGATCATGAGCAAGGAAGAATTTAGGGAGAGATAGAATAATTAATTTAAGTCTTAATCCGAGCGTGCCCCAAACTTTTGGGAGCTTCTCGGATTTGGAGACTTGGTGCAATTTTTCCAAGAGGAGCCAGCCCCTATTTATATAGGAGGCCAAACCCCTTGCTCGTCTCACGAGGAACTAAAAATTACGGGAGAAAAATTAAATTAGTTTTGCCTTACACTAAGCATAAACTTCAACTAATTTTATCGCCCTCGCCGTTGAGCTTCGCAAGTGATATAATTTATCAAATCGAAGAGCAATAAATGGTGAACACATAGTGATTAGAGTTCAATATTGCATATTTTACCCCTCATTAGATGGCATTTTTTTGCATTTTTTGTGTTTATTTTGGCTCCGATACACTTATTTTGATGATATCACTTAATTTTGGAGCTTATCGTTTTTATATGCATAAAACATAATTTTTACAGCTTATTAGCATATTCATTTTCTTAGTCTCCTATTATTTTTCAATTGAAGTTCGTGAAGTCCCGATTCTAACGCATATTTTTCTAGAATTTTTGGAGGTCGAAGCAATTTACTGCATTTTTTGGAAGACAGGGTGATGGTGTTGAAAATTTCTGGTCTGGAAATTCTGCTTTTCCCCTCTTGTGCAGAATTTTGCTATCATTCCAGTGTATATTCCGGCCTAGTGATATTTTTCACTCGTAGTAGACTTTGTTACGGTTCCATCGTCGGCTGGAACATGTCATTCTGAGGTCGGATGATTTTTCTAGAATTTTTGCAAGACTGGGTGACGGTGTGGGAAATTTCTGCTGATTTGTGCTTTAGTTGCAGGTTTTGGGCGGAATCCGACCCGTTAGTGCTATTTCCAAACCCGGACTACTGGGTTTGTATTTTGGGGCTTCTCCCCCTCTATTCCCATTATTCCTTCTTCCTTATTCTTCATCTTAGGGTTAGGGATTTGTGGAGCACCAAAGATGCAAGGAGGAGCAATTGGGTTTTGGTTTTGGGTTTCCTTGAAGATCTTGGTGAACTCTTTCCCTCTCCATTTGTATTTTGATTTAGTGATTTGTAATGATAATGGATGATGTTTTTAGAAGTAAAAATCCATCTTTTCTTGTTGTAATGAGCTAGATCTATTTCTTGTGTGGTTATGTGGTGATTTGTGTTTGTTGTGCTATGGTTCTTTAATCTTGCATGTTTAAATGTTTATGTGGTAGGATTTTTGTGATATAATTTGTATTAGGGACCCTCGTGGATATCCCTAGAGTGGAGTTTGCCTAGTAGTACCACTCATGTATGCTTGGTTGTTAATTATCTCAATATTCCATACCCTACTTTCATTGCACACCAAGTGTTTGTTAAAATGCCACATCCACAGATTGCTCATTTCTTAGCCGGAAAGAGAATTGAGTTATCCCCGGATTGAACCCATTTGCTTAACAACCACTCTCCCACACATCACACAAGCTTTCTCGCCTATTTGTCTCCACGATTCCTCTACCCGAGGGTGTTGATTTGGTAGTTGGTCTCAAACACCCACATTTTCACACACATTTCCACCGTTAGCTTAGTTGGTTGTAGCTTCACCTTTATCTCTCCTTTATTAATTGAACTTGCGATTGCAAAACGACTTGTCCCCGTGATCCGACCCGGTCTCACCGGATATAAATTTATTACTTGACGTCCTTCTACACTTGGGAGTATCGCTCAAGCATCACATACTTGAGACACGTTCAAGCACATAGAAACAAGCGGCGCTCCAATCTGACTTCATTTGACCCCTCAAACAATAGCTCAAAGTTGAGCAAAAATCACGAAATGGCTGAAAATCACAGCCGTCATTTACAAACTAGGGTTTTTGAAGTGTGGGCCCCGTGGGGCATACCAGCCCGCTGGACACGCCCGTCCACGCGGGCGGACGGGTCTAACCCGCCCGCTGGCAGGCGGGCTTAGCTCACCTGGCGGGCTGGGCTAGCCCGCCCAGTCTGGGTTAGGCTGGGCCAGAACTTGGCAAAAGCCTAGTTCTGGCCTTTTGGGCTATAACTTGAGCTTTATAGCTCCGATTGAGCCGATTTCAGATCCGTTTGAAAATATGGTTCGAATGCGACAATCCCAAGAACCCATGTAACCTTTTCTATGCCTTTATAAAATATATTTGTAAACATTTTACAATATATATTTTATTTTCTATTGCATCATATGCAATAATCCACATCTTTAATATTAAAATCCATTTGCGTCAAATACAAATGAACCGAGTTGCATACATCCCTCAACAGTAGGTACCTGTTGGGTATAGTTGGAAGCATGTGAAGGGAGTTGCCATGTTGCAGGGATTCATCTCCTCCGGCATGGAAGGTTAGTGTCATAATTGAGTCAAATTAATCAATAGTAAATCACTGGCCAGGGTAGTTGATGAACTTATTAAAAGTGAACAAGTGTCATCCAACCGATAACTATGGGATCATATGCGACTCAAGGGTTTAAGGTGTAGTTGGGGTTGACTCTAAACCGCACCATAGACACCTTAGAGACATAGTCTTGACCAAGGAAATGGACTACACGTAGAGATTTCAGTCACAACCCAGTTAATGACGGTTCTGAAACAGTGGTTAACACACTCAGCTAGGGCTGCTATCGATCGGCGACACGATGTGATCGTGTCACCACCAAAGTAGGAATCATGCTATTAGCACACTGATGATGAACTCCTCACGAAAAGCGAATGAATAAACTTTGAGTATATATGATGTACACATGCAAAGATCACAATGAGTTGTGATCAGAAGAAAGAAAGAATAAGACTTGGTCACTAAATAGAAAGAATAAGACTTGGTCAATAAGTAGTGACTAGTCGACTAGTGCTTTGTCACTAGTCGAATAGTCAGCAACTAGTCAACTAGTGCTAACGTGGCATGACATGGAATTCGAGATTTAACGCGGGATTTGATTGAGAATCAATTCTAAATCAAATCCAATTCGTATCCAAGAGTTTTAATGCGATTTGAACTCATAAATGACACTTCTTCTTTGTGGTTTAGGGATGAGGTTGAGTTCTATATGAACACTTAATCCAAATCAGATTCTACTCTCCCTAGCACTATAAAAGGGGGTCTTCTCCGGCCCTTTGAGAACACACCAATCTCTCTTGAGATAGTTTCATTGTGCGGAGATATTCAAACCACTTCATCGATCAAAATCAAATTTTTTCCTTTTCATTCTTCCTCGCTCTAGCAAATCTTGGAAGGCGGCTCACGTCTTGGAGGGCTCGTGAATCGTGGATGCGTTCTTCATCCCGCGATTCATCTAAGGCGCTGTTTGGAGAGGAGAACGCAATGCTTATGGTCTTCACCGAAAGAGTTTTGGATCTGCGAGAATCGATTGAGTGTACTTGCACCAATGTATTTTTTATTCAGTTATTTATCTTAGTGTTGCAGTAGACACTAGGTACGTTTGAATGCTAGTAAGAAAATTTTAAATTTATGTCTACAGTTGCATGATCTAAATCGTTTAGATTACTACCATTCTTATCTTAAGGAGGGCGGCTATTAGAATGTTACATTGTATGAAAGACATTTCAATTGATTATTTTTTAAGCCATCTTCGGGTTTTCTGACAATGAAGAGAGTTTAGAATGAAAAATAAAACTGGAGTTGGGCCTTTTTGTCATTTAGTGAGGACCATTTTGTCTTCCTTTTGGTGTTTTGGGTGGGCTCATTTTTTGGGAAAATACTTTGTTTTGGTTAGATTTGGGTTTTTTTTGGGAGTATTTCCTAACAGAAAAATACTAGGAAGAGAAGGTTATGTGTAATACATGTAAAGAATGGATGGTATATATTCCAAAAGCCCTGTTTGAAAAATACGGATAAAATTTTGTCATCAAAACCATGATTCTCATGCTATTTGGGATTAAGTAAAAACTATATATATAATTTCTTTAAATATTGTTGTGTTTGGATAATTGAATGTCTACCTTAAATGGAAGGATTTGAAGCAAGCCCACCATGGGCCGGGCTAGGCCCTTAAAGTAACTTACCAAAATTTCGGCCCCAATAATTCGTACTCATTTTCGGATAAGACCGGGTCAGACGACTCAGACCCGGCTTGCTGCTGACTGGGCCAAGTAGGACCGGCCCCGGCTCGATGTGGCCTAGGCGGAGCTGGATTGATGCCTTTCAGGCGACCGGAGGGGGTTCCGTTTGTCATAAAAACGTCCGCCGATTGCGGAAAAAGCCATCATTCATGAGTAACGGACACAGTTCCAGTTCGGTCAGTGGTCTGCAACCTGCCGCATAAAACGGCGGGAAGCGCCACTCCCAACTCACGAGGTCCGCCCCGAAAGCAAACACACTGAAACAGAAAATTAATTAAGCATCCGCCTTTCCGCGCTACCTTCCAATTTACCAAGCAAACAAACACAGTGCTAAGTAGAACGATGCTCTCTTCTTCGGCATTCACTCACGCTCCCTCTTCCTTCCTTCCTTGCTCGGTCAATGTCGATGGAGAACCCTTCTTTCTTCAAGGTCATGATCGGCGATTTCAAGACCTCAATGGTAAGCAATTGGTCAAGCCCCTTCTCTAAGGAGGAGTCAGTGATTTGATTTGATCTGATTTTTGTTGTTTTAGCGGGTTCCGCCGATGTTTAACAAGCATCTCAGCGAGAAGGTTCGAAGGAAGTCGGTGCTTCGGACCGCCGGCGGGCGGAAGTGGAAGGTGAAGACGGAGGTGGCGGAGGGGCAGGTGTTCTTTCTTGATGGGTGGGAGAGATTCGTGTCGGATCACAAGATTGCTAATGGAGATTTCTTGGTTTTCTTTTACGATGGCAATGTGGGGTTCGATGTCAAGCTGTACGACACTACTTGTTGTGAGAAGAAGGAATGCCATTCTCCTCCTCCTCCTCCTCCTCTTAAAGTAGTGAAGATGGAATCGGGATCGGAGTCGGATTCCGACGAGGACGAAGAGCCTATCCGACACTTCTCCCCCAAAATCTGCAGGAAGAGGAAAGCTTCGGCTGTGAGGGAGAGCACTGTGGGAAGAAGCCGGCTGAAAAAAAGCAGTGGGTGATTTTTTAATTGTAATTGTTGTTATGTTTACAGGGTTACTGACATATTTGGTGATGTTGGATCTTTGTTGTGTTGTTTGCAGAGCTATGCTACAAGGTCATGAGAAGCGCGAAGCCAGCCGACAATGAGAATGCCATGAAAGCTGCGTGTGCCTTCAACTCTCCCTACCCTCACTTCATCACGACCTGCAGGAGCTCGCGCACCAATTACATGGTTTGTGGAGTTACCCCCGTCATGTTGCTCTATTCGCTAAATTTGTAAAATTTCATGTCCGTCTATTTACCATCTTGTTGTTAGCTGCGTTAATTTGGTAAATTGTGGTGCTTTACGGTTCTATGAATAATGTGCTCCAGAATCAAGGCCGAAAGTCCTATCTGGTTGGCAAATATCAAACAATCTTTTATGTTCATGGTAGCTGATATAACTTTGAGGTGATAGGCGATATGTTACACTCGAACAGTCCTACATTGTTTATGTGATAAGGGAGTCTTTGGTATATAAGAATGTCTACAGACTCAAGAATTATTTGTAACGAGCATTATTTGACGGAGGAGCTGCAAAAAAAAGTTATTGTTAAGTATGGTAGGATGAAAGCAACTCCATGATGGGTGACATCCTGACATGTTCTCGTTCAAGATGTCACAAATAATATCAGGCCCTAGCCCAACATTATTTGCACGTTTAATAACTAAAAACTAATTACCATATGGAGCTAACTGTAGTATGGAGAAAAGCGCATTACCACATGGGATGTGG
The DNA here is from genome assembly GCA_030789695.1 of Scilla litardierei. NCBI lineage: Eukaryota > Viridiplantae > Streptophyta > Magnoliopsida > Asparagales > Asparagaceae > Scilla > Scilla litardierei. Next base: position 111,548,859 of record CM061139.1, on the reverse strand, counting down.
ATTGGATGTGTTTTACTATATTTGTACCAAAAATCATTTACAGAATGCGAATGCGAATACAAATAATATGTAGAAAGAAAATTTAGCATTCATATTCATTAAAAATGATTACAAACATGGACAAAGGATCATATTTGGTATAAATGATACATAGTGGACTTAGATGTATGGATAAAGTATGTACCAATTGAAGTAACTCTATTATGATATCAAGTATGGGCTATTAAACAACAAATATATATGTATAATTTTGTTCGCGTGTGTGTGTCATATATCATATGAGCAGAAGCCTCATATGGCACCCTAAAAGTTCACTCATTATTATTCCATTATTTTCCAGGATCGGCTCTCTTAATATTGATGTTCATGTGCTAAAATCATAGCACACTAAATATCTAATGAATCTAAACTTTTTTGTTTATCGATCTATGTGTGACAAATGTTCTATTGTTGAAAACTGTTAATTTTTCCGCAAGTAGATCAATGACCAAAAAATTTGGATTCCCTTAATTTTTGGCGTGTTAAGATTTTTTAATATCAAGATCAAGATAAATAGAGCCGATCCTTAAAAAATAGTAGAGAGTGAATTTTGTAGAGTCAAGATAGCATATGATACCCGTTTTTCTCATACATACATAATACATATATACATGCATGCATACACACACATGATCATGAATGTGGGTGATTAAATACAGATGAGTTATGTGTATAGTACGTTATTGGCATATTAGATATCCATATTAAACATCTAGTCTCATTATCCAAATCTATAGTAGTTACCATCAGACATAGAATTTGACATTCTTTATCTGGGATAATTCAAATTTGTTTACATCCTTAATCCCATATCTTCTGATGAAGTGCTAGTATGGCGAGAACATCATATCTAGGGGATTTACCACCTATGTCCTGAGTGAATAATCTCATATTGAACATGTGATAGTACATCCTTTGGTATATAAGAATTCCTATGTAGTTAAGAATTAATTCTAGCTAACATATGGAGTTAAGAATTAATTCTAGCTAACATTTTAAAACATCACCCATTATACCAGGTTCTCAGCAAAATGCAAGATGCAAGCCCTACATATTGCTGGAATTACACAAGTCATCTCCTTTAAAATTTCCCTATAATTTAGAGCTAGACCTTCATTATGTTATCGGATGCGTTCATAGATTCTTGTTATCAGGATCCCACATGTCTAATGTAGGTAATATGCGTAGTATTTGGATTGACAAAATTGGACAAGAAGAAACTTAAAGAGAGTTGAATGATAAAGGAAAAGAAACGGCAAAAGAGGAAATGAAAATGTAGAAGTATTAAATCTTTATCAACATACCATTCTTGAGTACCTTAATAACAATCAAGGATTTAGACTACAAGGAATACGAGGATGAGCACGTTATATTAACCACGTGATTTTTTAAAATTCATAAACAGTAAAATATATAGGGGGTATTTAAAAATTAAGGGTTGGCCGATGCCCCCATGGGCCCACCATTGAATCCATCCATGAGAACGATATAACCTTGACCGTTGCCTTCATCCCTTTTACTAATAACGTATGAATGCATGTTACAGAGGTGAAGTGTGCACAAAGAGAAGTGGCATTAGTGATCTTTGAAACTAGAATCGACATGTATAATCTTCAGTGTGGAATGCGGATTGGAAGATCTGATAGTGATCATGCACTTGAAACTTCTTAGAGAAATAAAGAAAATAGAAAGAAAAACGGCACAAACATTTTGTCATCAACCTAATTGGCCTATGTCCTTAGGCGAAGGCATCAGAGAGTTTTCACTAATTCAACAGAGAAGAGAACTATAAGAAAATAAAAGCACTGGTGCAACCTTCCTCGTCATTTCTCAACAGAAACTAATGGAAATAAATAAAGAGAAGAATAAAAATTTTAGTTTTAAAATTTTAGTTTTTCATAAGGGTTGTATTAAATGCACCACCCATGATCTGAATCCAAATGGAAGTAGCCTATGCTGTTGCATTTTCTAGAGAGTCTAACATGAATCTGAATTGGAATCTAAATCTAAAGTCAATTATGATTCTATCACTAAATTGAGTAGACTCACTGTGTCCATGATATCCGAAGTCATCATATGATTCTTGATATATATGTATTGCTTATCATTTTCTTTAATTGTTGTATTGTAGTTCGTTCTTATATCACAAGATAAATTTATCTTGTGTGAAAATTATGCAACTCATGCAAAAAACTAATTGCAGATATTTAATTACAGAACAAGTAATAAATAAGCAGACATACTAAAAGTCCAAAAACCATAGTTACACAAGATTCAATATTGTATGTGAGGCCATTCCAAACATAAATATATAGAAAAAAACATAAACATAGCATCTTCTTTGATATGCGGTAATTTTTCTCTAGAGTTGAAGAAGTTCAACATGGCACCTCGACATTAAGAAAAGGTCAATGTCGTTAGGATCATTTGAGGGGTGATGAATGTCAGTAACGAGCAACAAATGTCGGATCTTAACATGGAACTATTGTTGTGCGGCGGAGCCTAGCTCTTCCAACACAGCACAACGGAAGACGCAGGATCGTGGAGACTGAGGACAAAAGATCACCAACACAAACAGAACCACAGTTAAGATTGCTTTTAGGCCGTGGACGGTCAAGGGGAATACCGATGAGCTTTATTACGAAAGGAGAGAACAATACAAATCTTCTCTTCATCCAACGAAGAAGAAGCATACAAGATCTCTCCAAAAGCTCATAATACAATCTCTCAAAGTTGGCTCTCACAAATGACGGCTCTATCAAAGGATACAATGGTGTCCACCACGAAACCCTAACCTAAAACCCCCTATTTTTAACCCTAGGTTACAATAGGTGTCATCATTGGCTAAGGTCTCCTAACGGATACAGATCCCGACAATTACAGTATCCAATCCAATCATCGCTCTACGCAATTAATGTCGCTGCAACCTAGTGAGCCAATGGCCGCTTCCTAGTGGGCAACATCCCGATGGGCTCCCTTCAACCGATTGACATTCCTTCTGTGTCGAATGGCCCAAATGCTGAGCCATGCGTACGAGCCTTCATCATTCGAGCCTTCATACGATAGATCGACCGAACACGGACTTTAACCGCATTACGATCGAATGACCCAACTGCTGAGCATTCGACCCTCAGACTCGAACTGACAACCGAATGACCCAACTGCGCTGACGAAGCCACTTACCCAGTCTCCTCGTATCTGACTTGTGCAGAGTCAGATAGGTCAAATCCAGGCACAGTCGAGTTACCTTTGCACAAGATAACTCGTCTGCACTACAACTGCTTCTCCTGCGTCGAATCGAGCCAACTTCTTCACAAATCTTCACTTTGGTGAGATTTGAGCCTCTGTTCAACAGACGACCCTCATTGACCTTGGTTGAGCATCGAACGGTGCTCCCATATTTTTGTTCCGAAGAACCGAATGTCCCAAAGGACCAAATGCTTTGCCAGAGCTACGACCGTCTCCTCCTGAGACTAGCCGACTCTCTCGAGTCTCAAATGGCTCCATCGAGCCTCAAGGCCCCCCTCCAGGGGCCGACATCAACTTCTTTGAGGAACCACATTGAGCAAGTTCAAACAATGCTTGAACTTGACTCCCGATACAACCTTCGTCAGCATGTCTGTCGGGTTGTCATTTGTTCCGATCTTCAACAAGTTGATGTCGTCGTTTTCTTCTTTTACATAGTCCCTGACAAAGTGGAATATAGCGTCGATATGCTTCGTACGAGCATGGGAGACCTGATTCTTAGCCAAGTGCACTGCACTCTTGCTATCACAATGGACATCGTACCTCTTTTGATAGACTCTCAGATCATCCATCAGACCCATCAGCCATATCGTCCCTTAGTCAATGCCATATACTCTGCCTCCGTAGTAGACAAGGCCACCGTATACTGAAGGATACTCCGCCAACATATTGGAGCACCAGACAGGGTGAAGACATAGCCTATCATTGATCGTCTCCCATCTAAGTCGCCTACATAGTCGGAGTCGACATACCCGACAGTGTGCGGACCATGAACACTTCGGCTGTATGTCAGTCTGACGTCGACTGTGCCATTGATGTAACGCAGGATCCACTGCACTGCTCGTCAGTGCTCTCTTCCCGGATTGTGCATGTATCTACTCACCATGCTGACTGCACGTGATAGATCGGGCCGAGTACATACCATTGCGTACATCAAGGCCCCTACTTCATTGGCATACGGTATGCTCTTCATGAGCTTCTTCTCCTCTTCGTTCTTCGGACACTACTCGACACTGAGCTTAAAGTGATGTGCAAACGATTATGGTCTTCATCTTCTCACAACCAAACTTCTGTATAACAGACTTCAAATAACGACCCTGTGAAAGATGAACGGTACCTCCATTTCGATTTCTTGTGATCTCCATCCCAATAATCCTCAGTGCCCGCACAGATCCTTCATTTCAAATGCAGAACTCAATTGAGACTTCAATCTCTGAATCTCCTCGTTATTCGATGAAGCAATAGGCATATCATCGACATAAAGCAGAATATAGATGAAGAACCCGTCATCCAACTTCCGATAGAATACGCAATGATCATAGGGACTGCGAACATACCATTGATCATCCATCATAAAGCGTTCAAAACGCTTATACCACTACTGTGACCCGTAGGGTGACTTCTTCAATCACATGCACGACCGTCATCACTCTCATAGCCATCGGGCTGAGCCATATAGATCTCTTCTTCGAGCTTTCCATGCAAGAATGCCGTCTTGACATCTAGCTGCACCAATTTAAGGTCGAACTGTGCAACCAATGCCAACAAGATCCGAATCGAGCAATGCTTCACCACAGGAGAGAACACTTCATTGTAATCGATAATTCTCTCTGTGCGAAGCCCTTCTCTACAAGGCGAGCTTTATAGCGAACATCTCCTGATTCAACCACTTGCTTCTTGGTGTAGACCCATTTATATCCAATTGACTTTTTGCCCTTCGCAAGCTCCACGAGATCCCATATGTCGTTATTCACCAATGATTCCATCTCTTCGTCCATCGCACTTCTCCATCACTTCTGGTTTTCGGATTGCTCCACCTCACCGAATGAGTTGGGAACATCGATACAAACTGCGGGAAAGGCAAATGAGACCAACTCCGAGTACCTTGCAGGTTTTCTTATCTCACGCATCGGCCTCGATACTGCTATGTAATCATTCGGTTGAAGGACCCTTGGAGACGAGCTATCTCCACCAATTAAGCTTTAGCCACCAACTACACCATCGACGGCCTGGAGCCCGCCTTCTGCTGCATCTGGTGTTGGTCGATTTGAGTCATTGATCGACCGTTATGGTGTATCAGACACGTTGTCGAAAACCTGCTTCAATTGTGTCTGTTTGACCTCCACCTTTGGCTCGTTTCCTTCTTCACTAACGCCGACTCATCAAACGTTACGTCTCTGCTCAGGATCACATTACACTGTATCGAACACCATAGTCGATATTTCTTGACACGACTGCTGAAGCCCAAGAAGATGGCTTTCTTGGCTCGAGCATCGAGTTTGTCTTCCTTCACGGCATAGTAACTTGGACAACCCCAAACTTGAAGTGATGCATAGTCGAAAACTGGCTTTCCCGACAATACCTTCAAAGAAGGTCTTCCTTCCAATGCAGCAGATGGTAGTCGATTAACCAAGTAAGTCGCATACACCAGGGCCTCTATCCAAAACTTCTTCGATAGGTCAGCAGTTGACAGTATGCATCAAAGTTTCTCCAGCAAAAGTCCGATTCATCCTCTCTGTTACCCCATGCTGTTGCGGTGTACCAGTAACGGTGAAGTGTCTCTGGATCCCTTTCGATCTGCAGAACTTCTCGAAGAGATCTGACCTATACTCATCACCGTTGTCACTTTGCAGACGCTTGACACGCCGACCAGTCTGAGTTTCGACCAGCTTCTTCCACTCGATGAAAGTGCTAAGAACTTGTCCTTCGACTTCAGCGGAAACACCCACACCATGCGTGAGAAATCATCGATGAACAACACAAAGTAGTGTTTTCCTCCCCATGAGGCCGTCCTAGATGGCCCCATACGTCGGTGTGTACATAGTCTAGCGCTGCCTTCGTATTGTGGATGACCGTCCCAAATGAAGCATGTGTCTGTTTCCCAACACACAGTGCTCGCAGAACTCGATCTTCCCGGACTTGGCTCCTTTTAGACGACCCCTAACGATAAGCTTCTGCAATGCTTTCTCGTCCACATGACCTAGTCGCATGTGCCATAACATTGAGTCGTCCTTCTCAGCCTCACGAGTCAGAGCCGATGTGCCAGCTACGACCGAACCATTCAAGTAATAGAGGTTGCCTTATCGCTTCTCCTTCATCACGATCATTGCTCTTCGGGTCACCCTCAGAGCTCTATTCTCCATGGTCACTCGACATCCCTTGGATTCGGGTGAGCCGAGCGATATGAGATTACGCCTTAGGTTGGGAACAAAGCGCACCTCGATGTCTCTGTAACACTGTCACTCATCCTCATCCGTACTGTCCCGACGCCTGCCGTGCTACAGGTTCGGTTATCATCCAGCAAGACCGTATACTTACTACCTTCCCTGAGGTCGTAAAGTACTCTCGATGTGTCGTCATATGGAACAAGCACCCAGAGTCGAGCACCCAACCGTCTGACGTCACGCCCTCCGAAGCACCGACTAATACATACTCCTCGACCTCAACGCCCTTAACGACGTTGACAGTTGCGTCGTGCTTCCTTTTTGCCTTTGGGTAATCTCTGACCCAATGTCCTCTTTCTTTACAGAAAGTACATTAGTCCTTTGCCACCTTGCGCTAGGGGCCTCTTGTCATGTCTCTGGATTTGGATCTAAAATACCCCCTCATATCTCCACCCTTTTCACCATTACGACACCTTACGACTGTAAGAGCGTCGCTCGAAGCTTTGCTGCAGGTGTCCCCATCGTTCTTCCTGAACTCGTTACTCGTCAGAGCGTTGGACATCTCTTCAAATGTAATCGATTCCTTACCATAGGTAAGAACCGACATCAAGTACTCATACTCGATGTGAAGAGAGTTGAGGAGAATCATCGCCTTGTCTTTATCGTCAACCTTCACATTGACGTTCTTCAGGTCGGTAAGAAGCTTGTTGTAGTAGTTGATGTGTTTCTCCATAGAAACACCCTCGACTAACTTTAAACCGAAAAGCTTTTTCTTCAAGTGTAGCCAGTTCTGGATATTCTTCTTCATGTGCTTTTCGCCGAGCTCCTTCCAGAACTTGCACTTGTCTCCTCTATATATGTGTATTTCTTCTCCTTTGACAAATACAGGTAGATGGTATCACATGCACTCCGATTCAGAGTTCTCCACTCCTAATCGGATATACCCGTCGGCTTCTCGTCCAATACGATATCTTGACCAAGTTGGTTCAAGATATCCATGACTTCGCATCTCCATATAGTGAAGATCTTGCATCTCCACATACTGAAATTGATCTTTCCATCAGACTGCTCAATTTCGAACTTTGTGTTAGACACAATAGTCCGAGAAGATGAAGAATACACAGAAGTTGATGCATTTGGAGAATCGCCATCGCCACCGCTACTCAATTTCGTCTTCTACGTTGATCTCCAACACCGTACAACTCTGATACCAATTTGTTGTGCGGCGGAGCCTAGCTCTGCCAACACAGCACAACGGAAGACGCAGGATCGTGGAGACCGAGGACAAAAGATCAGCAACATAAACAGAACCATAGTTAAGATTGCTTTTTGGCCGTGGACGGCCAAGGAGGAACACCGATGAGATTTATTACGAAAGGAGAGAACAATACAAATCTTGTTATGAGATTGATCAAAAACAGACAATGAAAACACAAACAAAGAACACACAGATTTACGTGGAAACCCCAAGACGGGGAAAAAACCACGGGCAAAGGAGAGAAATTCACTATATCGAATATCTGGTACAAAAGGGGGGAGAAGTGCGGCGGCTAAAAATAGGTTAAAGCCGAAACCCTATATTACATCATATTTATATGGTGTAAAACAGAAAGGTCCATACCCCCGATCCCTCTGCTACCACCCCAGAGCCCTGAAAATTTCCCAATAAATGTCGCACCGCGAGCTCTTCGGGTCGGGTAAAAAACCGGATTCGAGTCACACACTCTAACAAATCTTCTGTTCGTCCAACAAAGAATACGCTCACAAGATCTCTTCAAAAGCTCACAATACAATCTCTCAAAGTTGGCTCTCACAAATGACGGCTCTATCAAAGAATACAATGGTGTCCACCACGAAACCCTAACATAAACCCTCTATTTATAACCATAGATTACAATATATGTCATCATTGGCTAAGGTCTCCTAACGGATATAGATTCCGACAATTACGGCATTCAATCCAATTACCGCTCTACGCAATTAATGCCGCTGCAACCTAGTGGGCCAATCATCGCTTCCTAGTGTGCCGCATCCCGGTGGACTCTCTTCGACCGATCAACCTTCCTCCTATATCGAACAACTCAAGTGCCGAGCCTCACGTACGAGCCTTCATCCTTCGAGCCTTCATACGACCGATCAACCGAACACAGACTTTAACCGCATTACGACCGAACGACCCAACTGCCGAGCGTTCGACCCTCAGACTCGAACTGACAACCGAACGACCCAACTGTGTTGACGAAGCCACTTGTCCAGACTCCTCGTATCTGACTTGTGCAGAGTCGAATAGGTCGAATCCAGGCACAATCGAGTTACCTCTGCACAAGATAACTCGTCTGCACTACAACTGCTTCTCCTGCACCGAATCGAACTAACTTCTTCACAATTATGAATGAGCTAGGAATAGAGATCTAGGTTTTTCTATTAAGAAGAGGAGATATCGATCAATTTTAGCCTTAATCCTAGGGAAGTTGATTTTAGAACCTAACAAGACCCAGTGAAAAATGACAGAAACCTAATTTTTGGTTAATGATATGTGTGTGTATTACTGTCGATTTTAACATCAACATATACATACATACATGTAGAAAAATTTTCAAATGCAAACATTTCGCATGGAATATTTCGTGCGAAAAATATTTTTTTGAAATTTTTTTTCAAATTTTTTTCTCCTTTACTTCCCGTAGTTATACACCACTTAAAAATTATAGTTGAAAAATAATATGATTTGGCATTTGATCATGGTATTACAAAAAGTTCTATTGTGAAACTGTTATAAATTTTGTAACGGGTAGAGTTGGTGCTCAAATCCCCATATGATTCTTCCATTATTTTTCCTCGTGTATATTATTGTATGGATTAAACATAAAAAAGTTCTGCAAAAAAATTTCTAAAAAAGATAAAATGTTTTTCGCACCATCATTTGGTGCGAAATTTTCGCAACAGAATACTACTATATATATAGTATTGGTTCGCTATGACAGCTATATCAAATGATATTTTTTATTGTCTGATATGGTTGTATTCTATACATCGAGATCATTGTGTATTGAAGTATATATCGTATTGATTCAATCTGAAATGTATTAGATGATAGTTTACTTTGCCTGATATGGTTGTCTGATGTATATCGAAATCTCTCCAAAATTTTATGTATCGTACGTAATTAATAACTATCATTATATCACGAGAAAACATTTGAAAGACAATCTGTTGCCCAACCTAACAAGTGGCCATGATGTCCATCACATGTTTGGAAAGCATTTAAGTTTGTTAAAATTAGCATCCACCACGTAAAAGGGCATTTAAGTGTATTTGACACACAAGCTTTAGAATTATTTGTTGTATAGCATTCCCAACGAAAAATCTTTTAACTTTTAAAAGATAATATGGCCCATTGGTATCCCATACGTGGCGTGCAAGTATTGTGTAAGTTTTGATGCTTAACCCCATTAGGCAAGTGTCAAGTTTGATGTCCGACACATGTCCGGCATTGGTGCTGAACCGACTTTGAAGTGCATATGCTCCATATTATTGGAAACTGTATTAGCCTTTTAAAGCTTTTAGCAGTTTCTACCAATACAAGTACATGCACGGAGTCATATCTGCAGAGATGCTATCTACTCTATATAGTGCATAGAGTCACACACGAGAGAGAGAGAGAGAGAGAGAGAGAGAGAGAGAGTCACACACGAGAGAGAGAGAGAGAGAGAGAGAGAGAGAGAGAGAGAGAGAGAGAGAGAGAGAGAGAGAGGCTCTTGTGTTTGTCAGTTGAGTCCATGTCACAACGGAATGCCACTCTTCATGTTGCCGAAACCTTGCCGTTTTTCTTTCCATGCAAAAAATCAATTTAATGGTTCCGTTTTTCTTTCCATGCAAAAAATCAATTTAATGGTTCTTGACATACCTTGATTTTTTGGCACTTTTTTGCTAAATGAATATGTTTAAGTGCTTCCATAACAAATGTGGCATTAAATTAAGCTATATTTTACTAAAACGGATATGTGGGGCATTATTGAATCATTCCATTTGCATCCTTGCATAATCTTGACGTGGGCCTCAATTTGAATTGGAGATTTGCACTCTTTCTAAAATTTGTTCTTTAATGGTAGGTTACTTATGTGCCTTTTCTGTTGTAAGGGGAACATTCATATTACATGATTCACCTTAAGGCTTAATCATAAGAAAGTATGTGAGTTCTCCAATCATCACTTTCAGGAGTGGAGAAAGTATGTGAGTTCTTTAATCATCACATTCAAAAGTGGAGTGGTCATTTTCCCTTCTTTTGATCATTGCTTTGCATAGTTAGTATTTGGTGCAAAGCTCCACAAGCAAAGATGGATTTGGCTAATAGTATGCTTGGAACCCATATCATTCCATGAGTCCAAACTAATTTAACAATCTTTTTTTGTGATATAGGACTAAGTCCCAACCAAAGTTTGAACTCTTAGTTTTGTTCTCAGTATAGGCTGATGGCTGACGGTGGCAGTCTTAGCTGTATCAGATGTATTGTGTGGTACGTATCAAAAGAAAGGTTTGAAAACTCGGTTTCGGTCTTGGTCGTTAAGCAAATTTTAGGTTTCGCCCACTTTCACCCGTTTCGTAAGTTTCATTTTAGTTTTGTTTCGGATTTATATGGATATATATCCATATACATATATAACAATGCATTTATAATAAATTTTTTAGAATTTTAATGAATTTTTTATAATATAATTTTTAAATTTTCATTAAAATTTTATAGTTTTTATAATTTTTATAATTTTAATAATCATTTTATGGATATAGTTTTAATATGTTAATATATTTAAATATAAACTCATTTTATTATAAGAGATTATATTTCGACTGTAATCACTTGTGGTTTTGGTGGTTGTGGTTTCGGTGGTTTCGGTCGTCAACCGATCAAAACCAGCCGAAACTGGCCGAAACCGAGCAAAATCTAGCGAAAACAAAACAAGCAAAATTGAGCTTTAGTAGCAGTTTCGTCTCGTCCATCTTCAAAATCGAAACGAAAACAGCCAAAACCACATTTCTTGATGGAAAGGATTAGGTTTTTATGTATCGATTGTCTTAGCTCAATATAATAGATCATTTTTTGTCCTTAGGCACACTTTTCTCTCTTTTAACTAATCTGATCTTGGGCCAACCAATATTTTGAGCATTGATTTTGACTATGAAATGCGAGTCTTAATCCATTATATGAAATAAAAATAGAATGTCAAATTTACTAATAAAAATTTTAAATATCCCGGTATATTAGTTGTTATTAGTTCATATTAGTTATTTTTAGATGGATCGTATGGTCATGCTTGAAATATTATACGATACGAGTGATACGTATTGGTATCGGTCGAGATTTCAAACCTAGGACCCAATATTTAATGCCTAGACCAACCTCACTTGACGCCCTTGGATGCACAACACTGTGAAGATTAAATCATTAGTAACCAAGTAAACTAGTAATATTGCATTGTTACTTTTCATTAATATAACAATGAATGCTGCCAACATGTACTTTAAGGATTCTGTTTACCTTCTATCTTTAGGACATTACTGTTTCAATCCTCGCTATTTCATAAAAAGTTCTCTCTCCATAATTCGACCTAGCTTGCTGAGAATCCTCCGGTACCATGTGAATATTTTGGTTTGTTGATCAACTGGATCATATCTTCTGCCCATTTACTGTTTGACAAGTTATCATGTGAAGTCTTCTCTTCTTTCTGATCCTTTCACATGATTGTGCCAATTTAGGAATGTATTCTCTAATTTTTATTTATTTAGTTTTAGACTAATTAACGTAATCTATATATTTCATTCATGATGCTGTTATTAACGATGCTTCCTCCCATGGTTACCTCCTATGGCATGTTAATAAAATGTAATAAATGCACAGCCTTGGAGCTAATAGAACATGCTTATTTTCAAGTTCCAGTTCAAGTGTACTTCTCAAATGTTCTGCTCCGTTCACTCAAAATACTAATTTGACTTTGTATGCAGTTTGCTTCTCCTATATTGCCCTTTTCGACAATACCTTAGGTAGAAGATTTCACTCATATCACCATGCTAGTGTGATACATTGAGATCTTTATATCATCTGACAGCATTGCATTACAAAATTCTAGGTTGATTTTGTGTCAGCTGCTATTTTAGCATGCTATTTTCTTCTTTCATCTTGACAGACTTCACCCGTATCAACATGCAAATGTGATGCAAGATTTTCAAAGCCTCTATTGGATTGTCTAGCATATATTGTTGCATGCCATGGGGTATTTATTCATTTAAGCATCTCAACAGTAACTACACTTGAAGATCCAAACCCTATCTATGCAGCCAATGTTGTCTATGTCTCTACAGTATTCTATATCAAGCTGGTAGTGTCATGTTCACTTTTTCCTTCTATCACCAACATGATCTAAATGATTTACGTTTACCATTCACTTTCTATTTCATTTATTTGTATGTTGAGTTCGCTCTGTCACATCCGTTTAACATAGCTTGTTATTTTTATTGACAGACAATTCCAATGGAATTAGCTAAGGAGTATAACCTTGATCAAAAGGAATTAATAGTCCTTCGTGATCCTCGTGGTACTTCATTCTCTGTAAAATTGTCTAGCTGGCGTGATGGACGTCGATGTCTGTCAACTGGTTGGTCCCATTTATATCAGAAAAACCATTTAAAAGAAGGAGATATTTGCGTCTTTGAATTTGTTCAAGGGGGCGACATAGCAAATGTTCACATTTTTAGAGCTGCAGAATGTAATGGAAAATTTATTCCAGAATCAGATGCTAAACCGATTCCAGGCTCAGGTCCAATGTCGATTCCAGACTCAGGGATTCCAGACTCAGGTGCAATATCAATTCCAGAATCGGGCAATGAACTCTTCCAAGGTTAAATTTTTGCTCTTTCAATATAAAGTGATGTTATGCCTAAAGAACATTAATTTAAACAGATTTTAAGTTAGCATTTTCAAAGTTTCTAGTATTTCTTCATTTCAGCCTTCATGCTCATCTATAAAGGACCCATTTGGCTTTTTTTTTGTTTCATAAATGTAGTAATGATTCAAATTGTTTATATTGATGACATTTCATCATTCAAAACCTGCATGTGATGTATGCATGTTATTTATCTAGTTTGAGGCCTCAACATATGAACCGTTAGTGTGGGGTCTGATTTTTGCAACACAAAAGCCTGCTTAATTGATAGCACCATCCGATATAAGGGAAGTAAAATGTTGGATTGCACATCAAACTTGATCTAGGTATGGGACTTGATTCTAACGATGGGTGGCTGTTTATGTTTGCCTCATACTTGATAAGAAGTTAAAATCAGTTTACCTCTTTCAACTGGCACTATGGATTCACTTACTTTGCGATTCACTTTTGCCATCTTGGTGCGAATATCTTCCCCATTTTTTGATATAATCTCACAGATGGTAGTGATGACAATTCTGTCCCATTTATTGTGGGAGCAAGGCAAAATATGTGTTTACCTCCAATTACTCTCGAGAGATCCAATAAGAGAATTGACGTCTCACATAGGAAGGAAGGAGATTCATAATTTCCAATTTACTTTGCTTTGGAGTGATAATATCTAAAAGTTGCTAGGCATCTTGTTGCTGGGGTTTTTTCCTTGCATCCAGTTGAGTGCCCGGTTAAAGAGTTGTCAGTGCATTCTTATGCACCGCTGACCAGCAACTGGTATGTCTGGGTTGGTCCATGTCAACGAATGATGGCAAAATGGGCTATGGCACATGCGTTTGACCATAATGCTGCATTTGACATGGGTAGAATCTTTTGTGTATGTCTACATGAGTTGTTCCTTGGTTTGGGTTCAGAGGCTGCGTATGCGGTTTCTCCCAAGTGGTATCAACAATTGGGCTAATGATGGAGCATACAACATATATTGGGATTGTCTGCATAAAACAAGTCAAGGGCATACGCTCATCTGGTCGCCTGTTCATGCTCATCAAGTAGTGAAGTTAAAAATCTCTGGCTTTTGGTGGAGAATCCTAGGCTTTGTACCCGGTCGATTTGTGGTGTAGCAGAAGGGTCATTAGCCAGCATCTTAAGAAAAAAACAGAGAGAGAGAGAGAGAGAGAGAGAGAGAGAGAGAGAGAGAGAGAGAGAGAGAGAGAGAGAGAGAGAGAGAGAGAGAGAGGTTTACCTTATCAAAAAGCAGTCAAAGATTAAGGATTGGATATGTGGCTGGGAAAGAATGTAAGATTTTAGGAGTTGTGTTTGGTCATAGTTTAATACCAATGCTCATTGCTGGCAGTTCCTTACACCAGCTACTCTTATAACAGTCATATACCTTCCCCACCTCAAAGTTCTACTGATATTCTCTAATCAAAGCAGGTAGTTTCAATTAGAACGGTTAAAGTTCAGTAGTTAGTACTATGTACATGTGATATCAAAACGTTGCATTGTTGGTCATTCTGATTCCATTTACGTGGAATATCTGATTCATGTATGTTACACTATGCTAGAATTTAAATGCTCTCCATTTGAAGGTTTCATTTTCATTTGGCGCTACATTGTTACTCGGTAATCATGTGAACTGTTTAGAAATCATACCTATTAAGTTGCGCTTGGAGTGTCAAAGTGCCAAGTATAATCAAATAGTCACTACGACCAAAAGCTAATGTACCCCTAATATTTTTCCCTAACACATAATTAGATAATTCAAATTCAAGTGCTGCAATTATTATCCTTTTTTAATTCCACCATTTTTAGAATATATATCAATGATATTCTTAATGTCATTATGCAGGTGACAGACTTTTGCCTGAGGCCAGGAAGAAAAGGGTTAGAAATGCAGCCAAATCCTCTGAATCAAATCATCGAAAATTTAGCATTGTTTGGAGGCCGACTCGGTTATATCATGTGGTGCGTTAATCTCTTTCCTTGCTTCAGTGTTAAATATTGCATATCATTTGGGTTAACACTTTTTGGAAGTCTAGAGCTTCTCCCTCGTTATGCTCCTCCAAGGAAATAAGAAATCACATCATTATCATGTTAGATCCTGAGATGACAAATAGAACACCAGAGGTGGGAGGGTGAATAGTTTTATGGAAATTATAAAACCATATAGAGATGTCTACATAAGATCTTAATTAGAGTTGCCTAATTAAATCTTAATCAATAATTTGCAAATATAAAGATAAATAAGAGTTGCAAAAGCTAAGTAATTTGTAAATACATAAACAACAAGCTTAGAGAGAAACAAACACAATAGAATTACACTACGTCGGGCAGACTTACACTATATCCAGCTACACATCCTCTCAAGGACAAATCCAAGATTACAACACGTTCTTAACACCACACCTCGGTGTAGGACAAATCACCTTGAGCAAGCTCCAGTTAAAAATCTATCCTGAAGAAAGAAAACACCTCACATTTAAGTGAGAAATGCTTACAAAGCTCTTTTACCTATAGCTCTTTTGAGTTGAAGTTTTGTGGCTATAGTGTTGATCTCCAAAAGATGAGAAAGTGAAAGCTCTTTGAGATCAAAAGTTGGTCTAGAAAAGATTGTTGACTAATTTAAAAGTAAGGCCAAAGAGAAGGTTTTGTTTTGAAAGAATTAAGCTTAAAAATAATTTTTCTCTTGAAAATTCTTTTCTTAAATGATCATAAATTCATAGGAATAAATGTTGAACAATCCTATATATATAGGACTCTAATATGATCAAAACAGATTACTAAAAAGCCACTCCAACGGTCTAAAAACGGCTAGTAAATTTTTTCTGTTAGAGCCGATGGCTAGTTACTAGTCGACTAGTCAAGAGCTAGTCGACTATCTTGACTAGTCGACTAGTCCATGTACAGTTCAGTTCAAAGGCTATTTTGGGCCTTGTAAAATCTATTCATCTATAGTATATTGCCTAGTCTACTAGAGCATTATTTCTAGTTAATTAATCCATGTTCACTGGTCGACTAGTTTTTTGAAACTGGTCTAGCCATTGCTCTAGATTTACCTAGTTGACTTGGTATAGGTTCTAGTCGACTAGTCAACTAAAAACACAGTTTTTGACCTTTTAAATTTAGGAAATGATATTAAAATATTTTCAAAACTTTATAATATGATCCTTAATGTACATGAGCTTCAACAAAGACTTTAACAATCTATCAAGGTAAAAATAAAATTTACATCAAAAATTACATTATCTTGAAGCTTGATGTAGACATGAAGTTCATCCACTTGTCTTGGTTGCTGTATACCGCATGTATACAAAATCGGTTGCTGTCAACACATATGTGTCATTTAAAGAGCCATTGCCAGATGACGCGAAAGATGAAGCGGAAGAGGAGCAATTGGTCAAGCAATAGTTATGAGAAATAGCCTAAAAATATAGAAGGGCCATGATTTCAAAGTGATAGTGGAGTATTTAAAGTCGGTGATATTATATGAAACGAAGAACAACTTGATTAAAGCAATAGCAGAATGGAGCATCAAACACAATGTTTCATTCAAACCAATTAAGACATGATATTCTGTGATATGTGACCTAAATTCTGATACAAATTGGTAAACCCAAAATGAGACAAGTTGGAATTGTCTGTGACGGATTCATGCAGCAGTGTGAAAAAGAACCAGTGGGAGGTTCAAGATATCGAAAGGAGGTGAGGAACTTCCTCACCTGCAATAATTCCATGCTGAATATAGATCATAATAAAGCCACATCAGCATTCATTAGTAACATGGTTATGCCAATAGTGAAGGCAACTTGATTTGACACCGATAGAAATCTAGGAAGTCGTAAACACCATGTTAATGATTAGAATTTCATATTAAAAGGCACGGATGACTAGATCAAAAGCATTAAGACAGATATTTGATGATTGTCAGGAGTCATATCAGAGGCTGCCACAATATTTAGAGGCCAAAAGCAATCCTGGAACAGTTTACAAAATCACAAACAACACTATTGGATCATGAGTAGAATAGTTTACATGGATGTTTTGGGCATTTGGACATTCAATTGAAGGTTTCAAGCATTATCGATCGGTCCTAAGTATTGATGTCATACATATATAAGGAAAATATGTTGGCTGTTTACTTGTGACCACAAGAGTGGATGCAAATGGTGGGTTGTTTTCTTTAGCATTTGCTTTTGTGTCGGCTAAGGACTAAGAAAATTGGAAGTGGTTTTTCAGCTATATATATATATATATATTGAGTGCTCATAGTCACCAAACAATTACTTTCATTTTCCATATGAAGGCAAGCTGTAAGGATCCAAATTGAACAAAGTTATATTTGATTTGGTTTTTATACAAGTTTTTTCCAATAATGGTATTTAGATTATATCTACAAAAGAAAATCAACCATGTATGTGATTAACTTTTTTTTAAAATAATTAATTCACAATTTTTTTTTAAAATTCAATCTGTTGAGTTTTGATTCCAATAAAGTTCCAATCCTACATGTATTTGAATCCAAAGGTAAGTTGGAGAATGATTATAATTGGTAATTTAAATGCATGAGCCGAATTGAATACTCCTAATTGGTTTAGGAAACATAATAATAAATTGAGTCAAGATTGGATTTTATTGCATGAAGTTTACATGAGAGAATCTGAATATGAATCAAATTAATCATATCGCTGGAAGATAATAATTTGAATTCAACTCAAATTCTTTGTCATGCAAGTAGTGGTTTATGCAATATAGGTGCATATACAAATTAGTATATGATTGGTTGTTTTAATTCTATTTGATTGAGATAATATGCTGAAGAAATCTTCTATATAAACGACTTATTATATTCTCTTTTAGATCATCAAGTTCTAAAAGGTCTTTCTTCTCCTCTTGTATAAGCAATTTGAGAGTTTCTTATGGGCCTTTATTTGTATGTTTGGGTTATGGCATTTATCATTTTGTATTTGTATTCTCATATTTTGATATAGTAAACATCGATCTGTCACATTCTGTAGATGTAGGCTATATTACTGAACCATATAAATCATTATATCTTGTGTGGTGTTACTTCTTTACTTTTCTTTCATGTGTAACTATGATTTGCTTTCGTACTGTCGTAATCCTAAACATACTGGTATCCGAGCATTGGTAACGTTTTTGATCAAGTCAAGCATATTATCTATGAAGCACAAGATTGACAAGTTTAATGGGAAAAATAGTTTCAATTTACGAAAAATCACAATACACGATCTATTAATACAATAAGATCTTCTAGAAACACTTCCCAAAAATGATAAGATGCCGAGTTTGATGTTTGATACGAAGAAAGAAACTCTAAAAGAAAAGACATTCATTACCATATAACTTTGTTTGTTCGAAGAAGAACTTATATATGTTGTTAATGAGGAAACTATGGTTGGTATGTGACTCAGATTGGAAGCATTATACATGATCAAGACATTGATCGGTAATTTATATCTGAAGCAGTATGCATTCACTCTTTGTATAAAAGAAGGTACATTATTGAAAGATCATCTTAATGATTTAAATAAATTTTTATGGATCTAAAAAATATAGATGCTAAAATTGATGATAAAGATCTTGCACAAATATTATTATGCATTTTACATCATTCTTTTGAGAATTTAATCAACTCCATGTTTCATGACCGGGACACTCTGTTCTTGAAAGACGTGAGATTTACTTTTCACTTTCATGAGTTGAGGTATGATGTTTCAATTATTGACAAGGATGTTCAAGCTTAATGCTGGTAGCAACGGGCTTCTTTCAATAAAATCAACATGGTTGGTCGAAGAATCATGCAGAAGATTCCAAGTTCAAAGGGAGATCAAAATCGAAATCACATTTGAAGATTATTGAGTGTAACCATTGCAATAAAAAAGAACATACAAAGTTTGATTATCTAAAGAAGAAAGCAAAGGATAATAAATTACAGGCTATCTCTTTAGTTGATGGCTTTGTAAAGAAGATTCTCAGTATACCAATACAGTTCTCTCGATCACGGATCATGCTCGCTCACTTAATGGAAGGGTGTTAGATTCCAGATTTTTTGTGTCCTTATCGTAGTTGGTTTACCATATATGAGAAGGTTCATAGTAGTAATATTCTGATAGGAGATAATTCACACATAAGATAGTTAGCATTAGGACTATCAGAATTAGAATTTGGATGCATGATGATGTGATGAGAACTCTTGGAGAGATTTGATATGTGCTAGATCTAAAATGTTTAATCTCTTTGGAAATTCTAGACAAAAAAGGTTACACATATATACTTAAATGTCAAATCTTTTGGGTCATCAAAGATGTGTATGTGATTATGCAAGGTATCCAGATGAACGGTCTATATTTTTTTTCAAGATACCATATTTACCAGTACTATTGCAGTTGCATCAGATGACTTCGAGTCAGACACTACCAGATTGTGGTATATGCATCTAGGGAATATAAGCGAGAGGAGCTCTACGATGTTAAGCAAATAATATTTGCTTGAAAGTCATAAGGTGAAGTAGTTTGACTTCTGTAAGTATTGCGTATTTGACATAGAAACTGATCTAATTTGGTATTGCTACTCACAGAATGAAGTCTACCTTAGATTACATTTACTTAGATGTCTAAGGATTTTCTTAAGTTTCTTTTGAAGGTGATGCAAGGCACCTGCTTATTCTTGTTGATGACTGTTTCAGGATGGTTTGAATATATATGTTGAAGAATAAGATTAGGGGTTTCCACTTATCCACGAATTGGAAAATTTTGGTTAAGAACCAAACTAGAAAGAAGTATTTTCGAACAGACAACAATATGGAATTCTGTTTTAAATATTTTGATGAGTTTCTTCAGAAAGAAGATATTACGAGGCATCACATAGTGAAAGAAACTCCACGTAAAATATAGTTGCAGAATAGATGATCATGATCTTATTGGAGAGAGCAAAATATATGCTTTCTAATACAAGTTGTTAAAGAGCTTTTGATCCGAGATGGTATCCACAGATTGTTATCTAGTGAATTGATCTTCAACTATTGTAATCGATTGTAAAATTTCTATCAAGATATGGTCTGGTAAACTTGCTGGTACTGTCTTAAAAATATTTGGTTGCCCTGTATATTATCATGTAAATGATGTAAAGCTTAACCTAAGGGTAAAGAAATGTATCTTTATTGATTACGCTTTAAAGGTGAAAGAATACAGAATTTAGACCACAGATCCTAATACCAAGTTAATGATCAGTAAAGACGTAACTTAGATAAGAAATCCATGCTTCATTCAAAGAACCCTGATATATCTTTAAAGAAAGAGAATGGTGTGAGCAAGCAGGTGAAGTATACAGAAAATTCAAAGCTTAATCTAGTCCTCACTCTAGTTAGTCTAATCACATAGATGTTCATGATCTATTAGCAAAGATGAAGTATACGAGGAGCAACAATACCGTACTACTATGGGTTGAGAGAGGTGACAAATCATGACATCTTAAAGATATCATTATTATGCATATCTTGTCCTTTTTACATTGAGCATGGAATAGTCTACCCTAGAGCCTTCCATTTATTCATATGTTTGTTACTAGTTTTCTCGAATGTGTTTAAGCTAAAGTAGAGAATATATGATCTATTAGCATAAAGATAAAGATTTGTTAATCCTATCTGCATTCGAATATGAAATTAGTTGAAAAAGGATTACATTTGGTAATTTACTTGCATGAGCTGAATTGAAAACTCTTAATTTGTTTAGGGAAACAAATATTTATTTGAGTCAAGGTTGAATTCTTTTTCATGAAGTTCATATGAAAAATTTGAATAGGATTCAAATTATTCATATTGGATAGAAGGTAATAATTTTAGTTTAACTCAAATTCTATTTCATGCAAATGTTGGTTCATGCAAAAACGGTGCAAATAAAAATTGGTATATGATTAGTTGTTTAATTTTATATGATTGAGGATAATAGTCAATAAAAAATCTTCTAAATATGGGGCATATTGTATTCTCTTTTAGATCAAGTTATAAAAAGTCTTTCTTCTTCTCTTGTACAAAGCAACTTAGGAGTTTCTTATGAGGTTTTATTTATTGGTTTGGGTTCTAGCGATTTATCACTCTATATTTGTATTCTCCCTTTCTGATATATTGAACATCGATTTATCATAGTCTGTGAACATAGGCCATAGTACCGAATCATATAAATCATTGTGTCATCATTGTTGCTAGAATTTAATTTTCTTTTGTGTGCAACTACGATTTGCTTTGGTGCTATCGTAATCCGTAACACAATCTACATCTACATGTAAATGTAACAGTAGCCTCCTTCCAACTATAACCCATGTCTTCATCTTGGTAAAACTTAGATATGATCTTCCTATTCTAAATAGAAATTTAAGAAGGGCTTTTTATTCCAGATAGAACCCACATTTCACCTTGGTAGAAACTAAATAAGAGATTGATATCCAAAACAGGAACTGAACGAGAGTCTTATCATATTTACGTTTCACATAAGAGAGTGAAACAATGCCTATCATCCCACATAGAACTTCTATAGCTAGTCTTAAATAAATGTTGCATGTATGCCATGAATTGATGTCTTATATCCTTTTAAGTGGTGCATGGTATGGCTTTATCTGCACGTAAAGTTAAACAATTAATGGATGTGGTTATGTATGGATATACTTTAACTATTTGCCATACATATTTTGAAATGGAGATAAATGGGAATCAGGTGGCTAAGGAGGAATCCCATCCTTGGCTACCATCCAGGCCGCCCACCCCATATGTGGGGGTGTGGGCCCCACCATCCTGATGGGTGACGGGCGGCCTGGATGGTGGCCAAGGAGGGGATTCCCTTCTTGGCCACATGATTCCCATTTATCTCTTTGATATATGGGACTTAATTTCTTATGTTAGGCATTGCCATCTATTGTATCAGTCGTGCTTTGAATCAAGCTACAACCTGATCCATCATACACGGGACTTTGTTCGTTTTCAAAATTTTGCACGTATGGTGTGATTCATCTGCAAAGTTTATACTGTGACATTATCTTCATGCAATGTCGATTAACCTTGGTAAAATATGAGCCAATGTGATATTTATTACGAATTAGTGTCTTCCATTATTTCGATGGTATAGAGTGAATCTCACATTGAGTGGACACAAACCAAGATGGAGATTTGTTGGGATCCGATGCCTTGCATGCTTTTGAGATGTTTATAGTGGATTTTGTCTCACATTGAGTAAACTAATAAATTGACATGCATTTAAGTATGCTTAGACATATGACTCAAACAAGGTTAACCTATTTAAGTAATATGAGTTTCAAGCCAATTAGTCATATATATTAGAAGGGGTAGACTCATTGGAAAGAAACTAGGTCTGCTAACTTAGATTGATATAGCAAATATGCTTGGAACATATATTAACTTAAAAAGATTAGAACTTTCTAAGTTATTATTTCTTACTTATTTATTCATATGTCCATCTTCAAATCTACTTGGTGTGTGACTAAACCCACTCTTCGATTTCTTGACATATCACAACTTTAACCATTCAAAAGATGCAATACCAATCCTAATATATCTTCACATCGATTCATATCTGCTTTTGCCTGCCTATTTCTAATCGAAGATAAGTGTCTTACCCATGGCTTTAAAGACAAACTAGGTTGCATATAGAACCAAAGCGCAACAACATGTGAACTATGAAGTTGAATCAAGTCACACCATGTGAAGAATTAGGTCACCCACAAGGCCAAAGCATGATAGTATGTGTATATATAATAGTGTGTGGGAGCTCTACATGCCCAAACAACCTTGTGCGAACATTCTCAAACTAAACTTTAAATGTCAAACAATCACATAAAAATTTAGTTTTGAACTAATCAAACACGCATCCTCAACAAAGATCCATCAAATTGTGGGTTGACACTAATTTGTTAGCAAGGGGAGCCCCACTACAAGGAATTAGGCATACTAATCAAGATAGATATCGCGAAATATGCGTGAATTCTATATTAACCTAAAAGGTTAACTTTCTTTGAGTTATGAGTTCCTACGTTTTTATCCACTTGTCCATGTTCTAGTTTATCTAATATAGGACTAAACTCACTTTCTAATTTCTTATCATGGTACCATTTTAACCACTCGAAACAATGCAGGACATATCCTAATAACATCCATCCAGGTTCATATGCCTAGTTTTTTTGTTGTTGGGCCTACAGCTCCTACAACCTTATTAGCTATTGTTAGAGTAAATTGCAGTCGGCTCTCTTATGCTATGGGAGTCGGCTCTCTTATGCTATGAGAGTATGTAACTAATACCGTCAAGTTATGAAACTAGCACTAGGACCCTTTGAATTGATTGATTGATCATAAGGTAAGTTACACTTAAGCCATTGAAAACTAGCACTTCAAAAAAGAGGGTGTCTATGCTAGTTTTATAGTTTTATACCGCGAGAATTATTAGTCACATAGTGTTTATAGAGTAGAGGTCTGAGTGTAATATACCCTTATTTCTATGACATAGTGCATGTGTGCACGTTTTTTCCTTTTTCTTTCATTTTTATTCTCTTATTCTCTTGTACCAATATATGGAAAATAAATAATCATCGTGTAACTTCTAACAATTCTGGAAACTCTAAAGTTTCATCTAATGGGATGTGACAGGTTACATATAATAGAACATAGGCGATGACCTGAGAAATGACGGACAAAGTTCCAATGATCGCTCATTCAGCAACATAGATGAATTAACTGCTTTTGACTAATTATATTTAAAGGATGGGTAAATTGCACACACCCTATTCTATCTGAGGTATATATCGACATTCTTAATTTTTGAAACTCACAACTAGACCTCCTGGACAAGGGGTTGACAGGGGGTGTAAGTGCAAATTTTCTTCTAGTTTTAGGGGGCCTAAATGCAACATTTTTTGTGGAACTAGGAGTATCAAAGTTTCAACTCTGAGGTGTGACTGTGAGTTTCAAAGATTAGGAGTGTTAAGTTACAAGCCCTTTATAAGACGCACTGTCTGAGTGTAATTTACCCATAAAAGATTGGTACACAACCGGATCCATAAACCTTCCCTATATAATGTGAATATCTTTTCTCACTTGGGTGGGGGAGTATTATCTCAGTTGCATAGCTTGTCACTTATCATCACTTATTATTTCTGCAATCCTTCTAGTAAATATTCTACTAATTAGCGGTATTTATTACTTTATTATCATTTCTAGCTTTGCTTTATTGACTTGGTTATGCATCTGGAGAAACTGTCTTTGTTGATATATGCTTCAAATTTGTGGTTTGGGCTTGACACGGCAGTGCCAAGGCCGTGTCAAGTTCAGCACGTCCGTGTCTTATTTTACCGAGACTGCGAAGTTCTTGACAGACTGTGACATGGCCGTGATGCACGGCCGTGTCACCAAAAACAGAGAGTCAACAGTATTTTTCTGCAGGCCCAACATGGCCGTGCTGCTTTCTAGCACGGACGTGTCGCCTGTAATCGGCCCAAATATGAGATTTAGGTTAGGATCTTGATCTAAAACCTAATCTAATCGGCCAGATAAGATTCCACGTGACCCATAGGACTATTTAAACCCTTCCTAGGCTTTATTTTGAATAGCATGCGTGCCATCATCAAGTTTATTCTTCCTCGCGTGTCTTGGAGCTTTGTGGAATGTTTGGTGAGTTTATTTCTTGATATTTTGTTATGAAATTCATTGTAATCCTCTTGTTATCTCTCTTTTCGAGTTGAGTGATTTTGGTGAGAGCTTTTGTTTTCTTCTCTTTTTGTAAAATTTGATATCTTTATTGGGTTTTGTGAGAAGAATTTGAGCTCCAAGCTTGGAGTTATTGGTACTCTCTTTTATTGAAGAAGATTGAAGGAGTCGATATAATTCTCTCTGATCATATAGTGGAAACCATCATCGGAAAGCTGGACGTAGGCATCGTTAGCGGGCCGAAACATGGTAAACTCTGTATCGCTTGACTTGTTGCATTCCTAATTTAGTTACTTTTCATCTGGCTTTGTTTTGGTTGGATATTGTGTTATTGTGGTGTATCTCTGAAAGATCGTGGCGTAGCAATTGTTGGATAGATATCCGTCTTTGGAGACCGCTTCTGCTGTTCGTCAGTCCCATATTATTTTCCAATAAGTGGTATCAGAGCTATCATGTTGTCGGAGGTTACACAACAGCGGAGACATATTTAACATCTGGATACAAGATCGAGAAGTTTACAGGAAAGAATAGCTTCACTTTATAGTACATAAGGGTGAAGGCTATGCTCAAGCACGAATGGCTTTATAGGATAGTATTTGACAAGAAATCTATTTTTCGGAATCTGTCACAAACTATATGAGACCAGAGCTAGAGATGAAAGCACACAGTGCTATTTAGATGACATTATCAGACAAGATCTTTTGCAAGGTTGCGAAAGAGAAGACTGCAGAGGCATTGTGGAAAAGTTTTGAATCTTTGTACATGACTAAGTCATTCATATGGAGACTGTATTTTTACAGAAGTTGTTCATGCTCAGGATAAAAGAGGGGGCATCGTTACAGGATCATCTTGATCAACTAAATCAGTTGGTATTGGATTTGCAAGCAATGGAAGAGAATATAAGTGATGAGTACCAAACAATTGCACTGCTTTGTTCTCTATTTGAGGAGTACTTACACTTTGGCGAGACCATGACACAAGGAAAGAACAAAATCTCTTTGGAGGAGGTTGAGGTAGCTTTACGCTTGCATAAGCTTAGAAAGAAGGTGTCGAGGGGCACCCGTACTTGGAGCTAGAGTTGGATCGTTCACCTTGACGACCCCCAAATAGAGCCACATCATGATCATCAATACTTGTGTCATGTTCAAGTTAGTAAGCGTAGAGTCTGCTCAGCCACTAGCAGCTTTTGGAGGTGCATGCATAGATGCTGATAATAGAAAAATATTGGATGTGTCTTCATTGGAAGACAATCGGGCTTCATGGATTCTTGATTCAGGGTGATTCCTACATGACTCTGATGCGGAGTCCTTTTGTGACATACTCCTAGAGATGGACCAGCTGTATACATGGGAAATGGAGCTATGTCTAGAGTGGTTGGGGTCTGTATACTTTGGTTCAAGATGCAAGATGGAGAGTTTTTGAGCACTTACAAGTGTTAGGCATGTACTAGATTTGCAACAGAATTTGATTTCACTTGGTGCCTTAACATGTGTGGGATGTTGCTGGTGCTCAATGGAGAGCGTCTATGGTGTCCAGGGAGGTCGTTTGGTGATGGTGGTAAGAAAGATTGGCAACCTTTATAGGCTTCAGGGTCAGACGATGTTGAGTCAGATGTATGGTGCATCAGAGAGCTCTAGTGGAGGAGCATTTGTGACTAATAGGGATGTCATGACAGAGACAAGGTCGGTTACAGGATGGGATAGCTGCGGTGTGCAGCGAGATATCTTCAGATGATGGAGTTCAGGTTATATCCCATCGTGGTTCAACTCCATATGCGGCTCAAATCGTTTACAGGGAAGCAATTGGTTTCAGGGTAGAGTTGTCGTCCTCAGAAGGATGCGTTGCTGAGCGCAAGGAGGAGTTGAGTATCTGGGTAGAGTAGTTGCAGAACATTAATGTGCGCTTACGCATGAGGCGTATGTGGCATGGCTCAAGGTGGGCGAGACGTGGTTCGTCCAAATGATCATCTGGAGTGTGCAGACCCAGCGACTCAGAGATGACTAGGAGCAGTGTATCTCACAGAGATCGTGGTGGTGCTGTTGTGAAGTCTTATTGGAGAGTTAAATTCAAAGGCGACGAGTTGATGTCGGCGAAGCCGGATGAAGATGTTGCTCTCACTTCATGTTTGGGGAAGGCGATGCCTGGTGCTTCCTCAGGGGGTAGAGGCAGATCAGCTCAAGCGACTACTGCGGAGTGCGACTATGGATCGACTTCGGGTACTTTGGGAGACACATGTTTGGTGTCAGTTCAATCGATGATGGAGCATGAGGTCGCGGTGTCAACCTCAAATAGAGAGATCGCCACAAGTAGGGTAGCGAGCATGGTTCAGTTCTTCAAGTTCAAGAAGTGTTTGGGCTTGAAAGATCTCTTGGAGTGTTGATGCACCGAAGGACGCAGTTTCCCAAGACAAGTTGGTGTTTCCTTGATCAGATGGAGATGTCTGGAATCTGGGTAGAGCCGTGAAGAGCCTTTGATGACAAGGTTCGTTAGAGAAAATTTGAAGCATGGTAGAGTTTGTTGATATATGCCAAGTTCAGCACGGCCGTGCCTTATTTTACAGAGACTGCGAATTGCTGGACAGAGTGTGACATGGCCGTACTGCACGGCCGTGTCACCAAAAACAGAGAGTCATCACTATTTTTCTGTCCAGACAGAAGCTGGATGAAGATGTTGCTCAAACTTCATGTTTGGGGAAGGCGATGCCCGGTGCTTCCTCAGGGGGTAGAGGCGGATCAGCTCAGGCGACTATTGCGGAGTGCGGCTATGGATCGACTTCGGGTACTTTGGGAGACACGCGTTTGGTGTCAGTTCAATCGATGATGGAGCATGAGGTCGCGGTGTCAACCTCAAAGAGAGATCGCCACAAGTAGGATAGCGAGCATGGTTCAGTTCTTCGAGCTCAAGAAGTGTTTGGTCTTGAAAGATCTTTTGGAGTGTTGATGCGCCGAAGGACGCAGTTTCCGATGACAAGTTGGTGTTTCCTTGATCAGATGGAGATGTCTGGAATCTGGGTAGAGCCATGAAGAGCCTTTGATGACAAGGTTCGTTAGAGGAAACTTGAAGCATAGTAGCGTTTGTTGATATATGCCAAGTTCAGCACGGACGTGCCTTATTTTACAGAGACTGCGAATTTCTGGACAGAGTGTGACATGGCCGTACTGCACGGCCGTGTCACCAAAAACAGAGAGTTAGCAATATTTTTCTACAGGCCCAACACGGCCATCCCGCTTTCTAGCATGGCTGTGTCGCCTGTAGTCGGCCCAAATACGAGATTTAGGTTAGTGTCTTGATCTAAAACCTAATCTAATCAAACGGCTAAGATTCCACACGACCTATATGACTATTTAAACCCTTCCTAGGGTTTATTTTGGATATTGTGCGTGTCGTCATCAAGTTTCTTCTTCCTCGCACGTCTTGCAGCTTTGGGGCATGTTTTGGTGAGTGTATTTCTTGAGATTTCTTTGTGAAATTCATTGTAATCTTCTTCTTGTTATCTCTCTATTTGAGTTGATGGATTTTGGTAAGAGCTTTTGTTTTCTTCTCTTTTTGTAAGATTTGATATCTCTATTGGGTTTTGTGAGAAGAATTTGAGCTCCAAGCTTGGAGTTATTGGTGGTCTCTTTTATTGAAGAATATTGAATGAGTCGATGTAATTCTCTCTGATCATATATGGGAAACTGTCATTGGGAAAGTGTACGTAGGCACCGTTAGGGGGCCGAACCAGGGTAAACTATGTGTCGCTGGACTTATTGCTTTCCTGCTTTAGTTACTTTTCATCTTGCTTTGTTTTGGTTAGGTATTGTGCTATTGTGGTGTATCTTTGAAAGATCGTGAAAGACCCTTGCGGGTCTAACTGCCGCACCATGGGCCCAGGCCTATGGCTGGCCGTCGGCCCCCTTTGGTGTGTGCGCGCGCCTCTCTAGCCTATGAAAACCTAGTTTCTTTTATAAATAGGGGTGTAGCCGCCTTTGTTAAGGTATGCTTGATTATTGAGATTTCTCTCGAGCGTCTTTAGGTTAGATTTAGATTAAACGAGTGCGGACGTACTCTTCGACGTCTTGGGAGGAGAACACACCTCTTTTGTGTTCAACTATCTTGTTTTTGCTACTTTTTATCTATAAAAATTGCGCCTTTTAGTTAGTTCCTAACAATTTCGTATTTGAGCACGTGACGATCCATGGCGGCTTGGACGAGATCGCAAGACAAAATTGAGGCTTTGGAGGCGAAATTTACAAGCGAGATCGACGTGATCAAGAAATCGTTGGCGGCAAACGATGAATCCATGGCAAAGTTGACGGCTTCCATCAACCAATTGGCGGCAAATCAAGTGAAGCACGACGAACAATTCGCGCAATTGATGGGAACCCTAAATCAATTTGCGACAAACGACAAAGCGGAGGGGAACCCTAAATCAACGGCAAAGGCGCCACCTTTGGGCAAGGGGAAGGAGAAAGTTGAGAACTTTGACCTGGAAAACGACTTTTTGGTGGAGGATTTTGTCGAAGATGAGGAAGAGGAACCTTGGAAGGTGGATTATCGCGAGGAGGTGCGGCGCAACGCAATGTAGTACAAAAGGGGGGCGGCGGCCTTAGACGCCCTTTCGGCCAGCGCACGAAGGCGAAGAGGGGCTGCCGGCCCCCCAAAACCCTTTCGGGGGGCGGCCGCCGCGCGACACGGGCGGGGAAGGCCCCCGCCCATCGCGGGGCTCGGCAGGGCTGGCCAGGCCCTGCCGACCCTCGCACAGGTCCGGCGACCTTGCCGGACCTCTGGCAGGGCCCGTCGGCCCTGCCAGGAGGCCTGCAGGGCCCGACGACCTTGCCGGGTGACCGGCAGGGCCCACCGGCCCCGCCTGTGACGCATATGGGGCGGGATCCCCCCTGGCAGCCGCCAGGGGGGATGCGCACGGCAGCCACCAGGAGGTTTTCTTGAGCCTCGGGCAGCGGACATCAATAGAGGATGGTCACAGACAGTTTTTGGGAGGGTTCTTCGACCCTTCGAAACGGCGTCTAGTAGCGGAGGACCCATTGTGCGGAGACGGACGCGGGAGAGACCTTTATTATGCCGGCGGGGGTGGCTACGAGGCGGAGTTCGGCTATGACGCAGGTTGGGACGATTTCGAGGGCCGGCGGGAAGATTACCGAGGAGACTATTGGGGTCGCGTAGGAGTGCCACCTAGACGGTACGAGACTCAGGACGAGAGGAGGCAGCACTACCGTTCACACCACCGAGAGGAGGGGAGGCCCGAGCAGGGATACTTCGGAGGAGATTACAGAGTGCTGAAGCTGGAGATGCCGCTGTTCACGGGGGATGATCCGCATGCCTGACTATTCACATCAGAGGTATTTTGCAGCACACCGCATGACAGAGGCGCAGAAGTTGGAGGCCGCGGCTATTTGCATGGAGGGGAGAGATCTGGTTGGTACCAGTGGAAGGAGAGGAGGCGGCAGATTCGCGGCTGGGAGGAGCTGAAGGACCTGATTCTGGAGAAGTTTCGAGATCCCCGTCTGGGGAACCTACACGAGCAGCTGTATGCCCTCAGGCAGGAGGGGCCGGTGCATGAATACATCGAGAGATTTGAGACGCTGACAGGGCGAGTACATGGTGTGTCGGACGAGTCACTGGAAGGCACTTTCTTGAAGAGACTGCGACCCAGCCTTCGAGCCGCAGTAAGACCCTACAAGCCCAGGGGACTTTCAGAGGTCATCGAGATGGCGTAGATGGTAGAGGATTCCCGGACTGAGGATATGAGAGGCGGGGGCAGCTACTATGGGCAGTTACAGCGGGTCACCTCGACTGGAGCAGGCGGAGCAGGGGCCACTACTGAGGCAGTTCAGGTGGGACTGGAGAAGACGGGAGAACAAAACTACCCCCCACCGGCTGGGGACCCATTTCGAAGGATGACCGATACGGAGATGAGGGAGAAGAGGCAAAAAGGGCTCTGTTTCAGATGCGACGAGCGCTTCACTTCCGGACACCGCTGTGTGGATCGAAAGCTGCAAGTGTTGATAGCGGAAGCAGACGATGATGATGACGTGGAGGACGAAGGAATCGGAGGGGGGACGACTCCCACTCGGATTAGCACCGCCGGGACTTGCAGGCACCACCTTGAGGACAAGGTGACTCTTTGGGGGGAGTATTGATAGACCCTTGCGGGTCTAACTGCCGCACCATGGGCCCAGGCCCATGGCTGGCCGCCGGCCCCCTTTGGTGCGCGCGCGCGCCTCTCTAGCATATGAAAACCTAGTTTCTTTTATAAATAGGGGTGTAGCCGCCTTTGTTAGGGTATGCTTGATTATTGAGATTTCTCTCGAGCGTCTTTAGGTTAGATCTAGATTAAACGAGTGCGGACGTACTCTTCGGCGTCTTGGGAGGAGAATACACCTCTTTTGTGTTCAACTATCTTGTTTTTGCTACTTTTTATCTATTAAAATTGCGCCTTTTTGTTAGTTCCTAACAGATCGCGACGTAGCGATTGTTGGATAGCTATCCGTCTCTAGGGACCGCTTCCGCTATTTGTTAGTCCCCTATTATTCCCTAACAATCTTACCGGTAACTTGTTTCCACACTTGAAACCAGAAACTATTGTATTCTCTTTTTATTTTATTTTTCCTTGGTCCGCTATGAGCTTTTTAAGGTTTTTTTTGGGGCTGCGTGTGGGGGGGGGGGGGGGGGGGGGTGGTTCTGCTTATTGTATATGAGCAATACACTCATTGGGTTGTTACTTTTCTACCTCCTTGGTAGTCACTTTTTCATGCTCTTTGTATGGATACATGACATTATGTATAGGTTTTCATAGACGGTAACACATACAAAAACTTTCTTTCTCCATATCTTATCAGAGCTCTATTTATAATTTGCTTAATTTCTGCTTGTTTGCATCAACTATCTACAGTAATAATGCTTCTACATGTCCTATGACTAATATTCCAGCCTATTCCAAAGCGAGTGGCAAACACAGTTGGCCTGATTACCAATGGAAGCACGATTATATCTGATCCTTCAGGGAAGTCGTGGCCCGTAAACATCACTGTTCGGTCATACGGGCAGGTAGAGCTGGGGAGTGGCTGGTCCAGCTTCGCAAGAGGAAATAATTTGGCCATTGGTGATGTTTGTGTTTTTGAATTCCTTGGAGGAGCCGAGGCCATGAAAGTACACATCACCCGTGCTGTGAAAACTGACACCCCTGCTGCTGCTGCTACTGACATTCAAGCTTCTCAAAACTCAGAGATCCCTCCATCTTGATTATTTCTCAGAGTTCAATATGTGAGACATTTCCATTTAAATTGTTATGTAATAATGTAATTATCGCCTTTGTCTTCGATAAGCTGTTCCAGCATGAGTTGATAAGCTAGGTGTATGAGATAATCATCAACTCATGCTGCTTACCAAAACAAGAGTTGTGCATGTGTTGGCTATGAGAGGCTGCAAGCATATCTGATACTAAGTTAAATAGAGGACTTCCTGACCAAATTCAATGGCCATTGAGGAAAAGTAAGTTGACAAAGGCTCTTCATGGTAAGAATATATGGTTGTTGTTTTTAATAAGACATTTCCAGTCTTTTCAATAAACAAATTGATGAGTCAAACTACTTCAAATGTTTTGTGTGTGGGACGAATTTCTTGTTTACTTGAAGATGTGGTGGAGTTCAATTCTTCATTTCCCACCGTTCATTGTTTTACCCCTTAAATCTTTTTAGCCGATCTTTTTTCATCATTTGATTCAAACTTGATATTAAAGATGAAGAAAAATTATATTACTTCCTAGTTGTCGTCTTACTGCATGTGATATTTGCCCAGATATGAGGGCATGTTTGTTGTAAAATGATATGAGGCTTCAGGATGTCTCTCTCATTCGACATGTTCCAAATATATTTAAGGTTACACGACTTATAATCTTTCTAGAAAAGGAAATATGATAATTATGACAAATATGTACAAATTCGTATGGGGAAGTATCAATTAGACGGAATATTGGAATATTTTCCTCTACTTCTCGGTTAACAAGCAGTTATCGGCTGCTTTTGGCTTATTCGACCAGTTTCCTCTGAGAAAATTAAGACATGAGTTTTCAATTGGGAGCTGATAAAGCATCAAGACCAAATGGTTACAATGCGTTCTTCTTTCAATCAAATTGGGATATTGTGGGTTGTGACGTGATAAAAGCTGTGAAATTCTTTTTTACCTGTGGGAGATTGTTAAAGGAAATCAATCATACATTCCTTTGCCCGGTGCCAAAAACATATTCAACCTCTACTATAAACGACTACATGCCTATTTCTTGTTGCACGTGCTCTATAAAATTATTTCTAAAGTTCTTTGCAATAGAATCCAAAAGGTTATGTTCGGGCTTATATCTCCTCGTCAGTCTGCTTTTCTGAAGGGTCATCTCATCTGTGATTGTTCATTGTTAGGTCAGGAACTCGTCAGAGATTTTAATAAGCCTCTTGGAAGCCGTATGTGCCTTAAGGTAGATCTGCGAAAGGCCTTCGATTCTGTCAATAGGGATTTCATCTATTTCATGATGCAACGCATGTGTTTTCCTGCTCTCCGGATAAATTGGATCAGGGAATGTATATTCAGTCCTATCTTTTCTGTGCTTATTAACGGATCACTGTCTGGATTTTTCTATAGCAATTGAGGCATAAGGCAAGGTGATCCACTTTCTCCTTTTCTGTTTGTATTGGTTATGGAATATTTTTCTATTATTGATGGACTTGGTTGTGCTTGATGGTTTGATTAAACCTATGAAGAGGTACCCTATTCTGTCTCCATCTCATCTTTTGTTTGCTGATGACCTACTAATTTTTTGTTATGGAGATTTGAAGTTTGCAAAAAAATTGAATAGCCTTTTTGACTCAATGAACTATATATATAGTGGGTTTTTAGATTAACGGAGACAAAAGTAAGCTTTTTTGCCGCAAGGGAAGCCCTATCCCTCGTGAGATTGTAATACTTATTAATGTGCCTCCGGGTTCTTTCCCAATTTGATACTTAGGCCTTCCACTATCTATTTCATATCCAAAGGCAAGGCACTTCTCTCCACTTATTAATATGCATGTTAATAATCATCATGCCACAAAGTTTTATCTTTAGTTGTAAATTATATACTGCATGGCATGGTGGATTTTGTTGTAAATTATTGATGTGGTTTTATTTAAATGATTTCTCTCTTTAAATCCTTTTATATGACTTTACATGCTTGTACTTTATGTAATCCAAATAAATGAGAAATGACCACTTGCACAATATGACCATGTGCCAAAATATGTGATTGTGAAATTCTTGTGTTGGCATGCAGGAAAATATGAAATGGGAAATGTTGGTAACATGTGAGTGATGTGAATTTGGTAAGTGAATCATGAAGCATGGAGTAGGATGCAGAGAATGAAGTTTATTTAGTTTTTCATTTCTCTTTCCATCTTTCTTCTCTCTCTCATTTTCCCTCTCCAGTCTCTCCTCTCCCTTGAAGAATTCGGCCAAACTACATATGACCCCTTTTCCTTCATATTTTTAGCCTAAAACGTCCATTTTTCTTCATCTTTTGAGCCTTGGTGATAGATAGATGGATGTGGTTGAGTTTGGGAGTTATATGGGGTGTTTTCTTGGTCAAAGATGATGTCTTTTGGAGAGATGAAGTGTTGAAAACGTGGATTCATGGAGCTAAGTGAATCTTGGGGGATTTCATGGAGGAAGCTTCCAATTTCATGGTAGGATTACCCTCCTTATGGCATATTAATTCCTTATTATCTCTAGTTGCTAAAGTAGTTAACTTTATTAATTAACATGACATTAACACTCTGCCTTACTCTCAGTTTCATACTTTATTTTTGTACGTTATTTTAGCAGTTTCAAATACCGCAATCACATTATTTCATAATTATGCCGATGTTGTAATTTAACAATGAACATCACATCAACAATTCATTATAACCTCTCATGCGTCCAATTAATACATATAACACATGATTACATCATTCCTAACACGAAGCATAGCATTATTGCCATTAAAGTTTAAGACATGAACATGGTACCAACTATGCTACAAGGAATATGGCATATACATGAACTTTACCCATAAGAGTTTTAGAATAATGTATGGGTATAAATGCTGCCACATGGATTACAACATTACACCTATGCATATTAGCACAACAAAATGCTTTTGAGATATCTACGAAGACACTCGCATTCTCACCACTTCTATCAGATGAAAGGAATGGTAACATAATTTTTGCATAGCTCTAGGGAACTGGTCTTAGTATGTACTATAGGATTAGCTTGTACTCAAGGTCTATAGTTGATCCGACCTAGGATTTGCTAGTTGAGGATGACGACACATGTGTCCCATCTCTCCTCTACGTCCAAGAATAGTATATGGCACTATAGTTCCTCTGAGGTGTATTTTGTACTATATTTTTTGTGTTAATGAAGCATTATTATTCTTCAAAAAAAAAGTATCATGGGATATTTACCTTATAGGCTCATATGGCCAAATTTATGATGTAGCTTGGTGGTGTTCGAATCTGACATAGATAATGGAGAAAATTTTGTTGAACCTGTTACAATAGAATCCTACAATATGTACAAACTTACCATTAACTTGCCTTTCATCAAGACTAGAGCACCTCTACTGCCTTTCACGACTACATCTTTATTGAACTTCCAAGGGAGATACGATTCTTCTTCAAGTTTGGAACATGTCTAACTTCCTATAATGTTCTGAAGACACCATCTTGGATTTTCATTTGATTTGTTCCGTTTCTCAGGAACTTTCCAAGTATCACCATTACCCATCAACATGACTCTAATTTTAACAATTTTATATTTGGAGGTACAAACACCACTGAGATCCATATATGGTTGGAGCAACCTCAATTCATAATTCACTCATCCTTGTGCCTATGGCTATCATTAGTATTCATGATAAGATTGTCATATTTTTGCTCTTTTGTGATGGTTGCTTCAATAGAGTTTTCCTTATAATTGTTGTCTTCCTATCTTTTTCTGCTTTTTAGCTTGGTCGTTTACGTGACATTACTTTTTACAATAGGTACACATTGGATTCATATGCTTCAACTTTGATGTTGACTTCCTTCTGTTTACTTGCAGAGTCCTATAGAGTCCTATTGCTGACCTCCATATTAAGAAAAAGCCATCGCCTTGACTTTTATCATTATTAAAATCAATTCCTCGTCGATCATCTCCTTATCCATAAGGTTTTCTTTGACATCTTTTGTTGATATAAAATAGTGCTTTTATCTTCATTATGTATTTTCTCATCGATCTTGCTTAAATTTGTGATCGAATTGAATTCACAAATGTAGGATTTAATAGGTGTGCACTCTTCCATCCAAGAGATCTTCAAGATCGCTGCAATCATGAATGGGCTTGTTTTGTTCTTGTTGGTGTTGCCGTTGGATTTGCGCTCCTGAGGGTGGAAGCTAAGGTTGGAGAAGCTGAATAGAGAGAATATATGGCAAGTATTGTCGTTCATCAAGTGTTCTGTCATAAATTTTCTGCAGTTTATAAGAAGTAGTAGCAGATGAACAGATTGTTTCTAACCCTCATTTTACAACACACTTTCATATAAAGCAAGCAAAAAACCTTACTCTTCCTAAAATCAGATTCTACAAGATTTCATTCATAACACAATTTCAAGGAAACAAACTGGCACTTAGCAGATGAGTTATGCGGTAAAACTTCGTTTTAAAAAACGAGTCACTTGTCCAACCATCTCAAGATTGCGTCAGAACAAAAACACATGAATCTTACACAATATGAAATCTTCTTCAATGTATGTCTGCTTAGGTTACACTGATGAGCTGCCCAAAACCCTAAGAATGCCAATACAAAATCAGCGGAAGATGCAGAGGGGCCGATGCAGAAATGATGCAGGCATGTACCAACCACTACACCACTAGTCCAAAAATATGCTTAAATGAATAAAAGCCCGTTTGAGGAATTGATCGAGAGTGGCAGCATTTCACAGGCAACTGCAACCCACTTAGGATAGAATTATCTTCTCGAACAAACTTGTACCGAGCTCTCCTTAGATCATCTATGCAGGTGGTCTTTGGCATGCAGAGAAAAGCTGCCAACAAATAAAAGCCATAACCAATGAAGATAATATTTCAAAGCTCGCCACCTTCGGAGGGTGCCAGCCCAGAGATCTTCTCAGATAGCTGCAATGCCCAATCGTATTTTTTAAGAAAAAAGCACACGCATATATGGCAACATAATGACACAGATTATATTACTTGCGTTGCTATACAACAGAGCTTTGAAAAATATGCTGCAATGACTTTTGCTACCGCAGACATGCATTTACCAAACGACAACATAAAGCATACTATTTTCTTTTCTATACATACAGGTCGGATCTCATAGAGAGGATACAATGTGCACAACAGTCGGGTGGACGTGAACCGTCATGTGATCTCTAATATATGCTGTTCCTTGGCCACATATATTGCCAGCTATAAATGTTTACAGCCATTTAACTGTTAGGAATTGAAAATCAATGGCATGTTGATGTTCTAAGATAAATTGACATTTGTCTTCACGGCCTGATGATTGAGTTGGTGATATTAAGCCTTACATTTGTTTCAGTTCATTTTAATGTGAAAGTATATTTCTTGAGTCATGGAGATATTAAGTCTTAACACCGTCAGAGTTTAGCCTAATCTGATAGGATCAAGATGGTTCCAGACTGCAACCCGACATATATCTATGAAATCGGTTGGGTGTCTTAAGGAGGAAGCCCTTAGCATATGGCTCCAGGACCGGCCCATTCACTCCATGACCCATTCACTCCACTAGAATCGCAATTGGTATGCCATGCAGTGCAAGAATATTACAGCACCATAAAGACCTGATTTACCATATAAAGATACCAACAGATACCATGTTCAACAATCGAGTCCATTTATTTGTGAGGTTGGATTTCATCAGGTAAGTTTGTAGTGTAGCCATAATAGGAAAGAGGGGCCCGTCACTTTAAAGATCAATTGAAGTCCGCCGAAACTGCTAGCGCCACATAAAATTCTAAAACAGTACTGATTTAAACCGCTTATTTATGACCAAAAAAAAGGAAAAGATATGGACCTGACAATAGATGGCATCGTTGCAAGAATCCCCGCACATGCATAAATAATGGGAATCAAAGTCTTTGGCTTATTCTTCCTAAGCCACATCAAGGATCCTAGTGCAGCAAGAGATAAATTAAACACCTGAAACCACAGAAGAAATGTCTTGCACATTATGGAGGATATATCAAGTAATGATGAACCTCAGGAGAAACGCTTAGCTCAGCTACCTACTTGCAGCTAGTGGAAAAAATATATGTTCAAAATATAGGAAAGAAAAAGGTATATAAAAACAATTATTTCTTAATAATATTGTTTTAAATAATCATTAAACTATACAAATTATTCAAACAAACCAGTTGCAAATCAAATAAAAACGCCTCCTATTCAGTCTATTAAGAAAAAAATACCACTTCTATGTGGGCTAGTTTCGTCAAAAATTAAGTAGTCAAACGAACAAGAAGAAGAAGCTCTTTTGTACAATCTTATTTACTAATCACCTTATTAGCATTTTTTTCTAGGTATGTAAATTGCATAAGTTAATAACTCCACTAATATGATTGACCAAAGTTCACAGCACGACTATCTATCCAACTTTGAGAAGAATAGAGAACCAACCAGGTTTGCATTTGCTTCAACACCTTGGAATATATATTCCCATGTAAACTCCAACCCCCTAGCACCTATCCAGAGAGGTGCCAATCTGTGCAGAACAGAATCTGCAAAAGCCCAACCTGCAAATGATCACAGAAGCAGCATCATTAGCAAGGCATCATGAAAGCCCTGCTCAGAGCAACAAAACCAAAAAGCTTGTTGATAAATATCTCTATCACAAATTCCAGCACATGTATAGGAATTCTATGAAGAATAACAATCATCTGTGCTAGAAAATTTCGATTGAAACAAAATAAAAGCTGAAGAATTCAAAAAGATTAATGAAAGCAACAGTCAACTGCAAGACTTTAAGGTGCATGTTCATATGTTTAGTTGTCACTTGATCCCCACGGGCCATGTACCATAATAACCTAAAGTATAGTTTTCAGAAACTTTAAACAGTGCAAATAGGAAAATCAGATATTTTATGGAGTCCAAAACATGGAACATTCCCCTTAAGTTGCAACAAGATGAAGATGAATAAATGCACCATAAGTAGACAATGAACTAGCTTTTTAAGATTCATGATTTTTTTAACAGATCTACTCTTTGCAAGTGATCTGTTGGCACTGCATCAGTAAGATGATCACTCATCAAGAATTATCATGGCAAGCTAAGAAGATGCACCCTCATTCAATCTCCGGATAATTGTGACACAAACGTTGTACCCATGCATGTACATAATGTGTTGGACAACGCAAATGTCCAAATTTAGACACAAGGACGTTGCGATATGCATATATCTTATCCTATTACATGTATATTTGACTCATAAAAGTATACATATTGCGTTGTTACTCATGTATATAATTGTGTTTTTACTCATGTATATAACAACCTAATTTTAGTAAAACTATTAATGGAACACACAGAGCAGTTGTTAAAAGTTGGTATAACACACTTCATGTCAGACGCATTTTAAGATGCAAAATGGTTTACAAGTTAACAAGTGCCAAACAATGATGGACATGCATGTCATGTTCGGAGCATTGGGACACCAATTTTTGGTTGGGTAAGTGTCTAACATATTATAAGAAATTAAGGAAAAATGTTCATCAAGATGAAATGGATTATTATAACGATCTCAGATAAATTAGTCCCCATAAGAACAACTGGAACAAAACAACGTAACATAACTAAATAGTCTATCCTTGTGACATAATTGACACGGATGCTGCATCAGATTATCACAAGTATACATCTGTCGACCGATATTATTGTATGATAAAAGTCATATTAGCCAATAATCATATCTGTCCAATACTGAATGAAGCGAATTAAAAAAATGGGTTAATGGGTTCAAACCTACTTAATTACCAATTAATCCACAAATCCGGTTTTTTGGCCACAAATTTCTCCTGATCCCCCCTGTGGTCTCACTTTCTTCCTCTCACTGCTTGTCTCAACCTAACGCCGCTCGATCTCGCCTGAATCTTGCCAACTCTCAGATAATCTCTCTCCCTCTCTCATCCATCTTTCCCTCTGTCTCAATGTCTCTCACTTTCACATTCTCGTTCTAGTTCTCCCTCTAATTTTCACTGTCTCACTGTCTCGTTTCTCCTTTATAATTGAATAAATGCGCCAGTGATTATGTTTTTGGGGAGAAATAGCCATAGCCAGTTCATGATTAGTTAATACTTATTAGTGAGTTAAACAAAATCAAATGATTGATTAAATACGTTAATTCTTTATACTTTAAATCTTATTGTTAATTAACTATCAAAATACACTTCACTGGGTTTGTTATCAGTTGTTATTTTTGTTCACTTGTTTCATTGCCAACTTGTAGCTTTTGAAATGGGAAGAACGGGTAGGAACATTTCTAAGAAACTTGATATGTCATAGGATCATTGTTTGCAGTTTGCACATTGAAGGGAACAAATTATTCTTAAGATGCACGTACTGTGGGAAAGAAACAATAGAGCGGCATGACAAGGTTGAAGGCTCATCTTGTCAGCACACACAATGATACCCCTATGTGTTCACAATATCCAATGTCCGGATGAAATCCACATAATGTTCCTAGGGATGTCGAAGAACAATGAAGATGGTGATGAGTGCTTCCAAAAAGTTGATGCAATTGATGGGAGTGAAAGTGGGAATGTGAACATGAATAAATGAATCATAGATTCCTTTGTACCTAAAGAAAAAGCACAAACACCGAATATATTAAATTAAGGCAAAAAGACGCCAATGAAATCATGAAAGATCGAGATGCAATGTGCAATGATATTGCTCGATTTCAGTATAGAAGTAGGTTTCTCTATAATTTAGTGAAGAGTCCGTTGTTCACGAAGATTATTGAGTTGGTTTTCATTTATGGAAAAAGATTACAGCCTCAATATCATGAGATTAGGGTTATTTTCTTGCAAAAGGAAGTGGATAGGATTAAAAAGATTAAATTGAAAAAGTATATGAGTATACATGGAACAGGATATGTTGCACCTTGATGTCTGATGGGTGGCGGATCGGGAATTTAGCCAAACTTTTTTTATCAATAGTCCAAGTGGGACCATTTTCTTAGAATTATTTGACACTATATATATTAAAGAGTGGTAAAGAATTTTTTAAGTTGCTTGACTCCTTTGTAGAGAAGATCAACAAGGAGAAGTGATCCAAGTGGTCACTCATTGCACATCTGCTTATGTTTCCTTTGCAATAGCGTTTGAATATAAGAGGAAGAAGCTTTATTGGAATCCTTGCGGTGCACGTTGTAGCAACATGTTGAAAGACATAGATGATATATCAGTGCATAAAGGCATAACTGAAAAGTCCTAGACGATTATCATATATATCTATCGACATTGTTATGTCTATAATCTTAATATAACCTTCAGGAATGGAAAGGACTTGGCTATGCCCGTGTCTCGCGAGGAAAAGGTTTGCTATATACATCACCTTAAAGAGCATTTCGAAACAAAAGCTTGTACTATGGGTTATGTTTGCACTAACTGAGTGCACAAACATTCTTATTTTAAACAAAAGTCCTTATTTTAAGAAAGATGATGATGTGGATGTCGAACACACCATTCTCTTTGATAGAGACTTTTTGAAAACAAACCGAGTATTACTTAAAATGTGTCTCCCCTTTGGTTAAACTGTGCTTACGCTCATGGACGATGCTGTAAAGCCGACAAGGTAAGGCCTTGTATAAAACCAAGGAGCTAATTAAAAAGAATTTTGAGAAGAGTAGATACCAAAGAGTGTATGGAATCACTGATGAGCGGTGGGAGTAACAACTACATAAGCCTTTCATGCAACCGCTTACTTTCATAATCACAAGGTTAGAATTTCAAGTTTATGTTAATTTCGATGACTTGCTTCTTAATGATTTTTTCAATTTTTTGCACTTATGTAAACATCCATGAGTTTCATTATGCCGAAAAGTTCTGTGCCCATACAGAAGTGAAGATTGAATTGTATTGGATAATTGTGAACATATATCCATCTATTGAGAATCGGTTCAAGATTGACGAGCAATAGATGTTCAGAGGAAGCAACCTGCTAACAATATTTGATTTAAAAATAAATTTTCAATAATTTAATTATTTTTAGAATTTTTACTTGTGCCTTTTTGGTTTACTAGCCATATGATTGAGAGTTATTGGAAAAATGTAAAGAGATTCAAAAGGATCTGTGTCCTGAGCAAAACATATAGTGCTACAGCTTGAGAGAAGAATTAGAGTATCTTTGACCCTGTCTACTTCAAGAGAATGACTAGATTTGACTCATTTGAGTAAGGCTCAATGCCTTTGTATTTGTCAAATATAATATTCAGTAAAACTCGAGACAAAAGAAAAGAGAAGAAACATAATAGCCTTATGATTTGATTTTCTTGTAAGATATGGAATTCAATAATGAATGAAAAATAGAGAAAGAATGTTCCCTCTTGCAAGACATTACATGGATTGACATTCCCAAGTGTTTTCAAGTACAAGAAGGGTCATGAGGTGCCATGCAAAAGGAAAGGAAAATGACATTTTAACTAGAAAATTTCCTTTAATTCTAAAATTCTTACTTTTAAGATTATGTTTCTTTGTCTAATAATAAATTTTCCAATTCTATCAAGACCTTAAAATTTGAATGCATTGAGAATCGTGAATCGAAAATGGAAAATGGAAAAAGAAAGTGTGGATGTGGATGAATTAGTGAAAAGTTTGTGAAGAGTGAAGATAATTAAGACAAGAAAGAAGAAACTGTATATTCTTGGGGTTGATGGAGATAGGATTGTAGGCAATGAATTGGTTCAGGACGGTTGATCTATCATCTATGCCACAAGTTATAGACGCATAGTAGCTTTCCGTGTGTTATTTTCTATAGGAGTTGATAAGCGATCATAGTAGTGGCATCGCTTTTGTTATGCATATATGTCTATGATTATGTTTCAAAATAATGAAAACTCTATTTTTCATACTCTAAGCATGCTTCATTGTCTATAACTTGTTCTATATTTAAAGATCTCAATGTTTTTGTTAATATATTTAGTTATTTGCTTAGTTTTCACTTGGTCATATATCTTGCTATATGATATTCCATGAAAACAATATGCGGTGCAATATATAATATGACAATTTAGGCAGGTGCAGGTTCAGCCCATCCAAAGCCCAATTCAAGTTCAAATACCTTGATTATAATATCTAACTCAATCTGACCTAACCCAAACTAGAGTTGGACCTCCAACAATAACCCAAAATAAACTAAAACAATATCAAATCAGGTTACAATCAACTGAGATTGTGTTAGGAACCAACCAAAGATCCAATTTTTATAGCAAAATAACAAAGAGAAAACAAGATAATTGAATACAAAAAGGTGTATTCTCCTCCCAAGACGCCTAGAGGACGTCCGCACTCGTTTAATCTAGAACTACTCCTAGGACGCTCAATAGAGAATCTCTCAAAATATCAAGCATGAATACAAATGACGGCTAGCCCTAGTTTAAATAGGAAACCCCTCCTTGTGGTGCGCAAAGTAATTTCTCCATGACTTGTTGTGCGCAAAGTAATTTC
The DNA here is from genome assembly GCA_030789695.1 of Scilla litardierei. Taxonomy (NCBI): domain Eukaryota; kingdom Viridiplantae; phylum Streptophyta; class Magnoliopsida; order Asparagales; family Asparagaceae; genus Scilla; species Scilla litardierei. The sequence goes on along the minus strand of CM061139.1, from coordinate 111,505,011 downwards.
TCCATGACTTGTTGTGCGCAAAGTAATTTCCTCCCCTCTTTAGCCGCGCACGGATCTAACATTACTCCGCCCCTGAAAATCCACCTTGTCCTCAAGGTGGTGCATGGAGTGTGTGTGCCATCCATTCCACGTACTGCAAGTCTCCTCCCGGATCGAAAGGATGAGATAGGTCTCCACCACCTTCATCAACGTCCAGACAAAAGCCACGGTCACCATCAGTCAGATCTGAAGGCCATCTATAGCCTAAACTGAGATGTTGGCGTTCTGAAGGACTTTGAACTGAAAACCAAGAGCCGTGGGGCCCACGTCGCCTTTCCGGAAGCTCGAATGTTCGCTGTATTGGGCTCAGGAAGTCAAAAACTCGCTGTCCACTCCATCGGATGGCCCGTCGTCGGTGCTGAAGGGGCTGTCGGGCCTTGCAGAGCCCAACAGAGGCCCTGTAGGAGCTCCTGGGCCCCTGCCGGGGCCTGCAGGGCCCCTGCAAAAAATCTGCAGGCCTGCAGGGCCGCTGTAGAATTTCTGCAGGCCTGCAGGGCCGCTGCAGAAATGCTGCAGGATTTCCTGCAGGGCCTCTGCAGAATTCTGCAGGATTTCCGCAGAAATGCTGCAGGATTTCCTGCAGAATTCCTGCAGATTTCCTGCAGAAATCCTGCAGATTCCTGCAGAATTTCTGCGCAGACCTGCAGGGCCTTGCAGAATTGCTGCAGGGCCCTGCAGAATTTCTGCAGGCCTATTGCGGCTCCTGCAGAATTTCTGCAGGGCTAGCCGGCCCTGCAGAATTTCTGTAGGGGGCGTGGCCGTCTTTTTGAGACGACGGCTAGGGTTTGCTCGCCTTGGGGGCTTGTCCTCGTCTTCCGCCGTCGCCTTTAAATCTGGATTTTCATCGCCATCAGATTCAAATCTGAAATTTTCAGATCTAAAAATTTTCTCGTCTTCCTCCGTCGCCTTCAGATCTGGATCTGAAAATTTCAGATCTAGATCTGAAAATTCAGATCTGAAATTTCTAGATCTGGGCTTTTCTCCTCCAAAGGTGACGTCTTTTGCCCAAAATTAGGGGTTTTGCCGTCGTGGATGCGCGTCGTCAATAGCTCCATGATTTTTGCAAATTGCTCGTCGTTCTTTGCTTGTCTTGCCTTCATGTGCTCGATGTATTCCACCAAATCGTCAACCGATTTCTTTACCCCTTCAATTCCCGCCATGGATCGTCACGCGCTCTGAAACCAAATTGTTAGGAACCAACCAACGATCCAATTTTTATAGCAAAATAACAAAGAGAAAACAAGATACTTGAATACAAAAAGGTGTATTCTCCTCCCAAGACGCCTAGAGGACGTCCGCACTCGTTTAATCTAGAACTACTCCTATGACGCTCAATAGAGAATCTCTCAAAATATCAAGCAGGAATACAAATGACGGCTAGCCCTAGTTTAAATAGAAAACCCCTCCTTGTGGTGCGCAAAGTAATTTCTCCATAACTTGTTGTACGCAAAGTAATTTCTCCATGACTTGTTGTGCGCAAAGTAATTTCCTCCCCTCTTTAGCCGCGCACGGATCTAACAGATTGAGAGCAATTATGGTTTTTACTTTAGACATGGTGACAATAAGCAATGCAGGTGATAGTTGTTGACGAGGAGGAGCGAAGGGGAAAGCGTAGCAAAGAAGAGGAGCTTGCAGTGATGATGACGTAAGTGAAGACACTAACGGGCAGCAAGAGTAAAAGTCAAAGGACATCAAGGAGATCATGATTTAAGCGAGACATACTGGTCAGAAAAAACATGGGAAGAGGGGAGATCTCAAGTTCAATCCTCCTCCTCTAATCTCATTTCTCCTCATCTTTCTTTCATCTCCCTACACCCATTTCCATCGCCAGCACATCTGATCATCTACATTGTAGGAACCTATCCACCATATGGTAGGGAATTTTACTTCGGCTTTGTTAATGAACGAGATATGAATCTGTAGGTGTAAATGCACTACTAGACTTGTTTAAGGGCTTAATTTATGAAAACTACCCTAAACTATTCATGGTTAAACACCACCGTCAATAAAATTCATCAACACCCTCGTATACTTTGTTTTTTAAAAAACATAAACTACCCTAAAATGTTGGAAAGTAAAATGTTACTAAGTTCCACTGAAACTTTAATGTAATTTTTATAAACAATTATAAAGCAATCGTAAAGTCCAAGATATTTTTGATAAAAATTTGTTAAGAATAGTATTTTTAGAAACTTGAATAGTTTAGGATAGTTTTCATAAATTAAACATGTTTTAAGTGAACAAATGCAATTGCATTATTTTCTTAGTAAAATGTAAAAACCTGGATATCCAATTAAACGATATGTAGCTAACGCCAGGACTAAAACCGGAGCCTGAATTTTAACAAAACCGTAGTCTGAATACTATAGATAAGATATGAATTTCAATTTAACTATATATCTTAAAACCTGATGCTTTTAGGGAACCCATGCCTGATCCTAACCCGATGCCAACCCAAATTTTAATGGTTAAGTTCAAAATCAAAATTTGAACTTAACCTTTCAAGGCAGCTAGCTTAATAAAACAAAAAGGGCTAAGTTGCCAACAACACTTACCAAGCATAGACGTCCATGACAAGCCAAAGGATAAACACTTGATGGAATTATGAAACTACTACTACCAAACCTTGTCTCAACCAGTTAGCGTAACAAAGCCTCCATTGCCATGTATGATTCAACATATAAAGCCATCCAAGCAAACCTCACTGTCAGATTCAACATATACGATTACAAAATTTTACAGAACTTGAGCTTTACTTCATGGGTGGCACTCAACCCAACATCATTGTTGTGACGGCCAGGCAAATGTGGCCTAGGCACTGAGATTATGCATCATGTTCTACCCACTCCCAAACAAACAAACAAAAAGAAAAAAAAGAAAAGCTCCCCCCCCCCCAAAAAAAAAAAAAAAAACTTATCACTCATCGCCTACCGCTTCCTCGGCCAAGCCTACCCTCGTTGTTGCCGCCATCACGTGGAAAAGGAGAGGTGCTAAGGCGGTCATAGTCAGTGTTTTAAATATTGGATATCGGTCGCGTATCGGTTTAGAAAATATGATATCGGATAACGAATATCAGAGATATATTTGGGATATTGACTAAATATTGGGGTGTCATATCGGATACTAAAAATAGATATCATAGGCATGTCATACATGTATCTTAGTAGATATAAATTATATAAACTCACACTAAAATACGTCTATGGTATACTTGGCTCAATATGTTGCATTAAACTTGAATCTACCGTCAATCTATTGGAAAACCTTTCCGATTTATGCATGTAGTCTCGAACCAATCAAGTACCATACATATGATCTTTTATTTTTCTTTCTATTTTGTTTCACTTTCTCTGTTCTTGTAAATAATTCTGTTAGAATTTCTAAATGAAAGTAGGTGTAGTAGCATCATCATCATCCGATGCCTAAAACGGCATATTTTTCTTAATTTATTGCAATTCATTCTCTATAAATAAAAAGAGTTACTGAACCAAAATTACTATTAATATTAGTATTATAATTATTAGGCTAAACTGAATTAGGAGAAAATCCTCATGAAAATCAAAGATCAATTTTTTTTAAAATGAAACAATTTACGCCAACCACACCACATTGGATCGAAAGATCAAATTAAAGTGAAAAAATCAAATAAAAATTAAATCAAATTATATTAAAATTTGAAAATAATTGACAACCTGGAGCTTTTTCAAGGAGTTCTTGAATGTCACTTACTGAGTACTCGTCAACGTTGTAAACCTAATGATGTGGGAGACATGCTTTGTTTTGCTGACAGCCACCACCTTGATCCAAAATCGTGAGGAGGAAAAATAAGATGGGTGAAAGAGATGCCGAGAGTATGACAATCCGAGACCAAGAAGAGGAAGAAGATGAAGATTGAGTCGTCATGACTGGAATTGTAGAAGATAGCGAGATGATAAAGAAAGAGACGTCAACTAGCGACGGAGTTGAAAAGGTTTCAACAAAATTAAGGTTACCTATTAGGTCAACACCCTCTTTTTCTGGTTTATAAGTATTACTATCAAGTTGGATCAGATAACTTAAAACGAAAAAATACTGAAACCATCCGATAATTCAAACCAAAATATCGGCTAGCATAATGGCTCAATTCTAAAATTACGACCGATACCAGTTGAAAATCGGAAACCGAAATAACATATAACGTATAGTCCCCTTGTTTTTCAGATATCGCAACCGATATTCCAGATATCGGACCGATATTTAGAACACTATATGGAGATGATGCCAGGAAGGAAACAAGGGATGGCTAGAAGGTAATGACATTTCAATTTCATAATTGTTTTTCTTCTTCTTCCTTTTTTAAAAAATTCCAACTGCCTAGGTCTAGGCGGCTAGGCACCAGGATTCATACCAAGAGGTGCCTATTGCCATCTTCATCATTGCCCAGCATCAAGCCTCAATCTTCTAAATACATCTAGTAAAAAAACCTAAAAGTGAACTATCACATGTGGTAAATAAACAAAATCAGTAAAATTCAGAATATATACGAAATGGAAGTGCAAAAGAGAATATGCATATATTTCTTAGTAAAAGAAGACTAATTATATGGAATTTTAACACAAGGGGGAAAGAAAATGAACATATCAAATTGCACATATAGTTTGTCATTGTCCGGTAGAAATAAATGAATAACATGAAAGATCCATAAAACAACTCACCAAGTCCAACAGCTTGGAATTTATGATTTTGAGAGATGTTTCTGTGAGTCAACTTTGTCAAAGCAAAATAAAGTCCAGCAACATCTACAAAATTAATTAGCGCTTTCAACAATTCCTGCAAAAGTGAAAATGAAAAAATCAAGCTGAGTTTCATTTAATTAGTTCGTTGCCAACCACAAGCTACTATTAGATGCTACCTTGAACAGCTTATCAATCATACTACTCTCTATGCATATGAAGGCAACCAGAACAATCACATATGACCAAAGAACATAAGAGAATTGGAAGAAAGGACAAGTAATCAAACAACAGCAACAAACACCCAGTAGCAGAGTGGCAGAGCTATTGGGTCCTGTTGAAATATTTCAGTTCAATTTTTACAAAATACAAGGTCACCTTCTGATTTGATTTGGAGACGGATTTTGTTTTATAATCTAATTAAATAAGTTTGTATTTTGAAGTTTAGATTTAAATTTTAAAAAATAATTTTGAAATTAAATGAAGATTTAATTTAATATGATATAATTAACCTTAATGGGTTTATCTTAAAATGGAAATAGATTTAGAAAAATTCATTAAAATTTATTTAAATATTCTTAAATTTTATTTAAAAATAGTTTGAACAAAAAACGGGGGTCATAATTTTCCAAAATACGGTAAATGGTTTGGGACCGTTTCAGAACCCCGCTTCTTTTTCTCTTCCAAAATTCAACTTATCAACTGAAGTGCTATTAAAGCTTAAAAAATCACGTCCAAAATTTAAAGATAACACCAAATTTACAACATGCAACTACTGCTTCCATTGATCTTATAGGTTGCCACCGGTTCCAAACTACTATGCGTTGCAGCATGGGTTATCCAATTTTTGCTCATTAAATTTACCAATTGATTTTTAGGATTCAATTTAATATCCATAAACTATGTAAGTATCTTCAACACTCAAGTAGACAACCTTCTCCCCACCCCACCCCTCTTTTGTTTCTTTTTTTGGATGGTGCAGTGCCAACGTCGGATAGAATATTAGCTTTCGTTAAAAAAGAGGATACGAATAGAAATTAAAAACCCCAACAAAATAAAAATCTAATTCCAATCAGTGTTAACATACACAGTAACATGTCATCCAAAAACTCCTATGCAGAATCAAGAATTCATAGGGATTGTCAGTCAATAGATTTGACAAACTCCCATGTTTAAAAATTAACTGTTAGTCAAATCTGATTCTGATGATGCATCTATAACTGACTAAATAAAAAACTAATTCCATAGAGTGTCACCTAACACTGTTTACACTGTTTATTATTATTATTATTATTATTGGGGGGGTTGGCGGGGGTTGGGAGGTGCAGAAGAAAGAGATATGTCCAGTAATAATTATTTCCAATTTTAATATATCAATACGCGTAGCTGACTAGTAATCAATAGAATAAATAAAAATAATATCTACTTTTTTGATTTAAAAATAATAATATTACTAAATATTTAATAGCGTAATATAAGTTAACACCTAGTAAAAGTTACTATAAATTTTAATCTTAAGTATTGATTGATGTTATTTCATCATTTTTAAATTACTTTTATCGAATTAAATATTTATAACAAAATAGGAAGTTGTCATCCTAAAGAGTTCTTTAACTTAAGATGAGTGTAGCTTTAGAATCTAAAACCCGTTGGCATCGATCTCCGGAAAGCCATGTGCTTTGCATGAGAATGTTGAGGTTAGGTCCAAAAATCAGACCGTCATTAAACACATTTTTCCAACACATTTTTGCTGACCGTAGGTCGGAATCAGTAATGGAACTATGAAACTGTTAGATCTGAAATTACTTTGCGCACAAGTCATGGAGGAATTACTTTGCGCACAACAACTCAGGGGAGAATTACTTTATGCACTACAATGAGGGTTTTCTTATTTTCTTATTTAAACTAGGTCTAGCCGTCATTTATCGGCATGCTTATTTTGATCGATTGAGAGATTTCTTCGAGAGTTCTTCGAGGGATATTAGGAGAGTGCGGACGTCCTCGCTTACCGGCGTCTTAGCCATTATCTTCATTATTCGTTGTTTTCATTGGATTTAATTTCAGATTTAGGAAAAACCTATCAATTTGGTATCAGAGCGACGATCTTGGCATCCATGGAGGCGGCTACCAGCAAAAAAATTGAAGGTTTGGAGGAGAAGTTCAACGGCGAGATCGAGGGGATAAAGAGATCATTGACGAGGAACGAGGAGGCCATAAAGAAATTGACAGTATCTATCGACCAATTAACGGCGAATCAAGCGAAGCACGAAGAGCAATTTGTGTAGTTGATCTTTCAATTGGTGGCCAACAACAGAGGAGACGAGAACCATAAATCGACAATAAAGGCGTCAACTTTAAACGAGAAAGAGCCTGAAAAATTCAGATATGAAACTTTCAAATCTGGATCTGAAGGCGGCATAGATTCAGATCTGAAGGCGGCAGCGGAAGACGAGAAATTTTTTAGATCTAAACTTTCGGATCTGGATCTGATGGCGGCGAAAATTCAGATCTGAAGGTGACGGCGGAAGACGAGGACGAGCCCCCAAGGCGAGAAAATCCTAGACGACGTCTCAAGAAGGCGGCCCACCCTGCAAAATTTCTACAGGAGCAGACATCCCTGTGGAGATTCTACAGGGGCCACAGCAGCCCCTGCAGGGCCCAGCAGGGGCCATGCAGGCTCAGACAGGGGCCAAGGAGGCCCTGCAGCTGCAGGGCCCGGCAGGGGCCCCGGAGGCCCTGCAGGCCCCGGCAGGGGCCCAGGAGCCCCTGCAGGGGTCGGCAGGGGCCGGCAGCCCCTTCAACAGCGACGACGGGCCTTTCGATGCAGCGGACAGCGAGTTTTCGACTTTCTGAGCCCAAAACAGCGAACATTCGAGCTTCCGGGAGGGCGACATGGGCCCAAAAGCCATTGGTTTTCAGTTCAAATTCCTTCCGAGCGCCAACATTTCAGTTTTGGGTACAGAGGGCCTTCAGATCTGACTGGTGATGACCGTGGCTTTCGTCTGGGTGTTGATGAAGGTGGTGGAGTCAATGTTGTAAAAAACGCTAGGCGCTAGGCGTTCGGATTGCTAGCGCCTAGCGCCCAGAGCATTAATCGGGGATTAATCGGGGATTAATCGGCCTAGGCGGATTTGCATTTTTTAATTATTTTAATTATTTTTATATAATATATTTATGTTTATATATATATATATTATTTAAAATACATCAAATATTTAATACATACTACATCAAATCTACTTTACCTACTTTAGAGTATTTGTGTGCAACAAAATAAAATTTAAAAGATACTCTTGTGCAATTAAGCCATTTACCAAAAACGCCCAGACAACGCCTAGGAACCGCCCAGGAACCGTCCAGGAACTGCCCAGGAACCGCCCAGAGCGCCCAGACACCGCCCAGAACGCTTAAGCGGCCGATTAATCCCAAAAACGCCCAGATTGACCGCCCAGGCCATACTCGGAGCGTTTACTGGCCGCCTAGCGCCTAGGCGCCGCCTAGGCGGCCGCCCAGGCCGATTTTTAGAACACTGGGTGGAGACCAATCTCATCCTTTTGATCCGGGAGGAGACATGCAATACGTGGAATAGATGGTCCACACACTTCATGCACCACCTTGAGGACAAGGTGGATTTTCAGGGGCGGAGTAATGTTAGATCTGGAATTACTTTGCGCACAACAGGTCATAGAGGAATTACTTTGCGCACAACAAATCGGGGAATTACTTTATGCACTACAATGAGGGTTTTCTTATTTTCTTATTTAAACTAGCTCTAGCCGTCATTTATCGGCATGCTTGAATATTGAGTTGTTTCGAGAGATTCCTTCAGTAGATCTAGGAGAGGTGCGTCCTCGTTAATTGACGTCTTGGAGAGTGATCATCCATATAATTGTGATCAAGGTATCATAATTTTCAGTTTTTATTACTAAAAATCAGTTCTTTTTCTTGGATCCTATCAGAAACTAATTGGAAGAATCATTACAATAATTTGTTACCATTACAATAATCATTACAATAACATGCTTTACATGATATAGGTGTTTGTCCATGTCCAACACTTACAAACATTTACACTATTATTCATCTTTTAATATTGACAAAAGCCATCACCTTAAGATCATTTTACTAAAAATAAGCTTATATATATGAACAAGTCATAACCCGTACCCGCGGGCATGGTTCATTTAAGATTTTCCCTCGCGAAATCTTTATTCCCCAAAAAATTATTTCCACAGCCAAAATTGCGCAGAACAACAAATTAGCGTAAAAATATTTAGCGGTACGGGCGCCTTCAGCGCGGAACAACAAATTCGGCGCGGGCGCCTTTGGCGCAGAACAGCAAATTCGATGCGGAATAACAAATTAGCGTTAAAAAATCGGTACGGGCACCAAATTTAGCGAGCGCCTTCGGCGCGAAAATTTGTTCTCATTTTATTGCCACATATATCGAAGAGACGGTGGAGCCCGCGTTGAAGGAGAGATCATTCGATCTGCAGCAGCATTCGATTTGCAAATGCATTATTTTCACAGCCAAAATTGCGCGGAACAACAAATTAGCGTAAAAATATTTAGCGGCACGGGTGCCTTCGGTGCGGAATAACAAATTTGATGCGGAACAACAAATTCGACGCGGACGCCTTCAACATGGAACAACAAATTAGTGTAAAAAATCGACACGGGCGCCTTCAGCGCGGAACAACAAATTAGCGTAAAAAAATTTAGCGGGCACCTTCGGCGCAAGAAATTATTCTCATCTTTGTCCCATGGGTGACGATGGGCCCCGCGTTGAGAGAGAGATCATTCGATCTGCAGCATTAAGTGCAACTTAATGTTTTTCCCCAAATGCATTAATTGCGTGCACTCTGGTATTCCCAAAAACTTTCATTCCCCGTAAAGTTTCATTTCCCTAGAAATGTTTTTCCCTCCAAAACTTTCCACAAAGTCTCATCTCAACCATTCATTACTCAAGCTTAAATCCAAGTCGTCTTTCTATCAACCTGTTTGTCCTAGTCGGCTTGTCCTAATCGGCCCTAGAATTCAAAAACAGTTGTGTTTTAATATATAGATGTAAATGTACTTATATATTTTTACAAGTCAAATACACATGCAAAAAATATTCATTTATAGTCATGTCCTTATGCTGAGTGTTTGGATAATTGTTGTGTCCAACACCGTGTGTCCATATGACGGGGTGTGATACTTGTGACTGTATCTCCAAATCATACGTCGGTTGAAAATCCTTGTCACAATTGGAAAGTGAGACTTGCACTTATTTTGATTGGACTCTTCGTTGCAATCCACATGTCCCATACACTTACATATCAAAACTATTCTTTAATTGCCATAATACCAGCATGTAGAATAACATTAACATTGTTATAAGCATTGAAAGCTTCACTAAGTATGTCAATACCTCATCGCACCCACTTTCTAAAAGTATGTTTCTTCAGGGATCTCCCAACTCATTCTTAAGATTTGCATGCATAACAAAATTCTCAACAGCCAATATAGCTTGTGGTAGGTTAGTGACATCATTATGGTTTCTTTGATTCCAGAAATCGTATGCTCATCGCCAATATTATGAGAAAAACCTTTGCATCGTTGACATTTATAGCACATGGAACATTTCTATCATATTTGCCAGCTAACTTTTGACACCACCAGCACGTACAATTCCAAGACACCTATTTCTTTGTATGTTTTCAAGCTCAAGATTTTCAACTGAATATATATCATTGAGTGGGATCTCGCTATACAGGGCCTCATTATCCACATGAGAAGCATGTGGAATTATCATAGTGTATGACAACTTTTGCCATCATATAATTATTCTCATTGTCTTGCAATCAAGTTGAATATCCGCATAATTGTTGCTACATTGACATTACATAAGTGGTATCTTTTGAAGTGGACAGACTCACACATCATCATTAGAATAATGATGCAAGCATTTGCATTTCAACTAGCATATTCAGACTTTGAAAATCGAGCTACAACATTTCAAAGTGACATTGAAGATAAACTTTTGAAAATTTTAATGGAGTAATGATGCAAGCATTTGCATTTCCACTAGCATCTTCAGATTTTGAAAATCAGGCTACAACATTTCAAAGTGACATTGAAGATAAACTTTTGAAAATTTTAATGGAGTAAGTGTATGTCTACCCCAAAAAATTATAGTTCAACTTGAAATTAAACGTGCAAACCATATAATTAGTTGAGCACTGACTAGATATTGGTGTTAATCTCTGCCAAATACTATGTTTAAATTAAACTCCTATGTACATGTAGATGCACATTTTCTTTTTGAAATGCCAGGAAGAATTGACAAGTTAGATTGGAGATCCACACCGATTTTGGGTTTTCGGAATTGTTATGGTGATCCAATAATCCAAATACATTGTACCTTAAATTAACTCCATTAAATGCTAAAATGATGTAATGGCCCACTCTCTTATATATATATTTAATTCAAAAGCCCAAAGCCCATCAGGCCCCTTTCCTTACAAATTAAATAAACTAACTCACATCTCTCTCTCCCACTCACGTCCTCACCGAGCCCCGTTCCCCTTTTTCGTTCTCTTCCCTTGCGCGAACGCGACGGCGGCGTAAAACTAGGGGTTTCGAAACCCTAATCCTATCCTCCGACGCGTGATCTCCTCGTGAGAGATTATCGACGATTTCGAATCCCATCGTCGAATCCCGATCCTTACACGATAAGTTTTTCCTTTCCATACCCTCTCTTCTATTAATATGAGATGATTCTAGAGTTTTCTTTATGCGAAAATTACTCTCTCTTCCAAAATTGTGTTTCGGTTTTGCCTCTGGAGTTTTCGAATTTGCCTCTGGATTTTCGGATTTGCTCCTGGGATTTCGGATCTTACTCTAGGTCTTTCAGATTTCTATTTTTCTCTCGCAACTTTGGTAGAGGTAGATTTGACCCTTACTAAATTTTTAATTCATTATTTTGTAGGAGATGGGGATTATGATTCATGTGGTTTTCTGAAGAGGATTATTCCTCCGATGAACTTTAGCACCAGTATTAGGGCTACGATGTTCTTCGTTTGATTTTTATTTTTAAGATTGTGGTCGGCCGCCGGGGAGAAGGTACGGTCGGGTCGGGATTGCTTGCTGCTTCAATTAGGCTGCATATTGATTCTGTCGGATGCCTTGTAGTTTTGTTCGTCTCTTCAGTTGCTTCTGTTCGGTTGTTTTATAGTTCTGTTGGTAGCATGATGTTATTTGTCCAATTTCTGATGTAGTTCTATTTATTTTGCTCTGTAACTATGTAGTTCTGTTCATTCATTTCACTGTTGCTTTTAAGTCCATATTTGCATGCTGTTCAAGCCTGTTTTTGTGTGTTGTTTGAGTCCTAACTTGCTTGCTAGTTTGTGATCAGTCGCTTGCAGTCTAGTTGTCTGTTTGTCCGTTTGCATGGTAGTTGTTTAGGTTCAGTTTTGCCTACCGTTTGGGTCCTATTTTGTGTGCAGTTTGGGGTTCCGTTTACTTGCGGTTTTGTGACCAGTGTACTTATGGATTTGTGTTCAGTTTGCGTGAGTGTTTCGGGCCTCATTTGTTGCTATTTCATTGGCTTACATGTACAGTTGCATTGTTGGATATTCATATGTCCTTATTACAATGATTTTTGCCTAAATTGGTATTCCTCTTTTACGCAATCATTGGTACGAGCAACCCATCTAGGCAGGTAGACCACAACCCATAATGGTGCCAAAACGTGAATCTGACCCATTCACTTTCTTTTTCGTCATTTCTTTTTATTTATTTATAAATCATGTGTTTTAATGTGTTTCCAAAATTGTTAGCTTTAATTGTTAAAAGATTATGTATCTGCACATGAGACTGGACATGCTGATGAATATGAAAAAATTAGAACTATTGGTGTACACTAAATTATGTGATTAAGGGCTATGCAAAATGAATATGAAATAATTCTTATAGCTTGTTCTCTTGTACATAACATGACATGACATGATACACTGGAAATATTTTCTGCATAGTTCTCTTAATTATGTAAATTTAGAGACTTGAGACATGGACACGATACTTGACACCCTAGTACTAGAACAACTACACTTGACATCACGGTTTTGGGGAAACTTATAATTGTGAGAGTGCGGGAGCGATTGAAGCCATGCTTATGGCCACTGTCTGAGAGTTGATTCTGAGAGGAGAGTAGTTTCTGTTTATTTTAATTTATTTTCTTTTCAGCCCTTTTAGTTGAGAGTTGTAGTTTCTTTATGATTTAGACGTTGTATTTCTTTGGAGAATGAAATAAAATGAGTACTTTCTTTCTTTTTAATAAATATTTCCTTGTTTATAACTATATTGTCTCCATTGGTAATTGCAAGACCTGCAAAATCAATATGAGTGTGATGGCACCCGAGTATAGGGCGTTACAAATGAAGTTTGTTATATTCAATCTCTCTGAAGTTTGACCGCCTAATTTTAAACTAATATTAAGTTACGAACATAGTATGTCCATGTTACTATAGTATTATACTTTTTAACCCAATCCAGTAGTTGAATAGCCAACATAGAAAATGGCATGTTATATACACATATTTTTCTTATTAATGGCTGAGTGGGCAGGTTGGTAATCATCCATTAACTTTTTTTATCAATAAAAAGTTGGTTTGCTTTGACCAAACAATATTATCACATGTCCATATTGAAAATGATCTTCATAATCTCCATATTATAGTTTACTATCTTTTGGAATCCTTCTGATCAGTTTTCCTCTATGTTTATTATTAATCTATTTTTACTCAACCCAATAGGTGAATAGCCAACAATATAAATGAAACATTATATGAACATATTATTAATATTAATGGATGGTGGACAAGTTAGTGGGTTTGGTGAGAATCTATAAGGTTTTTGATGTGATCATTACGTACAAGAGGAGGATGTGGCGCAAACATGATGTCCATGAGCCGTGGGAGCCAAAGGGGTGAAATTGCTATGCACATAACAAGCTGGAAGAAAATTGCTTTGCGCACTACAGTAGGGGTTATAAGAGGCCAGCCGGCCCTAGTTTTCTTTTATCAAATGCTTGAGTGAGAGAGATCATTTCCTAGAGAGAAATCTAGAATCGGTTTATGCTTTTCCTATCAAAAGTTAGGAGATGTGGATCTACTCTAAAAAAGAGATCGAACTATCTTATTCTATTGTCTTTGAGTGCTTAATCCAATAAAACCCCCCATTTCTATCATATTTGTGCCCTAGTTCATATCAAATTGAGTATCAGAGCGTCAGATCCATGGCGACCACAATGGCGATGGACAAGATTGAAGCGTCGGAAGAGAAGATCGAAGCCGAGATCGTGGAAAGAAAAAAGAGATCGCGGGTTTAAGGGCTGATTTAAAGGAAGATTTTAGGGCTTCGATGGAGAAGAACAAGTTGGAGATGAAGAAGGAATTCAAGGATGTGATTGCGAAGGGCACTAAGGAGATCTAAAGGGCTCTTTTGCAACGAGATCTGTCATCATCTACTTCAAATCTGAATCATCAATCAGATCTGACTTCAAAGGCGCCACTCGGTAGCGAAGGACAAAGGAAAGAATGAGATCTTGAAGGACGTGGATGTCTTGGACGAAGGGATGGGCTCTGATGAAGAAAATCAACTCTTCTTACTTGGCGTGAAGACTCAACGACCCAAGTGAACCCTAGACGATCCGCGCACGTGAGAAGGGGGATTGGAGGCCTGGTGGCTGCGCCAGGACATTCTGGCGGCCCTGGGACATCGCCAAGCCACCGGCGGTGCCCTGGCAGCCCGCCAGGGCACTCGCGAAGCCCTGGCGGCTCGCCATGGACACCGCAAGGCCCTGGCGAACCGGCATGGGCCTGGCGGCCTCGGGCGACACCGCGAATGCCCTCGTGGGCCCCAGGCAGGTCGCCTAGGAATGGGAGAGGCCCCGGCTAACCGCTGGGGCCCTGATGGAGGCACGGTGGGTCATGGAGATCGATGGGAGCACGTGCATGATATAGGGGCTCGTCGACATGAAGAAGATGACTTTCGTGGTGCTGATTTTGAGTACGGAAGGCATCGAGGAGACCAGGAGGCTGATTTTGAAGCTGAAAGGGGCAGAGGACGAGACATAGAGTTCGAGTTCGCGCGATATCGTGATGATTGCGATAAGGGTGCTTATAACGACGGCGGGTGCGAATGGAGGGATGTTGAACGACTAAACAATGAGAAGGCTAGATTTGGAGATCGCGACAGAGGGAGAGATCCAAATAGACTTCGGCAGTATGACCCTGATAGATGGGGAGACCACCGCATGGAGGACAGGATCCGGAAGCTGAAGATGCATATTTTCAAGGAGAGTGACGTTTCGGGATGGATATACAAGATGGAGAGATACTTCGAAGTGACATGGTTGACAGATGCTGAGAAGCTGAGTGCGGTTGCGATCTGCTTGGAGGGAGATGTGCTTTCTTGATTTAGGTGGAGAGAGCACCAACGGCATATGAGGACGTGGGTGGAGTTTAGGGAGAATCTGTTGCACCACTTCCGTGAGATACAGGGAGGTGACGCTTATGAGCAATTACACGCTCTCAAGCAGGGGGGGGTCTGTGCGGGAGTATGTTCGACAGTTCGAGATGTTATTGAGCCTAGTACACGGGTTACCGGCGGAGTTTTGGAGGGATTATTTATGGAGGGGCTGAAGCCTACCATAAAGACCGAGTTGCGCACTCTGAGGCCTAGGGACCTTTTAAAGCAGATGGACTTGGCCCAGTTGGTGGACAGGTTGGCCGATGAGCACCGTACCAGAGGGCCGTGGGGGGGAACTACCAGCGTCCCCAGGCTGCATCAGAAGGGGGGACATGGGGATGTTTTCGCCAATAAGGAGAAGCTGACTGAGGTGTGATCTGGAGGGCCATTCAAGAGGATGACCGATGCGAAGATACGGGACAAGAGGGCCAAGGGACTGTGATTTAAGTGTGATGAGAAGTTCACACTTGGGCATAGGTGTCGCAACCAAGCTCTGCAGATCTGTGAAGTGTACGAAGAGGCAGTAGAAGCAGAGGCAGTGATGTACACAGTGACGGAGTTGGAGGCTGAGGTAGAGGGGGAGATGAAGCATCTGCACCTGGATGCGACAGAGGTTTCACTCCGGTCTGTAGCAGGCTTCACTCAGATCCATAAGATGAAGCTGGTGAGCAAGTTGGTTGGCTTGGCTGTGGTAGTCCTCATTGATAATGGGGCAACCCACAATTTTTTGTTACACAAGGTCATCGAAAAGCAGGGGATTCAGCTCACGGAGACTGAAGGTTTCAGCGTCATGTTGGGGACTGGCAGAGTAGAGCGATGCCAGAGTGTGACGATGTCCATCCAGGGTGTTTTGATTACGGACGATTTCTTGCCATTAGAGCTGGAAAACGTCGATGTGATCCTAGGGATGCAGTGGCTACAGACGCGTGGAGAGACTCAGTTCAATTAGAAGTTGTTGTGGATGCAATTCCAAGTGGAGGTGCGGACGGTGGTGCTAAAAGGGGACCCAAGCTTGTGTTGCTCCTCGGTATCCTACAAAACGATGGCATGGACCCTTCAGAGGGAAGGAGGAGCTACCTGATAGAGCTACATGGAGTGGTGGCAGAGGAGGGCATACCGGAGACATTAAAGGCAGTGGAGCAGCTCCTAGACAGTTATGAGGGGGGTGTTCCAACCTCCTAGTGGCCTGCCACCACAGAGGGATCACGAGCATGCCATCGTGCTGAAGTAAGGTGTTGCCTACGTCCGAGTACGGCCTTACCGATACCCTCAGCTGCAAAAGGTCGAGATCGAGAGGATGTTGGAAGAGATGTTACAGGCGGGTATCATCCAGTCTAGTGTGAGTCCATTCTCGAGCCACATCCTATTAGTAAAGAAGAACGATGGAAGTTAGCGGTTTTGCATGGACTATCGGGCTTTGAATAAGGAAAATGTACCAGACAGGTTCCCGATTCCTGTGATTAACTAGTTGCTGGACGAGTTCCACGGAGCGGAGGTATTCTCCAAGATAGACTTGAAGTCAGACTACCATCAGATACGAATGAAGGCGGCAGACGTATCGAAGACCGCTCAGGACGCATGAGGGCCACTACGAGTTCCCGCCATGCCATTCGGCTTGATGAACGCGCCAGCCACCTTCCAGTCCCTTATGACTAGTGTGTTTCGACCCTATCTGCGGAGTTTTGTCTTGGTCTTCCTTGATAATATTCTAGTTTACAGCCGCTCATTGCAGGAGCATGTAACACATTTGGAGGTGGTGATGAGAGAGCTACAAAATCATCAGCTACATGCCAACAAGAAGAACTGCATGTTTGGACATGCACAAGTGGAGTGCTTGGGACACATCGTGTCTGCGGAGGAAGTGTCAGCAGATCGGGAGAAGATCGCTGCAATGTTAGACTGGCCGCAGCCCACGACGTTGCGAGCATTGAGTGGATTTGTGGGGCTGACCGGTTATTACCGGAAATTTGTGAAAGGCTACGGGACTATAGCATGGCCCCTCACCAAGCAGCTGAAGGATAGTTTTCTATGGGGTGAGGAGGCCACCAATGCTTTTGAGGCCCTTAAGCGGACCATGACGACGGTTCCAATGCTGGCACTGCCCAATTTCAGTAAACCGTTCGTGGTGGGGTCAGATGCATCGGGATATGGGCTAGGAGCAGTCTTGATGCAGGATCAGAGGCACATTGTCTACTTCAGCCAGGTTTTGTCAACTAGAGCGTGGCTGAAGTATGTCTATGAGAGGGAGTTGATGGCAATTGTGATGTCAATACAGAAGTGGCTGCCTTATTTATTCGGCAGGGAGTTCGTAATGAGGACAAATCAGCGCAGTCTGAAGTACCTCTTAGAGCAGCGCATGGTGACAGAGGAGCATCAGAAATGGTTGTCCAAGATCATTAGATATAAGTTTGAGATACACTACAAGCCTGGATTGGAGAACAAAGCAGCGGATGCGTTGTCTCGCAAGGATGACTGGGTTCAGATATTGGCCTTGTCAGAGCCGGTGATGCTGGGATGGGAGCCGCTGCTGAAGGAGATGGAAGCTGATGAGGAGATGGCACGGATTCGAACTGCACTTTCTTAGAGCTCGGGTGACTTTCCAGAATATTCGATAGAGGGATGGAGACTACTCTGCCGCCGGCGCTTGGTGATTCCACGTGCTTCGTTATACATCCGACTTATATTTCAGGAGTTCCATGGTAGCGCTGTTGAGAGACACTCAGGGGGCAACAGACGGGCAACAGTATCTAGCGAGAGACACTCAGCACCTAGCGAGGGAGTTGTACTGGCCTGGTATGCGAAGGGATGTGGCCCGATTAGTAGCGGAATGTGTCGTTTGCCAATGCCATAAGTATCTAGCGAGAGCCCCAGCTGGTCTTTTGCAGCCTTTAGCTTTGCCAGAGCGGGTGTAGGAGGAGATATCGATGGATTTCATCGATGGGCTACAAAAGTCAGAGGAATTCATGGTCATTTTCGTGATAGTTGATCGGCTCAGCAAGTATGCACACTTCGTGCCATTGCGACACCCCTACACGGCAGTGATAGTAACAGCGACATTTCTGAAGGAGGTCGTCAGGTTGCATATATACCCAGATACTATTGTCTCCGACAGAGACCAGGTGTTTTTGAAAAGCTTTGGAGGGAGCTGTTTCGGATGCAAGGGACAGTTCTGAAGCGCAGCACAGCCTACCACCCACAGACTGATGGACAGACAGAGGTGGTGAATATGAGTTTAGAGACTTACTTGCGCTGTTTTGCATCAGAGTCTCCCAGGAAGTGGGCAGGATGGTTACCGTGAGCATAATATTGGTACAACACATCGTACCACTCAGCAGCGCAGATGACCCAGTTCAAGATCCTTTATGGACAGGACCCGCCCCATTTGGTCCATTATCGGCAGATGAGAATTATGTTCGTTCAAAAGATCATCCAAAATCTCCCACTTTTTTTCCTCATTCCACAAAAGGACATAAGCATTAATATTTGTATCTGCAATTATGGCGTAAAAATGTCAACGTCTTGTTGGCATTTCCAAAAAGAATGTATATCTACATAGATGTGTCATTCGATCTTAGATCAACATAAAGAACTTGATAGATTGGTCAAATTCAACTCGCCCACTATAACATAAAACTAAGAATAGCTTATCATCATCACTATTTTAACTTAAGTCTTTAACCAAAGAAGATATTGGAACCATGATTGAAAACATTCTTTATATTTTTGTCATTATTGTAAATTGATTTTTTATAATTTGATCCGATTTACATTTTAATTGTATCCTTACTGAAAATTTTCTCTTGTGTAATAAATATTTATTTTTATACTCAAGTGAAAATTAAACTGATTAGCTCATACAAGCAACAATAGAACTCCCAAGTTTTCGAGGCCTAAAACAATGATTTAAATGGCATTCACTTAAACTAATATCCCAGCTATTGCTTCTGTATCTTCAGATTTAAAATAAGTTTATTAGGAATGGCAGGGCACACTTTTCGTTTATTTAATGAAGAAAACTGGTTGGATTCTCACCTTTTTAAAACCAAGACTCGCCTTACATTGCATGCATTGCACGCCCAAAATATATCATGCAATGTGCAGTGAAAACAGGAATGTAGAACACTACTGGTCCTTGAACACAATACAGTGTAGTATGTAGATGGCTCTATATATCATTTAACCAGAATGAAATAGTATCTACTATCTAGAATGTCAAAGAATTTTTATTTAGCATACGACTTTTACTCTGAGATTTAACTATGCAAATATGTTAAGAATGACAAATTATCCTAGTTGCATGTTCCTCTTCTTGAAGGATGGGAATGGATCCTAATTATTATAATATAGGTTTTGATCTTCCAAACAAACTATCTCTATTAATGATTTCTTCTTCTCTTCTCTTCTATAACAAAACAAAAGGAAACAAAAAGGAAAAAAATTGTTCTTCCCTCTGTTCTTTCTAAACAGTAATGATCAAAATCCTCACATCAAAGTTAGAAATCTTGAGGTGAGTATTGGGATGGAACATCTTTTGCAAATAGCAGTACTTATAGTTTTTGGCATTTTGTGGTTTCGGCTGGAGATGAAATTCATGTACCAAGGAAATATATAATATTTCGGCAATATACGTTCTAAATAAATTTTGTTCAGTAGGGAACTTAAGATTAAACTTCAATTTTATCCTTGGAATTACTCCTCAAAATCATGATCAAGCATTTGTCAGTTGTTACCATTCTCCGGTAATGGTTAACAACAGCTTCAAATTTTTTGAAAAATAGAATATATTATAGTTAAATAAGCCTTGAGTAACATACCGTTTCATATACATAAAATAGTTTCAGGCATGGAATGCTAGCTGAGATAAGACATAAAAAATAAAAAATAAATCAATCCCCTAAATGCACATTCATAGGCCAGGATATGTGTTGTGCTTGAAAAGTACCTGATATGGATCAAAATTGTCACTCTCAGGAACTGTGAGAAAGGTTGCTAGGCATATGAGCTGCAAAAAACAGAAGAGCATAATTCAGATCCAATACACGAATCTTATCATAAGACATGGTCACATAAAATTAGTGAACCCTGACAGTGGCTACAAAACCATGAACAACTCCAGCAATGCTTGACACGTTATAGTTTTAAAAAATAACATAAATTTATTCACTAAATCTAAGAAAAATAAAAATGAGATTTTTATTTTTAGAAAAGAAAAATAAATCTGAAGATTAGAAAGCATAATATATGGCCACTTAAAGTTCAAGAGCTCTAGCTAACCTGCTAAGGGTTTGACAAGGAAAGGAAATCATACCCAAGAAAAGAAAAGAAAAAAAGGAAACTTCCATCAACCAAAAAAAGAAAAGAAAAAAAGGAAACCTTCTCCTTATTCATCCATTGTTGTAAGCCGTGATGAACGCTTCAGGGTTCATAGAGCTTATCTGATCATGGGTCTATGGATACCTCTGGATCCCAAGTTTAAGAGTACTTGTCTCGTTAAAACCTTTACCAAGGAAAACCCAGTGGAAAAAACCAATGGCTAGAGGAAAAGAGTACAAGTCTCTGTAACTTCACCTGATCGATGGATATCACTAGAGGTGGATACTTCTGGATCCTAAGTTAGGGATAACTGCCTCGTTAAAACCTTTAGCTATGGAAAACCCAGTGGGAAAAACCAATAGCCAAGGAAAAAGAGTACAGTTTCCGTAACTTCCCCTGATTAGTGGAAGTATTTAGGCGGTGGATACTTCTGTATCCAGAGTCAATGAGGTTGCCTCGTTGAAACCTTTAGCTATGGAAAACCCAGTGGGAAAAACCAATAGCCAAGGGAAAAGAGTACAACACTGCATTTGACTCCCCCTGATCTGCACAAGCTGCAGGCTTGCAGATCTCCTAGGCAACTATACATCAATCTCTTACAGTGTTCCGATAATAAGTACAAAGTACAAGGCATCGCTCACCTATACAAGACATCGCTCATCTATACAAGTATCGCTC
This sequence comes from Scilla litardierei, assembly GCA_030789695.1. Classification (NCBI taxonomy): domain Eukaryota; kingdom Viridiplantae; phylum Streptophyta; class Magnoliopsida; order Asparagales; family Asparagaceae; genus Scilla; species Scilla litardierei. The sequence continues at coordinate 111,483,754 of CM061139.1, read as the reverse complement.
ATCTATGGCAGCTACTGAATCTGAGGGATCTCTTCTGAAGAGGAGTGGTCTGCAGACTCGGTAGGTAGCACCACGTCTCTGACCCAGTCGTCACTGTGTCTGCGAGGTACTGCAGGACCTGGCTGTGCGTACTTATGATTTGCTTCTTGGATTGATGAGCCTCTCGGGATGGTGGGATTGATGTTGCCTTGAAAGCATGCTTTGCTGGTCTCCAGGAGTTGGTCGCTTCTTTGTTGCAGTCATCGCGATGATCTGTAACCTGTATCTGTAAATACATTTAACATGTTGGATGATCCTTGACCCTTGGAGGTAGCGCAGACGCTACATATCATTGGTCCAGTGGTGCGCTGCAGGCGTTGCACTGTATCTGGTTAAGAGGTTTACTGTCAGATAAAGGAGTGTACAAAAGACATTTGAGTAAGGCACTTCAGGACCTAGGATATCCTTCCCCTCTTCCAGCGAACGGAGGGGGTCTTACTGTGGATCCATACAACCAGTAGGTGTATTGGTAAATTGCAATTTTCCATGTTTCTTCATCGACTGGATGATAATTTCATCTTCTGGATGGTAATTCATCTGCTGGATGATTATTCATCTGCTGGATGATTATTCATCTTCTGGATGATTATTCATCTTCTGGATGATGGTTTCATCTTCGGGATGATTATTCATCTTCAGGATGATGGTTTCATCTTCGGGATGATAATTCATCTTCAGGATGATTATTCATCTTCAGGATGCTGGTTTCATCTTCAGGATGATTATTCATCTTCAGGATGATTATTCATAAGGGTATGTTGTCACATCATCCATAGCAACATAGCCTAAAATTATCTTTGCTAATCGCATGGGTTTCGCAATCATGACCAGGGAGCCTGATGCATCAGTTTGATTAATTTTGTAAGTGAGTTAAACTCATCTTTCATGGTTACTTCCTGGTTTCTGCGAAATAAACCTCTAAGGCTATAGCGTTTTGCTTATAGCATACGATTTTATTTATTTATACAATACTCGGTAGCCCACAGATTTGATATCTTTTGATATCAGGACTTCAGGTCCAAACACTTCACATTTCATAAGTGAGTCCAGCTCAACTTATTAGTGCATCGTTCCACATAATTTGGCCAAATTTCTGCGTTTGCTTCAGGAAACGGAGATTGTGAACGATATTAATGGCAAAAAGAAATGTGAGTAATTGTCGACAAGTGTGTTTTATCCAAATACCTCTCAGTGTACGTACATTATTCAATTTATTCCAGATTTATCTCTTCTGGAGGTTCTGGAAAGGGAGAGGATATGGAGATGAGCTCACTTTCCTGTGGTGGTATTGTTTTAGGGTCTCGTGGTATGTCCTCTCATCCATTGAGGATATCCACTTCTGTTACTGGTAGATTGCATCCATTATAGTTGGTATGTCAATCCTAGCTGGATTTTTAGTAGCAGGTATGTATGAATTTGACAATATTTATATTGTCAGTAGCTATGTCTGATAATTGTTTAACAGTTTCATAAGTGTGGATCTTCAGGATCTCATCACTATTCATGATAATCAGATCATAGGTATTAATGTTTTAAATGGTCCATAGTGGTGATATGAGGATGTATACTCATCATGGCTCCATCGATAAGATGTGCACTAAACGCTTCCCCCGTTAGGGGTTCTCGGAAACTGTTTATATGAGGTGATCATGCTCATATAAATAGTTTCTAAGGAGGCGTTCTGAAGGTTTGCATGCTCCCACGTGGTCACCTACAACTGGATTTCTAGTGGACAAGTAATCCGTTTAAATCATTTTAATGATTTACATATAACCCATTTCTGGGTGTGAACACAAAGCTTCAGGGTGTTCAATTTTCTTCCAGTTGTTAAATTGATTTCCCAGTGTTATCCCAAAAATCCGCAATAAGCTCGACTTCAATGAAGTTGAGCATAGAACTAGGGATATGAACCCGTCAAGGCTCCATCTATAAGATGTGCTCTAATGCCTCCCCGTTTGGGGATCTCGGAACATATTCATCTAGGAGGGTTAGTCCCGATGAATAAGTTCCACTGCGGCATTTTTGAGGGTGGTATGAGGGTAAGTAAAAGCCCAACCAATATCCCAGTAATGTAATATGTCCGTAGTGATTAATAATAATCTGGACTGTGGTTGGATAACAAGGTTTTGATTATGACCATTTTAAGAGGATATATAGATGAATACTCTAAGGTACATCATCAGCCATATGAAGGGAGTATGTGAGTCCACTTTTATCCCTCAAATACTCTCAAGAGGCCTAAATGTCTCATTCTTCTAATGCTAGTATATCATTTTAAATTCGTTTGAGGAAGTGAGGAGAGTCAATGTCCACGTGAATGGAGATGATCTAGTAATCATTTTTCCCTTTTGAATGGGATAATGAGAGTTTCACCCTTTTTTGAAGAATCTTCAGGTTCGTCTGGTTAATGATGTCTTGCATCATCAATCCAGGGTGACATCTATCCAAAGTTGGTCGATTCTGGACACTTCTGGTGTTCCAAATTAATTCCTCTATTCGAATTTATGTGGGACTTTTGAACGTCCATTAAAATGCTCAAGTTAATTTTGTCCGGTAATAAGTGAACTCTGTTCAAACTGTGAAGGATTACATCTTCACAATGACTATTATGCGGATCATAGTTGGATAAAGCTTCAGGCTTTATTGGTGTCTTGAGTCTTATGGATTTCATTTTGATGAATATCCTTTGAAACTTTAAAAGTTTCAGAGAGTACATGTCATCCTCGTTTTAGGAGTATTCAGGATGACAAATTATTTACAGTAAAATAAAATGCATAAAAAGCACATATATACTGCAAGAGAATACTACTAATAATTATGTTAGAGCAACAAGTTTCATAGTATGATGTGTGTTCTATAAAATATACGTCCACAGTTGTGCTCATTTTAGACTCATATTATGACAACAGATCAAATTTATTTTCAAAATTCATTTGTCCTCGGGGAGTAGCGAAATATACATACAGTTAATTTGACTTTCGTCGTTTAGACTAGATATGTATATATTTTTATATGGCATATGTTAATACCCATTCATTTTGCAAAAAGCATTATGGGTCTTGTCAGAACTTCTGGTCTAATATTGGGTTGCCATTGCATACTCCATATCGAGATACATCATATCTTCCCTTTCTCATTTTTATTCAAGACTTCCCCTGTTTTCAGTCGTCCTTATTGTCATTTATAAGGAAGAATGATTATTGGTCTTACAAAGTAGACATATACAATGGAAATGAGTTAGTTTCTATATTTCCACTCTTCCAGTTTATGAGAGACTTTTAAAAGTCTATTTGAAAACTCAAGTATGGTCTTCAGGCCATTTTGGTTGAGTCATTCAAGTATTATGTGGATATAGAATCATGCTCTAGAGGAAACAATTACGTGGGTACGAAATTTAAAATTTCTCACTTATCTATTAAGCCACGACTTCGGGCGTACGCTTAAAAAATAAGGTTAGATTCAAGAATCATACCTTGTAAAGTGAGATTGCTCAAAAGAGTTTGGCGGTGTTATGACAACTGCTGGTGTCAATATTGGTTTATACAAACCATGGATCTGAGAGATCTATTTACCGCGAAATGCGTATTTCTAAAAGAAAACGCAGGATTTTTCGTATAATCCATCGTACTTGTTAATTTTTATTAGTGTGAAAGGGTGTTGACTTTTGATTTGATTTTGAACTTCGGGTTCATTTTGGTTTTGAACTCCAGGTTCATTTTGTCAACTAGGATATGATGTTAAACTTTTTGAAATCATTATTGGTTTATTGACATAAAATGTTGTCATATCATGAGCGCATCATACATATAATGTAAATCTAGTAAACTAAAAAGTTGTGCTCAATTAACCAAAATTGAAACAAGTATGATGTATACACATGCTATTTATATGCTGCAAGCATTTAAATAATCTCATCGCAGACATACAGTTTTGCTACAGGCATTAAACTATGTCATAGTGATTTTAGCATGCTAAATAAAAATGTACATCACAGAATCATTAAATATGCGGCAGGCATATAAATTGCTACACATGCATTTAATCATCATAGAAATTTTATAGTGGAAATGAAAATTTTTTGTTTAATAATTATTGGATCACCGGGCAACGTCATACACCGTTAGGTTAGTTAACTAACGGCAGAGCGGTCACATGGTCTTCCTAATTATTAAACATGTAATAATCAAATAATCCAAGAAAAAATTGCGATGATTTATAAAGCATTAATCAGATTATAGTGAAGGAAAATCGAATTTAAATCAGAAAATCGTTTGAAAATAGTGAATTTTCGGAGTGAAACCCTAGTTAGGGTTTTTAGTTGCGTGGATTGCCGCTTCAGGCGGCTAGGGTTTTCGGACATGAGCGCGCACCGGGGGGGCCGATACGAGCGGCTGCCGGGTTTGGCCCGCCGCTGGCAGCGGCGGGGGCCGCCCGTCGCTGCAGGCGGCGGGTCGAGCCCGCCGTGGCAGGCGGGGGGTCTGGCCCGCCGTCGCGGCGGCGGGGCCGCCCGTCGCTGCTGGCGGCGGGTCGAGCCCGCCGTCGCAGCGGCGGGGGTGGGGGGTGGCCGCCGCTTCGGGCGGTGGGCGGGAGGTTTTCGCGCGAGTTTTTGGGGGGATTCGCGTTCCGGCGAGAAGATCCCCTAATGTTTCATGGTTTTTGGGGATAAAAATCCAATTTTTAGTTGAAAAAAGTGTTTTTTAATCTCCAAAAAATCGTTTTTTATTGTAAAAGGTTGATTTTTAGCAATAAAAACGATGAGAATTTCATTGATTGATCCAGGAAATTGGATCTCAACATATGCGCATATGAAATTTTAGATCTAGGGTTTCAGGATTACCTCTAGATCCTACCCGCCGGATCTAGCGACGTTCGGTGAAGGAAGCCCGTTCGCGTCGCGTTCGTCCGTTGCAGGGGTTCGGCTTAGCTTCGAGCGTGCTGATAACATGTTGTAAACCATGGCGGCTACGGAACCCTGTAGCCCTGTATTTATAGTAATAGGGTTACATAATGGGTGGATACCCACTAACGGGTTGGGCCTCCAAAAGCCCGTTTATAACAGAAACCATTATCTACATTAGAATATAACAAGACTCATCTACAAGACTGCATATTTTGATGTCTAAACATAGTTACACCATCCTACCTTAGATCATCTTAAAACGGAGTATTTAATAAAAATGTATAAACAAAAGCAGTGCCACTTCATTTTTCACTGGGAGCAACCTACTTAGCATGGACAATGGAGTCGCGTTGTGTCAGACAGATATTGGACACGTGCCAGTCAAACATCGGGCACGATAATTTCCCTTTGAGCACACTTTTAGAATTTGCTCGATGATGGTGATGACATCTCATTCTTGTGTTAGCATGTTCGTGACCGTGCAACATAGGCGACAACATCAATATATTTAAGCGCATTTGGGCAAGTAATCACAAACTCAATCAGTTAATTTTGAATCCTCCTTTACTTACCCTGTACTCAATTTTAATTTTGACTTGATTATAACTTCATCATGGGGTTATCAATGCAAGGTTACAAGAAACTGTCAGGAACAAATTGTTCATTCCAAATACTTCATGAAAAATATTGTTCTATCAAGTATGAAAATATAACTTAGTAAAACAATTATAAATTGTGATAATTTCTTTAGGACTATACTTTTGATAGGTTGAAAACATGTACTGCAACTAACCAGTGTATCATGGCACAACTAGGTAGATTTAGAGATCTGAGACAAATGAAATTCATGATACAAATAGATGTGAATTATCTTAAGTTTTTGACCACTTTAGTTAAAACTTATTTTTATTAGACTTAAACTATATATTACAATATGGTGTATTGGCTTGAGTTGTGTGAGAACATTAGTTCTTTAGAAAGTTGTGTAGTGGTAAATCATAATCATTCCTATATTCACGTATTTGCAAGGAGATATAAAACAAAGCTGCTAACCTTTACTAGCGCGGTTCCAAGATAAACAAGAGCAGCTTTGACAGAAGTACCAATAGTATCATATTCTGATCTGCATATACACATCACTGAATGAGGAAAGATGGTTCAAAAACATATCATAAAAAATATTTTAAAAATATTGACTTCGTTTGATATGAAATCACTTCTGAAGTTGTTGACAAATGCAACACATATGTTAAATGCATATTTTGTGTTTTAAATTAAAATAATGAGAGAATTGCATATCACTAGACTAAGAAGAAAAAAGAAATAATTACAACATTCAGCAAATAAGCCAGTTACCATAAACACATTGATAACTATAATCATCATTAAAAAGACAACTCCTAGTGATAGAGATCTGGTTTGAAATTTAAATAAAATCTTTTCCTTTATTTTATTTTGTTTTTTATTTTATATGTGAGATGGATTTAGAATTTGAGTCTTTTGTGTCTTCTAGTTATTTTGAGTCTTTTGGTTATTTTGGTTATTTTATAGAGTTTGAGTTCTATGAGTCTTTTAGTTGTTTTGAATCTTTTATTTATTTTGAGTGTTTTAGTTATTCTAGAGTTCTAGTTCCATAGTTGAATAAGTTTTTGAGAACCAAGTTGTAAGCCTGTTTAAAGGCCACAAACTTATTTGTTTTTGGTAGAAAATCAATGAAGCATAGTTTTTGGGGTAAACTTTTAGTTCCTCCACAAAATTATATCTTTTGCATTGGTATGCGAGAGTGGGCTTGATTTCCTGGGAAAGAGGCCCGAAAAATCTCCACGCGCATTAGGTGTGCGAGTCGATGATAGTAAGAATTTCAAAATACGAGATCCGAAAAGTTTTCAAATTCCTAATCTACTTTCTCCCCAAATTCCCACAACTTCCCTTCTCGCTTCCATTCTGCTTCAACTTGGTAACGGGGCCAAAACAAGGTTGTCTTCTTTTTCTTTTCTTTTTCTCTCCATAAAAAATATTTTTTCTTTTAATTAGTATTTTAAATTCAAAAAAGAGTGAACAATCAAAAAAGTTAGATAAAAAATCATAAAAGAGAAAAAAATAAAAAAGGAGAAAAAACAGAAAAACGAGAGAACAAAAGGAAAAAAATCAAAAGAAAGATACAAAAAATAAAAAGAGAGATACAAACAAATTCAAGGAAAAATAAAAAGATAGAAAATAAGAAGAAAATTTTATTGTCCATGCTGCCCCAAACATTAGCTCTGCTACTACCATGTCTGTTGTCACCCCTACACGTGTTCATCTTTCATTGGTATAATCAAAATGAATGATTGAAGAAGTCTATACAACCAAAAGTTTCTCTAATGCTGATGAAGATCAATGTGAATCTAGTGCTCATATGAGTATCATTAGAAGTCTGCATACAACATTTGTAGATGAAAGATTGACGAAGGACAAGTATTTTCTATAACTATATCAAGATACTTGAAAAGTTATACAAAAAATTAATAATTGATGAAGGTATTTGTGTTAATGTTATCGATAAGTCGGCCTTTGAAAGAATGTGCGTAACAGTTGAGCCTCACCTATAGCCATATAATGTCACTTGAATTGATAAGACTGCTTATTTAATTACCCAGTGATGTTTAATGCATCTCTAGCTTGTAAGTTATCATGATCAAATTTAGTGTGATGTTATATACATGGAAGCAATACATGTTTAGTTAGGAAGACATAGGCTATAAAGCCTAGATATGACGAGTTCTGAAAGGTCAACTATACAAACATTCATATTTAGTGCAAAAAGAATTGCATTGAAACCTTACCAGCCCAAAATTCGAGTTACTCAACAAAATGAGTTAAACTCCACTGAGCCAAGCATGATGAGTGCTTTACAGATCAAACAAGATCCCGAACTAGATGATGAGTCCAAAATCAAATTGGAGCCTGAATCTACATCTATAAAAAATTAAGTTCGAGACAGAACCTGAGATGAATTTATAATTAAAGATAAAGTCCAAGCTATAAGTTGATCATATGCCAGCATTTAGCTTGTAGACAACGCTTCAGGAAGTTAAGCACATCGAGTTTGTCATCCCAGATCCTCCACATCCTACAAACAAGTAGGTTCTATATACGTTCCTTTCTTTTGTAATTTGAGAAAAAATTTCGGAAGACATTCATCTGCAACATACATCCTACTACATTTCAAACTTCGTGGGCGTATCTTCTCTAATTACAAAGAGCTATTGATTTTTACCTAGTTGTGCTATTCCTGTTGGCATTCACCAGGTGAGGTGATAAAGTTCACAAAACCGGAAAGAATGATAGAGATCCGGTTTGAAATTTAAATAGAATCTTTTTCTTTATTTAGCTTTATTTTCGATTTTATATGTGCGATGGAGATAGAGTTTGAGTCTTTAGAGGCTTCTAGTTATTTTGAATCTTTTGATTATTTTATAGAGTTTGAATTCTTTAAGTCATTTAGTTGTTTTGAGTCTTTAATTTATTTTGAGTGTTTTAGTTATTCTAGAGTTCTAGTTCCATATTAGATTAGGTTTCAAGAGTCAAGGTGTAAACCTATTTAAAGGCTACAAACTTATTTGTTTTTGGTATAAAATCAATGAAGAATAGTTTTGATGTAAACTTTTAGTTTCTCCACAAAATTAAATATTTTGCATTAGTGTGCGAGAGTGGGCTTGATTGACTAGAGAAGAAGTTCGAAAAATCTCCACGTGCGAGGCGAGTCGTGATCATAAGATTTTCAGTGTGCGCGATACGAAAAGTTATCAAATTTCTAATCTACTTCCTCCCTAAATTCCCACCACTTCCGCTCTGCATCACCTTGGGATAGGAAAAGTTCCTTGTTAATATAGCTCAAATCGTTCCAATGCTTTGGATGATGAGCAATAAGCCTATAACGATATAACCATAATGTACATGGAAAGTCACCACTTGCATGCTTTGGTGCAGCTTGGAGGAATTGTTACTCATAAGGATAGACCCACATCAAGGGATTAACTAACTTCCAACAACCATTCCATATGCTATATGCCTAATCAATCATGTGCTTGGATAAGAACTACTTCTATCTAATATTATCTTTTTAACAATCCAGTTTTAAAAGGCAATTGAAATAATCAAAATACAATGTCATGTGAGGCTTCCCACACCAAAAAGCTTACCTCACATAGCTTGCCCCCATCCATGAACTACATTTTCAAACGTCTTAAGCTTTACTTGTCTTAAGAATATGTATGAGATGAAGTATGTTATATGCCTTTTAGCAAAAAATAACTGGTCGATTAATTCACTTGTTCCCTACATGCAGACAACACATTCCTATCATTTATATGAATTAGTTTCTACATGCATCCAAAGAATTGGTGTTTACAAAAACGTGTATCCAGGTGCCAAGGTCCCAATGCCCACACTGTGCAGATGCTGGCCTAATCAAGAAGGTCATCGCCCCACATAGACAGCCACCTAAGCAGCCGTTTCACAACAGTGTAATTGATAGACACAAATCATTGTGTCCAAATTTAGGTAACTGTCACGTCTAAGACCCTTGTCGGACAACAAAACTTGTGCCTTTCTCTAAAAATTGTAGAAGTGTACCTGGATACGAGACAAAGAACATGTCATCAGCGTAACTGCTGCTAAATTTTGGATATTTTGCCAATAATTAATGCATTCCACGACAACAGATGCGAAGCTGCTTCTTTTTTGGAACATGTAACTAAATCTCAACCCTAGGTCTAAAGCACGTTTCTTCCCATGGATTTCAAGATTCAAAATTTATATCCCAAAATGCACTAACTCGGTAGATTCGTCTAACAAGTCTAACCGTCCGCTACGAAAATAAACTTAAACTAGAAACTTGGGAATGATCCGAGCCCTATGGACAACAAAACTCCAGTATAGGGTAATTTTTAGATTTAGGATAATTTTTAGAAATAATATCAATTTTCGACCCAAAAAAAATTTATTCTCAAAAATCGACCAAGTTTCGCCACGTCAGCGGCGAGGAGCCGCAGATTGGACAATACCGCACTTGGCAAGTGCGGCATTTTTTGCCGCACTTGTCAAGTGCGGCCAAAACCTGGCCGCACTTGGCAAGTGCGGCCAAAAAAGCGCTTCCACTGCCTTAGTGCTTTAGTTGGCATATTTTGGCAAGTATAGGCCTCAGCATTTTGGCCGCACTTGCCAAGTGCGGCCAAAAATGCCGCACTTGCCAAGTGCGGCTAAAAATGCCGCACTTGCCAAGTGCGGCCAAAAATGCCGCACTTGCCAAGTGCGGTATTATCCACACTAGCCGTTGACGTGTCGAAACTTGGTCGATTTTTGAGAATAAATTTTTTTTGGTCGAAATTTGATATTATTTCTAAAAAATACCCTAAATCTAAAAATTACCCTCCAGTATATCATAAGCTTATTTTGATTTTTGTGCTCTTGCATTCATCGCATCTGCTATCTAACGTAGGGTTTACTTGCTTTGTACAATTAAGATCGTTCCTCATCATCGGAACATTATGCATTGAAAACTGAAGGGGGCGGCAGTGGCAGATCCGCAATTAATCGGAGGAAGAGAAGAATCAGCGAAGACTTACAGTGGGGTAGCGGAGTAGTAGACGGCGTGAGGGCCGAAGGTAAGGAGAGCGCAGTTGAAGAAGTGAAACACCGTCATCTTCCTCCTCCGTCAGCCCCCGATCGCCGAGAAAACGAGATTTTGCGATCGGAGACGACAATAATGGCCACAACTTAAAGGAATTAGATTAGATGGGAGTTTATGGTTAAAACGGGCCGGGCCTGATCTTTAGGCTTTCTACGATGCCAATTACCAAGAGAACGGAATTGTTGAATAGAAAGGCCGAACTTCGACAAATAGGCTTCGGCCCAAGGCCCATATTGAAACATTGTGGTTATTTTTAGTTAACTTGATAAATTGATACAAAAAATGTTGATATGGTACGCCAAAACAAAGGTGAGGGTATTTCGGGCCAACCTGTGTTGCCCTTTTTTTTTTGGTTTATCGGAAAGCAACAAAGAACCCTTGATTTCACATAGTGGAATGGAGGACACATAATGGTACTGCTCTCGTTTCCGAACGCTTAACTTCGGAGTTCTCATGGTACCAGAAGAAGCCAGGGAATCCTACAGAGCCCTATGTTGCTCGTTTGAACCATCTAAATTTTTTATGGTTTGGTTGTGGTGACGGCTTGGGCCTATCAAGGCCCAGTCCTAACCTGGTACGTTGGAGGCCCACATCAAACCCTACCTTTTAAATAACGAATTCAATACATTAAAATCCAATGATCGATACATAAAGATAGTATATACAACGCTTTTAATTATTCCCAAATCACATGTGTTGAGTCATTGGGCCGGCACTCGAGATGACTCGACCGATGGATGACTAAGGCCAACGAGACCCACAAGAGAAGCCCGATATCAACTCAGTCAAAGCCCATTGGCCAGTTGACCGTTGCATTCCCCTGCACTCGAACGTGGGATTAAAGGCGGGCTCGTAATTCGTGAGAACGTGTATAACATTTACTCCTATTAAAGGGAAAAGATCGTGGCCCCATTATGGGTGGCCGTTATCTCCCCAACATCACAAAAAGGACCCTGAATGCCTATAAATAAGAGGGAGTGTCCCATCTTTAAGGTACGAGATCTAAGACATAAAACTCTACTTTCTCAGCTGATATTTCTTATATTACAGAGCTAGCGACGTCAGATCTGAGACAAACCTCTGTGGGTCGATCTCAGCCGCTCCTAGCTCCTCTCTTCCTTAAGTTCCCAAACTAACTTAAGCATCAGCGGGGATTTGGGTCGGAACCCAGATCTGATCCCCTAACGTGTCTCTGTGTAGATCAACGAACCGACATCTTCCGCGATGGTCGTTTCCAAGCTTTCCAACCTCGAACGATCGACGTACAGGCTATCCAAGGGTCGATCGAGCACCACACCATCATCTACATCCATCACTCGACCCAGTTTCTTTCAACATAGGGTCCCACCTCACTTGCTGGCAAGGCTCCAGCTCAGCGCGAAGGGCCCATGTCAGCCTGACAACTGTCTCGGTCATTTTTGGCCTTAACAGTTTGGTGCCATCTGTGGAAAAACATTAACCAGCTCGACATCTCAAAGCAATCGAAAAGCTATGACAGCTGGACCCAGCAACGTCGGATCCATTGAAGGTCCGGAAGAGAAGCAGAAAGCGAACAGCGTCCTGGTAGAGGACGCTGCGGACTCCACATCACCATCGCAACGACCAGTAAGGTCCACGAAGGAGCCTGAGGTGACCCGAAAGGAATTCACACAATTCACCGAGCAGGTCGACATGAGTCTCAGTGTTTTGGCGACCTTGATATGCCAAAACATGGGGAATCCATCGCTCTTAAATGAGCCGTTGCCGCCTCCAAACCCGACCCTGACACCAACCAGGGGCGCGGCCTTCCTCCGGGATCAGGGGGATCCGAGAGCAGATCAACTGTAGATCAGCTCACACAACGCAACTCCCCTCTCACCAATACGGTGGAATGAGGGTCGACAACCGGGCCTTCGTTCTCCAAGGGGAACACACCCCCTCCACATATAGGTAGGCAACCTACAACATCCTGGATCAGGTAATGTACGGGGCTTCCCTGGGTTATAACCCTCTCAACCCTGCAGGTGGATTCGGAAGGAGAGAAGAGATCCCAAATCGATCTTCAGGGGCCAACTACGTGCAAACCGGAGAGGGAGGATCTCAACTCGTCTGATCCACGATTCGACGGACCCTGCTGAGGGAGAATATCACTTCTGCTCCCCATCTTCCCAAGTTCAAACTCCCTGCCCTACAAGCTTATGATGGCAGGGGTGACCCATGGTCGGCACATTCATAAGTATCTGAATCTAATGCTACTCCACGGGACCGACGAGTTGTACCTTTGTAAAGCCTTCCACGCTACCCTATTCAAGAGGGCAGAAGGTTGGTACGTAGATTTACCACACGGCTGCGTCGGGTTATTCGATGAATTGGCAGAAATGTTCTATAAGCAATTTGTCGTAGGCCGACGTCCTAAGAAGAAATCCTTCCACCGCTTCTTACTCAAATAGAATGAGAATGAGTCGATTCAAGCCTCCGTCCAAAGATTTAACGACGAGAGGCTCGACGTAGAAGAGACACCGGACGTGACTGTCATAGCGGCGCTAACTCAGGCGATCCGAAACAAACACCTCCGAAGGGCCCTCCACCAGTTCCCCCCTAACGTCGTCGTAGAAATGCTCAACATAACGGATCGGTTTACCATCTCTGAGGAAGCAGATGAACCAACCGAAGCTAGTGCGAAGGGCACTCCCACCCGTTGCGGAGATACAAGGCGAGAGAAATTAACTCCGGGAACCCCACATCAGGAGTCTCGAGACAAGAGACCCAGAGAGAGGAGCCCTCGAGGCAAGGAGCGCCCTACCTATGCAAAATCGAGCGCTCCTAAGACGGAGGTCCTCGCTTGTGCCCCACGAGAAGAGCTGATCCAAGAGACAGCAAAGAAGGCCAACTATGAGAATAAAGACGATCTCAAATTCTGCAAGTACCACAATGACTATGGGCACGATATCACCGACTGTTGGACGATGCACTGGTCAACCGAGAATACCCCAAAGACCCGTCTAACAAACAACCTAGCAAGGAGGATCCTCGAAGCAAAAGGGCAAGATGATGGGGTCACCTGTCACCAAGGTGATCGACTAGCAAGTCATTTGAGCTTAGGATCAAATAAAGAGAAATCAGCTCTGACGAAGTTCGGAAACACATGTACGCCTTTTGTTTTTATCTTTTTTTTTCAATAAAGCATGTTCTTTTCATCAGATAAAATTTTGCTTCCTTAAGCCTTCATGAATTCTACAAAAACAATCCCATCAAAACTTACCACTAAAAGGATCCGATCCTCGGGAAGCATGGGAAAACTGAATTCATATTGATGAAGTCCGTGCGAGTTACTCCTAAAGGTCGTTAGCCGTAAGCTGAAGGGGCCAACCCTTCGCCACTGAACGACTCTCCTACAAAGTTTCGTCAGCTATAAGTCGAAGGGCCACCCCTTCGCTACTGAACGACTCTCCTAAGACGTCGTTAGCTACAAGTCGAGGGGCCACCCCTTTGCCACTGAACGGCCCTCCTAAAGGTCGTCAGTCGTCAGTCGAAGGGGCCACCCCCTCGCTACTAAACGACCCTCCTAAAGGTCGTCAGCCGTAAGCCGAAGGGGCCACCCCTTTACTACTGAACGAACCTCCTAAAGATCATCAGCCATAAGCCGAAGGAGCCACCCCGTCGCCACTGAATGACTCTTCTAAAGGTCGTCAACCGTAAGTCGAAGGGGCCATGTCATGCCCCGCTTCCCTAACATGGAGGCGAGACGTGAGAAGGTCCGCTCAGACTTGGAGCTGTGAGGCTCCAGTCTGTAAAGCGTCTGGAATAACCATGTAAAGGTCCCTGCAAGTGCATAGCAGAACAAAGATAATAATAAAAGAAAGAGACAGATAATTAAAATTATTCAATCTCAGAATATACATAATTAATTTCAACATCCGAGAAAAGCCACCAGGCTAAAAGAAAAGAGTCTAAAAGGGCCCAGCATGGCCAACAAAAAATAAACAACGTACAGAAAGAAATGTGCTACTCACCGACAACCTAACAAAAGACTAAGCAAAAGTAACACCAAAGGAAGTCCCTACGACTGGTCGCCAATGTCCTCGTACTCCACGTCAGCAGTGGACCCAGACTCAATCTCAACAAACTCCTCGTCCTCAGCAACGGACTTTGGCTCAGCAACTAACATGCGACACCCAAAGAGACGAGGACGCATATCAGCAAAGTCTACAAAGACTTTGTGCAAGGAAACTAAAGGAAAAGTAAAGCAACCTAGCAGTTCTAAAAATGTGCAATGACATGGCATTTTACAGAATGGATGCAACAATTAAATAAATGCGACAAGTATGACATGGTAGCAAATTTAACAAGGCACAAGTACATCATGGCATGGGTAGCAAAAGCTACTAAACAATCACATGGATTTAACAGGTCAAGTAAACACGTCGTGCTCAGAGATTATGCCTTTTGGCTGGAGTGGCTGTACGGGCCAACTCCTAAGCTCAAGTGATCGCTTATCCTTACCCCTCCACATGTATCGGGCATTGGCTTTTGACCAACACATGTAGCCGCTTCTGGATCACGAGCCAGGTAGTGTAATTGGCATAGGGTTGTGCCTGCAGCGCAG
Organism: Scilla litardierei; assembly: GCA_030789695.1. Lineage (NCBI taxonomy): Eukaryota > Viridiplantae > Streptophyta > Magnoliopsida > Asparagales > Asparagaceae > Scilla > Scilla litardierei. Next base: position 111,468,556 of record CM061139.1, on the reverse strand, counting down.
GTGCCTAGCCTGAACAAGGAAGTACAAGTATAGTAGCATGTGCTACGAATACAACACTCAAACATGGATGACAGGGCATGTCAAGTTGTAATTTAAATGCGTACAGATAAGGAATTTAAACATGACAGGCAGAGCACAAGTATTGAACGTACAGTTATGAAATTAAACGTGACATGCAGATATGCAAGATTGACATGGCAGGGTGACAGATCTAGCTTCGTTGTTAAGCTAGATCTTAAAATTGCGTCTAGGCAAGTATCATTTCGTCGCCTAGTCTCTTTTACGCCTAAAACAAGAAATGGCCTAAGACATAGCCTAAAGCACTAATTGGCAAGTTTCACTTGCCTGAATTCAAACGTTCTGCAAATATCGTCCAACCAATCCAGTCTACCTATGTGCACAAGTCCACCAGCATACAGTCCCAATTTAAGTTATCTTATTAGTGAATTATCAGACAGCTAAAATACCGATTATTATCTTGTTTAACAAGGATGGGTTGGGGGTCCTAAGTGTGCAGAACGTTACCTCAACACGACGCGAAAGCTACACTGGCGTCAGGTAGCGACGCCAGGGGTTGGAATAAAAGATCGCGCTCCTAGTCCAGATTCCAAACAAGATTCCACGCTCGCCAATTCTCGGACAACGAACAAAACATCGAATCAAGGTTCCAACAGCGAGTAGGATGCCGGTAGACGTTTCTACGGCTTCCGGGAAGCCGTAACAACGAACCGGGACGAACGGTTCGACGCACGCAAAGTCTACGACGTTGAGCGTCGTAGGAAACATTCGTGACGTCAGAAAACACCCCCAGGAGCAGTATGGGGCTGGCAGAAGACCCCAACAATGAGGGGATGGCGAAGCAACGTTACGACGCGACGATACGTCGAAAAATACGCAAAACAACGAACTCCCTCGTTGTTTCAGACGTGAACGGCCAGGGGCTGATGCAATGGCATAGAGGGGGTCAGAGGGGACTCACGGCGGAGGGGTGAATTGGGTTCAATATTACATATTTAACCCCCTAATTAGTCCTATTTTGTGCTCATATGATGATAAATTGTTCTCTAATTCATACGTATTTTGTACACAATTATTTATTAGAGAAAACACTTAATTTGAGCATAAAACAGCAATTAACTGAGTATTTCTGCATATTTTATATTTTTTCATGGCAAGCTCTCGTTCTCACGATTCCAACGACTATTTATTTGTATTTTTCTGAGATCTGTGCTAATTACTATGAATTTTTGAATGCAGAATACTAATTAAATAGAGAAATACGCAAGAAATACGGATTATACGGCCGCCAGCCAATCAGAATGAGACACGTGGCACGCATCAGAGCCGTTCCCGCTCAGATCCAACGGCAGCGGATTATTATCGACAGGGATTAATGAAGGCCGTTGGATCGAGATCCAACGGCCAGGATCACGCCGATGCGATGCGAAGCACGGACGTAGAGCGGGGATTTCTTGGACACGTGGCGCAATCGCGGGGATTTGCCGCTCGATCCAACGGTGCGCCTCAATTACGAAATCGTTTCGATTTCGAATCCCGCTCGTGCCACGTGGCGTCACCATTGCCGTTGGATTGATATCCAACGGCCCACTTTCACCCCGCATTTAGCAGCGGACGCTTCGAGTTTGGCCGTGGATGCAAGATCCAACGGCGAGGATCGATGCGGGTTTTGATTTCGAAGTCGAAGCGGGCGAGATCGCGTCCGTTCGATCTCGCGATCGAACGGTCCACATTCATCCCAAGGCGGATTCGAAGTGGATGCGGGCGTTGATCGAGCGAACGGGCGGAGCGCGAATCTTGGAGCGCACGTGTCGCTTCCTGGGGCGATCCCGCTTTGATGAGCAGCTGAGAAATGCGCCGGCCGTATTATTGGGTTTGGATGCGAAAAAGAAGCAGATTTAGACCCGTTAAGCCCCCAAACCCGCAATGCTATTATATAAGCGTATTTCTAGGGTTTTGGGGGGTATTCTGGCGTATTTTGGGACTTTTGGAGCGGCTACTGTGCGTATTTCTCCAGGAGAAAATTCTGAAAATTTCCAGAGGCTGTTCTTCCTATTCTCAGAGAGTTTTGGGGTTCTAAGGAGGAGATTTGGTGATAATTTCTTGAACTTATACCCCGTATTTGGTGTATTTCTTTGTATTTTGCTACTTAAACGATGTATTTTGCTATCAAATCTGATTTTTATTGCACCATGCGTGGCTAATCTCTTTGTGCTAGGGTTGTGATGTAGTTAGGAGTATTTAGTTGCTAAATCTCACGTCTTTAGCCCTATTATCATGTCTAAATTGCTAGTTTTGTTGATTTCTACAACGTATTTGATGGGTATTTGCTTATTGCCGATGTTGTTGATGTGCCCTATGGCTAGGCCCTGATAAGGCTAGCTAATTTGTGTTCTCTAATCTGAACTTATCGCTGCGATTATTGCTTAATGAAATCAACATTGTTAGTAATACGTTTAAGGCTATTTTGACTAGTTTTCATCGATTCATCTTCCGACGCCTTCACGCCTTGACCGGGTGAAGCGTTGTGTGACATTAAAAGACGTGAAATTTCAGAGACCATAAACTCCTAATGAACTCACAACCGTAGCATACTTGCCTCATCGAATTCCAAACTTTCGTGATACCGTAATACTTTTAGGAACCACTTTCTTTGCTACAAATCCTTACACTATTTTTCACCTTCACAAAGGTGGTTGTTTTCTTAACCGTATATTATATTTGATTAGTTGAATTTGTGTTATCTCAGGTCGACTTGTCCCGAGGATTCGACTCTAGACTCTCCAGGTACTACTTGCACGATCTCCTGCGCTTGGGAGTAAAGCTCACATTGTTTTGAGAGAGGCAAGTTTTTGGCGTCGTTGCCGGAGACAACGGTATCTTTGATCCACATTTTCAGCTTTTCAGAGGAGTACTCGGTGAGATCCTTCCACTTTATAGCTTAGTTTTATTATTGAAAACAAAAAAAAAATATCTCTTTGCTAGTTTATGTGGCATAGGACCTCCACTTCACACAGATTGATAAGAATTGAAAACATGGCTAATAATAACGAACAACCTCTTGTACACCCATAAGAACTACCATTGAGTGCTACTTATATGCCCACTAGAGTTGCTTCTGAGTCATGCATTGTTTTGCCTGAGGGTGCTCATTCTTTTTCGCTTAAAGCTGGGGTGATCCAGATCCTTCCCTCCTACCATGGAGAGGATAGGGAAAACCCTTACTTGCATATTAAAACGTTTGAAGAAGCATGCTCTACACAGTTGGATGGAAAAGTTAGTAATGATGTTGTTTATCTTAAACTTTTTCCATTCTCATTGAAAGACAAGGCAAAGAATTGGTTCAATGCATTGCCTCCTAGATCTATTACTTCTTGGCTAACAATGCAAACTGAGTTTCTGAAAAAATTCTTTTCTTTGGCCAGGACTCAAGCTTTAAAGAGGCATATCATGTCTTTTTCACAGAAGGAAACTGAAGCATACGATCAAACTTTGGAAAGATTTAAGGAGCTTCTGTTGGCGTGCCCACATCACGGTTTTGACAAGGGACGCACCATTGGATTCTTTTACGATGGATTGCAACCGAATACGAAGCAATATGTAGAGATGATGTGCAATGGAGCTTTCTTTGAGAAGACCCCGACAGAAGCTTGGGCATATTTGGAGAACATTGCAGAGAATGCAAGAAGATGGGAGCCACCTTCAGAATTTGACAGGTCCATGTCTACACATCAAACAAAAGGTGGCTTGCAGACTTTAAAGCCCGAAGATGCATTGATGGCACAAGTGGAGGCATTGACAGGTCCATGTCTACACATCAAACAAAAGGTGGCTTGCAGACTTTAAAGCCCGAAGATGCATTGATGGCACAAGTGGAGGCATTGGTGACGCAAAAGCTACAAAATATTGATCTCAGAGCAGCAAATGCAGTCACATCAGAGCCATACTGCGTCATATGTGAGAAGCCAGTTCACGATACTACCATCTGCCCACTGATCCCAGCAATTAAAGAATTGGGCAGAAATCCAGAATCAGAGGTGAATTGGGTGGCAAATCAAGGCTACAACACCAATTGGAAGAACCCATCAAACCAAGGAGGTGCTTCATATCAGCAGAAGCAGCAGACATCCACTCCCTATTACCATCCCAACCACTCCAACTATCAAGGAAAAAGGGAGCAGAACAATGAAATTCAGAGTCTCACTGCTGCAGTTCAACAGATGGCTCAGATGCAACAACAGCTCACTGAGAATTTTTCCAGATTTATAGCATCACAAGACAAAGGTAAATTACCTGCTCAGCCTATTGCAAATCCTAATACGAATCCTTCTTCTTCTTTTTCAGGAAACAACGTCAAACCATGTCAGGCAGTGACTACATTGCGTAGCGGACGTGAAATTGAAAAACCAGAAATGCCTAGACATGAACAACCAGCTGAGGAGAAGGAGGAGGTACAAGCACCTGAAAGCTTGCAGGTTGAGGAAGAGGTAGCAGAAAAAGAGCCAGAGCCATATGTACCTCCAGCTCCATTCCCACACAGACTTGCTCCACCATCAAAAGACAGGTATCAGGCAGAGATAAGAGATATCTTCAAGCAGGTAAAAATTAATATCCCATTACTTGATGCAATCAACCAAGTGCCTGCATATGCTAAATTTCTGAAGGAGCTATGCACTGTAAAGCGGAGTCTAAATGTGAAAAAGAAAGCATTCTTAACACAACAGGTAAGTGCAATGGTACAACATGACACTCCTCCTAAATATAAGGATCCAGGTTCTCCTACTATCCCATGCATTATAGGAACTAAGAAATTTGGAGATGCTTTACTTGATTTGGGATCTAGTGTTAATATTTTACCTTATTCTGTTTATGTGCAGCTTGGATTGGGGGAGCTGAAGACGACACCTGTGGTTTTATAGTTAGCAGACAGGTCGGTAAAAATCCCACGAGGATGCGTGGAGGATGTGTTGGTCCATGTTGACAAATTCTATTATCCCGTGGACTTTATCGTCCTTGATATTCATGGGCCACAACCAGGTAATTGCACTCCGATTATATTAGGACGTCCATTCCTAGCAACTTGCAATGCTATGATAAACTGTAAGGATGGACAATTGAAGATAAGCTTTGGTAACATGAAACTTGAGCTGAACATTTTTAAATCGTGTAAGTTACCTGCGAATGTTGATGACGTGAAAGAGGTATGCTTTATTGAGAGCTTAATCGAAGACTATTTTGATGCTAAGTATGAATGTTCGTCCAATTTTATTGATTATAATTTCGAAGATATTGATGAATCTTATTTTGTGCAGTGCAAAAATGAAAGATCAAGGGATGCATGGGTGCCAAAGTTCGAGACATTGCCAGTGGAATTGCCACCACAACAACCTTCAGAGATTGAGCATCCAAAGCTGGAATTGAAGCCTCTGCCAGACTATTTGAAATACGCTTTCCTTGGAAAGGAGGAGACCTTCCCTGTGGTAATATCCTCTAAACTCACACCTGAACAAGAAAGTGCTTTGCTCGATGTGCTTAGGGAACACAAAGGGGCCATTGGATGGTCTATTGCGGACATTACAGGTATAAATCCCTTAATTTGCACTCATCATATTTATCTTGAGGATGATGCCAAACCAACATGTGAGATGCAACGTCGATTAAATCCTACGTTGAAAGAGGTTGTTAAGGGGGAGATTCTTAAGTTACTTGCTGCAGGTATAATATATCCTATTTCAGACAGCAGATGGGTTAGCCCCATACAGGTGGTTCCGAAGAAATCAGGCCTCACAGTGGTAAGAAATGAGAGTAATGAACTTATACCGATGCGGACCACCACAGGTTGGAGGATGTGTGTTGATTACAGAAAGTTAAATGCTAAAACCCGAAAAGATCACTTTCCATTACCTTTCATTGATCAAATCTTGGAAAGAGTAGCAGGTAACGAATTTTATTGTTTTCTAGATGGTTATTCTGGCTATTATCAGATAGAGATTGCTCCAGAGGATCAAGAGAAGACCACCTTCACTTGCCCCTTTGGAACTTTCGCTTTTAGGAGAATGCCTTTTGGATTATGCAATGCACCTGCTACTTTTCAGCTTTGCATGTTGAGCATCTTTAGCGATATGGTTGAGAGGATTATGGAAGTGTTTATGGATGACTTCTCTGTATATGGCACTTCATTTGAAAATTGTTTATCTAACTTAGCTCTTGTCTTGCACAGGTGCCAGGAAAAGAACCTGCTGTTAAACTGGGAAAATTGTCATTTCATGACAACTGAAGGTTTGGTTCTTGGACACCTAGTCTCCAAAGCAGGTATTCAGGTAGACAGAGCAAAAGTTGAGGTGATTGAGAAGTTGCCTACACCAAAATGCGTCAAGGACATTCGATCCTTTCTAGGCCATGCAGGATTCTATCGAAGATTCATAAAGGATTTCAGCGCCATCTCCCGCCCCCTCTGCCACTTATTAACTTTAAATACTGATTTCATATGGACACAAGAGTGTCAAGTTTCATTTGATAAATTAAAGAACTCACTTGTTTCCTCCCCTATTTTGCAGGTTCCAGACTGGAGCATGCCATTTGAAATTATGTGTGATGCAAGTGACTACGCGATGGGGGCAGTGCTTGGGCAAAAGAAAGAGAAAGTTCCTTGTGTTATCTATTATGCCAGTAAAACTTTGAATGAAGCACAACGGAACTACACTACTACGGAGAAGGAGTTGCTAGCAGTGGTGTTTGCATTGGAGAAATTCAGAATCTATATATTGGGCTCACCTATTCTCATCTTTACAGATCATTCTGCACTGAAATATCTTTTATCTAAAAAGGATGCTAAACCTAGACTTATACGATGGATTCTCCTTTTGCAGGAATTCAATATTCAGATCAAGGATAAAAAAGGAGTTGAGAACAATGTCGCAGATCACCTTTCTAGATTGACGGTGGGAACAGAGTCGCCTACCATTCCATTGCGAGATTCCTTCCCAGATGAGCAGCTTTTCGCCATTTCTACCCTACCATGGTATGCAGATATAGCTAATTATTTGGTGACAGGTAGAACCCCTCCACATTGGTCTTCTTTAGATTTCAAACGCTTCAAGCATGAGGTAAAATCGTTCTATTTTGATGATCCTTATCTTTTTAAATACTGTGGAGACCAAATTGTAAGGAGATGTGTACCCGACCATGAATTTGATAGTGTTTTACATTTTTGCCATGATGGGGTATGTGGGGGGCACTTTTCAGCTCATAAGACTGTTGCCAAAATTTTACAGAGTGGTTTTTATTGGCCTACAATGTTTAAAGATGCATATGCTTATTGTAAATCATGTGTGCGTTGTCAACAGTTGGGGGGAATTACAAAAAGAAACATGATGCCCTTGAATCCCATGCTAGAAATAGAATTATTTGATTGTTGGGGTATTGATTTCATGGGGCCTTTTCCACCATCTTTTGGATATATATTTGTATTGGTTGCCATCGATTATGTCTCTAAATGGGTGGAAGCTATTCCTTGCAGGTCCAATGACGCTTCCATCGTGCTGAAATTGTTGAAAGAGAACATCTTCTCGCGCTTTGGAGTGCCAAAGGCCATTATCAGTGATGGAGGTTCTCATTTCTGCAATAGGCTCTTTGCAAATCTAATGAAGAAATTTGGGGTGACACATAAAGTTTCAACACCTTACCATCCTCAAACAAATGGGCAAGCGGAATTGGCGAACAAGGAAATCAAGAACATTCTTCAGAAAACAGTGAATCCAACACGCAAAGATTGGAGTCTTCGCTTGCCTGAAGCTCTATGGGCCTACAGGACAGCATACAAGACTATCTTAGGGATGTCACCGTTTCGTTTGGTTTATGGAAAAAATTGCCATCTTCCTGTTGAATTAGAGCATAAATCTTTTTGGGCAATTAAAACACTTAATTTGCTTGATGACTCATCAAATGTTTCTCGTAAATTGCAGATCATGGAGCTTGATGAGATACGACGTGAGGCATATGAAAATGCAAAGCTCGCAAAAGAAAGGATGAAAGCTGTGCACGACAAGATGATCCTACGAAAGGAATTCAAAGTTGGAGACAAGGTTCTGTTGTACAATTCAAGACTCCATATATTTCCAGGAAAGCTGCGCTCAAAATGGACGGGACCATACTTTGTCAAAGAAGTCTTCTCACATGGAGCGGTGGTCTTAGTGAATGAAAAGGATGGCCATGAATTCAAAGTCAATGGACAACGTCTGAAACACTTTCAAGAGTTTTGGGCCAGAGAGGATACCACCATTGACCTCACAGATCCACCTTCGGGTGGTAACTAATCAGGTGTGTTCTTCCCATGATTCCCTCTCCTTAACATTGAGAACAATGCTTATTTTAAGTTGGGGGGGAGGGTATAAACTTTTAGGATTTTTATTTTAATTTTAATTTTAATTTTAATTTTATTTTTTTCATTTTAGTAATTCCCTTTTGAAATTTTTTTGAAATTTTTTTTAAACTGGGATTGAGTCAAGATTTATCGCCAATGCTTATTACACCTAGAAATGATCCTCATGTGATGACACTTCTCGAAGTCTATTCACCACTGTTCACATATGATTTATTTTCCTCCACCGCTATTGTTACATATTTCATTCTCATTCGACATGAATGCTAGTACTCATGGTAAATCTCTGTTAATATATCTCTATGGTAGGATTGAATGATGACTTAATTAATCTTGAAATTATGAATTAGCAAGTCGTATGCTTTCAATGGAACACACCATCACAAAATGACTGGAGCATTGTTTTTTATCTCATATTCATTGCTATTTGCATGCTTTGTGTGATCTTGGGTGGAAAGTCTACACTGTCTTTTGAAATGATTAGGATAACCCATTCTTGTGAAAGAATAAAGAAAAGGAAGCTATCTTGCTAAGTTACTTATGCACGCACAAATGAAAGACTGAAATAAGAGGAATGAAGAAAAATGTATGGACGAATAAATGTGTCATTAAAGAAATAACTTGGTTGGCTCGATTAGTACAGTCCGAGGGGTCCTTCTTGGCCTAATGCCCTATTATCGTCTGATTTGGGAGCCATTGACTGGAACCTCAATCATTTGATGGAGCGATCCAAGTTATACATTTTTTCTGCAAATGTTGCTTGATGCGCGTTACGCAGAACCAATAAAATGAGAAAAGAAAAGAAAGAAAAAGTGTGCATCATTAGCAAGGCAAGAGAACTTCCAAAGCTTAAAGAAAGCACAAGATATGGTGTGATTTCCTATGAATGAAAATTGACGTGTGTATGTCTTGATGCCAAATCTATATTTTTTTGCTTGCTTTGCATGATACATCTACGCTCCAAGTTATATACTTTGATTTAAAGGTGTGAGCCATTGATTTTGTATACTATGAGCTGAGAAGTAATGGATAGTGAATTTAAGTCTATTTAATGACCATTTTAGAGATACTTGCTTTTCATTGTAAACCCATGAGTACCATTATATAATGAGCATGAAATCTTGGCATTAGTGTGTGGTTATATTCTTTTGTCGTTGTAGTATGGTGGTGAGAAAATTGAGATCTGATACGGTGATCTAGGTGTATATTTGATATCGTAATTCGCTTTTTTTGCTAGAGACTAGCAAAACGCTAGTTGGGGGGGGTGTGAATTGGGTTCAATATTACATATTTAACCCCCTAATTAGTCCTATTTTGTGCTCATATGATGATAAATTGTTCTCTAATTCATACGTATTTTGTACACAATTATTTATTAGAGAAAACACTTAATTTGAGCATAAAACAGCAATTAACTGAGTATTTCTGCATATTTTATATTTTTTCATGGCAAGCTCTCGTTCTCACGATTCCAACGACTATTTATTTGTATTTTTCTGAGATCTGTGCTAATTACTATGAATTTTTGAATGCAGAATACTAATTAAATGGAGAAATACGCAAGAAATACGGATTATACGGCCGCCAGCCAATCAGAATGAGACACGTGGCACGCATCAGAGCCGTTCCCGCTCAGATCCAACGGCAGCGGATTATTATCGACAGGGATTAATGAAGGCCGTTGGATCGAGATCCAACGTCCAGGATCACGCCGATGCGATGCGAAGCGCGGACGTAGAGCGGGGATTTCTTGGACACGTGGCGCAATCGCGGGGATTTGCCGCTCGATCCAACGGTGCGCCTCAATTACGAAATCGTTTCAATTTCGAATCCCGCTCGTGCCACGCGGCGTCACCATCGCCGTTGGATTGATATCCAACGGCCCACTTTCACCCCGCATTTAGCAGCGGACGCTTCGAGTTTGGCCGTGGATGCAAGATCCAACGGTGAGGATCGATGCGGGTTTTGATTTCGAAGTCGAAGCGGGCGAGATCGCGTCCGTTCGATCTCACGATCGAACGGTCCACATTCATCCCAAGGCGGATTCGAAGTGGATGCGGGCGTTGATCGAGCGAACGGGCGGAGCGCGAATCTTGGAGCGCATGTGTCGCTTCCTGGGGCGATCCCGCTTTGATGAGCGGCTGAGAAATGCGCCGGCCGTATTATTGGGTTTGGATGCGAAAAAGAAGCGAATTTAGACCCGTTAAGCCCCCAAACCCGCAATGCTATTATATAAGCGTATTTCTAGGGTTTTGGGGGGTATTCTGGCGTATTTTGGGACTTTTGGAGCGGCTACTGTGCGTATTTCTCCAGGAGAAAATTCTGAAAATTTCCAGAGACTATTCTTCCTATTCTCAGAGAGTTTTGGGTTCTAAGGAGGAGATTTGGTGATAATTTCTTGAACTTATACCCCGTATTTGGTGTATTTCTTTGTATTTTGCTACTTAAACGATGTATTTTGCTATCAAATCTGATTTTTATTGCACCATGCGTGGCTAATCTCTTTGTGCTAGGGTTGTGATGTAGTTAGGAGTATGTAGTTGCTAAATCTCACGTCTTTAGCCCTATTATCATGTCTAAATTGCTAGTTTTGTTGATTTCTACAACGTATTTGATGGGTATTTGCTTATTGCCGATGTTGTTGATGTGCCCTATGGCTAGGCCCTGATAAGGCTAGCTAATTTGTGTTCTCTAATCTGAACTTATCGCTGCGATTATTGCTTAATGAAATCAACATTGTTAGTAATACGTTTAAGGCTATTTTGACTAGTTTTCATCGATTCATCTTCCGACGCCTTCACACCTTGACCGGGTGAAGCGTTGTGTGACATTAAAAGACGTGAAATTTCAGAGACCATAAACTCCTAATGAACTCACAACCGTAGCATACTTGCCTCATCGAATTCCAAACTTTCGTGATACCGTAATACTTTTAGGAACCACTTTCTTTGCTACAAATCCTTACACTATTTTTCACCTTCACAAAGGTGGTCATTTTCTTAACCGTATATTATATTTGATTAGTTGAATTTGTGTTATCTCAGGTCGACTTGTCCCGAGGATTCGACTCTGGACTCTCCAGGTACTACTTGCACGATCTCCTGCGCTTGGGAGTAAAGCTCACATTGTTTTGAGAGAGGCAAGGGGGCGGCGTCCTGCGGCGGCGCAGCGAGCGACGACAGTGTTACAGCTGCCGCTGCTGCGAATTCTGTTGAAAGGCTGCGGCTGTGGGGGTTATTCCGACGATGCAGCGACCGCAGCGGGGTCCCACGGTGGTCTGAGGGGAAGAGGCCCGTCGGGGGAGGAGAGGGGGCCGCCGGCGGCGAGCTAGGGGGCCGGAGAGCGTCGGTGACTTGGCCGGAGAACGCTGGGAGAAGTCGGGGTTGGGGTGTTTGCGTGAAATGTTGGGAGGCGGCGCTGTGTTGATGCGGCTGTGAAATAAAAAAATAAAAGACCTAGGTTATTTTTATAGTGTAGAGGGCTGTGAACGCGGGGGCTAAGAATGAAACGTGGGTAGGGCTTTTGGGTTTATTTGTTTTAAGGAAATTTTGTTTTAAACTATTAAAAGCCCAAACTATACCTCTCTCTTTCTCCTACCAGGTGCATGTGGCCAAGCTAAGCAAGGGGGTTGGGCCAAGCCCAAATCTGGAGTAATTTATTATTAGTCAATTATTAGGGATATAATACAATGAAACTTAGGGCTAAAAATGTAATAAGTTGGGCCAAACAGCGAAAGTAGGTCAAACGAACCTCAAAAATTGTGAAATAAATACTGGGGTGACCGGGACGACGAGAGAAAGATGACAGAGAAGACGGATCCCAATTTCGATGACGAGAAACGAAATTAAAAATAGAAAGGCCTCGCGACAAAAGTGAAAATCGTGACGTCTCTTCAAACAAGGTCAAATCGTGGGAGAACGACCCGTGAAATGACGTTCCAAATCAACACCACAATTTTACTACTCTCAGAGAGGGTCACAACGACATATCACACTATAGGGTTCGGATACAGACAAAGTCTAAAATAAATACGTGCACGAACAAGACTACGTGCACGACAAAGCGTACAAGCGAAAATAGACCGTTACAGGCCACCCCCTCGCTACTGAACGACTCTCCTAAATGTCGTCAGCTTTAAGCCGATGGGGCCACCCCTCGCTACTGAATTACTCTCCTAAATGTCATCATCTTTAAGCCAAAGGGGCCACCCCTTCGCCACTGAATAACTCTCATACAAAGTGTCGTCAGCTATAAGTAGAAGGGCCACCCCTTCATTACTGAACGACTCTCCCAAGACGTCGTCAGTAATAAGTCGAGGGGCCACCCATTCGCCACTGAACGAATCTCCTAAAGGTCGTCAACCATAGGCCGAAGGGGCCACCCTTCGCCACTGAACGACTCTCCTAAAGGTCGTCAGCTGTAACCCGAAGGGCCACCCCTTCGCCACTGAACGACTCTCCTAAAGGTCGTCAGCCATAAGCCATAATGGCTAACCCCTCGCTACTGAATGACTATCATAAAGGTCGTCAACCGTAAGCCGAAGGGTCATCCCCTTCGCCACTGAACGACTATCCTAAAAGTCGTCGGCTGTAAGTCGAAGGGCCACTCCTTTGTCACTAAACGACTCTCTTGTAGGGATATATATGCCCTCGAGGCAATTTATCCTAGAATACATCTTGTTCAAATATAAATGGTACTAATTATCCTAGTATGGTTAATATATTTATTAAATACTTGGATAATTTCCGTAGACTTAAAGTAAGGACATACATGAATCTAGATGTAAATCTCGATTGTGGCAAGTGTATGACCGATAAGAACTTGAGTCTTAAAATGTTCATGGTCAAAATGTGTCGAGAAAAGGACATCAGCACATCAGACAGACCATTGTGTTTTTGTCTTATCCTATAGGGAAATGATGATCTTATAATCATTCAACCTATCGAAGTCAGAAACAAGTCACATGTGCTCACTGGAGATTGAGTTCACTGAACGACCCAATAAAGAGTTATCAAATGGTTAACCTTAAATAAACTGTCATTGATAACTCTCTAGTGATGATAGGCTAGTTGGTCCTTTGTGTTGGATCCTGTGGATGGCAAACAACACTAGAAGAGGGGGTTGAATAGTGTTGTGCAAATAGTGTACTTTTTTGATTGTTAAGATTAGCACAAATAAAAAAACCTTCTAATGTTGCCTAAGAAGCCAAGTAGAGTGATCTACGCTTGGTTCTTAATCAACAAAGTAATCTTACAAATATGATAGAGAAAAGATTGCAATCAGATATAAATCTTTACAAAGAGATCTTTTCACAGCCGAATTAAATAAATAATCTTTGCAATAATAAATAAACAAGGAATTACAAAGATATAAGATTAGCAAATGAAAAATGCTTGTACAAGAAATATAAACAAACACAGAAAAACAAACGCAGAGACAAGCGATTTTATCCTGGTTCCCCGCAACCTGGGTACGTCCAGTCCCCGACCAATCCGGTACGAGATTTTCCACTATCTACCTTGGCAAATACAATTACCTAACTTCACTCGTTAGGATTTTCAACGACCTAGTCTCAACCAGGATTTCCGACTGGCAACACCTAGACTTGTCTAGTGTTCCAACAACAACTCAATGAAACTTATATCCAATACACCACAATAAATTGATGGAGATTGGTTTTTACACCCGATTCTATAGCCAATCAATGATAGACAAAATTGTGTAGTGGCTTAATAGAATAAGAGTCTAGATCACACAAAGATACGAGAGAATTCTTTGTGATCTAGATCTAATACTTTTCAAAAATCCTTTAAACAAAAATAAAGAGAATAGCAATAAGGATTTTGAAAAACGTTTAGCCAATAAAAAAGAGTATGATCTTTAAAAAGTAATAACAGAATTTTACAAGATCACAATAAAAAAATAGAATTGGCTAGAGAGAATGAGAGCTTTGAATTAAAGAGCGTTTGCACGAGAGATTTGATTTTCAATAGATGTTGTGTTTTCTCAAATGAAATTAGCTCTTATTTATAGGGAAAATTCTGAGATTTGAAATTCAAATTTTCTTTGACTTTTGGCCCAAAAATCACGGAGAAAATCACTCAACGAATTTTCAAAATTCAAATCAAAATGTCAGAATTTTACAGCTGGTAGTCGACTCCCTCATGTAGGTAGTCGACTCCCAGAGTGTTTCAGGGAATCTTGAATCCCAGCTGGTAGTCGACTCCCTACTGTTGGTAGTCGACTCCCAGAGGAGTTTTTCCTGCAACTCTTCTAGTCAGACAGGTAGTTAACTCCAGGGTGTGTGGAGTTTCACTACGGAAGTTATAGAATGACTAGAGAAAGCTCTTAAAAACATTTTGAAGATGTTTTAAAAGATATTCAAAAAATGTTTTCAAATCGTTTGTGTGCGTGTGTTTTGTTTATATGATTTGGCTTTGACAAATACTCTAAAGAGACACGACACACTCACTATAGACTTAGGACATGTTTTCGGAAGCTTGATCAATTTGATGAAGTGGATGCGAGCTTCACTTGAGCTTCTTTGTTCTATTTGAGCTTTGAACTTCATCATTTGTCTTAGCCACGTTTGTCCTTGTCTTTGAGCGTAGATTTGTGTTTCTTTGAGTATGAGTAAGACTTCGCACATTCTGCACACTTCAGTGTAGTGTAGTTAGTACACTAAGCTTTCATTTGGTGTGCTCATCATCAAAATCACTTGAGGTGGAATCCAATTTCCATCATTCTCCCCCTTTTTGATGATGACACCCAAATGAAAAAAAATGAAGTAAGTAAAAAAAATGAAGATTCATGAAAGTATACTTATTCCCCTGCTTTGATGCGGTTCTCCCCCAGCATCGAAGCTGTTTGCAATACAATTCATATAATTTCATTTTTCCATTTCATAAATTTTTCTCCCCCTTGTCATCAACAAAAATAATTTCAACATAATATAATCAGGAGAGGAATTCAATTTCATATGCCTGCAAGAGAGATGTTAGTTCATAGGAACAACTAAGTATTGCATAGTAGATAAGTTCACGATAGCGAGCATCACGCGATAAAAGTTATTACAAGCCATAAGTCTTAAGGACATAGTTTGAGAATCATTGTTTAAAAGAGAACCATTGTTTATGAAGCTAAGTTCAAGAAGCTAAGGATGACCGCTGTTCTTCTTCAGTTCCTTGATCTCTTCAAGGATCATAACAAGCGTATCCTCAGTCATCTTGTTGCTTTTCACGACGAACTCTTTAAGGTCGTCTACCTTTCGATTGAGATCTTCAAATCCTTTCTCTTGTGAGATCTTCAATTTTCCAATCTTCTTTAGAAGCATTTCTTGGAGCTCAAGAATATACGCCGGTGCTTCTTCTTCTTCTTCGCTTCCTTTTTCTTATTCTCCTTCTTATTCTTCTTCAGAATCTGAAACCACAATTTTCTTACCTTTCCTAGAGGATGAGGATCCTCCTTCAGCTGCAAGTTTTTCTTCAGGGATGTTTTCATCAAGGTCATTGTGGAGATTCATTCTCCCAAGTGCATGAACATCAAAAACTCGAGCTGGTTCTAGAATAGAGGTTTCATGATCCAAAGGCACATTATAGCTAATAAACAATATAGTGAGATAGTGCCCATGAGCTAAAGTGGAAGAGGGTTTATTTGAAGAAGCTGAAGCAAGTATAGAATCCATGATAACTTTGGCCCAATTGATGCGAATGTTACCTAGTATAGCATAGATGCATTTGGCTTGTTTTTCTGATAAGATCGAATGACTTCCAGATTTTTGAGTGATATTATAGGATAATATATTTGCCAAAATTCTTGCCGAATAGCGAAGATCGCTACATGGCAATTTAGTCTGAAAATGTCGTCATGGCAAATACATTCTCTCTAGAATATTTCCTTCAGTCATTTCTATTTTATCAAGAAGCATGCCAGAATATGGGATTCCTAGGGCTTCTCCTAGAGATTTAGCAGTAATGGCAAGCTTGGTGTCAAGGACTTTGGTTATAAAACGGCTTTTAGCAAGATCGTAGTCCATGTTGGCATAGAACAAGTGCACAAGCCTAGGGTAGCAAAGATAAGTATTTTCAGAAGAAAATAGGTTGGCCAAGTTCTGGAAATCAAGCAAGCTATCAATGCCATAATTTATAACATCATTAAGCTTAACAAAACGTTCATGCAAGATGGGTTTCTTAGTGACCTTAACGAATTGTTCATAAGTACTGGTTTTGAAGAGATAGGGTAGAATGGTTTCTTTTTCAGAATCAATTTCAGATGATGTTTTTCTCTTCTTAGTGAAAATTCCTTTGATAGGCATCTAGAAAGAGTAAAAACAGTATTTTTACAATGCTAGATAAGCAAGAGACAAAGAAATAATGAAATAAAGATCATGAAGTAAAAATTTTTTTTACCTTGGGTGAAGTTTGGAGGAGCTTCAAATGAACCAAGCACCAAGAGAATTTTTCAAGAGAGGAGGAACAAATGGGGTAGTCGGCTACCTAGGGTTTCTCTTGGGGGTTTTTAATCTTTGGATGAAAGATGGAAAGGAATGAGGGCCTTAGGATTAAGAGATGAAGGGTTAGGATGAAGTTTTAGCTTATTGGGTATACGTTGCCTTGAGGATATGAACCCATTTACTCAATAGAACCCATTAGGAGTTAGTCAAAAATAAACCTAGAATTTCACATATACTCTGGTAGTCGACTCTCTCATGGAGGTAGTCGACTCCCTACTGGGTTGAGTCATTTTCTCATCCCGAGGGGTTTTTTGATCCAGGTCGAGTGCGATTTCTGAACACAAAATGTTTTTAGGAGTGTAACACCAATTCATAAGATAAAAAATATTTATTTAATTAAATTTAATCATATATATTTTAACAAAGAGAAAAGTTTAGTCGCGCAAGAAGGTTGTTGAAGTTGATCCTTTACAGCGCGTTTGATCTTGTTTTCTTCCTTTCATTTCTTTGGATTACCTGAAAAATAAAACGTTTATGTAACTCTTTTTTTGAGTCCGAGGAGTTAGTTTTTAGGAAGCCAAACCCAGTATGGTTTAGTTCCTTCATGAACAACATATTTATAATGTTTGTTTAAATGAATTTGTTGAACAAAGTCGATAGCGTACCTTTTCCTTTGTTGATCAGATAATTTCTTTGGTATCCAGATGCTCAAAAAATTGTCGTTAGAATGATGCATCCTAGTATGCTTAACCCATTTCTTGGTATGATGTGAATCATAACCGAGTCCGGTTTTGCTAGATGAGGCCTTTTGATTATTTATTAGACTGTCTAGCTTCCCTTTTCCTTTGTTGAAATTCTCAATAATTTTCATCGTAGCTTCGTATTTGTCTTTGACAGATACGAGAAGATTATTCAGATTCTCAACCTTTTCATTTACTAAAGAAATATCTTTTTGCAAAAAATCATTCTTTTCTTTAAGGAGACTATTTTATTTAATGATTTCTTCTTTTTCTTTAGTATCCTTTTTAATATTTCTAAGTGTTCTTCTATGTTCTTTTATGAGCTTTTCATGCATTTTGCATAGCTCCTTATATGCTCCCCTATAATCCATGTCTTCATCATCACTTGATGACGAATCATTGTCGCTAGATGAATCATGATGCGTGCTTACCTTGGAGGATGTGGATGCCATGAAGCACATGTGTGATGTTTCTCTTCTTTCATCATTATCTTCCTCTGAGGATTCATCGGATGAGGAATCATCGCTCTGGTCGAAGGCTACGTAAGCTTCTTTCTTTGGTCGTCAGAATTTGTTTCTTCCGTTGTTTTGCTTTTCATTATTATCTTTGTTCTTTCCATGATCTCTGGAATCACGATTGTTTCTCTCCAATAGACAGTCTCTCTTGACATGCCCTGGTTTGTTGCAACCAAAACAAATAATACCGTTAGTGGGTCTAAAAGATCGTTTTCCGTATTTACTTGTGATGAACTATTTAAAGTTCTTTGAGATGAACGTGATATGATCTTCTTTGTCCGTGTAATCGGAATCTTCCTCTTGGGCTTTGAACGCGAGATTCTTCTTCTTTGGTTTTTCTTCGATCTTCTTGTCTTCTTCAAGCTCAATCTCATATGCCATGAGATTTCCCATTAGTTCTTCAATGGTGAGGTCTTTCACATTATGAGCTTCTCGGATGGTGGTTGTCTTTCCCTTCCATTCGGGCCGGAGGGATCTTAGTATCTTCATTACCTGCTCATATTCGAAAAGTTTCTTTCCTAATCCTGCGAGCTCATTTATAATATTAGTAAAACGAGTATTCACATCGGTGATACTCTCTCCTTCTTCCATTTTAAAGGATTCGAATTTAGAATGTAAAACATTTATGCGGGATTCTTTTACCTTTTCGGTTCCTTCGTGACTTACCTAAAGGGTATGTCATATTTGGTGTGTTGTCTCACATTGGGAGACTCGATTGAACTCATTTCCTGTAACGGCGTAAAATAGTGCATTCGTTGCTTTTGCATTTATATTAGCTCTCTTCTTGTCGTCGACAGACCATTTTCCAAACTCAACGTCGGTGGGTGCGATGTACGAGACTTTAGTAACGGTCCAAGCTTCAATGTCTAATGACTCTAGGTGAGTCTTCATTCGGATCTTCCAGCTAGCGTAGTTGGTTCCATTGAACAGTGGTGGTCGCATGGTATTTAGTCCTTCAGAGTGAAAGGATGTTGATGACATCACCTTTGTAGCCTTGCTCTGATACCAAGTGTTGGATCCTGTGGATGGCAAACAACACTAGAAGGGGGGTTGAATAGTGTTGTGCAAATAGTGTACTTTTTCGATTGTTAAGATTAGCACAAATAAAAAACCTTCTAATGTTGCCTAAGAAGCCAAGTATAGTAATCTACGCTTGGTTCTTAATCAACAAAGTAATCTTACAAATATGATAGAGAAAAGATTGCAATCAGATATAAATCTTTACAAAGAGATCTTTTCACAGCGGAATTAAATAAATAATCTTTGCAATAATAAATAAACAAGGAATTACAAAGATATAAGATTAGCAAATGAAAAATGCTTGTACAAGAAATATAAACAAACACAGAAAAACAAACGCAGAGACAAGCGATTTTATCCTGGTTCCCCGCAACCCGGGTACGTCCAGTCCCCGACCAATCCGGTACGAGATTTTCCACTATCTGCCTTGGCAAATACAATTACCTAACTTCACTCGTTAAGATTTCCAACGACCTAGTCTCAACCAGGATTTCTGACTGGCAACACGTAGACTTGTCTAGTGTTCCAACAACAACTCAATGAAACTTATATCCAATACACCACAATAAATTGATGGAGATTGGTTTTTACACCCGATTCTATAGCCAATCAATGATACACAAAATTGTGTAGTGGCTTAATAAAATAAGAGTCTAGATCACACAAAGATACGAGAGAATTCTTTGTGATCTAGATCTAATGCTTTTCAAAAATCCTTTAAATAAAAATAAAGAGAATAGCAATAAGGATTTTGAAAAATGTTTAGCGAATAAAAAAGAGTATGATCTTTAAAAAGTAATAACAGAATTTTGCAAGATCACAATAAAAAAATAGAATTGGCTAGAGAGAATGAGAGCTTTGAATTAAAGAGCGTTTGCACGAGAGATTTGATTTTCAATAGATGTTGTGTTTTCTCAAATGAAATTAGCTCTTATTTATAGGGAAAATTCTGAGATTTGAAATTCAAATTTTCTTTGACTTTTGTCCCAAAAATCACGGAGAAAATCACTCAACGAATTTTCAAAATTCAAATCAAAACGTCAGAATTTTACAGCTGGTAGTCGACTCCCTCATGTAGGTAGTCGACTCCCAGAGTGTTTCAGGGAATTTTGAATCCCAGCTGGTAGTCGACTCCCTACTATTGGTAGTCGACTCCCAGAGGAGTTTTTCCTGCAACACTTCTAGTCAGACAGGTAGTTAACTCCAGGGTGTGTGGAGTTTCACTACGGAAGTTATAGAATGACTAAAGAAAGCTCTTAAAAACATTTTGAAGATGTTTTAAAAGATATTCAAAAAATGTTTTCAAATCGTTTATGTGCGTGTGTTTTGTCTATATGATTTGGCTTTGACAAATACCCTTAAGAGACACGACACACTCACTATAGACTTAGGACATGTTTTCGGAAGCTTGATCAATTTGATGAAGTGGATGCGAGCTTCACTTGAGCTTCTTTGTTCTATTTGAGCTTTGAACTTCATCATTTGTCTTAGCCACGTTTGTCCTTGTCTTTGAGCGTAGATTTGTGTTTCTTTGAGTATGAGTAAGACTTCGCACATTCTGCACACTTTAGTGTAGTGTAGTTAGTACACTAAGCTTTCATTTGGTGTGCTCATCATCAAAATCACTTGAGGTGGAATCCAATTTCCATCAAAGGTGTCACTTACATCTATGATCTAGTCTTGAGTCTTTACTCGTTGAAAGGTCATAGGTTGATGACACTTAAAGCGTACGAGTTAAGTAGTGACTAAGATATGGTTCGTCTCTTCCGTTAAGGAAAATCAGCGTCACAGGCTAAGTATGTTTCTTTGTGCTGAACCTCGGCCTGGGTATGTTGTAGGTAGTACAACAAGAAAATACCAAAGACCGATGTATATTGACCAATGCAAGCTAGTAGGTGACGTTTTACGATACCCTAGGCTAAGCAGTGACATAGTTATGATGAAGAGACTAAAACTGTGGTATTCATAACTGATACAGTCAGAGTGATCCCGACGACATTTTGTCAATGGGTCAATCACGTAATTATGATACCGAAACAGGGGCAACACATGATGCTCGTGGTCTCTGCCGTCTAAGGGTTTCGAGCCCCAACCTGTAGTAAGGTTAGGCTGTAGGGTCTCACACCGAGTGAGATTTGCGTCTTAGTAATAGGAAGGGTTCAGAAGGAGTGTACTCGGGTGCACAAGAATAATTGAAGTCACAAAGAATTTGTGACGATAAGTCTTAATTAAATGGGATTTAATGATATCGCAAAAGGTTTGCGATTTTAGCATTAGAATGAATGCTATAAGGGATTATTGCATGTGATGCAAAAGGATTGAAAATATATTGTAAAACGTTTACAAGAATATTTTGCATAATAAAAGAATAGGAAAAGATTGCAAGAGTTCTTGGGATAGTCCCATTCGAATCATGCTTTCCAACGGTTTGAAAATCAGTTCAATCAGAGCTGTAGAACTCAAGAAACAGTCCAAAAGGCCAGAACTAGGCAAAAAGCCCAGTTCTGGCCCAGCCCAGCTTGGACGGGCAGGTCCAGACCCGCTGGCAGGCTGAACCCGCCTGCAAAAGGGGTCCAGTCTGCTTGGCGGGCTGGACCCGCCCGCTTATGCGGGCGGGTCAAGACCAACCTGGGCGAGCTCAGACCCGCCTGCACTGTGCGGGCGGGCTCGTGCCCCGCCCGCTAATCGGTGAGTCTGAGCCCGCCCGCACAGTGGGTGGATCTGACCAGTTTGCCTAGTGCGGGCGGGTGCGGGTTCGACCTGCGGATGTGCCCGATTTTTTGGAAAAACCCAAGAGTAATTGCGACGGCTGTAATTTAGCCGAATTTGTTACTTTTTCGCTCAACTTTGAGCAATTATTTGAGGGGTCAAATAAAGTCAGAATTCATCACCGATTGTTCCTATGCGTTCACCATTCAAAGCTCTTCGAATTGATAAGGTGTATCACTTCCAAAGCCAAACAGTGAGGGAGAAATAATTGGTTAAATTTGAGCCTTAGTGTAAGGCAAAACTAATCCCAATTTTCTCCTAATTAATCCGCATATCAATTAATTCTGCATTGCTTGTGAGACGAGCAATGGGTCCTGCCTACTATATAAATAGGTGTAAGGATCATCTTACCCTTGCAATACTAACAACACACTAGATGGGGGTGAATAGTGTAATGGCACAAATTGCGTATTTAATAATTAAACTTGCAAATGCAGAATTATAAATGCAAAAGGAATTTAAACACCACAAAAATCCAAACGCAAACACAAGATATTACCCTGGTTCCCTAAACTTGGATACGTCCAGCCTCACCAATATCCACTATAATTCTCACACAGAGAAAGTTAATACAATCTCACACAGAGATACCTCACACAGAGGATTTTGGATTCTCACACAGAGATCCTTGCTTTCACACAGAAAGACGTTTGCTCTCACACAGAGAGACTCAAATTCTCACACAGAGAGAAGTCAACCAACCCTCACACAGAAGGTTATACACTCTCACATTGAGAGTAACTAGCTCTCACACAGAAAGCTAGGGTTTCAATGAAATAACAAAGTAAAACAAATACTCTTACATATACCTTGAAATGTACTTACTCATAAATGAATGCGAGACATGGAAGAGGATCTCCAAGTGATGAGATTTGCTTGAAATGCACTTGGATGATTTCCCTAGAGCTTGACTTCAAAGCATGAAGGAGAGAATGAGCTCTAAGAGAAAAACGAGAGAGTTTGAGAGTGGCTTAATCAATCTCTAATGATTTGCAATAGCATCAAGAAGTTCTAATGAACTCAGCCCACTCATATAAATAGGAACCTTATAGGAACTCTCAAAAGCTAAGAAGACAGTTAAAAACAAAAAGCTGCAACGACTATATTTTGGGCTGAAACTTCAGTGACAGTTGACTGATGAACAAATGACAGTCGACTGTCCAACGGCTAAATAATTCCCAACGACTATAATCTGAGCCTTGACAGTCGACTGGAGAAATGGATACAGTCGACTGTAAACAGGACATGCGCCTGAAAAACCTTCAGCAGGTGACTACTGCAGGGGATGGAATAAAACAGAGAGATGCACTCTTACTCCCAGTATGCATACAGGAGACTGAAGAACAAATGACAGTCGACTGTAAAATAGACAGGTGATTGTTTATCCTTCATCAGTCGACTGCTGCAGTGGATGGAAATAAACAGAGAGAAGCAATTTTCGCACTTAGGCCTTTCAGACGACTGTTGACCATTTCACAGGCAACTGTAAATATACAGGCGACTGTAAATACTTCATCCGTCAACTGATGTGAAAAGCTCAAGTAGAGTCAATAAAAAGTTGACTTGAGCAGTGCACCACAGTCGACTGTAGAAGGCTCGACAGGTGACTGGAATCACCCAGTCGACTGTAAAACCTTCAGTAGACGACTGTAGGAGAGCCAGAGACTCCAAATGAGTCTTTGGGTAAGATTAGCTTATTGTGTTGGATTCTATGATAATCCTAATGCTCACTAAGATGGTTAAATGCATATGCATGAATGAGTAGACCATCTATCAAGGCATTACATTAAAACTAGACTCAAAAAGGAGAAAAGCAATAAATAAAATATTACATGGATTACATTTCTTTCCTTAGAGTCTATGGCTTCAGTCTTGATGCCTTGTCGCTCCCCATCATATCCAAGCTTTGGCACCTCTTGAGTCCAAGCTTTGGCATAACTCCTCTTGATGTCCATCCTTGCACCAAGTGTTTAGTCTCCAAAAAAGGTATTCTTGAAAAGTAACTATGAGACTAAAACAAGAGAGTCATTAGCAACAACATAATGTTGTGATCATCATCAAAATAGCATTGGTATGAAACACCAATACTCAACAATAGGGGTCGACACCCCTTGGAAAAATGGCACCAAGTGTTTAGTCTCTAAAAAAGGTATTCTTGAAAAGTAACTATGAGACTAAAACAAGAGAGTCATTAGCAACAACATAATGTTGTGATCATCATCAAAATAGCATTGGTATGAAACACCAATACTCAACAATAGGGGTCGATACCCCTTGGAAAAATGGCACCAAGTCTTTGAATCGAGTAGATCCGAAAAGTTTTGAGCACGCTCGATTCAAGACAAAAAATTATTTTTTCCTCCTCTACTTTTTCGATTCCTTCGTTCGCGTCCTAGCAAGATGAGGAGGAGGATTGGATTCGATTTAAAGTCTACGACGCGGATCGCTATCAAAGTGAGACTTTCTTCGGTGGTTGATTGGCTCGGAGGCGCAGCGCCGGCTCGCTTCGGGTGGAGCAGTTCAGAGGTGCGAAGGCGGCCAGTTTCGGGGAAGACCAAAGTCCGTTGGTGAAAACGACGCTTTGTTCTCTGCGGGGGCAACGTTCCGGGTATGTACTTTAATGCATTTTATTTATTTCATTGTAGTAGTTTAGATCTATTTTAGTGGGGCAGACCCACCCCAAGATAGTAGAGATGCTGACTCGGGTCTTTGATATTCTTAGGGTACATTATTAAATTGTTTAATAATTTTTTTCCGCTGCTGTTTTAATTCTTTCGTTCGTCCGACATAGGACATGCGCAGAATTATGCCTTAAGGGTCCCTCAAAACCCTAACATTAGTATCAGAGCTAGGTTTATTTCTGATCTAAAACTGCAATGTTTTTTAAATGCATGCTAAGAACATGTTAATATGATTATCTTGTTTTTTAACATTATGTGATAATTGTTAAAAATAGAACAACTTAATTTTAGATGCTCTTAAATCATTTATGTGATAAATTTTTAATATGATAATGTGATTATCTAGATTTAACCTTATGCGATTAATGTTAAAGACAGAACACCACATTTTATTAGATAAATTTTTTGATGCTCTTAAATTATTTGTGTGATAAATTTTTAATATGCATACTAGAGTTTATGTGATAAATTTTACTAAGTTGTTCATGTAAATAATTATAAGATAATTATTAAAAAGTTAGTAACTTAATTTTATGTGATATCTTAAGTTGCTAAGTCTGCATGCTAATTTTATGTGATAAAATTTAGTTGACTTGTTTTTAATGGTAGTTCTAAATTCTTGAACATTATGTGATAATTCAAGAAAGCCTTTTAGGATAGCCATTAAAATTCATCTAAAACTTATGAGATAAATTTTACATTGACATGCTATGTTTTATAAATTGTCACAACATTTAAATTCCTAATTCCTGATTAGGGTAGCCCTTTTGCAACGATTATTATTTTAAACATACTAATAATAATTCTAATAAAAGACTACAATTTAATTTGTTGTAATTTAAATTTATTAAAATCCTAATACTTGATTAGGATAGCACGTTGAAACTTTAAAACCTTATAGTTGATAAGGACTCTAATAAAAGTTATTAACCAAATCTTAATAATTCCGAATTTTAGGATTCAACTAGTTGATTGAATGATGAGTTTTCCTTCAATGGACCATGATCAGGTCTAGTGTTTTTTGACTAGTGCTGAAGATCACCCTAAGCTTAACTGGGGATAGTGATCCTGGCCTAATCAAATCCCTGGCCACGTTCCGCTGGACCGCAAGGATGCGAATCATGATTATGTGACACCGTCAACTGTATCTAGTCTAATACTTTAATAGTCTTCTTCAAGATTAATCGTAGCCCACCTTATTTTTGGACTAGGGGACCGAAAGACACCTGTCATGGTTGTTGAGTCTCCTCAAGCAATGGCATCGTCTATTTTTAGAAACCGACCACATAATACATATGATGTAATCGAGTCTTAACCCAAACCGACACGTCGGGTCTCCTCGAGTGTCGGTGTAAGTTAAGTCTAGACTTAAAAATAATGGTTCAACTAGACTAGACATTATGATTTATTGAGTCTCCTCAAGATCATAAGTGACTAGGGGCAAAAAATGTGAATGATGAAGAGTTCATCCACCGACTACAGAGTCAAACAACTTGTTGAGCACACTTAAGGTTGGGAGACTCAAGGTGTTTGGATCCCTCTCCCAAAAATTTTAACCCTAATAAATTGTTCATTGTTATGGCTTAACTGTTCATTAAAATAGTGGGAAAATATAATTTAATAAAAACCTCGTAAACTATATAAGAACATATACTAAATAAACTTATATTAAAATGCAGTATGGAGCCTAGACTTAAGTTCATTATCGAGAAGAATGTGCTGAATGGGACGAATTACAAGGACTGGTTGAGGAACATCAAGCTAGTTCTCTCGTTAGCTGGAATAGGTTACGTACTGACGAAAACTGCTCCGGAGAAGCCCAATGAAGATGCCACCAATGAAGAGAAGGGGACATACAAGCAGTGGCAAAGGGATGCAGAGAAGGCCAGGTGCCTTACTCTGGCCTCAATGAACAATGATTTGCAGAGAAATCATGAACATATGGATGTTCAGAGTATGCTTTTGAACACAGAAGAATTGTATGGTAATCATTCTAGGGCTGCCAGATTTGAGGCCACCTGCAACCTTTGGGAGACAAACATGACGACGGGCCTCGTCCAGGATCATGTGATAAAGATGATCGGGTTCGTAAAGGACACAGCCCAGCTAGGATTTGTCCTTGAAAATGAGATGAGCACGGACATAATCTTAAAAATTTGACCCCTAATTTCAACCAGTTCATTACAAGTTTTATAATGAACAATACAGAGGTGGAACTTCCAGGTCTCTTGAACATGCTTCGGCAGTTCGAGGAGAGAATCGAGAAAAAAACCACCAGTGTTGGTTGTTGGCTCTGCTTCTTCTCATCAGCCTATTGGCAAGGGTAAGAAGAGGCAGATCCCTCAACCTGCCAAAGGGAAGAAAGGGAAAAAGAAAAAGGGGCGTCGTCGGAGTCTGAGTATTTCCATTGCCACAAGCCGGGACATTGGAAGAGGAACTGCAAGGCCTACCTTGCGGAGAAAAAGGGGCATGGTGATGCCTCAACCTCAGGTACGAATCTTGTTTAAAGAGTATATTAATTTCCTTAAAGATTAATACATGGTATGAGATACCGGTAGGATTACTAAAACATCTGTATATTGTCTACATGTGCTTAAAGCGATGGATGTATGAAGTTCCCTAGTGCAGTCAATAATCAGAGTAATCGTTCGTGCTGGGGTCATTGAGGGACTTTGGAGATATCGAGGAAGCAGTCGTATTTTTATTTTTTAATAAATGTAACGATTGTCTTTTGTGAACAATGATTGAGTGAGTGTTACATGGAAGATATGTTGCGAACAATTTTCAATCAATAAAGTCGGTGTTTCTGGTATCTTGACAAATATGCTCTGGTGGCTATCTGAATTGTTGTGAATGCTTCTGAGTTGATGTAATTGATTGGAGCTGTCAGTAATTTTAACGAATCTTATGTAACGAGTAAATTCCAGGCGCATATAATTTAGTTGTGATCTTGATTATGCGCATAATAATAAAAGTTCTTGTTGGGCTACGTATAATACTTCAAGTTAGAAGATTAATGCAGATAAAGGAATTGATAGTGTAAGTAGTTTTGAATAAGTCAGTCGTCATCAAAACTTTTATAAACGAATTTTGATGTAACTGATTTGTCAGAATGACCTAACAAAAAATTCATTCCATTTTAATTAATTCAGCACAAATGGGCTGGTTATACTTAATAATCAACATTCTAAATAAGATTTAGAAAGTTAAGTAATTAAATCAGACAGTTCTCAAAGTCAGTGGGAGCTAGCATAAACTTGGTTCCGGTTTTGGAACTAAGTAAAAGTTCCAAGTTATTGAACATCTATATGTAACATACAATCAAAAGAGTTTGATTATGTCTGAGATATAAAATACTTGGGTTTGGTTTTTGGAGCTAGGTTGAATTTCTAAGTTATAAAATGATCTATATGTGACGTACCATCAAAAGAGTTTTAATTATATCAGAGATATAGAGTACTTGGTGTCATATATGTGCTAGACATAAATGACACAAGTATATTGGAATATGCTATGATATGACTCACTAGTATGTAATGATAAACATTAAATTAAGTCGTATATGCTAATCGTTAGCTATACAGAAGAAGAAAAATCGTTGGATGAGATCGAAAGACGGTTTCCAGAAATCACCCTTGTGTGATTAATGGTGTATTAGTAATAAGACTCCGTAATACTGCATAATAGATATGTTTTAGCAGATCCCCATTTTAGGCTTTGACATATGGCTAATATGTTATAGCAGTATGAGATACCGAGTTAAATAGTCCGAGTGCAAGTGGGAGATGTAGGGAGATATATGCCCTCGAGACAATTTATCCTAGAATACATCTTGTTCAAATATAAATGGTACTAATTATCCTAGTATGGTGAATATATTTATTAAATACTTGGATAATTTCCTTAGACTTAAAGTAAGGACATACACGTATCTAAATGTGGATCTCGAATGTGGAAAGTGTATGTCCAATAGGAACTTGAGTCTTAAAATGTTCATGGTCAAAGATGTGTCCAGAAAAGGATATCGGCACATCAGACAGACCATTGTGTTTTTGTCTTATCCTATAGGGAAATGATGATCTCATAATTACTCGACCTAGCAAAGTTGGAGACGAGTCACATGTGCTCATTGGAGAATGAGTTCACTGAACGACCCAATAAAGAGTTATCAAATGGTTAACCTTAAATAAACTGTCATTGATAACTCTCTAGTGATGATATGCTAGTTGGTCCTTTAGACTTGAGGTCATTGTATGAACCTGTGCGTAAACGGTGTCACTTAGATCTATGATCTAGTCTCGAGTCTTTACTCGTTGAAAGGTCTTAGGTTGGGTGACACTTAAAGCATACGAGTTAAGTAGTGACTAAGATAGGATTAGTCTCTTCCATTAAGGGAAGTCAGTGTCACAGGCTCAGTACGGTTCTTTGTGCTAAACCTCGGTCAGGGCATGTTGTAGGTAGTACAACATGGACATACTAAAGACCGATATATACTGACCAATTCTAGCTAGTAGGGTTAACGGTTTACCATACCCTAGGCTAAGCAGTGACATAGTTATGACGAAGGGACTAAAACTGCAGTATTCATCACTGACACAGTCAGAGTGATCCCAACGAAATTTTGTCAATGGGTCAATCACGTAATTATGATGCCGAAACAGGGGCGACACCTGTTGTTCATGGTCTCTGTCGTCTAGGGGTTTCGAACCCCAACTTGTAATAGGGTCAGGCTGTAGGGTCTCACACCGAGTGAGATTTGCGTCTTAGTAATAGGAAAGGTTCAGAAGGAGTGCATTCGGGCGCACAAGAATAATTGAAGTCACAAAGATTTTATGACGATAAGTCTTGATTAAATGGGATTTAATGATATCGCAAAAGGTTTGCAATTTTAGCATTAGAATGAATGCTATAAGGGATTATTGCAAGTGATGCAAAAGGATTGAAAATATATTGTAAAACATTTACAAGAATATTTTACATAATAAAAGCATAGGAAAAGGTGCAAGAGTTCTTGGGATAGTCCCATTCAAACCCTGCTTTCCCACGGTTCGAAAATCAGCTCAATCGGAGCTATAAAACTCAAGAAACAGCCCAAAAGGCCAGAGTTGGGCAAAAAGCCCAGTTCTGGCCTAGCCCAGCTTGGACGGGCGGGTCCAGACCGCTGGGCGGGCTGCACTCGCCTGCAAAAGGGGTCCAGACCGCTTGGCGATCTGGACCCACCCGCCAAGCAGGCGGGCTCGACCGCGGGCTCAGGCTCTCGAGCCCGCCCACATTGTACGGGTGGGCTCGTGCCCCGCCCGCTCAGCAGGCGGGTCTAACCCCCCCCGCCCAGTGCAGGCAGGCGTAGGTTCGACCCGCGGGTGGGCCCATTTTTTAGGAAAACCCTAAAGTTATTGCGACGGCTGTAATTTAGCCGAATTTTAACTTTTTACAGAACTTTGAGCAATTGTTTGAGGGGTCAAACGAAGTCGAAATTCGTCGCCGCTTGTTCCTATGCACTCACCATTCAAAGATCTTCTAATTGATATGTTGTATCACTTCCGAAGTCCAACAGTGAGGAAGAAATAATTGGTTAAAGTTGAGCCTTAGTGTAAGGCAAAACTAATCACAATTTTCTCCACAAATTAATTCTCATATCAATTAATCCCACATTGTGCGTGAGACGAGCAAGGGGTCCGGCCTCTTATATAAATAGGGGTAGACACCTCTTGGAAAAATGGCACCAAATCTCTGAATCGAGTAGCTCCGAAAAGTTTTGAGAACGCTTGATTCAAGACGAAAATTATTCTTCCCTCATCTACTTTTCTGATTCCTTCGTTCGCGTCCTAGCAAGACGAGGAGGAGGATTGGATTCTATCCAAAGTTTACGACATGGATCGCTCTCAAAGTGAAACTTTCTTCGGCGGTTGATTGGCTCGGAGGCACGGTGTTGGCTCGCTTCGGGTAGAGCAGTTCAGAGGTGCGAAGGTGGCTAGCTTCAGGGAAGACCAAAGTCCGTTGTTGAAAACGACGCTTTGTTCTCTGCTGGGGAAAAGTTCCGGGTATGTCCTTTAATGCATTTTATTTATTTCATTGCAGTAATTTAGATCTATTTTGGGGCGGGTCAGACCCACCCAAGATAGTAGAGCTCCTAACTAGGGTCTTTGATATTCTTAGGGTACATTATTTGTCACGTCCCGTTCCCCAGAATACCCTGCATTTAAATTTTTTTCCAAGTATTCTGAAGAGTGAGGGTGAAGAGAGAGGAAAAGAAAGAGAAAGGAGAAACTGAACAAGCAGGCCACTGCGCACATGTTGGGATAGTACGAGTGAAACTCCACAATAATATTAAACAACCTCATGAAATATATAGAACAACAACAACATAACATATATATAACAACTTCCATTTATATACATAACCCAGGAACACCACTACATTTACACTGTCATTCTCCACCTCCCAAGACAACCATATCACACCACAAGACAGCTCACACCAAGTGCTACCTCTGAACCCAACTCCAAGTCACCGACAACTATGCTACCCCTGCTACCTGAAAAATAAGGAGAAGCACATCAATGTGTGACCCAGTAGGAACCAACTTGGATTTGGAACACCATTCTAAGGTTATCAATACACAAGGCAAGGCAAGAGACATAAGATATGTAAACTAAGTAATATGGTGTAAAGTAAATAGCTAAGGAAGGGGATCATACCTGCGGTCCAATGTCGAGCTACTGCAAGAAAGGTTAGCACGAATAATAATAATAACAACACAAGTGTCCAAGCAACCCCATATCTAATAAGGTAAGTGCAAGTGCCTGAGGCATGACACAGAGTCACCAAAAACAGGCAAAGGGAAGGGGAAGTGCTGCCAGCAGTAGAAGTAACACACAATTATTATTTTATTATTTTATAATTGAGTTAATTAGAACTTGGGTAAACTGTGTGATACCAGGACTTGGACTTCACCCAAAATTTGGGGTGAATATAGCACACGACGCAGTGGACACGGACACTGTATGCCGGGCCTTTCAGCTCCTCCGTCCCTGGCAGGAGTGAGGCTCATATCACAACCTCCGTATACCCTCTTCCCCTCCACTCCCGGTAAAGGCGAGTGGGTATAAAAATCCCCTCCACTCCCGGTAATGGTGAGTGGGTATAAACTCCACACATCACAAAATCATCTCCCAACTTCACAGTCTAGGCCTCATATCCACAATTTACTCAAATCCCACCTAAACCCGGGTTTTGCTAGCTCACCCTCATTAGAGAGGATTGAGACTTATTCAATTTATAAGTTAACATCATAAGTGACTCGTTAAGGGTCTTGATGGCATGGGTATGCACATATCACCTCAGCTGTCCGTCATTAAACATAGGGTCATGCACTCACGTAACATGCCCTCTATCACAACACATCACCCGTTCACAATTACAATGTATCCATGCCATTAACGCCTCTAACTTCACTAATTATCAATGTGGTTCAAGGCCAACACTAACACATGCACGTTACTCAAATTATTGGATATTGCATTCATTGAGGCATTTCATCGAACACATGACAGACGTAATTCATAACAAGGCAAAACAATATCATTTACACGTGCCAAGTGCATGAACATTCGTTCCACCACACAACCATAATAAGCAAGAATAACGATGGCCAATTAACTACAATTAATGAATAAGTACAACACTTAATTAATTCAGCTTACTGAAATTGCAGGAAGTGACAATACATGGCCATATAACATCAGTTTACATTGAGAATTTGGCAAATTGTCCCAAATGAAAGTTATAGATATATTAGTCCTTGATTCACAAATAAAATTTCATGGAAAAATATTAAGTATGTGATTTATGGTGAATTAAGTGGTGAAGTGTGTCAAATCTGTTTTAAGACAGATTTCAGGGTTTGTATTTCAAGCCAATTTTGGGCATGTTGGAGCCAGAAATTCAACATATAAGTACTCTGGTGAATTTTTAGAAAAACTTGTTAAATTTCCAACAAGACCAAGATCATAAAATTCCATGATGTGTGTAGATGTCTAGGCCAATTTTACTAAACTGTGTCAACACTAAAAATCAAACAGACATGTTGTAAAGATGGATTTATTGCTCCTAATTTCTGAATTGAAACTATGTTAAAATTTATATGAATTTGTGGTAGAACTTCAAGATCTACAATCTCATATTTTTTTCGAACCCTAATTCGAGCTACAGTAATCACAATCAAGGCAAAAGCAGACATCAAGATTTCTGAATGTTAAAGGAGATGGGTTTGCTAAGAATTTCAAGGAGAAAATTGTGAAATTTAACATGATACATAGATTTTTGATTATCCCTATCACATATTAAGTGAATCATGCTATAAAATATGAGAGCAAGAACGATTTAATGGAATTCCAAATCCAAGAGGATTCCTACCTCAAAAGCTTGGTTTTCCTCCTCCTCTTTCTTTCTTCTCCATTTTCTTCCCATTTGAACCCATATGAGATTCTTGATTTTTGGAGTGATAAATTAGGGTTTTGAAGTGAAGAAAATAAGGGAAAAGGGGAGGGCGTGGTCGGCCTAAGCTAGGGGATGGAGAGAGAGAGAGAGAGAGAGAGAGAGAGAGAGAGAGAGAGAGAGAGAGAGAGAAGATGAAGGAAGGTTTTAGAAAGAAAAAGAGAGAAATCTAATGAAATTTCTACACCCTCCTTAGCTTATTCCATAAGCCATGGTTAAATTAAAATGACTAAAATACCCTTCAAAAATTGTCCCTCAACTTCTAGGTATTTACAAGTTTGCCATTACTTTATGCACCGACCACTTAAGTATGTACGCACAACAAATTTAGTCCAAATGGCCGTTTTACCCCTCACCTTTCTAAAAATTTACGGTGGTTGCCATTGAACCCTAACCCCTTTCACACTTGCATTGCTCTTCCTACACACATCCACGCACATCCTTGCATGCATACATACTTCACACACACACGGCTAACACATTCCTGTTGTTTTGCACTTGCGACGTCTTTTGCTCTCCTCCCGCATTCACATTTCGTATTCTCTTCCCTCAGCCACGTATTATGGTCTAATCTTCCTTGTACTACGTCACATACATCGATATCTATGCTTATTTCAGGCCCACGTATGCATTGTAAGTTGAAATACCACGTGTTTTCAGTAGAATACACGTATAGTGCAAAATAGGGCATGTCATCCTACCCACCTTAAAATAAAGTCCGTCCTCGGATTTCCTAGGGTGTGAACCCTGCCAAAGGTCAGCTAGACATGGAGGTCTTTCTACCCATGAAATACAAACAAGAATACGTATCTACACCACACTCATATACACTATATACTTTATTGTCATTCATACACATCTGCATCACATACATATCACAGATACTTCCTACTATTCATCTAGTAGCACATCCACATCACTATATGCATTCACTATACATATATATACACACATAGGCATCCTTCACATGAATATCTTAGCACATATATACACACTAACAGATACAACACACCCACATATCACAATTGATCTCTATATGTATCATTATACGTATCCAGATCACTACTCATACCTATGTAATACGACATCACATTATATCCATGTCATGATCCACAAGGCACTCACACATGGCACGCTTTCATATATACCATAATACATTCAGGTATAAACGACTTACATCCTACCTGTTTATATATTTACGTATATGTCTATATCCATGCACAAACACACAACAATACACATTAATTTACACACCATTACTTGATAAATAAGGTCACTATCATGGTGTCACACCGTATGTACACCGGATTCCTATACACCCAATACTTAGTCATATGGGCTCACTCACATGTATAGGCTCATAAATATCTATATACACACATTATTTAGTCACATCCATACATACATTCACGTGCACGTACTAACACATGCATGATCGTGTCACCTAAGGTTCATAATCATGCTATAAATAAATATACGCATAACTTCACATCCATAGCAGTGCACCTACTGCCTCATACAGATAGGCACATATACCACACAAAATACTCACAAGAGTGCACAAACATAACACATCCCCTGCCATATGCTATATATATAACTACCTTTGCCTATCCTACGCACATATTGCCATGATAGTCAAATAATTATAAATATCTATATACACTCCACACACGCATATACATATGCAAACAATCACACACATCTCAATACCTATATACCAAACAGTTTCATTCACTTATATTCATCAAAAAATATATATACACCTATATTTCATACTAATCACACACATACCCACACCGCATATGACTATATATACACACATGCTCTAGTACAGACCTACACATACATGCACCAATATACACACAACCATACATTGCCTCTACTGCACAATGCACATGCTTAAACACATCCCTACACTTCATTGTGACACGTAGAATAGAAATTCATACATATTCATGTACACGCAACAAGCACTACCCCACATAAATACTCACATGCACATACTCATTATACACCCATAGATGTATAAGTATCAATACCATACATAGATTTCTGAATCCACATATAGCCAAATACTCGTACACACATACACACAAGATTTTTATACTAATAGTAGATATGCACAAAAACATGCTTATATATACGTACTAGGACCAAAGCACCATGCACACACATTACCATGTATGAGCGCACATCCATTCACACTTATTATGCATATCCTACTATTACACGCCTATATAGTCAAGCTACTCAACTATACTAGCAGATAGTCGGTAGCTACCCATACCACTATATACCTAACATTTGATATGTCCACACTTTTACTAACATACTAGTATACACACAAATAAGTGTATTTCAACATTCGTACACATTCAGTCGATAGTAACACTCCAAATACTGATACATGTATATCAGAATAGGGATAATTCACATACATATATATATAACCACTCATAAGATATACACCAATACATATTCACTAATGACAACACATATACAGAATCACACCACGCTTGCTACAACATACCTACATACATACAAGTATCTCATATACCAATACACAGTCCTCCCTCATGCCACCATATGTAGAAGAATACTTACACGGCATATACATCCAAATGGTCTTATAAACACCATTCTACGGGGTAAGCGTATACATACATATATAAACCATAACTCCACTTAGCCGCGCAAACCCATAGCCACCCCACTCATACATGCATTGTATAATCCCAAATCCTTACATTCATCACATTCTACATATGTTATACGTTATACATATATCCATATTCCATAATAGGCATGGTATAGTGCTAATGCCTCAACTTAGGTGGACGGGTCTAAAGCATTCCTACCCTCCATAGGATACATCTACTCCAAACACCCTGGAGCATTACTCATACTATCCATACGTCCATTATTTATCTATATTGCTATATACACACCATATATGGCTAAGCTACATAGGGCATAACAACCTCCACAGACCCATTCTTCGCTATGCAGCAACCGTATTACACGGACATGCTCATATACCACATCCCATACATGTTATACGGTTTACACACATGTAAGGCACAAGCATACAAGTATAAGTAACAAATGGCTAGTTAGGCACACATACATGCCTACAGCCAGATATACAAACACACATACAAGGGTCAGGCACACACACAAAATACATACATGTCTTCAAGGGTCATACACACACACACACATATATATCTATCGGTGCTCCTATATGACTCATTATAGACATATACGTTTATCACCATTGACATACACTCCCATGTACCGCTTATGACCGATCCACATATCCATCACACTCAACATGTTGGTAGGGAGATATCCTTGTTTTCCCCACTCTAATACTGATAATTTAACATGACTACAACCATTATCCCCCAGAAAAAATAATACATTGAAGACTCATATGTCTTACATTTAAAGCAATACTATATGCTAGCATATATTCATTCAACCACATACGTATACACCTCATATAGTATACACCATACACGTATACACCCATCTAACAATACACCTCATATAGTTATTCAATTATATAGTTCAATCTATATCTTCCTAGTCAGCGAATACTCAATTAAATGATTCCATCATCAGTGACACTACACATTTAGTTTACCCGCGTCTACCGAGGTGACATTACATCAAGGATCCACGTACGTATATTTAACGTAACTTGCACATGAATCTAACTATACATCATACACAAGGACTTCATACAACTTCACAAGTCAATAGCCATACCATACTGGTATTCCAATACAGATCTCGAACCAAGAGTCTAAAACGACCCCCAGATGACTCTATACCTCGAGATCTTGGCATTAGGACTCTGTCCTAAGGTTAGACACTACCAACCTTAGGGCTAATGTGTTGAGTATTAGACTTCTCCTTACTTGGTGTTAATGATGAGCAAACATAAATACTTGTGACTAATCCCCTATTTTGCTGTTAATCCATTGCCTAAGCTTATTATGAAGATCTACTTGCAATGGATGACACTCAAAGTTCATTGAAGGCAAATGAAATGGATTGGATGATCGTGGATGGTGTTTGAAGCTCCATGAAGACTTCAAGATCATACGTTGGATAGAAGAGAGAATTCGTCAATGTAAATTTCTTTTATCTCTTCTAGTATGTAGCTTAGAAGTAGAACATTGATGGAGCACACACACTTCCTCATTTCTGTCTTAGGACATCAATAGATCAATTGTCCTTAGACTCCAATTCATTTCTCTTTTGATTGTGTCTGTTTTGTTTACAACAGTCGACTGCTGAACAATTTCCAGTCGCCTGTCTCAAAAAACAGTCGACTGTGTTTTGTTCTACAGTCGCATGTTATGCACAAACTGTTACAATCTAGTTTTGGGCTTCTCGGTCTTATTTCCCACAGGCGACTCATGAATGATTTACAGTCGCCTGTCCAAGTGACAGTCGACGGTGTGTTGTGAATCAGTCGATTGTCTGTCATTTGCCTAAACTCTGTTGATCTGTATTTTTACGGCCAGTCGACTAATGTTGAATATACAGTCGACTGTCCATTGGATCAGTCGACTGTCTATGCTGCAACAGTCGTCTGTCTGTGAGCTAATTTGTTGACTCAGCTCTCTGGAAATTCTCAGGGTATTTGACAGTCGTCTGTATAAGGATTTATAGTCGCCTGTTCGGATTAACAGTCGACTGTTTTATCCTCATTAGTCATCCGTCCTGTTATCTCAGAAGATTTCCAGAATTCTTTAACTTACCCATCTTTCGGCCAGTCGCCTGTAAAAGGATTTACAGTCGCATGTTGGTTTAACAGTCAACTATCTATGCTTCATCAGTCGACTGTCCACGTAGTAAGTTACTGTTATGAATTCTCACCTAACCTTACTGACTGTGCAACAGTCGACTGTGGTTTCTTCAACAGTCGACTGTCACGAGCGCAGATTCAATCCATTGAGATTTTTCTCACGGATTCCTAAAGGTTTTTTGCCTAATCTGTTTTGTGGATTTGAGAAACCTATATAAGGGACTTCTACTGTTCCATTGAAAATTTACCTAGGCTATTGCAAAATCTCTCAAGCTTTCATTCTCAAGTTTAAAAGCTCTCAAATCCAAAGCCCTAAGAATTCCAATCTTTGATCTCTTGCTCTCCAACCTAGAACCAAAGAGTTATCTTCTAGGCATTTGGTGCAGTCAAGAGAAAGGGCTTTCTCCTCTCTTCCAAGAGAGTCTCCAACACACAACACACTTCTCCTTCAAGTTCTACTTCAAGGCATAGGTGATTGTAAGTGTTGCTTTCATATTTCATAACTTTCGTTAGTTGAATTTGCTCTCGGGTTGTGAGAGTGGTGTGCTTGCTCCCAAGTTGTGGGAGTCAAGGTCAATCGATTGTATTTCGATTTCACTTGTAGGGTTGCTACAAGTGGAGTTTTAAGGAAACCTCAAGTTAGGGTTCTAACTTGAGTATCCGGAGGTATCCGGGTGGAAGGGACGTAGGATTACCGGGAACAAGTCGGGAAGTGAATTAGGTAATCCGAACCCTTGAAAATTCTCTGCGTTTGCGTGTGTTTTATTTTGGGTTTATTTTCTATTCCGCATTATTTTGTTGGATTGCATTTAAATTGGTGTAACTATCTTTTTAAATTGCATAAACACTATTCAACCCCTCTTCTAGTGTTTTCCCCATAGACAGGATCCTTACAATTGGTATCAGAGTACAAGGTTATAGCTATGGCATCCAACAACAATAACGTTCCTCCGTCGCCTTCGTACAACAATTACGACCGTGATGGAGCATCCACACTTTTCGAAGGTCAATCAACGGTGCGTCCTCCACGTTTCAATGGCACGAACTTTGGCTATTGGAAGTGTAGGATGGAGACGTTCCTAAGGAGTGCTTCGCTTTGGAGAACCCTCCACAAGGAATACGTCGAGCCCATCGAAGAGGATTTCGAAAAATGGACATCTTTCGAGAAATCCGTCGAAGTCAACAACGCTAAAGCAATGAATGCTCTTCATTGTGCATTGGACCCGAATGAGTTCAACAAGATATGCACATGTAAGAGTGCATATCAAATATAGAACCATCTCATCGTTACCCATGAGGGAACAAACACGGTAAAACTTTCAAAGGTATATATTGATGTGCAAAACTTCGATTTGTTTCATATGCAGGAAAATGAGAGCATTGCATCGATGTATGGACGTTTTACCGACATCATCAATGAATTGGAAGCCCTTGGCCAAACTTACACCGAATCTGATAAGGTAAGGAAGATCATCATGGGAATGACCTCCAAATGGAAAAGAAGAGCCATCGCCATCGAGGAGGTCAATGATTTGAAGAATCACACAGTTGTGAATCTTATCGGGACTCTCATGTCTTATGAAGTAAGACGGGAGAACCGATTAAAGATTCGAGCTATGATGATCCTTCGGAGGCCAAGAAGAAAGCTTTGGCATTCAACGCCAATTCATCATCCTCCGATAGTGAAGAATCAGAGAATGAGATGGATTTGGGTGAAATGGCCCAAATGGCGAAGAAGTTCCAACGCTTCTTCCGCAAAGGTAAATTTCCATCTAACAAAAGATTTGAGTCTACTAATGCTACTTCCTCTATTTGCTTTAAGTGTAATAAGTTAGGGCACATCAAGAGGGATTGCCCAATGCTAAGAAACAAAGAGAAGTGGAAGGCTCCGAAATACCACAAGTCCGACAAGAACAAGAGAGATAAGAAGAAAGGACTCGTCGGTACATTCGATGACTCAAGTGAGGACTCATCAAGTGATTTCGATGATGAGAAGGGTGAGAGCACCCACATGTGTTTCATGGCACGAGAAGATCCACTCTCCGATGAGAGTAATTATGACACGGATGATACCGAGGTAACAATGGATGAACTTCGTATTGCAAATGAAGAATTATTTGCTAAATATCAATCTTTAATGCTTAGATATACTAGCTTAAAGAACTTGAATGTTAGTAAGTCATCCATTACATGCATTGTCAACAATGACACCATTGTTGATACTTTAACTCTTGAGAAAGCAAACTTAGCTTCTCAAAATGTCACTTTGAGAGATGATGTAAATAACCTCAAATCTCAACTAGATCAAACACATCCTAAGGATAATAGTGATCTAGTTACACGACACACACAATTGGGTTTAGAGAATGATTCTCTTAAAACTCAAGTGCACGAGCTCAAAACACGGGTGTCCACCTTGGATACCAATATTTCTTCTCTTAAGGAGAAATATGAGCTCATGTCCTCCCGTATTGTGAGATTCAATAAGGGAAAAGGACAATTGGACGATTTACTTA
Source organism: Scilla litardierei (assembly GCA_030789695.1). Taxonomy (NCBI): domain Eukaryota; kingdom Viridiplantae; phylum Streptophyta; class Magnoliopsida; order Asparagales; family Asparagaceae; genus Scilla; species Scilla litardierei. The sequence goes on along the minus strand of CM061139.1, from coordinate 111,428,143 downwards.
CAAACCAATTTCCGGCCACACATCGTGTTGGTCTTGGTTTTGTAAAAGCAAGTGCATCCAATGATCGCACCTCCTATAGTGGTGTCACTATAGACTTAGTGAGGCCATCCTCCGGTGCATCCACAAGTGCTGTCAAAGACACTATATGTAGCAAACCTACCAAGAAAGTCACCACTTCACCTTCTCTTCCTTTTGGCAAGAAACCCACTAAGGGTGGAAACCAAAAGAGAAGACATGCTTACATGTACACTAACATTCATCCACGTAGGAAACCTCCTACTTCACAAGTGGATAATCATGACACTTTTTATGCACCACATCCATGGACACGTACAAATCCACACATGAGAAATACTCATGTACGTGCTCCTATACACCCATATGCATATACGCATCATTCTTACATGTATGCACATCCTCCGCATGTCATGTATGACCCATATGTTTCATACAACATGCATGTTCCCAAGCATACATATCATTCTCGTATGTTCAATGCATATCCACCACCATATTTCTATGCTAGAAACCATGTTCCTAAGAAGTATGCACCACATAGAAATCTAACAAGTATGCATGAAACTAGGAAAAGGACTCCCAAAACTTACACCATTTGGTGTCCTAAGAACAGTAGCCTAAATGATAGGAATGCTTATGTTGATTCCTATTTTCATGATGTTATTAAGAGTAGTAATTATGTTGGGAAGCGGAAGTCCACTTGGACTTGGCTTCCAAGGGCTAATCCCCTTGGACCCAACAAACATTGGGTACCATGTGCTTATGGTATATTATGTAGGTACCCAAGAGAAAGAAAAAGAGAAATAAGGTCAAACTAGGTCTAAAGGAAAAGGATGGATTCTCGATAGTGGTTGCTCTAAACACATGACGGGAGATCCCTCATTGCTCTCCGAAGTGATTAGCATCAAGGATGGTGCAACGGTCACTTTTGGAGGTAATCAAAAGGGAACCATCATTGGAGTAGGTATTGTCGGTAACCCTTCAAAACCCTTAATTACTAATGTATTTCTTGTTAGTGGTTTATGTCACAATCTCATTTCCATTAGTCAACTTTGTGACAAAGGTTACAATGTTAACTTTAGAGAAGGATTGTGTACAATTGTTGATTGTGATTTGAATGTTTTATTTTCCGGTATTAGGCGTATAAATATTTATTATTTGATCTTGCCTAAGAACATTTCTTAGTTGCTAATACAACTGAACAACTACTATGGCATCGCCGTTTTGGTCATGTTCACTTCAAGCACTTATACAAGTTAGCTAAGCATGATCTAGTCAAAGGTTTTCCTAAAATTGCTTTTAGTAAGAAAAACTTTTGTGATTCATGTCAAAGAGGTAAACTTAGTAAATCATCTTTTAAGCTTAAAGAAGGCATTACTTCTAAGAGGCCCCTAGAACTTCTTCATCTAGATTTGTTTCGGACAACTAGAACCGCCTCTTTAGGCAATGCTCATTATGGATTAGTTGTTGTTGATGACTTTTTTAGATTTACTTGGGTTTCATTCTTAACTAATAAGAATGAAACTTTTGAAGAGTTTATCATATTTGCAAAGAAGATTCAGAATCTCTTAGGATCCACCATTATCACTATCCGTAGTGATCATGGAGGAGAATTCGAGAATGAAACTTTTACTAAGTTTTGTGATGACACCGGAATAACTCATAACTTTTCCTTCCCTCGGGCGCCACCACAAAATGGTGTTGTAAAGGGAAAGAATAGGAGTCTTCTTGAGTGTGCTCGCACTATACTCCATGATAGTCATCTTGGACTACAATTTTGGGCAGAGGCGGTGCACACGGCATGTTATGTGCTCAATAGGATCCTAGTGAGACCCCGAACGAACAAAACTTGTTTTGAATTGTTTTATGAAAAAAAGCCTCAAGTAAAATATTTTCGTGTTTTTTGGTTCAAAATGTTTTATCAAGAACACTTTTGGTAATCTAGATAAATTTGAGCCAAGATCCGATGAAGGAATTTTTGTTGGATATTCCACACGTAGCAAAGCCTACCGGATATACAACAAAACTTCTTCAACGATTGAGGAATCTCTACACATATCATTTTATGAAGATTTTGATTTTCCTCATGTTGATGATGACAGTGTAGATGTTATTTATGATTCTCTTAGTAATGTTAAGATTAATGATTCGATTATTAAGACTAACACTACTAACGAAATTATTAAAGATGTTTCAAGTGATGCAGGAATACCCAAAGCTTATCCGACCGTTCAGAACCATCCACATAACCAAATAATTGGAGATATTGGTGTGGGTGTTCGAACAAGGTCAAGAATTGAAGAACCCTCTCATTGCGCATTTGTCTCTACCATTGAGCCAAAGAACATCCAAGAAGCTTGTGAGGATAGCTCTTGGATAGTGGCAATGGAAGAAGAACTAATGCAATTTGAGAGAAATGAAGTTTGGGAGCTCATTCCTTTTCCAAGTGGTCACCAAGTCATTGGGACCAAGTGGATCTTCAAGAACAAGACCGATGAGAATGAGGTAATCACAAGGAACAAAGCAGGGTTAGTAGCTCAAGGCTACCGGCAAGAGGAAGGTATTGATTTCGAAGAATCTTTTGCTCCCGTAGCTAGATTAGAAGCTATTAGATTGCTTTTATCTTTTGCATCCCATAAGAATTTTAAACTATTTCAAATGGATGTTAAAAGAGCATTTTTAAATGGGTTTGTCAATGAAGAAGTATATGTTTCTCAACCTCCCGGTTTTATTCATGAAAAAATTTCAAACCATGTTTTCAAACTAAAGAAAGCGTTGTATGTGTTGAGACAAGCTCCTAGAGCTTGGTATGATCAACTTAAGACCTTTCTTTTGGATTTAGGTTTTAAAATGGGAGAAGTTGATTCTACACTCTTCATTAAAGATTATGAAAATGACATTCTTTTGATTCAAGTTTATGTAGACGATATAATTTTTGGCTCTACTAACTTTAATCTTTATCAAGAATTTTCTAAGTTTATGAAGAATGAACTCGAGATGAGCCACATGGGAGAGGTCACTTATTTCCTTGGACTGCAAATTCGACAAAGGAGAATGGAACTTTCATACATCAGACAAAGTACACAGGGGGCTTATCAAGCGATTCGGGATGGAATCTTCTTCAAGCAAAAGGACTCCCATGAGTACTACTACCCACCTACACAAGGATGAAAGCAGAAAAGATGTAGACGTGCGTCTATATCGAGGTATGATCGGTAGCTTGCTTTACTTAACTGCTAGTAGGCCCGATATCATGTTTTCCGTATGCTTGTGTGCTAGATATCAAGCTAGACCTAAGGAGTCACACTTGATTGCGGTTAAACGAATATTTCGTTATCTCAATCTGTCTCTAGATTATGGGTTACTTTACCCTAAATCTAGCACATATGAGTTAATCTCATATAGTGATGTCGACTTTGCCGGATGCAAGTCCGACAGGAAAAGTACTAGTGGCACGTGCCATTTTCTAGGAAATTCCTTAGTTTCATAGTTTTCCAAGAAACAGAACTCGGTGTCATTGTCCACGACTGAAGCAGAATATATTGCCGCGTGTCTTGCATGTGCACAAGTCCTTTGGATGAGACACACTCTTAGTGACTATGTTGTCAATTATGATACTTGCTTTATCATGGTTGATAACCAAAGTGCTATATGTCTTTCCAAGAAATCGGTACATCACTCCCGTACCAAACACATAGATGTGAGACACCATTTTATTAATGATCATGTAGCTAAGAAGGACATCATCTTAGAGTACATTGAAACCCAAAAACAAATTGCCGACATCTTCACAAAACCTCTTAAAGAAGATTCTTTTGTGAGGTTGCGTGGAGAATTAGGATCATCATGTTGCCTCTTCATTTGATATATCATATATGTGTGTTTAAGAAAGGCAATTGAGATTTATGTAAATTCATGAGTTTTTTGAGACTGTTTTTAGAGATTTGTGTTGCGATTGATTTATAGTATTACATTGTTTTATGTTGAGTTTGTGATTAGAGTATAGGTCATTGGGTGAGTGTTCTTATCCTCTGGATTTTGTATCTCACAGTGCATTTTTGGACCAGGACAGACGACTGTCTTTCCTTCGACAGTCGACTGCCCTAATCTATCTTTTCTAAGTCAGAAATTTCTATCTTTCGCACAGACAACTGATGAAAATTTTTCAGTCAACTGTTGTTTCAATAGGCAACTGCATTTTAGTCATCAGGCGCTTGTCATCAGTGTCGAATTTTTTTCCAGTACTCTCTGTCTTTTTGATGAAGTTTATTGATTCTCAGTCAGTCGACTGATGTGTATTGTAAAGTCGACTGTCTCATGGGCAGGCGACTGTATGTTACTCAACAGTCGACTGTCTGTCTTCCTGAGCTTATTTCTTATCACTTTATCCAGTCGACTGACTTTTGTTCTTCATTCGACTGACTACTGTTGTGTCGGTTCACTGCTTTGATTTGAGCCGTCGATTCTTTGATCCAATGGCCCAGATTAATTCGTCCTTTCTTATATCCTTCGAGACGGTTCATTTCTACCCACGTCGTCTCTTTCCTCCGATTGAAACGACTCGTCTTTCCGCTCTTTTCCTCTGCCGTCGCCGTAGATCTCCTCCTCATCGCGCTTGTCGATTGCTTTATCGTTGTGCTTCCGTGACTTTTCGACTAGGTCTGAGTCTCTCTCTCTCTCTCTCTCTCTCTCTCTCTCTCGCGTTCGATTATCGTCGTTTGATTTCATCGACTATCAATTTTCTTCCCTTTCGATTGATTGACTCCATGGCTCCCAAAACCCAGGGAAAAGGGAAGATCTTAGCTCCTAAGAGACCTAGGGCTCCTAAGAAACCTACCGTTGCCAAGAACAAGAAGCCCTACAAAGCCCGTACCAAAAATGCCGAATCTCCCTCTTACTCTGCTTCGTCGGGGTATTCTCCTTCTGAGACTTCTTCTTTTGACGCTGAGCCCCTGATCAAGCGTCGGTGCAAGCCCATTGGTGTTAGCAGCAATGAGCCTAGTGCTAACGCTCCCCATCATTCCCCTTCTGTGTCGAGTTCTGCAGAAGAGACCCATGTCGCTCCTCCTTCTGGTCCCCTTGTCCCGATTTGCCGGGATGATCTTTGCTTGCCAAAATTTCACTCTCTTATAGGGATCAAACTTCTTAGGGAGCGATATATAGTTTTTCCCGCCTTCACTGTTGAGAGACTATTTGACATCTTATCTGCTACCCATTTGGCCGATCTTTTTCGCTTCTCTCAGAGCGAGTCTCCTAAGGCTTATCCATTTTTGGTTAAGCTCTTCTATGCTAACCGCATTCGCGGTGAGTACTCCACCACTGGATATATCGATACTGTTGTCCAGGGGACTTCCATTCGCATTGATCCCACTCTATTAGGAACCATTCTTAGGATTCTTTCTACCTGATCTCTTCCCTCTGACATTTCCATCTCTGATATCGATGAGCTTGATCAGGATGTCCTCCGGGACATGTTCCGTGTGATACCCTCAGCCCTGGATTCTGGTATTAGGTCGTCTATGTTTTCGGCTAGGGGTTGGGCTGTTCACCTCGCGGTGAAGTCCAACATCCTACCGAAGTATGGATCATCTGACTAGCCTTCCCAGGATATTCTGAAGGTGTATGTATGCGATTTTCTCCGCGATATCCGTGAACTGGGCCGGTGTCCTCCTTGTCAGGATGGACAAGGTCGAGTTTACTTCCTCCTCTGCACACATTCCATACGGTGGTCTTCTCACTCTTGTCTTCCAACATTTTGGCATCGATTTGTCTCCTTTTGAGCCCATGTCTTTTGCTCCTCTCCTTGATGCTTCTGAGAAGTCGAAGTCTTCTTCGGCTCTGCAGTCTGCATCAAAGAAGAGGAAATCCACTTCAGCTTTGTCTTCCTCCACTGTTCCACCTACTGACCTGCCATCTACATCTGCTCCTCCAGCTTTTGACACCCTCCTTGAGATGGTATCTGGTTTATTTGAGTTAGCTTCACTTTCATTTCTGCATCAGGGAATACCTTTCCCTGAGCATCTGAGACGTTTTGTTCCTCCTTAGCCTCATGAGCCTCCTCAGCCCATCGTCACTGATGTCGTTGTGCATCCTGGTGTAGCCTCTACTCAGGATGCTACTGATGCTGCTGCTGTTGCTGCTTCTGACCCTCCTCCAGAGGATATCCCAGCTGTCACAGAGCCTGCTTCTCCTTCTGCAGCCCCTGGAGATGCTCACTCATCGATACTATTGTATATCTGTTGATGTATGTACTTCTGATATCATGATGTATTTTCTTTGGATCATGATGTTTTTTTGTTGGACATGGTGATGTCCATCTGATATGTACTCTTCTTTTGATACATACATACATACATACATACATACATACATATATATATATATATATATATATATATATATATATATATATATATATATATATATATATGATGTTGCTGTTTAGTCTTATGTGTCACATCGTGTATAAATGATTATCATATCTGTGTGATGTTAGTGATATTGTCTCCATGAATGATATTTTCTCCTCTGATGTGTTTTTGAGACAATATAGGATTTGATATTGGATTATTCATGCTATCAGTGATGTGATGCGTTTTCGAAATTATTTTTTGTTTCGTATATCTAAAATGTTGATATTGGACTTCCATTCCTATATTCACATAAGTATATGATGTGCTTTTTATGAGTTTTTGATTCTTTATATTTTTGTACTCCTTGATTGTTGTTAGTTCGTATTTAGTAAGATTATTGTTGTTATTTACTCCCACCTTTTTGGATAATGCCATAGGGGGAGAGAAATAAACATATAAGATTCATAATGAATGTGCTAAGTATGTGCTAACACTTTGAATCTAAGATTGAAGTTGCCTTAGATTCAGGGGGAGTAAGATTACAATGAATATGGATTTTTTATTCCTAGATTTCTTGAATTTAAATTCACTCATATCTTACTCATTTGCTTCAATTGATATATAGATGCCCAAATATTTGTTGACTAACTTGATTGGCATCTATGTAGGGGGAGTAAGTTTTCATTACGCACAATTATTTATCTTTTTGTTTATGTTTGTTTGTCATCATCAAAAAGGGGTAGAATGTTGAGTATTGGACATCTCCTTACTTGGTGTTAATGATGAGCAAACATAAATACTTGTGACTAATCCCCTATTTTGCATTTAATCCATTGCCTAAGCTTATTATGAAGATCTACTTGCAATGGATGACACTCAAAGTTCATTGAAGGCAAATGAAATGGATTGGATGATTGTTGATGGTGTTTCAAGCTCCATGAAGACTTCAAGATCATACGTTGGATAGAAGAGAGAATTCATCAATGTAAATTTCTTTTATCTCTTCTAGTATGTAGCTTAGAAGTAGAACATTGATGGAGCACATACACACTTCCTCATTTCTGTCTTTGGACATCAAGAGATCAATTGTTCTTAGGCTCCAATTCATTTCTCTTTTGATTGTGTCTGTTATATTTACAACAGTCGACTGCTGAACAATTTCCAGTCGCCTGTCTCAAAAACAGTCGACTGTGTTTTGTTCTACAGTCGCATGTTATGCACAAACTGTTACAATCTAGTTTTGGGCTTCTCTGTCTTATTTTCCACAGGCGACTCATGAACGATTTACAGTTTCCTGTCCAAGTGACAGTCGATTGTGTGTTGTGAATCAGTCGCCTGTCTGTCATTTGCCCAAACTCTGTTGATCTGTATTTTTACGGTCAGTCGACTAATGTTGAATATACAGTCGACTGTCTATTGGATCAGTCGACTGTCTATGCTGCAACAGTCGTCTGTCTGTGAGCCAATTTGTTGACTCAGCTCTCTGGAAATTCTCAGGGTATTTGACAGTCGTCTGTTTAAGGATTTACAGTCGCCTGTTCTGATTAACAGTCGACTGTTTTATCCTCATCAGTCGTCTGTCCTGTTATCTTAGAAGATTTCCAGAATTCTTTAGCTTACCCATCTTTCGGCCAGTCACCTGTAGAAGGATTTACAGTCGCCTGTTGGTTAACAGTCGACTGTCTATGCTTCATCAGTCGACTGTCCATGTGGTAAGTTACCGTTATGAATTCTCACCTACCCTTGCTGACTGTGCAACAGTCGATTGTGGTTTCTTCAACAGTCGACTGTCGCGAGCGCAGATTCTATCCGTTGAGATTTTTCTCACGGATTCCTAAAGGTTTTTTTGCCTAATCTGTTTTGTGGATTTGAGAAACCTATATAAGGGACTTCTACTGTTCCATTGAAAGGTTACCTAGGATATTGCAAAATCTCTCAAGCTTTCATTCTCAAGTTTAATTGCTCTCAAATCCAAAGCCCTAAGAATTCCAATCTTTGATCTCTTGCTCCCCAACCTAGAACCAAAGAGTTATCTTCTAGGCATTTGGTGCAGTCAAGAGAAAGGGCTTTCTCCTCTCTTCCAAGAGAGTCTCCAACACACAACACACTTCTCCTTCAAGTTCTACTTCAAGTTCTACTTCAAGGCATATGTGATTGTAAGTGTTGCTTTCATATTTCATAACTTTCGTTATTTGAATTTGCTCTCGGGTTGTGAGAGTGGTGTGCTTGCTCCCAAGTTGTGGGAGTCAAGGTCAATCGATTGTATTTCGATTTCACTTGTAGGGTTGCTACAAGTAGGGTTTTAAGGAAACCTCAAGTTAGGTTTCTAACTTGAGTATCCGGAGGTATCCGGGTGGAAGGGACGTAGGATTACCGGGAATAAGTCGGGAAGTGACTTGGGTATTCCGAAACCTTGAAACTTCTCTGGCTCGTCGCCACAAACCCCGTCTTGACCACGAATCGTGACCCCAACAAGGTTTGACTCCATGTGCGAAGGCAATGCACAATTGCCGTCATCTCCTTCTCCTGGACCGTCTAAGGCCATTTGCGTGTGTTTCATTTTGGGTTTATTTTCTATTCCGCATTATTTTGTTGGATTGCATTTAAATTGGTGTAACTGCCTTTTTAAATTCATAAACACTATTCAACCCACCTTCTAGTGTTTTCCCCATAGACAGGATCCTTACAGAATGTATCCTGATCACTTACTGAAGCATCACATGTACTATCCTTACGCACATCGCAGTGCGGTGACCTGCATGGGCCACCAAAAACTGTCACGCCCCGTTCCCCAGAATACCCGGCATCTAAATTTTTTTCCAAGTCTTCTGAATAGTGAGGGTGATGAGAGAGGAAAAGAAAGAGAAAATAGAAACTGAACAAGCAGGCCACTGCGCACATGCTGGGATAGTATATCACGACTCGCTTCCCTAAAATGGAGGCGAGACGTGAAAAGGTCCGCACGGGAGTGGAGCTATGAAGCCCCAAACCTGATAAGCGTCAATAATACATAAGCAGGTCCCTGTAACCACAACAGAATAACAATAATAACACAAGGAGAGACTGAAATAAAATCTCACATCTCATACATTGTCCAACAAGAAAAATAAGTTCAACATCCAGAAAAGCCACCAGGCTAAAAGAAAAGAGTCTAAAGGCCCAGAACAAGGCCAACAAAGAAACGACATAACAAAGTATAGGTGCTACACACCGATAACAAAACGACTGTCAACAAAAGTAAAACACAACGAAGACACTAGGACTGGTCCCCAGTGTCCACGTACTCCCCGTCAAACACAAGCTCGGGCTCGGCGTCAGCAAACACCTCGTCCTCAGCAAGGTACTCGGGCTCAGGATCTAACATGTGTCACCCAAAAGAGTAAAGGGGCACATGTCAGCAAGTCTAAAAGACTTGAGCAAGGAAACTGAAAATGAGGCATCTAGCAACCTAGCAGTTTAGTATGCATGACATGGCAGTTATAACATGAGTGCACAATTAAAACATGGCAAGACAATTTGTACAAGGAACAATTTATCGGGACAAGACAAGAGTAGCCAAGCTACTATCAATTCAATCAATTCACATTTTGTAGGTGTTTACGCCCTTCGCTGAATGGTATAACATTTCAGACCGATCGGCACTAAACACTACCCCAATACCCACACGATATGGAGCCTGGGGTCCCCGCACATGGAACTCAGCTAGTGAGCCTGGGGTTGCCCCGCACATTGAGCTCGCATTCTTAGTTCACAATTCAATATATCGAGCGTTGGGGTTAGCAACTCATTATGCTCGCTTCTGGTCATGAGCCAGGAACACATGCATCATAGCAAAGCTACGCAATCACAGCAACACTTAAAGAATGCGAGGACATGACAATTTATTTGCGTACCGTTAATGGAAAGTAAACATGACATGGTAATTGTGCAACATGCTAAATGTCGGAACTAGCTTCGTTGTCAAGCTAGTTCCCCAATTTGCGCCTAGGCGAGTATCATTTCGTCACCTATCCTCTTTTACGCCTACAACAAGCAAATGGCCTAAAACATGGCCTAAACCCTAAGTGGCAAGTTTCACTTGCCTAGCACCGGGGATGACGACCACTTCGTCTCACGGATGCTAATCTACGGGGGAATCGCTGTTTTGGGGGAACAATCAACAAACAACATGAAATTTATTAGGGTTTCATAAATAATATAAATAGGTTATGAAAACAACGGTAGATCGATTTCTTACCGAGAGGAGACGGAAGAAACACTCCGGGGAACCCTAGGATCAGATCTGGAAAAGATTGGAGAAGTTTGGGGAAACTAGGGATTTGGGGGATTTGGGGATTTTGATGGGTTTTGGTGAGATTTTGGGGAAGATGAGAGGTAGATGGAGTGAATGGATGGTTTGGATGATGGATTTGAGGCTTGGAATGAAGAAATGAAGCTTGGGGGAAGATGGGGGCGGAAGGGGGAAGATTTTAGGGTTTTGGGTCGTGTTGGAGAAGATGAAATCGTTTGGGTTGGGTTTAAATAGGTTGGGCGGGCGGCTGCCCAGAAATTAGGGTTTTAACACTGGTTAGTCGGTCAAAGAGCAACCACTGACCGACTAGTTTGGCAACTAGTCGGTCGGTCGACCAACGCTGACCGACTAAGTGCAAACAGTAACTCCTGAACGAAAATAGGATTCTAGAGTTAGTCGGTCCATGAACAAATACTGACCGACTAGTTTATCATCTAGTCGGTCGATGAACGTTCTTAGACCGACTAAGAGTAAACAGTAGCTGATACAAAAATAAGATGATGTGTTAGTCGGTTAAAGAAGCATTGCTGACCGACTAGTTTACAACCTAGTCGGTCAACCAACGTTCTTAGACCGACTAACGATAAACAGTAACTCTTGAGAAATTTAGAAAGCTAACTAGTCGGTCCAAGAAGGATTGCCGACCGACTGGATCGTCATCTAGTCGGTCGGTGCCCCTTCTTATACCGGCTAATGAGCACAAAAAGTTCCGATACGGAGCGCGGGGCCCCGGGATCGATTCCTAAGACTCCTAGGCTTGATCTAATAGTTAGATACGACCGTTATGAAGTCCGTCACGAGTGACATACTTCGAAATCGACAATCCTAAGGAAGAAGCGAGAAAATACGACGAATCGATCGAAAATGAAATCTACAGAGACGAAAACCACACATGAGGAGAAAATCCACCAAAACAGAAATTATATTATATTAAATCCAGATACATGAAAAGCATTCGTTACATAGTACAAGTGAAGCTCCATAATAATATTAAACAACCTCATGAAATTTATAGAACAACAACAACATAACATATATATAACAATTTCCATTTATATACATAACCCATGTACACCACTACATATACACCGTCATTCTCCACCTCCCAAGACAACCATATCACACCACAAGACAGCTCACCCCAAGTGCTACCTCTGAACCCAACTCCAAGTCACCGCCAACCATGCTACCCCTGCTACCTGAAAAATATGGAGGAGCACATCAATGTGTGCCCAGTAGGAACCAACTTGGATTTGGAACACCATTTTAAGGTTATCAATACACAAGGCAAGGCAAGAGACATAAGACATGTAAACTAAGTAATATGGCGTAAAGTAAATAGCCAGGGAAGGGGATCATACCTGCGGTCCAATGTCGAGCTACTGCAAGAAAGGTTAGCACGAATAATAATAATAACAACACAAGTGTCCAAGCAACCCCATATCTAATAAGATAAGTGCAAGTGCCTGAGGCATGACACAGAGTCACCAAAAACAGGCAAAGGGAAGGGGAAGTGCTGCCAGCAGTAGAAGTAACACGCAATTTTTATTTTATTATTTCATAATTGAGTTAATTGGAACTTGGGTAAACTGTGTGATACCAGGACCTAGACTTCACCCAAAATTTGGGGTGAATATAGCACACGACGCAGTGGACACGGGCACTGTACGCCGGGCCTCTCAGCTCCTCCGTCCCTGGCAGGAGTGAGGCTCATATCACAACCTCTGTATACCTTCTTCCCCTCCATTCCCGGTAAAGGCGAGTGGGTATAAAAATCCCCTCCACTCCCGGTAAAGGTGAGTGGGTATAAACTCCACACATCACATAATCATCTCCCAACTTCACAGTCCAGGCCTCATATCCACAATTTACTCAAATCCCACCTAAACCCGGGTTTTGCTAGCTCACCCTCATTAGAGAGGATCGAGACTTATTCAATTTATAAGTTAACATCATAAGTGACTCGTTAGGGGTCTTGATGGCATGGGTATGCACATATCACCTCAGCTGTCCGTCATTAAACATAGGGTCATGCACTTACGTGACATGCCCTCTATCACAACACATCACCCATTCACAATTACAATATATCCATGCCATTCAAGCCTCTAACTTCACTAATTATCAATATGGCTCAAGGCCAACACTAACACATGCACGTTACTCAAATTATTGGATATGGCCTTCATTGAGGTATTTCATCGAACACATGACGGGCGTAATTCATAACAAGGCAAAACAATATCATTTACATGTGCCAAGTACATGATCATTCCACCACAAAACCATAATAAGCAAGAAAAAAGATGATCAATTAGCTACAATTAATGAATAAGTACAACACTTAATTAATTCAGCTTACTGAAATTGCAGGAAGTGACAATACATGGCCATATAACATCAGTTTACATTGAGAATTTGGAAAATTGTCCCAAATGAAAGTTATAGATATATTAGTCCTTGATTCACAGATAAAATTTCATGGAAAAATATTAAGTATGTGATTTATGATGAACTAATTGGTGAAGTGTGTCAAATTTATTTTTCAGACAGATTTCAGGGTCTGTATTGCAAGCCAATTTTGGGCATGTTGGAGCCAGAAATTCAACATATAAGTACTCTGATGAATTTTTAGAAAAACTTGTTAACTTTTCAACAAGACCAAGATCATAAAATTTCATGATGTGTGCAGATGTCTAGGCCAATTTTACTAAACTGTGACAACACTGAAAATCAAACAGACATGTTGTAAAGATGGATTTATTGCTCCTAATTTTTGAATTGAAACTATGTCAAAATTTATATGATTTTGGGGTATAACTTCAAGATCAATAAGCTCATATTTTTTTTCAAACCCTAATTCGAGCTACAATAACCACAATTAAGGCAAAATCAGACATCAAGATTTCTGAATGTTAAAGGAGATGGGTTTGCTTAGAATTTCAAGGAGAAAATTGTGAAATTGAACATGATACATAGATTTTTGATTATCCCTATCACATATTAAGTGAATCATGCTATAAAAACATGAGAGCAAGAACAATTTAATGTGGATTCCTACCTCAAAAGCTCGGTTTTCCTCTTCTCCTTCTCTTTTTTTCTTCTCCATCTTCTTCCCACTTGAACCCATATGAGATTCTTGATTTTTGGAGTGATAAATTAGGGCTTTGAAGTGAAGAAAATTGGGGGAAATGGGAGGGTGTGGTCGGCCTAAGCTAGGGGATGGAGAGGGGAGAGAGAGAGAGAGAGAGAGAGAGAGAGAGAGAGAGAGAGAGAGAGAGAGAGAGAGAGAGAATATGAAGGAAGGTTTTAGAAAGAAAAAGAGAGAAATTTAAAGAAATTTCTACACCCTCCTTAGCTTCTTCCATAAGCCATGGTTAACTTAAAATGACTAAAATACACTTCCAAAATTGCCCCTCAACTTCTAGGTATTTACAAGTTTGCCATTACTTTACGCACCGACCACTTAAGCATGTACGTACAACAAATTTTGTCCAAATGACCGTTTTACCCCTCACCTTTCTAAAAATTTACGGTGGTTGCCATTGAACCATAACCCCTTTCACACTTGCATGGCTCTTCCTACACACATCCACACACATCGTTGCATGCATACATGCTTCACACACACACGGCTAACACATTCCTGTTGTTTTGCACTTGCGACGTCTTTTTCTCTCTTCCCGCATTCACATTTCGCATTCTCCTCCCTCAGCCACGTATTACGGCCTAATCTCCCTTGTACTATGTCACATACATCGATATCTATGCTTATTTCATGCCCACGTATACATCGTATGTTGAAATACCAAGTGTTTTCAGTAGAGTATACGTATAGTGCAAAATAGGGCATGACATTATTAAATTGTTTAATAATTTTTTTCCGATGTTGTTTTAATTCTTTCGTCCATCCGCCGTAGGACAGGCACAGAATTATGCCCTAAGGGTCCCTCAAAAAATCCAACATCTCCTGCAAAATGTCGTCAGCTGTAAGTCGAATGGCCACCTCTTCGCTACTGAATGACTCTCCCAAGACGTCGTCAGCTATAAGTCAAAGAGCCACCCCTCGCTACTGAACGACTCTCCCAAAAACGTCGTCAGCTGTAAGTCAAAAGGCCACCCTTTCCGCACTAAACCACCCTCCTACGGTGCCGATAGTCGTAAGTCGAAGGGCCGTCCCTTCATCACTGAACGACTCCCGTACTATCAGTTATGAGTCGAGGAAATTGTTCCCTCACCATGGAACATAGTGGTCAACTTCTAAGCATGGTTCGATGGTTTATCCTCGATCATCCTGAAGCAGTGCCTATCGAAAGGGGCCATTGATGTCTCTGTTAGTTCTTGGATTCAAGACTAACGTTGTTTTGATGATGATCAATACATTATGTTAGTGTGCTAATCAATCTTATGTTTTAGTCTCAGTTTATCTTAATGATTATATGTTGATGAGACAAAGCATAATGCTTGGAGGATATTACAAGGGATATCTTAAAGACCTCCAAGAGTGATGGTGTGCTCAAGCTTAGATGAAGTCATGAAGATCATCTAACGAAGCCAAAGCTTGGAGCATGATGATGGATGGACATCTAGAGGAGCATTGCCAAAGCTTGGAGCTTGATGAAGGGAAGCTCATCAGGAGTGTCAAAGATTGGAGAAGATGGGGAGCATCAAGGTATCATGAGCTTGAAGACTTAGACTCTAGGAGATGCAATTTGTAATCCATGTAATTTATATTACTTGCATTTCTCTTTTTGAGTCTAGGATTATTGTAATGCCTTGATAGATGGTCATACTCTCATGCATATGCATTTTACCTTCTTAGTGAGCCATAGGATTATCATAGAATCCAACCCAATAGGTTCATCTAGCCCAAAGACTCAATTGGAGTCTTTGGCTCTCCAACAGTCGCCTGATGAAGGTTTTACAGTAGACTGGGTGATTTCAGTCACCTGTCAAGCCCTCTACAGTCGACTGTGGTGCATAGCTCAAGTCAACTTTTTATTAACTCTTCTTGAGCTTTTCGCATCAGTCGACTGATGTTCAGTTTACAGTCGCCTGTGTTTCTACAGTCGCCTGTGAATTGGTCGACCGTCGACTGTGCGCATCTTGCATTTTCTGGGCTTCATCCCAATTTGCAAGACAATCGACTGATGAAGTATTTACAGTCGCCTGTATATTTACAGTCGCCTGTGAAATGTTCTTCAGTCGTCTGAAAGGCGTAAGTGCGAAAAATGCATCTCACTCTGTTTTATTTCCATCCCTGTAGTAGTCACCTGATGAAGGATATACAGTTGACTGTCTGTTATTCAGTCGCCTGTGTAGTCTTCTATAGTTGACTGTCCTAGCTCAGATAATAACCGTTGGGATTTTTCTAGATGTTGGACAGTCGATTGTCATTTGTTCATCAGTCGACTGTCTGTACCATAAACTGCCAAAATCTAGTCGTTGCAGATTTCTTCCCTTTGGGTTTTTGGCTGGTTTTATAGGTTTCTTTGGGCTTCCTATATATAGGAGTTGGCTTAGTTCATTTAGAACTCTTGGTTAATATTGAATATCTTTGAGAATAAATAGCCACTTCTAATCTCTCCCATTTCCCTCTCATGAGCACATTCCTCTTCATGCATTGAAGCTAGCTTATAGGGAAATTCTTCAAGGGATCTAATTCTCATTCCTTTCTTGGAGATCATCTTTCTTCTCTTCATTTTCATACACTCAAGTGAGAAGTGTTAGGATTCATTCCTAGAAGAGAGAAAGATCATCAAGTGCAATCAACGCTAATCTCAAGCACTTGGTCATTTACTTGCGTGCCTTCTTCATCGTATTGGTAAGATCACATCAAGGCATAGGTAAGTGTTGTTTCGTTTTGTTTTATGTTCGAAACCCTAATTCTCTTTGTGGGAATTAGTTGCTCTCTTTGTGTGAGTTACTCTCTTTGTGAGAGTTTGGTTCTTTCTGTGTGAAAGAACAAATCCTCTGTGTGAAGTCTCTATGTGAGAGTGAGGATATCTCTTTATGGGAATCCTAAATACTCTATGTGAGGTATCTCTGTGTGAGATTATATTCATTTCTCTGTGTGGGAATATAGTGAATACTGGAGTGGCTGGACGTACCCAAGTTTTTGGGGAACCAGGGTAAAATCCTTGCGTTTGCGTTTGTTATTGTTGAGCACTCTGTTTATTTTCCGCTGCTTATTGTGCTTTAATTTCAGTAAATTTTAATTAAGCATTTTGCTTGCCATTACACTATTCATCACCCTCTAGTATGTGTGTAGCCCCGCAGTGTCACTTACAGTGTCATTATATTCCATGTTTTATCTATATGATTACACGTCAAAATGATTACTCAATTACATATTTCATACGCTTTTACGCTCATAATTGGAACTATTGTACTTTAAGAGCGTTTGGTTGCATTTCAGGGAATATCGAGCAATTTGGAGTATATTGGAGGAGAGAGCACGTGCTTTGACACCGGAACTCCTGAGGCACCGCGTTCGGTGACTCAAATCTGCTGGGGAGCAAGAAAGGGGGCGAGAAAGAAGAAGCCAAGAAGCAACTAGGCCACTTTTCCAGGCAACGACCTGTGCAGCATTCTGCTGCTCGGTCGAGCTGCCACGCGGATTCAGCCAGGAGATATGGACGAGCCACTCGACCGAGCAGAAAGGTGACTTGACCGAGTCAACCCAACTTTGATCTTCTACCATCAGACATCCGACTCGACTGAGTAGGTGCCTCCTCGATCCGAGCAGGCAGACTCGATCGAGTAGGTGTCTACTCGACCCGAGAAGGCAGAGCGAGGTTTTGGACGAAGAATCCATGCTCCCTGACGACTCGACTGAGCAGGACTTACTCGACCCGAGCAGACAGAATGACAATTTGAGAAGAAGCTCAGATCCACTAACGACTCGATCGAGCAGGTAGGCTACTCGACCGAGCACGAAGGCTACTTGGTCGAGTAAGGCGAACGCCCAGATTTTCAGACAGCCGTGCACTCTTTTCAAATATTCTATCACTTGGGATTTTTCAGTATTTTTCTGATATTTTTTCCAGATATTAAACTTCAAGACGGTTCCAACGCCACTAAGAACTCATCAATTGGAGGTCGGATGAGCTCTAGGGAATTTTTGCAAGATGACGCTACAGTGCTAAAATCTGTACTCGACCACCTACTCAACCGAGTAGGACCCTACTCGGTCCGAGCAGATAGTGTAGGATCCTGTCAAAACAGAGTTAGGATCGATAAATGAAGTTGAGACTTACGCTTGCGTATGCAGCACGGTAGTCACAGAACTTCGCCTTCGGATTCGCCACGACGGATCGAGTCTTCTCACGAACGGAGTAAGGCTACTAAATCCACAATCTAAATCTCTACTTTTAGATTAAGAACTTGGATAAAGGGAGAGGAAGGATTTCGGCAGAGCTTCGCTAGAATGAAAATGCATGCAAGAATGCCATGCAAAAGTGTAAGGAAATGGCTAACTCTTGGGTCTTATTTATAGCCCCCAAGGTAGTTATTTTAGGAGTAATTGTTCCTTTGGAACAATTTAACTAAGGTGTACCATCGTACAAGGCACATTATAAGCTTAAGTTGTACCATATGCATGGTACAACATAAGCTTAAGATATTACCCCTCTATTAGCCATATGTCGCATGCACTTATGCACATATAATGCGACTTTACCATTAATCTAGAGATCCTCTCCGCAAGGGAACAGATTCCCTTCGCACACGACTTCGTGTACGCGACGTTCGAGGTCCGTATTCCCTCGTACATCCCCCACAAGGGTGTATAAACGTCTTCCATATCCAACATCTCCCACTCACACTTGAGGGGATTGTAAGAGAACGTCTTTCTCTTAGTTCTTTCATCTATCATACCGAGAAATAGACCGTGCGACCGTCATGCGCGTAGAGTCTGTTGTTGTGCACTTGTTAGAGATACACAACGACCTCGAAGGTGCAAAGTTGAGTAGTTCAACGCATGCTTTACCCTAGATTATTTCTTCACATTTCTTATACTTTATATTCAACAATTGAGTCCCATCTGGATCACAATTGGCTGGCCAGCTTTGAATCATTAAAGTTCAAATACGAATATGAAATCAATCTTCCTCTTCTTGCGAACCTTCTGATCTTGACTTGATTCGCTTTTCTAACGTGCCCTGCCGAGCCGAATTATCATAGCCCATTAGTAACACGCTAAGATAGCGATCATCTCGTCAAATCTAAAGGAACCAATTGGAGTCCTTGAGGGTAAGAGTTAAGACCCATATGGCCTTTGAGTCTCACATAATAGCAAACACTATTGCTACTAACTCAGTGGTCGAAATGCATACGTGGTATGAACACGTATTACAACATCACTCCTTTCCCAGGGAGAGTATGTCTTAATGATGTTGTACGGATGAAAGATCAGACACAACAGTGCCTATCTTTTTGAGTCCCCTTACTACTCATGAAATATTCCCAGACTCTCATCCTGCATAAGACAGATAGGATTTAAAAAATCATATGAGGTCTCTTTCAAATATCCTTGTGATACAGATCTCAGATCTTTTGTAAGCATCCATATGATGCAGATCTTTCATTCGACTATCTTGTTTAAGTCACGACTCTAAATCATTTGTCTAATGATTTTGACTTTAAACTAGTCTCATCTCTATCTTATCCATCTGATAAGATAAGGCGGTTGCTCATGTGAGAGAGCCAACCTTAATCTGTACGACATACACACAATAAAATAGCTGAGACTTAAACACAAATGTATATAAAATCATTTGTAAGAAACTTGTATGCAAATTAAACTTTGATCTTCTATAGACATGGGAAATATTACATGATACAGCTCAGCACCTACGCATTCCCATAGATGATAAGTGTTTGAAAAACACATCTCTGGGGATTGCCTTAGTAAGGGGATCCGCTATCATCTTATGCGTGGATATGTATCCTATGTCTACTTCCTTCCGTTTGTCATAGTTCTTCGCAAACTTGAATCGAATATCAATGTGTTTGGTCTTACAACGAAATTTTAGGATCTTTGACATATGCAATCGAAGCTTGACTATCACTGTATATAGGAACAGTGCTCGAGTCAGTGGCATCCGTCAGCCTGTCTAAGAATTTCCTAAGCCAAACAGCTTCTTGGACCGCCATGCTGAATGCTACAAATTCGGATTCCATGGTTGATAGGGCGATGCATGTTTGCTTCTTGCTGCTTCAGGATTTTGCACCATTCCTGAGCAAGAAAACAAAGCCTGAGGTAGATCTTCGCTCGTCAAGATCACCTGCCCAATCAGCATCGGTATAGCCTTCGAGTCTCAAGGTATTGCCTTGATAGCATAACGCATAGTCCGCAGTCCCTTTGAGGTACCTTAATATCCTCTTCACCGCTTTCCAGTGTGCCTGTCCTGAATTGGATTGGTAACGGCTTACCATACCAACAACATAGCAAATGTCTGGTCTAGTACACATCATGGCGTACATCAGACTCCCGACAGCACTGGAGTATGGAACCTTTTCCATAGCTTTCTTTTCTTTTGGATCTTTTGGGACACATTTCCAAACATAAACCCTCGCCTTTGCTTACTGGAGGTAAAACACACGACATGAGAGAAAGTCTCTTCGTAGTTGCGTGAAACCTTTCGCAACAAGGCGAGCTTTATATTTCTCGATGGAGCCAACAGCCTTATGCTTGATTTTGAGAACCCACTTGTTCCCAATGGCTCTACGTCCCTTAGGTAAATCAACCAAGTCCCAGACTTGGTTTGTTTTCATGGATTGAAGTTCTTCTTCCATCGCCGCTATCCATTTATCTTTAGCAGGGCATGTGACGGCCTGTTTGAAATTTGCAGGTTCGTCATCATCTTGTAGTAATGTCATGAATGTTTGAGGAAATTCATCCTCAAATCTCAGAGGTGTTAGCCTCGTTCGATTACTACGTCTTGCTTGAGTTTGATCACTCCCACTTGGAATGACATCACTCCCACTTGGTATAACATCACTCCTACTCGGAATAGGATTGGTATCGTTCATATCATCCATTGGTGAAGTTTGAAACGTATTTTCTTCTTCACCAAGGATTCTCCCACTCGAACGTTCCGATCCTTCTTGATCCCAAGTCTCAAACAAGGATAAGTCTTGACTTATCTCACCCTGTCTTGGAAACTCGTTTTCCAAGAAGACAACATTCCTCAGTTCGAATTCTATTAGACCCCCATTGTCCTCTTGACCGACGAAAACATATCCTTTGGAGTTTTCAGCGTATCGGATGAAGATACACTTCCTCCCACGTGGCCCAAGTTTGCCATATTTGTGAGAGGATAAATGTGCGTAAGAGGCACAACCCCAAGGTTTTAGAATGCTTAAGTCTGGAGTTCTATTGTTCCACAACTCATAAGGAGTAGAACTTACCGACTTCGAGGGTACATGGTTTAAGATGAACGTTGCCGTCAATAATGCATCACCCCAAAAGGTGATGGGCAAATTTGCCTGAGACATCATTGATCGGACCATTTCCATCAATGTCCTATTTCTTCTTTCCGCAACACCGTTTTGTTGCGGAGTATAAGGCATAATTATTTGATGAACTATGCCTTTTTCATCACAGAGTTCCTTAAAACTCGTTGATTGATATTCTCCACCCCGATCGGTTCGCAAGACCTTTATCTTGCGATCTAGTTGATTTTCCACTAAACTCATATAGTTTTTGAAGCAATATAAAGCTTCATGTTTGTGGGAAATCAAATAAATGTGACCGAAACGGGTGAAGTCATCAATGAATGTGATGAAATAGGACTTCCCGCGTCTTGTCTTAACATTCATTGGACCGCAAATGTCCGAATGGATAAGCTGTAATGGAACTTCGGCCCTTGTGCCAGTTCCAAACGGCTTGCGATAAGTTTTCCCTACAAGACAATGTTCGCAAGTTGACATTTCAACTTTTGAAACATTAGATAGCAAGCCACTTTTGGCAAGTCTATCCATTCTAGTTGGTCCAATATGACCAAGTCTTGCATGCCAACAAATGATCTCAGATTCAGAGTTAGAAGCATTTGTCAAATGAAAACTTTCATTAATAGAAGAAGAATCATCATACATTGTGTTTAAAACAATTAATCCATTACAAACATTACCCGACCCAACTAAAGAACTATTACAAACAAGGTCAACATTTTGTTTATAGAACCTCCATTCATAATCTAAAGACATTAACATGACCACGGAAACGATATTCCTTCTAATATCTGGAGCAAAGAGGACGTCGTGCAATAATAAAGTTCGGCCATAGTCGAGAACTAGCTTGCATGTTCCGACGCCTTTGAATTCAACACGAGTGTTGTTGCCGACGTATATCCACTTTGTTCCTTGAGTTATCTTTCGATACTCTACGAAGAACCTTCTGTCCTTCGCTACGTGGTCTGTGGCCCCTGAATCAATCAACCAAAAATAGTTAGATTCAGCAAGAAACATGGAACTAGGAACACATATGTAACTAGCCCTACAAGTTACCTTATCACTTCCATCCGTACACATACGGGCGAAGTGACCGTACTTGTTGCACTTAAATCACTTGATCTTTTTCAAGTTTTTCTTCTTTGAGTGCACATTCTTTTGCCACCTTTTGTTCTTAGTCTTCTTTGAGGTTTCCGGTTCTTGCTTTCGTTCGTTCACAAACCTTAAGCGTTTATTCTTCCGCTTATTTCCTCCATGTGAGGAACTAGCGGCCATGTGCACTTCTGCACTAGGTTTTGCGGCTTGAATCCGCTCTTCCTCGAGTTCGAGGTGTTTCGATACATCGCTTAAAGTTTTAATGCACTCATTATGAGTGAGGTGCATTTTCATGTTATCCCAGCTATCTGGGAGTGAATGAATGACTACTTGGATCTGCTGTTCGTCAGACAGCGTAACACCCGCATCCTTCAATTCAGATATGAGATTCGCCATGTGGCGGAGATGCTTTTTCATAGAGTGATCTCGCCGCATCTTGTACGAATCAAATTGAATATTTAAGGAGCGGAGTTTGGTAACCGAAGTTCCACCAAACTTTATTTCTAGCTCAGACCATATGTCTTTGGCTAGGTCGAATTCCCGAAATAGACGCATTACGTCATTGTCCATTGCGGACAATAACGTAATACGTGCTATTTTGTTCTTTCGAGTCCAAGTCTCATAAGCTTCTCGGTCCCTCTTGTGTTGGGCCGTATTGCCCAACTCAGGTTCTTCCATTATGTTTTGGAGTGTTTCAAGCACATCTTGCTCTTCCAAAACATATTGGATTTTTATTGACCAAAGTTTATAATTGTCGCCGTTGAGCTTTTCACCTTTGTTAAGCTCTGCGACAATTTTCTTAGAAGCGGTAGACATATTCGAATCAAAAAACTGCAAAGAAAATGAAAAACACGATCAAAATTCTATGCATAAAGTTTCGATTCTTTAAACACTTGATAAGTTCCTTGGATGCGCTGAAATGTTACTCTAGAATCGAGAAGTTCACTACGTTCCCAACTACCATCTAGAAGTAACTTTCAAAGTATCCCTCTTACTTATCTCATGTAAAAAAGAAATCAGAAATGATACCCGTATGGTACCAGCAGCAGAAAAATACTTTTGAAAAACATATCTTTCAAAATGGAATAGGTGAGAGTTTGCGCAAAGAATTTTAGCGCAACAATTGCCAAGCCATGAGACCTGTTCTACACACCCATGGGTTAGATAACCATGGCCGGATCGTGGTAGGACTTGGAATTCTAAATTGCGCTATCTCGATTAAGGACGGGACATAACCTATTTGAAGACACCTTTTTCAAAAATTTGAAATCCATTGGCTAATCTCCGTAGAGTAGAGCACAATGTCATAAGTACATTGGCTAATCTCCGTAGAGTAGAGCACAATGACATGGCTAATCTCGCATGAAGTAGAACACTGTGGCTAATCTTCAAGGAGTAGAGCCCAAAAAAAAAATTTTATAAAACAAGAGTAGGCGACTGTCGTTAGCCCCGTATGGGCTAATCGGCACATTCGAGTTTGAACAAGGCCTTTTGTCACCCCGTATGGGTCAGTCGGCAAGTTCGCGATCGACCAAGACCTTCTACCGGATTGGTCGACCAAAACAACCAAATTGGTCGACCAATTATTTGGTCTGCAACTTCTCCCGGCCAGGGCCTCTGCCCTGGCCGAGGCTTGGCCGAGGCTTGGCCAAGGGCCGGCCAGGGCCTCTACCCTGGCCGGCCAGGGGCCCTGGCCCCCTCGGCCAGGGCCTCTGCCCTGGCCGAGGCCGGCCAGGGCCGGCCAGGCCCTGGCCGAGGCCAGGGCATTGGCCCTGGCCTCTGCCAGGGCAGGCCAGGCCGGCCCCTGGCCTTGGCCACGGCCAGGGCCCCCTGGCCGGGGCCGGGGCCGGCCATTGCCAGCC
Organism: Scilla litardierei; assembly: GCA_030789695.1. Lineage (NCBI taxonomy): Eukaryota > Viridiplantae > Streptophyta > Magnoliopsida > Asparagales > Asparagaceae > Scilla > Scilla litardierei. Next base: position 111,404,069 of record CM061139.1, on the reverse strand, counting down.
TGGCCATGGCCGGCCACTGCTGGCCTGGCCATGGCCGGCCATGGCCAAGGCCATTTTGGCGTTGGCCGTCCATGGCCCCTTTGGCCATGGCCGGCCACCCCCTTTGATTGGGGTTGCCGCACACCCCGCCGGAGGGGTGGCCGTGGTGGTTATTGGCCATAGCCAACCCCCTCTGCATGGTGAGGGGGGGTGCATGGCCTTCATAGCCCATTTGGCCATGGCGCACATGCACTAAAATACATCTTCTCCGATGGGAATAACCACCATCTTCTTCTCCGGTGAAGTATCCGTTCGTCGAGGAAGTAGTTAGCCTCCAATGGCCGTATGCCAAAAAATTAACCCACTTCAAAAAATTCGTAAACTACGCGCTCCACATGAAGAGAGCACCCATTCCCTATGAATGGAGACTCAGCATCCATGAAGAGAGCGAGTTTGACGATATGAACGGTCGGTTCTTCCCGTCACGGAGAGTTCCTGCCATATCCATAATGACAGAAGACCCTAACGTGAAAAGAACAACCGCTGCGTTCTCTCTATCACGAAGCGTTCCTACCATATCCATAATGGTAGGATACCCATTCGTGAAAAAGACAACGACTCGTTCATAGTTTCGATGGGGCGACGGTTTGACCGGGGCGAACCCGTATGGCTCCGATACCAATGTAGGATCCTGTCAAAACAGAGTTAGGATCGATAAATGAAGTTGAGACTTACGCTTGCGTATGCGGCACGGTAGTCACAGAACTTCGCCTTCGGATTCGCCACGACGGATCGAGTCTTCTCACGAACGGAGTAAGGCTACTAAATCCACAATCTAAATCTCTACTTTTAGATTAAGAACTTGGATAAAGGGAGAGGAAGGATTTCGGCAGAGCTTCGCTAGAATGAAAATGCATGCAAGAATGCCATGCAAAAGTGTAAGGAAATGGCTAACCCTTGGGTCTTATTTATAGCCCCCAAGGTAGTTATTTTAGGAGTAATTGTTCCTTTGGAACAATTTAACTAAGGTGTACCATCGTACATGGCACATTATAAGCTTAAGTTGTACCATATGCATGGTAAAACATAAGCTTAAGATATTACCCCTTTATTAGCCATATGTCACATGCACTTATACACATATAATGCGACTTTCCCATTAATCTAGAGATCCTCTCCGCAAGGGAACAGATTCCCTTCGCACACGACTTCGTGTACGCGACGTTCGAGGTCCGTATTCCCTCGTACATCCCCCACAAGGGTGTATAAACGTCTTCCATATCCAACAGATAGAGCAGTGATCTTTGGAGGGATTTCTGCCCTACATCTGACTCGACCGAGTAGGGGGCTACTCGACCCAAGTCTGCTGGGGCCCAGAACTTAAGTTGCGTCCGAATTTGGCTTTGGGTACGAATTTCAGAGGGTTTCTTGGGCTTTTTGCTAGCGTTTTGAGGGGGTTATATATATGGATTGTAGCCGTCATTAGAGGGGACTTTTTTTGGAGCTTAGATCTTTTTAGAGAGTTTTGGAGACGATCTTTTGGAAGTTAGGCTACACCATAGGCCCCGCCTCTTGTATCAAGCTAAGTATTTTATCTCTTTAATTTTATTCTAGTTCTTATTATTGTTTTTCTATGATGCTAGCAATGATCTCTATTGTTTTCATAACGTTTGCTATGCTTGAATAATCTTTTCTAGGGCTAGTGGATTAGCCCTAGGATTTTAGGATCTAGATGCAAAGATAGGATTTTTATGATGCGTTGGATATAAAAGGGATTGCATTTTTGGTTGATCTAGCAAAATCCATAGGGGAACTCGTACTGAGATCGTGTGCACGGTCGGTGGAATCGATTAGCTTAGGGAGTATCCTACAGATTTAATTAGAAAGTTAGTGGATTCAACCAAGGCTCGTGACCATGTCCGGCTCGTGCCTTGAGGGGATCCACTGACGAACTATATCACTATATTGACAGCTACCGCCATTGTGTCAATGAGAGCCACCGAAGTACCTGGAAGCTCTAACCCACGAGAGTGGTATGAGTTGAGAGATTATCCCCATAAACCCAATGCAATGAAAGAATCCTATCCTAGCGTCGACATCCAACGGTCCTATTGGTGAGTCCTAAAGCCCTAATCTTTTATATTTTATTTCTTTCTTTCTTTGTGTGGAATCCCTTGTTTGCGATGTTGAGTGACACAACCTTTGCATCTATCACCATTACGACCTTCCATACTCCACATCCACCAATAAACCCGCAAGTCTAACTCAACCTAGGAGTAGATGGGTAGTATAGCACCGCTTCTCCATGTTCGATACCCGCTTACCACTATACCGTGCGCTTGTGGTAAACGACATTGTTTCGGAGTTAATTCCGGGTCGATCAAGTTTATGGTATCGTTGCCGGGGAGGCGTTCCACCATATTATCTATTTACCACAATTAGGTTGATTAGATTGCGTTAAAAACCAAAAAAACAAAAAAAACAAAAAAAACAAAAAAAACAAAAAAAACAATAAAAACAGAGAGAGAGATTTCTCCCCACCACGTTCTATTATTATTATCTTTATACTCCTGATGTCTTTTTCATGTTGTCTACTTTGCTTGATCATGTACACTTGACGGAGCGATGGTGCTTCCAAAGATGATGCGACCGGATTCTATACAATCCTTCATATATCTCGCTACTACATTCAATCAAGCTGATGGAGAATCTTTCAGGGAAGCCTTTTACAGGTTCGACGAAATATTAGGAATATTCCAAACGGAGTCAGACTATATGTGGGATGGTTTTCAGCTACTTCCCCTCTTTATTGGAGGATTACAGGGACCCTCATCGGAATTCTTGAGAAGGATGCATCTAACAACCTTCGAGGAACTGAGATATGTAGCAGCTTTAGAGAGCTTATTGGACGCAGCTCGATCTTCTGGATCATTAGCCGTCGAGGCAAGTGATCCAAAGATTGTGAGCTCGTTAATTTTATTATGAGTCGTATGTCTGCTGCAGGTACCATCGAGGAGGATATTCCCGTTCAGCGTGGGGGGAGGTATTATACGCTTTGATATTCCCACTACAGATGAGACATCGGCACCTAGCACTGCAGAGCCAGCTCATGCCGTCGTCGCCTCCCCTTGCCACCCACACGAGTCAGAGCAGCCTATACCATCAGAGGATATTATTGAGGAGGTCGTGCCTACAGTAGCGGAGCAGACCATCGAGGAAGACGTGACTTGGGACGATGACATCTACCCACAGATGGAGCCCGAACTGTGCCCTCCTCTTTTCGAGCTACAGCATCCATCCACACCTTCTACAGATGCTGAGCATCCATCAAAGGACCACCCACCAGAGCTTACAGCTCCCACTCAGGGAGACCTCTTTACACACTCCATTTCTGAATCTTGTATCCCATTTGATATTTATTTTGATTCAGATCATTTTGACACGTCATACCTATTACAGGACACTTACAATTATAGACCGGAGGTATGCTTGAATGTGTCCTTGCTTGAAAAACCTGACGATCATGACAAGGAGTCGCCTGATGAGGTGATATATGCATCTGATCAGGATATTCCTGAGGATCTTGGAGAGGACACCGAGGAGAGAGATGACATGGTACTTGAGAGTAGAGATTTATTTCCAAGGAAGTGTTGTCAACCATCCTTAATTTTAAATATTTATGTTGATGACCCTCTTTGGGAAACATTTATTCAGGGGAATAATCTTTCACAATGGACTGATGCATTCCGTTCTTCACAGGATACAGGTGGACGCCTACGAAGAATGCTAGGGGATGCATCACTGGAGTTCGTTGGCGTTAGTGGCTATACGCACTTGGCGGAGCCATGGAAAGCGCATATAGAGCAACTGCTTGCACTGGCAAAGATATTGGACCCGCCTTTTGCTACAGGTGGTACCAATCTAGTAGTGTAGATATAAAGTAGACTTTTATGCTTTAAATAATTATGAATCCTTTCGGCAGCGAGAGGACCGTATATGATTTTATATGCTTTCTTAGTTTAATAAATTCACCACATATGATGGCTCAATTATCTTTTTCACCCAACCCACTATTTATCATCCATGCTCACCCTTATATTTGGCGCTTATTTCGCCTCTCCCCCCAATTTTTATGTGATGTTTAAGCTTGGGGGAGAGAAACTATTTTGTTGAGTGGCCCCCCTATCTTGTCGCTATCCTCTATTTATATCATATACACATTGAGGAAAATATGCTGTTTAAGCTTAGGGGAGCGTACAGTGCATGTGTTAGTGATTTTGCTCTAGGCCAAATATTTGGATCTTTACGTTATGTCATTTTCATTTATAAAATGTTTCTCTTATTGTTATTATTATATTGCTTGCATGTTTCTTTATAATAATGTTTGAATAGCTGTTTTATGTTATTCTAAGCATCCCTAGTCATTCATCATTAAAGGTTTGATAAATAATTAAGATTAGTATGAGTTTGGTTGATAATTATGAGATAATTATATGTATGGTGATACAAATCAGACTTATAGGTACTTGTTGGAGAATAGGTACTGGATAGACTCGCTAGGAGATCATTACATGGATTAGTGTCATAAATGATCTCAAAATAGCTATGTCATAGAATCCTTAGACCTGAGCTCGTCACAGTTTCCTACATAAGGAATATCATGTTTTGACATAATCAAACGTTATCTTTAATCAGATAATCATAAAGGTTATGATTGAATATGATGTGAATTATGTAGAGGAAAGTGAATGAACAAGATGGAACTTGTCCCTCTCCTATGAGAGTGATATCTAATGGGCCCCTCAATAAGTAGAACTAAGAAATGCATGGCTGTACTCAAATGAATGGCATTTGATTTTATCAGTCTACTTAGTAAGCGAGAAATTAATTATTTCAACAATGTAAGTATGACACTGTCCGTGACTTATGTTCAAATAAGATATCGTGTGACAAAAGGATTAAGACATGTTCTATTAGTTAGGTTAATATCGGACTAACGATATTCATATTAATTGGGTAGTCATAATGTCTTGCTAGAGACCAATTATGACCTCTGGGCTTCTAATGAGATTAGGCCCACTGCCAATTTAATATGAGCCTATTGGGTCACACACAAAGAATGAAATGGATAGGATATGGTTTAAACATGATTTCGAATTTGATTTGAAATTTGTAATAAGGCGAAATATCTTAACCGTCAGATATTGTAGCTCGTTAAGATATTATCCCTAAGATATTGCCGCATAACTGAAATACGTTAATGGGTTAACGTGGGATTTTTATCCCCAAGATAGTGTCGTGTAACTGAATGTTTTAATGGGTTAACGTGAGATTCTATATAAGATATAGCATCACGATTTTCAGTTTTACGTTTTTAATCTATCTCCTTCGTTTTGAGAAAAACAAAGAGCGAGAGAAACCCTAGTTGCAGAGAAGGAGATAGCACCCTCACAATTCCTATTCGTGACGTTCGCGTGTGGATACCGATTGAGGGTGGTCGTTCGTAGAGCAGCACTTGTAGTCCGACAGATTCAGATCGTCACAAAGGTTAGTAATATATTCGAATAAATTAGAAACGCATAGATCTTGGTCGGTTTCTATTATCCGCTGCGTATAAATTAGTTATGCATGATAGAAACCCTAACAGCATGCACTTTGCTTCATCGTGAAAGACACTCTGAAATTTCCATGTTCACTTCTATATTTATGTCTCATATGCTTCATGTTCTATGAAATATCGTGGATTTATTTTTTTATGAACTCTGATATCTGTTAGATAAGAGTTCGATTCCTTTATTAGTGTATCCTTGTTAATATGTTTTTTCATGGTAGAATCCATAGTTTCACAACCATATTCTCGAAACATTTAAGCTAAAAATGAATGAATTAAATCTAAAAATATTTGACTCCTGCGTGATTTGATTGATAATTCTATTGCTTCATGGATGTTTAGTGATTCAAAAGAGATAGGACAACCATACAACAACCAAAGTAGTGATGATTAGGATTCCTGAAACCGAGCCATGTCTAGATGCTATGCTTTTTCTTTTTCTTTTGTGACTAGCCAATAAATGATCTTTAATCATGTTTTGCATTCCATCGCGTTTACGTGAGTTTGCAAAAATCCCAATGATGCAAAAATCAAACAAATATCCTGAATAAAAGGCCCTAGGGGTTCTTCGTAACCCAATGCCCTAAGACCGTCTGGTCTGGGATGCATAGGCCGCTTTTTGTATATATTGAGTTATCTCGTGTATATAAAGAAAGAAAAATGTATATGAAATATTTGTATAGCCAAAAACCAATATAAAAGTACAAAAATCCCATATTCTTATCTCCATTTATATATAGAACAAAGACATGGCAAAGTTGATTGGTTCTAGAAGTCTTGAAATGGTTGTAGTGTGGTAATGCCTTACCTTGGTTGAATTTGCTAGATTCATTCCATGGAGCATAACAAAATACCACACATGCTTGAAAACTTTTGATCATGACATATTTTACTGCTTAGAGAATGAGTTGTGGACGTTGGTTTCATTTCTGTGAACTTAGTATATTGTATGATAAACTATGATATGATATAACTCTACTCATATTTTATCACTTATCAATTTCATTACATTTATCGAAATCCACGTTATTTTAATTTGAGCGAGATTTAATTATTTGTTATGTATATGTGTTCTACTTTCATATTGACGTGTGTTCACGAGATCTTACATACATTGGGTTCTTATATTTTCTAAATTTAAGATTGAACCCCTTGTCTCCATTACACGCCACCGCCTCACATCTCCATTGTATCCCTCTCTCGTGTTAGCTTCTTACTAGTCTTCCTTGAGGACGAGTAAGAGACAAGCTTGGGGGATTTTGATGTGTCTTTATATTCCATGTTTTATCTATATGATTACACGCCAAAACGATTACTCAATTACATATTTCATACGCTTTTATGCTCATAATTGGAACTATTGTACCTTAAGAGCGTTTGGTTGCATTTCAGGGAATATCGAGCAATTTGGAGTATATTGGAGGAGGGAGCACGTGCTTCAACACCGAAACTCCTGAGGCTCCACGTTTGATGACTTAAAGCTGCTGGGGAGCAAGAAAGGGGTGAGAAAGAAGAAGCCAAGAAGCAACTAGGCCACTTTCCCAGGCGACTCGACCTGAGCAGCATTCTGCTGTTCGGTCGAGTTGACACGCGGATTCAGCCAGGAGATATGGAAGAGCCACTAGACCGAGCAGAAAGGTGACTGAACCGAGTCAACCCAACTTCAAGCATCTACCATCAGACATTCGACTCGACCGAGTAGGTGCCTACTCGACCCGAGCAGGCAGACTCGATCGAGTAGGTGTCTGATCGCGCCCCGGATACACACCCGGGACGAGACTCGCTAGTCTTACCGCAAGCGCACGGTGTAGCGGCGAGCGGGTATCGAACACGAGGAGGGCAAATGACGGTGTCTTCTTCAATTCACCTGGCTATAAGAACAGTCGAGAAATATTCGTAATAAAGCGGTCACAGTCGTTCAATTGTATAAAGAAAATATCAAATTAATAAAAACGCCTAGGGATAGGGAATCCTCGCTACAAACCGTATCTCGTCATTGTGATTCGTAGGTTTCACAATTGCTAGACTTGAAATTCAGGTGAACTAGTTGCAACTAAATGTAGAACCAAGCTCACGCTTTCGCGCTATTGTCGGTCTATAGCAAACCTAGGGTAGGGTCTAATCTCTTGCAACCCTAACCTAGGCAAGCTAGCGTGAAGAACAACATCATCGTTCAATCGTATCTCGAGCCCACTCTCGTGCAAACTCGAGCTACGACCTAGGTTGGGATAGTTCCTACCCGTCCAATCTCTTGCAAACATGTATTGGTATAGAATTACAATCGAAAATTCTAGTATTGGTCCATTCTCTTGCAAACCAATCCTAGAGAAATCCAATTATAACCCAATTCGAATTTCTAGGGTTTCCTATCGATTTGGGATCCAATCTCTTGCAAATCCCAATCTAACCCTAACTATTCGTATTAAATCAATCCCAAACTAACCCTAATCAATTCTGGCAAGAATTTCACCAATTCATCACAAATTAGAAATAGGGTTCGTAGGGTTCATCCCTACGCCCTAAGACGATAAAACTACTCACTATTCATAATGCAAATCATTAGAAATTCAATAGAAATATCAATAGAAATCATTGCAATAGACAATATATCGATAAAAATGAGATTTTTGATAGAAAGAGAGACAAACCAATGAAGTTCCAATAGCATCCAACAAATTAACACTTTTATCTCTCTCCAAAGAACCAAATCTAATCTCCTAAAAAGTATTCTAAAAAGGCTACAAAAACTATGAAAAAGCTCTCCAAACTAGGTTTAAAAATGGGGTTAAATACCCCCCAAAATCGCCCAAAAAACTGTGACAAAATTGCCCATGCGCAGCTTGAAAATCGCACTTTACGATACAGGCAGCGCGGCTCACTCGGCCGAGTGACAAATGTCACTCGGTCGAGTGACGGACCCTGACGGATTCCAATAAGTCTGGACTTTTGGGGGTCGTCTCCTCGGGAGTCACTCGGCCGAGTGACTTTATTCACTCGGCCGATGGGATTTCTTCACTCGGCCGAGTCGGAACTCGGGGCTGACTGACGGATTACAGTAACTTGGGAATTTTGGTTGCTGTCGTCTTGATGCCACTCGGGCGAGTGGTGTATCCGTACTTGGCCGAGTGGTCTGGCGATGCTCGACCGAGTACACACTGATATGGAGTCTGTTGCGTGTCCGATCTGGCCGGCCGAGCGGGCTGTCGATGCTCGGCCGAGTGACTCCTTCACTCGGCCGAGTGGCATGCTGAAAATGCCCAATTTTCGTATTTTTGCTTCCTCGTCGCTCCTACGACGTTCTTTCTTCTTCCACTCCTCTCTAATCGTAGAATTCCCCTCAAAAGAGTCACGGGTGACACTCCGGAGTGGGTGTATCTCAGAATCACTCCAAATCGCTCCAAATCTACTGAAATACGACAAAAACAAGAAATCGTGAAAATCATCGTAATATTGTCGAATAATCATGAAAAACGCGATATGTGCGATCTAAATGGCATGCAAACAAGCAGAAAAAGGTGTAAAAAATATGGAGTGATCAAAATCCCCCAAGCTTACCTCTTACTCGTCCTCGAGGAAGATGAGTAAAAAGCGAACCCGGTGGATAAAGATAATGGAAACGATGGAAAAATGGAAAATGAAAAATGAAAAACAAAATAGAAAACGAAGAAGGAAGTTGCTAGATCATTTTTCTCAGGACGTGGGTTTTGCTTACTCATATAGCACGCATCGAATATAAAACACATGTCAAAGACTTTTATCTCGATATCATAGTATAATGGTGCATTTGAAATAGAAAACCCAAGAATATCAATATAGCATGAAAAATGGAATAATTCTAGAATTAACATTGTCTGAAGCATCTAAAGTGGTATACAAAATCGTAGATCACACACTTTTCAATTGAATGCTTTCTATAAGGAGTATAAGAGATATCACACAATAGAGTAGTAAGAATAGAAAAGTGTGGTTTTCATGATATGAATGCTAAGCGCAGATTTCTGGATTTCGTGAAACTTTTAGCAATCTCACCGAGTATAAAATATTACTTAGCCTAGGTTGTCATGTACCGTCATGTAGTCACTCTCACACACATCATTGGATCCCCTCCCCCAAGCTCATCCATAACCGTGGTGGCATAAACAAAACAATATTTACATTCCCCGTTTCTTTTGAAGCTCCAAAAGTAAAAGAAATAAAAATAAAAGAAAAAGAGGGAAGAAAGAGAGAAAGGGTATGAGATGGGATCGTTTTCGAACTTCTTTTCTCTTTTCTTTCCCCCCGTTTTTTCAAATAACATATATACACAAATGATCCCAAATCAAAAGAGAAGGATATACAAGTAATTTTTTCTTTTTAGTTTTGGGGAATTTGGAGCATGGGATATAATAACAGGGGGAATGCCAATAATAGAATTGCTAAGGGGAGATTCACCAATGAATTTAAAATAGAGAAATAATGTTCAAGATATGTGGAGAAAGAAATAAATGTATCTCTCGGTTCACACTATAGGACGTGCATGACAACTTCAGCAGGGTAATTTAATCTACTCAGTTTAATCTCAAAAAGCAAACTAGTCCAGATTTATCAATGCTCGCAAACATTCAATCAACCTAAAGTGAAGCGTACAAATTATGCAATAAGAAGTGATATGAGAAAAGAAAGCAGTACTCCAGATATAAGCAATCAATGCGTGAATCTTGGTGTGTTTTCTACGATAACATACATATGAATTATCAGACATCAGCTAATAATAGAATTTCATCCATTTTCATACGGAAAAAGAAGTGGGTTACTATTTCTAAATGCAAAGCAGAACATAGCATATGATATCAAAAACAAAAGCTATGACATGACAAAATTAGCATGCATATTGAGCAAAGCTAATACCATGTCATCGTCATCACAGAAAAATCATCTCTAGCAAAAGATGAAAGAAATAAAGATAAAAGAAAATAGAACTATTTACAATGCAGCACACAAAGAACATAAGAAAAACGTGATGCATGGTAAAGAAAATGAAAAAGTGATGAAAAATGGATGCAAAAGCGGAAAAAACGTGAAAAAACTAAAAATAAAGGCGATAAAAGCAAAAAGTGTGAGAACTCATTCCCCCACGCTAAAGTGCACAGTGTCCTCAATGTGCAAAGTGTGGCACATCGAGAGACGTGAAATGGGTGGGGTGGGTGAGGATGCATGCATGATAAAAAAGAAAAATAAACATAAAATATGATGTGGATGTGATGCATGCAAAGATCAGATTGATGCAGATATGTGTCACCAAAAATACACTTCCTCTCTCCCAAAAAAGATATAAAATGATGTGATCAGAACAGGGACCAAAATAGTGAGGGGAGGAGGTGGGGGCAAAAAAAACTCCAGGACCAGCAGAAAATGGGCAGCATAATCGACAAAAAATATCAATGGCATCAAGGGTGTGCCTAAGCTGGTGGTGCTGCACCATCTCCATCCTGTGGCGGAGGTGGAGGTGGTGGTGGGTGTGGTGGGTGTGGAAGCTGCTGGGTGGGTGGTGGTGGTGGTGGCAGTTGCGTGAGAATCTGAGTCAGGCAAGCCTGAATACTGGGAAGTAGCTCAACACGGTGCTGCACGACGGAGACTATGGCAGACATAGTCCTAAGGTCGCCTCTGAGTCCACTCACCACCCCCTCAAGAGCACGGATGCTCTGAAGTATAGTGTCGGGGGGAGGTGGTGCAGAGGGACGCACGTGTCTAGGCTGTGAAGGACGGGGCTGTCTGACACTGGCAGTGTAAATAATCGGGCCAGCAGGTATGTGTGGAAAGGGGGCTGTGCTTACTAGTGGATGCCCAGCCTCAGTGTGAGGCTGGGACACAGGCTGGTACGAAGTGGAAGCATCAGCGACAGTGTTGGAAGACAAAATCGGCGACGAGGTAGCAAGAGAGGTCTGTGACGCAGACGTGGGAACAGATGTCACGACACTCTCGAAAAGGACAGCTGTGGTGGAGACAGAAGGGTCGACCACTGGGGAGGAAGTGTAGGTCCCAAAAGGTGACACCCCAGCAGAGATCAAACTGGATAGGGTCTCCACGATGGCAGCGAAGGAAGACTCGCCGCTCTCTAGTACGGTGGGTGGACGCTCAGGAAGAAGTGAGGAAATAGGCTCAATCGAGATAGGCACAGCAGTGGTGGGGGTGGTGGTAGACGTGGTGAACGTGGTGGACGAGGTGGACGACACAGCTAGGGTACTCTCAACACCGACAAAAGTGTGGACAGAGGTGCCGAGTGGTGCAGACAGTGCAGGCTCAGGCTGAGGGATCACGGGGTCGACGGGTGCATGTGGTGCCTACTCAGCTCCCTCGGCCTCTAGCACAGAGGCGACGGGGATCAAGAGATCCATCGCCGGAATCCAGTCCCCGTGTGTCGGTCCTATATGTGTCCGAGCGGGGCTCGGGAGGATCATGTAATCGGCACTAAAGGGACCGTGCAACCATACCCAATGCCGCTGGCCATGGGGACGAAGCATCTTCATCCGGGCCATAACATCTATCGAGAGTGAAGTGGGGCCCGAAGGTCGACGCAAGTCGTCAGGAAGGTCCACGCCGGTCATCAGGGCTAGCAGGGTGATCAGGCCGCCGCAACAGATCGGTGAGCGAGCGCTCACCGATACTATGATGCGGTCCAAAAACCAGCTAGCGATATCAATCTCAACGGCGGGGACCATCGCATCACCACCCCTATCCTGAACTCTGGGGCGAGTCATCGCGTAGAGCATATAGAGCTCAGGCGTAGACATCGTCCCAGGCTCGTACCTCGCAAGGAAGGTGGTCGCCATAAGGCGCTGTGCTATGCGGAGGCAGGGGTGGACTATAGCTGAGGCCTTGGCCCTACTAGGGTCAAAGGCAAGTGGTGAACCCGTGATCTGGGTCCAAAAGGCATGGGGGTCGAACGATGGCGGAGGGATATGCGTAGGAGCATAGGCGCGGTCAGGCTCAGGGACAGCGGGCCACTGAAAGAATGCTCGAAGCATATCGAGAGAGATCTGACACTCTCGATCCATAAGGCGGAAGGAGCATCCCTCATCGGTCCGGGCTATCGAACTAAGAACCTCAAGTGTCGGACGGACGTAGGTGTCCATCGACACAGACAAAAAGTCGTGCCAACCCACGTTGTCGTACAACGTGAGCATCCCCTCTAGTACCCCTAGGCGGTCAAGGTCTGCTAAGTGTGCGAACCTAGAGGGCACTATCGAGCACTGGGCGATACGCTCAAATCGGACGCGCTGTACGTCGTCTCTGAATGTGATCCCCAGTGGCCCGACGGCGGGAGCTGGTGGTGGCTTTGCATGGATGGGATCGGCTGGAAGCGGATGTGTGGGTGGAGGTGGACTAGGTGGAGGGGAGTCCTCCTTAGGGGCAGAGGGACCGGGATCATTGGTCCTCTTCTGCTTGGAAGAGGCTCCCCACGTGCGTGGCCTAGTGCGGGGCGGTATGTGTACCGTGAGTGCTCACCCAACAAAAATATAATGCAGCGTGCTAAATAATGGAACGAGTGTACCTGAACACGCCGCGAGAGCAAATCAGCAAGTGCATGCGAAGAACACCGCCTCCGCGAAGCCAAAAGCATGTCCAGAAGCTCCCCAAAGCTCCCCCAAGATAGCCTGCAAATCAAACAATGATATCAGCGGATAATATTCAAAATACATGGGGGAGATGGGGTATAATAGATAGATAAAGAAATTGATTTGAGTATGGGGCTCAATGGGCGTACAGATCAAGAAAAATGAGAGAAAATGGAGCTTTTGGGGCAAATAGGGGTCACCGGCGGTCGGCCGGCGGTAAGGAAGGTCGCAGGTCGTCGGCGAGTCGGGGGGAACTCGGTCGCCGGCGATCGGGCAGTGGCGGCGGTCGGCAAGCTTCATTCGGGCGAGTGAGCAGCGGCAGCGGGCGAGGGGAGACCAAACGTTGCTGGGCTCGGGCGAATTTGGGAATATGATGCGTTGAAATTCGTGCCGAGCCTGTAGCGTTTATATAAGGGAAGTTACGACTCGGCCGAGTGAATATGTCACTCGGCCGAGTGATCGTAAACGAAAAAATTTAAATTTATCCCCACCACTTATGACTCGGCCGAGTGGCTTTGCCTTACTCGGCTGAATGGAGAATCTCCACTCGGCCGAGTGGCACAAGCTACGCGGCAATTCTCGCCCTAGAAGGGTATCTGTTTCACTCGGCCGAGTGACTAAATGTACTCGGCCGAGTGGCAGTTAATACTGAAATGCACAAAAAATACAGAGAGTTGGTTCCGCAGACTTCCCCTGGTTGGTGCCCCACTCGGCTGAGTGGGGTCCTTTGCTCGGCCGAGTGGCATATGATACTCGACCGAGTGGCGTGCTGTTTTCTGCTTCAGGGCTCCGTTTTCGCTCTACTCTCTGTTTTTCTTCCTCCAGTTGGTTTCTTCCTCTTCCTAAGCCTCGAGTGCATTCCTGGAGCGCTCTTCTTTGCCTCGGTCATCCTCCATATGAGAGATCTCCTTTTCTCCTCTCTTGTTATAAGAATTAAGACCCGTTGTCAAGATTTTTATAGGCAATTGACTCAAAACACTAGCAAAGTCTAAAACAAAAATAAAAACCAAAATAAAAATAATGCAAAAACCATCGGGTTGCCTCCCGACAAGCGCTTGTTTAAGGTCTTGAGCTCGACCCCTTTGGATTTTCAAATTAGCGTAGGGATGTTGGGTGCGTATGAGATGCACCCGTCGAATTTGCTGGGAAGACCGCTCGGATTTGGATCGTGGTGGTGCGTGGCCTTCCTCAGCGCCCCTTCATCATGGGCAATGTCAGGGGATGGCTCCCCCAAGCTTGAGCTTGTTCCGGTCTTTGACTTCGCCGGTGACACCGATCTTCGAATCGGTGGAGCTTTCTTTGGATTCTTCAATGTCGAGAGCTTGCAAATCTCTCGTATTCTTGCGACTTCAGCGTCGCCATCATCATTCGCCGTGGAGCTATTGGGAGAGTCCTCCAATGTCTCTTCTTCGCTCAAATCTTGGCTTTCTTCAAAGCCATCATCGTGGAGTGCATCGATGGAGTGGGGGATAGCCTCTTCAATGACCTCGTCAAGGAGGTCCACATAATCTAGCTCCTCATAATACGGCATGTGCTTCATAGCCTTTGGTATATGGAGCTCTACTTCAATGTTACCAACGTTCAAGGTAAGAGTCCCCTCCCGCACATCGACGATTACACCCGCGGTGGCGAGGAATGGGCGTCCAAGTATGAGCGATGTGTCACCCTCTTCCTTGATATCCATTATCACAAAATCACAAGGCAAGCATATGCCTCCCAGAACTTGGAGTGGGATGTTCTCCGCAATCCCAACCGGCCTTGTAATCCGACCGTTTGCGAGTTGAATCCTCATGTCGGTTGGCTTTAAATCCGTGCTGGTATTCAACTTCCGGAACATGGTGAGAGGCATGAGGCTCACACTAGCGCCCAAATCAACCAATGCTTTTTGTAAGGGGACGTCCCCTAGAGTGCAAGGAATCTGTAAGCTCACGGGATCTTTAAATTTGGCAGGCTCCTTTTCCTTCCTAGTGAACCAAGTTCCTTGTTTCGCGAGTATGATCTTCTCTTTCCTTTTCTTTCCCGTAATCAAGTCCTTTAAGAACTTCACGTAGGGTGGGATTTCCACTATGGCA
The DNA here is from genome assembly GCA_030789695.1 of Scilla litardierei. Classification (NCBI taxonomy): domain Eukaryota; kingdom Viridiplantae; phylum Streptophyta; class Magnoliopsida; order Asparagales; family Asparagaceae; genus Scilla; species Scilla litardierei. The sequence goes on along the minus strand of CM061139.1, from coordinate 111,388,812 downwards.
TCAAGGAAAGGGATATTGAGGCTCACCCCTCTCAAGTATTCGAGGAACTTGGCTAGCCTCTTCTCGATCTTGGCTCTAGCTAGCCGTTGAGGGAAAGGCACCGGTGTCATGAATCGGCGCTCATCAATAGGTTCCTCCACTCTAGATTTTGCTCCTTCTTGCGGCTCCTTCTCTTTTTTCACCTCAATTGCCGGCTCGCTCTCTTCTAGAATCTCCACCACGGGTTCCTTGACTTGAGTCATGATGGGAGTGGTATCCTTCCCACCCCTTGTCGTAACCGCAACAACCGCGTTGATATGGCCGGTGATGCCCCGTGGATTTGGCTCGGGTTGAGCTGGCAATTGTTGGTTGTTTCAATTGAGCAACGCAAGTTGCTCCCCAATTTGAGCGACGACGGTGGAAAGAGAATCTTGTCCCGCCTTCAACATGGCGTTAATCTTTCTCTACTTGACGTGCATTTATATTTCATATATTTGCGCACGTTTTCTTCCGTGTTTTTTCGTATTTTACCGCCGTCTTATATTCGTTTTCTCGTGTTTTCTTGTTTTCTTTCACTTTTCCGTGTTCTCCGTATTTTGCAGGAGTTTACTGGCATAGGGGACATAAAACGACGATATCGCAAGTCCCCGGAGCAACGGGAGGAGTCACGCGTGATCCAGGGGGTCAAACAACGATGATATCATCTTTCAGCCCCTCACCTGATCGGTTGGTCACCTTCAACCGATCGGGTGATGCATGCGTGCACCACCCGGACGCAGCTTGGAGCTCACAAGAAGTCACCCGGTCGGTTCAGTGACCGGGTCAAAAGCCCAAACTCTCTGGAATTCGAAGCTGATTGCCAACCGATCGGGTGACCTTCACCCGATCGGTTCACCTGTAGCTGAATCTCAAAAGCCAAGACACGAAGATCCAACCGGTCTCCTCACCCGGTCAGCACCAAGATCCAACCGGTCACATCCATGTTTCAACCGACCGGTTCATCCTGACCGGGTGAAGTCCCGCATCTCGCTGCCAAAGTTTGAAGCAGGTCACCCGATCGGTTGACTTATCAACCGATCGGATGATATCTTTTCCTATATACAGAACCCTAGGTTTTTCAGAAACGAAAGTTGGTTATTTTTTGCTGTTTTCTTCATTTTGTGACGGCTGTAATTTCCCAGTTTTTGTAAGTTTTCAGATCTTTGTCAAACTTTAGTACCATCTTAATTGCTTTACTACCATTGCATTTCTATTGTATGATCATGATTTTTACGGTCGATTTCTGTTTAGATCGCTTTTAACTAAATATGTTTGAGTAGTTCCCAAATCTGGGATTTTGGCGGAAACCCCTTCGTGGGCTCTACCCGATGCGTCCATAGGGCTAGGAAATCGATAGGGATTAGGAATCTAACGGTTACGTGGGGTGTTTTATTGTCATCGGTGGGGAAAAGACCGCCTTTGACCGTTGGGCCAAGGGGGAATAAACTTGTCGGTTGACTCCCTAGCCATAGCTCACGTCCTTAGTGTAGACGTCGAATCCTAGCGCGCGGGAGCGGCAGGATGCGATGTTGGGAGTTATCGTTGCGAACTTAGTGCTCCCGGAGTCGATCAGTGTTAATGGACACTGGAGTGCCCACTGATCGAACCCGGGAAGTCCGGCGTATCATCCTGGGTGCCGACCGGAATATCGGGCCCATGGGATGCTGGTACCACTCTTAGAGGCAACGTCTCACCATTAGACCCTAATTCTGATCGTTATCCTACCCGTAGGCCATATCGGCGAGAGTCGCTCGATAGGGTGGAAACCAAAGTCCCGGGGTTTTCCTTTATATTGTCTATACTTTGCATTCCATTTACCGTGACAACCCATCATTCGATCCGGGCTAGCTCGCCCATGGGGTGATTTTGATCCTCTTTGACACAAGCACATCCACGCCTCCCTGAGTTCGACCCCCAAGCCACACTACAACACCGAGCGCTTGCGGTTACAAATATTTAAATCTCACGCCCCGATCGTATTATTGCACACTTCTAGCACGCACAAGCGGGGGGGCGTCAAGCTTTATGGCGCCGTTGCCGGGGAGTGTCACGCCCCGCTTCCCAAAAATACGGAGGCGAAGCATGACTAAGGCCCACTTAGGCTGGAGCTATGAAGCTCGGACCCAATAAGCGTCTGTATGGGTACCATTTTAAAAACTTCAGGTTCTTGCATTAATAAAATTCGGAACAATAGGAAGTACAGAAAGGAAATGTCATTCATTAAATTAGAGATATATCCAGCGAGTACAAAAGTCTAAAGAGAGGAAAGCCTAAGCATGGCAACAAACTATCTAAAAGCAAACTAAAAACAGTAACCTCTGAAAGTGACGACTAAAAAGACCTCAAGGTCTGGTCCTCGTCAGGCACGTACTCTGGGTCGACATCCTCGGCTCCTCGTACTCCAGTGAGTTTGCCTCATCCATGAACTCTGGCTGAACACCTGATGTACAGCACCCAAGAGAAAAGGAACTGTACGTCAGGTAAAGTCTACAAGAAGGGTTAGACTCTACTGCAAGTGTATCGACTATTTAACAACGGTTTACTGGTTGCTTAGCATGCTGGGGTTATAACAGATGGTTTACTGGTTGATTAGCATGCTGGAGTTATAACAGAGTAACAAAAGGAAGTACACACAGCAGGAAGGTAAAGCGTAGCAAGTAGTAGTCGTAGCGTGTGCTACCAAACTACGGGACTAACCTACAGGTGTCAAGACAAGTCGGGACGAGACGAGACAAGACAAGACAAGACAAGACAAGACAAGTGAGACACGAAAAGGGTTCACGCCTTACGGTTCGAGGGGGATCAGACCCTCTTGCCGTGCGCACGCTCAACCCAACCCCAAACCCCAAGTATGACAAGACAAGACAAGCACGACAAGGGATCACTTGCTCTAGCTTGGCGAGTGCCCTATTGCCCTCTGGGCTGTGTATCACGACAAGGGATCACCCACTCACTGGTGAGTGCCCTATTGCCCTCTGGGCTGTGTATCAGTACAAGGGATCACCCACTCACTGGTGAGTGCCCTATTGCCCGCAGGCTGTGTATCACGACAAGAGATCACTCAAAGAGTGCCCTATTGCCCTCTGGGCTGTGCAAGACGGGACGTGACGTGACAAGACGGGAAAGGTTATTCTTGGGTGTCCATACGCACGCACACACATGATAATCCTACGATGTCAAAAGTTATTGTTGGTAGGCTCAGACTTCGTCGTCAAGTCTGAGCCGTCAAGGGACGTCCCGGACGCTATCATTTCACGTCCGGTTCTCTTTGTTCACAGTTTACAGTTCTAACCAACTAAGGCCTAAGCACGCCAAAAATACAAGTGGGATACACTTGCTTGCGGTGGCGAGTGTGTCGTCCTCCCGGAGCGTCTCGTCCAAGCGTCTCGTCAGCGGTAGTCCGTCTGAAATAGTGTCACGTCGACGGTGTCAGGTCTCGTTTTCAGTAATTCCTATTAGGGTTCGTGTCTAGGTTATCGGGACTATCCTATTCGTCAGAAATCACATTTTTGGTGTTTCGTTCAACCTAGATCGACTACTATCCTATGTGCACAGAAAATTGTCCGATTGTCGATCTTTCTACGGTGAGTAGCATTTTGCAGATACCGAAAGTAAATTTAGTTCAAGTTGTCAAATTTTAGTTTAGATTTTGGTTAGCTACGGTGTGAGTTTTACTACTCGTTAGGGAAACTAACCTCGTGATGTCGTCCAACAAGCGGAAGTCGGGTCTGAACGACGAAACGTCGGCGTCGTCTGGAACTCCTTGGCCACGGGTAGTGCAGCGAGGTATCTCTGGACAGCGGGGTGGTAGCGTGAAATCAGCGAGCTAATCAGCGATCCTCCTCCCGTTGCGAGTAGCACAACTGTTCTTCACGATAACGGCGACGTCGGCTAAAAGTACGTGCGTGCGGCAATGCACGTGAACTCCAAGAGTCCAAGGGGGCTGTTGGTAGATGAAGTGGGACCAAAGAAAGATGCTCGGCCCGGTGGATGGCCGACGGCACGAGCACACGGTGGTGGGCAGCCGTGAGAAGCCGGGGAGGACAGATTCACGCCATGTCCGTTGTCGCGCATCTCAGTGAAATTTCAGAGACGGACAGTGGAAACGGGAAGTTGCAGTGGGTAAAGGACTTCAAGACGAAGCCAACGGCAGTGGATTTGTCGCCGGGGGTGTTCGGAGGTGGCCGTGCGCGGGCGGCGAAGTTCAGCTTCCAGATCTGTGAAAAACAGCCGATACGGCGTGTTCCGACGAGGATTTCGGGAGCTACAGGTGGACTATGAGCGTGAGGGAAGTTGCAGTTGGTAGGGGGTTTCGATTGGAATCCAACGGTGGTAGGGTGGTCATCGTAGGTAGCCGGATGGCCGGTGGGCGCGAGTTTTTCTGGCGGTGGCGCCGATCTGTAAAACTGTCGTTTGGGTTGTGTTTGAAAGCGTTTTGAGGGAGATAGAGATGAGGGAAGATGGTAAGGGGAGTCGGAGATGCTTGGTGGGTCAGAGAGGAGTTCGATGGTGGTGGAGATCGTCGGAGGGGGGGGGGGGGGGGCTGGGGCGGCCTTGGGTGGCCGGAGGAAGAAGCAAGAGGCGGCCAACTAGTGGTTTGCGTGAGCAAGATCTGATTTGGCTAGGGTTGGTTTCATTTGAAGGGGTGATTTGCTATAGGCCTTTAGGATATTGGTTTAATGAGAGAGAGAGAGAGATAGGGATATGGAGAGTGGAGTTAGGGGAAAATGAAAGTGCCAATAGGAGCTGATATCATATCTCCTCATACGTTGGAGAGAAATGTGGGATTTGATTAAGATTCCAATTAAGTTTGAATTTGAAAAAGTCAAAGGCTAATTAAGGAAGGAAAATTTGATTAGGGGATAGCTTCTACTACGGGCATCAGAAAAATAATCTGAAAATACCGGGACGATTGTGGAGACGAGAAGTACGGGGTTACGGGGTCCGATCGCGTGCTACACCTACCAAAATTTATCGTAAAATCGGGAACCGCGTATTGGTGCCAAAAGACCAAAACGCCCTTCCATTCAAAACTGTTTTGCGAGAAAACGAGCCGTGAAATGACGTTCTCAAAAATTTCTACAAAATTCTACACTTCCATTCGGTCACGACGGCATATCACATCGTATATACCGAAACCAAGAAAGAGCCAACTAAAATACGTGCACGAAAAAGTACATGCACGTAGAAAATACAAACGGTCAGAAAGCGGCCGTTACATTCTACCAACCTTTGAAATGATTCCGCCCTCGGAATCACTTATACTAATAATAATATTATCTATTTAATCTTATACCCGCAACTCTCATATCTACACATAGAGATCACTAATCCTATAACTTCAAATGACGTTTCTCAATAATCCATCACAACGCATCTCTTCACTGGATAATGCTACAACTAGAATCACGCCCTAGCATCTGACTATAGATCCATATTACCATCCACAATTCAACAATCATCATGTCCCCAATATATCATCCGTCACCTTAACTCATAATTCCATTCCCCAAAATCAATTAACCAGAAACTACATCTATCCTTACTCTTAACATCTAACATCCTAATAATTCTAAAATCCATCTTCATAACATCTCATTCATCTCTACATGTCGTATTACTTCCACTGTCTTCTCACGTCAACTGAATAATCGAACTTGATGCCTTAAATATTCTACTCATTCTCATGATCACTCCAAATCATACTATCCCGTCCTAGCTACTCTTATCTATCACTCGGCCAAGTTTCAGATCGATTAAGTACTCATCTCCCTATACATAATTTCATCCAATTAGAGTTCTCCATTGGGTCCTTCACACATCGGTATTATAAATAAGTCTTGGACAGCTCATTCTTTTCATCCAATGATTCCAATCTCCTTATCTTGGTGTCTCAAAATTAATTAATCATCGCTATTACATATCTCACCACACGCTATACCTACCTGCACACAAGATCCTAAAAATAACAATAGCTAGTCCCAATAACAACAATGAGCATAACATCTCGAAGGGAGAAAGAAGAGATAAGAGAAAGGAAAACTTAAGGCCAATAACATATTTTAAAACATTTGAAAAAAAACCGTGTGGAGTTGTGGTAATGGTTGAGGGAGAATAAGGGGTCATGATCATGTGAGCTAGTTTCAAAAACTTTAAAGATTTTATTTGAAAGGAAATAAAAAGTTTTGAAACATACATAAGCAGCCAAAAATAAGCTAAGCTATAATACGGAAGGCTAGGTCTAAGGAATTTGCCTGCTATGACGTTATCCACACCAATATGAATACCATCATTCAGACAACTCCATATGTATATCACGGTCCACACTGAGTATACATACAAGACACAAGAGACAATCATCAAGATCCTAAAGGTAACACACTCCTACAGGTCTACACACTCTACCTATACTCATGCACTACGACGACATCACAAACCAAAGGGCCAACTACTAACTAGGGATGACATAGGCAACTACAGGCACTGATGTCTACATAAAAGAAGGAGACCGAAATCAAAAGCGACACGAAACAAGATCGAAAGAATGAAGTCAGATAAGGCGAGGATAAGAAGATAGCCGGATGGACGGGACAAAAATATTGCTTAAAAATGATTGAACGATGAAAGAAGGATTTTGTGCAAAATATGGTATCATATACTTTTATACTTATAAAAAAATTTATATATATACTTAAAAAAAGTGAGCAGATGTAGAAAATTAAATTTTTGGAAAAAGTAAGACGAAGGAAGAATGGGTAGGGTGAGAAACGATTGTTTTGCAAATGAAGATAGGTTTACACAAAGATTTTGAAATGTGAGCACGAAGAACATAGAACTGATATAATAATAATAATAAATAAATAAATAAAAAATTGGAGCTCTCTCTAGTTTAGAAAATATTCTAAAAGTATGTACGGTAAGTGGTTAAAATAAATTTCGAATTTTAGAAAAAGTAATATATTGAATTTTCAAAATGGTAACAAGTTTAAAAACTGAAATATGACAGATACCGATTCGAAAATAAGTACGAGATAGTAGCTTAAAGATTACGGCCAAGAATGTTTCAAAATCAGTGAAAGAATTTTAACTCTACAGAAGGTAAGAAATTTAAATATTTAATAAAGGTTTTCAAGAATTTAAACTGAGCAAAGAATTTAATAATGAATTTCAAAAATACTTTTAAATGAAGCAGGATTTGCAATGGAGGGGTTCGAAGAATTATCGATAAGTGTCATGAAACGATCACGTGAATCGGAACATGATCGTATGAAGAAAACGCCCAAGATATGATTCATGAAAGCTACGATGGAACTCTACGGCCGATAACACAAAAGTGTAACGATTGGAAGATGCTAGAAATCCAAGATTCCTAATTATCGGGCTGTCTAAAGATCAGGGCAAGCTCAATACTAAAACTTCCTAGTGAATTAGACTGTAATAGAGAAATCTCAGGGAAGGGCCCTAAGAGAATCAAGATCACGTTCTGCTGGGCCCGAAGTCGATGGACCCGAGGTGAACGACTAAAAGAAGGATTCTAGATCTCTAACATGGCCCGAGCCGGGAGATAGACTACTATGGTATCCTAAGACGAGAATTACTAAATCTTAACCAAGGCGTCTGACTATCAAACTGGGACGTCTACCTAAGTCTTCCTACTATGTAAGACTGGGAAAACCTAATTCAGACTCGTACATGGATATTAAATGAATGCGGTACTCTTATTGTTCCGAATCTTTGCATGACTTGCATGGGCCACCACTAAAACCTGTCACGCCCCGCTTCCCAAAAATACGGAGGCGAAGCGTGACTAAGGCCCGCTTAGGCCGGAGCTGTGAAGCTCGGACCCAATAAGCGTCTGTATGGGTACCATTTTAAAAACTTCAGGTTCTTGCATTAATAAAATTTAGAACAATAGGAAGTACAGAAAGGAAATGGCATTCATTAAATTAGAGATATATCCAGCGAGTACAAAAGTCTAAAGAGAGGAAAGCCTAAGCATGGCAACAAACTATCTAAAAGAAAACTAAAAACAGTAACCTCTGAAAGTGACGACTAAAAAGACCTCAAGGTCTGGTCCTCGTCAGGCACGTACTCTGGGTCGACATCCTCGGCTCCTCGTACTCCAGTGAGTTTGCCTCGTCCATGAACTCTGGCTGAACACCTGACGTACAACACCCAAGATAAAAGGAACTGTACGTCAGGTAAAGTCTACAAGAAGGGTTAGACTCTACTGCAAGTGTATCGACTATTTAACAACGGTTTACTGGTTGCTTAGTATGCTGGGGTTATAACAGACAGTTTACTGGTTGATTAGCATGCTGGAGTTATAACAGAGTAACAAAAGGAAGTACACGCAGCAGGAAGGTAAAGCGTAGCAAGTAGTAGTCGTAGCGTGTGCTACCAAACTACGGGACTAACCTACAGGTGTCAAGACAAGTCGGGACGTGACGAGACAAGACAAGACAAGACAAGACAAGTGAGACACGAAAAGGGCTCACGCCTTACGGTTCGAGGGGGATCAGACCCTCTTGCCGTGCGCACGCTCAACCCAACCCCAAACCCAAAGTATGACAAGACAAGACAAGCACGACAAGGGATCACTCGCTCTAGCTTGGCGAGTGCCCTATTGCCCTCTGGGCTGTGCATCACGATAAGGGATCACCCACTCACTGGTGAGTGCCCTATTGCCCTCTGGGCTGTGTATCAGTACAAGGGATCACCCATTCGCTGGTGAGTGCCCTATTGCCCGCAGGCTGTGTATCACGACAAGGGATCACTCAAAGAGTGCCATATTGCCCTCTGGGCTGTGCAAGATGGGATGGGACGTGAAAAGATGGGAAATGTTATTCTAGGGTGTCCACATGCACGCACACACATGATAATCCTACGATGTCAAAAGTTGTTGTTGGTAGGCTCTGACTTCGTCGTCAAGTTTGAGCCGTCAAGGGACGTCCCGGACGCTATCATTTCACGTCCGGTTCTCTTTGTTAACAGTTTACAGTTCTAACCAACTAAGGCCTAAGCACGGCCAAAAGTGCAAGTGGGATACACTTGCCTGTGGTGGCGAGTGTGTCGTCCTCCCAGAGCGTCTCGTCCAAGCGTCTCGTCAACGGTAGTCCGTCTGAAATAGTGTCACGTCGACGGTGTCAGGTCTCGTTTTCAGTAATTCCTATTAGGGTTTGTGTCTAGGTTATCGGGACTATCCTATTCGTCAGAAATCACATTTTTGGTGTTTCGTTTAACCTAGATCGACTACTAACCTATGTGCACAGAAAATTGTCCGATTGTCGATCTTTCTACGGTGAGCAGCGTTTTGCAGATACCAAAAGTAAATTTAGTTCAAGTTGTCAAATTTTAGTTTAGGTTTTGGTTAGCTACGGTGTGGGTTTTACTACTCGTTAGGGAAACTAACCTCGTGATGTCGTCCAACAAGCGGAAGTCGGGTCTGAACGGCGAAACGTCGGTGTCGTCTGGAACTCCTCGTCCACGGATAGTGTAGCGAGGTATCTCTGGATAGCGGGGTGGTGGCGTAAAATCAGCGACCTAATCAGTGATCCTCCTCCCGTTGCGAGTAGCGCAACGGTTCTTCACGATAACGGCGACGTCGGCTAAAAGTACGTGCGTGCGGCAATGCACGTGAACTCCGAGAGTCTAAGGGGGCTGTTGGTAGATGAAGTGGGACCAAAGAAAGATGCTCGGCCCGGTGGATGGCCGACGGTGTGAGCGCACGGCGGTGGGCGGCCGTGAGAAGCCGGGGAGGACAGAGTCACGCCACGTCCGTTGTCGCGCGTCTCAGTGAAATTTCAGAGACGAACAACAGAAACGGGAAGTAGCAGTGGGTAATGGACTTCAAGACAAAGCCAACGGCAGTGGATTTGTCACCGGGGGTGGTCGGAGGTGGTCGTGCGTGGGCGGCGAAGTTCAGCTTCCAGATCTGTGAAAAACAGCCGATACAACATGTTCCGACGAGGATTCCGGGAGCTACAGGTGGGCTATGAGCGTGAGGGAAGTTGCAGTTGGTAGGGGATTTTGATAGGAATCCAACGGCGGTAGGGTGGTCGTCGTAGGTGGCCGGATGGCCGGTGGGCGCGAGTTTTTTCGGTGATGACGCAGATCTGTAAAACTGTCGTTTGGGTTGTGTTTGAAAGCGTTTTGAGGGAGATAGAGATGAGGGAAGATGGTAAGGGGAGTTGGAGATGCTTGGTGGGTCAGAGAGGAGTTCGATGGTGGTGGAGATCGCCGGAGGGGGGCTGGGGCAGCCTTGGGTGGCCGGAGGAAGAAGGAAGAGGCGGCCAACTAGTGGTTTGCGTGAGCAAGATTTGATTTGGCTAGGGTTGGTTTCATTTGAAGGGGTGATTTGCTATAGGCCTTTAGGATATTAGTTTAATGAGAGAGAGAGAGAGATAGGGATAGGGAGAGTGGAGTTAGGGGAAAGTGAAAGTGCCAATAGTAGCTGATATCATATCTCCTCATACGTTGGAGAGAAATGTGGGATTTGATTAAGATTCCAATTAAGTTTGAATTTGAAAAAGTCAAAGGCTAATTAAGGAAGGAAAATTTGATTAGGGGATAGCTTCTACTACGGGCATCAGAAAAATAATCTGAAAATACCGGGACGATCGTGGAGATGAAAAGTACAGGGTTACGGGGTCCGATCGCGTGCTACACCTACCAAAATTTATCGTAAAATCGGAAACCGCGTATTGGTGCCAAAAGACCAAAACACCCTTCCATTCAAAACTGTTTTGCGAGAAAACGAGCCGTGAAATGACGTTCCCAAAAATTTCTACAAAATTCTACACTTCCATATGGTCACGACGGCATATCACATCCTATATACCGAAACCAAGAAAGAGCCAAATAAAATACGTGCACGAAAAAGTACGTGCACGTAGAAAATACAAACGGTCAGAAAGCGGCCGTGACAGGGAGGCAATGTGCTTGTTATTTCAGGATTTCATGAACCCTTGTGTCTAGCTCACATCCCTACCTCGCGATAATTTTCGCACTCTACACTTTTCAATTTCACTTGTACATATTGTAGATAGTAATTGTATAGAACTGATTGACTGAATCCCTGTGCTGCCGTCGCTACATTCGCTTCCCGTTTATGCAACCCGTGTTTTTGACGTGTTTGCTATTTATGCAGTTCTCTCTCTCCTTTCTTATAGGTTCTTTGCCCCACGACGAGGATGTTGCATGCAGTTTCGGGAGACATCTGGGATCACTCACACCACATCCGCTGTTTGGCACGAAACTTGGCAAAATCCCTAAATACTTCGAATATACTATCCCTTCTGGCTTCCGCTGTGGAATATCAGAGAAGGTATCATGATATGCAGCAGCACCTTGCCACGGCAACTCTCTTTCCTCATGATGAAGTGGCGTATATCGACATTCCTAGTTCCGAGTTTAGTGAGGAAGAATTGTTCGCGGAGTTTTGTCAGGAGAACCATCAGGCTGAGTCTGTCGGTTACGTTGGACAGGAACCGATCTATTCCTTGCAGACTTCTATTGAGCATCCCGGATCTTTGGACAATGAGGAAGCTAGAAACAGTTGTGGGGAACCATCGACGGTTGAAACCTGTTTTCACTTAGAAGCCTTCTTCCCGGATAATTATTATGAGCTTGAAAGAGACCCAATGCCTTCCTCGGTCATTCCCACAATACCTTGCGAGACTTTGCCATGCGGAACCGCGGCTGGGAGTGAGGTTCCGGATGCTGGCTTTCAAGAAATCCACGAAGAACTCCTTTTCCTTGAGGATGCTCAGCTTGAGAAGTATGCGTCGGGGCCTCATGAAGTTGAGATGAAAGAGTTACCCCCGGTGCTAAAGTATGAATATTTGGGGACGGGCTCGACCCTGCTGGTCATAGTGAACTCCTCGCTGCCTGAAGACCAAATGACCAAACTTCTTAGTGTTTTAAAAAGGTTTAAAGGAGTTTTCGGATATGCAATTGAAGATTTAAAAGGGGTTAGCTTAGGCCTCTGCTCACACAGATTACTGCTTGAAGATGAGCAAGCCTCCTCGATTGAGCCGCAGCGGAGGCTAAATCCCATAATGATGGAAGTTGTGAAAAAGGAGATTGTTAGGCTTCTACATGTCGGTATCATATACCCTATCTCCGATAGTCGCTGGGTTAGCCCGGTGCACGTCGTACCCAAGAAAGGAGGAATGACGGTGGTTCGCAACGAGAAGAACGAGCTAATACCAACGAGGACCGTCACGGGGTACAGGATGTGCATTGACTATAGAAAGCTGAACAAGGCTACGAGGAAGGATCATTACCCTCTCCCTTTCATTGATCAGATGCTCGAGAGGCTGGCGAAGCACAACTATTTCTGTTTCATGGACGGGTACTCCGGATTTCTTCAGATCCCTATTCATAAGATGACCAGGAGAAGACGACTTTCACTTGCCCATTCGGGACATATGCCTATAGAAGAATGCCGTTCGGACTTTGTAACGCCCCTGCTACATTCCAAAGACTCATGTCCGCTATCTTCTCCGACTACTCCCAGGACATCATGGAGGTTTTCATGGACGACTTTTCTGTCTATGGAACTAAGTTTGACTCGTGCCTCAGTAATCTAACTAAAGTCCTGGAGAGATGTCAATAAAAGGGATTAGTCCTGAACTGGGAGAAATGCCACTTCATGGTCCAAGAAGGGGTTGTGTTGGGGCACGTCATCTCTTTGAGGGGAATCGGGGTTGATAAGGCTAAAGTTGAGGTGATTGAAAAGCTTCTGCCACCACTCAATCTTCGAGGAGTCCGTGGGTTTTTAGGACATGCGGGATTTTATCGCCGCTTCATAAAAGACTTCTCGAAGATTTCCAGGCCGCTGACCCAACTCCTCGTGAAGGACGTGCCTTTCGTCTTCAGCGAGGAGTGTATGGAGGCCTTCCGCACCCTGAAGCAAGCTTTGATTTCCGTGCCCATAATACAGCCACCGGACTGGAATCTACCCTTTGAGCTGATGTGCGACGCTAGTGATTATGCGGTTGGTGCCGTCTTGGGGCAGAGGAATGATAAAAATCTGCATGTCATATATTATACGAGCAAGACCCTTAACGCTGCCCAAAGAAATTATACTACCACGGAAAAAGAATTGCTAGCGGTCATCTACGCCATGGACAAGTTTCGGCAATATCTCGTTGGTGCCAAGGTGATCGTGCACACAGATCACGCGGCTCTTAAATACCTATTGAGCAAGAAGGAAGCTAAGCCGCGGCTCATTAGATGGATTCTCGTCCTCCAGGAATTCGACCTGGAAATCAGAGACAAGAAGGGGGCGGAGAATGTTATTGCCGATCACCTGTCCAGGATGTCTACCCTCGATTTAAACGCTACGCCGATCGATGATTCGCTCCCTGACGAGCATCTTTTCTCCGTCTCTTCCTCCTGGACCCCCTGGTACGCCGACATCGCAAATTATCTGGCTTGTGCCATCGTCCCCCACAATGTGAGCTACCAGCAGAAGAAGAAATTCTTCAATGAGGTCTGCAAATTTTATTGGGATGACCCCCATCTGTACAAAACCTGCAATGGTGGGGTGATACGAAGATGCATCCCTGAAACTGAGGCGACCTCCATTATTTCCCACTACCACGGTCAACAATGTGGAGGGTATGCGAGCACCTACAAAACTACTGCGAAAATTCTCCAGAGCGGATTCTACTGGCCAACCCTCTTCAAGGACACACATGCTTATGTCCAGGCCTGCGACAAATGCCAAAGGACGGGGAATATCTCCAAAAGGAATGAGATGCCTCAACACTACATCCTGGAGGTAGAAATCTTTGATGTGTGGGGAGTGGACTTCATGTGACCGTTCCCTTCCTCTTCAGGGAACCAGTATATCTTGGTGGTCGTGGACTATGTATCAAAGTGGGTTGAAGCGATAGCCAGTCCAACTAATGATTCTAGAGTGGTGGCCAAGTTCTTTAAAAACAACATCTTTCCGCGGTTCGGTGTACCTCGAGTCCTGATCAGTGACGGAGGGAGCCACTTTATAGAGAAGAAATTCGAGGCTCTCTTGAAAAAGTACGGGGTACAACACCGGGTGGGGCGTGCCTACCACCCGCAGACCAGCGGTCAGGTGGAAGTCTCTAACCGGGAGATTAAAAGCATACTAGAAAAGACGGTGGCCAACTCTAGGAAGGATTGGTCATCAAAACTTCCTGACGCGCTTTGGGCCTACAGGACGGCATTTAAAACTCCGATCGGCACAACCCCCTATCGGCTTGTCTATGGGAAGGCTTGCCATCTGCCTGTGGAATTGGAGTATAAGGCATTTTGGGCAATCAAGAATCTAAACTTCGACGCCAAGGAGGTAGGTGGGCACCGGTAGTTACAACTCAACGAGCTCGACGAGATCCGGCTCAATGCCTATGAAAACGCCAAGATTTACAAGGAGAAGCTGAAGCGGTGGCACGATAAGCGCATCTTGAAGAGGGAATTCAAAGAAGGGGACTTAGTTCTCCTATTCAACTCAAAGCTGAAGCTCTTCCCTGGAAAGCTCAAGTCAAGGTGGTCGGGACCATTCCGCGTCACCAAGGTTTTCCCGCATGGGGCTATTGAGATAATGGGAAGGGATGAGCCGTTTAAAGTCAACAGACAGCGTCTGAAACACTATACGGTAGGAGAACCAGAATTCTCTCCGGTTAGATTCTCAACGACCGACAACTCTTCCTCGAACCCTCCGGATCCTAATTGACCACCGCCTTGAGACGTCGAGCGAACGACGTTAAACAAAAGCGCTTCATGGGAGGCAACCCATGCTCTAAATATTTATTTCCAATTTTTAGAATTATTTCTAACTTTATTTTATTTATTTTTAATAAATAATTCCAGCCGCAAGAACTTCCGTTGAGGGACTGAGGCCGTGTGTGCATTTTTGCAGAAAACAAGGCCCCAACCGATCGGTTGATAACTCAACCGATCGGGTGGGATGTATCAGCTAACGGCCGTATCAGTCACTTAACGAACCGATCGGGTGAAGCCAGCCGAGACCGGGTGACAGACCGTGTGATTTGTACGCTCGGGAATTTTGAGGAATTGGTCAACCGATCGGGTGAAGACAACCGAGACCGGGTCGCTGACCGTGTGGGTAGAGCTAAACTTTTGAGAAATTTGGAGATCACATCAACTGATCAGTTGAGTAATACTGCGGACGGGTGAGTGACCGGGTGAAATGTCACATGCTCTCGGAAAAATATGGGAAGCGGTCAACCGATCGGGTGACTACCCCCCCGGTCGGTTCACCTGTAGCTGTTGGCCGGTGAGATATTTTCAAAACTTATCCAACCGATCGGGTGAAACATCACCCGATCGGGTGAAACATCACCCGATCGGGTGACTTTCGCCCCTATAAATATACCTGTTCGTGCGACCCGACCCCCAAACTTCCAGTCGCACGATCTCTCCCCCTCCAACTGCCAAATCGATCTCCCTCATCTACCCCATTACACCTAAACCCTCATCCTCACTCATTTCTCAAACCCAACCCCCCATCACCACCCTTCCCATCAATAACATTCACTCACCAAACATCCAAACCCTAACCCTAGCCCCAGATTTTCGAAAATCATGTATCTTGGTATTCTCCATTAGTACATCTACCACCCTTGGATCCTCCCGATTGGCACCCAACTGTCGGTCCACCTGGTACCTTCATTCTCCACCACAACCCACCGGTACATATCGATCCGCCCGTGCTCCAGCCTGTCGCCCCTCCTACCCCTGTAGGCACACCCTCCTCATCATCTGAGGATTCTTTCATTTGCTATTCCCCACCCTCCTCTCCCTCTCCCTACCATTCTACCACCAGCGGCTCCGATTGACATCCCCTTGCATATCTCTGCACTTTCACGATCATATCTCATTGCTAGCATTGTCACATCTAGCTTGGGGGAAGTCTATTTTGCTGTGTTGTCGTGTTTTGTTTTCTTTGTGTGTGTGCTTGTTCTATTTTTTTGTCTTGTCGTATCATTTTCTTTCTTTCTTTTTCTATTTTCGTGTCGTGTGGTTTGATTTTGATTTTTCTTTATTTTCAGTTTCGTATCTGTGTTTTCCATGTTTTTCATTTCTTTTTTGTGTCAGTGCGTATTCCCCCCCCATTTTCATTGCCCTCCCATACTCACTCTTATTGCATTGAGGGCAATGTAAGCTTCAGCTTGGGGGAGTCGCACTTTGTGCGTCATTTGAGTCTTTCTTTTTCGTTTTTGTGTCGTTTTCATCGTGTTTTAAATTTTTCTTTTCTTCTTTTTATCTCTTTCTCCTAGAGATGAACCCTATGATGAATTGCCACAAAATCACACACACCTAGCATGGCATCGATAATTACACTCACTAGCCCTAGGATATCGAGTCCCCCTGCATTTCACGCATCGTGGGTCCACTTGGCTTTTTGTGAGTCGTGTGTCGTGCCTAGCTGTTTGGTGTGCTTCTGCTTTGTGATTTTACTATATATACCTATCCAGGAATGATCCCTAGATTATCACGTGTCGATATGAATAATGAGGTATTTGCTTCTCTTGTCTGTTTCTGTATGCATGATTATATATATCGTATGCTTCATTTCGCATGTGTCGGGATTCCACAATTAAGGACTAGGATAACCCATTTAGCCCATGCTCTAATTAGCGAGTTGAGTTTCCTCTGCCCAAGTGATTAGATTCCGATTTCTTTTTTGTTTTACTTGGTGCAAATCCCCTCGCCGTGTACTGTTCTCCCACTTGGGAGAGTACACATGTGTATACCCAAAAACCCAAAAATTCAAAAAAAAAGAGAAAAGAAAAGAAAAACCCAAAAAGAAGAGAAAAGAAAAGAAAAAAATTGTATAGCCAAAAGTCCAAAAAAATATACAAATACCCAAAACTCAAAAAAATATTCATGTGTGAATATCTTTTCCTACTTGCCGAGAATAAAGGGAAGGCGAGAATTTGCACCGAGTGTTCTACTCCACATCATCTCAACCCCCATCGGTTTCGAAAACACTTGGCTTAGGAAATTTTTAGCTATTATCTAGGCTATAGTGGAGTGATTTCCTTAACCCTAGTTGTGGAGTCCCTGACGCATGATATGTTTCGATTCTCTCTCTATTCTCATGTATGCTTGAACTACATATATTCACCGCTTTATTCAATTCGAATCGATATTTGGGTCATTTCCGGGATTTGTGTATATCGAGCTTTATCGCACATCGTAGATAGTGACACCGTCTGCTAGCACACGACCACACTCACTCGCGCTTCACCGTGTGGGCCCACGGTACTTGTCTGGACTCGTATTCCTTGGTTTGGTGATATGATTTGGCGTTTGCTTGCTTGGTGTGTCGTTTTTGATTTTGTTGGCCCTGACGGGTGATCTAGGATATAGAGTTTTCTTTTTCTCTCTTTCTCTCTATTTTCCCTCTCTGAGCTCCTACTCTCACTCGTCTTCCTCGAGGAAGAGGAAGAGTTCAGCTTGGGGGATTTTGACGTGCGTTTATATTTCATATATTTGCGCACGTTTTCTTCCGTGTTTTTTCGTATTTTACCGCCGTCTTATATTCGTTTTCTCGTGTTTTCTTGTTTTCTTTCACTTTTCCATGTTTTCCGTATTTTGCAGGAGTTTACTGGTATAGGGGACATAAAACGACGATATCGCAAGTCCCCGGAGCAACGGGAGGAGTCACGCGTGATCCGGGGGTCAAACGACGATGATATCATCTTTCAGCCCCTCACCAGATCGGTTGGTCATCTTCAACCGATCGGGTGATGCACGTGTGCACCACCCGGACGCAGCTTGGAGCTCACAAGAAGTCACCCGGTCGGTTCAGTGACCGGGTCAAAAGCCCAAACTCTCTGGAATCCAAAGCTGATTGACAACCGATCGGGTGACCTTCACCCGATCGGTTCACCTGTAGCTGAATCTTAAAAGGCAAGACACGAAGATCCAACCGGTCTCCTCACCCGGTCGGCACCAAGATCCAACCGGTCACATCCATGTTTCAACCGACCGGTTCATCCTGACTGGGTGAAGTCCCGCATCTCGCTGCCAAAGTTTGAAGCAGGTCACCCGATCGGTTGACTTGTCAACCGATCGGGTGATATCTTTTCCTATATATAGAACCCTAGGTTTTTCAGAAACGAAAGTTGGTTATTTTTTGCTGTTTTCTTCATTTTGTGACGGCTGTAATTTCCCAGTTTTTGTAAGTTTTCAGATCTTTGTCAAACTTTAGTATTATATTAATTGCTTTACTACCATTGCATTTCTATTGTCTGATCATGATTTTTACGGTCGATTTCTGTTTAGATCGTTTTTTACTAAATATGTGTGAGTAGTTTCCAAATCTGGGATTTTGGCGGAAACCCCTTCGTGGGCTCTTCCCGATGCGTCCATAGGGCTAGGAAATCGATAGGGATTAGGAATCTAACGGTTACGTGTGGTGTTTTATTGTCATCGGTGGGAAAAAGACCGCCTTTGACCGTTGGGCCAAGGGGGAATAAACTTGGCGGTTGACTGCCTAGCCATAGCTCACGCCCTTAGCGTAGACGTCGAATCCTAGCGTGCGGGAGCGGCAGGATGAGACGTTGGGAGTTATCGTTGCGAACTTAGTGCTCCCGGAGTCGATCAGTGTTAATGGACACGTGAGTGCCCACTGATCGAACCCGGGAAGTCCGGCGTATCATCCTGGGCACCGACCGGAATATCGAGCACATGGGATGCTTGTACCACTCTTAGAGGCAACGTCTCACCATTAGACCCTAATTCCGATCGTTATCCTACCCGTAGGCCGTATCGACGAGAGTCGCTCGATAGGGTGGAAACCAAAGTCCCGGGTTTTTCCTTTATATTGTCTATACTTTGCATTCCATTTACCGTGACAACCCATCATTCGATCCGGGCTAGCTCGCCCATGGGGTGATTTTGATCCTCTTTGACACAAGCACATCCACTCCTCCCTGAGTTCGACCCCCAAGCCACACTACAACACCGTGCGCTTGCGGTTACAAATATTTAAATCTCACGCCCCCGATCGTATTATTGCACACATCTAGCACGCACAAGCGGGGGGGGGGGGGGGGGGGGGGGGGGGGGGGGGGCGTCACTGCTCCACCATAAACTCCTCCACCTTAGCTTCAAAATCTGAACGTGGTTGAGCTTGCGGAGGGTTATGATTTCTCCAACCTTGATTATACCCGGGTGGCCTATAAGGTCCCACTTGTTGCCTAGGTGGGAAGTTGTGTTGTGGTGGCCCCCTTGGTTGATAATTCGGTTGTGGTGGTGGAGCCCGAGCTTGAGGAGGTTGTTGTGGCGGGGGGTTCAAGGCACCATCATTATTAGCATAGGAAAAACCCGGATGGTTTCTAGCGGCCGGGTTGGCCCAATATCCGAAATTCCCCGCAACATACTAAATTTTCTCCAAAGCTCTTTCTCCATGCTCTCCTCCTACATACATGGCTTGGGATTGGTCTTGCCAATCACTCATATGTTTTGTCGGTACGGATGTAGAGGGAGCTCCATGCGGCTCGTTAATGTATTTCTCCAATCTCTCCACTACCTTGTGGAGAGAGTCAAATTTGCTAGCAAGCTTCGCCACGGCCTTGGCCTCATAAATACTCGTGCACTTCAAGGAGGACGAAGAATGTCCTCGCTCGTCGCCCCACTGTTGGTTGTTGGAGGCCATCTCCTCTAGCAAGGCCGTAGCTTCATCGGGGGGTCTTTGACAAAATGGCTCCGTTGGCGGTAGCATCAATAATCTGTTTTGTGCCCGGTTGGAGTCCATTGTAGAAACTGTGGACAAGCCCCCAATCCTCTATGCTGTGATGGGGGCATTGATGCTACAAGCCCTTGAAGCACTCCCACGCCTCATATAGAGTCTCCTGCGGTCCTTGCTTGAAGGACATAAGAGCACTTCTTATCTTCACCGTCTTGGAGGGCGGGTAAAATTTGTCGACGAAGGCACTCGCCAATTCATCCCAAGTGGTGAAGATTCCTTCAGCCTGTGTCATCAACCAATATAAGGCTTTGTCTTTGAGTGTGAAGGGGAAGAGGTGCAGTCCGATATCATCTATGGAGATGCCCGGCATTTGGAAGGTGGCACATTTTGCTAAAAAGAGCTGGATGTGGTAATGAGGGTTTCATGGGAATTCCCATGAAAAGGGTCTTGTTGCATCAGAACTACAAATCCAGTCTTCAACTCGAAATTTTTGTCGGCCGCCAACTCCGGCATAGCTATGGACGAGGTCGTGGAGGAAGTCTTAGGCCGAAGTCTATCTCTAATGGAAATGATCCTCGCCATTCGCGCTGCCAATTCTTCGGCTGTCTCAGGATGGGTCATAAAATTCCCTTCCGTATCGAGTCTCCTCTCCGCTCTGATCCTCCTCAATGAACGTTCGATCTCCGGATCGTATAGTATTTCTTCGGGGTCCGCTGTGGATCTCGTGTACATGCAAGGAAAAACAGAGTTTCAAAGAAATAGTTAGCACAAAGGAAGGGTAAAATAAAAATAGAAATAATAAAACAAAAATAAAAATAGCTAGGTAGGTAGAATCAAACACTATCGACTCCCCGGCAACGGCGCCAAAAACTTGATCGCGCCCCGGATACACACCTGCGACGAGACTCGCTAGTCTTACCGCAAGGCACGGTGTAGCGGCGAGCGGGTATCGAACACGAGGAGGGCAAATGACGGTGTCTTCTTCAATTCACCTGGCTATAAGAACAGTCGAGAAATATTCGCAATAAAGCGGTCACAGTCGTTCAATTGTATAAAGAAAATATCAAATTAATAAAAACGCCTAGGGATAGGGAATCCCCGCTACAAACCGTATCTCGTCATCGTGATTCATAGGTTTCACAATTGCTAGACTTGAAATTCAGGTGAACTAGTTGCAACTAAATGTAGAACCAAGCTCATGCTCTCGCGCTATTGCCGGTCTATAGCAAACCTAGGGTAGGGTCCAATTTCTTGCGTACCCTAACCTAGGCAAGCTAGCGTGAAGAACAACATCATCGTTTAATCGTATCTCGAGCCCACTCTCGTGCAAACTCGAGCTACGACCTAGGTTGGGATAGTTCCTACCTGTCCAATCTCTTGCAAACGGGTATTGGTATAGAATTACAATCGAAAATTCTAGTATTGGTCCAATCTCTTGCAAACCAATCCTAGAGAAATCCAATTATAACCCAATTCGAATTTCTAGGGCTTCCTATCGATTTGGGATCCAATCTCTTGCAAATCCCAATCGGTATGAATCCCTAGCTATTCGCATTAAATCAATCCCAAACTAACCCTAATCAATTCTGGCAAGAATTTCACCAATTCATCACAAATTAGAAATAAGGTTCGTAGGGTTCATCCCTACGCCCTATGACGATAAAACTACTCACTATTCATAATGCAAATCATTAGAAATTCAATAGAAATATCAATAGAAATCATTGCAATAGACAATATATCAATAAAAATGAGATTTTTGATAGAAAGAGAGACAAACCAATGAAGTTCCAATAGCATCCAACAAATTAACACTTTTATCTCTCTCCAAAGAACCAAATCTAATCTCCTAAAAAGTATTCTAAAAAGGCTGCAAAAACTATGAAAAAGCTCTCCAAACTAGGTTAAAAACTGGGGTTAAATACCCCCCAAAATCGCCCAAAAAACTGTGACAAAATTGCCCCTGTGCAGCTTGAAAATCGCACTTTACGCTACAGGCAGCGCGGCTCACTCGGCCGAGTGACAAATGTCACTCGGTCGAGTGACGGACCCTGACGGATTCCAGTAAATCTGGACTTTTGGGGGTCGTCTCCTCGGGAGTCACTCGACCGAGTGACTTTCTTCACTCGGCCGATGGGATTTCTTCACTCGGCCGAGTCGGAACTCGGGGCTGACTGATAGATTACAGTAACTTGGAAATTTTGGTTGCCGTCGTCTTGATGCCACTCGGGCGAGTGGTGTATCCGTGCTCGGCCGAGTGGTCTGGCGATGCTCGGCCAAGTACACGCTGATATGGAGTCTGTTGCGTGTCCGATCTGGCCGGCCGAGCGGGCTGTCGATGCTCGACCGAGTGACTCCTTCACTCGGCCGAGTGGCATGCTGAAAATGCCCAATCTTCGTATTTTTGCTTCCTCGTCATTCCTACAACGTTCTTTCTTTTTCCACTCCTCTCCAATCGCAGAATTCCCCTCAAAAGAGTCACGGGTGACACTCCGGAGTGGGTGCATCTCAGAATCACTCCAAATCGCTCCAAATCTCCTGAAATACGACAAAAATAAGAAATCGTGAAAAGCATCGCAATATTGTCGAATAATCATGAAAAACGCGATATGGGCGATCTAAATGGCATGCAAACAAGCAGAAAAAAGGTGAAAAGTATGGAGTGATTAGTGTCTACTCGACCTGAGCAGGCAGAGCGAGGTTTTGGACGAAGAATCCAGGCTTCCTGACGACTCGACCGAGCAGGACTTACTCGACCCGAGCAGACAGAACGAAAATTTGAGGAGAAGCTTAGATCCACTGACGACTCGATCGAGTAGGCTGACGACTCGATCGAGCAGGCGCGAAGGCTACTCGACCGAGTAAGGCGAACGCCCAAATTTTCAGATAGCCATGCACTCTTTTCAAATCTTCTATCACCTGGGATTTTTCAGTATTTTTTGATATTTTTTTAGATAGTAGACTTCAAGAAGGTTCCAACGCCACCAAGAACGCACCAATCGGACGTCAGATGAGCTCTGGAAAATTTCTGTAAGATGACGCCGCAGTGCTGAAATCTATACTCAACCACCTACTCGACCGAGCAGGACCCAACTCGGTCCGAGCAGATAGAGAAGTGTTCTTTGGAGGGATTTCTGCCCTACTTCTAACTCGACCGAATAGGGGGCTACTCAACCCGAGTCAGCTGGGGCCCAGAACTTAAGTTGCGTCCGAATTTGGCTTTGGGAACGAATTGAAGGATTTTGGCGGACCCTTAGAGCTCAGATATGTGCCCGTCCTAAGTCGGGCGGACCACAGAGGCATAAAGCACAGCGAAAAATAAAACATACTGGCTAAACAATTTAGCTAGGCTTTGAGAGAGCCAGAACCTAATCCGATCTATGCCAACTTGGGGTGGATCTGACCACCCCAAGAGGGATCTGTCTTATTGCGACGAAATTAAATTATACTACATTACTTATAGAACATACCCGGAATCTCAACCCGGGGACGGAAAAGATGTACTGCACCGGCTTCTGACGCTCCTGTAGCCGAACCTCCTTGACTCGATCCACCCGAGCCACCTCGCCCCTTCGAACCGATCCTCCCGAGCCGATACCCGCCTCCAAGCCGATCACACGCGGTAGAAGGTTTCACTTGAGTAGACTCGCGTCTTAGACGTCTGGAACCGAATCCAAACCCCCTTCGTAGTCTTGCTAGGACTAGTTGGGAAAAAAGGAAGAAGAGAGAAAAGAATAGTTTAAGTCGTAGATCGAGCTTGCTCTAAAATCTGGAGCTACTTGATCAAAGACTTGGTGCATCTTTCAATGAAGAGAGTGCACCCCTATTTATCTAGGGAGTCGGCACCTCTCTTTTCGTTGCGAGTAATGTGGGACAAATAACAAAATAGAAGAGAAATTAATTCAGCTAATTTAGCTTAATTGAAGTTAGTAAGCCGTTCGTAAATGCCAACTTCAACGAATTAATTCTCTTCATCTGTTAAATTTTAGACACCAAACAAGTTATTAATTCGAAGAGCGTCAAATGGTAAACGCGTAGGAACGAACGACGATGAATTTCGACTTCGTTTGACCCCTCAAACAATTGCCCAAAGATGGACAAAAAATCAATTTTCGTAGTCGTTAAAGGGGTTTCAAAAAACACTATTAACTTAAGTTACGGGCGCGCCCGCTAGGCTTAGCGGGCGCGCCCACCTAAGGCAATGGGCAGGCGGGTGGCCAGCCCGCTGGACAGCGGGCGTGCCTGCTGTTTCCAGCGGGCCGTGCCCACTGAGCAGCGGTCGCACGCCCGATGCAACCAGCGGGCGCGCGCCCGCTGCAACCAGCGGGCGCGCGCGCCCACTTTTTCGCTGCGCCCCTTTACCCCTTGCAGATGGACCCGTTAGCCCAAGTGGTCTAACCCACTTTGCCTCGGACTGTTTTTGCGTTTCTGGGCTCGTTTGAGCTCTGATTTGGACGCGGTTTGAACTTGTGCTTTTCCAGCAGGCTGCGCCCCTTTACCCCTTTCGGATGGACCCGTTAGCCCAAGTAGTCTAACCCACTTTGCCTCGGACTGTTTTCGCGTTTCTGGGCTCGTTTGAGCTCCGATTTGGATGCGATTTGAACCCGTGTTTAGACCGGGACGATCCCGTCAACCATGTAACCCTTTCCAATGCTTTTGTTCCTACAAATATTGTCGTAACTAATTTATGGCATCTTTAATCTTTGTTTGCATCAAATACAACATTGTCCCTATTGCATCTACGACTTAGTCTCACAACTAGCTTGTGAACATTAACTATTCCATTTCATCAAAAGAATTTCTCTTATTAATCTTCCTATTACTAAGACACGAACGCTACTCTGTGTGAGACCCTACAGCCTGACCTTACTACAGGTTGGGGCTCGAAACCCTTAGACGACGGTCACCACGAGCAGCAGTTGTCGTCCCTGTTTCAGAATCAGCATAACGTGATCGACCCATAGACATAAGTATCGTTGGGTTCACTTTGGCTGTGTCAGTGATGAATACCGTTAGCTGTAGTCCCTTCGTCAAGACTGTGTCCTTGTTGGCCTAGGGTATGGTTTACTGTCAACCCCATTAGACAACATTGGTCAGTATACGATGGTCTTTGTTGTATTCACGTTGTACATCTTACAACGTACCTCGGCCGAGGATTAACAGAAAGACCGTACCGAACCTGTGACACTAACTTCCCTTTAACGGAAGTGACGAATCCCATCTTAGTCATTTACTCGCCTCGAGAGCTTCAGGTGTAACCCAACCTAAGATCTTTCAGCAGGCCTAGCCTCGAAGCTAGATCATAGGTCTAAGCGACAGTGTTCACTCACAGGTTCGTACATATGACTTCAGGTCTAAAGGACCAGCTTACCTATCATCACCCTAGAGTTATTATAGACAGTTTAGTTAAAGTTAACCATAATAACTCTAAGTTGGTCGTTCAGTGAACTCATTCTCTAATGAGCACCTGTGTCTCGTCTCCGACTTTACTAAGTCGAATGGCTATGAGATTATCATTACCTTAAGGTAAGACAAAGACACAGTGGTCTATCCGATGTGCCGATATCCAGTTCTCGACACATCTATGACCACGAACCATTTAAGACTTAAGTTTCAAATCGGTCGCTTACTACTCATAATCGAGATCTTATCTGGATACGTAAGGACCTAACTATAAATATATGGACATTATCTAAGTATATTATTCATCCAAATTCATACTTAGGATAATGGATACCATATATTATATTAACAAGACGTACACTTAGGATAAATCGCCTTATGAGCATATATCCTCCTACATCTCCCACTTGCACTTAGGCTATTTATCTCGGTATCTCATACCGACATAGCATATCAGTCACATTGGACCATAATATGTCAAACCTAAGAGTGGATTTACTAACGAGTATCTATAATACATTTTAATGGATTATTATTTATACATCTCTTGATCACACAAGGTTGATCCTTGAAAAAATGATTTGGATCAAGTTTCTTTTCTTTGTATAGCAGACAATTAGCTCATACAATCTTGATGTAGGGTCTAACATTTCTATAAGTCAGTCTTAGCTCATTTCAATTATTTTATGTCAATATGTCAAGTACATAAGTGACACATTAAGTCTCTATATGTTTGATTAAATCAAAACTATTTTGATTCAATGTCTTATATAGATGATTCAAATAAGTTGGAAACCTTTTTACTTAGTCTGAGCCGGAACTAAGTATATGAGCTAGCTCCTACTGACTTTAAGAATTATCTGGTTAAATATTTCTATTATATATCTAAATCATATTTAGAATATATATATGACAAGTATAACCAATTGAGAAGTGCTTAGATGGAACGTACCCGTGTCAGGTTGGGTTTGACGAATGAGTCACATCAAGATCGGTTTAAGGAATCTTGATATTGACTTACTCAGTCAAATGTCCTACTTAGTACTGTTCCCTTAACTATATGTAATGATAACTCTTAAGAATCAAATCTAGTTTGAATTAAGAATCAACCTTAACATGCATATAATTGTGATCATACACGATTTAAACGCTCCTGGAACTTATATTTAACTATCGACTGGCTATAATATTAAGTCATCTCCAAACAATCAAAATTTTTTGAAGCTCTACATCAGAGAATTTATGCAACCAACTCAGATAGCCACATTCACAGAAATTTACGCCATTCGCAACAAATCACAATTTCAAAAGAAGCACATTTCCCGAGACATCTAATTAAAGCAATGGATTCATAAGAATGAATCATGATTTGTTTGTCCAAATAAACTTTGAGTGTTAAACACTCAATCATTGTTTTAACTTAAGGAGCGATACATTTTATTTATAAAATGAAATAAGGATCAGCTCCTTCTTCTTCATGTCTCTTGACGTCCTTGCACGGCCCCAGCAGCAACGATTGCACAGATGCCGACCGTCCACGGAACTTCCAACCTCTGCTTCATATCAGCCACATGTATACATTACACAGATGTCTTAGTATCTCATACTACGTGATAAAGTATTTTATGGAATTAATTATGCTTTATTAAATTGAATTTGTTGTACCTGAGGTAGAGGCATCAGTATGCCCCTTCTTCTTTTCTGCAAGGTAAATCTTGCAGTTCCTCTTCCAATGGCCCATCTTATAGCAGTGAAAGCACTCAGATTTAGACGGTGTCCCTTTCATCTTCTTCTTCCCCTTCTTCACCTTGGCTGGTTGTGGGACCTGCCTCTTCTTACCCTTGCCTTTCGGCTGGTCTGAAGAAGCACAGCCAACAACCAACGCAATCGGTTTCTTCTCGATTTCCTCAAACTACCTAAGCATATTGAGGAGACCAGGAAGATCTGTTTCAATACTGTTCATAATGAAACCAGTAATGAAAGACTTGAAGGCTGGGGTTAAAGACTTAAGGATGATGTCCACGGACATCTCATTGTCCAGGACAAAACCAAACTGGGCGACGTCTTCCACGTACCCGATCATCTTAATGACATGATCTTGTACGGGCTCTGTCTCCATCTTAGTGCCCCAGAGGTTGCCCGTGGCTTCAAATTTGGCAGCTCTGGACCGCTTGCCATACAACTCCTCTGCATTCAGAAGCATGCTTTGATCATCCATATGTTCATGCTTCCGTTGCAGATCGTTGTTCATAGAAGCCAGAGTAAGGCACCTGGCCTTCTCGACATCCCTCTGGTACTCCTTGTAGGCTTTCTTCTCTTCAGGCGTTGCATCTTCGTCCGGCTTTTCTAGAGGGTCCTCGAACAGCACGTATCCAATCCCGGCTAGAGAAAGGACTAACTTAATGTTTCTAAGCATATCCGTATAGTTTGTTCCATCTAGCACATTCTTCTCTATCATATACTTAAGACCTGAATCCATTTTGTAATTAAGTAGATACTTAGTCAGTATATGTTCGTTGTATAGTTTCAATGGTTTTTAATAAAACTATATTCTCCCACTAAATTTAGTAAATCCATAATAATAAACAGTTTATTATACAATAACATTTGTGGGAGAGGGATCCGACTACCCTGAGTCTGACAACCTTGAGTGTGTCTCAACAATTTGTCCGACTGTGCAGTCGGTAGAAGAACTCATCGTCAATCATATTAAATATGATTCCCTATCGATTTTAACCCATAGTCATTTGTGATCATGAGTGTGCTCATCCAAATCACAATGGCTAACCTAGTCGAACCCTTATTTTTTGCGTCTAGCCTAACTTGCCCCGGCGCTCGGTGTATGCATGAGACGACGGTTTGGGTCAGGTCAAGATGTTATCAAGAAATCGGCTTCTATAAGATTGCCATGAAACAGCTTGAGTGTAGCTCAATAACCGTAACACGGGTCTTACAGTTGCCAACTCCTAAAACAAGGAGGGCTACGATTTATCTTGAAAAAGATTATTATCGTAATTGACTTAGGTATAGTCGATGGACTTACACAGTCACGATTCGACTCCTTGCGGTCCAGCGGACGCGGCCAGAGAATTGACTAGCCAGGACCACTTAACCCCTAGTCTAGCTAGGGTGGTCCAGCAAACTTAGCCAAGCACATTGACCGACATCATGATCCATTGAAGGAGGTTCATCAATTCTATGTTCATCCATCAACTAAATGGCTTTTAATTAATACTAGTTAATCCTTATCAACTAGTGGATCCTAAAATTCGAAATTTTATGGATTTGTTGAACAACTTCTATTAGATCCTTATCAACTATAAGGTTCGTTTTGTTCATCGTGCTACCCCAATTTTATTAGGATTTTAATAAAACAATAACAACATTTTTACAAAATTAGTCATTTAATGATAATCATTATTCAAACAATTTATGATAATGATTGTCAATCAAAGGGACTACCCTAATCTGGTATTAGGTTTTGATGTTGTATTTGTTTATTTAAAACGTAGCATGTCACTAGTTATTAAAAATTTATCTTATAAACTTTTAATCAATTAATGGCTAACCTAAAAGGGTTCATGAATACTTTATCCATCATGTCCATTAAACATAAACCAACTAATTTATTCACATAAATTAAGGGTTCAATAATGTGACATACAATTAGAACATGCAAGTTAAAATTATCTATAACATAATTAACTTACTAATCTAAAAATTTAAATTTAAAGATCTAAAATTTTAAAGCTTGAAGCACTTTCATCACATAAAATTAGGTTTCATAAAATTATCAAATAATTTTAAATTCAAACCTAAGCTTTAAAATTAACGAAACATTTTAAGATTAAATTATCACATAAAATAATCATCAAAACTTTATGTAACTAAAAGAAATGAATTTATAATTCCATCTCATGAAATTTTTTTCTTTATGTTACATATACTACAAAATAATTTTAAAACATTTTAAATATCGTTTGAAATCAATTTTAAAACTTTCAGATAAAGTTAAAAAACTTTCAAACTTTATGTAACTAAAAGAAACAAATATTTAATATCAGCTCATGAAAAAAAAAATTCTTAATGTTACATAACCTTTAAAAACTTTTAAATGCTTACTAAAATTATTTTATCTTATAAAATAAAAATTTTAAAACATTTAAATATATAAGACTTATTAAATTTATCATATAAAATTTAAAACGTCCCCCAAAACATTTTCATGTTATAAAAACAATTTTTAAAACAAAAAGAATGTTTAACCAATTTTAACATAAAGTTAAAAAATATGCATGTTCAAAAACAAGCAATTTTAATAATTTAAAAAACATCGCAAGTCAAGATCTACAAGCATAACGTGGCTCTGATACCACTGAAAGGTTGTAGCGGACCCTCAGAGCTCAGATATGTGCCTGTCCTAAGTCGGACGGACCACAGAGGCATAAAGCACAGCGGAAAATAAAACATACTAGCTAAACAATTTAGCTAGGCCCTGAGAGAGCCAGAACCTAGCCCGATCTATGCCAACTTGGGGAGGATCTGACCACCCCAAGAGGGATCTATCCTATTGCGACGAAATTAAATTATACTAAAATTACTTAGAGAACATACCCGGAATCTCAACCCTGGGGCGGGCAAGATGTACCGCACCGGCTTCTGACGCTCCTTGTAGCCGAACCGCCTTGACTCGATCCACCCGAGCTGCCTCGACCCTTCGAATCGATCCACCCGAGCCGACACCTGCCTCCAAGCCGATCACATGCGATAGAAGGTTTCACTTGAGTAGACCGCGTCTTAGACGTCTGGATCCGAATCTAACCCCCCTTCATAATCTTGCTAGGACTAGTCGGGAGAATAGGAAGAAGAGAGAAAAGAATAGTTTAAGTCGTAGATCGAGCTTGCTCTAAAATCCGGAGCTACTCGATCAAAGACTTGGTGCATCTTTCAATGAAGAGAGTGCACCCCTATTTATATAGGGAGTCTGCACCTCTCTATTCATTGCGAGCAATGTGGGACAAATAACAAAATAGAAGAGAAATTAATTTAGCTAATTTAGCTTAATTGAAGTTAGTAAGCATTTCGTAAAGGCCAACTTCAACGAATTAATTCTCTTCATCCATTAAACTTTAGACACCAAAAAGCTATCAATTCGAAGGGCTTTGAATGGTGAACGCGTAGGAACAAACGGCGACGAATTTCGACTTCGTTTGACCCATCAAACAATTGCCCAAAGATGGGCAAAAAATCAATTTTCGTGCCGTCAAAAGGGGTTTCAAAAAACCATATTAACTTAAGTTGCGGGCGCGCCCGCTAGGCTTAGCGGGCACGCCTGCCCAAGGCAATGGACGGGTGGCCCGCTGGACAGCAAGCGCGCCCGCTGTTTCTAGTGGGCAGCGCCTGCTGAGCAGCCGGCGCGCGCCCACTGCAACCAGCAGGCCGTGCCCACTGAGCAGCGGGCGTGCGCACCCGCTGTTTTCAGTGGGCTGCGCCCCTTTACCCCTTGCGGCCCAAGTGGGTCTAACCCACTTTGCCTCGGACTGTTTTCACGTTTCTGGGCTCGTTTGAGCTCCGATTTGGATGCGGTTTGAACCCGTGTTTAGACCGGGACGATCCCGTCAACCATGTAACCCTTTCCAATGCTTTTGTTCCTACAAATATTGTCGTAACTAATTTATGGCATCTTTAATCTTTGTTTGCATCAAATACAACATTGTCCCTATTGCATCTACGACTTAGTCTCACAACTAGCTTGTGAACATTAACTATTCCATTTCATCGAAAGAATTTCTCTTATTAATCTTCCTATTACTAAGACACGAATGCTACTCTGTGTGAGACCCTACAGCCTGACCTTACTACAGGTTGGGGCTCGAAACCCTTAGACAATGGTCACCACGAGCAGCAGTTACCGTCCCTGTTTCAGAATCAGCATAACGTGATCGACCCATAGACATAAGTATCGTTGGGTTCACTTTGGCTGTGTCAGTGATGAATACCGTTAGCTGTAGTCCCTTCGTCAAGACTGTGTCCCTGTTGGCCTAGGGCATGGTTTACTGTCAACCCCATTAGACAACATTGGTCAGTATACGGCGGTCTTTGTTGTATTCACGTTGTACATATTACAACATACCTCGGCCGAGAATTAACACAAAGACCGTACCGAACCTGTGACACTAACTTCCCTTCAACGGAAGTGACGAATCTCATCTTAGTTATTTACTCGCCTCAAGAGCTTCAGGTGTAACCCAACCTAAGATCTTTCAGCAGGCCTAGCCTCGAAGCTAGATCATAGGTCTAAGCGACATTGTTCACTCACAGATTCGTACATATGACTTCAGGTTTAAAGGACCAGCTTACCTATCATCACCCTAGAGTTATTATAGACAGTTTAGTTAAAGCTAACCATTTAATCACTCTAAGTTGGTCGTTCAGTGAACTCATTCTCTAATGAGCACCTGTGTCTCGTCTCCGACTTCACCAAGTCGAATGACTATGAGATTATCATTACCCTAAGGTAATACAAAGACACAGTGGTCTATCCGATGTTTCGATATCCAGTTCTCGACACATTAATGACCACGAACCGTTTACGACTTAAGTTTCTATTTGGTCGCTTACTACTCATAATCGAGATCTTATCTGGATACGTAAGGACCTAACTATAAGTCTATGGACATTATCTAAGTATATTATTCATCCGAATTCATACTTAGGATAATGGATACCATATATTATATTAACAAGACGTACACTTAGGATAAATCGCTTTATGTGCATATATCCTCCTACACGAATTTCAGAGGGTTTCTTGGGCTTTTTGCTAGGGTTTTGAGGGGGTTATATATATGAATTGTAGCCGTCATTAGAGAGGACTTTTTTGGAGCTTAGATCTTTTTAAGAGAGTTTTGGAGACGATCTTTTGAAAGTTAGGCTACGCCATAGGCCCCTCCTCTTGTATCAAGCTAAGTATTTTATCTCTTTAATTTTATTCTAGTTCTTATTATTGTTTTTTATGATGCTAGCAATGATCTTTATTGTTTTCATAATGTTTGCTATGCTTGAATAATCTTTTCTAGGGCTATGGATTAGCACTAGTATTTTAGGATCTAGATGCAAAGGTAGGATTTTATGATGCGTTGGATATAAAAGGGGTTGTATTTTGGTTGATCTAGCAAAATCCCTAGGAGACTCGTACTGAGATTGTGCCCACGGTCGGTGGAATCGATTAGCTTAAGGAGTATCTTACGGATTTAATTAGGGAGTTAGTGGATTCAACCAAGGCTCGTGACCATGACCGGCTCGTGCCTTGAGGGGATCCATCGACGAACTATATCACTACATTGACGGCTACCGCCATTGCGTCAATGAGAGCCACCAAAGTACATCGAAGCTCTAACCCACAAGAGTGGTATGAGCTGAGAGACCATCCTCATAAACCCAATGCAACGAAAGAATCCTAGCCTAGCGTCGACATCCGACGGTCCTATTGGTGAGTCCTAAAGCCCTAATCTTTTATATTTTATTTATTTCTTTCTTTGTGTGGAATCTCTTGTTTGCGATGTTGAGTGACACAACCTTTGCATCTATCACCATTATGACCCTCCATATTCCACATCCACCAATAAACCTGCAACTCTAACTCAACCTAGGAGTAGATAGGTAGTATAGCACCGCTTTCCCGTGTTTGATACCCACTTGCCACTATACCGTGCGCTTGTGGTAAACGACATCGTTTCGAAGTTAATTCCAGGCCGATCAGCCATCAGGCATTGCGACCACCACAAGACGCAAGCGACAACAAATACAGAGGTGCAGCGACAAACACGGATATACGGGCCAATTCTTCTGGCACTTCCTATTGCAAAACATTGTTTTCGTTTACATTTACATCACCCCCTATATATTCAAAAATTTCTACAACAAGCGTAACAAGAGCACCGAGATCCCATAGCGGCTGGCTAGGCCCTTTGTCTCTATCCAGCACAGCCATAGACTCTGAGTCCCTAGTAGCATCTGCTCCTGCATTGTCATCCGCCATGGCGACACCTTCATCGACAGGAGCATCCTCCTCTATGCCTTGGCTCGATTCGTCATCGCCAAGGTGTGGAAACACCGCCGGGATATTGTCAATCTCAGTGGAGAGGTCAGGGAATCGGTTCTTCATCTCCAATCGAAATCGCTCGTAGCCTTCCTTGTATAGCTCGTCGAAGTTGGGAAACGAATCCTTGAACTCTTGAACCGCCCTCTTCGCTACAATCTTGGCCTTGAATCTCTCCTCCAACAGAGTGTCCTACGCTTGCTCTCTCAAGATGGTTTGTTCAACATCCTTCCTAAGAGACTTGCGTAACTCATGCTCAAGTTGCTAAAGGAGATTCAGTCTCGTCTCAGAGAGAAGGCCGAGTCTGGTTTCTCAACTTGAGATCTTTCCACGACCGACCTAACGACCTCTAGGGTGACATCATGATTGGTCACCACTGGAGCACGACGACACAACGCCGCGGTGGCCTCGAGAGCCTGCAAACGACACATGATGGTCAACATCCGTGTTGGCATCACCTTCGAGGGAGGCTGAAACAATGATTACATGTACACTAGCATAAACGGCTATCGACGCAAGTCGCTCATAGTCGACCCTCTCCACGACAGACCTGTCCCTTGGAAGGGTCGTATTTTCAGTAATACGGGAGGCAGTCCCGCAATCGAGGAGGGCAGAATCTTCTCGCCTCATCAAAAATTCCATTTGGACGAGCTCCTCCAGGGTGCAGTCGAATGTGGCCCGAGGAGATCGACTCTCCAGCAACATCGACCTGAATTCATCGGGGATGTCAGCAGGCAATGCGACAGGAGGGAACAGACCCTCCCAAGGCCAAGAGTCCTCGTGCAGAAGAAGCTCCAGAGGGACTTGAGTCTTCCCCGAATGTCCCTCTTGAGGGGTACCCCTCCCCGGTCGAGAGGCTTGCTCCGAAGCTGCAATCGACCCAGACGGCTCCGAGTCGCTGAGAACGAGTCGCCGCCTCTTTTTATTCCCCTCAAGCACGACTACTTCAAATTCAGAGGCGGGCTTTTCCTTTTTATTTCTCTGAAGGCAGGCCACCTGAGCAACCCTCTCAACAACAATGGGTCGATCCTTCGACGGTTGGACCATCCTTTCTCCCACAGTCGGCACTGAGGAGACAACATGTTCACCTCCACCTCTCTGATGGAAGCCTCGACTGAGTCCCTCAGTGCATGATCCACCTGATAATCCACACTGGCCATACCTGCAGAAGCAGCAAACGAGTTAAGTCGGAGAACAAAGGTCGAACAGTTGGTGGGCACGATCGAA
Organism: Scilla litardierei; assembly: GCA_030789695.1. Taxonomy (NCBI): domain Eukaryota; kingdom Viridiplantae; phylum Streptophyta; class Magnoliopsida; order Asparagales; family Asparagaceae; genus Scilla; species Scilla litardierei. The sequence continues at coordinate 111,354,358 of CM061139.1, read as the reverse complement.
CTAACCTTTCGTCCACACGGTCCGATGCAACACATCGTCAGACCAGAACCACTTGATCGACCTCATATCCTCAACAGGCTCTTCAATGTGTCTGCGGCTTTCTTCTTCTCGCTAGTCAGCAGATTATTCTCGGCAGGGCCCAAGTCAGGAGCACCCCAACAGGTGCAGAAGCATGCCTCCCTTTAAAAAACTACAAACACAAACTTGTCTTTCCATTCGGGATTAGAGGTGGGAAGGTCTTCGAGCAGCTTCCTGCCTCGATGGGCCATTATCACATACCAGCCTAGGGTCTTGAGGGGAGGGATCGAGAAAAAAATAACTGAACCGTCCCAGAGATGGTTCAATCCCTTTCATCGCACACAGAGCTATAAAGCCCGTTTGCATGCCAATAGCATTTGGCATCAACAGCAGAGGAAAATGTTCAGGGTACACAAGAAGTACTGCATGTAGGGATGCATAGGGAATCAAAGGCCTCGTTCAAAGGCTTCGACGTATACCCACACTTCCCGGAGCCGGGACAATGGACCCTCTCGTCCTTCACAGCCACCCGGATTTGGTAATTAAGACGGACGTAACTCCTCTGAAGCTTGGGGATCTGGTCAGCCCTGACTTTGGAACTCGGATTCGCAAGCAAGCCCGGCTCCATAACCCCTTTCTTATTCTTCTGCATGACGGTGACCAAGCTCCTTTAAGAGGTAGGGATGGAAGACTAAGCCATTTCTTTCGAGTGAAGCAAAATCTAAATCAAAGAGAATGAAGACGATGCCGTTATATTCTACCACTGGAACCATCCTATATAGGTAAAGTGACAACCGCATGATGAAACATGCATCGAAGATCCAAAGGCTCTGAGTATCTTGGATTTCGAATGGGCAAATCATCCGAATCGACGAGGCAGGTGTTTTGGTGCCTGGAACTTGAGTACTATTTTCTCGACTGCCGTGCCCCCATTAATGCGATGTAACATCACTTGAATTCAACGTGCAGACCCTTTGAGGTCGTGCGACGGGGGCCATTGTTGAGTCATTGGGCCGGCACTCGAGATGACTCGACCGATGGATGACTAAGGCCCACGAGGCCCACAAGAGAAGCCCGACATCGACTCAGTCAAAGCCCATTATCTAGTTGACCGTTGCATTCCCCGCACTCGAACGTGGGATTAAAGGCATGCTTGTAATTCACGGGAACATGTATAACATTTACTCCTATTAAAGGGGAAAGATCGTGGCCCCATTATGGGTGGCCGTTATCTGCACAACGTTACAAAAAGGACCCAGAATGCCTATAAATAAGAGGGAGGGTCCCATCTTCAAGGTACGAGATCTAAGACATAGAACTCTACTTTCTCAGCTAATATTCCTTATATTACAAAGCTAGCGACGTCAGATCTGAGGTGAACCTCCGTGGGTCGATCTCAGCTGCTCCTAGCTCACTCTCTTCCTTAAGTTCCCAAACTAACTTAAGTATCGACGGGGATTTGGGTCAGAACACATATCCGAACCCCCTAACGTGTCTCTGTGGTATAGATCGACGAACCGCCATCTTCTGCAAGGGTCGTTTTCAAGCTTCCCAATCTCGAACGATCGACGCACAAGCTGTCCAAGGGTCAATCGAGCACCACATCATCATCTACATCCATCACTCGACTCAGGTTCTTCCAACCTAGGGTCCCACTTCACTTACTGACAAGTCTCCAGCTCAGCATGAAGGGCCCACGTCAGCCTGACAACTGTCTCAGTCATTTTTGGCCTTAACAACATGATTACAATAGTTGATGATAACTTTGATTTATTCAAGTTTTTAACTAATATAATTTCATTCATTATGTTTTATATTTTTTAATCGATTGTCTAATTTGTTGTCTTCAACCCAAGGTGATAATTTCTTTTTCAATGTACAAAAAAATTCCAGTAATCACATAACTCGTTCAACTCGAGTTTTCAACAAAATTAGGCCTGACCTAAAAGCCTGACGATCAAGGTTCAGGCCTGTATATAGTAGCATTGGGCCGTCACCGGGCCTCAAGTTATCGTACTGATCATATTTGAACTTGATTGGAAAAGTAAAATCCGAATAGGCCCATTAAGTTAATGAAGTGCCCAGTACAAACAGCCCAAAGCTGTGAAGCCCACACACAAAGTTAAATGGGCCTAGTAGGTCCCAACACTCATAAAAGTGCACGTGCAATTTCTCCGAGAGAATAGTACAAAAGATTATGCGAGGTGTACCTTTTGTCCAACGTGCATTTTACGGTAAAGAATTCAATGTGCCATTGTATATAAGATATCTTGAGAATAACGTGTATCATAAGGCATATGAGGCAATGTCTCATATACCAAGACATAAGGTGGGGTCTTGTATTTTCCCAATTTTGTGTCTTGAATATGAGGCATAGCCTCATATGCCATATGATATCCATTATTCTCATATATCTTTCATATGCCATAGTACTAAGAATAACACATGCATACAGTGCACGGTGCGAAAAAAACCCCACGAACAGAACGCGGCACAAGTGCGCAACCGTAAAAGAGCAGGAACTGTAGGTGTGTGTCGGTATCGTTGGGGATAAAAAAACCCACAACAATGCCCAAAATCCATAACCAAAGCATGTCCCAGTCAGCTGGGTTTGTCCCAATCAGCTTGTGACCGGGACAAACCCCGCTGACTGGACAATACCAATTGGATGTCCCTTGCTTGTATAATAGAACAGGAATTACCCGTGCCCATAGGTCACGGTTTATTTAATGGCTGAGTTCCCCCTCTAAAAAAAACAAATTTAAAGTTCATCAAAATTTCAAGTTTTCCTTCAAAATTTCAAGTTTCCCCGCAAATTTAAGTTTACCTCCAAAATTTAAGTCCCCCCCAAATTGTCATTGCCACCTAGAACAAACTTGTCACGTAGGACAAAGCTTTGTCCTAATAGGATAAGATTCAAAATCTACATCCTTTATAGAATTGATTTCTGCCAAGTGTTTTTCTTTTTAAAAATATATAAATCAATTCAGAAGGCGAGTTGCTTTCTGCCGTCAACGGAAACAATTGTTCCTACTAAAATTTGTTCAGCCCCATAATAATTAACGTAATCTTGATTTCGTTATCGTCTAATGGAAATTATGAAAGGAACCAGTCGTATTTCTTAATCATAGAAAATTGCTGCTAATGACCCAAGTAGACAAAGAAAACTAGAGTAAACTAAAGACTAGCAAACATTATTCCCTACATCTTTTGGCACCTTCACTATATTTCTGATGCCTATAAATTTAAAGTCTGATAACAAAACACTGATTAAAGAAATCAAGGAAAAGCAATCGGATTAGCATCAGAGAGACTGTTGTTGTTTGTTCTTAGCACTTCATCATTTTCTCAATGACTTCATCTGCTTTAAGGAACCTTAAATCTTTTTTCTTCTTTTTTTATTCCCTAAAATCCTGCATGCCGTCGCATCACTACTCTCGAAGTCTACGTCACTTTTTTTTAAAAAGTTAATTTTGCAATCAAATCAAACCTACTGCATGCATGGATGTTCTTGTCTGCTAATTCTCTGGCCTAAAAATATATATATTGTGTGTAGAGACATTTGAACCATTGAACTATTAGTAGGGTGTTTATCTTGTCTCTTTAAAAGTTTAATTTGGTGGTTTGAAATTTCGTGATTGAGTACTAAACTAATTAGGTTATTGTTGAAGTGCATTCTTGATAAAGTTTGAGTTGAATATGGTAAAACTACATTTAAAATGTAATTTTGGGGAATTTTTCAAGTTTACGCCTATTTTAATAGTATTATTAAATCTGTGGATAGTTTAGGATAGTTTTCATAAATTAAGCCAAACATTCGGTCCCATGAGTCTACCAATGATGCATCAGGTCAAGGTTGGGGTCGAGTCTTACCATCCATGGCTTCAAATTTTGATATCTATCGTTTCAGAGTGGTTTTGGTTCTAGTTCAGTGTTTCTTTTTAATAATATAAGAAAGAAATATAAGTTATGCAAGTACGTATACGAGAATAATGAGAAAATACTAGCCACATATTTCACCCCCTAAAACTCCATCTTTTCATATTTTTTCAAACAGTGAAGAACCTCACACAACAGGAGGGGGGGCACATGGGTCGCAAAAACAAGAGGACTTTCCAGGAGATCACTCATGCATCATGTTACTTCTCTTGCCTCCCGAGCGCTTAGCTTCGGAGTTCCCATGGAACCGGAAGAAGCCGGAGAATCTTACGGAGACCGAATGCGTCCTTTTGATACATTATATACCCCTCTCAATATGGATTGAAACTGGGATATGTTATGTTCGAATCCAGAGAAAATGCTCTTTATGTGCTGAATTGCTTGATATAAATTGCAATCTTACAAGTTTAACTTAAACCCAATACATTTATTACATGCATTGAATCAAAATGCCATGGAAATGTGTGTTCATCTTTCATGTCGTTTTCTCACCAGCCTCACTCTCTTGAAACGACTCCTGCTTTTGGTTATCAGATGGCAATGGCCCATTGGGCATTTGACTGAAAATTCAAGCAAGAAACTTTCTAAAACAAGTACATTTTCCTTCATCTTACAAAAATTGTTACCTTGTTACTTTGCAAACCCCAACTAAAAGCTGCAGCCTCCCATGCTCACGTCATGGGGGGGCATAAATTAGAGCTCTTATTCCTTTTCACCTAGGATAATGGAATAATATTGGAATTGGATTTGGACTTGTCCAATGATGTGGACATGTCAATATTTTGATGTCCCTCTCATTTTTCTATCTGGAGATATGCATGACAGCATAACATGCATTGCATAAACTAAAAACCCTAGGAGAGAGAGAGAGAGAGAGAGCTAGAGCTCAGAAAGAGTCAATATATAGACAGAGAAGTGCATTTAATTTAGTGTATATTAGGGTTTTATAAGATAACCTAAGTTTAAGATACGGACACTTCCCCCTCCATGTGACAGCTTTGGAAATAGGAATACGACGTTTTCTCTGTGCTATAAATTATTATGATATTGTTTTGAAGGAAGAAGAGCACGAGGACGGAGGAGGGAGGGAGTCGAAGGTTGAGAGGGGAAGAAGTTTCAATGGCAACCTTGTAAATTTTGCATGGGGAGGGAGGATGAAGATGAGTGGGGTAATGCTGGGATATGATGTTGTGTGTGAAGTTAAAGAATAATTTAATGGTCTGTGTGCACAACAATTATGTCTGTGTGCATAGCAGCTCCCCTAGGACAAAGGACGGTTAAAAATAATTTTAAATTTATTTGTGTGTGCAAGTAAAATGGTCTGATGTGCAATTAGGTCAGTGTGCACAACTACTCCGCTAGGACAAAGGAAGGGAAAACAATGGCTAAGTAAGAAAGTGGAGGAAGAAATGTTTTTGAAATTGTCACAATTGAGAAATTAATGGAAAAGAATTTAGATGTGTTTTATTTTTTTAAACATTGGTGCGTGTGTGTGCATATATATATATATATATATATCTATATTACAATTGAGGGCTGTTTTTGAACTTTGTCCTATGTGGCAATGTCACATCAAGTTTTGGGGGGAAAATATTTTGGGTTGGGGGAAAATTTGTTGGGAGAATACAAAAGCTTTTCTTTTTTGAAATTGTCACCATCAGCATTTAATACTCTTCATTCAAAAATGACCAAAAAAATGAGACCCAAAAAACACACACACAAAATGAAACC